>CM067846.1:490609367-491859367 GCA_034509565.1 Triticum monococcum
AATTCATGGTGGTGTTTCTCGTCGTCATTCTCAGATTTTGAAGACCGAAGAAGAGTTTCTCTTTAATCTTGCTCCATTCTCTTCAAGATTCGTGATTCTAGCTTGTTGCCATCCTCTCGTAATTGTTTTTGTCGTGAGAATTCTTTTCACCCTTCCGGAGCAATTTAAGAGTCTTCTCAGTTTGTTATCCGGAGTCCATCAAGTCAGGTTTATTCATTCTCAGCTTTCACTATCATTCTCCGATCTTACCGGTGCAGCGTTCAAGTGATCTCTAATCGGTCCATGTTCAATTATATTTACTTGTATCTAAATTCTCTCAAGCGTCTTCATTCATTTGCTTAATTCTTCCCGGTGTTTCTTCATATTTTAATCGTTCTTTTTCAATTCTTATGGTGGTTCGTTCAAGAGTTTTCTTCCTTCGTGTATTATATCTATGCATTCGTGCTTTTCAAATTCTACCGGTGGATCGTTGAGGATTTTCTTAAGTTTGCTCCATATCTATCTTAATCCTTTCTACGAGAATAAGTAGTGTGCCAAATCCATGGTTTGTCATCAATTTAATTGATGAAGAACGAGCATAACATAATTCTTATTCTTGTTTCATCCAAGTGATTATTTTCCTATTCCGGAGGTCCATCAAGATTTTGATCTCAATTGCTCATCTTATCATTTCTTTCCGGAGTTCTTACCTTTTCTGCATTATCTCGTTGCGAAGGTCCATCTAAATCATTACAAGGTCTCACCTTGTGTTTTCAACTTCTTTTGCTTTTATCATCCTTTCGTTACCGGAGTTCTTAAAGGAGGTTCTACATAATGGTCCATCAAGGATTTAATTCCTTCTCCAACTTTTTAATTGAGATTCTTTTCTAAGGAGCTCAAGCCTTCTTCATCTTGCTATCCGGAGTGCAATTCTTTCTACCATATTATTGGAGGTGGTATTATGTCATTCTTGATAATTCGAGTTCTTGTTTTCTTGATTCACATGTTGTCAAGAATGAGGTATTTTAAATCCATCAATCTCGTCATTGGAGCTATCTTGGGTCATATTTCACCTAAAGACTTCGCTAAGGATTGTTGATATCTTTGGTATTTATAAATTATCCAAGTTCTTCATCAACCCTCCCGTTGAAATAAGTTCTCGTCTCCTTGTTCATTCTAACCCAATTCTTTTCCCGCGAGTGGCAGGTTGTCACCTCATAATTTGAGATGTATTCCACAAGACCATATCAAGCCTATTATTTTCGTTGTTGGTTTTCCAACAACTCCGTTCTAGCTTCTGTTGTAACCGTGCTCTCACAAGATATTGTTTCCCTTCATTCATCCCATTCCATTCTTACTTTTGTTCCAAAGACATTGTGTTGTTGTTCTGTTCAACCTTCTTCTTGTTCTTGTCAGGATCATGTTCTTTTCATGCTTATCCATTTAACTGGAGTGTTGTGTCCTCTTTTCAAGTATCCTCTCATCTTGTCAAGTTCAATTCCTTCCATTTACAGACGGAGTGCTATCCAAATTATATCACTCTTATTCCTTCCCTATCTTGCTTAACCGGAGTATTGTGCCCCTTTGTTCAAGTTCTTTTCGCCTTATCAAGTCTTGCATCCCTTTCTCAACCGGAGTGTCGTGTTTTCATTTGAGCTCTCTCATCTTATCAAATTTTGACTCCCTTCTCAACCGGAGTGCTGTCTGAGATATTTCTTACCCTTTGTTCCATCCATTCAATAGTTATGCTGGCAGTGTGTTGTGATTTCATCAAGTATCTTCTCATCTTATCAAGACCTTATTCAATTCCGTTTCTTTTCAACCGGAGTGCTGCCCGAATTTTGGTCTTCCTTGATCCCCTTCCTTAACCGGAGTGTTCTCAATATATATCTTCCCTTCAACCTCAAGGGTTTCGCAATGCTCGTTGTCCCTCTTTTCTAACAGAGTGTTTTCGACTTTGTTCACCTTCGTTGTATTCTTTTCTCGATTTGTTCAACCTCTCAAGGTTGTCGTTTCACTTGTTTGTCAAAGAAGCAATTTGTTTTACCTCTCCTCTTTTCTCTTCCGTTGTTTTCCCCCCGGTGCCATTCTAGATCTCGGGACGAGATCCTCTCGTAGTGGTGGAGTGTTGTAATGCCCCGAGACCGATGTGCCACGTGTCGTCCAGTTATTCGCCGTCGTTGCCATGTCATTTGCTTGCGTGTTGCATCTTGTCATGTCATCATGTGCATTGCATCATCATGTTTTCAAAACTTGCATCCGTCCCGGCCTCCCCGTTCTCTCCGTTGTCCGTTCTGAGCCCAGATACACTTGCACGCGCCCGCGGCATGTCCGAAATAGTATTTTATAAGTGGCCGGAAAATGTTCTTGGATTGAGCTAAAATTTGGTGTGCGGTCTTATTATAGTGTAGATAGACCGCCTGCGAAGTTTCGTCGCATTCGGAGTTCGTTTGACGCCCCAATGAATAAATATAGCGGCAATAGTAGCCGGTCTAACGTCGGACGTTTTCGGTCTCCGGAAACAGTCGCTGGGCCGCCCTCTCTTCTCTTCTCTCAGCTCGAGACTGTCTACACAGATCACTACCTATCGCCAGGCCCTACCTAACCCCTCTCGTCAGCCCGCAGCCCCCCTCGCGCGCGTCCGAAAGTTGTCCCGGACCCAACCCGGGCAGTCGTTACCGCTGTGTCCGGAACATCCCCAAACGTCTACAAAACGTCACCGTTTTCTCATTTGGGCTCCCTAACTATTTTTTTCCGTCCGTCCGATCACGATCGGAAGGACCGGATTAGCCCCTACCTAAAATCCTCTCACTATGTAAACCTAGACCAACCCTAGATCCTAGGCAGTTTGTCCCATCCATCCCATCCGCCGCCACTCTCCTCGCTTTCCCCACCGGGCCAAACCTCTCCCAGCGCCATCTCCTCGATCCCCTTGCCTGCAGCCTCCTTCCACCTGGGGATCATGAGCCGGCCAACCCGAGTCCCTCCTGCGCCCGAGCCCTCCGGCCTCGAGCTCTACCACGTCTCCTGTTGTGCCAAGCACGCGCGGGACTCCTTGCTCCCGTCATCAGCTACGAGCCCCATCCTCGAGCTCGCACAACCCCATGGCGCCCGACATCCAGATCGAGATGATCTCGATCCCAAATCGCCAGGCCAGACTCCCTCGCCCTCTCTCCTGCTTTCCTTCCCTTTCTTCCCCATCTCTCTCCCGTGTTTCATCCTCTCTTGCTGGCTTGTTGAAACAGGGAACTCCCGCAAGGTTCGTCGCCAATGGACGCCATGACCGCCTGAGATCTTCCACGTCGGCCTACTACCTCACCTTGCCGACCCAAACTGGCCCGGATCCGCGCTCCGGCCACCAAGCTAGGCCAGCGCCGAGCCCCGCTCCCCTCCGTCCTCCACCTTCCCTCCATCGCGCCGCCCGTGGCTGAGGCCATTGCCGCTGCGTGCTTTGTTTTCCTGCTTCGAGCGGCAGTAGCGAGTGCCACCGCGCGTTGACCGCATCCCAAGTAGCCTTTCCCAGGCCCAGCTCAAGCCTGCCCTCTCACCCGAATGGGCCAAGCCCATGGTGAGAACACCCCTGGTGCCCCACCCCCCTTTTTTTCTGTTGTTGGGCCACCAGATCCGGCCCGAGTTGTATTTTTTTTCCCACAGAATGTTTTAGCTAATTTCCAGAGAACCCAGTTTTGCAGAAAACCCCCTATAGTTCATGCATTTAATAACTAATTAACCGTGCATCGGATTAAAACAATTTATATATGAAACTTGCTCAGAATTTTGTCTAGTTTAATAATATGCAACTTCCATCCATGTTCAAAATGCTTAAAATGTGGTTTGATTAATTTTTGCTCTATGCCATGTTAAAATGATTTTATTCATAACTAAATAACCATAACTCCGAATTAAATAAACTTTATATGTAAATGGGGTAGAATTTTGCCTAGTTTAACGTGGTGGCCTCATCTTGCATGTTTAACAACTCTAAAATTGTGTTTAGGACAGATCAGGACCGAACCTAAAATATGCTATGGGGAGTTTCCGGAATTGTTGTTCTTTGTTTCCGGCCTCATTTAAACTTGCCTAGTTAGGTAGTTTAATTTTGCTTCACCCTCTTGCCATGTTTAACAACATTTAATATTGTTGGGTACATAAACGAGATCGAACTAAATAATTGATGTGGTGTTTTGTCAATATGCATCCCGATGCATATTGAGCTCCACTTAATTTGTAGGATTGCTTGTGCTCTTTGCCATGCCATTCCTCTTTAAACCGGACATGCATCATACTTGTTTGCGCATCATGCCATGTCTATGTGGTGGTTGTTTACTATGTTGTTTGCTCTTTTCCGGTGATTGCTTCTTCGGGTTGGTTCCGATAATGTCGTGTTGTGAGGATCCGTTCAACTACGTCCGTTTGTCTTCTTCATGGACTCGTTCTTCTTCCTTGCGGGATTTCAGGCAAGATGATCATACCCTCGAAATCACTACTATCTTTGCTATGCTAGTTTGCTCGCTCTTTTGCTATGCCATTGCTACGATGCCTACCACTTGCTTGTCAGCCTCCCAAATTGCCATGTTCAGCCCCTAACCCTCCTATGTCCTAGCAAACCATTGATTGGCTATGTTACCGCTTTGCTCAGCCCCTCTTATAGCGTTGTTAGTTGCAGGTGAAGATTGAAGTTTGTTCCTTGTTGGAACATGGAGATACCGTTCCTTGTTGGAACATGTTTACTTGTTGGGATATCACAATATATCTTATTTAATTAATGCATCTATATACTTGGTAAATGGTGGAAGGCTCGGCCTTATGCCTGGTGTTTTGTTCCACTCTTGCCGCCCTAGTTTCCGTCATATCGGTGTTATGTTCCCGGATTTTGCGTCCCTTACGCGGTTGGGCTATAATGGGAACCCCTTGACAGTTCGCCTTAAGTAAAGCTTCTCCAGCAATGCCCAACATTGGTTTTACCATTTGCCACCTAGCCTTTTCTTTCCCTTGGGTTCTGCAGACTCAAGGGTCATCATTATTTTAGCCCCCCACGGGCCAGTGCTCCTCTGAGTGTTGGTCCGAACTAGAGCCCCTTGCAGCGCCACCTCGGGGGAACCCGAGGGCTGGTTTTAGTTGTACGGACTGCTCATCTGAGTGTGCCCTGAGAAAGAGATATGTGCAGCTCCTATCGGGATTTGTCGGCACATTCGGGCGGTGTTGCTGGTTTAGTTTTACCCTGTCGAAATGTCTTGTTGTACTGGGATACCGAGTCTGATCGGAATGTCTCGGGTGGAGGTCTATTCCTTCGTTGACCGTGTGAGCTGGTGATGGGCTAAGTTGGGACACCCCTGCAGGGATTTGAACTTTCGAAAGCCGTGCCCGCGG
Organism: Triticum monococcum; assembly: GCA_034509565.1. Lineage (NCBI taxonomy): Eukaryota > Viridiplantae > Streptophyta > Magnoliopsida > Poales > Poaceae > Triticum > Triticum monococcum. The sequence goes on from CM067846.1 coordinate 490,614,717, forward strand.
TTATGGGCAGATGGGAATTTGTTAACGTCCGGTTGTAGAAAACCTAAAGTTGACCTTAATTAAAATGAATCAACCGCGTGTGTAACCGTGATGGTCTCTTTCCGGCGGAGTCCGGGAAGTGAACACGGTTGTTGGAGTTATGCTTGACGTAGGTTGCTATAGGATCACTTCTTGATCATACTTTTATTGACCGTGCTTTGCCTTCTCTTCTCGCTCTCATTTGCGAATAGGTTAGCCACCATATATGCTAGTCGTTTGCTGCAGCCCCACCTCATACCTTTACCTTACCCATAAGCTTAAATAGTCTTGATCGCGAGGGTGCGAGATTGCTGAGTCCCCGTGGCTCACAGATACTTCCAAAACCAGCTTGCAGGTGCCGATGAGACCGAGCAGATGACGCAACCAAGCTCAGGAGGAGCTCGATGAAGATCTTGTCCTTGGTGTTGTTTCGTTCTAGTTGATCAGTAGTGGAGCCCAGTTGGGGTCGATCGGGGACCTTTGTCGCATTTGGGGGTTCTTCTTCTATTTTGGTTCCGTAGTCGGACCATGAGTGTATTTGGTTGATGTAATGCTTTATTCATGTAATTGTGTGAAGTGGCGATTGTAAGCCAACTATGTTTCTCTTATTCATTATTATATTACATGGGTTGTGTGAAGATTACCTCACTTGCGACATATGCCTTCAATGCGATTATGCCTCTAAGTCGTGCCTCGACACATGGGAGATATAGTCGCATCGAGGGTGTTACACCTAGCTAGTTCAATGAGCTCCAAAGCAACCCTCATTTTTATGGCCCACAAAAATCTAAGAAAATTCCCAAATATTCTTTGAACCCTAGGGCACCTTCCTAAGCAAAAATATTTCATCCCTTTTTGGAATATTTTTTCTATAGAAAATATTTTTTGTTCTGGACAAAAATGGTGATTTCTATAGCAACTACCATTTTACTTGCTCCCCTGTGTCTGAATTTTCTTGTGCATCATCACCGTAGTAGATGATGGCTGGCCTCCAAAGCACAACCCCCTACTCCCAGCCATTTAACCTCAGTAACACCTCAAAGTTACTGATCAGAAGCTTACCTGGCGTGTGAAATCTTCTCTACTGCACCTGGAGCCAAACCAAGGCGTGGTAACCTTCAAAACTACCATGAATAACGTGCCAGACATGCAGTTTGGGCTTAGGTCGGCATGAGGTCATAGTTCACGCGGTGACCGCGTTCGTCAAGGTGTGTTGGCATGCAGCCGACGCGCTCTGCGACGCGCCCGAGCCTCTGTAGCTCGCGTGCTCGCTTCCCCCCCTGCCTAAGCGTGCCAAACCTCGCCACCATCATCATCTCAATGCCATTTACTCCTCCCTGGCGCTCGCCGACGCCGGAGCTCGCTGCAGCGAGCACGGGTACGGTCCGGCCAACCCAATAGTGTGGTGCGCACTGTGCTCATCGCCATCTCCTCGTTCCCATGCTCGTCCCCGCTCGCCCACAGTTCCTGCATGAGATACGTCGCCTTCTCCCCCTCTCACTGATGCCGCTCGTCGCCGGGCACCGTGGACAGGTGTTCACTGGCGGAGCCCGAACCCCCCTCTTCGCTCGCCTATAAATGGAGCCGCACTAGCCTCCTCGAGCACCATCCACCACTCCCACACACCCCACAAACGCGTAGGATGCCGTAGCCCGTCCGGGCAGGCTGCGGGTCGCCGCCCTCGAGCTCGAGCTCGAGGTCACCGTAGTAGCTCCAGCCCCTCCCAGGCCAGGGCGATCCTTCCAGGGCCTCCGCCTCTCTCTAGAGAAGCCATCCCTTCCCCCTGGAGCCCCTGGAGCTTCCTCTGCTCGCCGTCTTCTTCATCTCCAGCGATCCCCGCCCTCTGCCTCCGTTTGCGAGGAAGTTTTTGACGCCGTCCGACTGCCCCTAGCTACGCTACGGGTACGGGCAGGTGCGCCTCAAGCCCCTCTCTCGATCCCTCCATGTAGTTTTGGCCAAGGAGCCCTCGTCGCCGGCGAGAGCTCCGGCGAAGCCGCGACCTTCCTCTGTTTCCTTCTCCCCTCCTTCTCACCTGACTAGCGGGGCCCGCTAGTCAGCCACTCTGTACGCGCGCGAAGCGGTATGAGTGGTGGCACCCTGAGGCATTACGCCTTCGAGATGACCCCCCTAGTCTGTTTATTTAAATTCAAATTTCATTCAATTCCAGAGAGATTCAAACACCCATAACTTTTCAACCATAAGTCCAAATGCATTGATTCTTTTTTGCATTATGTTCTTTGCAAGGAAATCTAGTAGCTCACCAAAAATGAGATTTTTTTGAGCTGTCTAGAATTTCTGGTGATTTTCAGAAGAGTTCTTGATATTTTCTTCTTGTGTTTAAAATTATTTTGAGTGGGTGAGGCTTGTCTTGAGGATCACAAGAAGGCTTGTGAACCTCATCTGCACTAAGGCAAGCCACAACAACATTTTGATCGTGCCATTTCAATATTGATGAATTTCTTACTCGAATTGAATGATTAATCCATGCATTTTAAATAACTATTATGTTATTTATATGATGTTAAAGTGTGTGCTGGTATTATGCTTGATTTAAAGAACCTTGAAACTAGTTTAGTTGGTAAAGAGGCTAAGATCTAATTATGGTAATGGTAAAATGAGTTGTTAAGTGTATAAATAATTGCTCAAAGTTATTTTCTTGCATAAATAAATAGTTAAATTTCCTCGAATATATCCTGTTTAGTGCTAGTGTAGCCATTTTACTTAATTTCTAGAATGTTTGAACGTAACTTGATTGGTAAAGAAATTAGGATTTGCTTGAGGTGATGATGGTAGAATCTTCGCTATGCATATGAGGAATTAATCAAAGTTATTTTCTTACATGAGAAAATAATGTTACTTGCTGAGAAAAATATAGTTAAAGTGAGACCAAGAAAGTAAGATAAGCAATTGATGCTTATGCTTAGTGTGAATATGGTTGACAACAGTCATTTTCGTATTATATGATCCATGTGTAGTATTGCATTTCATGGCATGCTATGACACCGGTCATTTTCATTTTATGTTGAACCTGAATATAACTCAACTTGAATATATCATTGACTGGGTCATGGTGCCGCTGAATCGAGATTTTCCTAGTGCAACCACATTTGCCTTTGTGGGAAGGCCTTGATTCGGTCCATTGACATGTCTCTGGTCGGTGGCTCCAACTAGGGAAGGTTATGGGCATGCTTACCCTGGCCCGATAAGCAGGCATAACCTTGTGTGCCCGTTGTTGAGATTTTGGTACCGGGTCCCCGAGTGGGATTGTTTTGGCCACGACGGTGGTCGGGTGTCTTTGGTAGACACGGGGCCACCCAGGACTAGCCCATTGGGGATTCGGTCAGAGTGGCTGGGAGAGTGTCATGGCAATGGAAGGGTTTTGTCGGAATGTCGTTGGTCCACCCGAATGGGAGTGCGAGGCCATGGGTTCCGTGGTTTGGGTACAATGTGCTACCTCTACAAAGTGTATAATCTAACGATAGCCGAGTCCACGGTCACAGACAAATCATAGTAGGTCCCACCATGAGTTAACGTTTAATAAACATGCACACTAAGTTATGATCATTGCACTAATGATGATGGCGGAAAGGCCATCGAGCTGTTCGAGACCCAACATGGGTCGTAGTGGTGATTGCCCAAAAGGTCACGAGTTACTTTGGTTAAGACCACGATGGTGGTGTGGTGGTGATCGCCGAAAGGATCACGAGTTACTCTGGTTAAGACCACGATGGTCGTGTGGTGGTGATCGCCGTAAGGATCACAAGTTACTCTGGTTAAGACCACGATGGTGGTTTGTTTTGTGATCCGAGAATGATCATGGTTGGTAAGTTGGTCCCGAGGGACGTTCATCCCAAGAGCATGAGCACAACATGTTGGAACATTATTGCATTATTAATTGGTTAAATATCATGATATTGTTTGTCATTATGATTATGCCTATTGTGAGCTTGCAAGTACATTCAATGTACTGACCTGGCATGTCATGCCAGATTTCAAGAAAGTCGCGTTGGAAAGGAGCGCTGCTCGAGTCTAGATCGTGTCCACATCGGTGTCCCTGTGCTATGGAGTTACCGCTACGACGTTGTTCCGCTGCCGCATAGTTGATATGATCGAGGCCCCATTATGTTCACTAAATAATGTACATATTATTCAGCCGCACCGTTTGTGCTGCTCGGCCTCGACATCTGTTGTAATATAAACCCCGACCCGCTAGCATCAATAAAGCGGTTGTTTTCTGTACCAAGATGTTGTGTGTTCCCAGAAGACATGGTCTCTGGGCTGGCAATGTAGGGTAAACCGGTCACTCTGAGCCAGGGTACCATACACCGGCAAGCATTAGTAAATGAATGAATATACTTGAGGGAATTTAGATACAAGTGAACAAAGAGATCATGAGCTGACTAGAGGGTATTTGAGCGACACACCGGTAAGACTTGGGGAACGAGAGCTAGAAGCCGAGAATGAATAATTCTGAGATGATGGGCTCCGGAGAATCATACTGAAAAGACTATTGAATTTCTCTGGATGGGTGAAAAGAATTCTCACAATCGAAAACAATTATGAGAGGATGGCATCAAGCCTGAACTATGCATCTTCAAGAGAATGGAGTAAGATTGAAGAGAAACTCTTCTTCGGTTTTCTAATATGAGAATGACGACAAGAGATACCACCATGAATTGTTGAGATACTCCTGGAGAATGAAAAACAATTTGAAATCGATCTTGGAAAACATCTGACTGATGAAATTCATTCTTACGTTAAACTTCGAAAATAATTTGGGAATAGCTCTGGGAAAATTAGAAGAGCCGGGTAAGATCCTGGGAAAAGACCTGTGGGTTAGGGCCCACTCAAAAGATACACTGTTGAACAATTTAAAAGAGAGATTGCGCTGGTTGAATTAAGTGGCTCAAAAGAGATAACAACCTCAAGATAGCTTGAACGGATTAGGAATGAAAACACGAATCTCCTGAGATATCTTCACTACTCCAGAACAAATGAATGTCGAGAAGTGGATGATTAAGAGGTGCACCGGCATGAGAAAACATTTGAAACAAGGAAAGGATATGATCGACAAAGCTTGAATTGAATCCACCGTAGAAGAAAAGAGAGTGAAGAATGATAAACTTGAAGCTCCCGAGGATCTCCAGGAGAAATCACCAGGTAAGAACATAAAAGAAAAAAAATAAAGAGACTTCACATCAATAATATGGATACTTGACTAAGAAATCTTAGTCCTTGAAGAAAAGGGTGGGAGGGTGGGGAAACAAAGGCAACTTGGGCAGATGGAATGGATACCGTTGAGAAAACTTAGAATTGATCTCGCAAATGGGAAAAATGATAGGATCATCTTGACGAGAAGCGAACCGGTTGGAAAAGAATTAACACGACAATCTCGATAAACAAGAAGGATTAGCATCCACGTAGAAATATGAGAACACCGTTCAGAAAAGGTATGGAATCCACATTTGACTTCGAAGCAACTCGAATACCACAACTCAAAACAAAACAAAGAATTTGGCTTCCAGAATAAGCCAGAACAAACATATGATAGACCCCATATATACCATGTGTCTATTGGAAAGAATTCGTACGTGATACTTGAATCCCCAGCTAAAAACTCCCGAAACTTTCTGGTTATGCAATCTGGTGTTGGGGATACAGGGAGGCACAATATATATCGCACAAGTAACAAGCCCTAGGCTCCAACTGTATCCATTCATCAACACATAGCCAAGAAAACTCCGGAAATCGTGTACCTCAACCTTCGAAAAGCATTCGTTATATGAGTTGTGGCAATACTCCAAACTCCCTCCCAGTACTGGGTGGCATCGAGGTTATCTTACCACTAACTACATAAAAGAGATTTTCGATGTCAGCGAACTCAGGTATTCCATAACTGCAACGATAAATTGTGACGAGAACACCTCAGATCTCAACTCCCTGGGACACTGCCACAACCCCTAAATGTCAGGAGGCACCAAGAACAATGTTCTCGTCACAAGAATATCGGAATGGTTCCAAGATACCCGCGTGGTCCTAAAAATTTTGTAAAATTTGAGGAGAGGAAAGACAAAACATCTTCTTCAGGAGGTCTAACTAGAGCGACAAAGTGACTGAGGAGTAAAAAGAATCCTACTTTCCGATATATATAATCCTAAGACTCAAAACTTTTTTAATCTAGACTCAACAACGTCAGTGATTCGATCATGCAGGGGGTCCTAAGTCGGGGATGGCTCTGATTACCAACTTGTTACGCCCATGATGCGGCTATATCTCCCACGTGTCGAGGCATGACTTAAAGGCATAACCGCATTATGGTTTTGTCGCAAGAAGGGTCATCTTCACACAATCCCATGTAATGAACAAGAAAGGGATAAAGAGGGTTGGCTTACAATAGCCACTTCACACAATACTTAAATAATTCATACATCATCCAAAATACACACATAGACCGACTACGGTCAAATCCGATTGAAAAGAAGATAACCCGAAATGCTAGATCCCCGATCGTCCCAACTGAGTTCCACTACTGATCATCAGGAAATGAAACATAGTAACAACCAAGGTCCTCATCAAAGTCCCTCTTGAGTTCGAAGGCGTCACCTGCACTGGTATCATCGGCACCTGCAACTGTTTTGGTAGTATCTGCGAGTCACAAGGACTCAGTAATGTCAAAACCCGCGAAATCAAGACTATTTAATCTTATGGGTAGGATAAGGTAATGAGGTGTTGTTGCAGCAAGCGCTAAGCAAAAATGGTGGCTAACATACGAATACAAGAGTAAGATGAGAAGCTACGCAATGGTCGTAAAGCTAAAAGTGATCAAGAAGTGATCATGAAATTACTTACGTTCAAACATCACCCAAACCGTGTTCACTTCCTGGACTCCGCCGAAAAGAGACCATCACGGCTACACACGCGGTTGATTTATTTTAATTAAGTCAAGTGTCAAGTTCTCTACAACCGAATATTAACAAATTCCCATCTGCCACATAACCGTGAGCATGGCTCTCAAAAGTTTAAACCCTACAGGGGTGTCCCAACGTAGCCCATCACAAGCTCTCACGACCAACGAAGGATACCCCTTCTCCCGGAAAGACCCAATTAGTCTTGGAATCCCGGTTACAAGACATTTCAACAATGGTAAAACAAGACCAGCAAGACTGCCCGATGTGCCGACAAATCCCGATAGGAGTTGCACGTATCTCGTTCTCAAGGCACATCAGATGGGCTAGACGTCGGGTTAGCTGAGACCCTGGTTGCCCAGGGGGCGCCGGACATCGCCCAGTTCGGACCAACACTCGAAGAAGCACTAGCCCGAGGAGGGTTAAAATAAAGATGACCCTCGGGTCTGCAACTCCCAAGGGAATAGTATAGGTGGTGGGTAGGCAAATGTTAAAACCAAGGTTGGGCCTTGCTGGAGGAGTTTCATTCCAAAGCGAACTGTCAAGGGGGTCCCATAACCCCAACCGCGTAAGGAACGCTAAATCAAGGAACATAACACCGATATGACGGAAACTAAGGCGGCAAGAGTGGAACAAAACACCGAGCAAAAGGCCAAGCCCTCCACCCTTTGCCAAGTATATAGATGCATTAATTAAAATAAGAGATATTTTGATATCCCAACATATCCATGTTTCAACATGGAACAACCTGCAAGGCACCTGCAACTAGCAATGCTATAAGAGGGGCTAAGAAAAAGCGGTAACTTAGCCAAACAACGGTTTGCTAGGAAGGTGGGTTTGAGACTTGACATGGCAATATGGGAGGCATGATAAACAAGTGGTAGGTAGAGTGACATAGCGATAGAACGAACAAGTAGCAATCCAAGATATAAGTTCTATCGAGGGTAATGGTCATCTTGCCTGAGATACAGCAAGGAAGAAGAATGAGTCCATGAAGAAGAGAAACAGACGTAGTCGAATGAAACCTCACAACTCTAGAATGAAACCGAAGCTAACGAGAGAAGCAAACCGGAAAGAAGCAAACAACAAGGTAAACACACAAGCATAAACATGGCATGATGCACAACCAAGGATGATGCATGTCCGGTTTAAATATGCATGGCATGGCAAAGTGCACAAACAAAACTACAAGTTAACTGGGGCTCAATATGCAACGAGATGCATATTGACAAAACACCACATTCAATTATTTAGCTCTCTCTTGTTTAATCTACTGAACAATATTAAATGTTGTTTAACATGGCAAGAGGTGAGGCATAAGTAAACTAACTATTTAGGCAAGTTTGAATGAGTTTGGTACTGTTCTGCCCTAAACCATATTTTATATTTGTTAAACATGCAAGATGGGTGCACCATGTTAAACTAGGCATTTTTCTACCCCATTTGCATATAAAGTTTATTTAAATCCGAGCTACGGTTAATTAGTTATGAATTAAATCATTTAAACATGACAATTATGCAAATTATATGCAAACATCATTTGAAACATTTCAACCATGGATGAAAGTGGCATAATATGAAACTAGACAAAATTCTAAGCATTTTTCATATCTGAAGTTTTTACATATGATGCATGGTTCATGAGTTATTATATGCATGAAGTTAGAGGGTTTTTCTGCAAAACTGGTAAATCTCTGGAATGATTAGGCAAATTCACAGGTCAGGAAAAAATGCTATCGGGCTGAAACTGCAGGCTGGCCCAACAAGGGAAAAAACATAAGGAGGGGCACTGGGGTGTGGCATCACCTAGTGGGCCTTGGCTCAGCGGGTGGAAGAGGTAGCAGCCATGGGCCTCGCGTGGGAGGCATCCCACGAGGGCACTAGAGGTGGGCCTAGTGCATGACGAGGAGGGGTGTGGTCAACAGGCAGGCGAGCAATTCGAGCTCCTCTGCTCGAAGCAGAGCGAGCAGAGGACGGTGACGGGGCATGGAGTACGACGATGACGGGGAACCGCAGCGGCACAGCGAACGGAGGGGCGCAGATCCAGGCACGGGGGAGGACTTGGCGAGGCTCGACGACATGTAACAATGGCCATGGCAGCAGGGGCGACCTCCTATTGCTCCTGTTACTTGAGAGAGATAGATAGACAAAAGGAGGCTGTCGGATGTGGGGTTCCGGCAAACCCTTAAGGTTCGAACACTGGGGTGCGCGTGAAGTCTTTCCCTCCTATCATTCTACGCCCTAGCTCACTAAGATCTCGCAGACGGACTCGACGAACTCGCAACAAAGAAAGACACATTATTTATACTGGTTCGGGCCACCGTTGTGGTGCAACACCCTACTCCACTGTGGTGGTGGTGGATTGCCACTTGGGCTGATGATGAACAAACAAGGGGAAGAACAGCCTCCTGAGGTTGAGGTGTTCTTGTGCGTGGCTAACTGGTGTGGGTGAGAGAGTGATCTAAGATGCCGTCTCCTCGCCCCCTTTTCTGTGGTGGTGGCTAGCCCTACTTATAGAGGCCCTGGTCCTCTTCCCAAATATTGAGCGGGAAGGGAGCCAACAACAGTAGGCTAATTTAAAGGGGGACAGCTAGTACAAGCTAGGCTCTGGTGGTCTGCGCTTGCGAAAGGCTCTGGTGGTGACGCCATCTTGGGCTCCAAGATGACCTCCGTCTTGCCGTCCTTCTGGTCTTGGTCTTGTTGCACCAAAATGGCAACCTTTGCCTGATGCCTCGGTGCTCCTCGCCTGCGCTAGTTTCCTTAGCACCAAAGAGGAAACAAGGACGCTACGCATGCTGGCGCCCGCCTGGTGTTGATCATCATGGCTCTCATCACGAGAGCCTCGTGAGGTTCGCCTCGCCTTGATATCTCTGCTCCTTGTGAGCCTGCATGACTAGGCCGCTCCAGAGGAGGTCTCGTGTCATCCTCTTCACGAGGCTTGGACCCTCGCGAGGGTCTTGGATGCCTTGTTGATGAAGATGGGCCGTACGGCCTGCTGGCTTAGCCACGCAGCGGGCCGCAGGCAGGCAAGTTTGGGGACCCCCGTTCCCAGGACATCGATAGTAGCCCCCGGGTACAAGGTGCGCTCGGGCTTGGCTTTGCGGTGAAGCCAAGGGACGAGCACGGAGCACCGCGGGCCCCCAAAGCCTGCGGCCTTGGTTGACGCGTGGCAGTTGATTGGTCATGGGCGTCTCCGCTTCCCCACGCTGCCTCGACAACTGCTCGCCCTGACAAAAGGTTGGCGTAGGCAGAACTTTGTTGGAGATATGCCTTAGAGGCAATCTTGTATGATGATATTTCCTATGTTTTTATGAATAAAGATAGTCCTTGGACATTATCAATGATGTGTATCAGCAAGTACGTGACTTGTTTGTGGGACTATGCATTGTATGATGACTGTCCTAAAAGGTCCCTAGTCGAGAGGGCTGTGTGGACACGTAGCCAACTAGACTAGCATATGACACGGTCGATGGCTTGGTCTCACTAGCCATGGAGCATTGGATGCTAACCGGATAATATGGACTTAGAAGGATCTGGTCGGATTCGACGTAGCCGAATCCGAGTCAAGATAAGATCCAAGTCGGACAAACCCAACTATGAGACGTAGAGATATGTCATCTGTGAGTCTCTAGTACAACATATGTTCTATGTCTTAAGACCTGATCTGACGCATGTACTCGGGATGGTGACAGACTTGCTTTGGCCCGACCAAACGCTACTCCATAACTGGGTAGTTATAAAGGTAGGTTTTGGGTTTGTCCAGAACCATGTTGCGAGATGTGGTCGAGCAAGATGGGATTTGCTCCTCCGATCAGGAGAGATATACTCTGGGCCCCTCGTGTGATCCGACCAGGATAAGCATGGCCATGCAACAAGGATTATGAGATAATCCGGTTTGTGGTCGGCATCACTGGAACGAGAAAGAGTTCAGGCTAGCACAAGGATGACAGACTCGCCTTGAGCTCGACAACATATATCGTGTGGCAAAAGGAATGGAAGTGTGATGTACAGGTTCGCTAACCAGCTTCATAGTCTGCTTGGTGTTCGGCATGCCTTGCTAGAGGCCGCTACCAACCGTGCAATTCGGAGGTGATCCGAAATGGGACCAAGCCGACTTGAACCTAAGGGGCCGCGCGCTTAAGGGAAGGAACCTACGAGGTCGGATCCGAGGACACTGGTCGGATGTGATCCGAACTGTATTCGGATTGTGGCCGAGTAGACTTATGGGCTTTAGGGTCCGTGCGAGGCCCAAGTGTTGAGCCCGTGACGGACGCGTATATATATAGTGGAGGTGCGGCACACTCATGGGCTAATTGCTTCGGTGTTGTCACTAGGGTTTGCATGTGTTGCGAATAGACACCTCCACTCGCCGCCGGTTGTGTGACCGGACCTAGCAGTCCGCCGCACGACGTTCCTCCTGCACGCGCGGATACCGTTAGAGGCGGTGCACTTGCGCCGCTCCGGCGAACCTGTACGTGGGAACCGACCATCGGTTGTACGAGGGAGATCGGACAAGGAGGAGATAATCCACGCGGACACGCTGCCCCAACTCTTCTTCCGCTGCACGGCACTACGCGTCTAGTGGTAACGAACTGTGATCCTTCTCCCGTAGCATGTTCTTGGTTGTTCTGCGCGTAGGAAATTTTAATTTGTAGTCGACGCACCCTACCATAGATCCCAACAGTGGTATCAGAGCCTCTACTATAGGATTTGGATTCAGATCATATGCATATTAGATATGTGGAGGCAATAGATGAGATCTGTTGTCATTGATAAGATTGGCTGTGTGCATGGTTGATGAGATCAACTGCACATGGGGATCGATGTGGCTATGTTTTTTGTTGATTGGGATCGATGAGGTCGTGACACGATCTACCCCTACCGGTCGGTTATCCTCCATCGGGGTTAACAGTGAAACGTAAATCCGAATCGGATTCGTGATGATCGATGAGATCGGTCAGATCAGAGAATTCGGCATGATCAGAGTTAACCGGCTAGCAGGACCGCCGTGTGCATAGCGCCTTGTATTTCGTACACAATCACTCAAACCGGTAGAATATGATTCTATGCATAACTTTATTTTGTAGGGTTTGATGTGAATAGTATGGCTCATGTGTATGTGATGCATGTGTGTAAATTATACATGGCCTGCGTGTCATGTTTGTCAGCCGGCAGGAGCCAAAGTGATGTCACTATATTGTATAACGACCTGCATGTCAACTTGTGACTCTATGTAAAATTCATTACTAGATGTAGTAGTTGGATAATAGAGATCATGTTGGTGGCTTGGCGTCCCGGCGTGACAAACAAGATGGTGTTCCTAGATGGTCATCGGAGTCGGAGCCAACCTGGAAGAACATCCATGAAGGAGCCATACTATTTCACAATATGTATTTATTTGTGATTGTTATGCTTCCTTGTTTTCTATGCATGTTAGAATGGTAGAAAGATCCCTCATGAATGTCAAGCGAATTGCCATCCCTGATGTTGCACCTTCGCATGTCAAGTACATCTAGTAGTGGGCTCATAAAATTGGAGTGCTGCTAGGTATCCTTGAACTGAAGGGTTCGTGTCGTACACGAACATGCACTGCATTAGGTTGACTTGACAAGTCTATCAAAACGGTTTTGGGCCTTGTGGCAAAAGAGGTCGGAAGCCAGGGTATGAGATACCTACCCGATCGACAGGAGTCATATAGAGATACGATTAGCAAGGAGTTGCTTACCGGATAGGCATGTTGTCTAGCAGTGATGCTAAAGCTCACTAGTCGCATGTGCTAGTCGGATCCTGAATCACTGAGAGTTTGCGGAGGGATGCGGACTTCAGTGGGAGTATTTCTGTTTAAGGCTAGAATTACTCTACATAAACACATTGCTTAGTGATTGCATATTTTTCTGTTGTAGATCAATGGCACCACCTGCTCAATCCAACTTTGCATTGAAATCAATTCTGGAAAAGGATAAACTGACTGGAACAAACTTTACTACCTGGTATAGAAATTTGAGAATTGTTCTCAAGCATGATAAAAAGGAACATGTTCTAGAGGATCCACTTCCAGAGGAACCTTCCGATAATGCTAGTACCACAACCAAGAATGCCTACTAGAAACTCGTTGATGAATCAAACGAGATCAACTGCCTCGTGTTGGCTTGTATGGAGCCCGATTTGAACATCATTTCGAAGACGTTGGGGCTTTCGATATGATCGAGAGCCTCAAGAGCATGTTTCAGGTGCAGGCTAGGACCGAAAGGTTCAACTTCTGGCGATCCTTGATGGATTGTAAGCTGAAGGAAGGTGATCCACTGAGCCCGCATGTGATCAAGATGATCGGATATGTGCAAGCTTTGGATCGGTTGGGCTTCCCGCTCATGGATGAGCTGGCTAGTGATGCAGTTGTGGGTTCTCTTCCGCCCAGCTATGGGACATTCATCTCGAACTATCATATGCATGGCATGGATAAGAAGCTCACTGAATTGCATGGGATGCTCAAAGTGGCATAGCAGGATATTAAGAAAGGCACGCATCAAGTGTTGATGGTGCAGAAATCAGCTAAGTTCAAGAAGAGTTGGTCTAAGAAGAAGGCTAAGGCAAAGGGCATGGAGATAGTAACCTCCGCCGCTGCGCCAAAGTCTGGACCGGACTCAAAGACCATTTGCTATCATTGCAAGGATACTAGTCACTAGAAGAGGAACTATAGCAAGTGGCTTGCAGAGCATGGCAAGAAGGTCGGGAATGCTGCTTCAGGCAAAGGTACACTTGTTGCATATGTTATAGACATTTACCATGCTGACATACCTAGTAGCTCTTGGGTATTTGATAACGGATCGGTTGTTCATATTTGCAACTCGATGCAGGGGCTGGTAAGAACTAGGCGTGTGGCACAAGGGGAGATTGACATCAGGGTCGGCAACAAAGCAAGAGTTGCTGCGTTGGAGGTCGGCACGATGCAGCTCCAGCTTCCTTCTGGATTTATTTTGGAATTGAATAATTGTTATTACATTCCTGCACTTAGTCGGAACATTATTTCTGCCTCATGCTTGATGAGTCAGGGTTATGAATTCAATTTAAAGGACAATGGTTGTTCGATTTATTTGAATGGTATGTTCCATGGCTATGCACCCATTCTTGATGGGTTATTTATATTGAATCTAGAACAGGAACCGGTCTATAACATGAATGTCAAGAGGCATAAGCCCAAAGAGATAAATCTGACATACTTCTGGCATTGCCGGCTTGGACACATTAGTCTGAAATGCATGAAGAAGCTCCATGATGATGGACTCCTAACTTCGACCGACTCTGGGTAGTTTGAGACATGCGGATCATGCTTGCTCGGCAAGATGACTAAGTCTCCTTTCACAAAGAGTTGCGAGAGGGCATCCGAGCTATTGGAACTGATACACAGTGATGTGTGTGGACCAATGAGCACAACTGCCAGAGGTGGCTATCAGTACTTCATGACTTGTACCGACGACTTGAGTGGATATGGATATATCTATTTAATGAGGCACAAGTCAGCGACTTTTGAAAAGTTCAAAGAGTTTCAAAACGAGGTGGAGAATCAGCTGGGCAAAACTATAAAACTTCTATGATCTGATCGTGGAGGTGAGTACATGAGCCAAGAGTTTGATGATCATCTGAAAAGCAGAGGTATGGATCACACCTCCGGGTACGCCACAAAGAAATGGTGTATCAGAACAGAGGAATCGCACGTTGTTGGACATGGTTCGATCTATGATGAGCAAGTCGGATTTACCCTTGTCATTCTGGGGATACGCTCTAGAAACTGCATCTTTCACACTTAACAGGGTACCATCAAAATCCGTAGACAAGACACCACATGAGATGTGGACCAGGAAGAGTCCCAGTTTGTCTTTTCTAAAGATTTGGGGTTGTGAAGCATTTGTCAAGAAACTTATGTCAGACAAGCTTCCACCCAAATCGGATAAATGCATATTCGTGGGATATCCGAGGGAAACCTTGGGATATAACTTCTACAACCGGGAAGAGAACAAAGTGTTTGTTGCTCGGAACGGGGTTTTCCTTGAGAAAGAGTTTCTCAGTTGGGAGGCCAGTGGGAGGACGGTCCGACTCGAAGAAATTCGAGGACCACTTAGGGACGGCTCGGCTGGTGATGAGATCATACCGGAGTCAGTCAGGGAACCCGTAGTGGAAGCAGCACCGGAACCACAGAGGTAGGAAAGATTGCACAGAGTGCGCGATGTATTGTTGCTAGAAAGCGATGAGCCGGCCACATATGCGGAAGCGATGGTGAGCCCAGATTCCGAGGCATGGCTGGAGGCCATGAGATCCGAGTTAAGGTCCATGGATGAGAATCAAGTTTGGGACTTGGTTGATCCGCCGCCTGGCGTAACGGCCATTGGTTGCAAATGGGTCTTTAAGAAGAAAACCGATGTGGATGGAAATGTTCAGATCCACAAAGCTCGTCTTGTCGCTAAGGGTTATGGACAAGTTCAAGGAATAGACTACGATGAGACTTACTCGCCGGTAGTGATGCTGAAGTCGGTGAGGATCGTACTAGCTATAGCTGCATATTTCGATTACGAGATATGGCAGATGTATGTCAAGACGGCGTTCCTTCATGGAAATTGAACCGAGGACGTGTATATGATACAGCCCGAGGGTTTTGTCGATCCGACTAGCACTAGTAAGGTATGCAAGCTCAAGAGATCTATTTATGGGTTGAGGCAAGCATCTCGGAGCTGGAACATTCGTTTTGATGAGGTCGTCGCTTGTTTCGGCTTCATCAAAAGCGAAGAGGACTCTTGTTTATACAAGAAGTTAAGTGGGAGCTCAATAGTGTTTTTGATCTTGTATGTGGATGACATACTACTAATCGAAAATGATATTTCGATGCTGAACTCGGTCAAGGAGTCATTAAATGGCAAGTTTTCGATGAAGGACCTTGGTGAGGCAATGTACATTTTAGGCATTAAGATCTATAGAGATAGATCAAGGAGGCTGCTCGGCTTAAGCCAAAGCACGTACATAGATAAAGTGTTGAAGAGGTTCAACATGAGTGAGGCAAAGAAAGTGTTCTTGCCACTCTCACATGGTATAAGGCTAAGCGAGACTCAGAGTCCTTCGACATCCGATGAGCGAAGCAGGATGAGTAGGATTCAATATGCCTCGGCAATCGGATCCATCATGTATGCCATGATATGTACGCGACCTGATGTTGCTTTTGCAATAAGCCTAACAAGTAGATACCAGGCCAACCCAGGTGAGAGTCACTAGGCAGCGGCAAAGACTATTTTGAAGTACTTGAAAAGGACTAAAGAGATGTTCCTAGTTTATGGAGGTGAGGAAGAGCTCGTCGTAAGGGGTTACGCCGATGCTAGTTTCCAAACCGACAGAGATGATTGTCGATCACAGTCCGGATTTGTGTACGTCATCAACAGAGGAGTAATGAGCTGGATGAGTTCCAAGCAAGATACGGTAGCCGATTCTAGTACAGAAGCCGAATACATTGTGGCTTGTGAAGCTGCAAAGGAAGGTGTTTGGATCCGGAACTTTCTGGATGATCTTGGCATTTTCCCAGCCTCGGTAAAACTGTTGGACCTTTATTGTGATAATTCTCGTGCCATCGCACAAGCCAAGGAGCGGTGGAATCACCACAAGGTCAGACACATAGATCGGAAATATCACCTAATACGAACGATCGTAAAGAGTGGTGATGTAGAGTTATGCAAAATTCACACGGATGCAAATGTTGCGGATCCGTTCCCTGAGCCACTTCCACAACCCAAGCATGAGGGGCACGTTAGAGCTATGGGCATTCGATGTTTATTTGATTGACTCTAGTGCAAGTGGGAGACTATTAGAGATATGCCCTAGAGGCAATCATGTATGATGATATTTCCTATGTGTTTATGAATAAAGATAGTCCTTGTACATTATCAATGATATGTATCAGCAAGTACATGACTTGTTTGTGGGACTATGCATTGTATGATGACCGTCCTAACAGGTCCCTAGTCGAAAGGGTTGTGTGGACGTGGAACCAACTAGACTAGCATATGACATGGTCGATGGCTTGGTCTCACTAGCCATGGAGCATTGGATGCTAACCGGATAATATGGACTTGGAAGGATCTGGTCAGATTCGACGTAGTCGGATCCAAGTCGAGATAAGATCCAAGTCGGACAGACCCAACTATGAGACGCAACGATATGTCATCTGTGACTCTCTAGTACAACATATGTTCTATGTCCTAAGACCTGAGCTGAAGCATGTACTCGGGATGGTGATAGACTTACTTTGGGCCGACCAAACGCTACTCCGTAACTGGGTAGTTATAAAGGTAGGTTTCCGGTTTGTCGAGAACCATGTTGCGAGACGTGGTTGAGCAAGATGGGATTTGCCCCTCCGAACAGGAGAGATATACTCTGGGCCCCTCGTGTGATCCGACCAGGATAAGCATGGCCATGCGACAAGGATTATGAGATAATCCGGTTTGTGGTCGGCATCACTGGAACGAGAAAGAGGTTGGGCTAGCACAAGGATGACAGACTCGCCTTGAGGTCGACAACATATATCGTGTGGAAAAAGGAATGGAAGTGTGATGTACATGTTCACTAACTAGCTTCATAGTCTGCTTGGTGTTCGGCATGCCTTGCTAGAGGCCGCTACCAACCGTGCAGTTCAGAGGTGATCCGAACTGCGACCAAGCCGACTTGAACCTAAGGGGTCGCGCGCTTAAGGGAAGGAACCTACGAGGTCGGATCCGAGGACACTGGTCGGATGTGATCCGAACTATATTCGGATTGTGGCCTTGTAGACTTATGGGCTTTAGGGTCCGTGCGAGGCCCAAGTGTTTAGCCCGTGACGGACGCCTATATATATATGTATATATATAGTGGAGGTGCGGCATATTCATGGGCTGATTGCTTCGGCGCTGTCACTAGGGTTTGCATGTGTTGCGAATAGACACCTCCACTCCACGCCGGTTGTGTGACCGGACCTAGCAGTCCGCCGCACGACGTTCCTCCTGCACGGCGGTTACCGTTAGAGGTGGTACACTTGCGCCGCTCCGGCGAACCTGTATGTGGGAACCGACCACCGGCTGTACGAGGGAGATCGGACGAGGAGGAGACGATCCACGCGGACGCGCTGCCCCAACTCTTCTTCCGCTGCACAGCACTGCGCGTCTAGTGGTAACGAACTGTGATCCATCTCCCGTAGCATGTTCTTGGTTGTTCTACGCATAGGAAATTTTAATTTGCAGTCGAAGCACCCTACCGTAGATCCCAACACACTTACCTTCATTGCTTCTCGCTCGCCTTGCTCCAGATCCCCTTCCTTACTCTCCGCCACCGCTATCTCCACATCCGCTCCAATCTCATTACGCAGCTGCGATCCATGGCGCCGTGCAAGGGCAAGGCTTCCTCAGCGCCGGCTTGGTATGAGCCTGCCTGAGGGAGTCCTGGATTAGGGGGTCTCCGGACAGCCGGACTATATCCTTTGGCCGGATTGTTGGACTATGAAGATACAAGATTGAAGACTTCGTCCCGTGTCCGGATGGTACTTTACTTAGCGTAGAAGGCAAGCTAGGCAATACGGATATGTATATCTCCTCCTTTGTAACCGACCTTGGGTAACCCTAGCCCCCTCCGGTGTCTATATAAACCGGAGGGTTTTAGTCCGTAGGACAACAGACAATCATACCATAGGCTAGCTTCTAGGGTTTAGCCTCTCCGACCTCGTGCTAGATCAACTCTTGTAGTAGTCATATTATCAAGAATAATCAAGTAGGACTTAGGGTTTTACCTCCATCAAGAGGGCCCGAACCTGGGTAAAACATCATGCCCCCTGCCTCCTGTTACCATCCGCCTTAGACGCACAGTTCGGGACCCCCTACCCGAGATCCGCCTGTTTTGACACCGACATTGGTGCTTTCATTGAGAGTTCCTCTGTGCCATCTCCATTAGGCTTGATGGCTCCTTCGATCATCGATAGTGATGCAGTCCAGGGTGAGACTTTTCTCCCCGGATAGATCTTTGTATTCGGCAGCTTCGCACTGCGGGCAAACTCACTTGGCCATCTGGAGCAGATCGAGAGTTACGCCCCTGGCCATTAGGTCAGGTTTGGAAGCTTAAACTACACGGCCGATATCCACAGAGACTTGATCTTTGACGGATTCGAGCCCCTGCTTGGTGCGCCATGTGGTCACGATGAGCATGATTTAGCTGTGCCATCAGACAGTGTCCAGGAGATTGCGCCGGCAACCGCTCCGACCCTCAATTCGGAACCAGTTGCGCCATCAATGGACGGGTGGATAGACCCCGCCATGGAGGCCGCATCCTCAGCGGCGATCGAGCCGAATATCGACCTTACCCTTCATGACAGCCATGATGCCACACTGCCAGATCCTTCCCCAGCCACGGACTCCGAACTGCCTCCGCCCGTGCCTATCGAATCCGACTGGGCGAAGATCATGGAGTTTACCTCCGTGGATATCTTTCAACACTCACCCTTTAGAGACATGATGAACTCATTAAGGTCTCTCTCCTTGTCAGGAGAGTCCTGGCCGAACTATGTCCGGCAGGATTGGGGTGCGGATGACGAAGAAATTCGCCGCCCACCCACCACCCACTTATTAGCCACTCTCGACGATTTGACCGACATGCTCGACCTCGACTCCGAAGACATCGACTATATGGACGACGTTGCAAGAGACGAATAGGAATCACTACCCACAGGGCACTGGACGCCCACTTCATCATATGATGTATACTTGGTGGACACACCCAAAGAAAGCGACGATGAGGAACGAAGGGCACAACGAAGGGTTGTTCCCTCGAGAAGCAGTCAAAGCGGCGGCGTAAGCGCGGCTCCAAATCCCGCCTCGGCAGAAACATCGGTCATATAGACCCAGCGATAGAGCAGGGTGAACCATCGCCTGACCAGGGCAACACGGAGAATCAAACCGAACAACCCGACTCTATCGAAGATAACAGTCCGGACGACATCACACCGGACAGGCGCCAGGAGCAACAGAATGTCCATCAAAGGCTTGTTGCCACTGCGAGGAGTTTGAAAAAGCATAAGCAAAGACTCAGGGCTGCGCAATACACACTCAGAATCAGATGGAGTGAAGTACTCAACACTACAGCGAAGTACGGCGGTAATCGCCAGACCAAGAGCTACCCGAAGTGAAAGTTTCTACCCGAATTCGACGAGGAGGCCTTAGATCCCCCGCAATTAGAAAACAAAATGGCCATCCGGTCGGATAGACGACCTCGTGGCCAATATAGAGCGGCAAACGACGGCGCACATAAGCCAGTACGCGATCCACGCGAGGGCTCGCATCAAAAGGACGACGCAACCAGATCCATATACGGGCCACGCAAGAGCGCTCTAGTATGCAATACAACACAACAAACATCTGAACACCATGGTACACCCAAATACAGGGGTGCCACACACCCCCTATGTTTCACCGATGAGGTAGTGGACCATGAATTTCGAGAGGGATTCAAACCCGTAAACATAGAGGTGTATGACGGAACAACAGACCCTGGGGTCTGGATTGAGGACTATATCCTCCATATCCACATGGCTCTAGGAGACGATCATCACGCCATCAGGTACTTAGCCCTGAAGCTCAAAGAGCCAGCTCGGCATTGGCTTAAAAGCCTCCCCGAAAAATCCATTGGAAGATGGGAAGAGCTTGAAGACGCCTTTTGGGAAAATTTTCAAGGGACCTATGTCCGACCACCGCACGCAGACGACTTAAGTCATATCACTCAACAGTCCGGAGAGTAATCCCGAAAGCTTTGGAACAACTTCCTCACTAAGAAGAACCAAATAGTAGAATGCCTGCCGAAGCCTTAGTAGCTTTCAAGCACAACGTTCAAGACGAATGGTTCACCAGACACCTCGGCCAACAAAAGCCGAGAACAATGGTAGCATTAATGTAACACCCCGGATGTAATTTACCTTATATTTATCCCAACTCTTGCCGTTTCCGGCCTAAGTTATTTTATTTTCCTCGGGTTCGGGTTTTTGTCTCCGTGTGTTGTTGCCTTTGTCATGCATCTCATATCATGTCATCATGAGCATTGCATTTGCATACGTGTTCATCTCATGCATCCGAGCATTTTCCCCGTTCTCCGTTTTGCATTCCGGCGCTCTTATCTCCTCCGGTGGTCCTTTCTACCTCTTTTCGTGTGTGGGGGTTAAACATTTCCGGATTGGACCGAGACTTGCCATGCGGCCTTGGTTTACTACCGGTAGACCGCCTGTCAAGTTTCGTGTTATTTGGACTTCGTTTGATGCTCCAACGGTTAACCGAGGGACCGAGAAGGCCTCGTGTGTGTTGCAGCCCAACACCCTTCCAAAGTGGCCCAAAACCCATCTAAGATCTCTCCATCATCCCGGTCATTCGATCACGATCGCGTGGCCGAAAACCGCACTCCATTTGGAGCTTCCTAGCTCCCTCTATGCCTAGATATAGATCCCCTCCCGGAATTCTCGGATCTCCTCTTCCCCTAACCCTAGAAATCAGCTCCGCCGCCATCGGACATGTCCGGCCGCAACCGGACGCGTCCGCCCGCCGCGCCCAGCCAGCCACACGCCGCCACATGTCGCCGCCGGGTCTCCCCCGCCGCCGGCCCGCTCGGCCCGGGGAGAGCCACCGAGGGCCGAGCGCCCCGCGCCGCCTCTTACCGCATGCACCGCGGCCTTCGTCCGCGCTGCCACCGCGCCGGCGAGCGCCGCTGCTCCGCGCCGGCGACCGCCCCGTGCCGCCACCTTGGCTCGCGGCTTCCTTGCCGCCCTCGCCGCCCCTCGTCGCTTCGGCGACTCCGGCCCTCCTCCTCCTCATCTCCTCGCCCCGGAAAGCCCACAAGTCCGGCGACGTACTCCATCTCCGACGAACTGCTACTGTTCCGGCGAGATCTGGATCCTGTGCTACAGGAAACCCTAGGGGTTGACCTCGTTTTTCCCCCAAGTCTGCATATTTTTTTTGCATTGTTCATCGCATCGTAACTCCGCATCCGTAGCTCCGATTTGCACGTGTAGCATATCAAAATGTTCTCCTCAGGGAGTACATCATTTCATCTCATTGCATCATTTTCATTTGAGCTCATCTTGATACCCGAAATGCTGTTGGAAGAGAGCTATGTGATATAATTGTCAGATCTGTTTCATTAAGTAGCTATATGTCATTTTTGCCATGTTTAATGTGTGCATGATATGCTCCTGAGCTCTACATGTGTTTTGTTATATGCCATTCCATCTTTACAGAGGTGCTTACCATGTATTTTTGTGACATGTGTGGTGACTAGCACAAGCTTGCAAAGTAGTGCATTCGTTAATGCTGATTTCAGGGACTTGGAATTTCTCAAAGTCCTTGTTCTGATTTCTATCAATATGCCATATATTCATGTTGTTTTCTAGTGATCCGTGCCTCTTTTGAGGATGATCAGTAAGGATGATTTGTTAACATTGTGATGCTCTATCCATCCATGTCCTTGTTTGGAGCACCCTAGCTTGATTCAATCGAGCTCTACTTTTGCCGTTTCCTGAATCCTGGCAGAGTGTTGACTTGACAGCGATTTTGCCGAGGATGTTGTTATTGATCCGTGCATGCTATGTTGTTTTTCTTGCCATTTCTAGCTTCTATGATATGTATGGTTGATGGGTCTATGCTTAGTTTGTCATGCCATGCTCTATAGTGAGTGCATCGAGCTCGTACACATGCCTAGTCGTTAACAGATTTGCATGCTCCAGTTTTTCACTAAGTCTATAATCTGATTATGTTTTTGCCATGTTCACATGCTTGCAATTGTATTTTCTGATCTCTTTTGGCTCAAGGTCACTAAGGGACTTTTGTTAAGTGCTTTGAGTAGCTTCATGTCATTCTTTGCTTGCCATGTTAAATTCCGGACTTGTGTTAATTTCACTAAGTCTGACACCTGTTATCATTTGCACTTTTGCCATGCTTGTTTGAACCTGTTAATGGATGAGTTGGCCATAGCTCAGTGTTCATCTTTTGTCAAGCATTATGAGTGGATCCCTTCCATGTATTGTGTTGTCATGTTTGAGTGCTGTAGCATATTTATCTTGATACTTTTAGATGGCTACTTGCTGTTTATCGCAGACCGGTGCCATATTTGTTTTGCTTGCCATTTCCAAACCATGCATCCGATTCCGGTGATCTTTATATTGATTTCAACCGAAATCACCTCACCTTTCCAATGGCACTCTTGGATTTCCAAGTTGAGGCCAGGTTCAATCATTCATTGCCAAATCTTGCATATGCATCACATATCGCATCTCGCATAGCATACCATGTTTGCATCATGTTGTTCGAGCATTGCACGTGGTTGATTGTGTTCCTTTTGCTTGTTTGCCTTGTTTGGGTAGAGCCGGGAGACGAGTTCGCTAATGAGGAGTCCTTTGAGTTTGCTTACGAGGATCAAGTCAACTCTGACAACTTTGCAGGCAAGATGATCATACCCTCGAAATCACTTCTATCTTTGCTTGCTAGATGCTCGCTCTTTTGCTATGCCTATGCTACGATGCCTACCACTTGCTTATCATGCCTCCCAAATTGCCATGTCAAACCTCTAACCCACCTTCTCCTAGCAAACCGTTGTTTGGCTATGTTACCGCTTTGCTCAGCCCCTCTTATAGCGTTGCTAGTTGCAGGTGAAGATTGGAGATCGTTCTTTGTTGGAACATTGTTTATTATTGAGATATCACTATATTATCTTGTTATCTTAATGCATCTATATAATTGGTAAAGGGTGGAAGGCCAGGCCTTATGCCTAGTGTTTTGTTCCACTCTTGCCGCCCTAGTTTCCATCATATCGGTGTTATGTTCCCGGATTTTGTGTTCCTTACGCGGTTGGATTATAATGGGAACCCCTTGACAGTTCGCCTTGAATAAAACTCCTCCAGCAAGGCCCGACCTTGGTTTTACCATTCGCCACCTTGCCTTTTCCCTTGTCGGACTCAAGGGTCATCTTTATTTTTAAACCCCCGGGCCAGTGCTTCTCTAAGTGTTTGTCCAACCCAGAGCACCGTGCGGGGCCGTCCCTTGGCAACTTGGGTTACGTTGGATCCTGTATGCTTAGCTTATCCGGTGAACGAGATATGTGCAGCTCCTATCGGGATTTGTTGGCATAGCGGGTGGTCTTGCTGGACTTGTTTTACCATTGTCGAGGATGTCTTGTAGAACCAGGATGCCGAGTCTGATCGGAATGTCTCGGGAGAAGGAATATCCTTCGTTGACCATGAGAGCTTGTGATGGGCTAAGTTGGGAATCCCCTGCAGGGATTTGAAGTTTCGAAAGCCGTGCCCGCGGTTATGGGCAGATGGGAATTTATTAATGTCTGGTTGTAGATAACATGAACCTTAACTTACTTAAAATGAATCAACTGCGTGTGTAGCCGTGATGGTCTCTTATTGGCAGAGTCCGGGAAGTGAACACGATGTTGGAGTAATGTTTGACGTAGGTTGTTCTAGGATCACTTCTTGATCATAGTTCTTCGTTCTTGCTTTGCTTTCTCTTCTCGCTCTCTTTTGCGAACAGGTTAGCCACCATATATGCTAGTCACTTGCTGCAGCTCCACATATTACCTTGCCTTTCCTATAAGCTTAAATAGTCTTGATCGCGAGGGTGCGAGATTGCTGAGTCCCCGTGACTCACAGATTACTTCCAAACCAGATGTAGGGACCAATGATACCGTTCCAGATGATGCGCTTGAGCTCAAGTGGGAGTTCGATGAAGCCTCTCATTGTTACTATGTGTCTTTCCCAGATGATCAGTAGTGGTGCCCAGTTGGGGCGATCGGGGACCGTGTCGCATGTTGGGGTTGATCTTTTATTTTGGTACCATAGTCGGACCATGAGTGATTTGGATGATTGTAATGTTATTCATGTATTTGTGTGACGTGGCGAGTGTAAGCCAACTATGTATCCTTTACTCCTTTTATCTATATTACATGGGTTGTTGTGAAGATTACCTTACTTGCGACATTGCTTCCAATGCGGTTATGCCTCTAAGTCGTGCTTCAACACGTAGGAGATATAGCCGCATCGAGGGCGTTACAAGTTGGTAATCAGAGCCTTCCCCGACCTTAGGAGCCCCCCTGCTTGATCGAATAGCTGGAGTTGTTGAGTCTAAAAAAATGTTTTGAGTCATTTAGGAATTATATATCAAAGAGTTAGGAATTCTTTTTACTCCCCAGTCCCTTCATCTCTCTGGTAAGGCATCCTGACGTAGAGTTTTGTCTATTCTCTTCTCAAATTTCACTAAAAAATTTTTAGGATCACGCGGGTATCTTGGAATCGTTCCGATCGATTTGTGACGAGAACATTGTTCTTGGTGCCTCCTGTCATTTAGGGGTTGTGGCAGTGTCCCGGGGAGTTGAGCTCCGAGGTGTTGTCGTCACAATTTTATCGTTGCAGTTCTGGAGTACCTGAGTTTAGTTTCGCCGACATCGAAAATCTCTTTTATGCAGTTGTTGGTGAGATAACCTCGACGCCACCCAGTACTGGGGCGGGAGTTCGGGAGTATTGCCATAACTTGTATAATGGATGCTTTTCGAAGGTTGAGGTAGATGATTTCCGAAGTTTTTCTCGGTTATGTGTTGAAGGATGGATACAGCTGGATGTAGGATTTGCTAGATTTGGGTGAGATATTATGCTTCCCCTGTATCCCCAACACCTGATTGCATAACCGGAAAGGTTCGGGAGGTTCATAGGTGGGAATTCTTGTAGCTCTAGTTCTTCTTCCATGGATATTTGGTTTGAGATTGGGTGATCTTTACCGAGTATTCGTTCTTGTTCCGTACCTTGTTGTTGTTTTTCTTCTACCTCAATTCTAAGGGGCTTCTCAATTTATGGATATGTGACCATTTCAATTGGAATGCATTCGTTCATTTTGTTCGGATGTGAAGACAATATGTTGCAATTTCAACCCGTTTGATTAAGCTTCAATATTTTTCTATCTATGTGCTAATGTATGTCAACCTGTTCAGGATGGCTCCTCCAATGCGCACGACTCCGAATCCTAATCCGCCACCACCACCTCCACCTCCGGAGGCATGGCAAGCTGTCATGGCCGCTACCAATGCAAACACGCAGCTGATCATGCAACTTCTTCAAGAGCGCAATCAAGGACACCAGGGCAACAATCAGAATCACTTTGCTACACTCAACCAGTTCCATGCTAACCAGCCAAAGACCTTCAGCAATTGTGTTGAGGCAACAGATGCTGATGATTGGCTCGTGGACATATGCAAGCATTTCGAGTGCAGTAACATCAGGCCTGAGGACTTTGTCAAGTTCACTTCCTTCCAACTCAAAGATCAAGCTGCAGAATGGTTTCAGCAGTACAAAGATTCCAGAGGAGGCCGTGTGATTACCTGGGATGAATTCCGTCAAGACTTCAAAGCTCATCATATTCCTCAGAGCATGGTTGAAAGCAAGCGTGAGGAATTCCGCAACCTGAAGCAAGGCTCTATGTCTGTCTACGAGTACAACAAGATGTTTCAGAAGCTTGCCCGTTTTGCTAAGCAGGACGTCCCTGACGAGAAGAGCATGATATACCAGTTCAGGGGTGGTCTCAGAGAAGATATCCAGCTAGCTCTTGTCCTCTTTGAGCCCATGAGGTACGATGAGTTTTACAACATGGCAATGAAGCAAGAGACTGCTCAACTGAAGTGCGATGCTTCCAAGAAGCGAGTCAGAGATGCTACTCCTTCTTCCTCAACTCAAGTGGCTAAGCAGCAGAAGTATTGGCTTCCTCCTCCTCCATTCCGTCAGCCTTATCAGCAGAAGAGCAAAGGTGGCAGTGGATCTTCCCACCCACCCAACCCTGGCTTTCAGAACAAGACTTCGTCTCAAGCTCCAAGATTGAGTGCTCCGTATCACCGTTCGCTTTCAAAGGTCACGTGCAACAAGTGCCAACAGAAGGGTCACTATGCCAACAAATGCTTCAATCAGAGTCGTCTCCCTCCTCCTCCTCCTATGAGATCGACAAGTACAGCTGTGGTCAAGCATAATCCCAAGCACGCCAAGGTCAACTTGATGAATGCAGCTCAGGCAGAGGACTCGTCAGATGTCATCATGGGTAACTTTCCAGTTAACTCTGTTCCTGCAAAAGTTCTTTTTGACACTGGTGCATCGCATTGTTTCATGTCAAGATCATTTGTTTCCAAGCATGACTTCGTTTCGCAAATGTTGGGTAAACCTATGGGAGTGGTTTCTCCAGCTAAGTCTATGAGGGCTACTTCAATAGTACCGGATGTTTCTATCATGATGGGTGATTTCAAGTTTCTGGCTTCTCCAATGGTCCTTGGTACCTCGGATATTGATCTTATTCTTGGAATGGATTGGCTTTCTAAGCACAAGGCTCAGCTTGATTGTGCTGCCAGGCAGATTCGATTGACTCATTCGTTTGAGGATGTAATTGCCTTTGCCGCTAATGACGATACCATCCATCTGTTTTGTCTCAATGAGAAGGGTGAACTGGACGCCATCTCTCAAATTCTAGTCGTTTGCGAATATCAAGATGTCTTTCCAGAAGAGCTTCCAGGAATGCCTCCGCACCGGTTAGTTGAATTCATCATTGATCTTGAGCCGGGCACGGAACCTGTTTGCAAACGTCCTTACAAGCTTGGACCTAAAGAGTTGAAGGAGCTGAAGAAACAACTCGATATTCAAGAGCGAATGGGTCTCATCCGACCTAGTTCTTCTCCATGGGGTTGTGGAGTTCTTTTTGTGAAGAAGAAGGATGGAACGGACCGACTTTGTGTTGACTACCGTCCATTGAATAAGAAGACTATAAAGAACAAGTACCCACTTCCCAACATCAATGAGCTGTTCGAACAACTCAAAGGTGCTCAAGTATTCTCCAAGCTTGATCTCCATATGGGCTATCACCAGATTCGAATCCGTGAGCAAGATATTCCCAAGACGGCTTTCAGAACAAGCTATGGTTCATATGAATACACTGTCATGTCTTTTGGCCTCGTCAATGCTCTGCCGACTTTCTCTCGCATGATGAACTTCATCTTCAACGCCTACACAAATGACTTCATCTTGGTCTACCTCGATGACATTCTGGTCTTTTGGAAGAACAAGGAAGATCATGCGAAGCACTTGCATTTGGTGCTCGATAAGCTCAGGGAACATTAGTTCTACGCCAAGTTCTCAAAGTGCGAGCTTTGGCTCGATGAGGTTCTCTATCTTGGGCATATCATCTCTTCCAAGGGCATAGCGGTGAATCCTGAGAAGGTGTCTGAAATTGTGAATTGGGAACCACCTCAGAACGTGAAGCAACTCCGCAGCTTCCTTGGTCTCGCAAGCTATTGTCGAAGGTTCGTTGAGAACTTTTCAAAGATCGCGAAGCCTCTTTCAAACCTTCTCCAGAAGCACGTCAAGTACATTTGGTCTCCGAAATGTGACATCGCTTTCAACACTTTGAAAGAGAAATTGGTCACTGCTCCAGTTCTGACTCCTCCTGATGAATCCAAACCGTTCGAGGTCTTCTGCGATGCCTCTCTTCAAGGTCTTGGTGCAGTGTTGATGCAAGAGAAGAAAGTTGTGGCTTATACCTCTCGCCAGTTGAAGCCCAACGAGAAGAACTACCCCACTCATGACCTTGAGTTGGCGGCAGTTGTGCATGCTCTTTTGACCTGGAGACATCTCTTATTGGGAAGAAAAGTGGACATCTTCACTGACCACAAGAGTCTCAAGTACATCTTCACTCAGCCTAATCTCAACCTCACGCAGACTCGTTGGGTCGAAATGATTCAAGAGTATAATCCGAGTATCGAGTATACTCCAGGCAAGGCCAATGTGATTGCTGACGCTTTGAGCAGGAAGGCTTACTACAACAGTCTGATTATCAAGCCTTACCAACCCAAGCTTTGTGAAGCTTTCCGCAAACTCAATCTGCAAGTTTTTCCTCAAGGTTTCCTCGCCAACCTTCAAGTCTCTCCTACTTTGGAAGATCAGATTCGCGAGGCTCAACTTCTTGATGCTATGGTGAAGAAGGTGAAGATTGGGATTGCCAAGAGTCAACCCAAGTACAATTGCTATCGCCTTGATGACAAGGAGACTCTCTTCTTCGAGGACCACATTGTTGTGCCTAAAGGTGACCTTCGTAAAGTTATTAGGAATGAGGCTCACAATTTACTCCTCTTCATCCACCCTGGGAGTACGAAGATGTATCAGGACCTCAAGCAGGCTTATTGGTGGACTCGAATGAAGCACGAGATTGCTCAGTTCGTGAATGAATGTGATGTCTGCAGAAGAGTGAAGGCAGAACACCAACGACCAGCTAGTCTCCTTCAACCTCTTGCCATTCCAGAATGGAAGTTTGACCACATTGAGATGGACTTCATGACTGGGTTTCCAAAGTCCAAGCGTGGCAATGATGCTATATTCGTTGTCATCGACAAACTCACTAAAGTGGCTCATTTTTGCCTACCAAAGAGTCTATCACTGCAGCTCCATTGGCGGAGCTTTATACCTCTCGGATTGTCTCTCTGCACGACATTCCACAGTTGATTTCTTCAGATCGTGGCAGCATCTTTAGCTCCAAGTTCTGGGATTCTTTTCAGAAGGCCATGGGCACCAACATCCGCTTCAGCACAGCTTTTCATCCTCAAACTAGCGGTCAAGTTGAGCGTGTCAATCAGATTCTCGAAGATATGCTCAGGGCTTGCGTTATCTCTTTCGGTATGAAGTGGGAAGATTGTCTTCCATATGCTGAATTCTTCAACAACAATAGTTTGCAAGCAAGTTTAGGCAAGGCCCCATTCGAAATTCTCTATGGCAGGAAGTGTCGTACTCCTCTTAACTGGTCAGAGACCGGTCAACGTCAACTTCTTGGAAATGACTTGATCTCTGAGGCAGAGGAGATGTGCAAAGTCATTCGTGATAATCTCAAAGCAGCGCAATCGCGCCAAAAGAGCTACTATGATAGTAAGCATCATGATTTGGCTTTCGAGATCGGAGACCATGTTTACCTCCGCGTCTCTCCAATGAAAGGTACTCGTCGCTTCGGTATCAAATGGAAGCTTGCCCCTAGATACATGGGTCCTTTCAAAATCGTCAGCAAGAGAGGCGATCTCGCCTATCAACTCGAGCTTCCTCCCAACTTTGCAAATGTGCACGATGTGTTCCATGTCTCGCAGCTCTGCAAGTGCTTCAAGACCCCTGACCGCACCGTCAACTTCGAAGACATTGATCTCCAAGAAGACCTTTCTTATCGTGAGCACCCAGTGGCTATTCTTGAAGAGACTGAACGCAAGACTCGCAATAAGTCAATCAAATTCCTCAAAGTCAAGTGGTCACACCATTCCGACCATGAGGCCACCCGGGAATGCGAGGATCACCTCCGTTCTGAGTACCCGGTGTTTTTCCAGTCCTAGATCTCAGGACGAGATCCTTTTGTAGTGGTGGAGTGTTGTAACACCCCGAATGTAATTTACCTTATATGTATCCCAACTCTTGCCGTTTCCGGCCAAAGTTATTTTATTTTCCTCGGGTTCGGGTTTTTGTCTCCATGTGTTGTTGCCTTTATCATGCATCTCATATCATGTCATCATGTGCATTGCATTTGCATACGTGTTCATCTCATGCATCCGAGCATTTTCCCCGTTCTCCGTTTTGCATTCCGGCGCTCTTATCTCCTCCGGTGGTCCTTTCTACCTCTTTTCATGTGTGGGGGTTAAACATTTCCGGATTGGACTGAGACTTGCCATGCAGCCTTGGTTTACTACCGGTAGACCGCCTGTCCAGTTTCGTGTCATTTGGACTTCGTTTGATGCTCCAACGGTTAACCGAGGGATCGAGAAGGCCTCGTGTGTTTTGCATCCCGACACCCTTCCAAAGTGGCCCAAAACCCACCTAAGATCTCTCCATCATCTCGGTCGTTCGATCACGATCGCGTGGCCGAAAACCGCACTCCATTTGGAGCTTCCTAGCTCCCCCTATGCCTATATATAGATCCCCTCCCGAAATTCCCGGATCTCCTCTTCCCCTAACCCTAGAAATCAGCTCCGCCGTCATCGGACACGTCCGGCCGCAACCGGACGCGTCCGCCCGCTGCGCCCAGCCAGCCACACGCCGTCACGTGTCGCCGCCGGGTCTCCCCCGCCGCCGGCCTGCTCGGCCCGGCGAGAGCCCCCGGGGCCCGCGCGCCCCGCGCCGCCTCTTACCGCGCGTGCCGCCGCCTTTGTCCGCGCCGCCGCCAAGGTTCGGCGCGCCGCTGCTCCGCGTCGGCGACCGCCCCGCGCCGCCACCTCGGCTCGCGGCTTCCTCGCCGCTTCGCCGCCCCTCGCCGCTCCAGCGACTCCGGCCGTCCTCCTCCTCATCTCCTCGCCCCGGCAAGCCCCCAAGTCCGGCGACCTCGTTTTTCCCCCAAGTCTGCATATTTTTTTGCATTGTTCATCGCATCGTAACTCCGCATCCATAGCTCCGATTTGCGCGTGTAGCATATCAAAATGTTCGTATCAGAGAGTACATCATTTCATCTCATTGCATTATTTTCATTTGAGCTCATCTTGATGACCGAAATGCTGTTGGAAGAGAGCTATGTGATATAATTGTCAGATCTGTTTCATCAAATAGCTATTTGTCATTTTTTCCATGTTTAATGTATGCATGATATGGTCCTGAGATCTACATGTGTTTTGTTATATGCCATGCCATCGTTACAGAGGTGCTTACCATGTATTTTTGTGACATGTGTTGTGACTAGGACAATCTTGCAAAGTAGTGCATTCGTTAATGCTGATTTCAGGGACTTAGAATTTCTCCAAGTCCTTGTTCTGATTTCTGTCAATATGCCATATGTTCATGTTGTTTCCTAGTGATCCGTGCCTCTTTTGAGGATGATCAGTAAGGATGATTTGTTAACATTGTGGTGCTCTATCCATCCATGTCTTTGTTTGCAATTATGGAGAACCCTAGCTTGATTCAATCGAGCTATACTTTTGCCGTTTCGTGAATCCCGACAGATTGTTGACTTGATAGCGATTTTGCCGAGGATGTTGTTATTGATCCATGCATGCTATGTTGTTGTTCTTTCCATTTCTAGCTTCTATGATATGTATTCTTGATGGGTGTATGCTTAGTTTGTCATGCCATGCTCTGTAGTGAGTGCATCGAGCTCGTAAACATGCCTAGTCCTTAACAGATTTGCATGCTCCAGTTTTTCACTAAGTCTGTAATCTGATTATGTTTTTGCCATGTTCACATGCTTGCAATTGTATTTTTTTATCCCTTTTGGCTCAAGGTCACTAAGGGACTTTTGTTAAGTGTTTTGAGTAGCTTCTTGTCATGCTTTGCTTGCCATGTTAAGTTCCTGTAGCATATAGTTTTCATGCTCTAAAGTGTGCTACCTGATGTTAAATTCCAGACTTGTGTGAATTTCACTAAGTCTGAAACCTGTTATCATTTGCACTTTTGGCATGCTTGTTTGAACCTGTTAATGGATGAATTGGCCCTAGCTCAGTGTTCATATTTTGTCAAGAATTATGAGTGGATCCCTGCCATTTATTTTGTTGTCATGTTTGAGTGCGGTAGCATATTTATCTTGGTGCTTTTAGGTGGCCACTTGCTGTTTATCGTAGACCAGTGCCATATTTGTTTTGCTTGCCATTTCCAAACCGTGCATCCGATTCCGGTGATCTTTATATCGATTTCAACCGAAATCACCTCACCTTTCCAGTGGCACTGTTGGATTCCCATGTTGAGGCCAGGTTCAATCATTCCTTGCCTAATCTTGCATATGCATCACATATCGCATCCCGCATAGCATACCATGTTTGCATCATGTTGTTCGAGCATTGCACGTGGTTGATTGTGTTCCTTTTGCTTGTTTGTCTTGTTTGGGTAGATCTGGGAGACGAGTTCCCTAACGAGGAGCCCATTGAGTTTGCTTACGAGGATCAAGTAAACTCTGACAACTTTGCAGGCAACATGATCATACCCTCGAAATCACTTCTATCTTTGCTTGCTAGATGCTCGCTCTTTTGCTATGCCTATGCTATGATGCCTACCACTTGCTTATCATGCCTCCCAAATTGCCATGTCAAACCTCTAACCCACCTTGTCCCAGCAAACCGTTGTTTGGCTATGTTACCACTTTGCTCAGCCCCTCTTATAGTGTTGCTAGTTGCAAGTGAAGATTGGAGATCGTTCTTTGTTGGAACATTGTTTATTATTGAGATATCACTATATTATCTTGTTATCTTAATGCATCTATATAATTGGTAAAGGGTGGAAGTCTAGGCCTTATGCCTAGTGTTTTGTTCCACTCTTGCCGCCCTAGTTTCCGTCATATCGGTTTTATGTTCCCGGATTTTGCGTTCCTTACGCGGTTGGGTTATAATGGGAACCCCTTGACAGTTCGCCTTGAATAAAACTCCTCCAGCAAGGCCCGACCTTGGTTTTACCATTCTCCACCTAGCATTTTCCCTTGGGTTTCGCGGACTCAAGGGTTATCTTTATTTTTAAACCCCGGGCCAGTGCTTCTCTAAGTGTTGGTCCAACCCAGAGCACCGTGCGGGGCCGTCCCTTGGCAACTTGGGTTACGTTGGCTCTTGTACGCTTAGCTTATCCGGTATGCCCTGAGAACGAGATATGTGCAACTCCTATCGGGATTTGTCGGAACAGCGGGTGGTCTTGCTGGACTTGTTTTACCATTGTCGAAGATGTCTTGTAGAACCGGGATGCCGAGTCTGATCGGAATGTCTCGGGAGAAGGAATATCCTTTGTTGACCGTGAGAGCTTGTGATGGGCTAAGTTGGGACTCCCCTGCAGGGATTTGAACTTTCAAAAGCCGTGCCCATGGTTATGGGCATATGGGAATTTGTTAATGTCCGGTTGTAGATAACATGAACCTTAACTTAATTAAAATGAATCAACTGCGTGTGTAACCGTGACGGTCTCTTCTCGGCGGAGTCCGGGAAGTGAACACGGTGTTGGAGTAATGTTTGACGTAGGTTGTTCTAGGATCACTTCTTGATCATAGTTCTTCGTTCGTGCTTTGCTTTCTCTTCTCGCTCTCTTTTGCGAACAGGTTAGCCACCATATATGCTAGTCGCTTGCTGCAGCTCCACATATTACCTTGCCTTTCCTATAAACGTAAATAGTCTTGATCGCGAGGGTGCAAGATTGCTGAGTCCCCGTGACTCACAGATTACTTCCAAACCAGATGCAGGGACTGATGATACCATTCCAGATGATGCGCTTGAGCTCAAGTGGGAGTTCGATGAAGCCTCTCGTCATTACTATGTGTCTTTCCTAGATGATCAGTAGTGTGCCCAGTTGGGGCGATCAGGGACCGTGTCGCATGTTTGGGTTGATCTTTTATTTTGGTACCGTAGTCGGACCATGAGTGAATTGGATGATTGTAATGCTATTCATGTATTTGTGTGACGTGGAGAGTGTAAGCCAACTATGTATCCTTTACTCCTTTTATCTATATTACATGGGTTGTTGTGAAGATTACCTTACTTGCGACATTGCTTCCAATGCGGTTATGCCTCTAAGTCGTGCTTCGACACGTAGGAGATATAGCCGCATCGAGGGCGTTTCAATTAACAAGCCTCATGACCCGCTTTTGCGTGGTCAAGGACAGGTGGCTAGCCCGATGCAGCACCAGCGACCCAAGTACATCCGAAGTCAGGGACGGAAACGGGAAATCACGACGCAGCAAAAACAAGCGCCGGAATAAAGAAGACAGCCCGAAGAGCACGGCGGTAAACGCCGGATTCAGAAGCTCTCAGCCAAGTCAGCAAAAACCGCCCTCCAAAGGCAACAGAGACGAACTGTCCAGCCTAAACAAGATTCTGGACCAAATATGTCAGATCCATAGTACCCCCGACAAACCTGCAAATCATACCCATAGAGAATGTTGGGTCTTCAAGCAGTTCGACAAGCTCAACGCCGAACATAAGGGGCAGGATACACCAAGCGAAGACAAGGACGAGCCTCGCAAGCAAAGCACTGTCGAACAGAAGAAATTCCCACCAGAAGTCAAAACAGTCAAAGTGTTACACGTAATAAAGGGGAGAAACAAAGCGGCACTCCCAGAGACACATGCCCCAGGGCCTATCACCGCGGAATTCTGCCAGTGGTCGTCCCAACCGATCAATTTTGACCATCGGGATTACTCATCAAGTATCCGGCGTGCAGGATGGGCTGCCTTGGTATTAGACCCAATAATTGACGGATGCCACTTCACACGAGTTCTGATGGACGGCGACAGCAGTTTAAACCTGATATATCGGGACACAGTACGCAACATGGGGATAGACCCAGCAAAAATTAGCCATAGCAATATTACCTTTATAGGAGTAACACCAGGCCTAGAAGCCCATTGCATGGGCTCCCTGCTACTAGAGGTTATATTCGGCTTTCCTGATAACTTCCGCAGCAAAAAGTTAACCTTCCACATCACTCCGTTCCAAAGTGGCTATCAAGCTCTACTCGGACGCGAAGCTTTCGCTCCACGCCGCATCATTACGGTAAATGGAAATATTGAGCACTCCTTGCGCGCGGAAGACCATGCGGCTGCCTTGGCAGCCGCACGCTAAACAACCTCACCAACTGAAGCATCTGACATGTCGTTAAGACCACGTACGCGGTTAGACGAGTCCGGCGCAGTTATATGTAATTGATACAGGTTTGATGGCTATACCCCTATTACAATACAAGGGGCTCAACGCGCGTAAACAAGTGGCAATTAGGCTCAACTTTACTCATCTTGAACTGTACATATTTTCTTTAGTACAATCTACCTTTTTGCACGACAACTTTTCAACTAAGTTCCTCTCTTTTACAGATGACCATCGTGCTACACCCGTCCAAGATACGGCACAACGGAGACACAGGCACAGACGTGCAACAGGGACCCATTCCAAGGATTCTTTGTAGATTAAGACCCTACGTAAACCTTTTTACTGTCTCTTGTTGATACACATCCCCCGGATTCTCAGCACAATTGAGAAGGATGCTGACGTATTGGCATGTGGCCACGTCAGAATATTGCACGTACCTGGACACCAGGGGCTTAATACAAAGGGCACCGCTTAGTCCCGGTTTACACCATAAAGACCGAATACCTTAGGGAGTGTTCGGCGTCGCGAGTTTGGCCTTATATGCATCAGCTCCGAATCATGTCTTTGGTCAAATGTTGGGTTTGCCCGGCTCCTGTGTTTTGCTGCCTTATGTTCCGCTCTATCGGCTAAGGTGACACCAGGAGAACTATTGCAATTGTGCCTTGGTTCATCCGGATGAGCACCTCAGTAGAGAAAAAGCCGAAAACTGACTGTCATGATATAGCGTGAGACTGGTCAACCACTCGATGACCTACCGGAATCTTCGGGATTCCTCTGCCTTAACGAAGGCCGTTTCCCGGCCAAGCATGTATGCACCCTGAATTCGGAGGAGTGCGGAGCCACCAGGGGCTATATAGTAGCCCCACTGTTAAACTCCTCGGGCTAAGTGAAAGTGTTAAAGCATTATAGTCCAGTTGCCTAGTTCGCTGCGCTATCACCTCCTTAATGGACCAAGACATTGGATCAAGTGTGAAGATGTGCCTTCTACGAACACCCCCGCATTATATGCGTGGGGGCTGAAGCCGACGACTACAGTCTTTCAGGTTATATACATATATACATAAACTGCTGCACATGAGGCATCATAATACTTTCGGGCAAAAGTATAAATACAGCCTTGATAAACTTCATAAAGCATTGTTTTTACACTGGGAATACATGTCATTCAAACATAATATTCTTCAAGCACTGGGCCTCTATCGAACGAGCGCCTTCAAGAACTTCTTCAAAATAGTGCTCGGCAGCCACTCGGCCTATGGCCGAACCCTGCGCCGCGACAATGGTGGCATCCATCTCCACCCAGTATGTTTTGACACGGGCAAGGGCCATCCGCGAGCCTTCTATGCACGCCGACCTCTTCATCGCATTAATGTGCGGCACCACACCAAGGAGTTGCTGCACCAAACTAAAATAGCTATTCGGCTTTGGCCTTTCCGGCCACAGATGATCCACAATAGACCTCATGGCGAGTCCGGACAATCTATTCAGCTCGGCCCATTCGGCAAGCCGATCAGTTAATGGAAGTGGACGCTCTGGAATATTAAATTGTGACCAGAATAGCTTGTCCACTTCACGATCTGTTTGATCTCGGAAGTATTCGGCCGCATCGACAACACTCACCGCCAAGTCCAGATATGCGTCCGCCAAACTCCACAGCCAGTCCAGAGGGGCATACCGATGATCTCCAAACTTCCTCCGCAGCATGAAGGGTTTCCTAGCCGCGATATCCCCGGCTTGACGCAACTCCTCCTTCTTCGCTCTCATCGCAGAGCGGGTGTCTTTGGTCGCCATCGTGGCCCTTTCCAGGTCCGTCGCCTTCGCCCGGTTTTCTTCTTCAAGAAGCTGGCAATGGTCGGTAGTGTCTTTTAACTTTACAGCCATCTTGGCCATTTTCTCTTTGCTCTCGCAATGCGCGGCCTTTTTGGCTCTTAACTCTTTGGCCACCTTTAAAGCGGCCGCATTACTACTCCTTGCTTGCTCCTTAGCTCGGGAAAGCTCCACCCGGAGGGTCTCCATGGTGACAGCTCCATCTGCATCACAACATGTTAAAGATACTGGCATCATGCTGCTCTTATTATGTGACGATCACCAGAAAAATCACTCACCCTGTGCCTCGTCAAGCCGCTTGTTAACAAGCACAATGTTGTCATCTGCCGCATCCAGTTGCCGCTTTATTTCGGCAAACCCATCAGTCCGGCTAGCCACCAGAGCATCAACCACCTGCACATAAAGGCGTTATGGTTATTACCTGAGACTATGATCCTCTATTTGCCGTCATTCTCGATGTCAACCAGAGTCTCAGGGGCTACTATCTACACAGGGCACATCTTAAAATGTGCAGTACTGTCAAAAATGTACATCATTTCATGTACCTCAAAACCCATCAGTAGACTCATAAAGGCTTCATGCAACCCGCTTTTGGCGGACGAAATCCTTTCAATCACGGTACCCATCAACGTACGGTGCTCTTCTGAGATAGTCGCTCGCTCTAGCAGATCCCTCAGTACGTCCGACTGCATACCAGACGGTGCATGACTCTTTTGGTTTCTCCCTTCAAGAGTCGGATACTGGGGACTTTGGGTGGCCATAGGATTATCTTCTGGCCTCACCGGATCCGAAGAGACCCTCCGCGACGACACTTCAAGGTCGCTCGCTTCTTGAGCTGGGGAATCCGGAGGAGGCGTTTCGCTCTCCATCATCTCCAGAAGAAGATCCCCTGAAGACGAGCTCTGCTGAGAAGGGCTAAGATCCGAACTACAGGATAAATGCTTCGGTTATTTTCCTCAGAAATAAGGTAGGATATCTTCACAATTAAGTACTTTTTGATTACATACAGCTCGTTAGAGGGCTGATCCCCGCGCGGACATTGTGCGGCAAGAGCACCCTCCGAGGCAGGACCCTCTGGTGGAGATTTCTTCTCCCGTTTGGAAACCTTGGTTTTTGGATCTTCAGAGGTAGTCCTCTTTGTTCCCCGGGGCGAGAGAATGTCATATTATTCCCCTGGGTTGTCCTCCCTCACGGAGGCGCTCATTCCCTTGGTTGGAATAGGTAGCGGTGGAGGCCCGCTTTCGCCCTCTTTATTCCCCCCTTCATCTTCCTTTGAGGGCACCATGCAAGGTGCTGGCTCGAGCATCTTTTCCAGCACCGGATTGTCCAAGACTTCATGAAGGGGGGCCAAACACCGGATCATCTTCTCCTTTGTTATCCAGTCCTGGTCAAAGAGCAATTCATCAGAATGATGTCATGATAAAAAAAGGGACAGTGTGTTCGGCCATGGGATTACTTACTTGGGTCGCGGTGCGTTTGCTGCTCAGGCCCACATCCTCGGTAGTGTCCGGACACTCTATTTGGGGTCCGAAGAACGATTTGTACATCTCCTCGTGAGTCCAGCCGAGGAAATTCTGAATAGTGTGCGATCCTTCCGGGTTGAATTCACACATGCGGAGGGGCTGGTATTTGCAAGGCTGGACTCGATGAACTAGCATGACTTGCATTACCATAACCAGAGTGAAATCACCCTCGAAGAGATCTCGGAGGCGGCTCTGCAGTATGGGCACGTCCTTGGCTGGGCCCCAGCTTAGCCCCCTGTTGATCCATGACATCAGTTGTGGTGGAGGGCCCGAGCAGAAGGTGGGGGCGGCCACCCACTTGGCACTTCGGGGAGCTGTGACGTAAAACCAATCCTGTTGCCACAATCCGGACACCTCTGGAAAGGAGCCCTTCGGCCATGGAGCGTCACTAATTTTGCTTATTAGAGCACCTCCGCACTCTGCGTACTACCCCTCGACCATCTTCGGCTTCACATCAAACACTAAAAGAAATATGTCAACTTGTGACCTTCTGTTAGTGATCCTGGAAGAATTGGTCATAGATCTATGACCATTTCAGACCAATTGGTCAAAAGTTGTTCGGGGGGCTCCAAAACCTAAACTATAACGACCATTTTGGTCAGAAAGGTCATAATTTCCTTACACGAAATGGTCATAAAGCAGATAGCACTGGTCTGCTGCCTTATTTCTAGCTGATCATGACCAATATAGATGGTCATAACCTTGTAAATTGTGGTGGGTTGCTATGACTAGGCGCCACCTCATCAGTTTTGCCTATGTGTCATGTCCATGTGGCAGTTTTTGCCCTAGGTTGTGAAGCAACCTATATTTCTGTCATTCCCAAAATTCCCAAAAAATCACATAAATTCTTTGGGTCATATCTTCATCAAATATGTAAATATCCGTCCTTGCCTAGTTCAAAACTAATTCAACAATATTCATTTTCCTATTCTATTCACGATAGCACTTTATGAAGGAAGTGCTATTTATATATTCTTGATTGCCCTCGGAATTTTTGGGCACTCTTTCCTATCCAAATTATTACTGCATGACAAAATTCAGCTCCACTTGCCTAGCAAATCTTCCTCGGCAAATTTCCAAAGTTTTTGTCCACCTAGAAGCATTGTGAAGGAAGTACCTTTTTTATATATCCAAATGACATGAAATTTATACAGTTTCTTCATATGCCCAAATTATCACCCTCCTCCAAATTGCAGCTCAGGCAAATTATCTATGTGAGCCCAGGTTCAGTTTATATTTTATGGCCAAATTAGCACGTTGCAAAGCAAGTGTTATCTAGACCCCTCCTATTAACCTCAAACTCTTTGGGAACTCTTCCATACCCAAATCATTGCCACATGATAATATTCAGCTCCATTTTGCTAGTCAATCTTTCTCAGGAAATTTTCAAAGTTTCTACCTCGAGAGAAGCTTTGTGAAGTAAGTAGTAGCTAGGCTTACCCAAATGATCTGAAAATCTACCAAGGCATAACCATACCTTTGTAACTTACCTACACCAAATTTGAGCTCATTTCATTCATCCAATTTCTCTCACTAGTTTTCCCAAGTTTCTGTCCATAGAAGAGCATTGTGAAGGAAGTACCACTTTGGCATGTCCAAATGGTACCAATTTTCTACGGTGCTTTCCAATGCCCAAATAACCATCCTCCACCAAATTTCAGCTCAATCTGTTCATTATTTTGAGCCCAGCTTCAACATTCATATTTCAGTCCAGTGTGGTACTTTGCAAAGCAAGTACCACCTAGGATCCTCCTTTTGATCTGAAAATTTGCGAAGACATTCTTCTTAGTCGATGATCATCCTCAGCAAAAACTCACGCCCATTGGCCATCTGCATTTCCCGTACCGCTAATCAAACACTTGGCTCCTAATTCATGTTTGAGCATCGATCGGTCTCCTCGTGAGAATCTTATGTTGTAATTTTCTTCCTAGAACCTACCTGGGGAGTGCCCAACCCACTAGACATACCTAGGCTGCCCAGAACACATGGCAACGCCACGGTCACGCGGTGACCACATGTCGGGCATGCGAGTTTACGCGCTCTAGAGTTGGGGGCCTTGGCCACCGCCCAAACCTCGACGTATGGCCATAAAACCATGTATTTATGATTAAATAGGTACTTATGTAACTATAAATGATTTTTGGAAAAAATAAATAGTAAACTATGAGGCAGCTGCAGTTCAAATTTGACCCGCTTCCTGCTGAATCGGCGGGAATTTGTCTTTTTCACCAGTGGTGGATCAAAACTTTTGACGCCCAACAATTTTGTCAATTGTGTATTAAATATGGCCTAGTATTTTATAAAAATGATTTTGTCCAATTTTGCAACAATTATTTGGGAGGTCCTTCACAAAAAAACCTCCTTTTGGGCACTCGAAAAATGGAAAATGGTTTTTTCGTCCAAAGAAAATGAAAACTTCCTTAGGCAAAATTGTTTGCCATTCCAATATACACCCTTGTGCACAATATGGGATCATTTGAACAAATTATGCCATGAATGTGGACATAAGATTGATCATTTGGCTTGAAAGCCATTGATCTCCACACGTGATAGCTCGTTTTTGAGAACACTTTTTTAAAATAATTGCCATATTACAAGTTTGTTATTTTTCCTAGGAACTTGGCCACATATAATGACACAATGCGAAGGTTTCCCAATTTTTTGAATTTTTTTGAATTTTTTATGCCCGTTTCAAAATGCGGTCAAAACGGCGGGAATGACCGTTCTTAGCTAGTGGTTGGATCTTGGAATTTTTTTGGTGTTTCTATGATTAAATAGATACTTATGTACCTATAAATGATTTTTGGAAAAAATAAAGAGCAAACTACAACACGGCTACAGTTCAAATTTGACCCGCTTCCAACTGAATCAGCGGAAATTTGTCTTTTTCATGAGAGGTGGATCAAAACTTTTTACACCCAACCATTTGGTCAATTGTGCATTAAACATGGCCCAATATTTTATAAAATTGATTTGGTCCATTTTTGCAACAATTATTTGGTAGTTCCTTCACAAAAAAAACCTCCTTTTAGGCACTCGAAAAATGGAAAATGGTTTTTTCGTCCAAAGAAAATGAAAACTTCCTTAGGCAACATTGTTTGCCATTCCAATATGCACCCTTATGCACAATATGAGATCATTTAAGCAAACTATGCCATGAATCTGGCCATAAGATTGATCATTTGGCTTGAAAGCCATTGATCTCCACACGTGATAGCTCGTTTCTGAGAACACTTTTTTAAAATAATTGCTGCATTACAAGTTTATTATTTTTCCTGGGAACTTGGACACATATAATGACATAATGCGAAGGTTTCCCAAATTTTTTAATTTTTTGTTTGAATTTTTTATGCCCATTTCAAAATGCAGTCAAAACAGCGGGAATGACCGTTCCTAGCTAGTGGTTGAATCTTGGAATTTGTTTGATGTTTCTCTGGTAAAATAGATTCTTATGTACCTAGAAATGATTTTTGGAAAAATTAAAGAGCAAACTATGAGGCAGCTGCAGTTCAAATTTGACCCGCTTCGAGCTGAATCGGCAGGAATTTGTCTTTTTCACGTGAGGTGGATCAAAACTTTTTACACCCAACCATTTGGTCAATTGTGCATTAAATATGGCCTAGTATTTTAGAAAAATGATTTGGTCCAATTTTGCAACAATTATTTGGGAGGTCCTTCACAAAAAACCCTCCTTTTGGGCACTCAAAAAATGGAAAATGGCTCTTTTGTGCAATGAAAGTGAAAACTCCCTTAGGCAACATTATTTGGAATTCTAAGATGCACCCTTGTGCACAATATAAGGTCATTTGAATAAACTATGCCATGAATGTGGCCATAAGATTGATCATTTGGCTTGAAAGCCATGAATCTTCACGCATGACAGCTCATTTCTGAGAACACTTTTTTAAATAAATTTCCGTATTACAAGTTTATTATTTTTCCTGGAAACTTGGTCATATATAATGACACGATGCGAAGGTTTTCCAATTTTTTGATTTTTTTTGAATTTTTTATGCCTGTTTCAAAATGCGGTCAAAACGGCGGGCTTGACCATTTGTATCTGTGTGTGGAATCTTGTAAAACTATTGGCGCATCTCTGATGAAATATATACTTGTGTATCTTAAAATGATTTATGTAAAAAATAACGAGCAAGATATGAAGTCGGTGTAGTTCAAATTTGACCCAGTCCCAGCTGATTCGGAAGGAAGCCATTTAAATGGCCAAAAATAGGTACAAAGATTGGAAATGCATTAAAGTTGGTGATCATTCATAAAATGTGGTATAATTTGAGTGAAAATTTTAGTGGTGCCATTTTGCAAAATAATACGGGAAGTTGCTTCACATTTTACTATGTTTTAACACTTAGAAACTATTTTAAATGACAAAAATATCGAACCAATCAGGATCTCTCACGCAGATCGCCCCGCTCTATGAAATCTGAGTCGTCCACGGCGGATGGATCCAACGTCCACCCTCTCACCCACCCACTCTCCCCCGCACACCACTCGTCCCCCCCCCACACCACTCGTCCCCCGCTCGACTTCCCCTCCTCTTTATCCCATATGCATACGCCGCCGCCGCCATCGCCATCCCCTCGCCTTCCCGTAGATCCAAAACCACGGCGACGGTCGTGCGGATCGGAAAGCCATGACAGCGGACCTCATGGATCCATCTCCCTCACCCCCTCAGCCCCCACACACCCACGCCCGCCACCCCCAATCCTCTCCCTCCCGCTGTGATCTCGATCGGCCCTGCTCTCCACCGCCCACCTCGACTTCGCCGGAGATAGAAGCGTCGCCGCCCAGCAACCACAGCTATCTTGCTCGCCGACGAGGATGGCGCTCCATCAATCTGGCCGGATCCGGCGCGCGCGTGGCCTGTCTAGGGTCTCCGGCCACCAGGACAGGACATCGCCATCGGCTCCCTCCGCTCCGACGACTGCGACCACGACCGGCGACTGGTAGCGGGCGTCTCTCCCAGGTAATAGATGAGATCCATCTCCCTCCCGCCTTTCTGCGTCAGATCTGTTCGTGATATGCACTAGATAGTGATGTCGAGGTCAAGAGTTGGTTAGTGCTCGATGGATCTCTTCCGTAGGTTAGGAGCTGGAGGCTATTTCTTGATGGTGCCTCGAGTGCAGCAACGGTTGACACCCTCCTCGTCTTTGCGTAGTTGCAGTCCCCTGAGGCCAACACATAAATACATGCAAGGTATTTTTGTTTCTTGCGCACGTGAGTTAGTTTAAATTGAACT
This sequence comes from Triticum monococcum, assembly GCA_034509565.1. NCBI lineage: Eukaryota > Viridiplantae > Streptophyta > Magnoliopsida > Poales > Poaceae > Triticum > Triticum monococcum. The sequence continues at coordinate 490,658,861 of CM067846.1, forward strand.
ATAGAGCAGGGCTTACAGACGTAGTTGGGGGGTGTCAAGTGCCTACCAGTGTAGCTGAACTTTGTGTAGTCGGAACAGGTTGCATTTTGCATTCGTTGGGGTACTTGGCCATCATACAGCAGTACCGATCGAGTACGGACGTTGTGGAGTACTACTTTATTGTACTAGCATGGAAGTGATAGAGTTTCAGAGTTTCAGAGCAAGGAACAGCCGACAGGGTCGGTACTGGTGTAGAGTTTAGTACTCTGTAGTTTTACCTGAACAGATTTGTAGACTATACTCTCTAGTTTTTGCTGAACAAAGTTAAAATATTGTACAATGTGGTTTGTGCTGAATAGAGTTCTATACTGCATTCTATATCTTGTGATGAACAGAGTGTTTCTAGAAGCAAAAGATTCGTTCGGTTGGTAGCTTCATGTGCTAATGTGTGACCAACACATGACTTGTTTGTAGTGTCTGTTGACAAAAATGTCAGTCATAGTAACTGACAGTGTGCCTTGACATGTTTATATGTTATCATGCTTAGGAATCAACTACTTTGTATATTTTTTGCATCTCTATCACATCCAATCGTGATTCAGGATGTACTAATTCTTGTATGCTATCCTATTCCTACCAGCATAGAAGTGAAGTGTGTAGGATTGGTATTATGCCCCTGTGTTATTTGTATTCTTCACAGGTTACACGCAGTCAGTCTTCCAAGGTCTCTCGTGCGTCCTGCTAGTGTTCACAGCCTTCCAAGTTCATGGGGGTCTTGTTTGTTTGTTCATGTGATGATTCTTCTACACATTTCATAGTTTCTTCTACATAGGCGCTACAATTTGGGTAAATCCTGTGCAGATTATGAAGTAACTTGGGTACCTCAGTAACCATCTTCTTCGTTCTTTTGCAGTTGTGGAGACCACGGATGGGACTATCGCAGTTGCTTCTGCGTTTCACGGGCATCAGGAAGGTACTAATTACCATTTCCTCTCTCTAGTTCTTACTCACCACACAACAAGGCAAGGCATATCTGACCATCGCAAGGCCCTTTGCTACATTTGTTGTTCTATGTAGTTGGAGAGCTACTCAAAAGGCTTTCTTCCATATGCTTATGTGTTGCTTTATTTAACAGCGGTACATTACAGGGATCACAAGTTCTTGTTGAAAGCGGTAGAAGAGGGAGTTGATTGTGGCCATGGAGGCCTGTTTGGCTCTGACGCCATGGATGCCGCTGCGCTCTCTCATCGTCCTCCTCCCTGACCCCTAGGCACATCGGGCCGCTGTGCTTCTTCTAGTTTCACATGTAGGCTTTTCAAAGGATTTTGGATGCTAATAATATCAACTTAGTTCCTTGAATGTGATATATAGATTCTTCCCTTGTTTTAACTGATTGCCAGAAACTGTACATTCCTAGTTGACAGTCATGAACTTTTATTGTTGGTAATCTAAAATATTCTGAATATTTAGTGTCCAAATACAGTGCAAAGATAAATATTAGCTGTAAATATTCTGCATATATAGTGTTCAATTTGATCTATAAGATCTGAGTTTATTGTACTATTAATGGTGATAAGATTGCCGCTAGTATATTCTGTACATTTCTTGTTTGGGTCTGGGCTAGAAAATAATGTCAGTTCTGCTCCAGCAAAACTTACCAGTTTCTGCCTTTCCCTACTTTAAACCATCTGAAAAGGCTAACATGATTATTGAAGCCCATGACCTTTTGCCCATCCATCCTTGAGCTTTTATTTCTGGGGTTTACTTCATCAAAACTTTGTGATGAGTTACCAGCAATGTCCCTTTACCGAAGCCCTGTCATTGTAGTAGGGTTGCCTACGGGGCAGTCGGCACATGCATGATGCTGCATTCCTGCCAATCATGTTTGCTTAGATGTTTGGCTTCCTACTTTTTTATTGTTTTGTAATGTATTGTTTTGTATTGTGTGCATCTTAGTCTCGGTCCTCCTGCACAGCAAGGAGCTGGACCAAGGGGGCAAGTAGCGCTGCTGGTTCCTTGAGACATGTGCAACACATTTAACTTGTAGTACTCCAGTAATTTTTCTTAGAATATTTAACAAGGTTGAACTGTACATGTGTGGAGTAATTTTGCTTGGAGTATTTAACAAGATTCAGCAAGATTTAACTTACTTTTCCAGTAAATTAAATGGACATCTTGGATTAGTTAGAAAATCATGAATTATTTGCAGAAATCCATAGAAGTATTGTACTCCAGTGTGCATTACTTACATAAACTTGCTTGCAAGCTTATTTTCTGACTTGTATATTCTGGAACTAAAAAAGCTTAGTTAACTTCTGTTAAGTTTCAGTAATATTCAGTGGAGTATTTAGTGTAAATTTTGCACATCACAATAATTTCACTTGTTGTTAACTGCTGTAATATTCAGTGGGACCTTGAAATCACATATTTGTTTGGGCATGTGCTATATGTAACATTTTAGAAGTAGTCCACATATTTCTGTCCTGCTATAGTCTTTTTAAACTTCTTATGAGATTGAAGTATTCGTTCTGATTTCTGGTTTGCTGATTTTTGTAGATAGATGTATGAAACCTCTTAACTGTGGACGACAACTACTTGAGAAGGACCATCATCACCCATCAAGTACGCCATTGAGGTAATTCACCAGTCCCTCCAGCACCAACTATCTATTTTATTTTGTATGCTTAGGCTTTTCATGCTGTTGTGGTAGCCCCATTGCTGTTGCGTTGAATCTCATGCCAGCGCTAGTGCGCCTGTGGCTTGATGTGCTATGATCTTTATCTGTGTAGGTTTTGTTTGATGATATGCTTAGATTATGATCATAAGCATGGTGGTTTGATGATGCTGAGGCCAGCTGTTAAACCATGATATAGTTGCTGGAACTGAGCTTAATATTCATGTGTGTATGTGTATGTGTGTAGAGTAAAGTTGTGGTTTGTGCTGCTCCTTTGTAACGTGATGAAACAAAGGATGTCCTTTACTCCTTTTTTGAATGGAATGTTCATAATATATTGGCTCCAGTTTTTCTAATTTTTATCAGCTGATTCATGTAACAGGGTGTCCGTGGAAGGCCCAGTCCTGACTCTCCAGTGAGTCCGACATTTGATCGCTATTGAAGGAGCTACATGTAGAAGAAGAAAACACTTGTAGAGCTTGTAACTGATTCCCATAGTTCTAGAGCTTCTATCAACTAAGCTTGTATTACGTGTAACTTGTAGAACTTGTAAATGCTACAGCTTGTAGGACGTGTCATTTGTAGAGCTTGTAAATAAGCTTGTATATGCTACAGCTTGTAGGACGTGTCATTGTAGAGCTTGTATTGAATCTGGCTATTGTTATTTGAAGTATCATGTGTGTTTTTTGCTTGTCAATTTAACTACTGGTTATTTTCTTATTGTCAAATTGAAATATGAAGAATCTGGGCCTAATAGCTAGGACCCACTTATCAGAACCTGACAAGTGGGACCTGTTTGACTAGTGGACCCATTTTATAAAAAAACTAAAACTGTTGTACAAAAAGGCCATGACCCATGAAATAAAAAGGCCAAATTGTTGGGCTTGGCCCATGAAGTCTGACCAAAAATTGACAGGAAAAATATATATAGAAAGGCTGAATTAATGGGCTCGGCCCATATAAACACTCAATTGGACCGACTGAATCTTATGCCACATCAGATTGCCACGTCGGATGCCTACGTCGCCTGGGGAGGCTGCTAGTGACCAAAACGCCACAGTAGACGTATTTTGGTCATAAACGTCTACGACCATTCCAGAAGAAAGGTCGCTATAGTCAGTTTATGAAGGCCAGCTTTTGACCTTATGTTTTTGGTCACAAAAAGGTCACAAATGGAAATTTGTGACCATTCAGTGACCAATAGTGGTGGTCACAAGTTGACATATTTCTTGTAGTGAAAGGACTTGAGCCACAGGCCGAAAGTGAGGGGTAATGGGGAGGAAGTCCTCACATACGACAATAAATGATGAGATTTGAAGGAGGGAATCCGGGGCTAGGTCGTGAAAATCCAGCCCGTAATAGAACATAAGACCCCTAACAAAGGGATCCAGAGCGAGGCCTAGTCCTCGAAGGAAGTGGGAGACGAACACAACGCTCTCGTTGGGTTCGGGAGTAGGGATGACCTGCCCTCAGGCGGGAAGCCTATGCGAAATTTTGGCGGTCAGGTATCTGGCCTCCCTCAACTTCTTGATATCCTCCTCCATGACGGAGGAAGGCATCCACCGGCCTTGAGGGCTGGATCCGGACATGATTGAAGGTCCGAAGCACCTGACCTGGGCTTTGGGTGTTAGAACTCGAGGCGGGGGAAGGATTCGATTGAGCACGGGAGGGAAGAAGTAAAAGCCTTGTCCCTTTATAAAGAGGGTGAATATAAAGCGTCCTCCTCGTGGCCGTTTGGGACTTGCCTAAAATCTAGGAGTCCTAGGCACAGTTGGGTTACCCATGTCCATATTAATGAGAATCCCGTAATAAGGGGAACACGATCTCTGCTTTAACAAGACGTGTCAAGAAACCGCCTCGCGTTATGTGCGGGACTGGTTAAGGAAAAACGGTTCGAATAATTACCGGGCCATGGCATGATGTCATGTTGCCAAAACGTGTCAGCAGATTGGATTTGTGGAAATATTACTCTCTCTACGGTGGTATGTGGAACTTACTTGCAGGGTCGGACACTATCCTTGTATTCAAACTCTTCTCTGGTGTATTCGGAGAAGGAACCCGCCTTGCAATGCCGAAGACAACACTGCGCGCCGGACTCATCGTCATTGAAGCCTAGTTCAGGGGCTACTGAGGGAGTCCTGGATTAGGGGGTCTCTGGATAGCCGGACTATATCCTTTGGCCGGATTGTTGGACTATAAAGATACAAGATTGAAGACTTCGTCCCATGTTCGGATGGGACTCTACTGGGCGTAGAAGGCAAGCTAGGAAATACGGATATGTATATCTCCTCCTTTGTAACTGACCTTGGGTAACCCTAGCCCCTTCCGGTGTCTATATAAACCGGAGGGTTTTAGTCCGTACGACAACAGACAATCATACCATAGGCTAGCTTCTAGGGTTTATCCTCTCCGATCTCATGGTAGATCAACTCTTGTACTACTCATATTATCAAGAATAATCAAGCAGGACGTAGGGTTTTACCTCCATCAAGAGGGCCCGAACATGGGTAAAACATCGTGTCCCCTGCCTCCTATTACCATCCGCCTTAGACGCACAGTTCGGGACCCCCTACCCGAGATCCGCTGGTTTTGAAACTGACACGGCCCTTGAGGTGCCCACCGTTACGGAGAAGAGCCTCGCCTTTGTGTGCCTGCTGACGGCGGGCGAGAGCAATGGGTGGGGGAAGACCAAGCTCCGGCTTGCCTCCGACGCGCCGGAGCGCGAGGAAAGCACCTTCTTCCCCTTCTTCTTAAGCAGCGTCGCCGTCGGGTTGGTTCCTCCCTTCTCTGATTTCTTTTACGAAGTCCTCAACCACTACGGGCTGCAGGCGTTGCATCTCCATCCCAACTCTGTCCTCCTCCTTTCCATCTTCTCCTACTACTGTGAGGCGTACCTAAGCGTGATGTCGCCCGTGGCACTCCTGCGCCATTTCTTCTTCCTCCATGTCAGATTGGGTAACATCTCCGGATGCGCTAACTTCGTTGCATCCGGCAAGGCCAACTCGATCTCAAGCACCGGGAAGAGGGCCGACAACATTTGATACAAATGGGTCATGATGGACGCCAAGTGCGCCGATCCGCGTCTGGCGTTGCCCACGGCGATGCCCTCTTTCCACAGGGGATGGCCCAGGGCGGAGCTTGCTGATGAGCGGGTCTCGTTGGTGTTGGGGAAGATGGTGACCGACCTAAAGCTGGGCAACGCGAGGGCGGCAAAGTGAAGGGGGTCATGCTTCTGAGGGAGTTCTTGACCCTGCGAGTAGCTCCACTCCAGGCGCGTGAACGCCCCCTGTGGGAGCTTGAAGAAGAGGGGAACATGACCCGCCTGAGGCCAGGGGCCCTGCCTGACGATGAATTGGCTGCTGTCTTGTGCCTCATAGTTGGAGACAACTAGGAGTACCCACCAAGCGCCTTTGTCCCCCTGTTCCAGCGCAAGGATCGGGAGGAATTCGTCTCCTCCAGGCCATCCTTTGATGCACATGGGCTGGTGCCGCCGGCGCTCCTGGGAGCCCCCGCGACATCGAAACCGGTGGAGGTGTCTTCTGGCGAGCCCCGCGGGGAGGGGGAAGAGGAGGTGGATCCGGAGAAGAATCTGGAAGAGGTGGGCGAGACTTCCCCTCTGAGCAAGGCCGAGATCCTCCGCGCCCTTCCTGGCGATGCCGAGGCCGACGCCCGCCAAGGGGAGAGGGAGCAGCCCCCCATCCGGACGAGGGGCAGGTCATTGTTGGTGCCTCACGATGCCGCTTACGTCCCGATGCTGTCGGGCTTCATGCTTCCTAAGCGGAACTATGTCGCGGTGGATCAGTAAGTGTCTCGAGCTTCGCCTTGTCCCTATTTGCACTCTTCATTTCCTGATGCTGGCCCTTGGTTAGTCAGGCTAACGTCTTCTGCGAAGAAGGTGAAGGAGGGTGTGGCGTTCGTGCCTCCTTCCTCAGGGAAAGGTGGGAGCAGTGCCCGCATCTCCCCAGCTCGGTCGTCCTCGCAGGGCCAAAGGGAGCATCTTCACGTGGAACCAGCCCCCATGGCCCCGCTAGCTCCGGAAGCGCCGGCGCCTGGTGCGACTGACGAGGTCCCAGCTGCTCCGGAGGTCGCGGTCTCCCAGGCCATGGTGATGATGTCACCTCCTCCTACTGCTGCACCTCCACTCCCAGGTTCTTCTACTCCCACTGCTACTGTGGAACATGCTCTCTTGGTGATGACCCAGCTGCAGGCGGATCTCCTGGGCACAGACCCACGCCTTGTGGCCGGGCGCCTAGAGCTGGCTTTAGGCGGGCTCCATTCTGACTTGGCAGTTCACGCGACACTGGGCCAGGCCGCTGTGGCTTCTGAGAAGGAGAAGCAGGGTGCCGCCAACGCCGCAGCTGGTCATGAGACAGCGTTGAAAGACGCTGAGGTCGCTCGCGATCGCTGCCAGGCGCTGGAGGACGAATTGCAGGGCCTGCGCGCCAAGCTCGCCGAAGAAGCACGCTGCCACCAAGCGAAGGAGGGGGAAATGAAGGCCCGAGAGGATGCCATCAAGAACCATAATGCTGAGCTGGCGGAGTTGGGGCAGACGCAGGCCGCCGAGCGCAACCGGTTGGAAGAGCTGGAGCAGGAGGTGAAGGCGAGGGAGGCTGAGCTCGACGCCAAGGCGCGAGTCCTGTCCGAAGACTGTGCGGCCTTTGCCAATCTCGAGAAGAGGTCTCGCAAGGCGCTGAAGACGCTTTACGAGCACGGCCTGGAGAGGTCGCTGGCCACCGAAGAGGACGGCCCTGCCCAGCTGCTTCCTCTCTTGGTGCGGGCGCTCGAGGAAGTCGTTGATGGCGTTGGTCCTACGGCGGAGGCGGAGGCGGAGGCTCGCGTCCTGTCTTCAGCTGCATTAACTCACATCTTCAGCCACGTGCACCTTCGCGACCCCGACGCTTGCCTTGAGGAGCTGCTGGAGCCTGTGTCTGAAGACCAATACGAGTCTGCTGCCGCAGCTGTGCAGGGTCAGGTGGAGGCCTTGTTGGAGAAGTTGCACGGCTTTGTCTCCGCTCCTCCGTCCGGTGATGTCGCCGATCCTGTTGGTGGTGGTGAAGGCGAAGACAACGTTGCTCGCGAGGTAGCGCCTTCCGCAGGTGATGGCGGCGTCCAAGGGTGACCTGCGCCTACTCTCCTATTTCATTCCTGCAACATGCATTAGGCCTCGGGGAGGCGTTTAGACTTTTCATTTGGTATCGTGAGGACGTTGTGTGAGGACAATATGTTTGTAATATTTGCTTCAAGATTTTGCGATTTCCTTCCTATTTGCTTTGCGTTCTTTGTCGGCAGAGCCCGGCCCCGCGCATACCTCAACCGCCATTGGGCCGACCAGAAACCAGGACGGACCAAGGAGTGTGGGGCTACGTGACCAGTTAGGCTCCTAAGTCACGATGCTCAGGAGTCCCCCTTGACACGCAAACAGCTTATAGGGAAAGTTCGCGAGGATAGTCTGATGTTCTACGTCGGCAGGGCCCGGGCCCACGCATACCTCAACCGCCATTGGGCTGACCAGAGACCAGGACGGACCAAGGAGTGAGGGGCTACGTGACCATTTAGGCTCCTGAGTCGCAATGCTCAGGAGTCCCCCTTGACGCGCAAACAATTTCCATACCTGCCCTCACCGAGGCCTCGGGAGGGGCGCACAACGCCCAGGTCCAGGAGACCTGGTTGGGTGGCATGTGCTTGGGTGTGGCCTGAGCGCGGCCCCATGCCCAACCCCCTCGTGCGGCTCTCCCAGGGGAGGCGTTGCGGTAAGGCCGGATGCTGAGCTCTGGGCTCCCTGAGGTTGGTACGACCGTGGGGCCGCCCTCAGTTGTTTATCCTCAGCACGGAGCAGAGTGCTTCCGCTTGTGCACGGGCATAGCCGCTCCTCGGCAGTGTAGATGGCCAGCGCGGAGCATGGTGCTTCCACTTGTGCGTGGGACGGGGGCCCCCCTCCGGGAGGAGCCCCCGGGGCGTGTACATCCCCGCCCTGACACGTGGCTTGCACGGCATGGCTGCGAGGTGCATCTGGGCACTCGTGAGCCAGCGCGGACTCACGAGGCCCTACCTCAAGGCAGGTTGCGCCTGGTCTTGAGTCTTGGTGACTGTGTGTTCCTGCAAGGCGGTTAGGTGCAAGCACTCTACGTCCTCAGGTCCCGGCCCTTGAGCGAGCTCATCCGCCGCTAGTATGCCAGGTTGCAATGCCGTGGTCAAGGCCATGGGGTGAGGGCTGAAGAGCTAGTAAGAGCTCCTGAGTCGCGATGCTCAGGAGCCCCCCTTTTAACGCATAAGCGAATTACATGGGGTGAATGTATCCGCGGCGGGTGGCAATCTAGCAGGCGATAACCGTAGGCAGGTTAAGTAGGGAAGGCAAATCAGCTTGGGTAAATGCAGGAAGATACATGCCACTGGGTCCGGCCCGAGCGGCTTGGGGATGATGCAGCCCGAGGGGCGCCCCCAGCAAGGTAAGCTAAAGACATATGCAAATGGGATACATGCCGTAGGGACGAACCCACACGTCCTAGGAATGATGCAGCCCAAGGGGCGCTCCCAGCTTAACGAGCTTGGAACATGTCACCTGGTTCTGTAGATGAAGCAGAGTTGGTGCAGCTGAAGGCGTGCGTCGAAGAAGCGACTCCTCATGAGCCACCGGAGCCCCGAGCCTTGGGAGGCTCGGGGGACTCAGGAGGCTCCCTGAAGACCGTCTCCATTTCCTCCAGGACGACGCGGTACCTGGCCTCTTGAGCCACCAGGTCACGCCACATGGTGCGCTGATAGGCCGACGCATGCTCGGCAAGCCGAGGGGCATGCGAACGTAGCTGTGTGGCGGGCCTCCGCAACGGCCCACACGTGAAGGCCAGAAGCGCTCCTGAGACGTGGCCCTGTTGTGCCCTAGAATGTCAATGTAGACACGCAGCTCGGCACCCTCGCCTGGGTGGTGAGCCGTGCCTAGGAGCGGCTATCGCCGCGCATGGCTCTTGCGTCTTGTAGTTCCTGTGTGGTCTTGGCGATGAACTTTGAGTGGCAGGCACCCCTTGCCCGATGTTCTCCTGAGGAAAATGTGCCGCGTAGCACGCCTCCAAGTGGTGCCCAAGTGCCTCCCTCGTGAGGTGGGCAAGGTCTGAGGCCCTCCAGAAGAGAGCCCCCGAGCCCTGCCCGAGGAGGGCACCGGGCATGCCTTCCTATGTGATGGAGGGAGGCACCCCTGGGACGGACGTTGATCTTGACAAGGTTCCTGCCGCGACACCATCCTCCCGAGGTCCTGCGCAGCGTGGCTGCTTCTTCTTGGGGATGGCCTCCGAAGGACCCTCACTTCTGCTGTCGGGGTCGTCGATTGCTGCAGCTTGGAAGGCGCGCTCAAGGGAGCTCACCTCATCCCTCTCTTCACACTGGACCGTGATGACCCCACTACTTCCAGGCATCTTGAGGACGTTGTAGCCGTGGTGGGTGACCGCCATGAACCTCGCCAGGCCCGGATACCCAAGGATGGCGTTGTACGGTAGGAAGATGTGCGCGACATCAAAGTCGATGAGCTTAGTGCGGTAGTTGTCGCGTGTGCCGAAGGTGACAGGCAGGTGGACCTGCCCTATCGGTGTGGTGGAGCCGTCGGTCACTCCCGAGAAAAGGTTTGGTTGGCTGGAGCTGCTCATATGGCACTTGGAGGTTGTCGAAAGTGTCAACGGACAGGACTTTGAGTCCTACACCATCGTCGATGAGAGTCTTGGTAACCTGCACATTGTTGATGACTGGGGAACACAACATCGGGAGGACGCCGGCGGCGGCCGCGCACTTGAGCTGATCTGCCGAGTCGAAAGTGATGGCGCACTAGGACCACTTGAGCGGGCGCACGGCCTCAAGCTTGGGGAGCACCGCGTTCACCTCGCGAGCGAATCGTTTGAAGATGCGCTGAGAGGCTGGGTCCTGGGCACCACCCAAGATGCATGCGATTGCACGCGGCTCCTGGAAACCCCCAGCCCCGTCGTCCTGATGATGGTCGTCGTTCCTTCTTGGTGGCGGAAGTGGAGGAAGACTGGTGTTGCCTTGGGGGCGATCCTCACGAGGCTGGTCCCTCCAAGGCCTCTCGCGAGGATGGTCCTGCCAGCGGTCCTCACGAGGCCTATCGCGCCATTCCTGGCGCGGGTCGCTGTCGTCCCAGCGTCCGCCTCCTCATCCTCCCCCATGGCCGTAGCCCCGGTCGCCATGCTCGGGGAATCGATCGTAGCGTCCCTCGCGTAGGGCTCGGAGCTCTTGGCAGTCGCTGGTGTTGTGGTTGTTCAGGTTGTGGAAGGCGCATAACAGTCAGCTGTTCTTGGATGACTCGGGCTGATCTCTGCCCCGTTTGGTGTCGGGCTCCGCAGCTAGCACTACCGCTTCCTTGCGCTTCACGTCCTTGGCCTTGGCTTTCTTCTCCTCTGTGCCTGCGGCTGGCAGCTCAAGGAGGGAAAGGCGCCCCTCCTCAGGTCTTGCACACTTGATCGCCAGGTTGAATAGCTCCTGAGACGTGCAGAGCTCCTCGTGGATGGCTAGCTCTTCCTTCATCTTGAGATCACGGACGCCGTCAGAGAACGCAGAGATGATGGCCTCATCCGTGACCTTGAGGATCTTGATGCAGGTGTTGTTGAAGCGTTGGATGTACTTCTGGAGGGTCTCCCCTGGTTGTTGCTTGATGCGGCGTAGATTGGTCGCGGCCGGCGGGCGGTCGCGCGTGCCCTGGAAATTGGCAACGAAGCAGTCGCGCATCTCGTCCCAGGAGGAGATCGAGCCGTGCTGCAAGTTCGGGAGCCAGGTGCGGGCCCCATCTTTGAGAGCCATGGGAAACTAGTTCGCCATGACTTTCTCGTCGCCGTTGGCTGCTTCGATGCTCAGCTCATAGAGCTGCAGGAACTCTGTGGGGTCGGCGGTGCCGTCGTAGCGAGGAGGCAGATCCCGCTTGAACTTGCCTGGCCAGGCGATGCTGCGGAGCTCGGGGGTGAAGGCGCGGCAGCCGGCCGTGGTTACTGGGGACCGCCTCGGAGGTGGTGCTTGGTCTTGTCGAGGTCCACGCGGCACCGCCGCAAGCGGCGCACGGTCTTGACGAGGCGGCGCAGGAAGCACGGGTGCAGCTTCTCGCGGCCGTGGGATTTCTTGGCAGCTTCTCTCTTCGCGCGCGGGCTCCGATTGTGGCAGATCGCATCACGGGGTCACGTGCCTTGGTGCCAAGGCGTTGTCTTTGGGATGGGTTGGTGGAGGCGCACCTCGGGCCTCGTCGCCCGTGGCTGGCTAAGGGTGAGGCCGAGAGAGGAACGACGTCGGGGAGCCCCCTGCGGCGCGGACGAGCTCGGCGTCGCGATCGAGCCACTCCTCGTAGAGGTTGTCGACTGGGTGGTAGCGCAGGAGCTCGTTTGCGGGAAGGAGTGCGGCACGCGCCTCCATGGGAGTGCGGTGTGCATGAGATGAAGAACCGACTGGGCCAGCGATGGAGTGGCGGTGCGGCCGTCCTGCCGCACCGAGGGATGCAGCGAAGACGCTTGATGTTCAATCCCCACCGGGCCGGTGGCAGCGTTGGCGGCGGGGGACGGAGAATGACATGGTGGCCTGCCGATGGGAGCTATCTGAGCAACGCGGGCAGTGAGAGCAGCCCGACGCTCAGCTCAAGCGCGGCGAGCGTCCGCCATGGAGACGATGGAGTGACGAACTGATGGAAGGAAAGCTACAGCGCACCCCTACCTGGCGTGCCAAATGTCGGATGTGGGGTTCCGGCAAACCCTTAAGGTTCAAACACTGGGGTGCGCGTGAAATCTTTCCCTCCTACCGATCTACGCCCTAGCTCGCTAAGATCTTGCGGACAGACTCGATGAACTCGCAACACATAAAGACAAAGGATTTATACTGGTTCGGGCCACCGTTTGGTGTAACACCCTACTCCAATGTGGTGGTGGTGGATTGCCTCTTGGGCTGATGATGAACAATACAAGGGGAAGAACAGCCTCCTGAGGTTGAGGTGTTCTTGTGCGTGGCTAACTGGTGTGGGGGAGAGAGTGATCTAAGATGTCGTCTCCTCGCCCCCCTTTTCTATGTTGGTGGCTAGCCCTACTTATATAGGCCCTAGTCCTCTTCCCAAATATTTAGCAGGAAGGGAGCCAACAACGGTGTTCTAATTTAAAGGTGGACAGCTAGTACAAGCTATCCTGACAAAAGGTGGTCTGCGCCTGCGAAAGGCTCTGGTGGTGACGCCGTCTTGGGCTCCACGATGACATCCATCCTGCCGTCCTTCTGGTCTTGGTCTTGTTGCACCAAAATGGCAACCTTTGTCTGACGCCTCGGTACTCCTCACCTGCGCTAGTTTCCTTAGCACCAAAGAGGAAACAAGGACGCTGCGTGCTAGCGCCCGCCTAGGGTCGATCGTCATGGCTCACGTCATGAGAGCCTCGTGACGTTCGCCTCGCCTTGATATCTCCGCTCCTCGTGAGCCTGCCTGACTAGGCCGCTCCAGAGGAGGTCTCGTGTCGTCCTCCTCACGAGGCTTGGCCCCTTGTGAGGGTCTTGGATGCCTTGTTGATGAAGATGGGCCGTACGGCCTGCTGGCTTAGCCACGCAGCGGGCTGCAGGTAGGCAAGTCTGGGGAACCCCGTTCCCAGGAGGCCGACAGAGGCCGGTCCTGGTCGACGAGGAAGATGGGCGCACATGAGATTGAGCTCCTGGAGGTGCTCGGCACGATAGGTTCTTCTCCGGTGGGGATGGACGGGAGAGGCCACAGGGCAAGAGAGGGCATCCTGGTGGTGGTGTTGGTCGCCGACAGGGGCGACTCCATCGAGGCCAGGTGTTGGAGGAGCACGAGTCGGCTTCGGGGAGCTCCTTTCCTCGAGGGCTCCAGTGAGAAGGGGCATGGCATCTGGTGGCGCATGGACGCGTCCATGGAGACAAGGCGCGGCGGCTCGGGCATCCACGGGATTGGATGGCTTTTTGGATCGGGGAGGATGAGGCTGGGAGCGAGGCTGCGGGAATGGGTGGATCGAGGGAGAGGAGATGGTTGGCCCGATGGGGAAAATGAGGAAGGAGGAGGCGACTTCGGTTGGTGGAAACGAGGAGATCAACTGGGGTGAGATCCCGATGGGACTAGGAGGTGGCGGCGACTAGGAGGATGGATGGGACAAGTGCCCTAGGTTTTAGGGTTTGGTCTGAAATTAGACTAAGGGTGGTCTATATATATGGAAAAGAGGGGAGTTGGATCATCCGATCAAAATCTGACGGTCAGCAATAAAATGCTTTGGGAGTCCAAACAAATAACCGCATATGTTTTAGGGATGCTTGGGGATGATCCGAATCCAACGGTGATGACTGCCCGGGTTGGGTGCGGGACAGCTTTCGGACATGCGCAAGGGGTCGATGCACTATGCAAAGAGGGTAGGCGGTTTGACAAGAGGGATACTAAAGCCCGATTTGTCTCTGAACGGTCAAGGAAGGCAACAGAGAGAAGCGAGTAGCGGCAACCACGAGCAGATGCAAGTTTTATGAAAACAATGACGGCAACAGAGTGCCGGTGCAATGCAGATGATGCGATGATGAAAGCAACAAATAATTAAATAACACAGTGCCCGAGCACGCCTCCATATAGTGCCCGAGCACCTCCCTCGTGACGCCAGCTAAGTCTGAGGCCCTCCAGAAGAGAGCCCTCGAGCCCAGCCTGAGGAGGGCGCCGGGCGCACCTTCCTATGTGAGAGAGGGGGGCGCCCCGTCCGTGGGCGCTGGTCCTGAGGTGGTGCTGCTGGAGACGCCACCCTCCTGAAGCCCCTGATGGAGCAGATGCTTCTTCTTCTTGGGGACTGCCTCGGGGGGGGGGGGGGCAGATGGCGCTTTCATTGTCTGGGTCTTCGACCGCTGCAGCCTGGTAGTCGCGCTCACGGAAGTAGACCGCGTCCTTCTCCTCGCAGGCGACCGAGATGACGCCATGGCTCCTTGGCATCTTAAGGACATTGTAACCATGGTGGGTCACCGCCATGAACTTGGCTAGGGACGGATATCCAAGGATGGCATTGTACAGTAGATGGATGTGGGCGACGTTGAAGTCGATGAGCTCGGTGCGGTAGTTGTCACGCTGGCCGAAGGTGACAGGGAGGCGGATCTTCCCTATTGGGGTGATGGAGCCGTCGGTCACTCCTGAGAAAGGCTTGGTGGGCTGCAACTGATTGTATGGCACTTCGAGGCGGTCGAACGTCTCGATGGAAAAACATTGGGACCTGCGCCACCATCGATGAGGGTCTTGGTGACTTGGACATTACTGATTACGGGCGAGCAAAGCATTAGGAGGATGTCGGCAGTTGCCGCACACTTGAGGTGGTCGGAGGAGCTAAAGGTAATGGTGCACTTGGACCACCTGAGCGGGCGCGCGGCCTCGGGCCTGGGGAGGGCCGCGTTCACCTCGCGAGCAAACTGCTTGAAGACACGCTGAAATGCTGGGCCCTGAGAGCCACCCAAGATGCGAGCGATGGTGCAAGGCTCCTGGAAGCCTCCAACCCCCTCGTCCTGACGATGGTCATCGTTCCTTCTTGGTGGTGGTGGCAGTGGAGGGAGGCCAGCATTGCCCTAATGGCGGTCCTCACGAGGCTGATCCCTCCAGGCGCCCTCGCGAGGCTGGTCCTGCCAGCAGTCCTCATGAGGCCGGTCGCGCCACTCCTGACGGGGGCCACGGTCATCCCAGCATCCTCCACTGCGGCCTCCTTCACGACCGTAGCCTCGGTCGTTGCACTCGGGGCGTCGGCCAAACCGCCCGTCGCAGATGGCCCTGACGTCCTGGAAGTCATTAGTGTTGTGGTTGTGCATGTTGTGGAAGGCGCAGAATGGGCGGTTGGCCTTGGATGACTCGGGGTGGTCACAGCCGCGCTTCATCTCTGGCTCCACCGCGAGTACGGCAGCCCCCTTGCACTTCACGTCCTTGGCCTTGGCCTTCTTGTCTTCCTGGTCGGCGGCTGGAAGATCGAGGAGGGAGAGGCACCCTTCCTCAGCCCTTGCACACTTGGTCGCCATGTTAAACATCTCCAGGGCCATGCACAGGTCCTCCTGGATGGCGAGATCCTCCTTCATCTTCACATCACGGACGCCATCAGAGAATGATGAGATGATGGCCTCATCCGTCCCCTTGCGAATCTCGAGGCGAACACTATTGATGTGCTGGATGTACTTTTGCAAGGTTTCCCCTCGCTGTTGCTTGATGCACTTCAGGTCACCAGCGACAGGCGGGCGGTCCCGAGTACCTTGGAAGTTGGCGACGAAATGCTCGCGCATCTTGCCGCAGGAGGAGATCGTTCCCGCGGGCAGGTTTAGGAGCCACGAGCATGCACCATCCCTGAGGGCCATGGGGAACCAGTTCGCCATGACCTTCTCGTCGACGTTGGCTGCCTCGATACTCAGCTCGTAGAGCTGCAAGAACTCGGCAGGGTCGGGGGTGCCGTCGTAGCGCGGAGGCAGACCGGGCTTGAACTTGTTGTGCCAACTAACACTATGTAGCTCGGGGGTGAAGGCTCGGCAGCCTGCCATGGTTACTAGAGCCCGTCATGGAGGCGGAGCCCGGTCTTGGTACCTGCGCGCCATCGCTACAGGCGGCATGCGATCCTGACGTGGTGGTGCTGGGAGCGCAGGAGCCTTTTCTTGTAGCCCAGGGACTTCTTGGTAGCTTCCGTCTTCGTGCACGGGCGCCCTGCGGGGTGGGTCGCGCCGAGGGGCACGTGCCTTGGTGCGAGGGTGCCATCTTGACGCGGAGGTGGTGGAGGCTTACCCTGGGCCACATCACCCGTAGCTGGAGGTGGGCGAGGCAGCGAGAGAGACGGTGCGGGAGAGCCCCAAGCGGTGTTGACGAGCTCGGCGATGCAGTCCAGCCAGTCTTCGTAGAGGTCGTCAACCGGGCGGTAACGCAGGAGCTCGCGTGCCATGAGCAGCACGGCCTGCGCGTCCGTGGGTGCGCGACGAGCGTGGGACGACGAGCCGGCCGAGTCAGCGACGGGGTGGCGGTGCGTCCGTCCCGCCGCACAGAGGGGTGCAACGACGAAGCTTGCTGCTCATTTCCCGCCGGGCCAGTAGCGGCGTTGGCAGCGGGTAATGGAGAAGGACGGGGAGGTCCGCCAACGGGTGCCATCTGGGCGACTTGACCGGCAAGGGCGGCCCGACGCTCAGCACGGGCTCGGCGAGCGTCAGCCATGAATGTGGTGGAGCAGCGGTACGTCGATCGGTGGGGAATGGCTTCAGCGCACCCCTACCTGGCGCGCCAAATGTCAGATTACGGGTCCCGGCTAACCTTTGAGGTTCGAACTCTGGGGTGCGCACAAATAACACTCTCTCCCAAGTTTGCTCGCTCAACGATCTCATGGCCTAGCTTGACAAACCCAACGAACAAGAGACACGAGGGTTTATACTGGTTCGGGCCACCTTATGGTGTAATACCCTACTCCAGTGTGGTGTTCGTGGATTGCCTCTCGGGCCAAGGACGAACTAGTACAATGGATGAACAGCCTCAGGAGGAGGGGTGTTCTTGAGCTCGGTGAGCTGGGGATGTGAGGGTTGAATGGATCCAATCCCATATGAGTCAATCCCTGCCTAGGGTGGTGCCTAGTCCTATTTATAGAGGCCCTGGTCCTCTTCCCAAATGTTTAGGTAGGAAGGGATCACTACAAAAAAAAGACACATCCGTGACATTTTGGGCTGAACAAAAGAAATTTCTATCATACATATGACACTTCTATCACGATAATTGTGACAAAACCCGGTATCATCATAGATGTGGTGGGCTCCTACTTCTATGACAAAAAATCATGACAGAAAATGGGCTTTTCGTCCTGGGCGGGCCGGAGACGCAGCTGCATGACATTCTTTGGGCTGCCCATGACGGAAAAAACCATGGTAGAAGCGAGGGGGAGGAAAATTTCGGGGAGTTCCCGGTTACGGTGGGAGGTCGAGGGCCGAGCGATGCGTGTTTCTCTCATACACATACGCGCGTGTGTGCGAGGAGTTGGCTCTAACTGAACCCGAGCGAGGCGTTGGGCTCTAACTGAACCCGAGCGATTGCACTACAGGCTACGCGTTACTGAACCCGAGCGATCGATCCATGGCTGTTAACTGAACCCGATCGATGGGATGAACAGTGAGCATTGCAGGGGGATTTGGATGAACAGTGAGCGGTGGCGTTGCCTCTGGATGAACAGGACCCCGTGGTGTGGTGGAGGGCTAGATGAATAGTAGATGGTGGAGGGGTGCCCGTGGAGGGGTGGATGAACAGGACCCCATGGTGTGGAGGGCTGGATGAACAGTACACAGTGGAGGGGTGGTTGAACAGGTCCCCGTGGTGTGGAGGGCTGGATGAACAGTAGATGGTGGAGGGGTGCCCGTGGAGGGGTGGTTGAACAAGGCCCCATGGTGTGGAGGGCTGGATAAACAGTAGACGTTGGAGGGGTGGTTGAACAGTAGCCGGTGGAGTAGCGCGTGGTGGAGGCTCGATGAACAGGAGCCTGTGTATGAACAGTCGCAGGTGGAGGCTGGAGGAGGTCGACGGTGGATGAACAGTAGCTCATGGAGGCTGGAGGGGGTCGACGGTGGAGATGAACAGTATCCCGTGGAGTCCCATTTTGCAGTACGCCACACCCCTACCGATGAACAGGACCCCCGTTTCGACCGTAGCGCTCCAACACAAGTCCAATAACTCCGTTTTACGGTACGCCACACCCCTCCCGATCAAGAGGACCCCATTTCGACCGTAGGAGGTCCGTTTCCTCCTTTTTGCGGTACGACAGACCCCTCCCGATGAACAGGATCCCGTTTCGAACATGGTCGGTCGAGCACAAGGCCGTTTCCTCTGTTCTGCGGTATGCCAGGCCTCGTTTCCATCGCCTGTTCCGTCCAAGCCCTCCCGATGAACACGACGCATTCCGTTGCCTCCCCATGAACACGAGCATTCCGTTGCCTCCCCATGAACACGACGACGATGCTGTTTCTCTGTTCTGACCCAGCCATGTACATGAGCCCTCGCCGTACATATGCGCAAGTAGGTGTTCGAGACCCCTCCCGTATGTACACATACATGGCCATATTTTCTTTCTTGCACCCTGGCCGCTGTACGTACGTGTACATGCTACGTGTGCGCCTCTACTATGACATGTGCGCGCCTCTACTACGGCACGTGCGCGCGTCTACATCGACTAGTATGTACGTACACGTTCGCGACCAGAATGAGAACGCTACGTACGCTTCGACCAGGTGGGTCCCGACTGTCAGGCACTTCCTTGCCTGCGAAGATGTAGCTAGTGGGTCCCAGCAGTCAGGGGGCGAATCGTTTTTTTGCCCGGACGCACTTCCTTGCGTGCGAAGCTGTAGCTGGTGGGTCCCAGCAGTCAGGGGGTCCCAGCATACAGTGGCTCGTCCGATGGGTCCCAGCTGTCAGGTGGAGGAATCATTATTTTCCGCGTAATAAGGAGGCACTTCCTTGCTGCGGCCGTGGACCCAGCTGTCGGCCTCTCCACGTACAGTCCACGTCCGATGGAAGTCGTTCCTTGACCATGTTGACCACGCCGCACCGAGAGCACCAGGGCGGTGGACGGCGGCGAGGCCTAGGAAGGGGACGACACAGAGGCAGGGAAGACTCTGCAGTTGTTTCCCATGCGAAGGGGAGTACGATTGTACGAGGGTTTACTGGTTCGTCTACCGTCGCCGGAGAATAACAGCAGGTGTGGGTGAGTAGAGGGATGGCTAGACCAGCGATGGGAGTACGGTCGGACCCAGCTGTCAGCCTCTCCACATACAATACTCTTCCGATGGAAGTCGTTCCTTGACCACGTTGACCACACCGCGCGGAGAGCACCACGGCGGTGGATGACGGTGAGGCCTAGGAAGGGGACGATGCGACATTGGAAGCCCGCGCTGAGAGGACTATGAGGGTTCACTGGTTCGGCTGCGTTGTGAGGCTGCCGTCGCCGCAGGGCCTGGCCAGCGGTGAGAATAGTAGGGGGCGGTGAGGCCTCTACGGCAGCACAGCCGACCACGGGAGGCAGGAGCATGCGGCACGACCGGCGCTGCTTTGGGCGGCAGGAGCAAGAGGACCAGAGGTTGAAGAAGCACTACGGCCGTTGGATGGACATCGTACGGTCACTGGAGCTAGAATCGTTCATATTGACCAAGTTGATAAAGCCCTTCGTCCCCGTCAACTTAGTAGGCCCACAAGTCAGTCTCCCAGCAAGGTGGGACCCAGCTAGCCGGGGGAGTATTCATTTTTTGTGCGTAATAAGGAGGCACTTCCGGTGTGTCTGAGTTGACAGCGGGGGGAACGTTTTTTCGCGAAATACGGTGGCCCGTCCGGTGGATCCCCGCAGTCAGGGGGAAACGATTTTTTTCACAAAATACTGGTGGCCTGTCTGGTGCGTCCCCGCTGTCAGGTGGAGGAATAATTATTTTCCGCGTAATAAGGAGGACTTCCTTGCAGCTGTCGTGGACCCAGTTGTCAGCCTCTCCATGTACAGTACTCTTCCGATGGAAGTCGGTCGTTGACCATGTTGACCACGCCACGCCGAGAGCACTAGGGCAGTGGACGACGGCGAGGACTAGGAAGGGGACGACTCGGAGCCGGGGAAGACGCAGCAGTGGATGCCCACGCGAAGAGGAGTACGAGGGTTCACTGGTTCGGCTGCGGTGTGAGGCTGCTGTCGCCGCAGAATAACAGGGAGTGTGGGTGAGTAGAGGGATGGCCTGGCCAGCGGTGGGAGTAGTAGGGGGCGATGAGGCCTCCGCGGCATCACAGCCGGCCACGACAGGCAGGAGCACGGGCACGACTGGTGCTTGTTTTGGTGGCTGGAGCAAGAAGACTAGAGGTTGAAGAAGCACTACGGCCGTTGGATGAATATCGTATGGTAACAGGAGCAAGAATCGTTCATATTGACTATGTTGATAAAGCCCTCCGTCCCCGTCAACTTGGTAGGCCCACAAGTCAGCCTCCCACTGTGCTGGGTTCTAGCTGGCAGGGGGAATATTCATTTTTTTGTGCGTAATAAGGAGGCACTTCCTAGCGTGCGAAGATAGCTGGTGGGTCCGACATGTCAGCGGGGGGCACTTTATTTCACGAAATACAGAGGCCCTTCCGGTGGGTCCCAGATGTCAGGTGGAGGAATCATTATTTTGCGGTAATAAGGAGGCATTTCCTTGTGTGTGGCTGTGGACCCAGCTGTCAGCCTCTCCACGCATAGTCTACTTCCGATGGTGTCGTTCGTTGACCATGTTGACCACGCCACGCTGAGCGCATCCAAGGAGGTGGACGACGGTGAGGCCCCGGACAGCAACGAGCCGGAGATGGGAAGACGCGGGAGTAGAGTCGCAGATAGAGAGGTGTACAAGGGTTAACTGGTTCTAGTGCGGTGTGGTTCGGCAGTCGGTGGAGAAGAACGGGAGGTGTGGAGGGGTGGAGGGATGGCCTGGCCAACGGTGGAGTAGCGCTTCATAGCGAAGCATGCTAAGCAGAGCTGCTAGCAGCAGGAGGCGGGAGGTGGTCCCAGTGGCGCTGGAGGAAGAAGACAAGAGATTGAAGATGGATGCCGGTTGTTGGATGCAAATCCAACAGTTAACATGTCAGAATCATTTGTTGACTAAATTGACAACGACTTGCGTTGGCTTCGACCTATTAGCCCACATTTCAGCCTCCAAAAATGTGGCACGTATTCAACCCATTTTTCAGAATTTACAGTCTTTTTTTGCACGGTAGAATTTACAGTCAATTTGATCTTTTTTTGAATTACAACCATTAGCTGGGCTGAGTGAACAAATAATGTAGCGTCCATGCGGCCCGTTTATTTTATTTCCTAAAAAATTACATCCCATTTGCACTTTCTCGAAATACACGATTTTGCTGGGCTGATTCTAATTATAATGTTGGGTTGGGCCAGCACTGTTATCAAAAAATAAAAAGGGGCTAAGCATTTTGTTATAAATATATTTAAATAATAAGTGATATTATTGCATTCGTCCTTAAATTTATAGTCTTAGCAAGCTTTATATAATAACATATAAAATAATTTTTTTAGAAAAACAGGGAGCATCTCCCCGGTTCCATTGCTGAGAACGAAACCACAACATATTCTGATATAGCAGCTCAAAGAGCAGTTCGAAAGCAAAGGTAGAAAAGCTACAAACTAGGGGGCTGGATGAACAAGTTCTCTGAATAACACAAATCACCCGAGCGGTGCCAAAGGCAGAGCGGATAGAGCACTCAAATGACACAACGAGGGTCCAGCGAAGCCTTCATGGTCTTCAGCCGAGGGGCCGTGTCAGCCTGCGGCGACCAGTAAGCAAGCGGAGACACCGGGCTGGAAGGCGTAGCATGGTGGATGTCCCTCTTTTTCGGTGCCAGGTGCCCATCATCTTCATCAGAGATCTTGAGACGAGCCTACGGGTCCAGCCCCAGAGCAGGTCGAGCCTTGTTCAGCCACAAGTGATCGCCAATGGTTTCTGGAGGGATCTTGTTAGGGTTTCCATGAAGCTCATCAACTTGTCCTTGTCCGATCCAGAGGAGAGAATCGCCCAGTTCCTCACCATGTTCCTGATCAACCTCAAGACCTGCGGAATCGAAATCCAGGAGGTGTTACTGAAAATCATAGCATTTCGATATTTCCAGAGGCACCAAAGGACAGCTGAGCTAACAGTGTTTAAAACTGAGCACTTTTTGGTAGCAATCTAGAATCTGGCGACAAATTCGAAGGATGAGCCAATCTGACTAAAGAAATATTCCTCAATGTGGGCCCAGAGATGTTTAGCAACTATACATTCAAAAAATAGGTGAGAACAAGCCTCTTGTTCCAAGCAGTAAACACAATCAAGGGGTTTGATGGTGTGTCTCTTCCTAAGGTTATCCCTAGTCATCAATTTGTTTTTGGAGAGAAGCCAGAGAAATACATGAATTTTAGGGGGAAATCTCAATTTCCAGACAGTAGGGATAAACATGGGTTGAACCCCTCTAAAGTTGATAACATGATAGAGGGAGCAGGAGGAATACTTCCCCTTATTCTCTAGCTGCCAAACCAGGGCATTCGGCTCGGTAGTAAAGGTAATGCTTTTGGCAATTTCCTCCAACTGGAACCATTGTTCCATGAGACCATCACTAAAGTTCATTCTAAAAGAGAGTTTTAGGCATTGACCGTCCCAAACTTCATTGACACTTTTGTTAAGCTCATTGCGGATAGAGTAAATAGGACAAAATTGGACTGCTAGGGGGATGTGCCAAACCAAGTATCTTCCCAGAACCTGGTTCTGCTCCAATCCCCTATGTTCCATCTGTAGCCAAATTTCACAGCATGCATAATAGATTTTCATCCTGTCCAAAATCTAGAGGTCTTAGGGTTGGAGGAAGGGACAAAAATATTAGGTTTATTTCCTAGGTATTTATGGGCAATAAGAAGCTTCCAGGGTTTCAGGTCTTCCTCATAGAATCTTTTAATCTAAGACCCTAGAAGACATATGTTAATTTCTTGGAGGTTAGGTATGCCTAGGCCTCCAAAATCTTTTTTCATAGAGACTAGGGCCCAATTAGCAAGGTGTAGCTTCCTATTTCCCTCAAAATCATTCCACAAGCAATGAGACATCTGAGAATTGATGAGGTTCACTGCCCATTTAGGGAACTTGAAGAAGGAGAGGAGATACACTGGAATGCTAGCCAAACAAGCTTGTATGAGGATCAATCTACCTCTGTAAGACAGAAGTTTGCCCCTCCACCCAGCAATCCTTTTAATGGTTTTATCCAGAAGGGGTTGGATATCCTCTCTCCTCAGTTTATCATAGTGGAGAGGGATACCTAGGTACTTAATGGGGAAGTTACCTTTATTACAGACTAGAATAGAGAGGAAGTCAGCTAACTCCTGATCATCCATGTTGATAGGGATGAGTTCACTTTTAGAGTAGTTGATTCTAATGCCTGAGACTTGTTCAAACCAGGTTAGAACAGTTTTGAGATTGCTAGCATGTGTGGAGTCATTGTCTAAGAAAAGGATGGTATCATCTGCATATTGAAGGCAGATGATGCCACCAGGGCAGACCTCAGGATAGAGCCCTGCAATCAGACTATGATCAGCAGCTTTGCTCAGCATTTTAGTAAGAACGTCCACTACTAAATTAAACAAAAGCGGGGAGATGGGGTCACCTTGCCTAGGGCCTTTACCAGCAAGGAAAAAATCACTTTCACAGTTATTTAACTTGACCCCAACAGACCCCCCATGAGTAAGTTGCTGGATCCAACTCTCCTCTATGAAAGGCTTGGAAAAGATCTAAGAGATCATTTTTCACCAAGTCCCAAAAATGCTGGTAAAACAATAAGGGAATCCCATCAGGACCAGGAGCCCCATCAGGATATGAGCTGAAAATGGCTTCCTTCACCTCTGTCTCTGAAAAGGGGCTTCTATCAGCTCATTTTCAGCAGGAGAGACTTTTTCAGAAGCAGAAAAAAAATTGTTTTGTAGAGAGAACCAAAAGGGTTTTCTTTCTTAAAAAGGTCTTTGTAAAAGTCACTAGCCACTTTCAGCATCTCATCTACCTCAGTAACAGGGCCATTAGGGCCATCAAGGGAGTGAATGAGGGTTTTGCTCCTCCTCTGGTTAGCTACTGCATGGAAATAAGCAGTATTTCTATCACCCTCCTTAATGTTCCTATCTCTAGACCTTTGTTTGTCTTTGATTTCTTCTTGAAGCCAAATTTTCTTGAGCTCTCCATGGACAAAGTTTAATCTATTAGTCTCAGCCTCAGAGAGGTTAGTGGTTTCTGCCTTAATATCTAGAGAATCAAACTCAAGGAGTAGAAGCCTTTTCTATCTTCTAAGATTAGCTTCCTCATTGGAGTTCCACACTTTGGTAGTTCTTCTAAATCTCCTGATTTTGACCTGCCAATTTTCTAGGGGGCAGCTGCTCCCAGTAGGCTCATTCCAGATTTTCCTGACTAGCTCAGTAAAATCTTCTCTAAGCAACCACCACTTTTCAAATTTAAAACTATTGCTCTTTGGAGTTTGGTTAAGACCAGAGTCCCAGAGAAAAGGAGTGTGGTCACTACCACATCTGGGCAGAGCTTTACAACTAGAAAGGGAAAAAAACTATCTAATTCTGTGTCACAGAAAATTCTGTCAATGGTGGACATAATCCTGGAGCAGCACTTCCAACATATCTAGCAGAACTGTGGGTTTTCCTTCTGACGGGGCAATTCTCAACTTTATGGGTAACCATTTTGCAGATAAAACAACTCTTGGGCTTGACACATTTATCCAAATGATGCCCTGGTTCCCCACAGTTGTAGCAAATCACCTCAGAGTATGCCATAAGGCCCGAAGCAGGGGCAGTTTTCTGGATGTCCTGTCTCTTCTTTTGCTGATTCTTGCCTTGAGATTTCCCACCGGTCTGAGAGTCAGAACCACCAGCAGATTGATCTTGGGCAATTACAGGAGACTGCCCAGATTGTGCCCCCATTTGGGGCGGAGGTGGGCCGTACCACTGCCCAACCGGCGCTCCCCCCCATTGTGTTAGGGGAAATTCATCGGAGTTCCTGGTTCCTTCTCATCCTCCAGCCATATGTTGTCTCTCAGGAAGCAGAAATAACCACCAGACAGCTCAATTGAAGTAGATTGCAAGCCTAATTTCAATCTTCTACAGGTTTGGGGGAGAGGTAAGGTAGGGGATCCACCTGCTCCGGCTCCGGTGGCATGCTGGTGGGTAGGAGTCCAGTCAAGCATTCCCATCTCGCAGCATGGCGTGGATCTCCTGAATTCACTTCTCCTTTCGCCCATCGAACGAACGCAATCGGCGGCTCACTGGGGTGGGGCATCCTGTGCTTCTCCGAGAAATCTTCTTCGAAGTAGATCCGCAGGGCTAAATTCAGCAGCTCCCAATCCACATGATCCTTGCACATCCGAGCATACCTACGCGAGTGAGAGAACGGATTCGGTCCCTCCTTCGCTTCCTCCCTCGCAGATTCCTCCTCTGCTTCCCTCCATTTGCGCGTGCACCGGGTCCAGGAGAGAGCGTCGTCGCGGATCCGCATCGCCCGCTCCCTCCATCTCCTCCCTCCAGTCTCCCGCAGCACCGCCGGCGCGACGGAGTCGAGCGGTTGGAGCATCCGTGGGAAGGCCTTGTAGACATGTGAGAGAAGCATCTTGTACATCTGCCTGTCTTCCAGCCATTCCCCCGTGGATATGGCCGGCGACTCCATGGGACGCGCGAGCAGACTTGCTGAGGGGGGAAGGCGCGCCCGGAGTCAGGAGGCGGGGGGTGGCGGCAGCGAGGGTGGAGGTAGTGGCGGGGGCGGCGGCAAGGGTGGAGGTGGTGGCGGGGGCGAAGGTGATCGCGAGAGCGGTCATCTATTTGCCAATTATGTGAACTAAATAGTCAACATATAAAATAATTTAAATATATACACTATAGTTAGAAGGGAAACATAAGTTGGACCTGGCGTTCCTATTCTTATATAAAAATAGAACAGACCTCTGCGTTTTCTTCAAAAAAATACATAAATTGGGCTGCCAAAAATAAAACCTCGGATGGGAGGTCCATAGGCCAGTCGATACATGATGGCCCTAAGAAAATACAAACAGGCCTATGGACCTCCCATCCGAGGACATGGGCTACGCATGTTAAAAATGAAAGCCTAGACAGGGAAGCCCAAAACCACATCCAACACTTGCCAAAACTTCGTCCCTCGTTTTCTCTATGTTTTGCACACTCGACATTGTGTGGGCATTTTGACTGTGCATCGTATGAAGATGTGCTATGCATGAATGTTGATCAGCATGATGTTAACTGGCTGGTAGTTCCATTCTCGACCATGAATAAAACTTCCAACATGATGTTAACCCTGTTTGAAAAGGCCGTGTTAATATAAATGCTCTGCCTCTGAAAGTTGCAGTTTCTTATTTGAAACTGAACTTCAAGTTTCTTATCTGAAACTGAAACTTGCAGTTTCTTCTCTGAGAATCACATTGTCTGCACTTTTATACTCCTATGAAACTACATTTTTTAAGTGCAAAAAATAGATATCTAGAATTCATAAAATACTTCATATGCTCAATACTGCAAATCTGAAATTCAAAAGACATTCATATCTGAAAGTACTCTCAAAATACACAACACAAAACACAATTCACAACCTACAAATACTGAAAACCCTAAGCTCCTCCTAACAATTCACAACCTGCCCGACTATTGGGCTGGGGGGCAGCCCCCTCCTATTCCTCGATGGCAGATAGTCGCCCCGTGAGACCATGTGAATGGCGAGGGAGACGATGGCGGTGAAGCGTCATCGGGCGAACTGCTTTTCTCCTCTTGCAGTTGGGTTCAGTCGACAATGACTCCACCGGCTCGCTCTGGCAGGACACCCTCACAAACGGCACCCTATAGATGCTCGATCCTTCAATCTCTAGTGGATGCTCCATCTGGGATCGATACTCCCACCACCGCTCCCTCACGATTGGATTCGGTGAATTTGTTTGCTCCATGGCCCAGAGGAGCAGCTCTATGTACTCCGGCATGACTCCCTCCGGGAGTATCGCCGCCTTTTCGCTCTGTTGCAGATATTTGGCCATGGATGTTGCCGTCGCCGCTAGTTGGTCCTTGTTGTCAAACCAAGACTGTATCTCCAACATCCTAGCTAGCTTCACAGGGTCGCCGTCTGCGATCCTCACGAATCGGTTGTACTCCTCCATCGATCTACTTCTCCACATTACCTTCACTCGCCGGCGGTGGTTTTTGAATGGAAGAGGAGAGGAGCAGCGCTGGTTTTCGATTAGAACGGGAGAGGAGCGATGCTGGTTTTGGACTGGAACAGGAGAGGAGGGGCGGTGGTTTTGAAATGAAGAGGAGAGGAGCGGTGCTGCATTTAGATTGGAACAGGAGAGGAGCGGCGATGGTTTATGAGGAGAAGAGCGGAAGAGCGACGCTGGTCTTGGAAGTATTTTTTTTGTTTCGCGTATTTTGGGTCAAAGTTTGACCATGTACTGTATTTGACAAGCAAAATGTGAATGCATGTCACCAAATTGATTTTGATTTTGATCCAGTCAGAGCACGCCGACCCTCTCGTCCAATCCTAAATCGCTGCCACACGCTCCTCTCCCTCTTCTCCATTGCAAAACCACCTCCTCTCCTCTCCATCATCTCCATTCCAAAACCACCGTCCCGCCTCTCCCTCTTCTCTATTGCAAGACCACCGTCTCTCCTCCGTTTTCTAGACGCTTTGCTCCATGGCGCGGGCGCAATCCATGGGTACACAATTAGTATACTGTATACTATTTAAAAGTCGAGGGCGGGGCTTTTCCTGCGCGGTAGGCTGCGGGGCAGTTCCGCCTAGTCGGTTCGACAGAGACGCGAGAAGACGAGGGAGTAGGCTGCTGCAAACATAGGGTTGTGTGATTTGACAGCGAGTTATGGCTGGACAGGTGGGCCCCATGATTTGACTTGCCATTATCATTTTAACTGCGGCGCTACGACCGGCGTGAGTCTCCCAGATTCCTGACCACCTCCATACAGGTGCCTTTCCCAATGCTCCACCATGTAGTAGAGTCTGGCTCTTGCATGAGAGCCCACTTCTCCACTTTTTCCTTGCCTCTCTTTCCTCCACATATGCAAAAATGCCATGTAAAGCGCACTATTGTACTTAGGCTAGTCGTAATGGTAGTATCATAGCTAGTATCATGCATGCCAACTAGACTATTTTGCTGAGGTGGCATAGAATTAAATGAAGAAAGAGAGTGTTGAGTATCATATCATGATACTGTATCATATTAAATGCTATGCTACTATGTGTCATGCATGTCAATAAATAAGGTTACCTATGATACTAATATATGATACTGTGCATTACGGAGGTAGTATCATACCTTAGTATCATGTGCATGATACTAAGGTATGATACTACCCATTACAAGCAGCCTTACTTTTACTTGCTCCTACAGGTGCTTAAGCTTGCCACATAAGCATAAAGTCTGATGTGGCAAGTTAATCAAGAAGAGAGAGACTAGTTTGGTGACCCAAGGAAGAAACGGTGCTAAGCGTGTGTACCTAGGTGAAAAGACAATTTTGAGTCTATAGCTAATTAAATGAAGCAAACTTAGCAGCACCATTTCATTGGAAGAGGTCACTCCTTAGCAAATGCAATAAATACACGCGCTTAGCACCGTTTCTTCCTTGAGTACGAAGAAAGAGATAGAGAGGAGTAAAAAAATACACTTATAGCCAACCTTGTTGTAGAATGAGTGACTAAGTGATGACTATGTATGACATGCCAACATCAGATAGCCTAACGCACCGTGTTAAATCTCCAAGGGCGCGACCGCGCGAGCGACGGGACGGTCGTGGTAGGCGCGACCATGATACGGGCTGCTGCAGCCCCTGGATCTGAGATCAAACGGTCGCATGCTAACTTGCTGAAAATTTGCAGAATAACCCTCCAAGATAGGATATTCACCCATAGGTCTAGAATCACGCCATGCAACCGTTGGATCTCAGATCCAAGGGCTCTCGGAAGCCCGTATCATGGGAGAATGGAAAGCCACTACCCTATCGTTCGCACGCTGGCAGTTCACTCCTACTCATCCCCGCACGTCCTTCAATACTATGGCAGTTCGCTCCTAGTCGTCCCGTCCATTCACATTACGGCAGTTCTACTAATCCTAACCCTCCTCCCAAATCCATGGAGTCCCAAATCTCCACGATCGGCGGTGAGTACAAGGTTAGAACCATCAACGGCGATGAGTTCGACGTCATCTACACCCGTTCTTTCGCGACGGTGAAAGGATGCCTTTCTCGCTTCAGACGCATGTTCGAAGACTCAGATGATGAGTGGGTCGCTAGGCTAGATGTTGAGTACACCACAGTCCTGGGACGAGAGAAGGATCTAAAGGACGAAGAGAGGAAGAAGCCTGCCGTGATCGAGGTTTGCGTGCATGACTTATGCTTGGTCTACTACATATGCCATGCCAATGTTGAGTGCCAGGATTTTAAGGACTTCCTCGAGAGCAACCTAGTAAAATTCGTTATTGTAGACTTTGGTAACAACAAAGACGTCCTGCATCGGATAGGCCTCATTGTAGGCAACACCTTCGACCTCCAGAAGAATCGGCTGGTGTCCGCTCGTCAACCTTCAATGCTGACGCTGGCAGGAGCCATGGTTCATCCTTCGTATGGTAAACTGGAGAAACCTCCATACACATTTCATTGTCATGCATGGCAGTGGAATGTACTAGATATAGACCACATCCACTACGCTCCAATGGATGGCTACCTTTGCTTCAATATCTACAAGGGTTGGATGAAGAGCAACAGCCAAGTGCGCGGTTCAAGCAAAGAAGTATCGGCCAAGAGGAAGAGGGACAAGGACGAAGTCGAGGTTGTGGACGAGGACTCCGAGTAAGGTGGCAGTGTCGTTGCTCATGGTGGTTCTAATGCAGTGTCTACCGGAATAGTTGCAAAGTTTAATTTCGAGTTAATTGCAGGGAACTACCACACTTCGGCATGTCGTAACGAATCAGTACCATTAGTCATTGTTTTGCCATGCAGTACCAACTCTAAGCCTAAGTGTTGCAAAACGGCCTGATAGCCGTATAAGCGTGTATTGACCATGTATCTGACTGCTGGGACCTGTGTGTCAGGGGCTGACGTGGCATGCTCTTTTACAAAAACAACCCTTACTTTTTATTTAATCACGCATATATCCTCTATTTTTCAAAAAAAGGTCTTGCCGCAAGAACCTTTTTTCAAAAATAACCTCGCGCGCGCGTCCCACCTGGATTCTAACCCGCGCCGTGCGGTTAGACAAGGACGCTCATTACCGCTGCGCTGCTGCTCCTTTTCTGCTAAACTACACGCGTTAGTTTATTTATAAGCTTTTGAGCCATTCATTTTTTCTACAAAGTAGAAAATTGCGCGACCATCCGCCCGAATCGATCCCGCCGAGTTTGTTCGCTATGCGCGCTTGCTGCCTCTGCCACACGCGCCATCCTATGCAACGCCGAGTCATTCAACTAGTGGCAGAGGATGCAGAGGATGTATACACGCCGAGTCATTCAACTAGTGTCTGCCTCAACTAGTACATGTATACTATGCAAAAAAAACTAGTACGTGTATACGTCTTTAAACTCCGAGCCGTTCCGGTTTTTATGTGATAGTAAAAAATATTATATGTCCATCGTGTCATACAATTAAAAAAATGTTCACCGCATTGTTTAATATGTATATTGAACATTTTCTAATATACAATGATCTTATTTAAATATACGATATCATATTATAAAAACTTAATCGTGTATATATTGAACATGTTTTTAATATATACACGATATCATATTATAAAATACATGATTAAGTTTTTATACACGATGCCCTTACTACGATTAAGTTATAAAATACACGATTAAGTTCAATATATTCAAAAAAATACATATTAAACTTACGCGTGCGGACGGTCGCGCGATTAAGTTTAGCTCGAAGCTTCAGAGAGTATTAAACCGTGCAGACGGTCGGGCGGACGGTCGCGCGAAATAAAACGAATGGCTCAAAGCTTATAAATAAACTAACGCGTGTAGTTTAGCAGAACAGGAGCAGCAGGTGCGGGTTCGAATCCAGGCGGGTGCGGGTTCGAATCCAGGCGGGACGCGCGCGTGAGGTTATTTTTGAAAAAATGGTTCTTGCGGTAAGACCTTTTTTTTGAAAAAATAGCGGATATATGCGTGATTAAATAAAAAGTAAGGGTTGTTTTTGTAAAAGAGCATGCCACGTTAGCCCCTGACACACAGGTCCCAGCGGTCAGATACGTGGTCAATACGCGCTTATACGGCTGTTAGACCGTTTTGCAACACTTAGGCTTAGAGTTGGTACTGCATGGCAAAAATAATGACTAATGGTACTGATTCGTTATGACGTGCCAAAGTGTGGTAGTTCCCTGCAATTAACTCTTTAATTTCAGGCGTGCTTAATTTAATTTGAGGGGTGTGTTGTGCTGAGCCCCCAGCAAAACTATGTTATGTTTCTTCTCGTTACTTTAACTCTTCAGTACGTACATACTAGTATTTCTTACATTTCATTTTTTAGTTGGTATAGTACTACCACTCGTTTCTTCACATTATATACGTACAATATATATGGCCAACATCATATAGCCAGCAGTTTAGTTGTCAAAGAATTTCAGGGTGCTTAGTTTTGTCAAAGAATTCCAGGATGCTTAGACGGTGCTTGGATCCAAGGGACTTATTTTAGTCTGACTAAAAATAGTCTCTTTAAGAGGCTAAAGTTCCAAGCACCCCTGACTAAACAGGGGCTAAAACTAGTCTTGAGACTAAATTTTTTTAGTCAGGGGTACCCCTACTAAAATGTGGATTAGTCCTCTGTCTACTCATTTAACTCCTCTCCTTTAACACAGGCGAGTTATGGATTGGAGGGTTTGGAGGATAATAAATGCTCATTAACTTGATTTTAGCCTTTTTAGTATTTGGATCCAAGCATGGGTGAGGCTAGCATGTTTTAGTCCCACTACTTTTAGTCATTGGACTAAAATGTATCCAAGCACCCTCTTAGTTTTATTTGAGGGGTGGGTTGTGCTGGACACCATTATTGTGACTAGCCTTTTTAATAGTACTATATGCATAATTTGGCGACGAGCACTCCCTATATGTACCACCTTTTTTTTAATTTCAAGTTTTGCTCCATGGCGCAATCCATCGATACTACTGCTGTACAAAAGTATATATTTTTTAAAAGGCTAGAGGGCGGGGCAATCTAGCTTGGTCGGTTTCACGAGAGGCGAGGGCCTTTGTGATTTGTTGGCTCACTACTGCTGGAAGGCGGGGCCTTGTGATTTGACTGCTCGTACAAATGCGCGGACGACCTGATCGAGGAGGAGCAAAGAACCATGCGGTATACTCAAGTTTTCCATTGGAGTAGTACTGCGACGGAGGAGCACGAAACACGGCAGCCTAGTGCCATATGGCGATAAAAAATGATCTAATTTGCTAGTCATCTCATTGTTAGCATTGTTCCATTCATTCCCTCAAAAAAACATTGTTCTATTTATGCCTCGCAGAGAATGTGACACGTGCGGCGAAACACCCCAAATGATCTAATTCGCCGCGGAGTCGTAACTGCTTCTTCATCGCCTCCACGACCTCCATCTCCTTGCGCGTCTCCTCAGCCATCTTCATCATTGTGTCCATGACGCGGCATTTCTTGACGCGAGCCTTCATAATCTGTTCCATGGCCATATTACGTACCTTGACAGCACCCGGGTGCTCGATGCGGACCATCGCCAACTCTTCCTTCTGTTCCATGGCGAGGGCCTGCAGCATCTTCATCGAGGAACTACTATTCTCATGCAGCTTCTTCCAGCCGGCATTCTTCTCCTTCAACAGGTCGATCTCGTGGCAGAGCTTCACATTGTCCTCCCGAAGTCGCAGGATTTCACTGGTCGCCTTCTTCTCCGAGGCAATGCTCTTCTTCAGCAGCATCACCAAGCCGGCGGTCAACTCCCCCTGCTGATTGAGCTCAGCGGGCATGTCGTCGAGGCTCTCCTTCAGCAACTCCCTCAAGCCTTGGATGAACTCCTTCTGCTTATTGAGCTGATCAGGCATGCCGTCGAGGGATAATGACTCCAGCTCCGCCGGCTCGGCATGTTCGCCTCGGCGGCTAGGGCGCTCCTGGGAGCCATCGCCTGCCCGTGAGAGATCTTTCGAGGTCTCTGCATGGCGGCGAGCCCTCTCTTTTTTTTCTGCAGCCTTAGTTGTCGCTCCCTTGTTCCGAGTAGTTCTCGATCTAGAGCTCTGCTCACCGGCCATGGCAATGACGGACAAAGAAGAAGCAGTTATGAGGAGGAAAGGTAGAGTGATTTTCAGTTAGGTAGTTCCCCTTTTTATAACCTAAGTACTAGCACTAGTACTAATACCTGCATGGTGGGAACACGTTCAGGTTTGGTACGTACTACTATTAGGTGCGAGGAGGCTTTCGAATGTGATGGGAACAAGGTAAAGATTAATTGATGGCTTTGGTTTCGAGGCCCGAAATGGCTCCCGATGAGTTTAGCGGAACATAAATTTCAAGTACTACTACACTGCTCAAATGCATAAATATTATGTTACTGTCAAAAATTGGCACAAAATACGAAGGAGACCAATGGAAGTACTACTAGCAACCGACGATTTAACTACTCGCATGCGCGCAGTGGAGTAATAATGTCTTTCTTCCGCCCTCACGTCCACTCAATTTGCATGCGCTGTATTAATTGACTATCAATGAAGTGAACGACTTTACACGCGTCAGATTATCACATGGGGTGGATCTTGGTACAAAATTGCGTCCGCCCGTGTACCCGTGTGTGAGTGCGAGGAATGAGTGCGTGCATGGTGTGCGTGCACATCTTCGCTTCGTGCATGTACCGCCAGTATGGCTCAGGGAGGACGAGTACATTCTTTTGGAACCAGCATCACGTCACTGTGATCAATCCACGCAAGGAGGTCGCGACAACGCCTACACATGTGCCACATGGCTTCATGAACTGTAAGAGAGACACCGTGTAGCATGCCATTGGTATTCTAATTTACGTGTTTTGCACATACTCAAAGTGCTAGTAAGGTACACGTGCATTGCACGCATCAGATTTTGCAACCAAATTATGAATAAATACCACACTATAGCATGTAAGCTCTAAGTCATATATGCCTGATGTAGCCCTTCGTTTAATTCTTATAGTTCATCTCATTCAAAATCAATTAGTTTTTATAAGAAAAGTTAAGAACGCGGGAATAGGAAAAACATGGGATTATAGTGGAATGTCGTCTTGAATCCTACAGGATTGTACGAGTGTTTGATTGTGCATAGAAAAAACACAGAATTCTTTCAAAGAGGTTTTAGTGGATGGGATGTTTCCTATGAAATCTAGTGCAAATGAATCATATGGAAAAATTCCTATGGTTTACAATCCGACAAATCAAACAACCAAGATAGGAAAAATCCCTAATGATCAGAATCCTCCAAAATTCCTTTGAGGATCCTTTGAATCAAAGAAGCCCTTAATCTATTTTATGATTCATGGAATTGTGCATTGTAAAGCATAAAGTAAAAACAAATAATGGAAATTCAACTAGAAAAAAGTTTGGGCATTTATGATACGGAAGATTCTAGAACAAAAGAGAACCGCTGTTGTTTTGAGGTTTGTGCATTATGGTTAAGTTCAACCATGGAGTCTGCTAGATTTTACATGTGGAAAAATCCGGTGGGGGGCTAGAAGATGGAGCGAGGGGCCGAGTGGAGGGAGACTATGAAGGAATGCACAAGTGCGAGATCGATATTTAGAGAGAGAGGGCAAAGACATGCGCTGATGCGCGCAGTGGCAGAGCCATGAAAAATAAATGAGCTAGGGGGCCAAGCATTGCTAATCCTTTACAAGGAGGGTCAATTCATGAACTTAAACCATTTTAGCCTTGATATATAGTGATGTTAGGGGGGAGGGGGGCAGGGCCCTTACTGCCCCCTATCTTCGCCATTGTGCACGCGTCTGAGAGATGAAGCGGAAGGCATGGATGATGAGAGGGGGACGTTGGATACATAATTAATGTGGGTGTATTAGCTATATATGTTAATCCTACATAGAGAGGTATAGATTGATCGATGTGGACGTGGGAAAGAGGGTGAGACCTCACTCGATATATCGATTGATCGGTTTGTGTGGAAAACTATGAAAGACCTAGCTATATACACACATACATAGAGGAACATCGATTGTTGCGCATGCATGCGTGAGAGATAAAGAATGCCCGATATGATGGAGAGTGGGATGTGTGTTGGTGTGTGCCTATATGGGAGACCGACCTGAAGAAAAAGATTGCATGCGTGCGATGGATAATGCCGACTGGTAGTCTATGTGTGCATGCATGCACGAGAGAAGGTTAGTGGTATAATTATAAAGAGAAGACTACTGTGTGGGTGTAAAAGAATAGCTGAATAGGTGAGGTCACAATCAATGTAAAGTTGAATTCAAATATTTGAATAAGAGATCCTGATGTTTGAAACCCATGCATGCATGAATATAACGGAGATCTGTGCGGTGGGGTCTGGAAATGAGCATGTTGTAAAGTATACACATTGAACAAGGTCAGACTGATTTGAATTTTAGATACCGATGGCAGACATCATTTGGGCACATCGCATCCGTGGACACACTATTGTAATTGGAGATGATGGGTGGCTTGTGCATCACATATCTATATCTATACCCCTATATATATATTATATTATATATATTTTTTATATTATGTGCGGGTAACTTTAACTTTGAAAGATGTTCGTTGGATGAGGCGAATCCGATGGTCCAAAGATGGCAAATTTGAGCATTACTACCCGTTGGATATCATCTTGATTCCACCAGATTTCACCACATGTATAATCTAGAAGACTCCATGGTTGAACTTAAGCATGATGCACAAACATGAAAACACAAGCACTTCTTATTTGTTCTAGAATCTTCCGTATCAGAATTGCCCAAATGTTTTTCTACATGATTTGCCATTATTTGTTTTTACTTTATGTCTTACGACGCACAATTCCATTAATCTTAAAATAGATTAGCTTTCTTATAAAAAGTAGATGATTTTGAATGAAATGAACTATAAGAATTAAATGAACATCTACATCATGCATATATGACTCAAATCTTGCATGCTATAATGTGGTATTTATTCATAATTTGGTTGCCAAATCTCATGCGTGCAATGCACGTGTACCTTACTCTAGTATGAATGGTGTTTTTGTGTGTGTTGTGCGTGTTGAGGTGCAAATTGTCTTTTTTTTTGGTACACGTTAAGCTTGTTCTTTCGAAATTTCAAGCCGCGCCTTGTTATGCCAAAAATTCAAGCTAGCGTCTCTGTCTATCGTGCCGGGAAACTCCTGCCTCTTCAACCCGCGCCTTGTTAGCCATAAATATTTAAGATATATCTTTGTCTCGTTGTGCTCCGACAACTCCCTCCATCTCAACCCGCGCCTTGCTATTCCGAAATTACAACGCGTGCGAAAATTCCCACCTCCTATGAAATCCCGACACGTGAAATGCCCGTGGTACCCTGAAGCGAAAGAACCGCCTCAAATCGGTGGGGGTACTTTCGTAACTTACCCCACATTTTGGACAAGCGCGTCTCTAAGCCATGGTTCCCCACTGCCATCCCATCCGCCCACCCATTCGTACACCGAGGCCGCGAAAACCTGTGACGAAACCCCACACCCTGCTCCATCCGCCACCCAGCCGGAGCCTCTTCCCCGATGACATCTTCCACAGCAACACCTCGACGTCCCTCATCCACCGTACCGGATGAGGATCCGTCGTCGATCTCATCATCCTGCCGGTTCAGCCACACCGTCCTCCACCTCCAAGGAGCTGCCCCGACGTTCCCATCGTCTTTCGTGCCACCTCCATTCCCACACCACCGTCTTCACCTGTACCACCGGAAGAGCATCATCATCACCGTTTCCTCGGATGAAGCTGTGGCCTAATCGGCGCCACCAAAGAGGTTGTACACTAATCGCCGCATTTTATTCTTGATTCGATCTCACGGTGCTGCCAACGCTCGGTCTCAAGCCGACACGGCGTGGCTCCATCCACGGCGGCATCGCCGGCCACTTCCTTCATGGTGTCGCTCCCTCGGCGGCGACATCCACATTAGTAGGACCTGCTGCTGCTTTAGCTCTCGCTCACGCTGCTGCTCTGCTCTTGCTCTCGGTCCCCTGCCTGGTCTGCTCTTGCTATTGCTCTTGCTCGCGCTGCTGCTCTCGCTCTTGGTCTTGCTTGCGATGCTGCTCCAATCTAGCTACACTTCACTCCGATGCCGCCGGGGTGAAGGAAGAACCAGCCGCAGCGGGGAGGGGGGCTCGCCGGAGAGGTACCCCACTATCTACCTTAGGGTTCAGGATGGGGGCGGTGGTCGCCGGCGGTGGCGGGGCGGTGGCGTGGGTATCGCCGGAGAAAAAGCTCGGCACAGGGGGGCCTAGAGGGATGGTCGGGGCGGTGGCGGACCGGCGGTGGGGAGTGTTTTCGGGGCGGGCGGGGCGGCGCACCGCTGGCTGCGGGCGGCGGGGGGCTACTGTTTGGCCGGCTCACGGGGTGGAGGTTGAAGATGAACCGCAGGCCCTTGATTTTGTATCCAACGGCTGCAAAATGGAATGACCAGAGATGAAAAAGTCAGTCAAACGACGTGTAGCCTCACCTTGCTAGTGCATTCAGTTTCGACAGCAAAATTCAGTTTCAACAGTTAAGTTCAGTTTCGACAGTTAAGTTCAGTTTCGACAGTTAAATTCAGTTTCGATAGTTAAGTTCAGAGATGAGCGGCTGATGTATTTTACATCTAGCACTTTGTGTTTATGTATTTTACGTCATGTATTGGAGATGCTATTAGAATTCCACTCAGGTTAACGTTGTTCGTTGTCTCTCTTGTCCTGCTTCAGCCTCGGCGTCGTACAACTCACCAGAGCTGCTCCAATGACCAAACCCTCCATCACAGCGGAGCAGTACCTCGGGCTCCCTCTCTAGACGCCTAAGATCTTCTTCCCCTCCTCCGACAGCCAAGTAAGTCGGAGCATCCTCAACGGCCAACCCAATCACACTGAGATCGACATGGCTTCGCCAAAGAGGTTGTACACTTGTTGCATCTCTTTTTTACTCTACATGTTATATATATTGTCCACTGGGCACTCGTAGTAACAGGAAATACGATTATTTTATCCTACTATATGACAAGCAGTGAGGTACCAGGCAACTTAGCTATCCGTGATGGACTCTCTTGAATGCCATCATTATTTATCTCTGCGCATTTGAGCTGTGCATTTGTCGATGGGCCTGGGAGTTGAGCTAGTATGGTAGTGGCCTGGGTCCAAAGTAATAGAAGTAGCACAAAAACATTTTTTAGTGTAGGATTTTCCTTGCTCAAGCCTGCCTACTAGAATCGCCAGTGCTTGAAAGGAAAAGTGAATGAAAAACATCGGAATTGGAAAGTTTCCTATGGTACTACTTTTCATGAATTTGGTGCAAAGGAATGGAGCAAAGGAAAACTATAGGATTTGTTCCTTTAGTGTCTCCTTGAAAGAAAAACCGTAGGAATTCTAATTTCCACTTCTCCTCCTTTTCATATTCCTA
The DNA here is from genome assembly GCA_034509565.1 of Triticum monococcum. Classification (NCBI taxonomy): domain Eukaryota; kingdom Viridiplantae; phylum Streptophyta; class Magnoliopsida; order Poales; family Poaceae; genus Triticum; species Triticum monococcum. Next base: position 490,697,619 of record CM067846.1, read on the forward strand.
TTCATCAAGCACAAGACTAAGAGATGGTAGCATAATAGCATTATAACCGTACATTTTCTTGTGGTTTGACTTAATCTCACCATGCTTTTTTGTATCCTGTGATCTTCCAATTGTTGTGAATCAAACACCCAGATTGGCAGAAATCCTGTGTTTTTAAATTCTCTATTTTGCACATGCATTCCTATCCTATTCCTGTCTATTTCCTATCCATGCATTGTTAGAATCCTCAAATTCAAACAAGCCCTTACTCAATTACTTCTGTTACAGATATGTGTCAAAGAAAACCTTGTGTGGTTTGTCCTGCTCCTGCGGCGCTGTGTTCCACACTAGCTCAGCTGCTCCAACGACGGAATGGTTCACCACAGCAGGGATCCGCTGTCCAGACTGTCTTTTGCCTCCTCAGATCTGCTTCCCCGCCACCGGCAGCCACGTCAACTGCATTACCATCATCAACTGAGCAGATGACCTTGAGGACTACACGAGTCCGCAAGAGAGGTCGCACTCTTCCGTGTCTGCTTACGTTTTGCGTCGCTTAATATGATGACATGCTACATTATCGTTGTGTTCACCTATTAGACTCCGAGTCAGGTCCGAACTAATGCTGAAACTTGAGTTTTTAAATGGTTGTGGGGTACATATTGGGGCAGCAATCAGTACTATGTGTCTACTATCTGGTTAATCTCCGGTGTCTACTATGAGTTTCATGTTGGGTGCCAACAAACATTAAAGGAGCCATTATCTGTATTTTTTAACTAAAGCTATTATCTGCTTGCTATCATTGCTTTTGGGTCTATCCACAGTTTGCTACCATCACTCTGGATTTGTGCATGCACTCCTTACATAATCTCACTATGTTTTATTCCTATGCATGCCAGTTATTGTACACAATGGAACTGATCATGTAGAGCAAAAGAGACGAGCCTTGCGTGGCAATAAAATTTCATGCAGACGTCGTTCCATGGTGGGTGCAAAGGCAGCCCCCCTCCATCCATTTTGGATCGTAATCAAGAGGAAGATAACTGTTATGAGGGGGATTCAGAAGGATAAGACCACTCCTATTTACCCCATGAGGTCTTCGCTGTAACTTGGCATGCTGATGTTGGTAATATCATGCATATGGTGCCTTGCACTGCTTATTGTATACATTAAAGATGTCATCTTCTTAGTTTAGACATGCTTTGTGTCAATGCCATCTGTTTAGTTTCTTTATCATATATGCGAATCATGCAATGCCATCTTGTCTAGCCAGGCATCATATATGTGAATTTTGCAATGCCACCCTGGTTAGCCAGTCATCTTATATGTGAATTCTATCATGCCATCATTTTTTATTACATGTTAAATTTGTCAACAATTTTAGCACATTCAATTACTCTTCCTATGCATCAGCCATTTGGCACGGTCATGGAAAAATCTGGAGTGGAAACAAGGTCTTCAGAGCAGACAATGCTATGTGACGAAGCGCATGTCTTGCTGGTTACCGATAGCTCCTCGGAGGAGGATTCAGAGACAGATGACCAGTCTTATCCCCCCCCCCCCCCGAGGTGCATGCCCTCACTTGGCAGGGTTATGTCGCTCATATAGTGCATATGGTATCTTGCATTGCTATGTCATTTGCTTAGTTTAGACATGCTTTGTGTGAATGCCACCTGTTTAGTGTCTAATTACCATATATGTCAATTATGTAATGCCATCTTGTTGCAAGACATTATATATGTGAATTATGCAATGTTATCTTGTTGCAAGGCATTATGTATGTGAATTATGCAATGCCATGCTGTTTAGGCAAGCGTCATATATGTGAATTATATCATGCCGTCCTTTTCTTTGTATTTCTCATTGCTTTTGTCGACAATGTTTGTATATTCAATTGCTCTTCCTGTGCATCAGCCATTTTAATTGGTGATGGAGAAATCTAGAGTGAAAACAAGGTCTTCAGAGCAGACAATGCTACCTGCTGAAGCAGATATCTTGCTGGTTACAGATAGCTCTTCAGAGGAGGATTCAGAGGTAGATGACCGGTCCTATTATCCCCTTGAGGTGTATGCTCAAACTTGGCAGGGTTATATTACTCATATAATGCATATGTTGTATTGCAATGCTTAGTTTTTACATCATATATACAATATTGAATGCCATCTCCTTAGTTGACACATCATATATGCGATTGCCCTCTGCTCACTTCCTTAGTATATAAATCATATATTCGAATTATGTCATGCCATGATGTTTACATAGACAGCATGTATCTGAATTATGGCATGCCAACCCATTTTCTAAAGACATAATATAGTTATATCATCTCATCCTGTTTACATAGTCATCATATTTAAATTATGTCATTTTATCCGTGAATTATATCATGCCATCATGTTTCCATCGACGACATGTTTGTGATTTATGGCATGTCAACCACTTTAATAGATACATCACATAGTGGAGGGGCTGGCGGATGGAGGACGTCGGGGTTTCGCGGCTGGTGGAGAGGTAGTTTTGGCGCCCACGGAGTACGAATGGGGAATCAGACGGGGGGGGGGGGGGGGGCTGGGGGAGCTAAGGGAGAACCATGTTTCGGTGTGGGACGCGCTTGTTTTTGTTTTTTTGAACAAATGGGACGGAATTGTTTGAAATTTGGGGAAAGTACAAACTTTTCCCCCCTCTTAAATTTCGGACCTACTGCGGGTCGGGGGTAGGATGGTAATCCCAGGTGTCCCAAATAGTGGGCGGAAGCGATTTCGGTCGTGCGCATGTGTGCTTAGGCGGCCATTATGTATGAATGTTTTTCGGAGGCGGTTGCGTGGCATCTAGATGAAGCTACAAACCTACCCTAGTTTAGACCTTTGGACGTCGGGCCGGTAGGTTTCACGGGTCGGAGTTAGAAAAGTAATTTCCTTCTACCAAACATTGGTCTCACACAGTTTTGGGCGAGCAGAGGCTCTTTTGGCGCTTCGTTCAAAATTTTGAAACATAAGCATTCACGTTTAGAGTACTCTTGAACTTTGAGGATTGACCTAAATAGACAACGTTAAATTTGTCCTTGTATGCTTGAAAACCTCATTAAATTATGCGCTTCTTTTTGAAATTTTGACATTCGAAAATCCTATAACTACGATTATTTTGGAATGGAGAAGGTAAACTTGAATCGATTTTGTACGCGACTATATATGCTATTATGTACAAAAGTAGAGCAAAGATTGGTGCCCCCGTAATTTAGGTATGATTTACAAATGCCATGATATCGAATTCAAATAATTGAATGGACGTCATGTTGAATTTGAATTTTTAAAAGTTGATTTCAAATGTATGCTAGTTCATAGCTAGCTATTTATAATGTTCATTGTGTAACTTTTGTATGTATAATGTGCTTTACACACACAACATGAACTATACTCACGTTTATATTCGATTGCTAAAGCAATGCATTGTCGGGAGTTCAAAATACTAACTGTGTGGATCAATTATGTTGAATAATAACATATACATGCTCAAATTCGATAGAATATAGATATATGATCGATCAATGACCGTTCCTTACGCGAATTGCAAATATCATGATCCCATCCTAATATTTGGATATAATTTATATTTCTAATCAATGTGTACATCAGTCTTTTACGTGTAGTTTCACTCTCCATCTGTGGTCTCTCACACATGATCACACACTCTCTCCCCAAGGTGTCTTTCTCACAGACATGCTCTCGATATAACCCTCCCTCCCTCTCGTAACCATTTACGACTGTTTTCACTAACCTTTATCACAACCACTCTTCCTCTCACAAGCATACACACGCACAATCCCCATCGATCGTTTCTATATACATAGACCTGCCTACTTGTCTCCCGCATGCACATTATCTTTAGGCATGTCTCTCACACATTGTCTCCACCTCTCTTCCTAATTGACGAGTACGATTCTAGCAGAGCATTCTGTAGGATGCCCCTTAAAGTTAGGTTGGATGAATAGTAATATCAGAGATAAGGGTTTACCTTAGTCTGACGACCTAGGGTTACAAATCCAAGCTGGCTTTGTCAGTGGAAACAGAGCCCTTCACGACTCCGCTATCTTTGTCTTGTATGACTAGTCCTCTATGGGTCTCCCTAAACGCGGCACGGGCTGACCAATGTGGCGTAGGATAGAACCGAACCAAGGGCCTTACATCGGCCCACCGGACCTCACGCGGTGACACACCGTCTGCCCCCAGGTCTCGTTATCTTCTCACACCCACACATACCAACACAGACACCACACACAAAAAATTCTCCTCGTTCCTCTATCGCCTCCCCCCATGCATATACACACACAAGGGCATCTCTAGCCGTGACATCATATTCGTCTCTCTCTAGACCTCTCTCATTTCTCCTGCTATCTCTCCCACGTCCCCCCTGCCACCCCCTCTATCGATGCCTCTCTCGAATACGTAATACACACACATACCTCTCTAGGCCCCACCAAATACATCAACTACACATTCACACATGTTACATCACGTACCCATTCATCTAAAAATCCCTCTGTTCACATTTATTTCGCATACAACATTCCTTTTGAATGAAACCACACAAAGTGTGGCCAAAAAATTATTTTATCATTTCTACATATATACAACATTACAAAGTTATATGGAGGAGTATGAACGTTAATTTGCATTGCATGGTGCCCACAATGATATTTATTCCGCACTGTGAATTTTTATATTTTTACACTATATATAAAGTTAGTCATAATAAAGAGAAATGAAGAGCATCTCTCTCTCTCCATCACATACACCCCCTCTACGCCCCTTTCACATAAGCACACAAACTATCTCTAGGTCCTCTAAAAGTACACCCCATCACATTCACACATGTTTCATCTTTCTCTCACAATATATACAATGACGATCATTGTATTTCAAGCAAAAGCACGATACGTACATTGGACTTTAGAATCCACTCATTACGGTCACCATTTATGTTTTGTGGTTTTTATACAGTCACGAGCTCACCGTACAACTCTGTATTTGGTCAAGACACGACTAGTTGACCAATTAAACGCTCCCCGTGGCACCTCTAGTGTTGCATCACATTATCTCACTACCATTGGGCCCACCTGCCGGCCTGTATCTACTCTACTCTACTCTTATAAAAATAGAGCTCGTGATGATGGTGTGCCTGCCATCCTGCAATATAGGCCATCCGATTTATATCTGACGGATAGGAAGGAAACTATGGCAATTTTGCAAAAAGGTGCCCACACCCCTCTCCACATTTGCAAATAAGGTCTTCCCTCGTTCATCCTTTTCTGTCACAAGATAAACTACTCATACAAATGCATCTTGATGTTACATGCAACACACGGGCATCTTGCTAGTCAGAATGAAAATAAATGATAAAAGAATATTGGACGGTGGTTTGAAGTCATGACCGCGGGCACATCGGACAAGGTGGGCTTGTATTGGTATGTTGAGCCGTCTGTTTTAACACACATGAGCTGGTGTGGTGATTAATCACACATGCACTCATGCACATGAACTACATGCACACAACATTCACACGAACACAAGCAGCCACACACGCAACACTCACACGTACACACGCATGCACGCAACAATCACACGCTGATACGTCCATTTTGTATCACGTTTTCCTACTGTTATTTATGCAGTTTTTATCCACAATAATGCTTTTTGGAGTAATTCTAATGCCTTTTCTCTTATAATATGCAAGGTATACACAAAGAGGCAGAATTCCGGCAGCTGGAAATCTGGACCTGGAAAAGCTATGTCAGGCTACCTATTCTGCACAACTCCAAACAAGCTGAAACTTCACGGAGAATTTTTATGGAATATATGAAGAATATTGGAGCAAATAAGTTCCAGAGGGGGCCACCAGGTGGGCACAACCCACCTGGGCGTGCTAGGGAACCCAGGCGCGCCCTGGTGGGTTGTGCTCACCCAGGCCCACCTCCGGTGCCCATCTTCTGGTATATAAGCCATTTTGACCTAGAAAAAAAATAAGGAGAGGACTTTTAGGACGGAGCGCCGCCCTCTCGAGGCGGAACTTGGGAAGGAGCACTTTTGCCGTCCGGCGAAGCCATTCCGCTGGGGGAACTTCCCTCCCGGAGGGGGAAATCATTGTCGTCATCATCACCAACTACTCTCTCATCTTGGGGAGGGCAATCTCCATCAACATCTTCAACAACACCATCTCATCTCAAACCCTAGTTCATCTCTTGTGTTCAATCTTGTTACCAGAACTATAGATTGGTTCTTGTGGGTGACTAGTAGTGTTGATTACATCTTGTAGTTGATTACTATATCATTTATTTAGTGGAAGATTATATGTTCAGATCCAATATGCTATTTAATAGCCCTATGATCTTGAGCATAGTTATCATTTGTGAGTAGTTACTTTTGTTCTTGAGGTTAGGGGACAAATCATGCTGCAAGTAATCATGTGAAATTGATATGCGCTCGATATTTTGATAGTATGTATGTTGTGATTCCCTTAGTGGTGTCATGTGAACGTCGACTACATAACACTTCACCATATTTGGGCCTAAGGGAATGCATTGTGGAGTAGCAATTAGATGATGGGTTGCGAGAGTGACAGAATCTTAAACCCCAGTTTATGCGCTATTCCGTAAGGGACCGATTGGATCCAAAAGTTTAATGCTATGGTTAGAATTTATTCTTAATACTTTTTTCATAGTTGAAAATGCTTGCGGGAGGGTTAATCATAAGTAGGAGGTTTGTTCAAGTAAGAACAACACCTAAGCACCGGTCCACCCACATATCAAATTATCAAAGTAGCAAACACGAATCAAACCAACATGCTGAAAGTGACTAGATGAAAATCCCGTTTACCCTCAAGAACGCTTTGCTTATCATAAGAAACCATTTTGGCCCGTCCTTTGCCTCAAAAGGATTGGCTACTTGCTGCACTTTTGCTACTATTTTTGTTACTTGCTCGTTAAAAATTATGTTGCTATCAAACTACTATGTTACTTACAATTTGAGCACTTGCAGACATTACCTTGCTGGAAACCACTTGTCATTTCCTTCTGCTCCTCGTTGGGTTTGACACTCTTACTTACCAAAAAGAGCTACAATTGATCCCGTATACTTGTGGGTCATTACAGGCGCGCGCACACACACACGCATGAATGCACACACCACATGACCAACACACACTCTCACGCTCAAGTGCTCAACCTACATGTGCATGTGCACACATCAGGCCCTAACAGACACATACACAACCAGGTGGTTCCCGCGCACGGGTTGGAGTCTTGTCACGCCTGCGTAAATTTGTGTTTATCCGACCTTTTTCCTATGTGAACTGATAGGGGGGACCCACAAGGAACATGGTCAATTTAACTAGTCAACATAGTGCCACGCAGACTATTTAGCCGGTCAAGAGAGTGCAATTCGATGTTGAACAGTGAGCAAGTGAACGTACAATCACCACAAAACGTATATAGTGACCGTAATGAGCGTATTCTGAAGCCCGATGACCGTATTACGCTTTTCTCTTTGCAGGCCCTCCAAAACTACATCTCTACAAGTTCTCGCATGTTACATCTAACAACTATGCAATACAACACTACTACTACACTCTAACACAATAAATCATATATGTTTTTAGTTTTGTTAGATCTCATATTGTTACTTAATTATTCAGTTTGCATACACTAAAATTGCCTTTGAAATGTATGGCCAGTATCATCTACCGCATGGGAAATAATCCCGCCCTTTCTTGTTTAATCGGGTTTGTATCGATGGATCATGCGAAATAGCAAAACTATAGTAGTACTACAGTACAAGTAACAGTTCATTGGGCCACCGTGTCGTGTACTCTTCCGTCTTAAGAGTGGAGCGCTCGCTTTCATAAATGTTCTAGTCCCTTTAGCCGACATGTGGGACATCAAGCAACCAGGTCCACGTGCCATATCAAAATATAGTGCAGAGCAGCAGGGGTGAAGCACCCCAGTCATGGCGCCGGCATAGTAATGAGCAATGAGGCGTCAAATCACAAAGCTGCACCTTTCCTGCAGTTAAGTTGGAGGGACGAAGTAATAATGCTAAAAAAGAAGTTGGAGGGATGAAGCAACCATCATTTCACTCGTTGCTGAATCTGCTTCTCCCTCAGCATGTTCAAGTTAACCACATGTTGCTTCTATCGTTATTCTGCCTGATGTGGGCTGCGGATCGGCTTGGTAAAGCACTAACACGTGGGACCGCATGTTAGCAAACTGCGAGGCCAACATCCTCTAAAAATAAGAAACCTCCCCAGCCATTTGTGTGGCAAAATTACCTCCTTTTTACTAATCTTGATACTATAATTTTTTAGATCAACATAACTGAGATTTGTATAGATAGCACACAGCATCAAAACCAAGCGATACAGTTAAGGGCATCCACAATGTGTAGCCAAATGTGAAAATAGCTTTTGGCAACGATGGGAACCATTGTGGACGGTGCTGCCAAAGCCAAAAAAGATGGAACCAAAGCTCCCTAATTGATTGATTGAAGGAATAGAAAAATGCAACGTCTCTCCTCTTTCTCCCGTGCTTGGACACATGTACATTATAGAGCACAGAGTCTACTCCCCCGTCCCTTCTATCACAAATCACGAAGCAATGAGGCATCAAATCGCAAAGCACGGATGAAGCAACCATCATTTCACTCTTCGATGACTCTGCTTTTCCATCGTCTTCTTCGAGAAACCACCTCACCGCACTAAGCTGGACAGATGACGCTATTGTGTAGTACTAGTACATTTATGCGTCCTTTGGTTCAACGGACTTCCTGGATGCAAATAAGGCGGTTTTCTCGGCTTGCAGGCAGCACTTGTGAATGACTTACTGTGGTCTCCCTCAATGGTGTTCTCCATCGAACGCACTTCGCCAAACCACAACGTTCGAGATATCATTAACGTCACCGCAATGGGGAAGGAAGTCAAATAGTTACTACCTCCATTTTTTGTACACAAGGCCAGTATTATCAAAATTACAATTTGCAGAAGGCCACTAACACTAATCGAGGTAAAATTGATGGGGTTTGCCTCGTACTAGCAACCAAGGACATTAATATACCCTTGCATGCATGCGGAAGTGAGAAGGTTGGTTTGCATGGCACTGCATTAATCAAGCGATGATGAGTGAGATGGTTAGCTCTTAGGGCGTTAGAGAAAAAAATACAAATTAATTGACACGTCAAACGAGGGTTTGTATTGATCAATCCCGTGAAGGAAAACCCCACCTTTCTTTTTTAACACAAGTAGTACTCCTACGTACATACTTGTATCCTGTTTGGGTCTAGGCCTTGCATTGCCGTACTTCGCCACACATTTTTGCCAAGCTTGCCTAAAGTTTTCAAAATGAAAAGTAGGTACACTTGCGCACGGCTTTCGCGGTCGCACTGCACCCTCACATAGTCGCTCCTCCACACCGCAAACCCAACCAAGGGAACGCACCCTAACTCACACGTGCTACTGCATGTGATCAAACCAAACTCAGCCATTCTACCGCTGAAAGCACAAGTGCTCCCTAGGTGGTTTTGGTAATTAATGTCAACATATCTCTTGTTGGACTAACATTTTTATCTAGTATGTTTCAGATAAGTTCAACAGTGAAGTGGCATGGACTAGAGGATGTGAAACCCCTTCAAAATGCTAAGGACAAAGGATTGGCTCAAGCTCAAAGCTCAAGACTCTACATTTTCTATTTTAGTGATCCAAGATCACATTGAGTCTATAGGAAAAGCCAATACTATCAAGGAGGGATGAGGTGTTGCTTAATGAGGCTCTTGCTCAAATGCTAAGTGATATGCTCCAAAGCCCTCAACTACTTTCTCACATCCGCATATGACCTAAACCAAAAGTCAAACTAGGCCCCACCGATTCTTCCTATCCGGCGCCACCGAGTTTCAAATGTCATAGCCATTGCCACAAACCCTAGGCAAATAGGTCTCACCGATAGGGATCTCGGTCTCACCGAGATTGGGTTGTAATCTCTCTGTTTCCCTTCGTAACATTTCAGTCTCACCGAGATGAGCGATCGGTCCCACCGAGATTGCAATGTAAACTCTCTGTTTCCCTTCGTAACGTTTCAGTCTCACCGAAATGAGCGATCGGTCCCACCGAGTTTACCTGACCAACTCTCTGGTTAGCTTATTACCAAAATCAGTCTCATCGAGTTTGTGTAATCAGTCTCACTAACCATATCGGTCCTATCGAGTTGCATGTCGGTCCCACCAAAAACCCAAATGGTCACTAGCTTTGCTGAATTGGTCCGACCGAGTTTAACCATTCGGTCCCACTGAGTTTGGGAAGTTATGTGTAACAGTTAGATTTTGTGTGGAGGCTATATATACCCCTCCACCACCTCTTCATTCGTGGAGAGAGCCATCAGAGCGAACCTACACTTCCAACTTACTTTTTCTGAGAGAGAACCACCTACACTTGTGTTGAGACCAAGATATTCCATTCCTACCATATGAATCTTGACCTCTAGCCTTCCCCAAGTTGCTTTCCACTCAAATCTTCTTTCCTCCAAATCCAAATCCTGTGAGATAGAGTTGAGTGTTGGGGATACTATCATTTGAAGCACAAGAGCAAGGAGTTCATCATCAACACACCATTTGTTACTTCTTGGAGAGTGGTGTATCCTATATTGGCTAGGTGTCACTTGGGAGCCTCCGACAAGATTGTGGAGTTGAACCAAGGAGTTTGTAAGGGCAAGGAGATCGCCTACTTCGTGAAGATCTACCGCTAGTGAGGCAAGTCCTTCGTGGGCGTGGCCATGGTGGGATAGATAAGGTTGCTTCTTCGTGGACCCTTCGTGGGTGGAGACCTCCGTGGACTTGCGCAACCGTTACCCTTCATGGGTTGAAGTCTCCATCAACGTGGATGTATGATAGCACCACCTATCGGAACCACGCCAAAAACATCTATGTCTCCAATTGCGTTTGAATCTTCCAAACCCTTCCCTTTACATTCTTGCAAGTTGCATGGTTTACTTTCTGCTGCTCATATACACTTTGCATGCTTGCTTGATATGTATTGTGTTTGTTAAACTTGTGCCTAAACTCCACTTCAACATAAGAAAATTAAAAACTGCAACTTTTAGCACTTAGTGTCTAATCACCCCCCTCTAGACAGCTCTTCTCGATCCTTTCAATTGGTATCAGAGCTTTGGTCTCCATTGCCTTGGTTTAAACACCATTGGAGGAAGATGGATGAGTCTACTTTGGGGAGTCTTAGATGTAGAGTGCCTATTCTTGATGGGGAATATTTTCATGAGTGGAAAAATGAAATGCTTGAGATTTTCAATGAATATCATTTGAACAAGTACATTACTAGCCCTTGTGCACCTCATGTTGATCCGTTGCATCCTACCCTTGATGAATCTATTGACATGATCCGCAACCTTAGAACTGTTAATCTTATCACTAGAGGCTTGCCTAGAAGCTTGATTGGATGTTTGCCTACTCTTAAGTGTGCCTACAACATATGGAAATTTCTTGAGGAACTCTTTCCAAATTATTCCTTGAAAGATCTAGATGAAATTCTCCATAAATCAATTGCCTTGATTAAGATGAATTCCAATGATCCCAAATTTGGTGACTGCTTATTTGAGGTTACAAATCTTACGAGTGCCAAAGGAGATGTTGGAATCATTAGCAATATCATTTCCAGAGCTATTAGAATTCATAAAGATAACTATAGAAATCATCATTTATCTAATGAATTACCCTCTCTAGGAATTGATCAATCACAAGATGACGTCAAACATGGATACTATGATGAGGATGATGATAGTGACTATGACCTTGATGATGCGATGAGACACTTTGGTCTTATGGCAAATCTTCGCGGCTACATGACCGGGGGAATGGAATGGGTTCTTCATAGTGGATGTACTGATCATATGACCGGAAATAAAGATATGTTCCGTGAGCTTGCTCAAAACGATGGCCCTCAAAAGTATGTCACCTTTGGTGACAACTCAAAGGGTAAGGTGGTTGGCCTCGGTAAGGTGGCCATCTCACATGATAGCTCCATACAAAATGTCATGCTCGTTGAATCTCTTGGCTACAATTTACTTTCAGTACCTAGACTTGCTGATTTCGCTTTCAATGTTTTATTCACTAAAGTAGATTGCCAAGTGTTTCGTAGAGACAATCGTAAAATGGTCTTTACCGGAATACGTAGAGGTGATCTTTACATTGTTGATTTCACTAAAAAGGCTCAACCTAGAACTTGCTTAATTGCTAAATCTTCTAAAGGTTGGTTATGGCATAGACGATTAGGTCATGTTGGTATGCGAAACCTTGACAAGCTTATTAAAGAAAATCATATCCTTGGCATTAACGATGTCATATTTGATAAGGATAGACTTTGCAGTGCTTGTCAAGCAGGTAAACAGGTTGGAGGAAGGCATCCCGTGAAGAACATCATGACCACGAGAAGATCACTCGAGCTACTTCACATGGATCTCTTTGGTCCAAATGCCTACAAGAGTCTCGGTGGTAACTCATTTGGACTAGTCATAGTTGATGATTTTTCAAGATTTACGTGGGTGTTCTTTCTTGATGACAAATCGCAGGTCCAAAAGATCTTCAAAAACTTCACTAGGAAAGCCCAAAATCAATTTGAAGTGAAAATCGAGAAGGTTCGCAGCGATAATGGAACGGTGTTCAAGAACGCCAATGTGGACACCTTCCTTGATGAAGGGATTTCACATGAGTTCTCGGCTACGTACACACCTCAACAAAATGGAGTTGTTGAGAGGAAGAACCAGACACTCATCAAAATGGCGAGAACGATGCTTGATGAGTACAAGACGCTAGAGCACTTTTGGGCGGAAGCGGTTGAGACAGCTTGTCATGCAACAAATCGCGTGTATCTTCACAAGCTACTCGGCAAGACAGCATACGAGCTCCTCACCGGTAACAAACCCTAAGTTGGATACTTTCGAGTATTCGGCTCAAAGTGCTACATTCTTAATAAACATCATTGTTCTGAATTTGCACCTAAGTCTCATGAAGGTTTCCTACTTGGTTATGGCTCAAACTTTCACACATACCGTGTCTACAATAATTTCACTCGAAAGGTTGAAGAGGCGGTGGATGTGAAGTTTGATGAATCTAACGGCTCGCAAGTAGAGCAATTGCCACTTGATGTAGGAGATAAAGACCCTTCGGGAGCAATCCAATACTTGTCTATTGGCAAGATTCGTCCAACGGAGGTGAAGGAGAGTACCTCGTCCATCCAAGTGGAAGCTTCTACCTCACGACAAGGTGAACCAAGAGTTGGTACGGAAGCATCCACAATTGGGACACATCAAGATGAAGAAAATGATGAAGTGCATCAAGATGAACGCCAACAACCTCCTTCTCCACCACGACAAGAGACCGACAACGTCAACAACGAAGAAGGCCAAGAAGAAGAACAAGATGAAGAAGATGTTCAACCAAGATCCAAGCAAAAGCTTTCACGAGTTCGAGAAAGAATTTCTAAAGACCATCACGTAGAGAAAATCTACAATGATATCCAAACCGGGAGAATCACTCACTCAAAACTCGTTTAGCTAACTTTTGTGAAGGCTATTCATTCATCTCTCGCATTGAACCTATGAAGGTTGAAGAAGCATTGGAAGATCCGGATTGGATAAACGCTATGCATGAAGAGCTACACAACTTTGACAGAAATCAAGTGTGGACATTGGTTGAAAAGCCCGACAACAACCACAAAATCATTGGTACCAAATGGGTGTTTCGCAGCAAGCAAGATGAAGATGGTTAAGTCGTCCGCAACAAAGCACGCCTAATCGCCCAAGGCTACACTCGAGTTGAAGGTATGGACTATGGTGAGACATATGTCCCCGTTGCTAGACTTGAGTCCATTCGCATCTTACTTGCCTATGCTAGTCATCATGATATCACCTTGTACCAAATGGACATTAAAAGTGCTTTTCTAAATGGTGAAATTGAGGAGGAAGTTTATGTTAAGCAACCTCCCGGATTGGTCAATCCTAAGAAACCTAATCATGTTTACAAACTTCACAAAGCTCTTTATGGTCTTAAACAAGCTCCTAGAGCATGGTATAAATGCTTGACCAAGTTCCTTATTGAAAAAGGCTTTGAAATTGGAAAAATAGATTCTACTCTTTTTACTAAAAGGGTTAATGGAGAACTATTTGTATGCCAAATTTATGTTGATGATATTATATTTGGATCAACTAACCCTCATTTTAGTGAAAAGTTTGGAAAGCTAATGTTGTAGAAGTTTGAGATGTCGATGATGAGTGAACTCACATTCTTTCTTGGTTTGCAAATCAAGCAAACTAAGGAAGGTACTTTTGTCTCTCAAACGAAGCACACCAAGGACTTATTCAAGAAGTTCAATATGCAAGAATGCAAATGTATGACTACACCCATGCCTACTAGTGGACATCTTGATTTAACCAAAGATGGTGAACCGATTGATCAAAAGGTTTATCGCTCTATGATTGGTTCATTGTTATATCTATGTGCTTCACGTCCCGATATTATCCTAAGTGTGTGCATGTGTGCACGATATCAAGCCGCTCCTAAAGAATGTCATCTTAAGGCCATGAAAAGGATAGTGAGATACTTAATCCATACACCAAATTTTGGCATTTGGTATACAAAAAGGACTTCCTATGATCTTGTTGCCTACTCCGATTCGGACTATGCCAGTAACAAGGTTGATAGAAAGTCCGCTTCGGCTACTTGTCAATTTCTTGGTACATCTCTTGTGTCTTGATCTTCCAAGAAACAAAACTCGGTATCCTTATCCACTGCCGAAGCGGAATACATTGCCGCTGGATCATGTTGTGCTCAATTACTTTGGATGACCCAAACTCTTAAAGATTATGGAATATATGTGAAACATGTTCCATTGCTATGTGACAATGAAAGTGCTATTAAAATTGCTCACAATCCCATGCAACATTCTCGAACTAAGCATATTGAAGTTTGTCATAATTTCATTCGAGATCATGTTGCCAAAGGGGACATTAATCTTAAGCATGTTCGCACCGATAAGCAATTGGCGGATATATTTACCAAACCACTTGATGAGAAAGTGTTTTGCAGGTTAAGAGGTGCATTGAACATCATTGATGCTTCAAACTTGGAGTAGGAACTCCATTTAATACATGCAAGCGGCAGGAGCCTATGACGAATCCTTGATATTTCTCTTATGTTGACTATCTTATGTCTTGGATATATTTGCACCTTGCATGCTATCTAACCCGTGTAGGTACTTGGATGAATCGAAATCTATGAGATTGCAACTCACTCACATCTTGAGAAATTTCTATATCACCAAGTCGCTACACAATGGTGGATGAAGACAAGGAAGCACGCAACCATTCAAACATATCCTTTGACAAATTCTATCATGATTGTCATTTTGGATACACAAGTGCTCTTCCTTGCAAAAACTAACCCATGTAGGTAGATGGACTCAAACTTCAAGTGATGCTCCCAACTCTTGATGAGCTACATGAACCTTGAGCAACCCACACAAGTTCAACTACATGATCATGATCAACACCACCATCCAAGGTATGTTATTCCATCTTAGAGAAGCTTTACTCCAAGTCATGGGATAAAGCAACTCAACAATATGTGAATACATCAAGATGCTTTAACGAAAAATGGTAACCCCATTTTGAGCTTAAATGATGAGTATGACCAAAGATCAAGTGATCTCACTTGACTCCTAAGTCAATGTACTCTAACATAGGTGACTTTGTCATCACCCAATTCTCGATGAAGTTCTCTTGTGTTCTTTTCTGTGCTCTTGCATTTGTCTCATGCATATTTGTTTCCCTCTTCAAAAAAAACTTCATCTAGATTCTTTTTAGTTTCTTCTCTTTTATTTTCAGTTCTGCATTCCTTGCATCCAATTCATTGCAAATCTTTCAGTTAAATTCCTTGCAAATCCTTGTGAGATCTTACTTGTCTAGTGAGCTGAGGTGACAAGTGTTTTCTCTGTGATGAACTCGGTCTCACCGGTCTGATGCTTTCGGTCCAACCGAATCCTCTCGGTACAACCGAACCATACAACTCGGTGTCACCGATTTCACTACAGGAAAAACATTTTGCCACTTGTTTCTGAATTCTTTTTGATCCAGCTTCAATCAATGAATCTTGTCCTCGACCAGCATCTTACTCAAATTGCTGCTTTGTTCTGTGACCCAATACCAAACCCATCATGACAAAAAAAATCCAGAAGAACCCTTCTTGGAAATTGATGTCAAAGGGGGAGAGAGAGAGATCATCACATCAAAGGTTAATCATATCTATAGGGGGGAAGAATACTCTAGGGAAGAAAGAGTCCCCAGATGCTTGGTGTTCAAGAGGAGAGAAGTCACATGTCTTCAAGAGGGGAAATATATGTTCATATTTGCTTGATTGCATTAGCTCTGTTTATTTCCTTTGAGCTCTGATTTTGCTCTGATTTTCTGTTCCCTATCTTCTCCCAATATCCCATGTCAGATCAGGGGGAGCAAGACATCTAAGGGAAGGAAATCCTTGAATTGATTGCATATATTTACCTTTGGGGACATGTCTTTATCCAATGTGGTACTTAGTACTCACTCTACATGTCATCCTAGTCTTGGTACTCTTGTGGTTTCTCTTGTTTGCTCTGGCCAGTAGGTGTATCTGTGTTATCTAACCTTGTTTACGCAGGTTCATCCCATCCTAAGCCAACTCAAGACCACAAGGTAAGTATATGCATCACATTCATGTGAATGAGAATTTATTACTGATGTACATACTGTTTGCAAGAAGGACTCATGAGCATGAAGGTACATTTCTCATATTTTCATCATTTGCTCTGATGCATATAGCCAAGATACATGTAACACATTGCTTACTCTGTCATGTTTATGCATTCACATGCTCCTATATTCCATATTCACATGATTGCATACATGTAGGGGGAGCCTATGCAAGTTACATGTCTTTCCAAAGCATTACTTAGTACTCTTAATATCTTGATCTAAAGCTTTGATGTATCTTGTCATCAATTACCAAAAAGGGGGAGATTGAAAGCACAAGTGCTCCCTAGGTGGTTTTGGTAATTAATGTCAACATATCTCTTGTTGGACTAACATTTTTATCTAGTATGTTTCAGATAAGTTCAATAGTGAAGTGGCATGGACTAGAGGATGTGAAACCCCTTCAAAATGCTAAGGACAAAGGATTGGCTCAAGCTCAAAGCTCAAGACTCTACATTTTCTATTTTAGTGATCCAAGATCACATTGAGTCTATAGGAAAAGCCAATACTATTAAGGAGGGATGAGGTGTGGCTTAATGAGGCTCTTGCTCAAATGCTTAGTGATATGCTGCAAAGCCCTCAACTACTTTCTCACATCCACATATGACCTAAACCAAAAGTCAAACTCGGCCCCACCGATTCTTCCTATCCGGCACCAACGAGTTTCAAGTGTCATAGCCACTGCCACAAACCCTAGGCAAATCGGTCTCACCAATAGGGATCTCGATCTCACTGAGATGCGGTTGTAATCTCTCTGACAGTGTCCTGGACTAGGGGGTACTCACCACGTTATCTCCCGATCTGTTAGATTGGGTCGAGGACCCCCATGGCCGTATACTCATGGGCCAGTTTGGACAGCTGCCGCATACAAGGAAGATTCCACAAGACTTGGCAATCAAGACAAGGACTCCTCCCCACCGGCGTATTCGGCTAGGACTCTTGTTATCCTAGGCCCCTAGTGCATTATATAAACCGAGGCCAGGCTAGTTGATAGATATACATACAAGCATACCATAGGCTAGCTTTTAGGTTTTAGCCTCTCCGATCTCGTGGTAGATCTACTCTTGTACTACCCATATCATCAATATTAATCAAGCAGGACGTAGGGTTTTACCTCCATCAAGAGGGCCTGAACCCGGGTAAAACATCGTGTCCCCTGCCTCCTGTTACGATCGGCCTTAGACGCATAGTTTGGGACGACCTACCCGAGATCCACCGGTTTTGACACCGACATTGGTGCTTTCATTGAGAGTTCCGCTGTGTGACCGACAAAAGGATCAATGGCTCTCCTGCAGATCAACTGCGACTTCGGCATCTTCGTCACCAGCTCGACTGGTCACCTTGGTTCGACCAAGAACTGCACCCCGTGTTTGGATCACCATGTTCGGACGAGGGCATTCATCAACACCAACTCCGATCTCTATCAAGATCATGGAGGAATCGTCCATGGAGCTCGGGGGCTCAACGTCAACATTGCCCTCGGGCGACCATGCTGTTTTTCCGGACAGCGAACGTGTATCCGCCGCCACCACCTCCTCGAGTGTCGCTTTAATGATTGCTTCGGTGGAATTGTGCGGAATCGAGTCTACAACAACCCTGGAAAATTTCGTCGAGTTCCGATGAAGGAATCTCTGGCAATCTATGATATACCGGAGCCCTGTCAAATCTGGACGGGAATCTGGATGAGTTTAGGGCGTGGTGTCCAGCTTCTAGCTCGGACGTCGTTTGAAAGATCCAACTGTTGATCGGCTGCGGAATTCTTATATCTACCACCTCTCAAAATTTCAGGTCGATCCGACCGTTCAAACTCTGGAAACCTTCCGATTAGTGCATCATTTTTTGGATCTGTTTTCTGCGCGAAAACGAATCCGACCCGAGTTCGTCTTTTTTATGAACAGGATTTCAGACATCCCTTTTGAAGGAAGGTTTGTACGGGGTATTGTGTTTTGTTCTCGAACACATCCCACTAACTTTAAGATCTTTTGAACATGATCTTCAATATCATGCTGGTGTCAAACCAGTCCGGCAATATTGCTCCACGGCTGCCGACCTGCGCTAGACACGTCGTCACTTTGTTGAGCCGAGCTCAACTTCTTCGGATCATCATCTCGGCAAGCCGAACAAGAGTCCAGCATTGTGAAGGATAAATCATCACCAACATCACTGCCCCACGGATTACACGGAGCGGGCACACCGGCATCACCGCACGGTCGCTTCATCAAGCCGGTATCGACCACGTCACGACCTGCATCGGCAGGGCCGCACTATTGCTTCTTCAAGCTGGTGTCCATCACACCGACCTACTTCGACTCATCGGCTGACATCGAGGCTTCAACATCTCGGCTGGACCGGGGGCTTCACCATCTCTTCATCAACCTACTCCGGACACTTCGGCGTCACTAGCCGACCAGCTCTGTCACGTTAGCTGGACTGAGGGCTTTGCCTTGGTGAACCAACCTTTGCCAGCATTGCCATGCCGTCGTTTTATCGCCCATCAGGCAATGGGTGTGCGGATCGAGTCCCAATTTTGGGAATCACCTTCCTTCGGATTGCTACAACAAATAAACCAGGTGCTATTAATCCCAGTATTTTTTGCTTGTTTGGGTTCATTTTTCTCAAGGAATTATTACTCTGGTTTGTCCATCATAAGTACACAGGTCTATCAAATGGTGGCCGCATTAACGACAGTCACATGGTGGTTCGGTCAGTTTTCGTACATAGTCCGACGAACGCCGCATCCGGAGCTCGGACCGACCTGTGAATTCAGGCTTTGCCACGCCTTTACCGCATCACGTCGACGCCCTGCATGGACATTGACTTCGGCGCCAGGCCATATTTCTTTTATTACTCACTTTGCATAAATTATTTATTATGCAACGATTTTTTTAATTATCATTATTACTATTATCTCTGGTTTGCACTATTTTTTGTGCATAGGAAAATGATCCGAGGACTTCGGCGTCACTCTGCGGGTCTGCATTGACTGTGCTATGTCACCAATTCGGCGTGTCGAGCTCTCCGCTCCGCCACCTCGGGACCGGCTTGGGGGATGGAATCTTGTCCCGCATCAAGCTCGGACCGCGTCATCAATAACGAACACATTAACCAGCTAAGTCGCTTTAATGCTCAAAGCTTTAATTTCTAACTTGTGTTCGGTTCGATCAAGCATTATTCTTTTTTGGAAAAAAGTTGCTTGTAAAAAAGTTTCCTTGTCCAAACTTTGTTTGTGACGCATAAATTCAAATACCCAATTCATTTGGGGGCTTCCTTCATGAAGCTTTTCCTCTTGCATATGATTATACTTGTACGGCTTCGTTCCTTGTTCGTGTATTACGCCACAATATGCACCATATTGACTTAAGCGATTTGCAAGATGGGTTGCCTCGCTCCTGTGTTTACCCCTACGTTCCCGATTGTTCGGCTAGGGAGTAAAGGGTGCACCTCTGCGATCTTCATGATCGGGTCATCTGAGCCGGACTTCAGACTGGGTGAAGCCGAAAGCTAGCGCTCTTATAGTTTTCAATGATGGTCGGTGCACAACGGAAATCATGAGTACAAAAAATCTATTGCACAAGTCTCATAATAACAATGAGCACCGAAGAAAGGTATCGGTGGGGGTACTATTTTCTTTGAAGATGCTTCTTACACTTCGCAATAATATAGCATAAGTTCCCTAAGCGCGCTTTGTCTGTTACAGCCTTATGGCCTGATTGCCTAGTTATTGGAAACACCTTCCATATTCTCAACAGATGGAGTACATAACACTTTTCGGTCCTTGACCGAAGAGGGAGAAGACGACGGTCAGTTAAGACGCGTTTAAAGTTCGGTTGAACATAGATATGATATAAGTACTTCAGTACATGCAATCATTCTTTTACCCAAGTCACTTGGGGGCTCTTAAATTTATATGAGCCGTTTTATGATAAGTGTTCTTCTTCCTAGTCATTGCAAAGTTTTATTATTATTATTATTATTATTATTATTATTATTATTATTATTATTATTATTATTATTGTTATTATTATTATCTATCACTCCTTTTTTCGACACGAGCGTGTGGTCACTAGCCGGGGAGCCTAATTTCTCTCTCAAAGCCTCTAGAGTTTAGTTTGCTAAACTAGCCTAATGAGAAGTACTCCGCCCTCGGGATAGGACGTTGAAGCCGTAGGCTGACCCGCTTGAAGTCTTGAGATAGGATGTATCATGTTAAAGCACGACAGAAGCACTTCTTTTGCTAAGGCCAATTTTTGGATTGGCACCGAACACTTGATCTTGTTCGGACGTCAAGTTTTTACTGACGTTTTTTGGTTTTCCAAGCTTATGGCACTTTTAAACTATTTGTGTGTTTTCAGCAGAAGTCTCGCGGTGCAACGCCGGACACCTTTAGAGAGTCGGCAAAAAAATTCTCGGATATTGCTATATATGCATCGGTTTCGAATTGTGTCTTCGGTCAATAGTTCAGTTGCCCGGCTCCTGCGCTTGCCTCCTACGTTCCGCCTTGTTCGGCTAGGTGTGAAAAGGGAGAACCACTACGATTGTGCTTCCAGCTCATATGGTTAAGCATCTCAGTGGAGAAAGACGAAAACTGACTATCACAATAAGCGTAAACTGGTTAGCGATCCAATGACAGTGTTAAATGACGGGCCATTCATAACAATGGCCGAAGTGTTTACGGCTTGACCTCGACTGTCGCCGAACAATACCGGGGGCTATTAATTGGCCTACCAAACTAAATCCTCGATATTTTGCTCTTACATTGGAGCTGAGGTTTCATGATCATGCTTAGCATGACAACCCAAAGAAAGGAACCGATAGCGGGACTATTTTCTTTGGAAGACATTTCTTCTGTTAAACAGTAATATAACATATCTATCTGCGTACCTTTGTTTATAAAACCGTGTGGCCAGATTGCCTTGTTTGTCGTAAATCTTTGCCCTCATAAAGGCTACTCCTCGGCTACTGGCCGAGGAGGTGGAAGCTGATGGTCGGTCAACAAAGTTTTGTACAATGCGGATCCGAGCATTAATGACGTAAAGTACTTTGATACATAGTGTCATTACACATAATTTGTGATTTTACTATGGATATCAATCCTTAATTCGGCCACCCGTGCTCGCATTAAGGCTCGGGGGCTACTGGGCTTTCGGCTTATTATTTACAAATATTAAAGGGGCACATCGGTCCCCTGATCTGGTGTTGCCACCCGACCAGTGTCTCGGGGGCTACTGCATTGCCGGTTCAATACAGAAAATTTTATGTGCAATATAGTTTCCGAGGAGATTTTGATCCTCAGGTTGGTCAGCCGCACCAAACCTGAGTCTCGAGGACTGAGCACGCCGCTTTTTGCGTCCCAAAGTATTCTGCCGAGCTAGGACTTGATCCTCAGGCCGATTTTGCAAATCAACCTGAGTCTCAGTGGCTACTGGGATCAGCGGTCTTATGTCATCCTTCATGTGCATCGCGGGTTTTAGACCGATACCCACCTTGAGGGCTACTGGCTATATATCTCGGCAGAGAATAAATTGCACCAATCAAAAATATTGACAAAAAATTGGCCCACATTCGTGGTGGTGCACCACCTCGGAAGTAGTCCAGCATAAAGCTCTTGCACTAGTGGCTGGCTCCACAGAGGGCATTTCCGGCATTAAGCTCGGCTAAACTCCTTCAAACTTCTTTGAACCAAGGTGATTTACGACACCTCGGATACAGTCCAGCGTTGGAGCTCGGATACATAGTCCGGCGTTGGAGCTCGGATACAGTCCGGCGTTGGAGCTCGGATACATAGTCCGGCGTTGGAGCTTGGATACATTCCGGCATTAGAGCTGGGAAGCGGTCCGGCGTTGGTGCTCAGCTGCAAAAGATACCTCGAATGCAGTTCGGCGTTTGAGCTCGGACGCAAGAGGACGCCGTCGCCCGGGAACAACTTCAAACCCGTGGTGTGGCATAAAAATAACAAGGCATTGATAAAGGCCAGAAACTTAAAAGGGCTCCTCGGATACCCGACGTGTAAACTCGTCGAATGCATTTCGGCTATCCTCAAGATCGAAGATGAGAAGATTTGTTGAACCAGTTTTCAAGACCGACGACCGAAGATGAAGAACAGTTCGGAAGAATCGAGGAGCGTCCCTAACTTGAAGACTGGTTCAGGGGGCTACTGAAGGTGTCCTGGACTAGGGGGTACACACCACGTCATCTCCCGATCTGTTAGATTGGGCCGAGGACCCCCATGGCCGTATACTCATGGGCCAGTTCGGACAGCTGCCGCATACAAGGAAGATTCCACAAGACTTGGCGATCAAGACAAGGACTCCTCCCCACCGGCATATTCGGCTAGGACTCTTGTTATCCTAGGCCTCTAGTGCATTATATAAACCGAGGCCAGGCTAGTCGATAGATATACATACAATCATATCATGGGCTAGCTTCTAGGGTTTAGCCTCTCTGATCTCGTGGTAGATCTACTCTTGTACTACCCATGTCATCAATATTAATCAAGCAGGACATAGGGTTTTACCTCCATCAAAGGGCCCGAACCTGGGTAAAACATCATGTCCCCTGCCTCCTGTTACCATCCGCCTTAGATGCACATTTCGGGACCCCCTACCCGAGATCCGCCGGTTTTGACACCGACACTCTCTATTTCCCTTCATGACATTTCGGTCTCACCGAGATGAGCGATCGTTCCCACTGAGATTGCAATGTAAACTCTCTGTTTCCCTTCGTAACGTTTTGGTCTCACCGAAATGAGCGATCGGTCCCACCGAGTTTACGTGACCAACTCTCTGGTTAGCTTATTACCAAAATCGGTCTCACCGTGTTTGTGTAGTCGGTCTCACCGAGATTACGTTATGCCCTAACCCTAACCATATCGGTCTTACCGAGTTGCATGTCGGTCCCACCGAAAACCCTAACGGTTAGTAGCTTTGCTGAATCGGTCCGACCGAGTTTAACCATTCGGTCCCACCGAGTTTGGGAAGTTATGTGTAACGGTTAGATTTTGTGTGGAGGCTATATATACCCCTCCACCACCTCTTCATTCGTGGAGAGAACCATCAGAATGAACCTACACTTCCAACTTACTTTCTCTGAGAGAGAACCACCTACACTTGTGTTGAGACCAAGATATTCCATTCCTACCATATGAATCTTGATTTCTAGCCTTCCCCAAGTTGCTTTCCACTCAAATCTTCTTTCCACCAAATCCAAATCCTGTGAGAGAGAGAGTTGAGTGTTGGGGAGACTATCATTTGAAGCACAAGAGCAAGGAGTTCATCATCAACACGCCATTTGTTACTTCTTGGAGAGTGGTATCTCCTAGATTGGCTAGGTGTCACTTGGGAGCCTCCGACAAGATTGTGGAGTTGAACCAAGGAGTTTGTAAGGGCATGGAGATTGCCTACTTCGTGAAGATCTACCGCTAGTGAGACAAGTCCTTCGTGGGCGATGGCCATGGTGGAATAGACAAGGTTGCTTCTTCATGGACCCTTCATGGGTGGAGCCCTCCGTGGACTCGTGCAACTGTTACCCTTCGTGGGTTGAAGTCTCCATCAACATGGATGTACGATAGCACCACCTATCGGAACCACGACAAAAACATCCATGTCTCCTATTGCGTTTGAATCTTCCAAACCCTTCCCTTTACATTCTTGCAAGTTGCATGCTTTACTTTCCGCTGGTCATATACTCTTTGCATGCTTGCTTGATATGTATTGTGTTTGTTAAACTTGTGCCTAAACTCCACTTCAACTTAAGAAAATTAAAAACTGCAACTTTTAGCACTTAATGTCTAATCACCCCCCACTAGACACCTCTTCTTGATCCTTTCAACCGCTGACACATAATTTTCGTTCACATAGTATGTTTCTCCAACCACATGTTGGGGTAGATCCGTACGTCCCGTGCGGTGGTCTGTTGGGGAAGAAGAAGAGGTGAGGAAGAAGGGTTAGGAGACGTAGGATATTCATCCAACTGCCTGAAATTGTCGCCTAACCCAAATGATGAAAGTCAGGCAACTTGCATAAATATATGTTTTTACAGTGCAAAAGATCCCTAAAAACAACAACATAAAGAAGAACTATCACTGCTCACGGAACGAGATGACCTCATCGTCTTTGGCTGCTGGCGCGAACCAGCCATAGCTATCGATGTGTGTCTCCGCACCGTGGTTGTCCTCGGCCTCTAGCTACTCGTTCACGCGGAGTGTGCAGGTGCTCTGCATGGACGAGAGCACTGCCCGGTTTAAGTCCAGGACGTCTAGTTCCGCTTGCAGGAGGGCCTCGATGGCAGCAACATCCGCGTGCTCCGCATGGAGTTGAGGCTCTGTCATCCGGTTCAAGTCCAGGACGTCTGGTTCCGCCTACAAGAGGGCCTCGATGGCAGCTGCATCTGTGCGCTCCATGTCGAGTTGAGCTTCCGCCACCCAGTTCAAGTCTAGGATGCCCGGTTCCGCCTGTGGGAGGGCCTCGATGGCAGCGGCATCCGCGCGCTTCGCGTAAAGTTGAGCCTCCGCCGCCCGGTTCGCATGCACGACATCTAGTTATGCCTATAGGAGAGCCTCGATGGAAATAGCATGCGTGCGCTCTATGTCGAGTTGAGCCTCTGCCTCCCGGTCCTCCTTTAGTATCGCCAGGTAGAACCGCTAGTCCGCCTGCACCATGGGGGACCCGAAGACTAGCACGAAGTCGACGTCCATCGTCTCATACGCATCGGGGGCCTTCTGCGCTGCGACCTCCGCCATGAACATTGGATCGGCTTCCTCCTCCTTAGAGCTTGGCTCCAGAGAACTCGCAGATTGGCCCGCCGCAAAGCGAGCTTGGAAACGAAGGTCTGTGGCGCCGACTGCCACTGGGATTTCTGCGTGGTTTGTAGTACGTGATCTTGCGGCAGACCATGGCTTTTCGGGGCACTATGGGACGCTTAATGCGGGCTAGGGGATCGAAAGGTGGGGGAATGGGCTGGAGAGGAGGTGTGGTTTTGGGGCAATTGCTGGCGTTGGCCAAGCAGCGAAGCTTCTGGTGTGAATAGTGGTTCGAGTGACGACCGGTGAATTGGTTTTGACTGTACATCACTCTTGTGGCATTCGTGTTGCACCCCGACATGCCGGACCCTCCATGTCGCTCACCGAATGGAACCCGCTTTGTCTTGCGTTTTCACTCGCTTGTGGGACCGCAGTTGAGAGCAAACCGACGTCCCTCCCCTCCCCGCCCGTGTCATTTATACTACTACTCCATCTGTTTTATGTGGAGTAAATAAAAATGGAGGGAGTATACTACGGATGAGGATCACCTGACGTGGCCGAACCCATTGAGTAACTAACATGCTGGGCCTAGCAAGTAGGCGGCCCGCCAGTCAGTGACCGAAAGGCAGGGTAAGGCAAGGATACCTACCTCAAAGGATCTATTTCCACTACTAGAGTTCTAGTACTATGAGCACTTCATACTCTACTACAGATGTTGTCAATAATCCACTAGTACAATTGGACAGGGAGCTTAAAAAAAGTTACTATTGGACTGGCTATACGTGGAGAAATCCTAGTAGGAAGAGCATGCGCGAGAACAAGCACAGTCACATGTTTGAAAACAAATTGGAAACCATCTCTGTTTGAATACAAATC
The DNA here is from genome assembly GCA_034509565.1 of Triticum monococcum. Lineage (NCBI taxonomy): Eukaryota > Viridiplantae > Streptophyta > Magnoliopsida > Poales > Poaceae > Triticum > Triticum monococcum. Next base: position 490,724,033 of record CM067846.1, read on the forward strand.
TAGGAGTACGTACGAATCTAACAATATTAATTGGGCATTGTTGAATGTTGATACTTTTTCCGTAAGTTTGATCAAAGTAGAGATACTTTGACTACACATAGAACTTATATGTAAACTAGAAAGGATCAGAGGGAGTATATTGTATGTTCAAAAGCGAAATGAACATTGAATACCCTTTACATATGATTTGCTGATGCTATGATCACCGGTTCAAAATTTTGAAATACGCCTTAGGTATCACACATGAACCCACTCGTTCTCTCTCGGTTTCATCTTGGGGTCCAGAGATCGATTGAAAGAGGACTAGGGTGGGTACAGTATGTTCGTTTCGCTTATGAACGAACAATATACTCCCTCCGATCCCCACAGGCCCCCACCCCCCGTGGGTCATTTCTATCATAGAAAAAGACCAAACCGTTATCTCCTTGCACGACACGCAATTGACCTATCAACATCAATCGATCTCGTCAAGATGTCTCGAGGCACTAACCGAATGGGATGTCAAAACTAGATGGGAAGCGACACGTAGTGGAGGCAAAGTGAAACTTTAAAGAATCCGCTTGTCTGTATGCATGTCAGACAAACTACAACATTGGAAATACAAGCATGGTCTAGGCCCACATGCGAATGATACTCGGCGGAATGTTCAAATGAGGCATGCGGGAGGATGCACTCGACCGGAGGGCGGCATGATCGATGGATAAGAGGGTTGGAGAGGAATGAAAAATAAGCAACGCCACATGATTATACTTGAACGACTCAAATAAACAATAAGTTGTCTCATTTTCCCTTCCGTCTGGTCACGGAGTAAGATACTCCATCCGTTTTTATTTACTCCGTATATTAGGTTTAACTGAAGTCAAACTTCATAAAATTTGACCAAACTTACAGAAAAATATGAATATTTACAATAGCAAATCTATATGATGTGAAAGTATATTCAATAATGAATCTAATGGTATTGGTTTGTCATTGTATATGTTATTATTTCTGTCTATAAACTTTGTCAAAGTTTACAAAGTTTGACTTTGAGCAAAGCTAAAATGCGGAGTAAATAAAAATAGAGGGAGTACGCAGGGACTAGTATAGTTACTACTGTCGGAACATGGTAAGTTGGACCTCTAAATGGGGGCACGGACCGGGCACACCTCAATTATTCCTTCAAACAGTCGGCTACCTACATTAGCACACCATTCGGCTACTTAATCAAGTGTTACGCTTCACTAGTTGAAAAGGAAAAGGGTGGTACCATACCCAAAACCACCACACTTGGGGCTAGGGTAACAACTTGGTACTGTACCACATTTGAACCAGGGCACAAAAACCACATGTTCTGCGCCTAATGTGCAACGCAGAGCATTGACGCTCGAATTTGGCTGGGAAAATGGGGAAAACGAGATGTGGGGCACACCTGTCGGAACGACGTGGCACAGACTAGTCTAATGGAGGAGCTGGCCCACGACCTCCTCGCCATCGGCAACCATTCATGTTGGTCGTGGGGGCCAGCAACGTGGCGCAGCTCCCGCACCGCCTCTGGACACGGCGACCGCGGTGAGTGACATGCTCATCGTCGCTGGACACGGTCGGCTTCAGTGTGCCGAGGGTGGTGTTAGCACCATGGCACGACCAGTAGATCAACACCCGGCTCGTCGAGGATGCATGGGGTGCCAGAGTGCACACGCACCACGACGCATTTGCGGAGTGTTGTAGCGCGGCCAACTGCATCCCCAGGACCTGAGACCATGCTGGGTCGTTTTGCTTTTTCAATGACATGTGGGGATCCCATTTGAGCAAATGGCTTCTCCAACATTGCCACGACTGCCGCTGACTACCTAGGTAGATAGAGAGCTACGCCCCAGGTCACCAGATTAGTTTTGGAAACCTGGATTATGTCGATGATATCCAAGGAGACTTGATCTTACAAGGATTCACGACCCCAACCTCTGCTCTAGCCATAGAGCCAGAGTGCCTCGCCAGTACCGAAGACAAGATTTCTAAACCCGTCGGACTATCTGTGGCCACTAGGCCCAGTACAGGAGAGCCGGAGGAAACAGCGTCTACGACATTCATCACCAAGTCGGCATCATGTGAGCTCGGCCAAGGAATTCCCTTCCTGCCATACTCCACAAATTCTTTTCAGCCTCAACAAACCTTGCCTTTAAGCGAGGCTTTAGACTTAATGTGATCCCTCGTGATTACGGAGGAGCAACGTCCGAACTACGCCCAACCCGGACTAGGGGCTGAGAGCAGGGAATTTTACGTCCCACCCACCACCCACTTCATCGCCACAGTAGAGGACTTAACTGACATTCTCGATTACGGCTCCAAAGACATCGACAGTATGGATGACGATGCTGGAGAGGAGCAAGGCGAAAACCCGCCGTTTACCGAATGCTGGACGGTGACCTCTTCATATGACGTGTACATGGTGGATGCACCCAAGGAAGGTGACAACGACAAAGAGAAAAATCCAGTAGAGGATAAACCTCCCGAGATACAACAAAAGCGCCGACGACGCCACTCTAAATCATGCCGCAGCAAAGACAGCAATACCGGCATGAGAGACAACAACACCCCGGATGATGCCGAAGACCAAGAAAACCCCGTCGAGAAAAACTCTGAACAAGACAATCGGGGGGATGGGCAAGTTAGCCCTGATGAACAGGCTGCAAACGAAGACTCGGAGGACAGTAGTTATCTTCCACCCTCCGAGGATGAGGTGAGCCTCAGCGACGAAGACTTTATCATTCCTGAGGAACCTCTCGAGAAGGAGCGATCTAAGCAATGGCTAATAGCCACTGCAAGGAGCCTGAAAAAGAAGCAGCAGCAGCTTCAAGTTGATCAAGATCTACTCAACGATAGATGGACTGATGTCCTGGCAGCACAAGAATATGGCCTCGAGCGCCCAACCAAAAGTTACCCGAAGCGTAAACCACAAGCTCAATTCGATGACGAGGCAGTTGAGCCCGTACCTGATGACCCACAAGTGTAGGGGATCTATCGTAGCCTTTTCGATAAGTAGGAGTGTCGAACCCAACAAGGAGCAGAAGGAAATGATAAGCAGTTTTCAGTAAGGTATTTTGTGCAAGCACTGAAATTATTGGTAACAGATAGTTTTGTGATAAGGTAATTTGTAACGAGTAGCAAGTAATAAAAGTAAATAAGGTGCAGCAAGATGGCCTAATCCTTTTTGTAGCAAAGGACAAGCCTGGACAAACTTTTATATGAAGGAAAGCGCTCCCGAGGACACATGGGAATTATCGTCAAGCTAGTTTTCATCACGTTCATATGATTCGTGTTCGGTACTTTGATAATGTGATATGTGGGTGGACAGGTGCTTGGGTACTGTCCTTACTTGGAAAACATCCCACTTATGATTAACCCCTGTTGCAAGCATCCGCAACTACAACAGAAGTATTAAGGTAAACCTAACCATAGGATGAAACATATGGATCCAAATCAGCCCCTTACGAAGCAACACATAAAGTAGGGTTTAAGCTTCTGTCACTCTAGCAACCCATCATCTAATTATTACTTCCCAATGCCTCCATCTAGGCCCAAACAATGTTGAAGTGTCATGTAGTCGACGTTCACATGACACCACTAGAGGGATGACAACATACATCTCATCAAAATATCAAACGGATACCAAATTCACATGACTACAAATAGCAAGACTTCTCCCATGTCCTTAGGAACAAACGTAACTACTCACAAAGCATTTTCATGTTCATGATCAGAGGGGTATTAATATGCATAATGGATCTAAACATATGATCTTCCACCCAGTAAACCAACTAGCATCAACTACAAGGAGTAATCAACACTACTAGCAACCCATAGGTACCAATCTGAGGTTTGGATACAAAGATTGGATACAGGAGATGAACTAGGGTTTGAGATGAGATGGTGTTGGTGAAGATGTTGATGGAGATTGACCCCCTCCCGGTGAGAGGATTGTTGGTGATGACGATGGTGATGATTTCCCCCTCCCGAACGGAAGTTTCCCTGGAAGAACAGCTCTCCCGAAGCCCTAGATTGGTTTCGCCAAGGTTCCGCCTCATGGCAGAGGAGTTTCTTCCCGAAAGCTTGCTTCTGATTTTTTCTCGGACGAAAGACCTCATATAGCAGAAGATGGGCATCGGAGGGCCGCCAGGGGGCCCACGAGGCAGGGGGCGCGCCCAGGGGGTAGGGCGCGCCCCCACCCTTGTGGCCTGGGTGTGGGCCCCCTCTGGAACTTCTTTCGCCCAATATTTTTTATATATTCTAGAAATAACTTCCATGAAGTTTCACGATTTTTGGAGCTGTGCAGAATAGGTCTCTAATATTTACCCCTTTTCCAGCCCAGAATCCCAGCTGCCGGCATTCTCCCTCTTCATGTAAACCTTGTAAAATAAGGGAGAATAGGCATAAGTATTGTGACATAATGTGTAATAACAGCCCATAATGGACGTATCAGTACCATCAGCACGTAATGCAGCTGATCGACCACCACGTGGCCGGGACAAAACGACAACTCAAGCTGAACACCGGCCCGTCCTATCTTGCCGTAAAGGCAGAGACAAAACTGCTTAGGGATACATGCATGATCTGCGGCAGGACCTGAAGAATAAAGCAGGTCCGGCCAGATCGATCTACGGATCGCGGGGGCATCCCCCGACGCGCGTCGACGGCTATCAAGACAAACATGGCAAGCAAAATCATGTCCGAGCCGAAAGCCGCAGACGGACTCCATCCGAACTACGTCACGATCTGGCCCGATATAGAGGCGCCGCACACCCCTCTGCTTCACTGATGAAGTAACGGAACATAAATTCCCAGAAGGGTTCAAACCCGTGAATATCAAATAATATGATGGAACCACAGATCCCGCGGTATGGATTGAAGACTTTATTCTCCATATTCATATAGCTCGCGGCGATGATCTTCATGCCATCAAATACCCCCCCCCCCTAAAACTCAAGGGGCCAGCCTGACACTGGGTGAATAGCCTGCCTGAAAACTCTATTGGTAGCTAGGAAGACCTGGAAGACGCCTTCCGCGACAACTTCCAAGACACATACGTCAGACCTCCGGATACCGATGACTTAAGTCACATAGTCCAACAGCCCGAAGAGTCAGCAAGGAAATTTTGGACTAGGTTCCTAACTAAAAAGAACCAAATCATTGACTGTCTGGATGCCAAAGCCCTAGCGGCCTTCAAACACAGCATCTGCGACGAATGGCTTGCCCGACACCTCGGCCAAGAAAAGCCGAAGTCCATGGCGGCTCTCACGGCACTCATGACCCGCTTTTGCACGAGTGAAGATAGCTGGCTAGCCCGCAGCAATAACATTGCAAGCGAACCTGGCACCTCGGAAGCCAAAAATAGCAACGGCAAGCCCCGACGCAATGGGCACAAGCGTCGAAACAATGGTGACAATACCGACAACACGACGGTCAACGCCGGATTCAGTGGCTCCAAGTACTGTCAGCGGAAAAAGCCATATAAAAGAAATAATCAGGGCCCTTGCAGCCAGGACCGCATACTCGATCGTCCATGTCAGATCCATGGCACCCCTGATAAACCAGCCAATCATACTCACCGGAATTGTTGGGTCTTCAAACAGGCCGGCAAGTTAAATGCCGAAGACAAGGAGAAGGGGTCGCAAGGCGAGAATGACGACGAGGAGCCCCATCCACCGAATATAGGGGACAAAAGAAGTTTCCCCCTCATGTCAAAATGGTGAACATGATATACGGTACCCATATCCCCAAGAGGGAGCGCAAGCGCGCGCTTAGGGACGTCTATGCGATAGAGCCAGTCACCCTAAAATTCAATCCGTGGTCGTCATGCCCGATCACCTATGATCGCATGGACCATCTGACTAGTATCTGTCATGGCGGTTCAGCCGCACTGGTTCTCGACCCAATAATTGATGGATTCCACCTCACATGAGTCCTCATGGACGGTGGCAGCAGCCTCAACCTGCTCTATCAGGATATAGTGCGCACAATGGGCATCGATCCATCAAGGAGCAAGCCCACCAAAATTACCTTTAAAGGAGTAATACCAGGTGTAGAGGCCCGCTGCTCGGGCTCAATCACATTGGAGGTCATCTTTGGATCTCCGGACAACTTCCAAAGCGAAGAGTTAATCTTCGATATCGTCCCCTTCCGCAGCGGCTATCATGCACTACTCGGACGAACCACGTTTGCCCGATTCAATGCGGTGCCACACTATGCTTATCTCAAGCTCAAGATGCCCGGACCACGCAGTGTCATAACAGTCAATGGAAACATGGAGCGCTCCCTCCGTAGCGGGGAGCACACCTCTGCCCTGGCAGTAGAGGTACAGAGTGGCCTTCACAAGCAGAACCTTAATTCGGCGGCCATGCTCCCGGACATTGTCAAACGAGTCCGGACTACTCTGTGGTAGGACTGTCCAGCTCGGCAGAAGCTCGACTAGCAATTCGACCTCCGTCTCAGCCCCAACCAAGTGGCGGCATACGTACCGCGTGTACATAACTACGCACTAAAAATACCATGGGCAGAGACGGAGGCATAACCAGACTGTGGTCCACAATATGGCTCGACCTTCCTTGGACATACATACTTTTACTTTTCTTTTTATCCTTTTCAGGTTTCTTTTCCGCAAGCCCCTCTCGACATCCTTATAATCGGTCCTTTCGAAGGACGGATATACCAAGGTGGCAAGTAGCACAGACGTACGGGGGAATCTCTATATGTTCTTCTTAGTGATCATTCTACCTGTTTTCAGGACCCCTTGGTCTTGGCATGTTACATATCCACTGTTGCTTATCACACCTTTTGTACGAAATACGCTTTAATCAAACTATAATGGAAAAGAGTTTGCGGCCCAAGTTTTGCGGCACCAACTTACTACTTAATTTTCTCTTGATAATCTTATCAATTGCACTCGTACACTTTGGAATGCCTTAAATCGCCAGGGGCTTCGTTGCGCCCCATATTACGGCAATAAAGTCCGAACACTTTTTATAGTATAGTTCGGCACCCTAAATTTAGCATTATATGCATTGGCTCCGAATCATGTCTTTGATCAATAGTTGGGTTGCCCGGCTCCTATGCTTACTACCTTACGTTCCGCTCTATCGGCTAGGGTAGTAAAGGGAGAACTACCTCAATTGTGTCCTAGTTTATCCAGATGAGCACCTCAGTAGAGAAAGCCGAAAACTGACTGTCATGATGCGGCGTGAGCCGGTCAGCTATTCGGAGGTTACAAATCTTTTTTTGCGATTTTTCCTGCATTATGCGATGGATCGGCCTCAGCCTAATCAGGTGTTTACAGCACCCTAGTCTGGATTAAATGCTAACTAGGGGCTGCGCCTACATTTTTACCGTCGAAATCCTATGGCTAAGTGAGGGTGATAAAGCCACATAGTCCGATTTTCTGGTTCATTGTGCTAAACACCTCCTTCAATGACCAAATTTTTGGATCAAGAGTGTTTAGATTCCATCCGGAACGCTCCCGTCCTACCTACGTGGGGGCTGAAGCCAATGACTAGCCAACTCTCAAATTTAATAAAAACGGCTGCACAAGAGGTAAACTTTTAAAATAAATAATAACAAGCATTATATTACATAACGATCTCATTTTACAAGGGAAAGACAACACGAATGTATTCATTCGAAGATAATGTCTTTTGCACATGGCGCCACCATAATGCGGGACCCCTCCAGGTCATCTTCAAAATAACACTCGGGCGTGCGGTGCTCCTTGCCAGCGGGCGGTCCTTCGGTCACGAGCTTGACCGCGTTCATCTTCACACACTGCACCTTGACGCGGGCACAGGCCATCCGCGCACCCTCGATGCAGACCGACCACTTGACGGAGTGAAGCCGGGGGCAGGCATTGACCAACCACTTCACAAGCCCGAAGTAGCTGCTGGGTATAGCTTCGGCAGGCCACAGCCGGATTGTTAAATCCTTCATGGCTAGTTCGGCCACCCTATGCAGTTCGACCAGCTGTTTTAGCTGGTCGCTAAAGGGCACCGGATGTTCTGGCACAAGGTATTGCGACCAGAACAGCTTCTCCATCGAGCTCCTCTCTTCGGCTCGGAAGAACTCTACGGCGTCGGCTACACTATGCGGAAACCTGCAAACGCTCCTAGAGAACTCCAAATCCGGGTTAGTAAGAGATACCTCTTCTTCAGATATTTGCTCTGCATAATGAAGGCCTTACCCGCCGCAATCTTCTTGGCCTCTTGAATCTCCTGGAGAGCGCCCTGGGCTTCAGCCCGGCCATCTTGTGCGCTTTGGCGAGCCTTGGCGAGTTCGGTCTCGTGATCCACAATATTAAGCTCCAAGGACTCGCATTCCTTCACGGCATCCTGGAGCTCTTGTTGGACCTCATCGACCCTGGCCTCGTGCTTTTCGCGAACGGTTTGTTCCATGGCCGCTCTCTCCACGGCCTCGGCCAGCGCCTTCTTGAGGGCCTCCACTTCGGTCACCGCCCCTAAAAAATATCATGGCACTATGGTCAGCACAAATCATTCATCTTTTACGGATATACACAAGGTCATTGCATACCTTGCTTGTCTTATAGCTTCTTTTTTACACGGCCGAGCTCTTCCTCGGCCCACTCTAGACTCTGCTTTAGTCTGGAGACCTCAGTAGCATGAGAGGTTGTGGCCAGTAACGACGCCTGGTTATTCACATAAGACATATTTAGTTAGTCTCCTACGAAAATTACTTGATCCTCTGTTTGGCTTTTCTTGCCGAACACCGAACAGAGTCTCAGGGGCTACTATCTACACTATGACGTTCTTTTTATTGCGTCGCTTACCTCAAAGCCTGTTAGAAGGCTTGCGTAGGCTTCGGTCAGTCCGCTCTTGGCGACTGAATCCTCTCAACCACCGTACCCATAAGGGTATGATGTTCCTCCACAATGGAAGCACTTCGCAGCGCTTCCATTAGAGCATCCGGTGCCTCCGGATGGACAAAGGTCATCGGTGGAATTGGTGCACCTCCTTCTTTCGAAGGAGGCTGCCTGCCAAATTCTAGAGCCGTATAGGTGTCCGGGATCGTATTCGGCTGGGGGCCGAATTGAGGATGGCCTCCATCGCCATTCTCCATGGGGATCTTCTCCCCCATGTGTCCGGCGGCCGAGATGTTATCCTCTAGCGCCACCATGACGACCTCCTGTGCCTCCCCCTGAGCTGGAAGTTTCTTTCGGGACAACACTTCAGCGTCTTCCACCATCTTGGGAGAGGAGGCCGCCGGGAGAGACCCGTTGTCCATCACCTTCGGATCCAGCGAGTTTCCTGAAGATGAGGATCGCTCGAGGTTGGAATGAGCCGGAATGCAAATGCATGATTCAACATGTTAGAACTATGAAGTAAAGAAGCTGGATATTTGAGTGCATCTTTGAGTACTTACAATTCGGCAAGGGGCTTATCCCTGGGCGCCACTCTGAGCTACTGTCAATGTCCCATGCGGGGTTGTCCGCGGCGAAGGCCTTTCCTTTCTTGGACGCCTCTACCTCCAGATGCATAGAGGCCGCCCTTTTCTTCCTTCCCCCCTCAGGGGGAGAATCACTTACCTCCTCTTCCTCGTCGTCGGTGGCGGGAGGGGAGTGGGTGTCGGCGTCTTCTGACGTCACGTCTGAAGTGCCCTTATGGCGGAGACCACCCCTGGTCCCCTTGGCCTTCTTCTTGGCCTTCTTCTCTGGTGCTTGATAGGGTGTCGAAACCAGCATCTTCATCAGATGAGGGATAGCTGGTTCTTCAATCAGCGGCGCCGGACACTGAATCCGCTCTGCCTTCTTTGTCCAACCCTGAAAAACAAATAGGGAAGCTTAGATATCTTCCTTGAGTATGCAAGTAATGGGTAAACCTTGAAGTACGGAAAACGTACTGCACTTGCGGGATGGCCCTGGTCGTGCCCGCGGTCTTCGGTCGACGCTGGCCACGTCTCGTTGGCCTTGAAGAGCACCTTCCAGATGTCTTCGTGCGTAGTGCCGAAGAACTATTGCAAGGTCTGGTTCTTGGCCGGATAAAACTCCCACAAGTGGCAAGTCCGGCTTTGGCACGGCAGGATCCGGCGAGCGAGCATTACTTGGATCACATTGACAAGCTTGACGTTCTTGTCCACCATGCGCTAGATGCGCGTCTGGAGTGCAGTCAGCTCATCCGATGAAGACCGGTCTAGGCCTTTCTCTAGCCAGGGGCCGCGGCCGAGGTGGCGTCACGAGGCTCTGTGACATAGAACCACTTCTATTGCCACCCCTTGACGGTCTCCACAAAGTGCCCTTGGGACATGTCACGTTGGTTAGCTTGCTCACCATGGCGCCTCCACACTCTGCATGTTGGCCATCCACCACCTTCGGCTTCACATTGAAGACCTTCAACCACAGTCCAAAGTGGGGAGGATTTGGAGGAAGACCTCGCACACGACAATAAATGCCGATTTATTGAGGAAGGAGTTGGGGGCCAGATCATGGAAATCCGGCCCGTAGTAGAACATGAGCCCGCGAGTGGAGAGGAAATCCCAACCTGCGAACAAAGTGGGGGATGAACACGACCCTCTCATGAGGCTCTTGGGTGGGGACGATCTGTCCCTTGGCCGGAAGCCGATGGGCGATCTCCTTGGCTAGGTACCCGGCCTCCCGGAGCCTCGTGATGTCCTTCTCCTTGACGGAGGAAACCATCCACTTGCCTTGCACTCCAGATCCGGACATGACTGGAGTACTTTTTGGAGGCGGAAATGATGGAAGCTTGGGCCCTGGAGCTCAAGAATGGATGGGCAGAGAGAGAGAAGGCATGGGTGAAAGGGGGTGAGTCCTTATCCCTTTATAAACAGCGAATATCAAGTGCCTCCCCACTCACCTTAAAACTCTCCTGCTTCCAAGGGCCGCGCAGACAGCATGGTTGGATTACCCATGCCTGTATTAATGAGAATCCCGAAATAAGAGGACATGATCTCTGATTTGACAAGACATGCCAGTAAAACCGCATCTCGGAATATGAAGCGGCAGGCCGAAAAATGGTTCGAAATAATGACCGGGTGGTGATGTGGTGTCAAGCTACAAAAAGTTGTTAGTAGATTGGACTCATGAAATATTATACTCTCTGCGGTTGTGTGTGGTGCTTGTTTTGTAGAGCCGGACACGTTCTTTGTTTTGGAGTATTCGGTGGATGAACCCGCCTTGCAATGCCGAAGACAATCTGCGCACCGGACACCTCGTCATTGAAGCCTGGTTCAGGGGCTACTAAGGGAGTCCTGGACTAACGTGTCCTCGGGCGTCCGGCCTGTTGGACATGGGCCGGACTGTTGGGCTATGAAGATACAAGACCGAAGATTCTCTCACCCGTGTCCGAATGTGACTCTCCTTGGCGTGGATGGCAAGCTTGGCATTCGGATATGAAGATTCGTTTCTCTGTAACCGACTTTGTACAACTCTAGTCCCCTTCGGTGTCTATATAAACCGGAGGGTTTAGTCCGTAGAGGCAATCATAATCATATAGGCTAGACTTCTCGGGTTTTAGCCATTATGATCTCATGGTAGATCAACTCTTGTAACCCCCGTACTCATCAATATTAATCAAGTAGGACGTAGGGTATTACCTCCATAAAGAGGGCCCGAACCTGGGTAAAACTTCGTGTCCCTTACCTCATGTTACCATCAACCTCAGACGCACAGTTCGGGACCCCCTACCCAAGATCCGCCGGTTTTGACACAGACACCTGGCACCACATCCACCATGACCGCAAGCACGAACGCTCAGCAGGAGAGCTTGTCTTTGGGGATGAAGCTCGAGGTCGCCGCCCTCGCTCAAGTCGTCGCTCGCGATGCAATAGCAGCATAGCCGGACGCGGACATGACCGCACAAGCAATGGCCACACTGGCGGCCGACGACAGGAGCACCATCAGCCACGCGTCCTACTTGCCGCCATCCAACGTTCGGTGGCGCATGTGGAAGGTGAAGCGACAGGACGTCCACGTCCATCATCATCGACCTCACATCCATCGGCACTACTGAGGTCGCGGACTCCTCCGAGGATAGTAGGGCATGGGAGGCGGCAGGGCATGGTCTGCCAACTGGCCGGTCCATCTCCATGTTCTACTCTATCTCGCCGGAGACCACACCTTCACTTCACGGGTCTTGGACCCCGCCCCCGTACATGGAGATCGCAGATGGAGGATATTGGTCACCGCCGTAGAATAGGTTTAGGGTCGGGTTTCTTTTATTTTTCCATCCTATTAAATTTCGAAATGTAATGAAAATCTCTCGTGTTTGCGTTAATCTCATCTGGTGTATATGAACTTTCACAATAATAGTAAGATATGTTGTAGGAGTATGAAAATCTATATGGAATGATGATTCATTTTCGTGTGTATAACTTAGAAGGTTTGACCCGAGACAAAGCTAACATGCGAAGTAAATAAGCACATAGTGTCTACATACACAATTTATGTTAGGCACTCCAATAGCACGTCCACTACACATTCACGCATTTCACATCTTTCTACATCTACAGGAACCTATGAAAGGGTTAACGTAAATTGCCTCTGTCTCTCTCTCCCCCTGATTTTTATGATGGTGGGCCCCTCCATTCCCCCAATCTACAATCAACAGCTCACACGTTTCACATTACATTAATTAAATAACTAGGATTACGTAGGTGTAGCATTACTCGTCCTAAAAAAACAACTAAGCCAACCTCCCAGCATATCGCACGGAAAAAACCCGGCCACACCGTTTTAGTCGGGATTACCGGATTACTAGTAGTAGTATTGATGGATCGCGCGAAGCACCAAGTTTTTTTTGAAGGGGTGAAGCACCAAGTTTAAAAGGAAAAAGGTGGTACACTCACAGCATGCCTGTCGCGGTCCCATTGCACCCGACACACGGTCAGTCCTGCACACGGCTCACGCAAATGGAATGCGCTTCGGCTTGCCTCCTCCCTGACACGTGGGACTACACTTGGAGAAACCGACCATGCGCCGAACTCCCCCCGCCCACCACGAGAACCCCCCCCCCCCCGAAAAATTCCCCCCAAATCCCAAATTCAACCGCCCAACTAGCCAATAATCACTACTACAGGATGCTGCTAACGCGACACTACGATCAGAGACCCTTTGACGGAACTGTGTCCGATGGATTAATCACAAACGGGGATGTTAGAAACCCGTCAAAAAAGGTGCAAAACATTTGCGATGGTGGAGCCATCAAACACGGTTCAGATTTTTGTTGCGTGTGCGATTCAGGGCACACGGTTAACCTGTTCGAAATATTTGCGATGAGGCAGAACAACAGAAACGGGCAGCCATATCAATGTGTGTGCGATATACGGCATACAGTTCGCTCCAATGAACTATTTTCTATTAGGGAGTGCAACAGAAACAGTTAGCCAGATCAAGGTGTGTGTGTGTGTGATATAGGGCATACGGTTCACTCGGACGAACTGTTTTTGATTAGCGAACACAACAGAAATGGTTGAACTTAACAAGATGTGTATGATACGTGGCAAACAGCCGACTCGGATGAACCGTTCGCGATGAGAGATTACAACACATACGGTTAATACAGTGAGTTCGTGTGCGATTCTATGTGTACAAAAAAACTCGAAAAATGCAAACTAGTTGCTTGTGGTGGCTAGGAGTATCGCACACGATGCATCTGCGAGTACTCGTGTGCAATAATTAGTAATTTACACATATGTTTCCTTATGTTAACACTTGTGTGATAAATAACATGTGGCACCAGATATGGTATTCGGGTTGTGTGTGTGCTCCACTTAGTCTTCCCGCGCTCCACATGGGTGAATTGTAAAATCCACGCCTCCTCCCTCACCGGTTTCCCGGCACTAGCTAACGGCTTGTTGTATATAACCCAGATGGAAACACACCGTGGCGACACTCTGCGTAGATCTAGTCCTCACCCATCTACCATTAGTTATTCCAAGCATGCCAGACAATGACCAAAGCTTCGACGTTGACGCCTACCTGTGTTACATCTTCGGCGAGGAAAACAAGCCGGAGAAGGTCGGGGAGCAAGAGCTTCATCGGCCGGTGCAGGCACCATGGCCCATCGGCAGCGATATCGGCGTGACTGTCCTTGGGAGCATAATCAACATATTGCAGAGGAGGTGTCATGAGCAGTTTGACATCCCCATGCAAAAGATCCAGAGCTTCTCGGTGGCATGATCGATGACACACCCGAAGAGCCACCCTCACCAGTGCTCATTGAGATCCCGATGCCCCGCAAGGGATGGGCATAGGACCTTTGCGATTCAGTCAAGACATAGGCAGCCTGCGGCTTCATCATTGCCTGCGGTGCCTGTGTCAACCTCGATCCCGATGATGTGGTGGCCAGGCTCAAGTGCGTCCTTGGCGGAGTTGACGTCCCCGATGAAGTAGAACATTGCCAACGTGACATCTTGAGGATGTAGGTGACGGACAAAATTTGCTACCAGGCCAGAGACATGGAAATGGAGCGATTCTGCAGAGTTGTCATGTGCGTGATTACACGCTGTCAAGCTCTTCTGGAAGAGGCCCAGCAGCCCCAAGGGCCTCCCAACGCTAGCAGCTCCGTAGGCGGAGGCGGGTCGGGACACTTGGAGTGAACGGCCGCAAGGGTGCCATGTTGATCACGGAGTCCAAGAAGACCATCGTCGGAAGGCCGCCAGCTCAACCTTTTAGCTTATATTTTATTATAATTGTATGCATATGTAGGTCGTGAGTGTTCTAGGCCTTGCTGCATGTGGCATTTTAAATTGTTCTGAATATGTAAGACAATTATTAAGAATTATTAACCGTTGCCATTGTAAATTTGCCTCAACGGCGAGCAGAGCGTGCGCAGGGACGCCAGAGCGAAGTGCGCCGCGGCCGCCTCAACGGCGAGCAACCACGTGGTCAACCTTCTACCATCAATAAATTTTGACCTTGTGTCTCATCACATTGCAGATTACAACACAATAAGTAATTGCAAATCTGTTCATACCTATCAAACTAATATGTGTTCACACTTAGCACCGGGCTATAAAAACTACCCACTCAAAAATTACTTCAAAGTTCCTCTCCTCATCACCCACAAAACTGGTCTTTCCTGTCATGTCATTCCGCCATGACCGGTAGGAGGAGTTTAGGGTGGACATATAATCAGGCAGCAAAGACCAAGGCCGCGGAAGCACTAGAGAGGTCCCGCCACGAAGCCCCAGCCGCAACAGAGATGTCCCGGCGCGCCACAGAGCCCTTGAACGAGCTCTTACGGGCACACCAGGGCTCTCACAAGTGTATTCACGCAGTCGGCCATCGTGACGAGCCGGCGTTCCTGAAGTCCTTTGCCGGCGATGACGACATTCTCGCTGGCGTCACTACGTAGTAGGAGCTGGTCGACGGCTTGATGAAGCTGTTCAAGATCAGTGATGCCTCGGTTGACAAGGCGACCGGCCTTGTCGAGCAACTCATGGGTGACAATGCGAAGCTCCTCAAGCTGCTCGCCGAGAAGGAGGAGGAGGCCGCCGGCTGGAAGATGTTGCATGAGCAAAGCAGTGTGATACGTCTCCAATGTATCTATATTTTTTGATTGTTCCATGCTATTATATTATCTGTTTTGGATGTTAATGGGCTTTATTTTACACTTTTATATTATTTTTGGGACTAACCTCTTAACCGGAGGCCCGACCCAAATTGCTGTTTTTTTTGCCTATTTTAGTGTTTCGCAGAAAAGGAATATCAAACGGAGTCCAAACGGAATGAAACCTTCAGGAGCATTATTTTTGGAACAAACGTGATCCAGGAGACTTGGAGTGGACGTCAAGAAACAATCAAGGAGGCCACAAGGCTGAGGGCGCGCCCACCCCCCTGGGCGCACCCTCCATCCTTGTGGGCCCCTCGTTTCTCCACCGACCTACTTCTTCCTCCTATATATATATAAATATATATATATATATATATCCATATACCCCACAAACATCCAGGAGCACCACGAAACCCTATTTCCACTGCCTCAACCTTCTGTACCCAAGAGATCCCATCATGGGGCGTTTTCTGGAGCTCCGCCCGAGGGGGTATTGATCATGGATGGCCTCTACATCAAATCCATGGCCCCTCCGATGATGTGTGAGTAGTTTACTTCAGACCTTCGGGTCCATAGCTAGTAGCTAGATGGCTTATTCTCTATCTTTGGATCTCAATACAAAGTTCTCCTCGATTCTCTTGGAGATCTATTCGATGTAATCTTCTTTTGCGGTGTGTTTGTCGAGATCCAATGAATTGTGGGTTTATGATCAAGTTTATCTATGAACAATATTTGAATCTTCTATGAATTCTTTTATGTATGATTGGTTTATCTTTCCAAGTCTCTTCAAATTATTAGTTTGGTTTGGCCTACTAGATTGATCTTTCTTGCAATGGGAGAAGTGCTTAGCTTTGGGTTCAATCTTGCGGTGCTCGATCTAGTGACAGAAAGGGAAACGACACATATTGTATTGTTTCCATCGAGGATAAAAAGATGGGGTTTACATCATATTGCATGAGTTTATCCCTCTACATCATGTCATCTTGCTTAAGGCGTTACTCTGTTCTTATGAACTTAATACTCTAGATGCATGCTGGATAGCGGTCGATGTGTGGAGTAATAGTAGTAGATGTAGGCAAGTGTCGGTCTACTTGTCACGGACGTGATGCCTATATACATGATCATAACTACATATTCTCATAATTATTCGCTTTATATCAATTGCTCGACAGTAATTTGTTCACCCACGATAATACGTATGCTATCTTGAGAGAAGCCACTAGTGAAACCTATGGCCCCCGGGTCTATTCTCCATCATACAAGTTTCCAATCTATTTTACTTTGCAATCTTTACTTTCAATCTATATCATAAAAATACCAAAAATATTTATCTTATTATTATTATCTCTATCAGATCTCACTCTTGCAAGTGGCCGTGAAGGGATTGATAACCCCTTTATCGCGTTGGTTGTGAGGTTCTTATTTGTTTGTGTAGGTACGAGGTGACACGCGCGTGGTCTCCTACTAGATTGATACCTTGGTTCTCAAAAACTGAGGGAAATACTTACGCTGCTTTACTACATCACCCTTTCCTCTTCAAGGGAAAACCAACGCAGTGCTCAAGAGGTAGGAAGAAGGATTTCTGGCGCCGTTGCCGGGGAGACCTACGCCAAGTCAAGACATACCAAGTACCCATCACAACTCTTATCCTTCGCATTACATTATTTGCCATTTGCCTCTCGTTTTCCTCTCCCCCACTTCACCCTTGCCATTTTATTCGCCCACTTTTTCCGTTCCCCTTCTCTTTTTCAGTTTGCCTCTTTTGCTTCTTCGCTTGTTTGCTTGTGTTGGAATGCTTGCTTGTCATGATGGCTCACGATAATACTAAATTGTGTGACTTTGCCAATACTAACAATAATGATTTTATTAGCACCCCGATTGCTCCTCTTACCCAAGTTGAATCTTATGAGATTAATACTGTTTTTCTGAATCTTGTCATGAAAGATCTGTTTTCTGGCCTTCCTAGTGAAGATGTCACTACCCATCTAAACAACTTTGTTGATTTGTGTGATATGCAAAAGAAGAAAGATGTGGATAATGATATTGTTAAACTTAAACTATTTCTGTTTTCACTTAGAGATCGTGCTAAAGCTTGGTTTTCTTCTTTGCCTAAATATAGTATTGATTCATGGAATAAGTGCAAAGATGCTTTTATCTCTAAGTATTTTCCTCCCGCTAAGATCATCTCTCTTAGAAACGATATTATGAAGTTTAAGCAACTTGATCATGAGCCTGTTGCACAATCTTGGGAGAGGATGAAATTAATGATACGTAATTGCCCTACACATGGTTTGAATTTATGGATGATTACACAAATTTTTTATGCCGGATTGAATTTTGCTTCTAGAAATCTTTTAGATTCGGACGCGGGATGCACTTTTATGGAAATAACTTTAGGAGAAGCTACCAAACTCCTAGATAATATTATGGTTAATTATTCTCATTGGCACACTGAAAGATCTACTAGCAAAAAGGTGCATGCAATTGAAGAGATTAATGTTTTGAGTGGAAAGATGGATGAACTTATGAATTTTTTTGCTAATAAGAGTGCCCCTACTGATCCTAATGATATACCTTTGTCTACTTTGATTGAGAATAATAATGAATCTATGGATGTGAATTTTGTTGGTAGGAACAATTTTGGTAACAATGCGTATAGAGGTAATTTTAATTCTAGGACGTTTCCTAGTAATTCCTCTAATAATTATGGTAATTCTACAACAATTCCTATGGAAATTATAATAAGATGTCCTCTGATTTTGTATCTAGTATTAAAGAATTTATTATATCGCAAAAGAGTTCCAATGCTTTGATTGAAGAAAAATTGCTTAAGATTGATGAGTTGGCTAGGAACGTGGATAGAATTTCTCTTGATATTGATTCTTTGAAACTTAGATCTATTCCACCTAAGCATGATATCAACGAGTCTCTCAAAGCCATGAGAATTTCCATTGATGAGTGCAAAGAAAGAACCGCTAGGATGCATGTTAAAAGGGATTGCTTCATAAAAGCGTGTTATTCTAGTTGCCATGATAATAAGGATGAAGATCTAAAAGTGATTGATGTGTCCCCTATTAAATCTTTGTTTTGAAATATGAATCTTGATAATGATGGGACTGGATATGAGTCAACTTTAGTTAGAAGGTGTCCCAAAAATTTGGAGTTTTTAGATCTTGATGCAAAAATTGGTAAAAGTGGGATTGAAGAGGTTAAAACTTTAAATAGCAATGATCACACTATCATGGATTTCAAGGAATTTAATTATGTTAATTTCTCTTTGATAGATTATATTTCCTTGTTGCAATCCGTGCTAAATTCTCCTCATGCTTATAGTCAAAATAAAGCTTTTACTAAACATATCGTTGATGCTTTGATGCAATCTTATGAAGAAAAACTTCAATTGTAAGTTTCTATCCCTAGAAAACTTTATGATGAGTGGGAACCTACAATCAAAATGAAAATTAAAGATCATGAATGCTATGCTTTGTGTGATTTGGGTGCTAGTGTTTCCACGATCCCAAAAACTTTGTCTGATTTGCTAGGTTTTCGTGAATTTGATGATTGTTTTTTAAACTTGCACCTTGTGGATTCCACCATTAAGAAACCTATGGGAAAGATTAATGATTTTATTATTATTGCAAATAGGAATTACGTGCCCGTAGATTTCATTGTTCTTGATATAGATTGCAATCCTTCATGTCCTATTATTTTTGGTAGACCTTTCCTTAGAACGATTGGTGCAATTATTGATATGAAGGAAGGGAATATTAGATTCCAAATTCCGCTAAGGAAAGGCATGGAACACATCCCTAGAAAGAAAATTAAATTACCATATGAATCTATTATGAGATCCACTTATGGATTGCCTACCAAAGATGGCAATACCTAGATCTATCTTCGCTTTTATGCCTAGTTAGGGGCGTTAAACGGTAGCGCTTGTTGGGAGGCAACCCAATTTTATTTTTCTTCCTTGATTTTTGCTCCTGTTTAGTAATAAATAATTTATCTAGCCTCTGTTTTGGTTGTGTTTTTTTGTGTTTAATTAGTGTTTGTGCGAAGTAGAACTGTTGGGAAGACTTGGGAGAAGTGTTTTTGATCTTGCTGTAAGAAACAGAAACTTTAGCGCTCACGAGAATTGCTGCCATTTTTTATTGGATAGCGCTATTTGGTTAATTCTTTTTGAAGATGATTATTAGATAAATTCCTCACGTCCACCAATTTAATTTATAATTTTTGGGGTTCCAGAAGTTTGCATTAGTTACAGATTACTACAGACTGTTCTGTTTTTGACAGATTCTGTTTTTTCGTGTGTTGTTTGCCTATTTTGATGAATCTATCGCTAGTAATAGAGTTTATAAACCATAGAGAAGTTGGAATGCAGTAGGTTTAACACCAATATAAATAAATAATGAGTTCATTACAGTAAATTGAAGTGGTGTTTTGTTTTCTTTCGCTAACGGAGCTCACGAGATTTTCTGTTAAGTTTTGTGTTGTGAAGTTTTTAAGTTTTGGGTAAAGATTTGATGGATTATGGAACAAGGAGTGGCAAGAGCCTAAGCTTGGGGATGCCAAAGGCACCCCAAGTTAAATCTGAGGACACCAAAAAGCCTAAGCTTGGCGATGCCGGGCATCCCCTCTTTTGTCTTTGTTCATTGGTAACTTTACTTGGAGCTATATTTTTATTCACCACATGATATGTTTTTGCTTGGAGCGTCTTGTATGATTTGAGTCTTTGATTCTTAGTTTACCACAATCATCCTTGATGTACACACCTTTTGAGAGAGACACACATAAATCGGAATTTATTAGAATACTCTATGTGCTTCACTTATATCTTTTGGGCTATATAGTTTTTGCTCTAGTGCTTCACTTATATCTTTTAGAGCACGGTGGTGGTTCTATTTTATAGAAATAATTGATATCTCATGCTTCACTTATATTATTTTTAGAGTCCTTTAGAACAACATGGAAATTTGCTTTTAGGCATTATAGAAACTTTCATATAAGTGCATTGAATACTAAGAGAAGTTTGATACTTGATGATTCTTTTGAGATATGTAAATGGTGATATTAGAGTCATGCTTGTTGAGTAGTTGTGAATTTGAGAAATACTTGTGTTGAAGTTTGTCATTCCCGTAGCATGCACGTATGGTGAACCGTTATGTGATGAAGTCGGAGCATGATTTATTTATTGATTGCCTTCCTTACGAGTGGCGGTCGGGGACGAGCGATGGTCTTTTCCTACCAATCTATCCCCCTAGGAGCATGCGCGTAGTACTTTGTTTTGATGACTAATAGATTTTTGCAATAAGTATGTGAGTTCTTTATGACTAATTTTGAGTCCATGGATTATACACACCCTCACCCTTCCACCATTGCTAGCCTCTCTAGTACCGCGCAACTTTCGCCGGTACCATAAACCCACCATATATCTTCCTCAAAACAGCCACCATACCTACCTATTGTGGCATTTCCAGCCATTCCAAGATATATTTCCATGCAAAATTCCACCATTCCGTTTTTTATGACACGCTTCATCATTGTCATATTGCCATGCATGATCACGTAGTTGACATCGTATTTGTCGCAAAGCCACCATTCATAATTTTTTGATACATGTCACTCTTGATTCATTGCATATCCCAGTACACCGCCGGAGGCATTCACATAGAGTAATATTTTGTTCTAAGTATTGAGTTGTAATTCTTGAGTTGTAAGTAAAAAGAAGTGTGATGATCATCATTATTAGAGCATTGTCCCAGTGAGGAAAGGATGATGGAGACTATGATTCCCACACAAGTCGGGATGAGACTCCGGACAAAAAAAAAAGAAAAGAGGCCAAAAGAAAAAAGAAAGAAAGAAGGCCCAAATAAAAATATGTGAGAGAAAAAGAGAGAAGGGAAAATGTTACTATCCTTTTTCCACACTTGTGCTTCAAAGTAGCACCATGATCTTCATGATAGAGAGTCTCCTATGTTGTCACTTTCATAAACTAGTGGGAATTTTACATTCTAGAACTTGGCTTGTATATTCCAATGATGGGCTTCCTCAAATTGCCCTAGTTCTTCGTGAGCAAGCAAGTTGGATGCACACCCGCTTAGTTTCTTTTGTTGAGCTTTTATACACTTATAGCTCTAGTGCATCCATTGGATGGCAATCCCTACTCACTCACATTGATATCTATTAATGGGCATCTCCATAGCCCGTTGATACGCCTAGTTGATGTGAGACTATCTTCTCCTTTTTCTCTTCTCCACAATCACCATTTTATTCCACCTATAGTGCTATATCCATGGCTTGCGCTCATACATTGTGTGAAGATTGAAAAAGTTTGAGAACATCAAAAGCATGAAAAAATTGCTTGGCTTGTCATCAGGGTTGTGCATGATTTAGTATTTTGTGTGATGAAGATAGAGCATAGCCATACTATACGATTTTGTAGGGATAACTTTCTTTAGCCATGTTATTTTGAGAAGACACGATTTCTTCGTTAGTATGTTTGAAGTATTATTATTTCTATGTCAATATTAAACTTTTATCTTGAATCTTTCGGATCTGAACATTCATGCCACAATAAAGAAAGATTACACCGAGAAATATGTTAGGAAGCATTCCACATCAAAAATTCTATTTTTATCATTTACCTACTCGAGGACGAGCAGGAATTAAGCTTGGGGATGCTTGATACGTCTCCAACATATATATAATTTTTTATTGTTCCATGCTATTATATTATCTATTTTGGATGTTAAAGGGCTTTATTTTGCACTTTTATATTATTTTTTGGGACTAACCTATTAACCAGAGGCCCAACCCAAATTGTTGTTTTTTTCCTATTTTAGTGTTTGGCAGAAAAGGAATAGCAAACGGAGTCCAAACAGAATGAAACCTTCCGGAGCGTTATTTTTGGAACAAACGTGATCCAGGAAAGTTGGAGTGGACGTCAAGAAACAATTGAGGAGGCCACGAGGCAGGGGGCGCGCCCTCCACCCTCGTGGGCCCCTTGTTGCTCCACCGACCTACTTCTTCCTCCTATATATATCCATATACCCCGCAAACATACAGGTGCACCACGAAACCCTATTTCCACCGCCGCAACCTTCTGTACCCAAGAGATCCCATCTTGGGGCCTTTTCCAGAGCTCCGCCGGAGGGGGCATTGATCATGGAGGGCCTCTACATCAACTCCATGCCCCCTCCGATGATGTGTGAGTAGTTTACTTCAGACCTTCAGGTCCATAGCTAGTAGCTAGATGGCTTCTTCTCTCTCTTTGGATCTCAAGACAAAGTTCTCCTCGATTCTCTTGGAGATCTAATCGATGGAATCTTCTTTTGCGGTGTGTTTGTCGAGATCCGATGAATTGTGGGTTTATGATCATGTTTATTTATGAACAATATTTGAATCTCCTCTGAATTCTTTTACGTATGATTGATTTATCTTTGCAAGTCTCTTCGAATTATCAGTTTGGTTTGGCCTACTAGATTGATCTTTCTTGCAATGGGAGAAGTGCTTAGCTTTGGGTTCAATCTTGCGGTGCTCGATCCTAGTGACAGAAAGGGAAATGACACGTATTGTATTGTTGCCATCGAGGATAAAAAGATGGGGTTTACATCATATTGCATGATTTTATCCCTCTACGTCATGTAATCTTGCTTAAGGCGTTACTCTGTTCTTATGAACTTAATACTCTAGATGCATGCTGGATAGCGGTCGATGTGTGGAGTAATAGTAGTAGACGCAGGCAGGAGTCGGTCTACTTGTCACGGACGTGATGCCTATATACATGATCATACCTAGATATTCTCATAATTATTCGCTTTTCTATCAAAACTTGATAGTAATTTGTTCTCCCACCGTAATACTTATGCTATCTTAAGAGAAGCCACTAGTGAAACCTATGGCCCCCGGGTCTATTCTCCATCATACAAGTTTCCAATCTGTTTTATTTTGCAATCTTTAATTTCAATCTATATCGTAAAAATCCCAAAAATATTTATCTTATTGTTATTATCTCCATCAGATCTCACTCTTGCAAGTGGCCGTGAAGGGATTGAGAACCCCTTTATCGCGTTGGTTGCGAGGTTCTTATTTGTTTCTGTAGGTACGAGGTGACTCGTGCGTGGTCTCATACTAGATTGATACCTTGGTTCTCAAAAACTAAGGGAAATACTTACGCTGCTTTACTGCATAACCCTTTCCTCTTCAAGGGAAAACCAACGCAGTGCTCAAGAGGTAGCACAGTGCCTCAGAGATGACGCTGAAAGCGGTCGTCAAGGAACTGATGGGTGGCTTGAGGAAGCTCCGGATCGAGCGTGAGCAGGAGGTGGAGGAATCTGTGGCTGCTTTCAAGCAAAGTCGTGAGGAATTGAAGAACGAGCTGGAGGATTTCGTCGCCCGACAATCCATCGACGAGTAGAGACAGTAGCGACCCAGATCGTTGTGTGAAATTTCCCTCTTCTCTTGCCCCCTTGTCTTCCGGGCTTTGCCGCATGTGGCATTTTAAATTATCAAGAATATGTAAGACAATTATTGTATGTGCCATTGTAAATTTGTCGTTGTATTATCCATTGCCATTTTATTTGTGGTTGTATTATCCGTTGCCCTATGTGGAAATTTAAATTAGGGCGGAATACGAGTTGAAAACACAAACAAAGCAAATGCCGCCATGGGATCACAAGCAAACACACACCGTCCAGGTGCTTTAATTAATACATTAATGGAGAAGTTGTGAGTGAGGCGGGCGGCGGCTGGTGCATGGAGGTCAAAGGGCCCGCTTCCCGGTGAGCATGGGCGGCCTTGCTGCTTGCACGTGTCCTATCGAGCCTGCGAGGTGGAGAGGATGCACGCGTCTCGTCGAGCCTGCGCGGTGGACTGCTCGCACGCATCCCGTCGAGCCTGCATGACAGACTTCTCGCGCTCCTCCCGTCTAATCAAATAGCTACACGCACACCATTGAGTATGGTTAAATTTCGACACGGTTAATATAATACAACCGTTTGCGATATTACCGTGTCAGCTTTTTGTTTTAAAAAGGACTTCGTTGGCTACTAATGTGTGCGCCTCTTCTCAAACTGGACGATTTTTTTACCATGGCATATATGTGCCATGTCATGAAACATTGCCAAGTTTCATGCTTTTTGGGTGACTTTTTGATTTACTGGGATTTAAAAATTGAGATTCTCAATGTTTCAGGATGACGACAAGTTTGTAATTCATTCCCATTCCTTAAAATGAGACCTAAACATGCACCCAATGACACATGTATGATTTCCCACCCATTTTTCTTCACTGGAGCATGTGCTTGTAGTTCAAATTTGAATTACGGACTACATTAAATGCATAGAAAACTTAGTAATTAGTAAAATATAAATGGCCAAACGAACCCTGAATAGTTTCAAATTTCAGCCCAACAGTCCTGTTATTCTATGTTGCCTATAGAAAACAAAGTTCAAGGCGAGAAGAGACAATGATTATCGTTTTGCCCACAAGAGGGGCATGTTTCCCTACCGGAACCACGATGGTTGCGACCGGCTCTGGTTTGTAAGAGGCTTGCAATATAGCTTCGCCCAAATTGGATGATTATATGTACCATATGGTGAAGCCATGCCAAGTTTCTTGATTTCCTAGTGAGTTTTGGACTTACAGATATTTAAAAACCAAGATTTGCAATGTTTGTGGCCAAGCCAGGATGGCGAAACGGTTGAATTCATTCCCATTCATTCCATTGGACCTAAACATGCACCCCCAGGAAACATGTGCGTTTTTTCTAGCTATTTTGGTGCACTGGAGCTTGTATTTGTAGTTCGGATTTGAATTATGGACATTAAATGCCTAGAAAACTCAATTAATGAATAAAAAAGGTCAAACAAACCCTGAATAATTTCAAAGTACAGCGTGAACCTCCCATTGTTCCGTTTTGCGTGTAGAAGAAAATAGGAGGCTAGAAGAGGGAGCGATTATCGATTGGCCCCCTATCGAAACCACGAGGGTTCTTGCGACGGGATCCGGTTTGTAAGGGGTTTGTAATAAAGCTTGGCCCAAATTGGCAATGTTTTTACCACGACAAATATGTGCCATGACGTGACACCATGTCACCTTTGATGACTTTCTGGTGAGTTTTGGATTTATGGGGATTTAAAAACCGAGATTCAAAATGTTTGAGGATGAGCCAGGACACCGGTATCATTGTAATTCATTCCCATTCCTGGCATGGGACCTAAACATGCACCCAAGGACACATCTATAATTTTTCTAGCCATTTTGGTGAACTGGAGCATGTATTTGTAGTTCAGATTTGATTTATGGACATTAAATGCTTAGGAAACTCAATTAGTGTATAAAAGGCCAAACGAACCCTAAATAAGTTTAAATTTCAGCACGGATATCATGTCGTTCCATGTTGCCCGTGGAAGAAAATACAAGGCAAAAAGAGGTAGTGATTACATTTCGCCCACAAGGGGAACATGTTTCCCTATCGGAACCATGAGGCTTCTTTGAGAAAAGCTTTGGTTTGCAAGAGGTTTGTAATAAAGCATGGCCCAAATTGGAAAATGTTTTTACCATGACATATATGTGCCATGACGTGACACCATGCCACCTTTGATGACTTTCTGGTGAGTTTAGGATTTACGAGGATTTAAAAATTGAGATTCCAAATGTTTGAGGACGAGCCAAGATGCGGGTACGATTGTAATTCGTTCCCATTCCTGGCATGGGAATTAAACATGCACCCAAGGAAACATCTATAATTTTTCTGGCCATTTTGGTGAACTGGAGCATGTATTTTAGATTTGAATTATGGACATTAAATGCTTAGGAAACTCAATTAGTGTATAAAAAAGCCAAACGAACCCTGATTAAGTTTAAATTCAACACGGATATCATGTCGATCCATGTCGCCCATGGAAGAAAATACAAGGCAAAAAGAGGCAGTGATTACGTTTCACCCACAAGGGGTACACATTTGCCTATCGGAACCACGAGGCTTCTTTGAGAGAAGCTCCGGTTTGTAAGAGGTTTGTAATAAAGCTTGGCCCAAATTGGATAATGTTTTTACCACGACATATATGTGCCATGACATGACACCATGCCACCTTTGATGACCTTCTGGTGAGTTTAGGATTTACGGGGATTTAAAAACCGAGATTCTAAACATTTGAGGATGAGCCAGGACGCGGGTACAGTTGTAATTCGTTCCCATTCCTAGCATGGGACTAAATATGCACCTAAGGACACATGTAGAAATTTTCTAGCCATTTTGGTGAACTAGAGCATGTATTTGAAGTTCAGATTTGAATTATGGACATTAAATGCCTAGGAAACTCAATTAGTGTATAAAAAGGCCAGATGAAGCCTGAATAAGTTTAAATTTCAGCACGGATATCTTGTCATTCCATGTTGCCCGTAGAATAAAATACAAGGCGAAAAGAGACAGTGATTACATTTCGCCCACAAGGGGAACACGTTTCCCTATCGGAACCACAAGGCTTCTTTGAGAGAAGCTCCAGTTTGTAAGAGGCTTGTAATAAAACTTGCACCAAAATTGACGAAAAAAATTCCTCAACATATATGTGCCATGCCGTGACACCATGCTAGGTTTCATGATTTTTGGGTTAGTTTTGGATCTACGAAGATTTAAAAACCGAGATTCTTATCACGAAAAGTTTTCAAGTAGCACACGGTTCACTGACGAAAGCTATGTGCCTACCAAACCATGGCCGATGCCCCCCTCCCCCCTGCTGCACATGCAATCTGAGTCGTGCGTTCTGATTGGCTAGAACCCATGTTGTCCACTACGCAACTTTATTCTTGTAGACACGTATTGGGCCTCCAAGCGCAGATTGTAGGATAGTAGCAATTTTCCCTCAAGTCGATAACCTAAGGTTTATCAATCCGTGGGAGGCGTAAGATGAAGATGGTCTCTCTCAAGCAACCCTACAATCAAATGCAAGAAATCTCTTGTGTCCCCAACACACCCAATACAATGGCAATTTGTATAGGTGCACCAGTTCGACAAAGAGATGGTGATAAAAGTGTAATATGGATGGTAGAAACATATTTTTATAATCTGAATAAATAAAAATAGCAAGGTAGCAAATAGTAAACGGGAAAAAACGGTATTGCAATGCCTGAAAATGAGGCCTAGGGTCCGTATTTTCGCTAGTGCAATCTCTCAACAATGCTAATATAATTGGATCATATAACCGTCCCTCAACGTGCAACGAAGAATCACTCCAAAGTTCATATCTAGCGGAGAACATACGAAGAAATCGTTTGTAGGGTACAAAACCACCTTGAAGCTATTCTTTCCGATCGATCTATCCAAGAGTTCATACTAAAATAACACCAAATAATTTTAGATTCATAATGCTCAATCCAACACAAACAACTTCAAAGAGTGCCCCAAGATTTTTACCGGAGAAACAAAGACAAGAACATGCATCAACCCTTATGCATAGATTACCCCAATGTCACCTCGGGAATCCGTGAGTTGAGTGCCAAAACATATATCAAGTGAATCAATACGATACCCCATTGTCACCACGAGTATCCAATTGCAAGACATATATCAAGTGCTCTCGAATCCATAAAAGTATTCAATCCTATAACAACCAAATCTCAAAGGGAAAAGCTCAATTCATCACAACAAGACAGAGAGGGGAAAACACCATATGATCTGACTATATTAACAAAGCCCGCAATACATCAAGATCATGACATCTCAAGAACACGAGAGAGAGAGAGAGAGAGATTAAACACATAGCTACTGGTACTAACCCTCAGCCCTGAGGGTGGACTACTCCCTCCTCATCGTGGTGGCCGCCGGGGTGATGAAGATGGCCACCGGAGATGATTCCCCCCTCCGGCATGGTGCTGGAAAGGGTCTAGATTGGTCTTCAGTGGCTACAAATCCTTGCGGCGGCGGAACTTCTGATCTAGGTTAACCCCGAGGGTTTTGGGAATATTTGTGAATTTATAGGGTAAAGAGGGAGTGTGGGAGGCCACCAAGGTGGGCACAACCCACCCAGGCGTGCCCTGGTGGGTTATGCCCCCTCGGGGCACCTCCCAGGTGCTGCTCTAGCCCATCCTGGGTGTTCTGGTCCATAAAAATTCTCCAAAAAGTTTCACGGTGTTTGGACTCCGTTTGATATTGATTTTCTACGATGTAAAAAGCAAGCAAAAAACAGCAACTGGCACTGGGCATTGGGTCAATAGGTTAGTCCCATGAAATGATATAAAGTTGCTATAAAATGATTTAAAACATCCAAGAATGATAATATAACGGCATGAGTACTTCATAAATTATAGATACGTTGGAGACGTATCAGCATCCCCAAGCTTAATTCCTACTCGTCCTCGAGTAGGTAAATGATAAAAAGAAATAATGTATGAAGTGTGAATGCTAGCAAAGTGCATAAGTTTGATCAACGATAATTTCAATCACTTTTCCTAGTATAATAACAACAATTCTTTCTTATATAACTTCTCATGTTATAGTAGCAACCAATTCACATGTTAAGGTTCAAACAATGAATTCTCTTGAAACTCAACAACCTATGTTCTCAGTCACCAAGCAATTATAATTCAACTTATTCAACAGCATCTAAGTAAGAGCTCCACATACTCAACCATCATATAGTATTCTATGATTGCTAACACTCACCGCATACACATGAGCAAAACATTTCAACCGGGCACATAGAAAGATAGGGGCTTATTGTTTTGCCTCCCAACGTATTCACCTCAAGGCTGATGTCAACAATAATAACTCATGCTACCCCTATCCAACTGGAAATATGTGCCTAGATCTTTCCTCACCACATGATGCTTGCCAAAAGAAAAAAATAAAAAGGAATAGAGAGAAGAACTTTGTCGGCGTTCTAGGAACGGGGGTCCCCAGACTTGCCTGCCTGCGGCCCGCAGTGTGGCTGAGCCAGCAGGCCGTACGGTCCATCTTCACCAGCAAAGCACCCAAGACCCTCGCGAGGGGCCAAGCCTCATGAGGCAGACAACGCAAGGCCTCCTCTGGAGTGTCCTAGCCAGGAAGGCTCACGAGGAGCGGAGATATCAAGGCGAGGCGAACCTCACGAGGTTCTCGTGACGTGAGCTGTGATGATCGACACCAGGCGGGCACTAGCGCGCACAGTGTCATTGTTTCCTCTTTCTTGCAAAGGCGGCAAGCGCAGCCGCGGAGTACCGAGGCCTCAGGCAAAGGTTGCTATTTTGGTGCAACAAGACCAAGACCAAGGACTGCAAGATGGAGGTCATCATGGAGCCCAGAACAGCGTCACCACCAGAACTTTGTGCAGGTGAAGACTACTTTTGTCAGGATAGCTTGTACTAGCTTTCCCCCTTCAAATTAGCCCGCCATTGTTGGCTCCCTTCCCGCTCGATATTTGGGAAGAGGACCAGGGCCTCTATAAATAGGAATAGCCACCACCTTGGTAGGGGGACCGAGAGAGAGAGAGAGAGATTTGGGGGGGGGGGGAAAGAGAGAGGACGATCTCATCTTAGTTTGAGAGAGACCACCCCACTCACACAAGCTCACCAAGCACAAGAACGCCTTAACCTCAGGAGACCATTTTTCCCATGTATTGTTCATCATCAGCCCAAGAGGCAATCCATCACCACCACACTTGAGTAGGGTATTACACCACAACGGTGGCCTGAACCAGTATAAACCATGTGTCCTTCGGTTGGAGGGAAAGACTTCGCGCGCACCCCAGTGTTCGAACCTTAAGGGTTTGCCGGAACCCCAACCCTGACATTTGGTGTGCCAGGTAGGGGTGCGCCGGAGCCTTTACTCCACCAATCAGCTCTCCAACATTCACCGGCTACGATGTCTAGCGAACCAAGAGCCGGATCCGACCGCTGGGCAGCCTGGCCGGCCCGTACGGTGCCGCCTGCCCATGAAGATCTCGACCCTGCCCCCCAGGTGGCGCGGCGCATCACCAAGCTCTGCCGGGCTTGGACAACACGGCCAGGCATCATCCACCCTCACCCCGCGGCAAAGCACGAGCCGCGGCGAGAGCAGCAAGCCACGCTGCTGCAATGGCGCCGCACTCACGGCGGGAGCAAGCGAACATGCTGGCGGCTCTCACAGTGGCAAGGGACCAAGGGTACGCACCAGAGGACGACATCAGCTCATTCGTTGGAGAAGACTGGGGAGAACGGGGCTAGGAGCCGAAGCCTTCCGAGAGCCAGCAGAGAACCACAACGATCGCGCCGGCGACGACAACTACAGGGTACCGCTAACCTCTCAGGAACAGGCTTATGCTAACCATGGGTTACCGATGAATCAGGTTACATCACCGATCAACGACCTCGGCACGGCGGCACCCGTCTCAACAAGGGAGACACGTTGGGGGCCGTCGAGAGGGAGCCAGGAGCAAGGCCCCTCCCCAAGGCACGCGAAACCAGGGGACACCCGGAGGTAGGCCCTCTGCCGGGGTGGCTTCAACGAGTTTTCCTCCGGCAGAGGACCCGTGGTCGCCGAGGGAACCACTGGCATCCTCTTTCCCTCCTTTGTGCCGTCCTGGTCTCTGGCCGGCTCAAAGGAGGTCAAGAGTGGCGGAAGGCGGGGCCCTCATCTGGCGATATGAAGCAAAGCCAGTACCTATGAAGAAGGCCCGGTGCCTGTGAAGCTCGCCGCCCGTGACACTCTCACGTAATAATGAGTTGGGGCTGTACACGCCTCGGAGTCTCAGAAGCGCCTACCTCAGGCCCTGGGGCTCCCTCCCACGCCTAGTGGACAACACTTAGCTCCTCACTGGTGAGAAGACTTGAAGACTCGAAGACTAGACTAGGTGCCGGACGCGACCTTTTGCTTTGGATCTCTCTTTCTATGGATTTGCTTTCTGATTCTGGACATAAGTTAAAAGCTGAATTTTTATCATTGCGTGCGGGGGGTGCCTTTTCTCGTTCGAGCCGTTTCTCGCCTTTGGGATCTTGTTTGGTTTGGGATTCACATCCGTCGCCTCTCCCTCGCAAAGCTCCTCGCGAGCCGGACCGCGCAGAGCACGCGCTAGCACTACCCCCGGTGCTCACCCTTTTCTGGGACCCCCTTCAAATAGGGCGATAGGCTCCACAAGATTCTCAGGAACTCGTCGCCTCACGACCCAGCCCTAAGCAGGCGCTGACTAACGTAATCCACGTCTAGAAACTCACCCCTAGCTTCACGAGCTCACGAGGGCACATACCCACATCGCATAGGAAAGTAAAAACTGCGATTTGCTTAGACGAGGGGCTCCCCTCTCAAAATGCTCTCATAAGTTTTCAATGGGCCACGCTCGAGTTTTGCGTGCAGAATAAAACAACAGGAGAATATGGGATCACCCAGAGATATCGCTCGCTGCATCGTCCAGGGACGCGTCACTCACATCGTCATCACCTTCGTCGGAATCATCACCGCCGTCGGCGACGCCCCCATAGCCGTCGTTGACCATGTCACCTTCGTCTGCGACGACCACCACCCCATCGTTCTCCGAGGTGAAGGCCCTGACCAACGCGTCGACATGGTCCTCTACCCAA
Organism: Triticum monococcum; assembly: GCA_034509565.1. Classification (NCBI taxonomy): domain Eukaryota; kingdom Viridiplantae; phylum Streptophyta; class Magnoliopsida; order Poales; family Poaceae; genus Triticum; species Triticum monococcum. The sequence continues at coordinate 490,756,108 of CM067846.1, forward strand.
CGCGCCAAGTCGCCCCAGACGGCGATGGGCACAGGAGCAATAGTGGCATCAAAGTCGAAGTTGGGGTCGGCGTTCAGGAGTTGGCTGAAGACACGGGAGAAGGCGTGCTGAAGCAGGCCACGACCCCTCTCCTCCACAAGCTGCCGAGCTCAGGCAGATTGAGCCTCCAGGCGCGTCACCACCTCGGTGAAGAAGGTCAGGTGGCTGGCGTAGTCACTCGAGTGAGGGGTAGGGGCGTTCTCGTCGAAGATATAGCCCAGGGCGGTGTTGGTTTTGTTCCGAAGGTCTTGAAGCACAGGGCCATGCACGCGCTCCAGCGTTCGACGTTGGAGCACTTCTTTGTTTTGTCGAGAGACGGCCTCGGCATCGTCAATTCGCCTACGAAGGAAAGCAGCTCGGCGTGGGCGGAGGCTAGGTCCGCCTGTGCCATAACCAGGGTGGCGGTTGTGGCCTCAGCACGCCTCTTGGCCTCGTCCAACCTGGGCCTCAGGGCGGCGGCCCTGCCCGTGCCCTCCTGTCCGGCGAGCTCTAGCCTAAAGCCGTACCTGCCCTCCAGGTCGGCGCGAACCACGTCTACTCGGCGATTGATCTCTTCTTCGACTCCGGCCTCACGGGCCCCGACGGCATCTTCAGCATGAGCGACTTGACACTCCCTCATCTCCAGCCGCTTGAGCTAGAGGCTGCGCTCCATGGCCTCCAAGGCCAGCGCCTCCTCACGCCGCCGGATCTCCTCTTCCTCCGCATGCATTCTGCACATCGACGCGAGGGCGGCCCCGCGCGCCTCGACTTGCTGCTCAAGGGACGCGCTCCAGGCCTAGAGCTCCCACGCGCGCTCCTTCGCAGCCTCATGACGGCGATCGGCCTCGTGAGCTTCCTCCAAAGCTCGCGAGCGGGCCTCATAGGCAATCTTGAGGGACGCCTCAGCCTTCGCGTTCTCGAGGTCGTGATGATAACGACCAAGGTTGATGGCCACTCGCAGCTTGCGCCGCTCCTCCACCAACTGAAGACCTTCGGCCTCAAGACACGAGTCGACGCCAGCAAGCTCTTCACCAAGGCGGTTCATCGCGCCCATCGCCTCCTGGAAGAGCTCATGGCGGACCATGCTGCGCCCGCGCTCGAGCTCGAACGTTCACCCCATCTCGTCCTCCGCCTCAGGAGCTGCGGGTGGAGCATAAAGTGGCGCGCCATCTCCCGGTTGGGGGCTAGGGGCTGGCGCGGCCCCAGGCATCAGCTGACCCTCGCGAGGGCCCCGGGCCGAGCAAGGCCCGCTGCTTGAAGGAGGCTCCAGCATCAAGGCTAGCCATCCACCAACCATGACCAAGGGAGGAGCCCTTGGCACGCCTGCTGCGCTCCAAGCAAGGCCTCGTAGGAAGGACGGCGAAGGCACAAGCTCGGGGCGCCTTGATGACGGACCAGCTCCCGAGGCTGACCCCACGCCGCGGGCAGTGTCTGAGCCTGAAGCACTGGAGCTTGGCGAGCATGATGGGACGAGAGGGAGCCGCTTCTCTGGAGGTTTCGCGGCCTTAGCGGAAGGGGACCTGAGGGGGCAATCATCACGAAGGGAAGGTAGCACATAGAAGATCACCAAGGAGAGGTACTTACTCATCGATGGCGATGTACTTCTGTCGTTTCAACAGTCCGAAGACGCTGCCACCGCTAGGGGATCCCTTCCTCTTGCGGAGCTCCTCGGAGTCCATGCAAAGGCGGCCGAAGCGCCGGATGTGATGGCCGGAGCATGGCGGAGCCGAAGAAGAACCAAGAGGAATGGCTTCAGGGGAGACCGGCTGCGGCGAACAGCCCGGCTCTCTCTCTCTCGCTGCGACCTCCCGAGGCACCTGAAGCCTCGGCCTCAGGAGCCGCATGCCGCCCGTCATCAGCGACTGGCGCCTCAGGAGAGGCGTCGCAAGCTCTCGAGGACGATGCCCCTGGATCACTGCTCGGCACGTGCTCCTCGGCACCTGAGCAGCCGGCCCCCGTTGCAGCTCGCTCCCCCGCACCATCACCTGGGGCGAGCTCGTCACTGGCGGCGAAGAATGGGACCATGATGATGGGATTCTCGCGGGGTCCCTTCAAGCCGATTGGGCGCAGCCCCGACTCATCAAAGGAAGGCATGGTCGCGACAAAGGTAACCTTGTTCTCGCTGCGGTACAATGCACAGCTCATCCTAGACATCTCGTCTGGCAGAGGGACACCGGATAGCACCGTGATCACCGTTTGCTGCGCAGCAAGAGGAAGCCCCTTGTCCTGAAACCTCATGTTGTCTCGACTGCTGAGCAAGTCCCACATCGGGCGAGAAGGACGCTGAAGCGGCGCAACTCGACGCCTGACGAACTCCCTCACCACCATGGGCGCAGTCAGACCAAGGTCCTTCAACCACCGTAGTCTGGCCCAGACGGGGGCCAGGCAGGGGCTTGTGAGCCTCTAGTGACCCTAGCCGGAGTTTGGAATGGCAGGCCCCACCGAAGCTTGGAGCAGAGGGTTGAGCATGCCAGCATCAACAAACACCCATCGCGTGCAGAATTCGCTCATGGATGAAGGAAGATCGAAGTCGATCCCCATGCCTGCTGTCGCCGCCACGGCCTGAAAGCCCACGCACCCTGAGCTCTGCCGGGCACCAATGAGATGTAGCGAGAACAAGTGGCGAAGGAGCGCCACGGAGGGGGCGATGCCCACCATGGCCTCACACACGAAGGCGAAGAGGGCAAGGAGGGTCACGGATTGAGGGTCGAGATGAAGAATATGGATCTGGTAGTGCTCGAGCACCGCGCTGAAGAAGGCGGAGAAGGGAGGAAGCAGGCCGGCCCAGAGGGCGTCAATGAAGATCGAGATCTCGGTGACTGCCCGAGCCATGCTAGAGCAAGACGCAGGCCAGGCCGGCGTCTCTCCCCACTCGTTGAAGCTGGAGGCGAGCATGGGGCGCACCTTGCCCATGGCCTTGTCGTTGAGCACCCGAGGCCGGCTGAGAGCCGGCTCGAAGGATGGAGGCGCAGTTGGCGAGGACAGAGGTTTCTTCCCCTTGTCGGCTTGTTTCGGCACCATGGCGGTAAAGTGGGCGGAACACTGGTCGGACTAGGAAGGTGGAGCAAGGCAACGGGGAAGCAGGGAGATTGGAAGATTGGAAGAGCCAGGCGCGGAGAGGGAAGAATAAATGTGCAAGAAGCGGGGCAGCATAGCCGGGTGGATTCAAAGGCAGCGCGGGGAAGCGGAGACGCCGACGTCCAATCAACCGCCACGCGTCAACCGAGGCCGCAGGCTTTGGGGGCCCGCGGCGCTTCGAGCTTGACCCTTGGCTTTGCCACGAAGCCAAGCCCACGCGCAACTTGGGCCCAGGGGCTACTGTCAGCGTTCTGGGAACGAGGGTCCCCAGACTTGCCTGCCTGCGGCCCATGGCGTGGCTGTGCCAGTAGGCCATATGATCCATCTTCACCAACAAAGCACCCAAGACCCTTGCGAGGGGCCAACCCTCGCAAGGCGGACGATGCAAGGCCTCCTCTGGAGTGTCCTAGCCAGGCAGGCTCATGAGGAGCGGAGATATCAAGGCGAGGCGAACCTCACGATGTTCTCGTGACGTGAGTCGTGACGATCGACACCAGGCGGGCGCCAGCGTGCACAGCGTCCTTGTTTCCTCTTTGGTGCAAAGGGGGCAAGCGCAGCCGCGGAGTACCAAGGCCTCAGGCAACGGTTGCCATTTCGGTGCAACAAGACCAAGACCAAGGACTGCAAGACGGAGGTCATCGTGGAGCCTAGAATAGCGTCACCACTAGAACTTTGTGCATGCGAAGACTACTTTTGTCAGGATAGCTTGTACTAGCTGTCCCCCTTCAAATTAGCCCACCATTTTTGTCTCCCTTCCTGCTTGATATTTGGGAAGAGGACTAGGGCGTTTATAAATAGGACTAGCCACCACCTTGGTAGGGGGACTAAGAGAGAGAGGGAGATTTGGGGGGAAAGAGAGAGGACAATCTCATCTTAGTTTGAGAGAGACCACCCCCACTCACACAAGCACACCGAGCACAAGAACGCCTTAACCTCAGGAGGCCGTTCTGCCCTTGTATTGTTCATCATTAGCCCAAGAGGTAATCCACCACCACCACACTGGAGTAGGGTATTACACCACAACGGTGGCCCGAACCAGTATAAACCCTGTGTCCTTCTGTGTTGTGAGTTCATTGAGCTCGTTCGCGAGATCCTAGCAAGCTAGAGCGTAGATCGGTTGGAGGGAAAGACTTCGTGCGCACCCCAGTGTTCGAACCTTAAGGGTTTGCCGGAACCCCAACCCCAACAAACTTGGACTCTTTGCATAAAAGTAACTACATAAAAATAAATATATGCCCTTCGCAGATGGAAGCAGAGGTTGCCATGCACTTATTTGTAGGTATGCGCAACCCCTTAGTGCAAAAGAACGTCACGTTGTATTGCCCCTTATGATGGCAACCTTTATTACACAGACTGTCGCTTTTATTCTTCACCATCACAAGTTTGTACAACACTCAATTTTCTCTTACACTAAATGATCTCACACTTTTAGAAGCAATTTTTATTGCCTTATTGCACTGATGACAACTTACTTGAAGGATCTTGCTCAATCCTTAGGTAGGTATGTGGACTCTTGAAAATAAGATTTTGGTTTAAGGGATTTGGGATGCACAAGTAGTTATCTCTACTTGATGCAGAATTTTTGGCTAGCAAAGATGGGGGACAAGCACCACATGTTGATGGATCTACGACAATATAAATTATATGTGAATATGAACAAACATAAACCATTACGTTGTCTTCCTTGTCCAACGTCAACAATTTTGGCACATAATATTTTGATGGGGGCTCACAATCACCAAAAAAAAATTCCAAGTTCTCTTCTTTATTCTAATTATTCGTGAATTGCTTGTATGACCAATATTTTGATTGTCAAGCCTCAAAAATTTCACTTTATAAACCCAATGTGAAGCTACCACTAGGCATGATATGGTTTCAACTTCATGACATTCAATTTATTCAACAATTTACTCATAGGATATAAGTGAAGCACATGAGTAAATGACAAGCTACTCCAAAAAGATATAAATGAAGACCATGAGCAGAATATTTCTTTCTCTAGAATCAATTTAAGTGAAGCAAGAGAGAATTTATTCAAAAATACTAAAGCACACCATGCTCAAAAAGATATAAGTGAAGCACTAGAGCAATTCCATAGAAAAGAGCTTTGTTGACAGGATGAGAATGCTGATTACCTAGCCTCCCTGGCAACTATTTGAGGACTCTATTTTATTTAAAAAACTTTCGGATCTAAGTATTTTATTAAAACGGCAAGCAAAATGAAAATAAAGTGACAACCCAAGGATATCACACATCATATGAAGAAGCAAATACTTAGGCTCAACTGATATTAACCGATAATTGTTGAAGAAGAAAGGTGGGATGCCTTCCGGGGCATCCCCAAGCTTAGATGCTTGAGACTTATCGAAATATTCTCTTGGGATGCCTTGGGCATCCCCATGCTTGAGATTTTGTGTCTCCTTAATTCCTTTTATATCACTGTTTCCCTAAATCTTAAAAACTTCATCCACACAAAACTCAACAAGAACTCGTGAGATAAGTTAGTATAAAACAATGCATAAACTTTATCATTCTCTACTGTAGCAAATCACTAAAATTATTATTCAACATCTCATATTAAATGCCTCTGCATATTTAATACTCCTATCCTCAAATAGAATCAATTAACAAGCAAACATATGCAAACATAACAGCAATCTGCCAAAACAGTACAGTCTGTAAAGAATTCAAGAGTATCAATATTTCCTTAACTCCAAATATTATGACAATTTACCACACTGTAGAAAATTTATTAGAGCTTATTGTGCAGAAAGTTTCAAAATTTTATCACATTCTGACTGTTGGTGTTCTGGGAACGGGGGTCCCCGGACTTGCCTGCCCGCGGCCTACGGTGTGGCTCAAAGGGACCCCAGCTCGGCCCATCTTCATCAACACAAGACTCAAGACCCTCGCGGGGGGCCAAGCCTCGCGAGGCGGACGACACAGAGCTTCCTCAGGCATGGCCTCGTCAGGCTGGCTCGCGAGGAGGCGGAGAGATCAAGGCAGGGTACCTTGCGAGGTGCCCGTGACGCAAGCCATGACGACTCAGGGCGCCAGGAGGGTGCCAGCGCGCGCAGCGTCCTCCTTTCCTCTTTGGTGCAAAGGGGGCAAGTGCAGCCGCGGAGTACCGAGGCGTCAGGCAAAGGTTGCCATTTCGGTGCAACGAGACCAAGACCAGGAGGACTACGAGACGGAGGTCACCATGGAGCCCAAGACGGCGTCATCACCAGAGCTTTGCGCAGGCGAAGACTGCTTTTGTCAGGATAGTTGATACTTGCTGTCCCACTTCAAATTAGCCCGCCATTGTTGGCTCCCTTCCCGCTCAATATTTGGGAAGAGGACCAGGGCCTCTATAAATAGGACCAGCCACCCACATAGCAGGGGACTACTTTTGGATCGGTTGGAAGCAAGGAGAGAAAGAGAGAGAGAGAGAGAGAGAGAGAGAGAGAGAGAGAGAGAGAAAGGGTGGCTGAACTCCTCCTAGCTGTTCATCGCCCCAGCCAAGAACAGACCCTCGCGAGGCTGTTCTTCCTTGTATTGTTCATCATCATCAGCCCCAAGAGGCAATACACCCACCACACACTGGAGTAGGGTATTACACCACAACGGTGGCCCGAACCAGTATAAACCTTGTGTCTCTTGTGTAGTTCTTTCAGTAGCTTAGATCTTTGCGAGACGGGGAGGTAGAAGGCGTAATCTCCGTGCGCACCCCAGTGTTCGAACCTTAAGGGTCTGCCGGAACCCGAAATCTGACATTTGGCGCGCCAGGTAGGTGTCCGCCGGAATTCGTCGTTCGTCGCCCCGTTCTCCTCCGACCGTCGCATCCATGTCCGACGCTCGTCGGGCCCATGCCAAGAGCCGGGCCGCCATTGCTTCCCGCGTCACCCAGACGGCGCCCGTCGGCGGACATCCTTGTTGTTCCCCGTCGCCCGCCATCAACGCCGCCACCGGCCCGGCGGGGGGCGAGCGGCAAGTGTCGTCTCAGCATCCATCCGTGCTGCAAGACGGCCGCACCGCTACTCCATCGCTCGCACCAGCTGGTTCTTCGTCCCGCGTGCTCCGCGCCCCCTTGAGGCTCGAGCTGCGCTCCTCATGGAAAACGAGCTCCTGCGCTACCGTCCAGTCGACGACGTCTACGAGGAGTGGCTCGACCGCGTCGCCGAGCTTGTCCGCGCCGCGGGGGGCTCTTCCGCGTCGTCTGTTCCGCTGCGCCACACTCCGCCCCGCGCGGGCAACGAAGCTCCGGAGGCGTACCAGCCGCCTCCTCTCCAAGAAGACGCCATGGCTCCAAGGCGCGTGGCCCCTGGGCGGAACCCACTCCGTCAGGTGCCAGTGCAGCAAGAACGGAGCTGCCAAGAAATCCCACGCCCGCAAGGAGCTGCCCGGGCGCTCCTCGCTCCGGCATGCCGCGACCCTGCTCCAGCTCCGGCACGCCAAGACCCCGCGCTGCACCTGGCTGCAGCGCGTGGGGACCCTCAAGACCAAGCTCTCCACCAGCCGAAGCCTTTCGTGGCCACCGCAGGCTGCCGTGCCTACACCACCGAGCTGCGTAGCGTCGCGTGGCCTAGCAAGTTCAAGCCAGACCTGCCTCCTCGTTACAATGGCACGACTGACCCTGCGGAGTTCCTCCAGCTCTACGAGCTGGGCATCGAAGCTGCCAGTGGGGATGAAAAGGTCATGGCGAACTGGTTCCCCATGGCGCTCAAGGAAGGAGCTCGCACCTGGCTCCTGAATCTGGCTCCAGGCACGATCTCTTCCTGGGACCAGATGCGCACCCGCTTCATCGCCAACTTCCAAGGTACTCGCGACCGGCCACCCGCGTGAGTGACATGCGCCACATCAAGCAACAACCTGGAGATACCCTGCAAAAGTACATCCAGCGCTTCAACAATGCGCGCCTCAAGCTCCCCAAGGTGTCCAAGGAGGCCATCATCTCGGCCTTCTCCGATGGTGTGCGCGACGTCAAGATGAAGGAGGAGCTGGTGATGCATGAAGACCTATGCACCTCCCTGGAGCTGTTCCACTTGGCGACCAAGTGCGCCAGGGCTGAGGAGGGACGCCTCTCCCTCCTCGAGCTGCCTGCCGCAGACCTAGAGGCGAAGAAGCCCAAGGCCAAGGACGTGAAGCGCAAGGGGGCTGCCGTGCTCGCAGCAGATCAAGTCACCAAGCGGGGCAAAGATCTGCCTGAGTCCTCTAGGGGCAGCCGGTACTGTGTGTACCACGACCTCCACACCAACAACACCAACGAATGCCAAGAGCTCCGCGCCATGCGAGAAGGAAGGATAGGCTGTCGTCCCGACCGCGCCGATCGGGGCTACGGCCGAGGAGGAGGAAGAAATGCAGGACGCTAGGAAGACCGCGGCCCGCACCAAGGGTGGCGCGATCAACCTCGCGAGGATCGCTGGCGAGACCTGCCTCGCGAGGGGACTGGAGGGATCAGGCTCATGAGGATCGCCCACAAGGCAACGCATGCCTCCCTCCACTGCCGCCTCAGCCAAGGAGGAACGAGGACCGCCATCAAGACGAGGGGGCTGGGGGCTTCCAGGAGCCACGCGCAATCGCCTGCATCCTGGGCGGAGCTCAAGCCCCAGCCTCCCAACGCACCTTCAAGCAGTTTGCCCGCGAGGTGAATGCAGCCCTCCCCAGGCTTGAAGCAACGCGCCCTCTCAGGTGGTCGGCATGCGCCATCACATTCAGCTCAGCGGATCAACTCAAGTGCGCGGCCATAGGGGGAGTCCTCTCGATGCTTTGCTCCCAGTCATCAGCAATGTACTAGTCACCAAGACCCTCATCGATGGTGGGGCAGGGCTCAATGTCCTGTCTGTGGAAACGTTCAACAATCTTCAAGTGCCCTATGACCAGCTTCAGCCAACCAAGCCCTTCTCCGGAATCACCGACGGCTCCACGGTCCCGATTGGGCAGGTCCGCCTCCCAGTCACCTTCGAGGCACGCGGCAACTACCGCACCGAGCTCATCGACTTCGACGTCGCCCACATCCGCCTGCCGTACAAGGCCATCCTCGGGTACCCAGCGCTGGCCAAGTTCATGGCCGTGACTCACCATGGCTACAATGTCCTCAAGATGCCAGGAAGTGGCGGAGTCATCACGGTGCCCTGTGAAGAGAAGGATGCAGTGTGTTCCCTGGAGCGAGCCTTTCAGGCCGCGTCACTGGAAGACTCGGATCGCGGGAGCAGGAGGCTTCCCGAGACCACCCCCAAGAAGAAGAATACTTCGTCCGGACCGGCCCCTCGGGAGGCAGGCCCCTCAGGGCCCATGTCTGCCCAGAGGGAACCTCCTTCCATCGCATAGGAAAGCGCGCCCGGCGCCCTCCTTAGGCAGGGCTTGGGGGCTCTCCCCTGGAGGGCCACCAACCTGGCCAAGGCCACGAGGGAGGCGCTTGGGCGCCACGTGGGGGCGTGTTTTGAAGCACGTTTCCCTCAAGAAGGAGCAAGGCAAGGGAGGTCAGACCCGCAGGAGTTCGTCGACAAGGCCATTCAAGAACTACATGAGTCAAGGATCATGAGAGGTTGCCGCCGTCTACCGGCTGTGGCTCCCCATCCATGCGAGGATGGTGGGCTGCGCGTCTGCATCGACATACCAGGGCTCAACCAAGTCACTACGATGGAGCGCCTCTGGCCCTCACGAGTGGGGCGCTGCGGGGATCCGCCCCACAGCCACGTTCGCATGCCTTACGGCTTGCCGAGCGCGGTTGCTACGCGTCAGCGACTCATGAGGGGCATCATGGAGGCTCAAGAAGACAGGCGTTCCACAGCCCTGGCGGAGATGGAGATGATTCGCGAAGAGCTACCAGTGCCTCCGGAGCCTCACGAGGCCCCTGGGCCTGGGGGCTCGTGAGGATCGGCTTCCGCAGCGTCCCGAGTCTGCTGCACCAACATCCCTTCGCCCTCGACACCCTCAGGTGACATCTTACAAGTTTCATTTCCAGCTGGGAGCACCCTCCCAGGGCTGCATCGTTCCCAGGCCGCATGGGTCCGTCCCTGCGGTATGTATCCCTTTTTATTTTCATGTCGTTAGCTTGCTCTGTTGGGGGCGCCCCTCGGGCTGCATCATCCCCAAGTCGCTCGAGCCAGGCCCAGCGGCATGTATCTCCCTTGCGTTTATTTCCGGCTATGCATTCGCCCATCATACTTGATTATTTGATGCCTGCCCATGGCACCTCTTCTTCTTCATGTCGACCACTTGCACGTTAAAGGGGGGATACCTGAGCATCGCGACTCAGGGCTCCTACTGGCTCACCAGCCCTCACCCTCTGGCTATGTCCACGGCATCGTGACCTGGCGTACCAGCGACGGCTGAGACAAGCTCGAGGGCCGGGACCCGAGGACGTAGAGTGCCGGCATCTAACCAAGTTTGCAGGAACACAGCACAAGATAAGGCCCAGTGCCAGGTGCAACCCGCCTATAGGTAGGGCCCCGTGAGTCCCGCGCTGGTTCACGGGTGCCCAGATACACCTCACCTAGCCCTGCCGTGCCGGCCACGTGTAAGGGCGGGGCTGTACATGTCCCGGGGGCTCCTCCCGGAGGGGAGCCCCCTCCCACGTACCAGTGGAAGCACCATGCTCCGCACTGGCTGACGACACTGCCGAGGAGCGGCTATGCCCATACACATGCGGAAGCGCTATGCTCCACGCTGGTGATAAACAACTGAGGGTGGCCCCTGGGCCGCATCAACCTCAGGGAGCCTAGAGCTTAGTGTCTAGCCTCATCGCAATGCCTCCCCTCGGGAGCGCCGCGCGAGGGGGCTGGGCACGGGGGCTGCGCCTGGGTCACGCCCGGACATACGCCACCCAGCCAGACCCCTCGGGCCTGGTTCGTCACGTGTCTCTCCCTGAGCGGAGCCAAGGTATGAGGCCGTTTGAGCATCAAGGGGGACCCCTGAGCATCGTGACTCAGGGGCCTAACTGGTCCCGTAGCCCCTCACTCCTTAGTTCTGAAAGGTTATGCTGGATGAGGCACGCGCGGGGCCGGGCTCTGCAGACGTAGAACGGTGGTTCCACTCGCATCTCACCTCATCACTTGCTGTTTGCGCGTCAAGGGGGACTCCTGAGCATCGCGACTCAGGAGCCTAACTGGCTCCGTAGCCCCACACTCCTTTGGTCCTGTCCTGGTTTCCGGTCGGGGCTAATGTTGGGTGAGGTACGCGCGGAGTCGGGCTCTGCAAACGTAAAACAGAAGATCCACCTACATCACACCTCCCTACTTGTTGTTCGTGCGCCAAGGGGGACTCCTGAGCATCGCGACTCAGGAGCCTAACTGGCTCCGTAGCTCCTCACTCCTTTGGTCCCGTCCTGGTTTTTGGTCGGGGCTAATGCTGGGTGAGGTACGCGCGGGGCCGGGCTCCGCCGGCGTAGAACACAAGCAAGTAGGGAAGAAAAGGATAAAATTCAAGGAACTTAAAAGCACATATTACAGTCCATACTGTCATCTCAATACCAAATGCGAGTTTAAACACCTCCCCGAGGCATGATGCATGTGCAGGAATTAAAAGCAGGACAGGAGCAGTAGCGGAGTCATTTGGCGGCGGTGGAGTAGCGCGGGTGGCCCCGCCTCATGGAGCAGGAGGACCGGAAGCATCCTGCTTCGACTTGGTGCTGAAGGCCCGGAACTTCCCCAACAAAGCCTCTGTGCGACCCTTCACGGCCTCGACAGCGGCAGCAGCACCCTCGCCGCTTACTGGCTCCAGCAGGCTGTCGAGGTCGATGCTGGGGTCGCGAAGGTAGATGTGGGTGAAGACCCGCGTCAGCGCAGCAGAAGACAGGACACGCACCTCGGCCTCGGCCGTGGGGCCAAGGCCAAGGGTGACATCCTCAAGAGCATGAACCAGGAAGGGAAGCAGCTTGGCGGGGTCGTCCTCAGCGCCGGCCAGCAGGCTCTCCAGGCCACTAGCATAGAGCATCTTCGGCGAAGCACGAGCCTTCTTCTCCATGTCTGCAAAGGCCACGCAATCCTCGGCAAGAACCTTGGCCTTGCTGTCCAGCTCGACCTTCGTCGCCTCCAGCTCCTTCCCCAGCGCACCTAGGCGGTCGCGGCGCTTCTTGAGCTTGGCCTCCCGGCCCCCGATGGCCGTCTCGCGAGCCTTCATGCCTTCTTCTTGCTCCTAGCGAAGACGAACCTCCTTCGCGAGCTGGTCCCGCAGGCCTTGCAGCTCGTCCTCTAGCGCCTTGCAACGATCGCGGACTTTAACCACCTCCCCCAGGGCTGCGTCACGAGCAGCCTTCGTCTCGAGGATGGCCTGCCTATCCTCGTCGCAGGCCGTCGAGGCTTGAACCAGCGCCGCCCGGATCGAGGCGTCGAAGCGAATCCATCCTGAAGCCAGCTCCAAGCGCCCGGCCACCAGGCGAGGGTCGGCGCCTAGAAGATCCTACCGCAGCCGGTCCAGCCCAGCAACAGCACGGTCCAGGATGGCAGGAGGAGTTGGAGAAACAACAGTCGGCGGAACGGACGAAGAAGGCGGCGAAGGCAAGACCACAGCATCCCGAGGCGGAGCCTGCTGCGCCCCAGCGGCTGTGGTGGCGGCAGTGGGCAAAGGCACCACAACAGTCGCTTGGGCCATGGGGGCTGAGCTCGCTCCCGCCAGCTCGACCAGGCCTTGCAAGGCCGACCGGGCAGGAGAAGCCCGCGCACCGCGGTCACCCTCCTCCACAGGCGGAGGCGCTGCCGCGGATGGAGCCTCTGGAGCCCCCTTCAGCTTCTTCGCCGCGGGCGCCAGCCTATTCAAGAGATACGAACGTCAAGCCTCGGGAGCGGAACAAGAAATAAAGACAAGGGTCAAGCACTTACGGGTCATCGCCGGTGCGCTCGGGCAGCCTCCCGCCAAACTTGAAGCCCGACAGCCGGCTGGAAGGGTCAACCTCGGAAGCAGAAGGCGCGTCTGCAGACTGCCTCGGGGCAGGGGCAGGCCCGCGGGAGATCATCCCGGTCCTGTCCTTCTTCGGGATCAGGGGCAAGCTCCCGCCGACCTGCTCGTCTTCATCCTCGTCATCATCGCTCGAAGAAAGGCGGAGACTGCGGTGCCTGCGCCGGGGAAGGGGAGCCCTCGATTCTCCGTCGGTCGCCTCGGAGTCGGGCCCCTTTCCTTGCTCCACTTCGACCTCCTCCTTGCTGGAGTCGCCGGAGGGCACATCCACCAGTCCCTCGGAAGCCGCCACGGGCACGAGCCCATCCCCATTAAAAACGGGCATGGACTTCACCACCTGCTCCCAGTCGTCGCGAAGGAACAAGGGCTTGGGTGCACCCTCCAACCTTGCCACCTCGCCCCCGACCAGAGATTGGAGGACCGCGGCCAAATCTTCGTCGCTCAGGGCCGCGGGGCTCGGATTCGGCCTCCACATCGGAGGTGAGTACTGCCGGAGTGGAGCCAGCTGGTGCTCCAGGAACTCCCTCAGCAGCAATGCACCGGTCAACTTCGCCGCCGCCGTGCTGGCCGGCCTCAGGTCCGCGTCCATCTTCTCCAACACCAGTTTCGCGCGGTGGTCCGTGAGCTCCGCTCGGCCCTAGTCACCGGAGCTCGCGGGCGGCTCCGCGGGCAAGATCAGCCTAGGATGGACGCGCCCGGCATCTACCAAGACCCACTTGCTCCTAAAGCCCTCAATCCTCTTCCCGGGATTCAAGATGGCAATGCAGCCATCGTACGCGACAAAGCCCGCGCACACGGAAGGAGAACCGCGAGAGACTCGGAGGGAGAAGTAGTGGCGCAGCAAGGCCAGTGAAGGCTGCACCCCTACGTGGGCCTCACAGTAGTAAGCGAAGATCGCCAGAAGAAGGACGGAGTTGGGGTGGAGATGCAGAGCCTGCAAGTTGTAATGGCGGAGGGCAGAGAAGAATAACTCGGAGAAGGGAGGCACCAGGCCCGCTGCAATGGAGCTTACAAAGAGAGGATAAAAGGTGCTCCCTCGGCCCTCAGGGGTGGCGGAGCCGGCCTTGAACACCTGCACCCCATTGATGCCCTGCGCATCCACCATCTGGCGCAGCCGGGCAAGGCCCGCCTTGGGCACGTTCGGCGAGTCCAGAGTAGGTGAGTACCAAGCTTTGGCCGGAGGCTGGCGAGGCGCCATGGCTTCCTAGGTCACGCAGCTGGAGTAGATCTGAAAATTTGGAGGAAGAAAGGGGAGGCACAAGAAAGGGGATCTGAGCAGCAACTGGAGTAAGCAAAAGACAAAGTCTGGGCAGATGCCATTCCTTTATCAACCTGCGTGGTTGCTGAAGCACTGGTGTCCAATCAACCGCCACGCGGCGCCCAAGACCGCAGGCTGTTAGGGCCCGCGGCGCTTCGCCCTTGCCCTTTCGCCTCTCAGCACGGCCAAGTCCGGGTGCACCTTGGGCCCGGGGGCTACTGTCGGCGTTCTGGGAACGGGGGTCCCCAGACTTGCCTGCCTGCGGCCTGCGGCGTGGCTCAAAGGGAGCCCAGCACGGCCCATCTTCATCAACACAAGACTCAACACCCTCGCGAGGGGCCAACCCTCGCGAGGAGGACGACATGGAGCTTCCTCAGGCACGGCTTCGTCAGGCTGGCTCGCGAGGAGGCGGATAGATCAAGGCGGGGTACCTCGCGAGGTGCCCGTGACACAAGCCATGACGACTCAGGGTGCCAGGCGGGTGCCAGCGCGCGCAACGTCCTCCTTTCCTCTTTGGTGCAAACGGGGCAAGCACAGCCGCGGAGTACCGAGGCGTCAGGCAAAGGTTGCCATTTCGGTGCAACGAGACCAAGACCAGGAGGACTACGAGATGGAGGTCACCGTGGAGACCAAGACGGCGTCATCACCAGAGCTTTGCGCAGGCGAAGACTGCTTTTGTCAGGATAGTTGATACTTGTTGTCCCCCTTCAAATTAGCCCGCCATTGTTGGCTCCCTTCCCGCTCGATATTTGGGAAGAGGACCAGGGCCTCTATAAATAGGACCAGCCACCCACATAGCAGGGACTACTTTTGGATCGGTTGGAAGCAAGGAGAGAAAGAGAGAGAGAGAGAAAGGGTGGCTGAACTCCTCCTAGCTATTCATCGCCCTAGCCAAGAACAGACCCTCGCGAGGCTGTTATTCCTTGTATTGTTCATCATCATCAGCCCCAAGAAGCAAACCACCGACCACACACTTGAGTAGGGTATTACACCACAACGGTGGCCCGAACCAGTATAAACCTTGTGTCTCTTGTGCAGTTCTTTCAGTAGCTTAGCTCTTTGCGAGACGGAGAGGTAGAAGGAGTAATCTCCGCGTGCACCCCAGTGTTCGAACCTTAAGGGTCTACCGGAACCCGAAATCCGACACTGACTTTTCTAGGGAATTTTTGCAACAGCGGTAAACTTTCTGTTTTCAAACAGCAACATATATACTTGCAAAATAAACATGGCAAAGGCTATCATTGCCACTTTTTATTGGAATAAAAGACGCAAAACATTATTCTAAATAACAATAAAGAAAATCCTAACATAATAAAATGACGCTCCAAGTAAAACTCATATCATGTGATGAATGAAGACATAGCTCCAAGTGAGGTTACCGATAATGTCGAAGACAAAAGAGAGGATGCCTTCTGGGAAATTCACAAGCTTAGTTGCTTGGATATTCCTTGAATATAACTTTGGGGTGCCTTGGGCATCCCCAAGCTTAGGGTCTTTTCACTCTTTATTCTCCTCATATCGACTTCTCACGCAAAACTTGAAAAACTTCAATCACACAAAACTTAACTGAACTTTGTGAGATAGGTTAGTATGATAAAAAGCAAACCATTTCACTTTTGGTACTGTCAAAGACAAGATTCGTAATTGTCCCAACACAATGCATAATGTAGCATATCATTTACACAATTTATATTGAGCAATATAAGCCATCGAAACTGGAAAACAAGCAAACTATACATTGAAAACAGAATCTGTCAAAAACAGAACAGTCTGTAGTAATATGTACTCAAACCATACTTCTCCTACTCCAAAAATTATGAAAAAATTAGCACCACGTGAGAAATTTGTATATTAACTTCCAAAAAGAGAATCAACTCAAAATCACTCTTTTGTTAAAAATGAGACTTATTTTCGTGAGCACAAAAGTTTATGTTTTTCAGCAAGATCAAATCAACTGTCACCCAACATGATCCCAAAGGCTTTACTTGGCAATTTATTGAAACAAAAGCAATAAAAATGAATAATACAATATCTTAATCATGTTACCACATAAAAACAGTAGGTAAATGTGCTGGGTTGTCTCCCAACAAGCGCTTTTCTTTAATGCCTTTTTAGCTAGGCATGATGATTTCAATGACGCTCGCATAAAAGATAAGAATTGAAACATGAAGAAAGCATCACGAAGCATATGAATAGCACATTTAGGTCTAACCCACTTCCTATGCATAGGGATTTTGTGAGCAAACAACTTATGGGAACAAGGATCAACTAGCATAGGAAGGCAAAACAAGTGAACCTTCAAAACAATCAACACATAGAGAAGAAACTTGATATTATTGAGATATGTAAGAGCATAAGTTCCTTCCTCATAATAATTTTCAGAAACATCATGAATGGATTCAACAATATAAATAGCACATACATCACTATTTTCACGATGCACAAGCATAGAAGATTTATCACTCTCTATGGCATACATGTCATGATAATAATCATCATAGATAGCAACTTTATTGTCATAGTCAATTGAAACCTCTTACAAAATAGTGGATGTACCACTAAATAAAGTCATGACCTCTCCAAATCAACTTTCATCAATATTGTAAAAATATTAAACACCCTCCAAAATAGTGGGATGTAACGCCTCGAGACCGTTGCGCCAGGTGTCTTCCGGTTATTCGCTGTTGTTGCCTTGTCATTTGTTTGCGTGTCATGCATTTCATGTCATGTCATCATGTGCATCGCATTTTCATACGTGTTCGTCTCTTGCATCCGAGCATTTTCCCCATTGCCCGTTTTGCAATCCGACACTCCGATGTCCTCCGACGCCCCCCCCTTTTGTCTTTTTGTGTGTGTGGGTGTTAAACGTTCTCGGAATGGATCGAGATTTGCCAAGCGGCCTTGGTACACCACCGGTAGACCGCCTGTCAAGTTTCGTGCCATTTGGAGTCTGTTTGATACTCCAACGGTTAACCGGGGAACTGTAAAGGCCTTGTGTGTGTTGCAGCCCAACATACCTTCAAAGTGGCCCAAGACCCATCCAAACCCCCTCCATCCTCTCGGTCGTTCGATCACGATCACGTGGCCGAAAACCGAACCTCATTTGGACTCTCCTAGCTCCCTCTACCAATATATATGTGTGCCTCCCTGAAAATTCGCGCAGATGAAACCCCAGATCTTCCTCCTCCGCGCGCCAGACATGTCCACTCCGCCGCCGGACATGTCCGCCAGCCACCTCACCCCAGCCAATCGCAGGCTGCCACCTCAGCATCGCCGCCGCCCGAACCAATCGCTGCACGCCACCTCGCCCGTGCCCGCGCCCTCTCTCTCCTCCCGGCCGCCAGGCCTGCCGGGGCCCGAGGCCGGCCCGCCCCGGACCGTGCCTCGCGCCGCCGCCGAGATCTGCGCCACCCGCGTCCGCCGTTTGCCGCTGCCGTCCACCAGCGACCGCCGCCGCGCGCTCCCAAGCCCCGATGCGCCGCCGCCCGTTCGCCCTCACCGAACTTAGCCGCCGCGCCGTAGCTCCTTCGCCCCGCCGCGCGCGCCCCCGTTGTCGCCTGCTCGCGCGCCGCCGCCCTGCTGTGCTACCGTCCCCGCGCCGCCATGGCTTGTCGCCGTCCTCCCTGCCGCCTCTCCTTCGCCGCTTCGTGCTCCGGTAGCCGCGCCGGCGTGCGTCGCTGGAACGCTAGCCGGCCCTCTCCTCCGCGGATCGGGATCAGGTCCACCACCTCGCCGTTCCATCCGCCCGCGCCCGTCCCCGGATCTCTCCGTCCCGAGACCGCCTCGTCCAGTTTTTGCGAGGTCAAATTCCACTGAGTCCCTTCTCTGTGATTATTTTTATGCCTCCTTTATCATGTCATAACTCCGCATCCGTACCTCCGTTTTGCATGCATGATATATCAAAATTTTCATCTGGTTGTGCACTTCATTTTGTTCCATTGTGTCATGCTTGTTTGAGTCCATCTTGATGCCCTAATGACTGTTGCAAGAGTGCTATAAAATGTTAGTTCCTGATTCTTATCAGATTATGAGCATTTGTCATTTTTGCCATGATTATTGTGTGCTGCATATGAGCATGACCTCTACATGTGTTTTGGGTTATGCCATGCCATCTTTACAGGGGTGTATGCCATGTATTTTTTTGATCAATGTGGTGACTAGCACAAGCATGCAAAATAGCTCTCGTGATGTTGCTGATTTCAGGGACTCAGAATTTCACTAAGTCTTTTCCCTGTTGTTATTTTTATGCCATGTATTCATGTTGCTACAGAGTGATCCATGCTTCTTTTGAGTATGTTCAGTAAGGATGATTTTGACATATGGTAATGCTCCATCCATCCATGTCCCTGTTTGCATTTATGGAGTGCCTTGGCAAGACTCAATCTTGCTCTACTTTTGCTATAAAATGTTCCTGGCAGATTGTTTACGTGTTAATCAATTTCGCCAAGGTTGTTGTAGTTGATCCATGCATGCTATGAGATTGTTCTTGCCATGGTTAGATTCTTGATCATGTCTTATTGTTGTTAGTATGCTTAGTTTGTCATGCAATGCCTTGTGTTGAGTGAATCGAGCACACAAACATGCCTTCATAATTCTTTTTTTACCATGTCCAGTTTTCTGCTATGTCTGAATCTGTTAACGCAACTTGCTATGTTTACATGGGTGCCATCATATCTTCTGATCCTTTTTGGCTTATGGTCAGTAAGGGACTTTTGTTATATGCTTTGAGTAGAATCATTCCATGCCTTTGGTTGCTATGTTCTGTTCCTGTAGCATGTTGTTAGCTTGCTCTAAACATTGCTTCCTGATGTTAATTCCTGGCATGTTATTATTTTCACTAAGTCTGTGATGCTGTTATCTTTTGCACTTTTGCCATGCTTGTTTGAACCTGCTATTGTGTGATTTATCCATAGCTCAGTGTTCGTCTTTTGTCAAGCATCTTGAGTAGATCACTGCCATGTGTTTTGTTGCTATGTTGGAGTGCAGTAGCTTAGTTTCTTGTTGCATTCTAGATGGCATTGTACTGTTAATCGCATAATTGTACCATTCTTGTTTTGCTTGCCATTTGCAAACCATGCATCTGATTCCGGTGATCTTTATATCGATTTCAACCGAATCAAATCATCTTTGCAGCGGCACTCTTGGTTTGCCAAGTTGATGTCCGGTTCAATCTTTTTCTTCCGAAGCACGCATATGCATTGCATATCACATCCCGCATATCATGCCATGTTTTGCATCATGTTGCTTGCGCATTGCACCGTGCTTGATTGTTGTTTCCTTTGCTTGTGTTCTTGCCTCGGGTAGAGCCGGGAGACGAGTTCGTGATCAAGGAACCCGTTGAGTACGTTTTCGAGGATCTAGCTTTCGTCAACTCAGAGAACTTTGCAGGCAAGATGACCACACCCTCGAAATCACCTCTATCTTTGCTTGCTAGTTGCTCGCCCTTTTGCTATGCCACGATACCTACCACTTGCTTTATCATGCCTCCCATATTGCCATGTCAAGCCTCTAACCCACCTTTTCCTAGCAAACCGTTGTTTGGCTATGTTACCGCTTTGCTCAGCCCCTCTTATAGCGTTGCTAGTTGCAGGTGAAGATGAAGTTTGTTCCATGTTGGAACATGGATATGTTGGGATATCACAATATATCTTATTTTAATTAATGCATCTATACACTTGGTAAAGGGTGGAAGGCTCGGCCTTATGCCTGGTGTTTTGTTCCACTCTTGCCGCTCTAGTTTTTGTCATACCGGTGTTATGTTCCTTGATTTTGCGTTCCTTACGCGGTTGGGTTATAATGGGAACCCCTTGACAGTTCGCCTTGAATAAAACTCCTCCAGCAAGGCCCAACCTTAATTTTACATTTGCACTAACAACCTATCACCTTCCCTTGGCTTTTCGCGAGCCCAAGGGTCATCTTTATTTTAACGCCCCCCCCCCCCCCGCCAGTGCTTCTATAAGTGTTGGTCCGAACTAGAGCCCCTTGTAGCGCCACCTTGGGGAAATTTGAGGGTTGGTTTTAGTTGTACAGATTGCTCATCCGGTGTTCCCTAAGAACTAGATATGTGCAGCTCCTATCGGGATTTGTCGGCACACTCGGGCGGTCTTGCTGGTCTTGCTTTACCATTGTCGAAACATCTTGTAACCGGGATTCCGAGTCTGATCGGGTCTTCCTGGGAGAAGGATTACCCTTCACTGACCGTGAGAGCTTGTGATGGGCTAAGTTGGGACACCCCTGCAGGGTTTTGAACTTTCGAAAGTCGTGCCCGCGGTTATGGATAGATGGGAATTTTTTAATGTCCGGTTGTAGAAAACTTGAAACTTAACTTAATTAAAATGCATCAACCGCGTGTGTAGCCATGATGGTCTCTTTCCGGCGGTGTCCGAGAAGTGATCACGGTTCTTGTGTAATGCTTGTACGTAAGTAGTTTCAGGATCACTTCTTGATCACTTCTAGTTTACAGCCGTGCTTTGCTTCTCTTGTCGCTCTCCTTTGCGTAAGTTAGCCACCCTATATGCTAGTGCTTGCTGCAGCTCCACCTCACTACCCTCTCCTATCCATAAGCTTAAATAGTCTTCATCTCGCGGGTGTGAGATTGCTGAGTCCTCGTGGCTCACAGACACTTCCAAACAGTTGTAGGTGCCGATGATACCAGTACAGGGGAAGCAACCCAGCTCAAGTGGGAGCTCGATGAAGATCGTGTTCGTTGTGTTGTTTCGTTTCCAGTTGATCAGTAGTGGAGCCCAGTTGGGGCGATCGGGGATCTAGCATTAGGGGTTGTCTTTCTTCATTTGGTTCCGTAGTCGGACCTTGATTGTATTCTGGATGATGTAATGCTATATTTATGTATTGTGTGAAGTGGCGGTTGTAAGCCAACTCTTTATCCCTTTCTTATTCAGTACATGGGATGTGTAAAGATTACCCCTCTTGCGACATGCCTACAATGCGGTTATGCCTCTAAGTCATGCTCCGACACGTGGGAGATATAGCCGCATCATGGGTGTTACATGGGATCACTACTACCTAGAGTTGACACTCTTCGAAACCCACTTTTATCAATGTAATCATCATAACTAGGAGGCATCTCATCATCATAGAAAATTTTCTTATCGAAAGTAGAAGGAATCAAAGGACCATATTCATTAAGCAAAGCATCCCCAAGCTTAGGACAAGCATTATTTCTAGTAGATAAATCTTCAAACATTTCATACTCATTAAACATAGCATCCCCTAGCTTGTGGTTATGCATACCATCACAATCATTCTTATCAAAAGCATGAATGGCACCAATAGTATAGCAAACATTATTATCATATTCTTCCAAGCAAGTGCTAAAAAATTTCAAGATCATTAGGGATATCGTTGTCTTCCCAATCATAATCATTACAACAAGTAGTAGGTATCACAAAATCATACTCAATATCATCATCCTCCATCAACATATTTGATTCACTTTCATGAGGCACAATGGTGATAGGAGCAACATTATTTCGGAGAGATACATTTTTACCTTTATTCTTTCTTATTTTCTTCTTCTTCACCACATCATGTGTGGGTTTAATTATTTTTTTCAAGCTTCTTGTTGAAGAGGTTGATTCGATAGGAAGCTCCTCCTCGTTACCTGATTGATCATAATAAACACTAGGAGGGTATTGGGTAACATTTTCCCTTTCATTAGTACTCTCTTCATATTTTATTTGTTTTCTTGTCTTTAGATAGTTGGCATTATAAGGATTCTCAATGCAATTTACCGTACAAAACATATAAATTTCCTCTAGATCAAAATCAAGGAATATTTCGAGATTAAATTTTGGAATACCCTCAATTGTATGTTTCATTTCTTCATACCCCAAAAGAAGACTAAGCTCTTTATGATGCTCAAGGGTAATCAAGTTATCACAATTTTTGGACACTAATTGATCATGAAACAATTTGCATTAGAGATTTAAATGACCATGTTTATTGCAAGGCTCACAAGGACGGCGGAAAAAAATAAATCTTTGAGCACAATCATCTAGCCTCTCTTGCAACTTTTTCATTTTCTAAATATTTATGCTTCTTACAAAATCTATCTTCCCTTTTGGTGTGCAATAGCATTCCCAATTCACTCCGCAAAAATTAACATGCTTATAAAAAATATTTTTCTCATGACTAGTGCAATCATCATTAACATTTCGGATATTCAAAGAATTCATACTAACAACATTGCAATCATGCTCATCATTCAAATATTTTGGGCCAAACATTTTATTGACTTCGTCTTCTAACAATTGAGCAAATTTTTCTGATACATCATTTTTGAGAAAGATATTATAAAGATGATCAATAATATGATGCAACCTCGGTTCCATTTTTTGTAGTTTTATTTTTATAAAACAAACTAGTGATAAAACAAGAAACTAAACGATTCAATTGCAAGATCTAAAGATATACCTTCAAGCACTCACCTCCCCGGCAACGGCGCGAGAAAATAGCTTGATCTCTACTACGCAACTTTATACTTGTAGACACGTGTTGGGCCTCCAAGCGCAGAGTTTTGTAGGTCAGTAGAAATTTTCCCTCAAGTTGATGACCTAAGGTTTCTCAATCCGTGGGAGGCGTAGGACGAAGGTGGTATCTCTCAAGCAACCTTCACTACAAAAAAGACACATCCGTGACATTTTGGGCCGAACGAAAAAATTTTCTGTCATACATATGACACTTCTATGACGATGATTGTGAAAAAGCCCGGTATCATCGTAGATGTGGTGGGCTCCTACTTCTATGACAAAAAATCATGACAGAAAATGGGCTTTTCGTCCAGGGCGGGCCGGAGACGCATCTGCATCACATACTTTGGGCCGTCCATGACGGAAAAACCCATGGTAGAAGCAAGGGCGAGGAAAATTTCGAGGAGTTCCCGGTTACGGTGGGAGGTCGGGGGCCGAGCGATGCGCACTTCTCTCGTACACGTACGCGCATGTGTGCGAGGCGTTGGCTCTATATAAACCTGAGCGAGGCATTGGGCTCTAACTGAACCCGAGCGATTGCACTGCAGGCTACGCGTTACTAAACCCGAGCTATCGATCGATGGCTGTTAACTAAACCCGATCGAGCGATTCCTTCGCTACTACTACTAACTGAAGCCGATTGATGCTGCCTCTGGATGAACAGTGAGCGTTGTGGGCGGGGGGTTGGATGAATAGTTCCTGGTGGGGGTGGATGAACAGGACCTCGTGGTGTTGCCTCTGGATGAACAGGACCCCGATCGATCAAGCTGGTTGGGGCTGGATGAACAGGACCCCGTGGAGGGTTGGATGAACAGGACCACCCCGTGGAGGGCAGGATGAACAGTAGACGGTGGAGGGCAGGATGAACAGTAGCCCGTGGAGGGGTGGTTGAACAGGAGCCCGTGGAAAGGGCTAGTTGAACAGTAGCCGGTGGAGTAGCGCGCGGTGGAGGCTAGATGAACAGGAGCCCGTGGATGAACAGTCGCAAGTGGAGGATGGAGTAGGTCGACGGTGGATGAACAGCAGCTCGTGGAGGCTGGAGGGGGTCGACGGTGGAGACGAACAGTATGCTGTGGAGTCCCGTTTTGCGGTATGCCACACCCTTCCCGATGAACATGACCCCCGTTTTGACCGTAGCACTCCAACACAAGTCCGTTTCGTCCGTTTTGCGGTACGCCACACCCCTCCCGATCAACAGGACCCTCGTTTCGACCATAGGAGGTCTGTTTCCTCCAGTTTGCAGTAAGCTAGACCCCTCCCGATCAACAGGATCCCATTTCGAACGTGGACGATCGAACACAAGGTCGTTTCCTCTGTTCTGCGGTATGCCAGGCCACGTTTACATCGCTTGTTCCGTCCAAGCCCTCCCGATGAACACGACCACACATTCCGTTCCGACCCAGCCGGTTGGCTCCCACGCGTTCCGTTGCCTCCCCATGAACACGATGCATTCCGTTGCCTCCCCATGAACACGACGCATTCCGTTGCCTCCCCATGAACACGACACATTCCGTTGCCTCCCCATGAACACAACGCATTCTGTTGCCTCCCCATGAACACGACGACGATGCTGTTTGTCCATTACGACCCAGCCATGTACACGAGCCCTGGTCGTACGTATGCGTGAGTAGGCATTCGAGACCCCGCCCGTATGTACACATACGTGGCTGTATTTTCTTATGGTAGAAGCGAGGGCGAGGAAAATTTCGGGGAGTTCCCGGTTACGGTGGGAGGTCAAGGGCCGATTGATGCGTGCTTCTCTCATACAAGTACGCGCGTGTGTGCGAGGCGTTGGCTCTAACTGAACCCAAGCGAGGGCGTTGGGCTCTAACTGAACCTGAGCGATTGCACTGCAGGCTACACGCTACTGAACCCGAGCGATCGATCAATGGCTGTTAACTGAACCCGATCGAGCGATTCCTTCGCTACTGCTGCTAACTGAAGCCGATCGATGCTGCCTCTGGATGAACAGTGAGCGTTGCGGGGGGGGGGGGGGTTGGATGAATAGTTCCTGGTGGGGGTGGATGAACATGACCCCATGGTGTTGCCTCTGGATGAATAGGACCCCGATCGATCGAGCTGGTTGGGGCTGGATGAACAGGACCCCGTGGAGGGCTGGATGAACAGGACCACCCCATGGAGGGCAGGATGAACATTAGACGGTGGAGGGCAGGATGAACAGTAGCCCGTGGAGGGGTGGTTGAACTGGAGCCCGTGGAGAGGGCTGGTTGAACAGTAGCCGGTGGAGTAGCGCGCGATGGAGGCTGGATGAACAGGAGCCCGTGGATGAACTGTCGCAGGTGGAGGCTGGAGGAGGTCGATGGTGGATGAACAATAGCTCGTGGAGGCTGGAGGGGGTCGAGGTGGAGATGAACAGTATCCCGTGGAGTCCGGTTTTGCGGTACGCCACCCCCCTCCCGATGAACAGGACCCCCGTTTCGACCATAGCGCTCCAACCCAAGTCTGTTTCATCCGTTTTGCGGTACGCCACACCCCTCCCTATCAACAGGGCCCCCGTTTCAACCGTAGGAGGTCCATTTCCTCTGTTTTGCGGTACGCCAGACCCATCCCGATGAACAGGATCCTGTTTCGAATGTGGCCGATCGAACACAAGGCCGTTTCCTCCGTTCTGCGGTACGCCAGGCCTCATTCCCATCGCCTGTTCCGTCCAAGCCCTCCCGATGAACACAACACATTCCTTTTGCCTCCCATGAACACGACGCATTCTGTTGCCTCCCCATGAACACGACGCATTCCGTTGCCTCCCCATGAACACGACGACGGCGATGTTTCTCCGTTCCGACCCAGCCATGTACACGAGCCCCGGCCGTACGTATGTGCGAGTAGGCGTTCGAGACCCCGCCCGTATGTACACATATGTGACTGTATTTTCTTTCTTGCATCCTGGCCACCTCTACTACGACACGTGCGCGCCTCTACATCCACCAGTATATATGTACGTACATGTTCGCGACCAGAATAACAACGCTACATACGCTTCGACCAGGTGGGTCCCGACTATCAGGCACTTCCTTGCATGCAAAGATGTAGCTGGTGGGTCCTAGCAATCAGGGGGGCGAAATACAGTGGCCCGTCCTGTGGGTCCCGGCTATTAGGTGAAGGAATAATTATTTTGCACGTAATAAGGAGGCACTTTCTTGCTGCGGCCGTGGACCCAGCTGTCAGCCTCTCCACGTACAGTCCACATCCGATGGAAGACGTTCCTTGACCACATTGACCACGCCGCGCCGAGAGCACCAGGGCGGTGGACGACGGCGAGGCCTAGGAAGGGGACGACGCGGAGCCGGGGAAGACGCGACAGTGGGTGCCCACGTGTAGAGGAGTACGAGGGTTCACTGGTTCGCTGCAGTGTGAGGCTGCCGTCGGCATAGAATAACAGGGGGTGTGGGTGAGTAGAGGGATGGCCTGGCCAGCGGTGGGAGTAGTAGGGGGCGGTGAGGCCTCCTCCGCATCGCAGCCGGCCACGGGAGGCAGGAGCACGAGGCACGATCGACGCTGGTTTGGGTGGCTGGAGCAAGAAGATCAGAGGTTGAAGAAGCACTACGGCCGTTGGGTGGACATCGTACGGTCACTAGATCTAGAATCGTGCATATTGACTAAGTTGAAAAAGCCCTCCGTCCCCGTCAACTTTGTAGGCCCACAAGTCAGCCTACCACTATACTAGGTTCCAGCTAACAGGGGGAGTATTCATTTTTTTGTGCGTAATAAGGAGGCACTTCCTTGCGTGCGAAGATATAGCTGGTGGGTCCGAGCTGTCAGCGGCAGTAACGTTTTTCGTGAAATACAGAGGCCCTTTCGGTGGGTTCCTGATGTCAGGTGGAGGAATCATTATTTTGCGCGTAATAAGGAGGCATTTCCTTGCGTGTGGCCGTGGACCCAGCTGTCGGCCTCTCCATGTAAAGTCCACTTCAGATGCATGTCGGTCGTTGACCACGTTGACCAGGCCGCACCGAGAGCACCAGGGCAGTGGACGACGGCGAGGCCTAGGAAGGGAACGACACGGAGGCAGGGAAGACTCGATAGTTGTTTCCCACGCGGAGGGGAGTACGACTGTATGAGGGTTTACTGGTTCGTCTGTCGTCGCCGGAGAATAACAGCAGGTGTGGGTGAGTAGAGGGATGGCTAGTCCAGTGATGGGAGTACGGTGGGGCGGTGAGGCCTATGCGGCAGCAGAGTCGACCGCGGGGAGGAGGGAGCAGGCAGTCCTGCGGGCGCCTGTTTGAGTGTTTGGAGCGGGAAGAGTAGAGATTGAAGAAGCACGACGGCTTTGGATGGCCATCCAACAGTCACTGCTTGTGTGTCAACCTTTTTTTAGGAAAGCCTTAAATCTGTGGAAAACAGCATACATCCCATCTGCCATTATTTCTAATAATTTACAGCCCATTTGCTAATTGTTAAGGTTTTTTTGGAGCCCATATTCTTTTTGTTAGCATTACAGCCCATATTGTGGCCACGGTTAAAAAATTATACGAAATTTTGCATATTTCGATGTGGTCTGAACTGTTTTTAATCCCGAAATTTCGACTCACATTCAAACTGGTTTAAAAAATAAATGTATATCAATATAAAATCCAACAAATTCTCCACACATAAAAATTAATGTAATTTCAAATCTTGAAATGAAAAAAAGATATTTGAAACTAATTGCCGGTTCGATGTGTTTTAAAAATGTACAACCCATTTCTCTTTATTGATGGGCCATTTTCTCGGCCAGCCGAATGAAAGCTATCCTCGTCTTGAAAGATTTGCAACCCAACAGGCCTGACAAAGCGACTTACTTGGCAAATCACAAAAAAACTGGGTTGTGGCCGTGGACCCAGCTGTCAGCCTCTCCACGTACAGTACTCTTCCGATGAAATGTCGTTGACCATGTTGACCACGCCGCGCCAAGAGCACCAAAGCGGTGGACGATGGCGATGCCTAGGAAGGGGACGACGCGGAGCCGGGGAAGATGCGACAGTGGATGCCCACGCAGAGAGGAGTACGAGGGTTCACTGGTTCGGCTGCGGTGTGAGGCTGCCGTCGCCGCAGGGCCTGTCTAGCAGTGGCAGTAGTAGGGGGCGATGAGGCCTCATCGGCAGCACAGCCGGCCACTAGAGGCAGGAGCAGGCGGTCTCCCCAGCTCTGGTTTGGGCGGCTGGTGCAAGAAGAGCAGCGATTGAAGAAGTAGCAGGACCATTTGATTCAAATCTAACGGTTACTGCTGCTAGAATCGTTTGTTGACTAAGTTGACAAGCCCTGCGTGCGCGTCAACTTCGTAGGCCCACAGGTCAGCCTCCCAACCGGTGCGCCCCAGATGTCAGTGGGAGGAATCATTTTTTTCAAGTAATAAGGAGGCAGTTGATTGCGTGCGGCCAGGCCAGCGGAGGGTGTAGGGTGGGCCGGGGAAGCCTGCGCGGCATCATAGCGGGCCACAAGAGGAGGGAGCAGGCAGTCCCGCCGGTGCTAGTTTAGGCGGCTGGAGCAGGAAGATCAGAGATTGAAGAAGCACGTCAGCCGTTGGATGGATATCCAACACTAACTGTTGCTAGAATCGTGTGTTCCCTGAAAAAGCCTTGCGTACACAAGTCAGCCTCGAAATCTGTGGCGTGTACAACCCATTTGCTATTATTTTTATAATTTTTACTCATTTTCTAATTCATATGGAATTTATTGCAGCCTGTTTTCCATTTTTAGAATTGCTAGCCATTTTTTGGTGAGTACCAGGGTCAGAAAATTAACTAAATATGTGGGAAATTTTGAAAATTCGCAAATTTTTTGCTAGGGAAGGAAATATTCTTAATCCAAAAATTAATAGCCATACTAAAACAAATTTAAAAGTAAATTAGTACTATGTCATGTTAAATCCAATGAAATACGTATAAGATATCAATGAAGAACAAAAACAAAAAAAGAAACTTATATCCCATTTGCTATAATTTTTTTGGAATTTTCAACCCCTTTTGATATTACTTTTAACAGACATTGACCATACTCTTAAGCCAGGCTGGAATGCATCCCTCCTCGTCTTGAAAGATTTGCAGCCCAGTAATTCGGAGAAAACAAATAGGCCTAGCTTGGGTATTCTTCAAAAAGAAGTACTAGGCTACCTATTTTCCCAAAGAACTGGTGCATGAGCATTTAGCTTTATTTATTTATTTACTTATTTATGTTCAGGGGACCATGAGCATGTACCTGGGCCGGATTCATGTGAGAGCCTCCCTTCCAGTTAATTATGGGCTTCTCTATTGGGCCTTCATCAGTGGGCTGCATGTTATCAACAAGTGGAAAATGTGTTTCGAGTTTCAAAAAAAAGTGTTCCGTACGATAAATAGTATGCACTACGTATGGTACGGGGCACTAAAGGATCGAACCGTGCAACAACTTCCAAAACATTGTGTTTGTCATTCTAACAACACATTTATTCAACCAATAGATGAAAGATACTACTGATTGTACATTGAAAACGGCAGCAGCATCAACCAGGGCTGGGGGTACAACAAAAGAAGTAAGCAGGCCAGAAGAGTGAAGACGTAGCTCTCTCTTCCAAACCAAACATCAGCCATCATTACAAAAGGGCTACCAAAAAAGAACATGTGTATGCATCAAACTAAATAAAGATCCTACTACACCAAGTGTACGCATCTAACTAACTGGCTTAGTTAGACGTTACTATTTATTTATTTTTAAATGGAGGCAAAAAAATTGCCTCGTCGATTAATTAAGAAGAAGAGAATTTCCCGGTTAATCTAGGGAAAAACGGGCTAAAACCGAAGATGTTACTATTTATTAAGCTGCAGTGGAGTCGCAGATGGAGAGGAGTCGGAAACTTCACTGGTTCGGGTGCGCGGCAGCACAGCTGCGGTGTTGCCCATGGGAGACAGGAGCAAGAACAGAGGTAGAAGAAGGAGTAAGGCTATTGGATTAACATCCAACGGTCCAGCTGCTAGAATCATTTGTTGATTAAGTTGACAAAGCCGTGCGTACACGTCCGCTTAGTAGGCCCACAAGTCAGTCACCAAACCTGACGGGTCCCAGCTTTCAACGGGATGAATAATTTTTTCGCAAAACAAGGAGGCACTTCCTTCCGTGCGAAGATACAGCCGGTGGGTCCCAACTGTCAGGTCGAGGAAACATTATTTTTTCAACTTAATAAGGAGGAACTTTCCTTGCGTGCGACCATGGACCTCATGGGTCCCAGCCGTCAGGCTCTCCATGTAAAGTCCTCTTCTGATGACTCTCTTTTGTTGAACACGCCGCACCGAACGTGGCGAGGCAGTGGACGATGGCGAGGCCCTAGACAGGAACGACTCGGAGATGGGAAAACGTGGCAGTGGAGTCGCAGATTGAGAGGAGGAGAAGTGTTATAACTGGTTCTGTTGCGGTTTGGGGCTGTAGTCTGTGGAGAATAACAGGAGGTGTCGAGGTGTGGAGGGATAGCCTGGCTGGCGGTGGGGTAGTGCTTCACAGCGATGCGTGCTAAGCACAGCCGCTAGCCACCGGAGGCCGGACCAGGCGGTCCCGGCGACGCTAGAGGAAGAAGACGAGATATTGAAGGTGCATGTCGGCCATTGGATATAAATCCAATGGCTGTGGATGACACTATCATTTGTTGACCAAGATGACAACGCCCTGCGTAGGCTTCGACCTATTGGCCCACATGTCAGCATGCAAAAATGTGGCATATATTTAACCCATGTTTTCTAGAATGTACAGTCCATTTGCTGGGCTGGGTGAACAAATAATTTCGCGTCAATCAGGCCCATTTATATTTTCTAAGAAATCCCAGCCCATTTGCACTTCCTTGAAATACACGTATTAGGTGGGCTTATTATATATACTCCCTCCGTCCGGAAATACTTGTCATCAAAATGGATAAAAGGGATGTGTCTAGATGTATTTTAGTTTTAGATACATCCCTTTTTGTCCATTTTGATGACAAGTATTTTCGGACGGAGGGAGTATAATGTTATGTTAGAGGAGCAATTAATATCAAAGAATAAACCGGAGAGGCACATTATATATATATAATTAAGAAATTAGCGCGTTATTGCTCAAAATAAAAATGAGTGCGTTATTATTAAATTGGTCCTTAAAATCTTCGCAAGCTTTTGTACGCAATCACCAGGATTTTCCTTGCGTGTGAGTCAAAAACAACCATGAACTTCCGTTAAACATTTACATTTATAAGTTGGGATGTTTTTATAATATATATATAAGTCTCTATAAAATGTACGATAATAGTAATAATATAAATATATATAATGTGGTTAGAAGGGAAAACATAAATTGGACACATCATTACTTTTATAAGAGACCTGCGTTTTATACCCCACAGTAGGCATACTAACAAGTTCACACACAAATACAACAAAAAAGGTAAACATTCATATCAAACTCAGGTTCACAGGACACGTTCATATCCATAGCCAACATTCACAATCAACAACTCAAAAGATTCATATATACACAAGCTCAGCATATCTATGCATCCAAATGATTGATAGATCACACGACAATATTCATACATAATTTACAAAAAGATTCAGATATACACATGTTCATTATGTTTATGCATCGAAATGATTGAGATCACAGCCAATATGATCCATGGACAAACTTTAATTACCGAGGGTACAGACTGGTAAATGGTGTTCAATCGAAGGTACTTCTTGCTAAAATTAGTTCTTGTACGAGTAAACTTTCGAGTACATAAGAGGCAGCACAGACAATCTGAACTTTGCTTGTAGGTTTATCCTCAAATAG
The DNA here is from genome assembly GCA_034509565.1 of Triticum monococcum. Lineage (NCBI taxonomy): Eukaryota > Viridiplantae > Streptophyta > Magnoliopsida > Poales > Poaceae > Triticum > Triticum monococcum. Next base: position 490,787,593 of record CM067846.1, read on the forward strand.
TGGCCTCGTGCCGAGGGAGGTTTGAGCAACTTGGCCACTACTTTCATCCAACCAGTTTACTGGCTCATTTGGGTCCTGTATCTCGCCAAAATTCTACATTGAAGACGAGAAAGGAGGCGGTTGAGAAAATTAACCACCCAATTTTTTTGTGCAGTTCAACTGAAATGGAGCATCCTTGGCGTGCAGACTAATTAAGTGCCAGATGAATATACGCGTCAACAAACTTGTCTGGAATCTTTAGAGTCCATGCCATATGGTTCGCTACCATATGTGCCAATAACCAAAAGGCACAAGTTGGGACCAAAGACTGGACTGCATTTTTTTGGGCTATGCACCAAGAAATATTTTTGGCGTTCACTCTCCTAACACTTGGAGTTTGACAATTGGTTGACGCCGGTTGATACTCGAATGAATATAGGCAGTTCTTGTCAACATCGAGGCTTGTCTGAGTGAACTTTGGAGTACATAGCAGCAGCATAAGTACCTGTCCATCTGGTCATTTTGTGCAGTTCTACTAAAATCACCCGATGTAATGATTTGCCTGCGAGTTCAGGCTCCAAATTAATCCTTTATGAAATCGGCAAACAGTAGCACAATACCAAATTACCAATACATATGACAAGCACAATAATCAGGATAAAGACTAGTACTAACCTGTGTGAGGTAGCATATCAATTACTATTTCCTTTGACTGGAAGCCGAGATAACCCAAGCGACTGACAGCAAAGGAAGAAAGCATGCAGAGTTTAGCGACTGACAGGAAAGGACGGAAGCTGTCGAGGCAATGAAGCACCCAAAGTTTATGTGCAGTTCCACCAAAATTGAGCATCCCTGTTGGCACATATATTGAGAGAGTGAGATTACTGTAATAGTGGGACTAGTTTATGAAACATAGACTAACAAATAGAAGCACCCTCATTATCTTAATGGGTAAAGTTAGCAACATAGTAGTCTTGCTTAAAGAGACGTAATAGTTTATTTAATCAGTGCCATTTAGCTCAACTCAACACTCAAAGCATTGCCATTTATCATAGGTTGCAAATCTTTAACGTGCAAAGATAAAGGAGTTTCTCATGACAGTAGCACGATACAAATAGAGATGACAGCAAACTAATATGGATGAAGGCCTTAGGCCCGTACCAACCTGAGAAAAAAACCTTATTCATGTAGTCCCATAAGAGATGATAAAGCACTCACTGGAATCACAGAATAGTATAAATTTTTGTGCACTTCAAATGTATGGTTGAAATCACTCTTGTTTACCAGTGCTAAGATTATATCGAAAGATTATCAAGAACTTCCAACAGAGTTAAAGCACTGGCTGGGATATAGTTCATTGTATTGTCTTGTGTAGTTCCATTTGATGTATGATTGGCACAACATGATCCGTGTTTGCACAAGTAGGAACAAGGTGAAACCTTCATTAGCTTAGTGAGAAAGGATAGGAAGACATTAGCATATTACTCAACCAGTAGCATCAAATTCATGATGGACAATACGCAAAACATTCCCTCATTGAACCAATGGCAATAAATTGACATGCAAAACAATAGCACTATTATGTCATGACACTAATAATATTCCCTCCCTAATCCACCACACGATTCACCTCCATAGACAAACATACACACGTACATGATTCAGCATAGGGTCCTACTAAAGATTTGTTTAACTCCAACAGGAAAATTAGGCAGTAATAAATTAGTGGTACTTAAGTACTCCTAATTAATTAAGTGAGACAGCAGAAGTGGAAGGGCTCCCTGGAGGATCGTCTCACATGTAAGGTAGTCATTGCCGGAGCCCTTGAATGGCCTCGACTGAGGCCTCTGGCTTCAGCAAGATCGCCTTGGCAATGTTTATTCTTCTTCCTCTTCCTCTTCATGCTCTGTTTCTCTTTCTCCTCGCCAGTTGGTGAAACCAAGTACATGATTGGCCTTCTAATTTAGAATTGGTTTTGTCAGCGAGGGACTACAAGTGTACTAGTAAAAAACAGCATTATTTTCTCATGGCAGTCGGAAAATAGAGATGAACACATGCATTAAATATCATTCTTACCTAAAGGAAGGTTATGGCGCCAATATGGATGATGAGGATTGGAACACAGATCTCCCTTTGTGCAATTCCACCAAAATGAACCAACTGTTCCATTTTGACATTCCAGTTAAACAGCACAAAAGTCACTTCTTTTAAGAAGAGTTTTGTGCAGTGCACCAAAAGGTCACAACAGCAACCAGGTGAATTGGATATCCCTGTTTGCACAAAAAGGCACAAAGGAAACAGTCAGAGTCTCAAACAATTACAGGCAAAAACACTTGGCTAAACTTGTCATGGCTTATAACAGTGGAATGGCTTCATTTTTATACCAGGGACATTAGATTAAGAACAGCTAAGGCTGCGTTCAGTTCACAGGTTTGGTGCAGGATTTTTGTAGGAACACAATTCCTATGGTATTATTTCCCTTCAAACTGTTCGGAACATGGGAAAGGTGAATAATATTTCATAGGAAAGCTGGTATGGTAGTACTGATTCCATAGGAGAAACATCCATGCGCTGCTCATTTTTTGGGCGGAAGCCTGAGGTAGGCGCTCGCTGCCATGTGTTAGACAGGTTGTTGTGTTGTGTTGCCGGAATAAAAAAATCAACCTATGTGTGGTACGTGAGGTGAGGACAAGAGTAGTCACTATGCAGCTGAATAAACAAATAGCATCTCATACTGCCAATCATGCTACTCTAAAAAAACAAATCTGTACATTTCGTAGTCCATCCGAACACATTCTCTTGAGAGTTTCCTCCGGTTCACTGTTCCATAGATTTATACCTACATTCCTTTACAATTCCTCTATTTTCATCAAGACCTGTGTTTTCTGCCCCTTTATTCTGAACAGAGCCTAAATATTTGGTATAAGGGCATGGGACAGTGGGTGCACCAGCAGTCCAGCACCATGTACGTAAACAGGGGCATAGAGTGGTGATTCATAGTTTGTTTCCCCGAGAAATAAACATCCAAGAAACATATCTGGGTTGGTCCCATTTTTTTTCACTCTAGCCACCTACTCCTATGTGTGGATAGCAAATCTGGTCCTGGTCATACCAATGTGTACAACGTTACCCCTATATTTCCCTTTTCGACCAAGAGACTGGTTGGATGACTAGTCTGTACTACTTTCACCCCCTTTCCTTCCTGTTTGTACCAAGTCCGATGTACATACTAAATTGCCCCACCCCCACTTTATTTCTTGTTTGAACCAAGTACTCCCTCCGTCCGGAATTACTTGTCATCAAAATGGATGTGTCTAGAACTAAAATACATCTAGATACATCCATTTCAATGACAAGTATTTTCGAACGGAGGGAGTACAAGATTCGACTCCATGAAGTAGCTTTACATCTAAAAATAGAAGAAAAAATATGTGACGTTGGACCATCCGATCAAGAGGGGCTGAGAGGTAGAAAATGATGCACATGTAGCGACATAGCGAGCTGGGGAAGTAGAGCTAAGGCGGTTTCAAACGAAGATATACCTGAAGGTCGTCGGGATGTGGATAGGTGGGCGGCTGGAGGCCGGATCCACCCACAGGCAACGACGAAGGGATCGGAGGACCTCCCGCGCCAGCGCTCGGCTAGAGATAACAGTGCGGTCGGCAGTGGGTCTCCTCCCTCGCTGTCGACGACGGCCTAAACGCTGCCCCTCCTCCCCTTCATCAGCGGAGGGGGATACGTCCAGATCTATAACCAGCGGTGAGGATAGAAAGCTAGTGTTTTTGAAGGGAGAAAGACAGTGTTACTACCCCTATCTTGTTTAAATCCGGAGAGGATGAGAGTGTGTGAATAGAGCAACCCTAGCAAGCAAGCGCGGAGGCTCCGACCTATATATACGTAGTGAGCAACCCTAGCAAGCAAGCAACCCCTATCTTCGTCAACTCGTACAAGACCGAGAAATTTGATTACTACAATGCCCTCTCCCTCGCGGACTGAGCACCGGTGCCTTAACTGCACCTGCCTTTGGCTACATGACAGGAGGACCAACCACCTATTGGGCCCACCTGTCATAGACGCAAAGGCAGGAGCAGTAAGTTGAAGCTTTCGCTATCCCTCCCGCATGAGGTGGACGGACATGCAGCAGTGGATTCGATACTGTAGAAGTAGGAGTAACATCATTATTGTTCGTCTTCTCGAAGAGGCGAAGAGCCAAGCGCAACCCGAACGTGGCAGTTGCGAACGCTCTCGTGGTGTGATTCCTTGGAGTACTAACCAGGCTCTTGTATGAGACAAAATTGCTATTGTTTAACCATTAAACTCCATTATCCATTGGTTGATACTCATTCTGCATAGGTCCACACGCTTAGCACCGTTTCCACCTAGGGTCACCAATGTTTATTTGCTAATTAATAGCATTGCATGCAATGAACTAGCCATTGCAAGTCATTAAAAGCATGCACACCTCTCATCTCTTATTGGTTGATATGTCAAGAAACAAGAAACAAGGTAGAAGTTAATGCACCACGCCTAAGTGTTTTGGGACTATTTGGTTTTCGTAAGATGACTTACACACCTAGACGGAGGGAGTAGTATAGCCCTGTAAACCGGAAAGGAGTATTTGCCTTTCTAGAGATTTCAACAAGTGACTAGACTACACCGTGTGCAGTACTCCCTCCCTTCCGGTTTATAGGGCTCAAATCTCAAATCTCATGAACCAATGCATTTTGCAATTGGAGGAATGTATCTCGTACTTTACAAAACTACCCTAATTAAACTCATGCATTAGTTACGTAGTTCTCCTATTTTCCTCTTCGCCTTGGTCGCGGTGCACAATATTGAGCACTCCTATATGACTAGCCGCTCTATCTACATGCGAGACATTTCAAAGCATCCGGGCCCACGTGCCATCCACCAAATCACAGCGAGGTGCTACAGTCGAGACTCACCTGTCACCCCTGTGTGGCCGTCATGACCCGTCATATCACAAAACCCACACCTTTACCAGTAGTGGTAAGGTGGCCTCCATGTTGGACTGGACGAAGCAACCATCATTTCACTAGAACGCTTGTTCAAGCCCTTTATTCCCTTTCTTGAAGAAAACCTCACTCCAGGCTACTCACTTTTTCCATTTTTCTTCTGTACCGACAAAGGAAAGGTGGGCGAATCAGTTATGCTGCTATATTTTCATTCCAAGAATCTTCTTTTTGTGAAGCACTGACCGATTCTCACATCCTATTCGTTTCCCATTTTCATTCCGATTGTGGTTTCCTTTCGATTGCTTTTTGTTTGTCAGTTCATTGATGGATCCTGGAGCACTAGGCAAAGAGGCGGACAACCCACTGGAGACAGCGATCTCCAGGAAACGAGCACCGACCAACGAGTTGACCATGTTGGCGGGCCAATCCATGGAGACGAAGAACTCCAAGAAACAAGCACTGGCCCAAGAGTTGAGGACGTTGGCGGACGAACTCCTCAAAGAAAGTTGGAAGAACAGCAAGGGCCCCACCTTGCCTACCCAAGGAACTCTGATTGCCACCTATGTGAGGCTCAAGATTGAGTTTGAGGAGATCGTCGCCGTTGAGAAGCAGTATTCCCCTGGCAAGGTGATGGCCCCCATCGAGGACGAGGAGATGGCCATCAGAGGGATGAGATCCCCCGGTGAGCTGCACAAGGTAAAAAATAATGGCTTATTACCATAGTTGTGGTTTTTGATTATTTGCAATGTGCTTGCTAATATGTTAGGGTTGTGCAGGTGCCGGTGGACGTCCTTGATGATTCCGATGTCGTGGCCCATCCTGTTGGCATCGCTCCGGAGATCGATTCCGATGCCGCTGTCCATCGTGTGGACATCGCCCCAGAGACCGATTCCGATGTCGCGGTCAGTCCTGTGGACATCGCCCCAGAAATCGATTCCCATGCCGCTGTCCGTGTTGTGGTCATTGCCCAAGAGATTGACGACAAGAAATAGTTGGTCGCGCTAATCCTTCAGGGTAGTTTGCATTGCCCTGTGTTTAATTACCAGAACAATGCGTGTTATCAAGCCAACTTAGGGCTAGTGCACTGTCTTGTGTGGGCGGATCTTGCTACTTTTGTTTGAGAGTGAATCATGCGAACCCTCTCCGAGTTATGGAAACAGATGTATCCTCAGCAGCTTTTGATGTAATATATGGCATGATTAGATGTAAGTTTGAACTGTTTATCATATCAGCAGGGATTGTTTGATGATTCTTGGTGTTAGTAGGCTAGCTACTGTGTGAGCTATAGTACTTGCAAAACACTCACCGAAGAGAAATGTTGGGGCTCATGAGCTCGTGGTACGCTTATACTTATCCCTTGTCGATCGACCAATAGCCCTAGCTCCTAAAATTGTAGGCTTAGCGATCGATGACCTAGGCGGGCTAGTTTGGCCTAGTGGGTTTCACTGATATGACGTGCAACACAAAATCATAGCAATGCAGAGACGTACTCCCTCCGTTCCAAAAAAGATGACCTAGGCGGGCTAGTTTGGCCTAGTGGGTTTCAGTGATATGACGTGGTACAGTGCCGTCCAGTCTTCGCATGTGGTAGCAGTATTGCCGGTACAGTGAGTTTTCTTGAAGAAGCGGAATTCAATGAAGTCATGATGGTTCCTTCATCCGAACAACTTACAGTGGGAAAGGTTAAGCCTGCGATATGACTGGGGTAGACCAGGATAATTTTGTGCATGGCAGGTGGACCAGGATGGTCGACGTCCCACATGTCGGCAAATGGAAGTATTCTTTCTGATGTAGAGGACGAGCAATGCGTATTCATTGTTTATTTTTGATGAAAGCTACTGTCTCCACTGTTACGACAGAGGAGTGTGAAACATGGCAGCCCAGTGAACTTGGCATGTGCACCACTCCCTCCTTCCTCATGTAATGCCCAGGTTACAGCTTTTTCTCACTTTCTCTCTATCTATTTGCTCTGAAATGTTTTTTAACTTTCTTTTTTAAGACACAATTGTTTTTATGCCTTTTTTAGAATTATTTTTTTATACCTAGGAGCACGTGTAGATACGGGTTCTTGTAGAGCCCACTCCTTGACTTTGTCAATGCCTCTCTCTCCTCCACATAAGGAGTACTACTTGCTATGCATGCATGCGGTGGGCAGCTGGCATCTTGAGGGGCCAGTGCGGTGAGAGCGGGCTCCGGAAGCGGTCCGGACTCTAGCATAATTTTGGTTTTTACAGTATTTCTTTCTCCATTGACAGGTAGGCCCGCGTAGATAGATAAAGAACACAAGCTGATGAGGCACATGCGGACTGTTTGACTGGTCAACCAGACAAATATGGAGCTATACGCTGAGCCAGTGACCGTATGATCACCATATCTCTTATACAATGATCAAAGTGAGCTATCAAGACAAGTTCGATGACCGCCAATGCATTTTACTCGGTAATAAATGACCAGGATTGAAGGGGAATCCAAATTTGCTTCGTCTTCTGTCCTTCAGCTCTTGACAAACCAATGCACTATATGGTTGTCTGGCCACTCCACCCCAAAGCTCTCACCGAGCATCGTTCATGCCACCTCGCCGCATACTAACCGGTAAGGCAGCTATGGCATCCCGCCGCGCCGAGTTCCTCGCCGCCCATGACTGCACACAAAATGGTAGGGAAGCTATGGCATCCCGCCGTGCCGAGTTCATCGCCGCTCGCGACCTCACAACTATGTGGGAGGAATTTGAAGATGTCAAGGCCGAATGGGTGGTAGAGCAAGAGGCGGACAAAGCCGCATAGAGGGAGTGGAAAAGTCAGAAAGCACTCAAGAAAAGAGAGGCCTGCCGCTGCAGGAAAGAAAAGGACGCACGCGCTGCTGCGGAGAGGTCGGCGGAGATCCAAGCATGGTGGGGTGTCGCCGACAAAGCCGGGAAGGAGAACGACGGTGTCCGGCCAGCATGTGAGATGTAGTAGTACTAGTAGTTAGTGTGTGTGTGTCTGAGTACGAGCATGTACCAGTACTACTAGTTACTACTATAGTTTTTAGAGCAAATTACCAGTACATTAGCCTAGACTAAATGGAAAAATTCCTATCCTAAGCATCAAATGGCATCTCTTTCTCTATAGGAATTGAGATGCATGTCATCTCACTTCCTATGATTTTCATATTCCTATCCTATGAACGAAAGGAGGCCTCTGTTGGAGTAACTACTATAGCTAGCAGTACTGCTGGTACAGTAGTTTTCTTCAAGAAGCGGAATTCAACGAAGTCATGATGGTTCCTTCGTCCAAGCAACTTCAAAGTGGGAAGTGGGCCTGTGATTTGACGGCTCATTAGTCATTGAACTGCGGCGCGACGACCTAGGTGACTCCCTTGGAGTTCTGCGTGCATGGAAAGTGGACCAGGATGGTCGACGTCCCACATGTTGGCGAATGGAAGTATTCTTTCCTATATCGAGGAGCAAGGAAACCGCATGGTATAGTATCACTGCTGATTGGTTCGCAAAAAAAATAGTATCACTGCCGATTTATAATTATTTTTTATTTCTGATGAATGCTAGCATTTCAACTCTTACGATGAAGTGGGACATGAACATCGTGGTAGAGCCCAGCGTAAAAAAACAGCGTGGTAGAGCATCTCCACTTCTTCCACTTCTGGGTCAGAGACCACACATAGTAGTACTTAGTCGTATGAACGATGCAAAGTGCGACCTGGAGACAAAGACACGTCTAGTTGGAAGGTCTCAGGGCATACACGTAAACAAATATAAAAGTTAATATGTGCCTCCAACTAATATAGTAGTAGTAGAGTACTTAGGCATGTACTCCATAACATCATCGTGCATTGCACGTACAACATTTAGTGGTAGTACGTAGTAACAGACAAATGCCGCCCAAGAGTTCCCTTCTCGACCTACTTTTGGGTGTTTGGTAGAGTGTATGGAGGGTGCATGAGTCCACACTAGTTTAGCACAAATACACTAGAAGCATGCATGAAGAGAGCATGCATGAAGTGGGTTGTTGAGTTGAGCATGCATGAAGAGGGAACAACTATGCTGAGACGAGAACGCAACCAAACACACCCTATATGCCACGCATGTTCATACCATTTGTGCCTTTCTACTTCACTTACTGCGCTACATTACTCAGGTTCGTACGTCCACTCCTGGGTACATGTTCGTCTCGTAGTTCCAGTCCCACGCGTTCTTCATATAGATGGAACGATCCTTGCATAACACGTGCACCTTGATGCTAGATGTCTCGCATGTTGGCAAAAGGATGAACAAAGCTCACATAAAAAATAGAGTGGAAGAACATAGATTCCGGACGACCGAGAATGAGCAAGGAACCTCGTGGTGGAGCGTCTGCACTCATAATATTTAATATTATTCAGCGATATAAAATCAACCAATCATCTCCATAGTGGACTGGATGAGTACGAAACACGGCAGCCCAGTGTAGTATCATACTAGTACATTGCTAACCCACACTATCACCATATTTCTTGGCTTCCGTGCGACACCTATCTCTAGTAATCCAGCAGCCTGTATCGCTTCTCCCTCCTCGTCTCTATCAAAGTGCGGCGGGCTGGCATTTTTGCCGTCTATTGAGGTCGGTTAACTATCAAATGTTAGCGACATGCCAAGAGCATTCTAAAAAAAATTCCTTCCACGTTCCGTTTTCAAAAAGAAAAAAATCCTTTCACGTACGAATTTGCCTGTATGCTTTGAGCAACTTGCATGTCCTATACTGCTCCTGTTTGATACTCTAACTTAGCTAGAGGTTAGACTAACTCATGACTAACCCTCAACTAACTGTAGCCAAAGAGGTGTTTGGGTGACAGGGTTAGATTGAAAATAAATGCACTTCATGGAGAGAGAAAAGTGATTTTTCAGTGGTCCCAATGAGAACTATCTCCAGTTAGCACCTCTTGGGTGGCCTAGTTTTTTTTGGTGGGTTCGGTGCAACTTGCACCAATTTAAACCCTCGTGCTTGGATAGTTTAGGGCTATTTGAGCCCCAGCTAGCTCAAACTAACTCTAACCCATGGATCCAAACAGGGCCTATGGCCAGTCTCGACGCGGAGCAGTCGCGTGCACCGGGAAGCGGCGCTCTCTCGGCCGTCGCGCCACTTCAAAGCCGGCGCCAGTGATAGCTCGCCTCCGCTCTGGCCGGGCATTAATGCGGCACTGACGCTCCAGGGCGACGCTGACAGTTTCACGCAGGAAGCGCGCACTGGCAAGGGAATATAGGTTTTGAACCGTTTCAGGTGTAGTACTGGTAGTCTGCAAAACTACTCAATTATTGCACTCAGTTTCCTAAGAAATTGTGGTAAAAAACGTTACTCCACAGCCCGCTTCCCTTCTCCTTCCTCTTCCACCGCCCGCGCATGTCCACGGGAAGCGACCGATCAACCCTTATGTAGGAGTGCTAGCACAAAAAGATGCATGCATGACCACTAAAATTTCCATATTAAAGCACCGCTCCAGCGGGAGTATGGCGTATGTTGTTACCTTCGGCCGGCCCATGGCTACCGGGCGACGGCGACCCGAGAAGAGGCGGCGGGAGGGGAATGAATGCAGCTACTGTTTGGGTTCGCCTTCCGGCTTAAATAAATGCGCGGCATCATGTGTACCCGCGGGTGCACAAATTGTAACATACGTGTCTGCTTAAGTGGGCGTCACATAACTGGTGTGTGCGAGGGAGATTCTGAGAGACAGAGTGCGTGTGTGCGACTCTACTCTTCGGACATGTACTCAACCTTTTGCATCAGGATATAAGTATAACGGTATTCACTTTAGCTAGTGATTTACGTGGCCATGTTAACATGGTTGTGTCAAAAAAATGTCACTTCCTGCTCGTGATTTGCGTTATATAATTACAAGCAAGATTCTCGTGCATTGCACGGAACATCAATATGCATTTTTTACAGAACACCTGTTGTGATTGACCCATGCAGGAGTAATCCCATGTGTAAAAACTAATGATATCTCAAGAATTTTATCGGAAAACTAGTATCTCGAGGATGTCATCGAAAAAATGAAAGATGAGAGATAAGGCGAGGAGGAGTGGAGCGTGGTGGTGACTGGTGGTCGGAATGGGCCGAGGCATGGGGATGGATGGTGCCGGCAGGCGATAGCGGCCACCATGCATGCTAGAATGTTCGAGATACTTATTCCTTTTTTAATTGCTGAGCAATGAGGTTGCGGGAGATAATGCTGTGGAGAGAGGTGCGGGTATGTTTTGTAAAATTATCATTGTTTGCTTTCTATCCTCAGATATAGATCATACGGTTTGTATTACAAGATGGCGGGCACACCATCACCACCAACTTGTTTTTTCATAAGGGTACAGATGATAAGTTTGCTGACTACTAAAGTAAAGTGGAATTTGTCCATGTTATGCAAGTAAATAAAGGTGATTGTTTATCATACGGGTAAGGTTGGATGAAGGGTGGTAGGAACAAATGCTCCACCTAGAGCATGTGTGTGTGAGATGGAGTCTTAGTGTGTGTGTGTGTGAGAGAGAGAGAGAGATGGAGTCTTAGTTTGTGTTCGTGTGAGAGAGGGAGAGAGATGGAGTCCTAGTGTGTGTGTGGGGGGGCGTGCGTGCTTGCGTGTGTGTGTGTTTGTGTGTGTGTGAGAGAGAGATGGAATCTTAGTGTGTGTGTGTTGGGGGGTGCGTGTGTGTGTGTGTGTGTCGCAGGGTCCTCTTTGGCGGATGTAATTTAAGTGTGCATGGTTTTCATCATAGAGAGGTGATGTGTATGGCAGAGGCGACCAACGATGGGGTGCGAGAGAGAAAATGCCCGTAGAGAGGGAAGAGAAGGTGTGTGTGCGTGAGGGGAGTCGACTTCGAGAGAACGTGTTTGTTCGAGAGACACCGAGGAAGACTACTATATATCGATGGTGCATGTAGGCGGGAATTAAACTAAGGGATGGTCTTGTTGGTTTCTGGGATATAGGGGAAGAGTGAGAGGCGGGGGGGGGGGGGTAGCTAGGAGGAGATTGTTAAGTGTGAGTGTGTGTTTTACCCATCCAGGCGGAAGTTGTGTGCACAAAAGAGGAGAACGATTCGATGTGGTGTTAGGATTGAGGGTAATTAACTACGTATGGAGACATAGAGACCTTGAACGTGCATGTGTGAGAGGTATACATGTATACGTGGGATGTGTGTGTGTGCGCACGCGCATGATTGAGATAAAAGAAAGAAGACATAAGTCATAAGATCAACGACATGGGAGAGACGGGTCGGTATGAAAATATGCATGCATGTGAGAATGCATGGAAGAAGTCCCGGCAATTGAGCATGTGTTTTTGTCTTTAAGAGATAGTGGTGTGGGCTGGAGCATGCATCTATGGTGAGCAGAGGGAGTGAGGTGCAATGATTGTGCAAAAGAGACCAACCTATAAATGCATATGTACGGAGAGACATATATAGTGGGGGTGATAGGAAGCAAGACTCCGTGCGAGAAAGAAATGTTGACGGAGAAACTACAGATAGATACAGAGATGGAGATGCTAGCTAGATGGACATCCACTAGTTTGGGTGTTGGAGATGACCGTCGGGTGGTTCAAAGGGTGAAGTTATATATGTGTGTGAGAGGGCACTTTACTGCATGTAGAGAGAAACATATGTAGTGTGCGTGATAGGAATCAAGAGTGAGGGCGAGAAAGAAGGTTGATGGAGAAAAAGATAAATAGAAAGATAAAGATGCTAGCTAGTGTGCGTTAGAGATAGGAGTCGAGTGGATCAGAAGGCTGGGTTATGTGTGTGGGTGTGAGAGAGATAGAGAGAGGGTGCGTGTGAGTCACTTACAAACAGATATCAGAGAGAAATGAGATCCAGAGAGACGGAGTTTTGTGTCTGCAAGAGAGAAAGATATTTCACAACAAGAGTGATAGCTAGAGAGACATACGAGGGAACGCAAGATATCTCTAGGGAGAGAGGGTGTGTGTGAGCGACATACAAGAGAATAAATGGAGAAATCTGAGACCCTGGGAGACAGAGTTTGTGTTTGTGTGTGAGAAAGAGATATTGAAGAGGAAGAGTTGTAGGTTCTCATATCTAAGTATGAGGGGTGTGCGAGTGGCACACATGGGAATAGTAGAGAGAAATGAGACCCCGGGGAGACAAACTTTTGTGTTTGTGTGAGAGAAAGATATTCCACATGGAGAATCATAGTTAGAGACACATAGCAGGGAGCGAGATATACTTAGAGAGAGATAGAGTGATGAAGGTAGAGGGAGAGAGTACCGTTAGTGTGTTACGAAGAAAAAATATCATTGTCGACATACAGGTAGCAAGAGAGATACCTGAGAGACGATGAACGCGTATAGGTCCAGAGAGATAGTCCTATATAAGCATGAGTGATAGCTATATGAGACAAATATATGGATTAAAGGGGATTCAAATATTTAAACTGGAGATCACGACATCGATAATATCATAACACAAATTGGTGTATCAAACATGCATATTCATTTGAATTTGGGCACACGTGTAATGTTATATAGTTTATCAATATTGGTGATCCATAGATTCTTTAATTACAAACAATGCATGGTTTATATGCAATTAATGTCTAAACGGGATTACACTATATGTTGCGTGTGCGAAACACATTATACATGTTTGAGAAGTAAAAAAAACCCGCATGAAACACACATTAATTGGAGACAGTTAGCGAGGAATGCATACATTGGATTTCAACATAAAGTGGTTTCAAATATTTGAAAATCCAAATTGATGGATACAACCTTATGGATCTGAGATCATGCCATTTGTAAACCATATTTATGTATAAATGGTGTTGTGCTTTTGAAAGTATATATAAAAATATGATGTATATAGAATGTAATTCCAATTGAAAATGGATCCCGCCCGAAAAATAGAATACAAACGGGATTCGAATTGAGTTGGCACGGTAAACGTGCACTCTTCAAAATTTGAACGAAGCGGGGAAAGTCGCAGTAACCGCCCGAAACCAAAATCTGCGAGATGGAAATCACTACTGCCTATCCCTACCACGCAAAGCTTATATGCTGGATTTCTATAGGTTTCGATAGGGGTAGGTTTGTAATTTCACCCAAACATGACGTAACCGCCTCTCACTCGGATTCATAGACGGTGGGGGCCAAAACACAGTGTGTCCTCGGCTGAAATCAACTCCCTCCCCGATTCATATTCATACACGGTGGGCGCCAAAAACAAACTCTCGTCGACAAATATTCGGTGTATGCGAGATTACCGTCCTATCCCCAACGGACTAGTGTTGCTGTCATGTAGTAGAAATTTGAAACGGGGGCTAAGTTTGTAAATTTCCTCGCATTTGAGGCAAGCGCGCCCTGAATACATGGTCCCCCCTTCCTCTCTACCTCCCTTTTCCCCATTCGTACTCCGTGGGCATCAAAACACCCTCTCCACCTCACCCTCCTCCGCCCGCCGCCGTCCGCCACCCCATCCACCGCCGTCCTCCTCCACCATGCCGGAGTTGATACCCCGACGCCGCCGTCCATTACAAGAGATCGACCTCTCTCATCCATGGCTTCGGACCGGGATCCTTGCATCCCGTCCACTCGCTTCATCCCGGCCGTCGTCCACCTTGCTGGCGCCGCTCCTACGACCATCTCGTCCACCGCGCCCAACCGCCACCGTCTACCCTCCTAGATCTGCTTCCACGCTGCCGACAGCCATCGCTACCGTAGCACCGTCAAACTCTCAGCAGATGCATACACGGCGCCGCACCAGAGGCGGTACTCTTTCGTATCAAGAAAATAGATCGCACTGCTTTACTCTGATTTCTTGTCTTGGTTGCGAAGTTGCCTTTGTCCAGTTTGCACCTTCAGATCCGCCATGGCACACTCAACACCATACTCGCAATGCTTATGGTTTTCCCCTTTTATATTCCACACTAGTTAAATTGCAGTAGACTAAATTTCAAAATTGGGTCAGTTGATTTTTCAGAGCTCGCCAGAGTTCGCCGGTGCGATCGAAGGGGCTCGGGTGGGGACGGTGGTTGTGGGGGCGGTGGTGGGGCCTTGTCGAACGAATAAAACTCAATGCGGGTGGGACGGGGGTTGGGGGTGGCAGAGGAACACAGGCGGTGGGGCCGGCGGTTCGGTCGGCGGCCCGTGCAGTGTTTTGTATGGGAAGCACAGTATGTTCCTTGTTAGGAAGGGGAGCAGGGACATCTGCAGTCAACAGCTGATAGAGCTGGCTTGTACGTGATCGATAGGCTCTCAATTACTAGCAACAATACAACACCGTAATTTCCAGCCAGTTCCACTTTCCCGATTTATATATCCTGGTTATGGTGTACCCCTGTTATGTACACTATGATCTGCCTAGTTGCTGTGTGCTCTTGTTATCATGGTTTGGCAATAAACTCTCTATACAGTATACTATGAACCTATCATCTGCCAGCTATCCTTACTTCTGGAGCCTATTTTTTTGTGTACTTGTGCCAGATTATATAAATGCACGCACCATATTACAGCACACATGAGCTCTCTCATCTGAATCCAGTGATAGCACACAAGTGTTTACAGGGGTGCCCCTATATTAGAATATCATATGCATTACAAAGATAATCTCACAACTATTTATGTTTTCATGGTTCCCAGATATTATACACAATTAGAGTGAATATTAGAATCCGCGCATCAGAAGAATATTGTGGAACACTGCAATGACTTACAAAATTGGCAGCAAGGCATTGAGTGCCATTCTGGAAGCAATGAAACTCGTACACTCCCCACATGTTGATTCTTGTTCAGAATATCATCCTAATGACTATTCTAACCTCGAGGAGTCAAAGGCAGATGGCATGTCCTGTTCACCCATCAAGGTGCTAGTTCTAATTTGGCAAGGTTTTATTGATTGCGCGTATCTTGCATATGTTGTCTTGCATTTCTTCTACTTTGTGGCACCGCCATCTGCTTAGTTTACTCATCATATATGTTGAGATGCCATGCCCATCCATTGTCAATACATATTCCATCTGTCATCATACCATGTTTTTCCACTCAAATGTTGTTCTTGTGCATCAGACGTAAAAAAGGAAGAGGGTGATTGCCGAACCTGAAGGAGCACCAGCAAAGTCCTTGAAAAACATGGTGGTGCCCAAGAAATCAGACAGCACCCCACTTATATTGGCTGTACAACCAGTGACACAAAACGTAGGACCGACTCTAGCAGACTGTACCCATACTTCACTGGCCACACCACTAGCCCCACCACACAGGACCAGCACTCCAGCAAAAGGTGTACCGATTTCATTTGCCATAGCACCAGCTGTACCATAGAAAAATCCCACTCTAGCAAAAAGTACAGCAAGTCCACCGACCGAAGACCTATCCCAACTGCAGAGAAGGCCAATTCCGGCAGATTGGAACCCCATTCCATTTATTCCCAGTTTAAAAGACAATGCTTTCAATGTTGTTAGGGACTACATGCATATATTCCCATCATGGGGAGATTATTGTGAAGACAAACACCATTTTCACATCTTCCTGTCCAACTTACGTGCAAGTGCTA
This sequence comes from Triticum monococcum, assembly GCA_034509565.1. Taxonomy (NCBI): domain Eukaryota; kingdom Viridiplantae; phylum Streptophyta; class Magnoliopsida; order Poales; family Poaceae; genus Triticum; species Triticum monococcum. Next base: position 490,804,069 of record CM067846.1, read on the forward strand.
TTATTCATGGTTATTATTTTCCAGTTTTCTGCTGATTGCACACACATCAATGATTTACATTACATTGTTGTAACTAGGCAAGGGTCAATCTGGATAGTGATGACGAGAAAAGCTTGCTTGTGCTTTTCAAGGAAGCATTGCAGCAGTATCGGTGTTACCTGAGGAAATCACACTTTGATGGCAAGTTTATAAACGAATTTCCGGTGAAGTCTCACGTGCTAAATTTAGAAGACATTGAATGGAAAAACCTTGTTATTTACTGGTCTCATTCCCAGGATGAGGTACTGTCTATGAAATCACATGACAATTTGAACTTCTACTTTTCTGCATGTGCCTTACAGATCTTTTTTGCTGGAAATCTGCTCGAAGAAGAATTCCAGTTTGACAAGAATGATGGGATATTGCAAATATGTTGCCCGCTGCTTTGCTCTTGTTAGTACATGTTGTCCTGTATCACTGTACTTGCATACATACCTGGTTCATTATGTGACATAAGTATGAATGATAGCTTGCTTATCAATTGTTCGCTCCAAATTATCTGATCTGTATGAATGGTTACATTAGTGTGGAATATATCCAATGCCAATGTTTTTTTAGCTCTGCATTGTTCTTATAAGTACATGATGTCCTTTATCAGTGTACTTATAATGACAGGTAGTTGTTCATGTACCATCACTCTGCAGCTTATTTTCCTTTGCCCTCCATTTTCTACACATCAGATATATTTTTAGTCTTACCATAAGGTTGGTACTGAAGAAGTTTAGCTGTGCATTGCTCTTGGCTGTACCTTTTTCCTGTATCGCTGCACTTACATTTATAGCTACTTGGTTATGTAGCATCACTCTTCATCTTATCTTAAATATTCTCCATTTTTTCGTATATTATCACATCTATATTTACTCTTAACAAAATGTAGAATAAAGGCAATGCTTTTGAAGAAGATTCTGCGATAAACTTGTTGAATTGCCCCCCCCCCCATCAGCATGGACAAGGCCTTTATAGAGCCTGCCTTCACCAATAATGTAAGTTTGTCCATCTCAAGACATCGAACTTTCTCGTAAATATTTGGTTAGGCATGACTGCAACAACTGTTTATTTTTAGTGTTTGCATCAAATTGCTTGTTTAAAGTTTATTATATGTAGTTCATAAACAAAAGTTTGTCCTTTCTCAATTTAAGTTTTAGTTGTACAACCAAGTTCCTTCTTCATACCATGTAAATTAAACTATACAGAGCAAGTGATCTTCCTTTGCACTGCATGTATGCTTCTGTTCTTCATCCGTAATCCAGTGGTGTGGTGAACCTACCCACTACATCACTTTGTCATATTCTGCAATGTCTTAACTATGAACAATGTCATATCATTCTACGATTATTTAAACCTTCTATTTATTTGCCAATCTGAAATGGTATAAATTGACAGCACACTAACCATTGATACTTATGAGTTCTTGATCTGTAATCCAGTGGTGTCGTGAAGCTGCGCACTCCTTCACAATGTCATTTCCTGCCATGTCTTGACCTGAACAATACCATATTGTGTTAATGCAAATTTAAAGTGTGTCACTTTATTCGTCAGTAAGAAATGTGATGAATTGTCAGCACTGGTACTTTTATGTGCAAAACCTGTCATCTGTCTGCTTTGTTTATCTTTGAGAGTGAGGAAGATATAAGTGTTGAACAAGCGCAGTCTCATCATCTTGCTCAGCTGCTTGCGCTGCAGCTCCCCAGCAGGGCTAACCTTTCTTGTACTCTATTGAAGTGCTGTCTGTTTTGTATATTATTTTGTCGGCGTGTTTATTTGCATTGGTGGCGATCTTTGATGCCCAGTGTATGTAATCTGCTGTCTGCTTGTGCTTTATTATCATAGTGGCGAACTTGATGCCCAGTGGATATAATATGCCGTAATTTCTTTATTGTATAGTCTAGGTTGTTTCTTATTCACGATGCTGTAGTTATTTTACTATATATATCCTGTCTTCGCAGTAAACCGGCCAAACCGTAAAATTACGGTACATAATCGGGCCATCATGCAATCACGATGTAGGTTGGGCCTGAAACGTGTCGAACAGCTCACGGGCCGGCAGCAGCCCGAAATGAACCCCGCCCAAGATTGTGCGAATCAAATCACGGGCTTTTAACTGGCCAAAAAATTGTCTCGGTCCTTGTTGGCCCAATCAGATATTGGCTGTGAGTAGGCCGGATGCAAACCGGGCCATAGTTAGGCCCAACTATATGACGGGCTTTTAACAGGCTGAAATTAATATAGGGCCGAAATGTTAAATGGGCCCTTAACAGGGCAAAACTAATATCAGGCCGAATTACTAAGTGGGCCTTTAGCAAGTGGGCCCAAAAGCATAGTGTCCAGTTGACGGGCCAAATCTGATATGGGCCATAATGGAGCCCAAAGCCTCTTAAAGGGTCGGGCCTGATCTGGGCCGTAATTTGGCCCAGAACGTGGTAGGCCTTTAACGGGCCGGATTTCATATGGGCCACTATTAGGCCCGGAGCGTGGCAGGCCATTAATGGACCGGATCAAATATGGGCCGACATTTGGCCCAAAACATAGCAGGCAATTAGTGGGCCGGCCTACTAGGGTCCTCAAAATTTTGTGGGCCTACAACTGGGCCGGCCCATTAATGTCGGCGAAATCTCATGGGCCTTTAGCTAGGCCGGCCCATTATGCTCCTCAAGAATCTTGTGGGCCTTTATCTGGGCCGGCCCATTACGGCACAAAAAAATCTTGTGGGCCTTTACCTGGGCCGGCCCATTATGGCCCGCAAAATCTTGTGGGCCTTTAGCTGGGGCAGCCCATTATGGTCCGCAAAATCTCGCGGGCCTTTAGCTGGGCCGGCCCATTATGGTCTGCAAAATCTTGTGGGCCTTTAGTTGGGCTGGCCCATTTAAACTTGTTGGGCCATGCACGTGTCGACGTATCATAGGGCCTTCTGTCTAGTGAGTGGATGACATCTGTCCCAACAATGAGCGGACACATGTTTCCTCTAGCCAATGATGATTATACACCTGGAAAATCCCCATTGGTCGGGGCTGTTAACGGGTTATCAGATCCAAAACCTGACCCGATAGCTTAACGGTGTTCCGTTACGGTGGATGCCACATGTCGGTCACCCTTGACAAAAGCACTTCTGTGACGCGCGATTTATCATCATGGAAGTGGACACTTCAGTGATCATAATTTCGGTAATGTCATGGAACACTTCTACGACAGCACATGTATGACTATCTTGATTCTGTCATAAATTTGTCATGGATGTACATGCATGACAAAAAACGCGACCTACTGTGACAAACACGTATCATCACGGAAGTGTATATTTTTGTAGTGCCTGCAATCAAATACAAGAAATCTATTGTGTCCCCAACACACCCTATACAATAGCAATTTGTATAGGTGCACTAGTTCGGCGAAGAGATGGTGGTAAAAGTGTAATATGGATGGTAGAAATATATTTTTATAATCTGAATAAATAAAAACAGCAAGGTAGCAAACAGTAAACGGGCAAAAAACGGTAGTACAATGCTTGAAAATGAGGCCAAGGATCCGTGCTTTCGCTAGTGCAATCTCTCAACAATGCTAATATAATTGGATCATATAACCGTCCCTCGACGTGCAACAAAGAATCACTCCAAAGTTCCTATCTAGTGGAGAACATACGAATATATCGTTTGTAGGGTGTGAAACCACCTGGAAGCTATTCTTCCCGATCGATCTATCCAAGAGTTCGTACTAAAATAACACCAAATAATTTTTATTCATAATACTCAATCCAACACAAAGAACTTCAAAGAGTGCCCCAAGATTTCTACCGCAAAAACAAAGACAAGAACATGCATCAACCCTTATGCATAGATTAACCCAATGTCACCTCGGGAATCCGCGAGTTGAGTGCCAAAACATATATCAAGTGAATCAATATGATAACCCATTGTCACCACGAGTATTCAATTGCAAGACATATATCAAATGCTCTCAAATCCATAAAAGTATTCAATCTGATAACAACGAAATCTCAAAAGGGAAAAACTCAATTCATCACAACAAGATAGAGAGGGGAAAAGACCATATGATCCGACTATATTAACAAAGCCCGCGATACATCAAGATCGTGACATCTCAAGAACATGAGAGAGAGAGAGAGAGAGATTAAACAAATAGCTACTGGGGTGGACTACTCCCTCCTCATCGTGGTGGCCGACGGGATGATGAATATGGCCACCGGAGATGATTCCCCCCTCCAGCAGGGTGCCAGAAAGGGCCTAGATTGGTTTTTGGTGGCTATAGAGACTTGCGGCGGCGGGACTTCTGATCTAGGTTAACCCCAAGGGTTTTCGGAATATTTGAGAATTTATAAGGTAAAGAGGGGGTGCAGGAGGCCACCAAGGTGGGCACAACCCACATGGGGAATTATATAAACCTTGGGATCCTTGTTTTGCTAATTTGTAGACTACGTTTTTATGGGTTGTTTTTTTCTCTAAGAATTAAAGAATGATTGACTTGATCTGTCAGGGCGATTATATAAACCTACTATGTTTTATGGCTTATTTTTTGCTATAAAAACAAAAGAATAATTGACTTGACCTGTCATGGCGATTATATAAACCTTTTTCAGGTTGCATGCAGGGTATAGGGGGCAGGGTGTCCCTCTCGAGCATGTCTTCCTTATACGGCTTATAAACGCAGCACATATCTGTGGGCTCCCCGAGGTATATATACTATCCTTTACCGACAATTAGTGGGGCCCGCACAATCTATCCCTTTGACCCAACAACGAGAAGGGTTTGACCATGATGGTTTCCTATTGATACTAGTAAGGTACATGTTCATTGCACGCATGAGATTTGGTAACCAAATTATTAATAAATACCACAGTATAGCATGTAAGCTTTGAGTCATATATGCATGATGTAGATGTTCGTTTGATTCTTATAGTTCATCTCATCCAAAATCAATTAGTTTTATAAAAAATCTATTTTAAGATTCTTGGTATTGTGCATTGTAAAGCATAAAGTAAAAAACAAAAAGTGACAATTCATTTAGAAAAAAAGTTTGGCCAATTAAGATATGGAAGATTCTAGAGAACAAATGAGAAGTGCTTGTGTTTTGAGGTTTGTGCATTATGCTTAAGTTCAGCCATGGAGTCTTCTAGATTGTACATGTGGCAGAATCTGGTGGAATATAGATGATATCCAACGGCCAATAGTGCTCGGATTTTCCATCTCTGTACCGTCGGATTGGCTTCATCCAACGACCAACTTTCAAAGTTATTCGCACACTATATAGGGGTATAGATATAGATATATATGTGTCCCATGCTAGACCAAATAAAGTTTGAGCGCATGCGTGGGACGACCCCCCCCTCCACCCACCGCTGCTACCTCGAAGTTGGGAAACTGACATCGTACGTATTGAACCAGGCTTGGAGTCGGGTACGGTGTTCGGTTTGTAATGTAGTTGGTGGCCCATTGAAGTTGTGCATTTGGGATTTAAACACATCACACAACACCGTACCCATACATATTTTCGGGCCACATGCAGTGTATAAGGGTCTTCTGATCGACCACGTCTCCCTTGTGCGGTTTTTTGTGATGACATGCATATATGTGGGCTCTCCGAGTGTATATATATATCATCCCTTTGACCGATAATGAGGGGTATGTGTTGGCCATGAATGGATTCCTCCTAGTTCATGTTAGGGCCGGTCACCATCAAATGTCGCTCCACCAAAGCTCGAGCTCATGCGTTTTCAGGATTCCCTCCCACATGCTCGGATTGCTGGGTTCGACCTACATCATACCCTGCGTATCTCGTCCTTAACTAGCTTCCTTCATGGTTGTTATCTGCCTCGAGAGGTAGGCACCACATCTAAATTGTACATTATTATATATTGAAAACACACATCACCCCTTTCCAACATACATTATTTTGGGTCGCATGCAAGAGGTGCTGGTTTTGTGGTCCCTCTCGTGCGATTTTTATGATGGTTCAATCTATTGGCCCAAGCGGTTTATCGAGAACAACATCTATCATTTGACCAAACGATAGATTCATTGGTCTGTCTGGTCATGGCGAGATGCATGTATGACCAAAGTGTCAATCATTACGTGCATCTGCCCCGCTGACACGAAGTGGGAGGTGGTGGGCTAAGCATCCTAGCTAGGTACGACATTATGTCATATATATATATATATATATATATATATATATCGAAGGGTGCTTTTGGGTTTGCGAGGCAGGTGCCACCAAAGTTATACATTGTGTATTTAAAGTTTTACACATTCCCAATATTCCTACATATATTTGGCCACTTCGACGTGGTTCTTGACTTCTGGCCCCTCTCATCGATCTTCGACGACGCGCCCAACCATGGGCCCGCGTGGTCAAAGTTGTGCATTGGAATTTTGAACATTACAGACCAACCTTTTCACTCATATATATTTGGGCCACAAGTTGGTGTGGCTGTCTTCTCACCCTCTCTGACATTATTTTTTGCTGCAAAGACTCTGATGACGCTCAACAGACATGGGTATAATATCTTAACCGTGTGTGAAACAAGTGCGATGTGAACCACCACACCTGTGCAAGTGCGAGCAAATTAAGGTGGAGGTACTGGCTCAACCATGTGGGATGCAAGTGCGCTGTAAAATCACCATGACCGCGCAAGCGCGAGCACAGGGTGGAGGTACTGGCATAACCGTGTGTGATGCAAGTATGCTGTAAAACCCCCACCTGTGCAAGCTAAAGGCGGGTAAGTTTACTTGGAAATTAGGACAAACCGTGTGCGATAGACCAGCTAGCTAGAAATATAAAAACAAACTACCCGCCTTGAGCGTTGCAAAAATTGGCAGTTCCGTGCCCCTTTTCCTTATTATGATACACGCATATTATTATTGGACCGTGCACGATCTTGGGCACTCCCGCCCCGCATCAATTCCTTTACCCAAATTTTAGTAGCCACCGTACTTCAACCGTCACCACACTCCTCCAGCATGGACCTTATAGTAAAATTGCAGTAGTCGAGGCATTTGAACCATCGCCCTCCCTCGTCCACCACCATATCCACCCACTATTACTAAAATTTTTAGTAGCCGTGGCGTATCCACAAACACCGTCCCCCTCCCCCCCTCGAACCCAAGCTCATGGCCGCCGCCGGCGCCGCCACCAACCCCTATCGGTCTGACCATTCCTCCTAGCTTAGTTAACAAAGTTCAGGTCCAGCGATTCCCATACCGTCGCCCACACCCCTGAGTTTTTAGATGAGGCCTGCAGTGTCCCTCCCCGCCAGATCCACATCCCCTGCTCCAGAATGTCGCAGCCTAAGCTCAACCACGTATCCCGGGGAGCCCGATGAGCGTTCGGCCAAGAAGAGGTTTATCATGGCCTCTTTGGTGGATGTTGGCGAGGTGGCCGCCATTCGCCCCGACTTGCCGATCCCGGAGCAATAGTCGCCAGGGAAGCCGACGAATACGTTGACTACGTTGCCATGCCAAAGGCTTCATGTCAGCGGGCTAGCGTATTACTGTATCTCGGGAAAGCTCGCTACGACATCAAGCTCGTCCACAGCGACGACTTCACACTGGCCATGTCACAGGTTAGGTGGTCCGTCCCCAACCCCTCTAGTTCAACCGCCATCAATCTTCGATGGCCCTACTGCTGATCTCCTCCGCCAAGTTGTCAATGATTTGCGAGCTTTATACACAATCGAGCCCATTTTGTCATTTCTGAAGGACACGTTCTACGGCGGCGGCTTGGGATCCTCAATTGCAAAGTCAGATCTCATCGACCACGACCACAAGGAGGGCACCCATGAAGGTTCTTCCAAGGTGAAACAACCCATCTATGACATCAGAGAGCGCACCATGTGAGGGAGTCCTAGATTAAGGGGTCCTCAGGCGTCCGGGATATATGACATGGGCTGGACTAATGGGTCGTATAGATACAAGACAGAAGACTTCCTCCCATGTCCGGATGGGACTCTCCTTGGCGCGGAAGGCAAGCTTAGCATGCGGATATGAATATTCCTTTCTCTGTAAACCGACTCTGTACAACCCTAGCCCCCTCAAGTGTCTATATAAACCGTAGGGTTTAGTCCATAGAGGCAATCATAATCATATAGGCTAGACAATTAGGGTTTAGCCATTACGATCTCGTCGTAGATTAACTCTTGTAACCCCTATACTAATCAAAGTCAATCAAGTAGGATGTAGGGTATTACCTCCATCAAGAGGGCCTGAACCTGGGTAAAACATTGTGTCCCTTGTCTCCTGTTACCATCAATCCTTAGACGCATAGTTCGGGACCCCCTACCCGAGATCTGCCGGTTTTGACACCGACATTGGTGCTTTCATTGAGAGTTCCGCTGTGCCGTCGCCAGAAGGTTCGATGGCTCCATTAGTCATCTACAACAAAGCTGCCTTGAGGGAGAACTTTCTCCTCGGCCAGATATTTGTTTTCGGCGGCTTCGCACTGTGGACCAACTCGCTTGGCCATCTAGAGCAGATCGACAGCTACGCCCCAGGTCACCAGATTAGTTTTGGAAATCTAGATTATGTTGTTGATATCTGAGGAGACTGGATCTTCCAAGGGTTTGCGACCCCAACCTCCGCTCTGACTTAAATCCGGAGAACGTCGTCAGGTCTGAAGACGGGATTCCCGAGCCTACCGGACTCTCTGCGGCTATTAAGCCTAATACGGGAGAGCCGGGGGAAGTAGTATCACCGGCAATCATCATAAAGCCGGACTCCTCTCCGAACACTGGCCTCGAACCCTCGGAGTCATCATCTGTGAGCTCGGCCAAAGAGTTCTCTTATCGCTGCACTCCACGAAATCTTTTCTCCCTGAACAAACCTCGCCTTTAAGCGAGGCTCTGGACTTAATGCGATCCCTCGGCATTACAGAGGAGCATTGTTCAAACCACGCCGAGCCCGGGATAGGGGCTGAGAGCGGGGAATTTTACGTCCCACCCACCACCCACCTCATAGCCACTATCGAGGATTTAATCGACATGCTCGATGACGGCTCCGAAGACATTGACGGTATGGACGACGATGCCGGAGAAGAGCAGGCCCCGAACACGCCGTTTAACGGATGATGGACGGCCAACTCTTCGTATTGCGTGTATATGGTGGGTACACCCAAAGAGGTTAATGGTGATAACGAGAAAAATCCAGTTGAGGATATACCTCCAGAGACTCAACCAAAGCGCCGACGTCAGCGGCGCTGCTCTAAGTCACACCGTGGAAAAGACTAGAATACTGGCACCAGAGAGAACAACACTCCGGACGATGCCGAAGACCAAGAAGACCCCGTCGAGCCAACCTCCGAGCAGGTCGATCGGGAAGATGGAAAATTAGCCCTGCTGACCAGGATATAAACGAAGACTCAGAGGATAGTAATTATCTTCCACCCTCCGAGGAGGAGGTGGGCCTCGGCGATGAAGAATTATCGTGCTTGAGGAACCCCTTGAGCAGGAACGCTTTAGGCGCAGGCTAATAGCCGGTACAAGGAGCCTGAAAAAGAAGTAGCAGCACTCAAAGCTGACCAAGATCTTCTCAACAACAGGTGGACTAACGTCATCACAGCCGAGGAATACGGCCTCGAGCGCCCAACCAAGAGTTACCTGAAGCATAAGCTACTACCGCAATTTGACGACAAGGCGCTCATGCCCGTACCATCGGCGTGTAACATAGTCGACCAACCACCACTTGGCCATGACAAAACCACAGCTCAAGCCGAATACCAGCCTGTACTACCTCATCATAAAGGCAGAGACACAACAGCTCGGATATATACTTACGACCTGCGGCAGGATATGGAAAACAAAGCGGGCTGGCCAGATCGATCTACGGATCACGGAGGCGTGCTCTGACCCGCAAGGACGGCTATCTAGCCGGGCACGACAGCCATAACCATGCCTGGCCCGAAAACCGCAGACAGACTCCATCCGAGCTACGTCATGATGTGGCCCACTATAGAGGCGCCGCACACCCCCTCTACTTCACTGACGAAGTAATGGAACATGAATACCCAGAAGGGTTTAAACCCGTGAATATCAAATCATATGACGGCACAACAAATCCTGCAGTATGGATTTAAGACTTTCTTCTCCACTTCCACATGGATCGCGGTGACGATCTACACGCCATTAAATACCTCCCACTCAAACTTAAGGGACTAGCACGACATTGGCTAAACAGCCTACCAAAAAATTCTATTGGTAGTTTGGAGGACCTGGAGGATGCATTCAGAGACAAATTCCAAGGTACCTATGTTCGGCCCCCAGATGCAGATGATCTTAGCCACATAATCCAGTAACCCGGGGAATCAGCCCGACAACTTTGGACAAGGTTCCTAATAAAAAAGAACCAGATTGTGGAGTGTCCTGACGCGGAAGCCCTCGCGGCCTTCAAACATAGCGTCCAGGACGAGTGGCTAGCCCGACACCTCGGCCAAGAAAAGCCGAAGTCCATGATAGCCATCACCGCAAATTATGACCAGTTTTTGCGCGGGAGAATACAGCTGGCTTGCTCGTAGAAGCAATAGCACTAGCAACCCTAGTACCTCCGAAACCAGGGACGACAATGGCAAGCCACAACGCGACAAGCAGAAGCGTCGAAACAACAATGAAGGAACGCAAGACATGGTGGTTAACGCCAGATTCAGTGGCTCCAAACCCGGTCAACGAAAAAAGGCATCCAAGGAAAACAGAGATGGCCCATCCAGTCTAGATAGAATACTTGATCGGCCTTGCCAGATTCATGGCACCCCCAATAAACCCGCCAATCACACCAACAGAAATTGTTGGGTCTTCGAACAAGCTGGCAAGCTTGACGCCGAACAGAAGGGAAAGGGGTCGCCAAGCGATGACGTTGACCAAGAGCTTCGTCAGCCGAACACAGGGGTACAGAAGCAATTTCCCCCCGAAGTAAAAATAGTGAATATGATATATGTCACACATACCACTAGGAGGGAGCACAAACGCGCACTACGGGACAGCTACTCCAGGGAACCGGTCGCCCCCAAATTTAACCCATGGTCGGTTTGTACGATCACCTTCGATCGAAAGGACCACCCAACCAGTATCTGTCACGGAGGTTCGGCAACCTTGGTCCTCGATCCAATCATCAGCGGATTCCATCTTACGCTAGTCCTCATGGATGGCGGGAGCAGTCTCAATCTACTTTATCAGGACACTTTCCGCAAAATGGGTATTGATCCATCAAGAATCAAACCGACTAGAGCTACCTTGAAAGGAGTAATACCTGGAAAAGAGGCCCGCTGTACGGGATCAATCACGCTGGGAGTAGTCTTCGGCTCGCCGGACAACTTTAGAAGCGAAGACTTGACCTTCAACATCGTCCCCTTCCGCAGCAGCTATCGCGCACTTCTCGGACGAACTGCTTTTACCCGCTTCAATGTGGTCCCGCATTACGCCTATTTGAAGGTCAAGATGCCCGGTCCACGTGGCGTCATTACAATCAATGGAAACAGGGAGAGCTCCCTCCGCACTAAGGAGAATACAGCGGCCATTGCGGCCGAAGAACATAGCATCCCTATCAAGCCGCACAGCCCCTCGGCTGTCAGGCCATCGGACTTCCCCATGCAGGACCAATCAGTCCTACATACCGATAGTCCGGCAACTTCAGGGCTGGATTAGCAGCCTAGCCTGCGTCAACCGCCATGTACATCAGCAGAATTCGTACCGTGCGTGCACAATTACGCACTCAAAATACGTTGGGCATGGGTGAAGGAAATATACGGACATGCCTATACAAAGGTTAGACATATACGGCCTTGCCCTTTGTTTAATCATCCTTCCTTTTTTACCGCAGGTGAATCAACACCTACTCATTCTTCGGACCCACAAGGACTCTTTCCGAGCCTTGTTCCGTATACATGGCCGAAGACCATTCCTTTAAAGAAACCTTTATTATTTGGGCGAAAAGCGAAGCAGACATGCGGTAGGAAGACCACAACTTCGCTCAAGGACCTGTATAGAGCTTTTCCCTTCGCCCTAAACCCCCGGCATGCAAAATGGCCTTGGTGATTATGGTACCTTCTGTAAGATTACGTTTCGACGTATCAATCAGATTTCTGTGAACCAAAATTCTTATTCGGTATCGTTTTTATTTCGTCTTTTATGTGGTTCCACGTACACACCTCGGCATAAAACTGCCAGGGGCTCTATAAGGCAACATATGTGTTGCCAAACCAAAGACTGAACAGCTTTTCAGCACAATTTGGCGTCCCGAGTTTGGCATTATATGCATCGGCTCCGAATCATGTCTTTGGTCAATAGTTGGGTTGCCCGGCTCATGTGCTTGCTACCATATGTTCCATCTTATCGGCTAGGGTAGTAAAGGGAGAACTACTGCGATTGTGTTTCTGGTTCGTCCGTGTCAGCGTTCTGGGAAAGGGGGTCCCCAGACTTGCCTGCCTGTGGCCCGCGGCGTGGCTTTGCTAGCAGGCCTGTATGGCCCATCTTCATCAACAAGGAATCAAGACCCTCGTGAGGGGCCAAGCCTAGCGAGGCGGACGACACAAGACCTCCTCAGGAGCGGCCTCACCAGGTTGGCTCGTGATGGGCGGAGAGTTCAAGTTTAGGCAAACCTCGCGATGGGCACAACGTCCTTGTTTTCTCTTTGGTGCTAAGGGGGCAAGCGCAGGCGCGGAGTACCGAGGCGTCAAGCAAAGGTTTCCATATTGGTGCAATGAGACCTAGACCAGAAGGATGGCAAGACGGAGGTCACCGTGGAGCCCAGGACGGCATCACCACCAGAGTCTTTTGTAGGCGAAGATCACTTTTGTTAGGATAGCTTGTACTAGTTGTCCCCTTTCTAATTGGCCGTTGTTGGCTCCCTTCTCGCTCAATATTTGGGGAGAGGACCAAGGCCACTATAAATAGAACTAGCCACCACCGTATCTAGGAAGAGGGATCTTAGATTGGAGCCACCACATCCTTGGCTGCTCAAGTTCACCAAGCACAAGAACACCTCAACCTCAAGAGACTGTTCTTCCCCTTGTACTATTCATCCTAAGCCCAAGAGGCAATCCACCACCACCACACTGGAGTAGGGTATTACACCACAACGGTGGCCCGAACCACTATAAATCTTGTGTCTTTGTATTGCGAGTTCGTCGAGCTAATTCGTCAGTTCTTAGCCTGGTTAGGACATGGGTTGATAGGGGGAAGATCTTCGCGCTCACCCCAGTGTTCGAACCTTAAGGGTTTTGCCAGAACCCGTGATCCGACATTTGGCGCGCCAGGTAGGGGTGCGCCGAAGCCTTCCTTCTGTCGCTCCGCATCATGTCGCTTCATAGTCTCCATGGCGGACGCACGCCACGCCCGTGCTGAGTGTCGGGCTGCCATCGCCACCCACGTTGCTCAGACGGCCCCTGTCGGCGGGCCACCCCATCGCTCTCCGTCGCCTGCAGCCAAAGCACGGCGGGGAACGAGCAGCAAGCATCCTCGCCGCACCCCTCGGTGCAACAGGACGGCCGCATCGCCACTCCATCACTGACTCCCGCTGGTTCATCGTCTCATGCTTGTCGCGTTCCCGCGGATGCTCATGCCGCGCTCCTCATGGCGCATGAGCTCCTGCGCTGCCGCCCAGTCGACGACCTCTACGAGGACTGGCTTGACCGCATCGCCGAGCTTGTCCATGCCGCAGGGGTCTCCCCTGCGCCGTCCCACTCTCTGCCTCGCCCTCCTCCAGCCACGGGCGACGCAGCTCACGAAGTACCTCCACCACCTCTACACCAAAACGGCGCCGTAGCGCCAAGGCATGCGGCTTCATGGTGCGACCCACCGTCTCCGGCGCTCGCGCGTGAAGAAATAAGTTGTCAGGAAGTCCCTCGGCAGCAAGCAAATGCTCTGCCACTCCTCGCACCTCCGCGCCAGGATCGTTTGCTGTGGCAAGGCCCCACGCCACTTGTCGTAGCGGCGTGCGGGCGCCAAGACCAAGCTCCACCTCCAAGGCAGGCCCCGGTGACCACGGCCGGCTGCCGCGCCTTCACCCCCGAGCTGCGTAGCGTCGCCTGGCCGGACAAGTTCACGCCAGATCTGCCTCCTCACTACAAAAGCACCCCTGAGCCTGCAGAGTTCCTGTAGCTCTACGAGCCGAGCATCGAGGAGGACAACGGCAATGAGAAAGTCATGGCGAACTGGTTTCCCATGGCTATCAAGGATGGCCCCGCTCCTGGCTCTTGAAACAGCCTCCAGGCTTGATTTCCTCCTAGCACGAGATGCGCAACCGCTTCATCACCAACTTCCAGGGCACTTGCGACCGCCCCCCGGTCGCGGGTGACCTGCGCCACATCAAGCAGCAACTAGGAGAGACCTTGCAAAAGTACATCCAGTGCTTCAACAGCGCCCGCATCAAAATCCCCAAGGTGACCGACGAGGCCATCATCTCAGCGTTCTTCGACGTCGTCCGTGACGTCAAGATGAAGGAGGAGCTCGCCATCCATGAGGAGATGTGCACAACCTTAGAGCTATTCAACATCGCGACCAAGTGTGCAAGAGCTAAGGAGGGGCGCCTCTGCCTCCTCGAGCTCCCTGCTGCAGACCGGAGGAGAAGAAAGCCAAGGCCAAGGACGTGAAGTGCTAGGGAGCTGTCGTGCTCACGGCAGAGCCGGACACCAAGCGCAATAGAGACCAGCCCGCGTCATCCAAGGGCAGTCGGCCGTTCTGCGCCTTCCACAACCTGCATACCCACAACACCAGCGACTGTCAAGAGCTTAGAGCCATTCAAGAAGGACGCTTCAGTCGATGCCCCGAGTGCAGCGACCGGGGCTATGACTGAGGGGGAGGACACCGTGGTGGACGTTGGGACGACTGTGGCCCGCGCCAGGACTGGCACGACAGGCCTCGTGAGGACCACTATCAGGATCAGCCTCGCGAGGGCGCCTGGAGGGACCAGCCTCGTGAGGCACGTCCTCAAGGCAACGCTAGCCTTCCTCCACTTCTGCCACCACCCAGAAGGAATGACGACCACCATCAAGACGAGGGGGCTGGGGGCTTCCAGGAGCCACGCGCTATCGCCTGCATCTTGGGCGGAGCTCAAGCCCCAGCCTAACAACGTATCTTCAAACAGTTTGCTCGTGAGGTGAATGCAGTGCTCCCCAAGCTCGAGGCCACACGCCCGCTTAGATGGTCCAGGTGCCCCATCATGTTCAGTTTGGTAGATCAGCTCAAGTGCGCGGCTACTGCAAGCGTCCTCCCAATGCTCTATTCACCGATCATTAACAACATGCAAGTTACCACACTACAAAAAAAGACACATCCGTGACATTATGGGCCGAACGAAAAAAAATTCTCTCATACATATGACACTTCTATGACGATAATTGTGACAAAACCCGGTATCATCACAGATGTGGTGGGCTCCTACTTCTATGACAAAAAATCATGACAGAAAATGGGCTTTTCGTCCTGGGAAGACCGGAGACGCAGCTGCATGACATTCTTTGGGCCGTCCATGATGGAAAAACCCATGGTAGAAGCGAGGGCGAGGAAAATTTCGGGGAGTTCCCGGTTACGGTGGGAGGTCGGGGGCCGAGCGATGCGCGCTTCTCTCGTACACGTACGCGTGTGTGTGCGAGGCGTTGGCTCTAACTAAACCTGAGCGAGGCGTTGGGCTCTAACTGAACCCGAGCGATTGCACTGCAGGCTACACGTTACTGAACCCGAGCTATCGATCGATGGCTGTTAACTAAACCCGATCGAGCGATTCCTTCGCTGCTGCTGCTAACTGAAGCCGATCGATGCTGCCTCTGGATGAACAGTGAGCGTTGTGGGGGCGGGGGGTTGGATGAATAGTTCCTGGTGGGGGTGGATGAACAGGACCTCATGGTGTTGCCTCTAGATGAACAGGACCCCGATCGATCGAGCTGGTTGGGGCTGGATGAACAGGACCCCGTGGAGGGCTGGATGAACAGGACCACCCCATGGAGGGCAGGATGAACAGTAGACGGTAGAGGGCAGGATGAACAGTAGCCCGTGGAGGGGTGGTTGAACAGGAGCCCGTGGAGAGGGCTAGTTGAACAGTAGCCGGTGGAGTAGCGTGCGGTGGAGGCTAGATGAACAGGAGCCCGTGGATGAACAGTCGCAAGTGGAGGATGGAGTAGGTCGACGGTGGATGAACAGTAGCTCGTGGAGGCTGGAGGGGGTCGACGGTGGAGACGAACAGTATCACGTGGAGTCCCGTTTTGCAGTATGCCACACCCCTCCCGATGAACATGACCCCCGTTTTGACCGTAGCACTCCAACATAAGTCCGTTTCGTCCGTTTTGTGGTACGCCACACCCCTCCCGATCAACAGGACCCTCGTTTCGACCATAGGAGGTCTGTTTCCTCCATTTTGCGGTAAGCTAGACCCCTACCGATCAACAGGATCCCATTTCGAACGTGGCCGATCGAACACAAGGCCGTTTCCTCCGTTCTGCGGTATGCCAGGCCACGTTTACATCGCTTGTTCCGTCCAAGCCCTCCCGATGAACACGACCACACATTCCATTCCGACCCAGCCGGTTGGCTCCCACGCGTTCCGTTGCCTCCCCATGAACACGATGCATTCCATTGCCTCCCCATGAACACGACGCATTCCGTTGCCTCCCCATGAACACGACACATTCCGTTGCCTCCCCATGAACACAACGCATTCCGTTGCCTCCCCATGAACACGACGACGATGTTGTTTCTCCATTATGACCCAGCCATGTACACGAGCCCTGGTCGTACGTATGCGCGAGTAGGCGTTCGAGACCCCGCCCGTATGTACACATATGTGGCCGTATTTTCTTTCTTGCACCCTGGCCGCTGTACGTACATGTACATGCTATGTGCGCGCCTCTACTACGACACGTGCACGCCTCTACATCGACCAATATATATGTACGTACACGTTCGCGACCAGAATGACAACGCTACGTATGCTTCGACCAGGTGGGTCCCGACTGTCAGGCACTTCCTTGCGTGCGAAGATGTAGCTGGTGGGTCCCAGCAGTCAGGGGCAAACATTTTTTTCACGAAATACGGTGGCCTGTCCGGTGGGTCCCCGCTGTAAGGTGGAGGAATAATTATTTTGCGCGTAATAAGGAGGCACTTCCTTACTATGGCCGTGGACCCAGTTGTCAGCGTCTCCACGCACAGTACTCTTTCAATGGAAGTCGGTCGTTGACCACATTGACCACGCCGCGCCGAGAGCACCACGGCGGTGGACGACGGCGAGGCCTAGGAAGGGGAGGACGAGGAGCCAAGGAAGACGTGGCAGTGGAAGCCCATGCGGAGAGGAGTACGAGGGTTCACTAGTTCGGCTGCGGTGTGAGGCTGCCTTCGCCGCAGGGCCTGGCCAATGGTGGGAATAGTAGGGGGCGGTGAGGCCTCCGCGGAAGCACAGCCGGCCACGAGAGGCAGGAGCATGCGGCACGACCGATGCTGCTTTGGGCAGCTGGAGCAAGAAGACCAGAGGTTGAGGAAGCACTACGGCCGTTGGATGGACATCGTACGGTCACTGGAGCTAGAATCGTTCATATTGACTAAGTTGACAAAGCCGTTCGCCCCCGTCAACTTAGTAGGCCCACAAGTCAGCCTCCCACCAAGGTGGGTCCCAGCTAGCCGGGGGAGTATTCATTTTTTTTGTGCGTAATAAGGAGGCACTTCCGGTGGGTCCGAGCTGACAGCGGGGGGAATGTTCTTTTTGCGAAATACGGTGGCCCGTCCGGTGGGTCCCAGCAGTCAGGGGGAAACGATTTTTTTCGCAAAATACTAGTGGCCCGTCCGGTGGGTCCCCGCTATCAGGTGGAGGAATAATTATTTTCCGCGTAATAAGGAGGCACTTCCTTGCGGCTGCCGTGGACCCAGCTGTCCGCCTATCCACGTACAGTACTCTTCCAATGGAAGTCGGTCGTTGTCGGTGTCAAAACCGGCGGATCTCGGGTAGGGGGTCCCGAACTGTGCGTCTAGGCTGGATGGTAACATGAGGCAAGGGACATGAAGTTTTACCTAGGTTCGGGCCCTCTTGATGGAGGTAAAACCCTACGTCCTGCTTGATTAATATTGATGATATGGATAGTACAAGAGTAGATCTACCACAAGATCAGAGAGGCTAAACCCTAGAAGCTAGCCTATGGTATGATTGTTGTTCTGTATGTTGTCCTACGGACTAAAACCCTCCAGTTTATATAGACACCGGAGAGGGTTAGGGTTACATAGAGTCGGTTACAATTGTAGGAGATCTACATATCCGTATCGCCAAGCTTGCCTTCGACGCCAAGGAAAGTCCCTTCCGAACACGGGACGAAGTCTTCAGTCTTGTATCTCCATAGTCCAGGAGTCCGGCTGAAGGTATAGTCCGGCGATCCGGACACCCCCAAATCCAGGACTCCCTCAGTAGCCCCTGAACAGGCTTCAATGACGACGAGTCCGGCGCGCAGATTGTCCTCGGCATTGCAAGGCGGGTTTCTCCTCCGAGTACTTCATAGAAGATTTTGAACACAAAGATAGTGTCTGGCTCTGCAAAATAAGTTTCCACATATTGCCATAGAGAAAATAATATTTACACAAATCTAATCTGCTGACGTATTCCGTAGTGTGACATCACACCACGACCAAGCCTTTATTCGAATCGTTTTATTGTCCCACCTCGGCGTGTCATGCGAGGCGGTTTCCTTGGCACGTTTTGTTAAAGCAGAGATTGTGCCCCTTATTCCGGGATTCTCATCAATACGGGCGTGGGTAACCCAACCGCTTCTAGGACTCCTAGACTATAGGCAAGTCCAAACGGCCATGGAGAGGGCGCCTGATATGCACCCTCTTTATAAAGGGACAAGGCTTTTATTTTTTCCCTCCCATGCTCAATCGAATCCTTCCCCCACCTCAAGCTCAAACGCCTAAAGTTCAGGTCAGGTGCTCCAAACCTTCAATCATGTCCGGATCTAGCCTTCAAGGCCGATGGATGCCTTCCTCCGTCATGGAGGAAGACATCAAAAAGTTGAGGGAGGCCAGATATCTGACTGCCGAGGTTTTGCATCGGCTGTTGGGGAACGCAGTAATTTCAAAAAATTTCCTACGCACACGCAAGATCATGGTGATGCATAGCAACGAGGGGGAGAGTCTGATGTACGTACCCTTGTAGATTGCAACGGAAGCGTTGACACAACGTAGAGGAAGTAGTCGTACGTCTTCTTCCCGATCCGACCGATCCAAGCACCGTTACTCCGGCACCTCCGAGTTCTTAGCACACGTTCAGCTCGATGACGTTCCTCGGGCTCTGATCCAGCAAAGCGTCGAGGAAGAGTTCCGTCAGCATGACGGCGTGGTGACGATCTTGATGTACTACCGACGCAGGGCTTCGCCTAAGCACTGTAACGGTATGATCGAGGTGGAATTTGGTGGCAGGGGGCACCGCACACGGCTAAGGAACGATCTCAAGGATCAACTTGTGTGTCTAGAGGTGCCCCCTGCCCCCGTATATAAAGGTTTCAAGGGGAGGGGCTGGCCGGCCAAGGTGGGAGGCGCAGGAGGAGTCCTACTCCTACCGGGAGTAGGACTCCCCCCTCCAATCCTAGTCCAACTAGGTTTCCTCAAGTGGGAAGTGAAAGAGAGAGGTGGCCGGCCCCTCTCCTCGTCCTAATAGGACTAGGGAGAAGGGGGGAGGTGCAGCCCTATGTGGGCTGCCCTCTCACCTTTCCACTAAGGCCCATGTTGGCCCATTTGGCTCCCGGGGGGTTCCGGTAACCCTCCCGGTAATCCGGTAAAATCCCGATTTCACCCGGAACACTTCTGATGTCCAAACATAGGCTTCCAACATATCAGTCTTTATGTCTCGACCATTTCGAGACTCCTCGTCATGTCCCCGATCTCATCCGGGACTCCGAACTCCTTCGGTACATCAAAACTCATAAACTCATAATATAACTGTCATCGAAACCTTAAGTGTGCGGACCCTACGGTTCGAGAACAATGTAGACATGACCGAGACACATCTCCGGTCAATAACCAATAACGGGACCTGGATGCCCATATTGGCTCCTACATATTCTACGAAGATCTTTATCGGTCAGACCGCATAACAACATACGTTGTTCCCTTTGTCATCGGTATGTTACTTGCCCGAGATTCGATCGTCGGTATCCAATACCTAGTTCAATCTCGTTACCCGCAAGTCTCTTTACTCGTTCCGTAATACATCATCTCACAACTAACATATTAGTTGCAGTGCTTACAAGGCTTATGTGATGAGCATTACCGAGAGGGCCCAGAGATACCTCTCCGATAATCGGAGTGACAAATCCTATTCTCGAAATACGCCAACCCAACATCTACCTTTGGAGACACCTGTAGTACTCCTTTATAATCACCCAGTTACGTTGTGACGTTTGGTAGCACCCAAAGTGTACCTCCGGTAAACGGGAGTTGCATAATCTCATAGTCATAGGAACATGTATAAGTCATGAAGAATAGCAACAGCAACATACTAAACGATCGGGTGCTAATGGAATGGGTCATGTCAATCAAATCATTCAACTAATGATGTGACCTCGTTAATCAAATAACAACTCTTTTGTCCATGGTTAGGAAACATAACCATCTTTGATTAACGAGCTAGTCAAGTAGAGGCATACTAGTGACACTCTGTTTGTCTATGTATTCACACATGTATTATGTTTCCGGTTAATACAATTCTAGCATGAATAATAAACATTTATCATGATATAAGGAAATAAATAATAACTTTATTATTGCCTCTAGGGCATATTTCCTTCAGTCTCCCACTTGCACTAGAGTCAATAATCTAGTTCACATCGCCATGTGATTTAACAGCAATAGTTCACATCACCATGTGATTAACACCCATAGTTCACATCGTCATGTGACCAACACTCAAAGGGTTTACT
Organism: Triticum monococcum; assembly: GCA_034509565.1. Taxonomy (NCBI): domain Eukaryota; kingdom Viridiplantae; phylum Streptophyta; class Magnoliopsida; order Poales; family Poaceae; genus Triticum; species Triticum monococcum. The sequence continues at coordinate 490,824,985 of CM067846.1, forward strand.
AGAGTCAGTAATCTAGTTCACATATCTATGTGATTAACACCCAAAGAGTACTAAGGTGTGATCATTTTTTGCTTGTGAGATAATTTTAGTCAACGGGTCTGTCACATTCAGATCCGTAAGTATTTTGCAATTTTCTATGTATACAATGCTCTGCACGGAGCTACCCTAGCTAATTGCTCCCACTTTCAATATGTATCTAGATCGAGACTTAGAGTCATCCAGATCAGTGTCAAAACTTGCATCGACGTAACCTTTTACGACGAACCTTTCTATCACGTCCATAATCGAGAAACATATCCTTATTTCACTAAGGATAATTCTGACTGTTGTCCAGTGATCTACTCCTAGATCACTATCGTACTCCCTTGCCAAATCAGTGCAGGGTATACAATAGATCTGGTATACAGCATGACATACTTTATAGAACCTATGGCCAAGGCATAGGGAATGACTTTCATTCTCTTTCTATCTTCTGCCGTGGTCGGGCATTGAGTCTTACTCAACTTCACACCTTGTAACACAGGCAAGAAACTTTTTCTTTGACTGTTCCATTTTGAACTACTTCAAAATCTTGTCAAGGTATGTACTTATTGAAAAACTTATCAAGCATCTCGATCTATCTCTATAGATTTTGAAGCTCAATATGTAAGCAACTTTACTGAAGTCTTTCTTTGAAAAACTCCTTTCAAACACTCCTTTTATGCTTTACAGAATAATTCTACATTATTTCCGATCAACAATATGTCATTCACATATACTTATCAGAAATGCTGTAGTGCTCCCACTCACTTTCTTGTAAATACAGCCTTCACCGCAAGTATGTATAAAACTATATGCTTTGATCAACTCATCAAAGCGTATATTCCAACTCCGAGATGCTAGCACCAGTCCATAAATGGATCGCTGGAGCTTGCACACTTTGTTAGCTCCCTTTGGATCGACAAAACCTTCCGGTTGCATCATATACAACTCTTCTTTAATAAATCTATTAAGGAATGCAGTTTTGTTTATCCATTTGCCAGATTTCATAAAATGCGGCAATTACTAACATGATTCGGACAGACTTAAGCATAGATACGAGTGAGAGAATCTCATCGTAGTCAACACCTTGAACTTGTCGAAAACCTTTTGCGACAATTCTAGCTTTGTAGATAATAACATTACTATCAGCGTCCGTCTTCCTCTTGAAGATCCATTTATTCTCAATTGCTTGCCGATCATCGGGCAAGTCAACCAAAGTCCAAACTTTGTTCTCATACATGGATCATATCTCAGATTTCATGGCCTCAAACCATTTTGCGGAATCTGGGCTCATCATCGCTTCGTCATAGTTCGTAGGTTCGTCATGGTCAAGTAACATGACCTCCAAAACAGGATTACCGTACCACTCTGGTGCGGATCTCACTCTGGTTTACCTACGAGATTCGGTAGTAACTTGATCCGAAGTTTCATGATCATTATCATTAGCTTCCTCACTAATTGGTGTAGGAGTCACAAGAACAGATTTCTGTGATGAACTACTTTCCAATAAAGGAGAAGGTACAATTACCTTATCAAGTTCTACTTTCCTCCCACTCACTTCTTTCGAGAGAAACTCCTTCTCTAGAAAGTATCCATTATAAGCAATGAATGTCTTGCCTTAGGATCTGTGATAGAAGGTGTACCCAACAGTCTCCTTTGGGTATCCTATGAAGACATATTTCTCCGATTTGGTTTTGAGCTTATCAGGATGAAACTTTTTCATATAAGCATCACAACCCCAAACTTTAAGAAACGACTACTTTGGTTTCTTGCTAAACCACAGTTCAGATTGTGTCGTCTCAACGGACTTAGATGGTGCCCCTTTTTAACGTGAATGCAGCTGTCTCTAATGCATAACCCCAAAATGATAGTGGTAGATCGGTAAGAGACATCATAGATCGCACTATATCTAATAAAGTACGGTTATGACGTTCAGACACACCATTACACTATGGTGTTCCTTGTGGCGTGAGTAGTGAAACTATTTCACATTGTTTTCAACTGAAGGCCAAACTCGTAACTCAAATACTCTTTTCTACGATCAGATCATAGAAACTTTATTTTCTTGTTACGATGATTTTTCACTTCACTCTGAAATTCTTTGAACTTTTCAAATGTTTCAGACTTATGTTTCATCAAGTAGATATACTCATATCTGCTCAAATCATCTGTGAAGATCAGAAAATAATGATACCTGTCGCGAGCCTCAATATTCATCGGACCACATACATCAGTATGTATGATTTCCAACAAATCTGTTGCTCGCTCCATTGTTCCGAAGAACAGAGTCTTAGTCATCTTGCCCATGAGGCATGGTTCGCAAGCATCAACTGATTCATAATCAAGTGATTCTAAAAGCCCATCATCATGGAGTTTCTTCATGCGCTTTACACCAATATGACCTAAACGGCAGTGCTACAAATAAGTTGCACTATCATTATTAACTTTGCATCTTTTGGTTTCAATATTATGATTATGTGTATCACTACGATCGAGATCCAACGAACTATTTTCATTGGGTGTGTAACCATATAAGGTTTTATTCATGTAAACAGAACAACAATTTATTCTCTTACTTAAATGAATAACCGCATTACAATAAACATGATCAAATCATATTCATGCTCAACGCAAACACCAAATAACACTTATTTAGGTTCAACACTAATCCCGAAATTATAGGGAGTGTGCGATGATGATCATATCAATCTTGGAACCACTTCCAACACACATCGTCACTTCACCCTTAACTAGTCTCTGTTTATTCTGCAACTCCCGTTTCAAGTTACTAATCTTAGCAACTGAACTAGCATCAAATACTGAGGGGTTTGCTATAAACACTAGTAAAGTACACATCGATAACATGTATATCAAATATACTTATGTTCACTCTGCCATCCTTCTTATCCGCCAATCACTTGGGGTAATTCCACTTCCAGTGACCAGTCCCTTTGCAGTAGAAGCACTTAGTCTCAGGCTTAGGATCAGACTTGGGCTTCTTCACTTGAGCAGCAACTTGCTTGCCATTCTTCTTGAAGTTCCCCTTCTTTCCTTTGCCCTTTTCCTTGAAACTAGTGGTCTTGTCAACCATCAACACTTGATGTTTTTCTTGATTTCTACCTTCGTTGATTTCAGCATCACGAAGAGCTTGGGAGTTGTTTCCGTTATCCCTTGCATATTATAGTTCATCACGAAGTTCTACTAATTTGGTGATGGTGACTAGAGAATTCTGTCAATCACTATCTTATCTGGAAGATTAACTCCCACTTGATTCAAGCGATTGTAGTAGCCAGACAATCTGAGCACATGCTCACTAGTTGAGCGATTCTCCTCCATCTTTTAGTTATAGAACTTGTTGGAGACTTCATATCTCTCAACTCGGGTATTTGCTTGAAATATTAACCTCAACTCCTGGAACATCTCATATGGTCCATGACGTTCAAAACGTCTTTGAAGTCCCGATTCGAAGCCATTATGTATGGTGCACTAAACTATCAAGTAGTCATCATATTGAGCTAGCCAAACGTTCATAACATCTGCATCTGCTCCTGCAATAGGTCTGTCACCTAGCGGTGCATCAACGACATAATTCTTCTGTGCAGCAATGAGGATAAACCTCAGATCACGGATCCAATCCGCATTATTGCTACTAACATCTTTCAACACAATTTTCTCTAGGAACATATCAAAATAAACACAGGGAAGCAACAACGCGAGCTATTGATCTACAACATGATTTGCAAAATACTACCAGGACTAAGTTCATGATAAATTTAAGTTCAATTTAATCATATTACTTAAGAACTCCCACTTAGATAGACATCCCTCTAATCCTCTAAGTGATCACGTGATCCAAATAAACTAAACCATAACCGATCATCACGTGAGATGGAGTAGTTTTCAATGGTGAACATCAATATGTTGATCATATCTACTATATGATTCACGCTCGACCTTTCGGTCTCTGTGTTCCGAGGCCATATCTGTATATGCTTGGCTCGTCAAGTATAACCTGAGTATTCCGCGTGTGCAACTGTTTTGCACCCGTTGTATTTGAACGTAGAGCCTATCACACCCGATCATCACGTGGTGTCTCAGCACGAAGAACTTTTGCAACGGTGCATACTCAGGGAGAACACTTCTTGATAATTTAGTGAGAGATCATCTTATAATGCTACCGTCAATCAAAGCAAGATAAGATGCATAAAAGGATAGACATCACATGCAATCAATATAAGTGATATGATATGGCCATCATCATCTTGTGCTTTGTGATCTCCATCTCTGAAGCACCGTCATGATCACCATCGTCACCGGCGCGACACCTTGATCTCCATCGTAGCATCGTTGTCGTCTCGCCAATCTTATGCTTCCACGGCTATCACTACCGCTTAGTAATAAAGTAAAGCATTACATCGCGATTGCATTGCATACAATAAAGCGACAACCATATGGCTCCTGCCAGTTGCCGATAACTCGGTTACAAAACATGATCATCTCATACAATAAAATCAGCATCATGCCTTGACCATATCACATCACAACATGCCCTGCAAAAACAAGTTAGACGTCCTCTACTTTGTTGTTGCAAGTTTTACGTGGCTGCTACGGGCTTAAGTAAGAACTCATCTCACCTATGCATCAAAACCACAACGATAGTTCGTCAAATAGACTCCGTTTTAACCTTCTCAAGGACCGGGCGTAGCCACACTTGGTTCAACTAAAGTTGGAGAGACAGTCTTCCCCAAGCCATCTATGTGCAAAGGACGTCGAGGGAACCGGTCTCGCGTAAGAGTACGCGTAAGGTTGGTCCGGATCGTCTCGTCCAACAATACCGCCGAACCAAAGTACGACATGCTAGTAGGTAGTATGACTAGTATCGCCCACAACTCACTTGTGTTCTACTCGTGCATATAACATCAAACCATAAAAACCTAGGCTCGGATGCCACTGTTGGGGAACGCAGTAATTTCAAAAAAATTCCTACGCACACGCAAGATCATGGTGATGCATAGCAACGAGGGGGAGAGTCTGATCTACGTACCCTTGTAGATTGCAACGGAAGCGTTGACACAACGTAGAGGAAGTAGTCGTACGTCTTCTTCCCGAGCCGACCGATCCAAGCACCGTTACTCCGGCACCTCCGAGTTCTTAGCACACGTTCAGCTCGATGACGTTCCTCGGGCTCCGATCTAGCAAAGCGTCGAGGAAGAGTTCCGTCAGCACGACGGCGTGGTGACGATCTTGATGTACTACCGACGCAGGGCTTCGCCTAAGCACTGTAACGGTATGATCGAGGTGGAATTTGGTGGCAGGGGGCACCGCACACGGCTAAGGAACGATCTCAAGGATCAACTTGTGTGTCTAGAGGTGCCCCCTGCCCCCGTATATAAAGGTTTCAAGGGGAGGGGCTGGCCGGCCAAGGTGGGAGGCGCAGGAGGAGTCCTACTCCTACCGGGAGTAGGACTCCCCCCTCCAATCCTAGTCCAACTAGGTTTCCTCAAGTGGGAAGTGAAAGAGAGAGGTGGCCGGCCCCTCTCCTAGTCCTAATAGGACTAGGGAGAAGGGGGGAGGCGCAGCCCTATGTGGGGTGCCCTCTCACCTTTCCACTAAGGCCCATGTTGGCCCATTTGGCTCTCGGGGGGTTCCGGTAACCCTCCCGGTAATCCGGTAAAATCCCGATTTCACCCGGAACACCTCCGATGTCCAAACATAGGCTTCCAATATATCAATCTTTATGTCTCGACCATTTCGAGACTCCTCGTCATGTCCCCGATCTCATCCGGGACTCCGAACTCCTTCGGTACATCAAAACTCATAAACTCATAATATAACTATCATCAAAACCTTAAGCGTGCGGACCCTATGGTTCGAGAACAATGTAGACATGACCGAGACACATCTCCGGTCAATAACCAATAGCGGGACCTGGATGCCCATATTGGCTCCTACATATTCTACGAAGATCTTTATCGGTCAGACCGCATAACAACATACGTTGTTCCCTTTGTCATCGGTATGTTACTTGCCCGAGATTCGATCGTCGGTATCCAATACCTAGTTCAATCTCGTTACCGGCAAGTCTCTTTACTCGTTCCGTAATACATCATCTCACAACTAACATATTAGTTGCAGTGCTTGCAAGGCTTATGTGATGAGAATTATCGAGAGGGCCCAGAGATACCTCTCCGACAATCGGAGTGACAAATCCTATTCTCGAAATACGCCAACCCAACATCTACCTTTGGAGACACCTATAGTACTCCTTTATAATCACCCAATTACATTGTGACGTTTGGTAGCACCCAAAGTGTTCCTCCGGTAAACGGGAGTTGCATAATCTCATAGTCATAGGAACATGTATAAGTCATGAAGAATAGCAACAGCAACATACTAAACGATCGGGTGCTAAGCTAATGGAATGGGTCATGTCAATCAGATCATTCAACTAATGATGTGACCTCGTTAATCAAATAACAACTCTTTTGTCCATGGTTAGGAAACATAACCATCTTTGATTAACGAGCTAGTCAAGTAGAGGCATACTAGTGACACTCTGTTTGTCTATGTATTCACACATGTATTATGTTTCCGGTTAATACAATTCTAGCATGAATAATAAACATTTATCATGATATAAGGAAATAAATAATAACTTTATTATTGCCTCTAGGGCTTATTTCCTTCATCGGCTGCCTGCCCAAGGGCAGGCCGTCCCCTCCCCCGAAACCAACGAGAACGTCGTTTTCGTCTCCCACTTCCTTCGAGGTCTAGGCCTTGCTCTGGATCCTTTTGTCAGGGGTTTGATGTTTTATTACGGGCTAGATTTCCATGATCTATCTCCGGACTCCTTTCTTCATATCACGACATCTATTGTCGTGTGTGAGGCCTTCCTCCGGGTTACCCCTCACTTTGGCCTATGGCTCAAGACCTTTGAAGTAAAGCCGAAGATGATCAAGGGGCAACATGCATGTGGAGGTGCCTCAATATGCAAGATCATGGGAGCTCCATGTCCCAAAGGTTCCATTCCAGAGGTGTCTGAATTGTGGCAACAGCAGTGGTTCTAAATCACGGCTCCTAGAAGTGCCAAGTGGGCGACCGCCCCTGTTTTCCGCTCGGGCCCTCCACCACAACTGATGTCATGGATCAGCAGAGGTTTGAGCTGGGGTCCTGCCAAGGACGTGCCTATACTGCAAAGCCGCATTCAAGATCTCTTCAATGGAGATTTTAGTTTGGTTGCGGTAATACAAGTTATGCTGGTTCGACAAGTCCAGCCATGCAAATGCCGGCCCCTTCGCTTGTGGGAGTTCAATCCCGAGGGACCACGTGTCATTCAAAATTTCCTCGGCCTGACGCATGAGGAGATGTACAAGTCATTCTTCGGACCTCGGGTAGAGTGTCCGGAAATCACCGAGGACGTGGGACTGAGCAGTAACCGCGCCGCCGAACAGGTAAGGAATCTTCTGGCCGAACATACTATCTCTCATTTGTTACGAAGTTATTTCTGAGAGTTCGCTTTTTGACTTGGACTGGATAACAAAGGCGAAGTTGATTCGGTGTTCGGCCCCCCTCCCTGAGGGTTTGGACAATCTGGTATTGGAAAAGATGCTCCAGGTCGCACCTTGCCCGGGGCCCTTGAAGGAAGATACTGGGGAGGATAATACAGGCGGACCGGGGCCCCCAACGCTGCCCACTCTAACCGAGGGAGCGAGCGTCTCCATGAAGGAAGACGACCAGAGGAGAAAAAGGACTGCGCCCGGGGATTCGGAAGCCAAAGCTTCCAAACGGGAGAAGAATTTTCCCACAGAGGGTCCTACCTTGGGGGGTGCTTTTGCCGCACAAAGTCCGCGGGGGGATCAATTCTCCATCGATTCGTAAGTGACCCGAAATACTTTAATAGTACAGGTATGCCCTCTTTTTATTCTGAGAAAATAACCACCGCATTTATTTTTGCAGTTCGGGCCTTAGCCCCTCTCAAATGAGCTCGTCTTCGGGGGATCTTCTTCCAGAGATGATGGAGAGCGAAACGCCTCCTCCGGACTCCTCCGCTCTGGAAGCGGGTGACGCCGAAGTGTCATTGCGGAGGGCCTCACCGAGTCCGGTGAGGCCAGAAGATAATCCCATTGACCCCCGAAGCTCCCAGTGTCTGGCTCCCGAAGAGAGCAGAAAAAGGGTCCGGCACCGTCTGGTGTGCGATCGAATGTTCTGAGGGGGTTGGTGGGGCGAGCGACCATCTCAGATGAACACTATATGCTGATGAATACGGTGATGGAGAGAATCTCGTCCGCCAAAAGCGGATTACATGAAGCTTTTATGAGTCTACTGATGGGCTTTGAGGTACGTAAAATAATGTATGATAGTCCTGCACATGCTAGGTGTGCCCTGTGTAGATAGTAGCCCCTAAGACTCTGGTTGTCGTCGGAAATGACGATGAGCAGAGGATCATATTCCTAGGTAATAACCATACTGCCTCTATGTGCAGGTGATGGAAGCTCCGGTGGCTAGCCGGACTAGCGAGTTTGCCCATTTAAAACGGTAGTTGGATGCGGCAGACGCCGACATCGAGCATGTTAAAAAAAGGCTTGACGAGGCACATGGTAAGTGTCATTATCTGGTAAATGCCACATAGTAAGAGCAGCATGATGCCAATATCTTTAATATGTTATGACTGTAGATGGAGCTGCCATTGTAGAAGCCTTGCGAGCAGAACTTGCCTGAGCCAAGGAACAACCAAGGTTTGGTAATGCGGCTGCTTTGAAGGCGGCCGAAGAGTTGAAAGCCGAGAAGGCCGCGCATGGAGAGAGCCGAGATAAGATGGCTAAGATGGCCATAGAATTAGAAGCCGCCGTCGACCGTTGTCGGGTTCTTGAAAAGGAAAACCTAGCGAAGGCATCGGACCTTGAGAAGGCTGCTGTGACGAGGAAAGACATCCGCTTTGCTACGAGGGCGAAGAATGAGGAGCTGCGGGAAGCCGGGGATATTGTAGCTGGGAAATCCTTTATGTTGCGGAGGAAGTTCGGAGATCCACGGTATGCCTCTCTGGATCAGCTATGGAATTCGGAGGATGTGTATATGGATTTGGCGGCGAGCGTTGCCGATGCGGTCAAGTACTTCCAGGGTCAGACAGACCGTGAAGTGGACCAGCTGTTTTGGACACAATTCCATTCTCCCGAGCGTCTGCTTTCATTGACTAACCAATTAGTCGAATGGGCCGAACTGAATAGGTTGTCCGGACGCGCCATGAGGTCTGTTGTGGATCAGCTATGGCCGGAAAGGCCAAAACCGAACAGCTATTTCATCTTGGTGCAGCAGTTCCTTGACGTGGTGCCGCGCATTAATGCGATGAAGAGGTCGGCGTGCATAGAGGGCTCACGGATGGCCTTTGCCCATGTTAAAGCATACTGGGCGGAGATGGATGCTACCACTGTTGCAGCGCGGGATTCGGCCATAGGCCGAATGGCTGCTGAGCACTACTTTGAAGATGTTCTTGAGGGTGCTCGTTTGATAGAGACCCAGTGCTCAAAAAATATTATGTTTGAGTGATATGTAATCTCATTGTAAGCAAAATGCTTTTATAGATTTTTATAAGGCTATTTTTATACTTTTTTCCTAAAAGTAATATGATGCCTCTTGGGCGGCCGTTTATGTATACATGTGTATAACCTGAAAGATTGCAGCCGCCGGCTTCAACCCCCACACATATAATGCGGAGGTGCTCGCAAAAAACACGCGTTCACACTTAACCCAACGTATTGGTCCTATTAAGGAGGTGATAGCGGAGCGAGCGAGGCAACCGGACTATAATGCTTTAGCACTTTCACTTAGCCATAGGAGTTTGACAGTGGGGCTACTAGATAGCCCCTGGTGGCTCCGCATTTTCCCGATTCCGGGGTGCATACATGCCTAGCCGGAAAACGGCCCTTCGTTAAGGAGGAGGAATTCTAACATTCCAACAGGTCATCGAGTGGTTGACCAGTCTCACGCTATATCATGACAGTCAGTTTTCGGCTTTCTCTACTGAGGCGCTCGTCCGGATGAACCAGGGCACAATTGCAGTAGTTCTCCCGGTGCTACCTTAGTCGGTAAAGCGGAACGTAAGGCACCAAAACACAGGAGCCGGGCAAACCCAACATTTGACCAAAGACAATGATTCGGAGCTGATGCATATAGGGCCAAACTCACGACGCCGAACACTCCCTAAGGTATTCGGTCTTTGTGGTATAAACCAGGCCTAAATAATGGCCTTTGTAAGAAGCCCCTTGTGTCCAGGTACGTGCATTGTTCTGGCATGGCCACATGCCAAGACGTCGGCATCCTTCTCAACGGTGGATATGTATCAACAAGAGATAGTAAAAAAGGTTTACGCAGGGTCTTAATCTAAAAAGAATCCTTGGAGCGGGTCCCTGCTGCACGTCTGCGCCTGTGTCTCCGTTGTGCCGTATCCTGGACGGGTGTAGCACGATGATCGTTTGTAAAAGAGAGGAATTTAGGTGAAAAAGTTGTCGTGCAAAAAGATAGTTTTTAAAGAAACCATGTATAATTCAAGATGAGAAGAAACTGCCACTTGTGTGCGCGCGTTGAGCCCCTTGTATTGACGAATAGGGGTGTGACCATTTATTCGGTATAGATAGCGGCGCCAGACTTGATTAGTTGTGTCTGAGGTCTTGACGACCTATTGTATGCTTTTGCTGGTCCGGGCGCCTTTAGTGTGCGGCTGCCAAGGCAGCCGCACTCTCTTCGGCGCGCAGAGATCGCTTGATATTTCCGTTCACTGAAATGATGCCACGTGGACCAGGCATCTTGAGTGTGAGGGAGGCGTAGTGTGGTATTGCGTTGAAGCGAGCGATAGCTTCGCGTCCGAGCAGTGCTTGATAGCCACTTTGGAACGGAGTGATGTGGAAGGTTAAATGCTCGCGACGGAAGTTATCGGGGGAGCCGAATATAACTTGTAGTAGGAGGGAGCCCGTACAACGAGCCCCTGGGCCTGGCATTACTCCTTTAAAGGTAGTATTGCTATGGCGAATTTTTGTTGGGACTAACCCCATCCCGCGGATTGTATCCTGATATATTAGGTTTAGATTGCTGCCACCATCCATCAAGACTCGTGTGAAGTGATACCCGCCAATTATTGGGTCTAATACCGGGGCAGCCCATCTTGCGCGTTGGATACTTGCAGAGTAATCACGATGGTCGAAAGTGATCGGTTGAGACGACCAGTGGCAGGATTTTGCGATGACAGGCACTACGGTATATTTTCCTGGGAGTGCCGCGTTGTTTTTTCCCTTGATCACGTGTAACATGTTTACTGTTTTGACTTCTGGTGGAAATTTCTTTTGTTCCCTAGTGTCTTGCTTGGGAGGCTCGTCCTCGTCTTCACATGGTGTATCCTCCCCCTTGTGTACGGCGTTGAGCTTGTCGGACTGCTTGAAGACCCAACATTCTCTGTGGGTATGATTAGCAGGTTTACCAGGGGTACTATGGATCTGACATACTTGGTCCAAAATTTTGTTGAGGTTGGACAGTTCATCCCTGGTGCCTTTACAGGGCGGCTTTTGCTGACCTGGCTGAGAGCTTTTCAATCCGGCGTTTACTGCCATGCCCTTCGTGCTGTCTTCTTTATTCCGGCGTTTGTTATTGTTGTTGCACCGTGATTTCCCGTTTCCATCTCTAACTTCAGATGTACTGGGGTCGCTGGTCCTGCATCTGGCTAGCCAGCTGTCCTCACCCGCGCAAATGCGGGTCATGAGGTTTGTTAATGCGGCCATCGTTCTTGGCTTATTTTGGCCAAGGTGTCTGGCGAGCCATTTGTCACGGACGCTATGCTTAAAAGCTGCCAAGGCTTCGGCATCCGGACAGTCAACAATCTGGTTCTTTTTAGTAAGAAACCTGTTCCAAAGCTTTCGGGCTGACTCTCCAGGCTGTTGAGTTATATGACTCAAATTGTCCGCATCCGGAGGTCGGACATAAGTCCCTTGAAAATTTGCCCGAAAGGTGTCTTCGAGCTCTTCCCAACTTCCAATGGAGCTTTTGGGGAGGCCTTTAAGCCAGTGACGAGCTGGCCCTTTTAGCTTGAGGGGTAAGTACTTGATGGCGTGGAGATCATCTCCTCGAGCCATATGGATATGAGGGATGTAGTCCTCAATCCAGACCCCAGGGTCTGTTGTTCCATCGTATTCCTCTATGTTTACGGGTTTGAATCCCTCTGGAAATTCATGGTCCAGCACCTCATTGGTGAAACATAGGTGGTGTGCGGCACCCCTGTAGCTGGGTGTACCGCGTTGTTCGGATGTTTGTTGTGTTGCATTGTATGCTGGGGCGCGCTTGCGTTGTCCATAGATAGATCTTGTTGCGCCATCCTTTGGGTGCGAGCCCTCGCATGGGCCGCGTGTTGTATTGTGAGTGGCATTGTATGCCACTCTGTGTTGGTAGAGGGGTCGTCTATCCGGCCAGGTGGCTGCTTTAATATTTGGTTGTGGGGGGGTCTGAGGCCTCCTCATCGAATTCAGGTAGCAGCTTCCGCTTTGGGTAGCTCTTGGAGGGGCGATTGTCGCCGTACCTCGCTGCTGTGTTGAGTATTTTACTCCATCTGATTTGGAGTGTGTCTTGCCCAGCCTTGAGCCTTTGCTTCTGCTTTTTAAGACTCCTCGCGATGGCAACAAGCGTTTTATGGGCATTTTGCTGCTCCGGGTGCCTGTCCGGCGTTATGTCGTCCAGACTATTATCCTTGATAGAATTTGTTTATTCGGCTTGATTATCCGGATTGCCGTTGTCCGGTAGCGGTTCGCCCTGCTCCAGCGCTGGGTTTGTGTGATCATTATTTCAGTCAAGGCGGGATTTCGGGCAGCGCTTGCATCGCCGCTTTGACTGCTTCTCGAGGGAACAAGCCTTCAGTGCGTCCTTACGCTCCTCGTCGTCATCTTTTGGTGCAGCCACCATGTACACATCATATGATGAGGTGGGCGGTGGTTCTTCTTCTCCTCCCGCATCGTCGTCCATACCATCGATGTTTTCAGAGTCAAAGTCGACCATGTCGGTTAAATCGTCGAAAGTGGCTACAAAGTGCGTGTTGGGTGGGCTTTGAATTTCTACATCGTCCGTATCCCGACCTTGCTGACCGTAGTCTGGCCAGGGCTCTCCTGATAAAGAGAGAGACTTTAGTGTCTTCAGAATATCGCCGAAAGGCGAGTGCTGAAAGATATCCGTGGCAGTAAACTCCATGATCGGCGCCCAATCGGATTCGATCGGCAGTGGCGTGGAGGGTTCGGAGTCCGGAGAGGAGTCCGACTCCTTGGAGTCACGAGTCTCGCAGAGTGCGGGGCTGGTGTTTGGCTCGATCACCGTTGGGATCACAGCCCCCAAGGCGGCGTCCAACCACCCATCCTCGATCGGCGCAGTTGGCTCCAAATTAAGGCTCAAAGCCGATGCGGGTGCGGCCTCCAGGGCACTGCTCAGCGACAGAGCTAGATCATGCTCGTCGTGACAGTGCGGCGCGCTCGGCAGTGGCTCGAATCCGTCGAAGATCAAGTCCCCGCGGATGTCAGCCGTGTAGTTTAAACTTCCAAATCTGACCTGACGGCCAGGGGCATAGCTTTCGATCTGCTCCAGATGGCCAAGTGAATTAGCCCGCAGTGCGAAGCCGCTGAAGAAGAAGATCTGTTCGGGGAGGAAGGTCTCACCCTGGACTGCATCGCTATTGATGATCGTAGGAGCCATCAAGCCTCACGGCGACGACACAGAGGAACTCTCAATGAAAGCACCAATGTCGGTGTCAAAACCAGTGGATCTCAGGTAGGGGGTCCCGAACTGTGCGTCTAGGCCGGATGGTAATAGGAGGCAAGGGACATGAAGTTTTACCCAGTATTCGGGCCCTCTTGATGGAGGTAAAACCCTACGTCCTCCTTGATTTATATTGATGATATGGGTAGTACAAGAGTAGATCTACCATGAGATCAGAGAGGCTAAACCCTAGAAGCTAGCATATGGTATGATTGTTGTTCTGTATGTTGTCCTACGGACTAAAACCCTCCGATTTATATAGACACCAGAGAGGGTTAGGGTTACATAGAGTCGATTATAATGGTAGGAGATCTACATATCCGTATCGCCAAGCTTGCCTTCGACGCCAAGGAAAGTCCCTTCCGGACACAGGACGAAGTCTTCAATCTTGTATCTCCATAGTCCAGGAGTCCGAGTGATGGTATAGTCCGGCCATCTGGACACCCCCTAATCCAGGACTCCCTCAGTCGTTGACCACATTGACCACGCCGCACCGAGAGAAGCACGGCGGTGGCTGACGGCGAGGCATAGGAAGGGGATGACGCAGAGCCGGGGAAGACGCGACAGTGGATGCCCACGCGGAGAGGAGTACGAGCGTTCACCGGTTCGGCTGCGGTGTGAGGCTGCCGTCGCCGTAGAATAACAGGGGGTGTGGGTGAGTAGAGGGATGCCCTGGCCAGTGGTGGGAGTAGTAGGGGGCGCTGAGGCCTGCGCGGCAGCACAGCCGGCCACGGGAGGCGGGAGTAGGCGGTCCCGCCGGTGCTGCTTTGGCGGCTGGAGCAAGAAGATCAGAGATTGAAGAAACACGACGGCCGTTGGATTGACATCCAACCGTTACGACTGCTAGAATCGTTTGTTGATGTATATAATAACTAAAAAATCTAGCATACGCGTCAACTAAACAGGCTCACAAGTCAGACCACTCCCTCTTTTTTTTAATAATTTATATACAGCTCATGGCAACTTCTTATGCAATTTATTGCAGTCATTTTTTTGGTTGGCCAGGGCCAATTTCGAATATTTCTGTGGGTTCCAAACTATTTTTAATACTGAAATGTCCAACCAGATTTAAAGTACTTTGAAGATATATTTAAATGAGGTTAATGCCCAGTTAAATAGGAATCTGAAAATGTAATAAAATTCTGAAATTATAAAGTAATTGCCAATTTGTCATCTGTTTTTATATTTACAACCCATTTCATATTACTTTCAAGATTTGCAGGCGTCTTGAAAGAGTTGCAGCCCATCAGGGCGTAGAAAAATAAGTAGGCCTGGATTGGGTATTCTTCAGAAAAATTTTCACAAAGAAAAAATAGCTGGGATGGTCACATGGTGAACATAAAATATAAGCCTGGGCTAGACGGGCCACAGCCCACTTCAAACCCTGCTCCGTCTCAACAATACGAAGCAGAAAAAAATACTGCTCGAGTAGCTACGTCCCAGGTGTCAGCCGATCTTGTGCTGTTCTCTTGTATATTGACTATATACGCTCACAATGTCGTGGGTCCCAGATGTCAGGAAAACACTAGGAGGAAGCATTTTTTTCCATACGCTGACATGGTAGGCCCCTACTGTCATCCTCTCCACGTACTTATCCGATTCATGTTGTTTGTTGACCATGTTGACAACACGAGAGGGCGGCGCCGCGGCGAGTGCACCAAAGCGCGCGGAGGATGTCGGCGTTAACGATTTAGGAGACGGTGGGGCAGCGATGCGTGCGCTGAGGCGCAGCCAGCCGTGGGAGGCGGTAGCAGGCGGCCCCGCCGGCGCTGGTTTGGTTTTGGCGGCTGGAGGAAGACAGTACTGAAGAAACACGACAAAGTGTAGAAGCAGTAGGTGTACTTAACAACCTTAACTAAAACCAGCAGGGGCACTTAACAACCAAAGCTGAAAGCAGTATGAGTACTTATACAGGTTCAACCGTACAAAGCATGCCTCGAACAGTGCTACTTTGCATACAGTTAACCAAGGGTGAGGCCGCCAAGCCCCAAGACAAGGCCCAGGCACCACCCCGCGCATCCACAACCTTCTGAAAGCGGCTTCATCTCGCAACATGGTCAATAAACAGGATATTCACTTTAGAGCCATGGAAAAGCATGAACATAATCTTCTGTCCTATTCTCCAAGATGGATGTGCCTTCATTATTAGAGACCACCCATGAATAAGTATCTTTTCACCTCCAAGGGGAATTGAGTGGGTCGACATAAACATCATGTTGTGACCAAGCGCAAGTCTGACCCGACCATGGTCAGGCATCTGTATAGGAACAATAGAACTCGGCAGTTCCTGTTTCAAGAAGATCACAGTTGTAAAACTGTGTATAAGCAATAGTTTATGAACAACATATATAACAGAAAACAGCTCATACCATAAGTTTCTCGATATAGTTGGACCTGTTCAACGAGTGCAGCAGTGGCACACATATCCCACGTGGCCTTCCACCATTGAAACGCCCCACAAGGACCTCAAGACGATCAATAAAGTGTAGGAACTTGTGGATGTCGATCCAGTTAACTTCAGTGCCATAAGTAACAGCCGAGTTATTACAGAGTAACAAACGAGCAGACTGCTTAACTCTGAAAAAACCTACACGTGCCACCAATTATAAGAAAATATTAGTTAGAAGTAGCATCTTCGTGAGAGATTCGTTTCTACTTCTAAAGTTAAATTGTGATTAGTTAGACAAAATAGGTGGATTAAGAAGTAATCAAGGCAACAAGCAAGAACTAGATACAAAATTAACATGGATGAACAATTGGAACGATGTCGGGGTGGAAGATCGCAGTGAAGATGTGACCAGGTTCTGCTATTTCCATCAACATTCGTGCGCCAACTTTCTGTCTGTAACACTTGAGAAAGTTTATCCAAGTTCGGCCATAAAAAAACAGCGATCTTCTTGGTTCATGAACCCAACTCGGAACTTATATCCATGGCTTGTCTTCACTGTGACCATTAAACTAGTGTATTCAGTTATGGCAACGCCAAGCATCTTGAGTACATGTGTTCTGGCAGAGCAAATAATACACTGCAGGAAAAATAATATGAGAACACATCATTTTCAAAAAAACCCCACCCTCCCGGATAGAAAAGAGGATTCTAGGAACATACTGTGCGCGTTTCAAAATGTTGTGTTAGGATGAGAAGGAACAAGTGTGGCGTCTCACCGAGGGCGCAGAAACCTGTAGGGTACTCGCACTTTGGGCACTGCAAATGAAACACACTAGATTCAGTAGGAAGAAAACTGCATCAACGGCGGCGGCTGCCATCCTAGGATTACCTGCGACCAAGGGTCTTGGGTTTATCGGGGATGGATGAAGAATTCGTACCTGGTTCTCCATGAGAAAACCCTATGCAATCGTCGAGAGGGGGTTTTCTCTGAACAAGCAGACGAGGGAGAAGGGGATTTAGGCCTAGTGAAATATTGCCGCTTAGGGGGGGGGGTTGTGATTTGACGGCTCATTGGGCATTACTGTGGCGCTACGACCGGGATGTGTCTACCGTGAAGTTGTGCACTCTAATTTGTGCATATGGCACGTGGACCCCGTTTCCGGTTGCCCCACATATCAGCGAAAGGAAGTAGAAAGACAGGAGTAACTAGTTACACATAAATATATTTTTTGACAGAGAGATACTCGCTGTGTAAAGAAATATACAAATCTTTTATATCACAGGCTCACCTTACCGAGAAATATACTCCCTCTGCAATGCACGGGCATTATGGGGGTTCAGCTGAGAATATAAACAAAATTTTTGAGGGATAAAAGCTGCTTTATTGAAGATTAACAGTCATAGGTATACAGCTAATTTCGGGGGTTCCTGTGAGCCAAAGATGGCGTCCACAGGGCAAAGAAGTAGCAGGTTTTGCGAGCACATGCACTTCAACATTACACTCGCATTTTTCATGTATGATCTCCATGGTTTGGACCATATTCTTCTTCAACTTGATCTCGTCCATAATAACTTTGCTGGGCCCCAAGTATGCCTCTCCGATATGCTTGACTGTTGCTGAACAATCGGTGCTAATCTGAACTTGTTGCAGGTTTAAATCAAGAGCCAGAGATAGCCCCTCACAACATGCCATTGCCTCTAGGATCTCTGGATTAGTAACACTTTCGCACACCAGTGCCGATGCTTCAAGGAAGAAGCCTGTATGATCCTGGCTCACAATTGCTAGGGCTCCCCTTTCACCATTGCGAGATAACGCAGCATCAACATTCATCTTCTCCCAACCCACAGCAGGAGGAGGACACCACTTCTGCACTGAGCTAGTGCTTCTCGAAACCAGGCTCTGGACTTTGGGCCGCAGGCCGACCCTGCATGTTTGGGGGCCCATGTGTTCTACCTCAACGCTTTTCATATTGCAAGCGATCGGTACGATGCTGGTTTTAGATGGTGTTGCAAGGCGAATACACAAAATTGAATAAAGCACGGCAGCTGTTGGAATGAAATCGAACGACAGTTCCTAACCAGCAATCAGAGTTGCAATTCTATCGACGACATACCATGTGATAAATAATACTATCATACTACTTATGCACACGGGACACTTGTTTCACCATGCCATATTATTACATCAAAATCTCTCGGAGGATAGATCAGTTAGGCAGTTGCGTGCTGCTACTGAAGAATTTCAAAGTTGATTTGGACCAGCTCTCCTTGCCGAGAAAGTTCAATTTTGACATCATCCCCTACCGCAAGATATGATTTAGATTTGAACCTTGACTATCCTTTAGCATCAATCATCATGCAACCATCCTTTGTACTTACGATATATTGAGCAGGTTCATTCACACCAAGGCTACGCATGGTAAGAGAAACTTGGCCGCGGTCGCCCGGATTGTTGAACGACTCCCTCGTTGCTCTAGGAATTCTCTATTTGCAAACAAGAAGACATACCCAAACAGTTAGATCAACACAGTGAATTATGTGAAAAAACATGGAAAGAAAAAAGAACGAAGCACTTGGGCGGCCAATGCTTACCAAGAAGGTGGACATGTGTAACACCCTCAATGCGACTATATCTCCCACGTGTCAAGGCACGACTTAGAGGCATAATCGCATTGAAGGCATATGTCGCAAGTTAGGCAATCTTCACAACATCCCATGTAATATAATTAATAAAAAGGGGAGATAACATAGTTGGCTTACACTCGCCACGTCAATCAAGTACATAAATAACATTACATCATTCAAACACTCATGGCCCGACTACGGCGCCAAAATAAAAGACAACCCAACATGTGACACGGTCCCGATCACCCCAACTGGGCACCACTACTGATCATCAGGAAAAGAAACATAGTAACACTGAGAGTCCTCGTCGAACTCCCACTTGAGCTCGAGCGCGTCACCTGGAGCGGAATCCTCAGTCCCTGCATCTGGTGTAATAGTAATCTGTGAGCCACAGGGACTCAGCAATCTCGCACCCTTGCGATCAAGACTATTTAAGCTTAATAGGTAAGGCAGGGTAAATATGTGGAGCTGCAGCAAGCGACTAGCATATATGGTGGCTATCCTGTTTGCAAAAGAGAGCGAGAAGGGAAAGGCAAAGCGCGAACGCATAACTAAAGAGGGCAAACCTGCGGCAATCATTACTCCAACACCGCGTCCACTTCCCGGACTCCGCTGAGAAGAGGCCATCACGGTAACTCACACAGTTGATTCATTTTAATTAAGCTAATGTTTAAGTTATCTACAACCGGACATTAACAAATTCCCATCTTCCCATAACCGCGGGCACGGCTTTCAAAAGTTCAAATCCCTGCAGGGGAGTCCCAACTTAGCCCATGACAAGCTCTCACGGTCAACGAAGGAATAGACCTCCTCCCGAGACGTTCCGATCAGACTTGGTACCTCGGTTCTTTAAGACACTTCGACAGGTTAAAACAAGACCAGCAACACCGCCCGAATGTGCCGACAAATCCCGATAGGAGCTGCACATATCTCTTTCTCAGGGCACACGCAGATTGTCTTAGGTACGGGTAAGCCAGCCCAGAGTTGCCCCTGGTGGCCACCGGCAGCTGACAGGTGGACCAACACTCAGAGGAGCACTGGCCCGGGGGGGGGGGGGTTAAAATAAGATGACCCTCGGGCTCCGTGAACCCAAGGGGAAAAGAGGCTAGGTGGCAAATGGTAAAACCAAGGTTGGGCATTGCTGGAAAAGCTTTAATCAAGGCGAACTATCAAGGGGTTCCCATTATAACCCAACCGCGTAAGGAATGCAAAATCCAAGAACATAACACCGATATGACGGAAACTAGGGCGGCAGGAGTGGAACAAAACACTAGGCGAGAGGCCGAGCCTTCCACCCTTTACCAAGTATATAGATGCATTAAGATAAGATGGCAATATAATGATAACCCAACAAGAAAATAATGTTCCAACAAGGAACGGTCTACAATCTTCACCTTCAGCTAGCAACGCTATAAGAGGGGCTGAGCAAAGCGGTAACATAGCCAATCAACGGTTTGCTAGGACATGGTGGGTTAGAGGCTGAACATGGCAATATGGGAGGCTTTAAAACAAGTGGTAGGCATCATAGCATTAGCATAGAAAAAGAGCGAGCATCTAGCAAAGCAAAGATAGTAGTGATTTCGAGGGTACGATCATCTTGCATGCAAAGTTGTCAGAGTTGCCTGGATCCTCGAAAGCAAACTCAACGGGCTCCTCGTTAGTGAACTCATCTCCCGGCTCTACCAAAACAAGAAAAACAAGCAACAAGGACACAATCAACCACGTGCAAACTCAAACAACATGATGCAAAGATGGTCTGCTATGCGGGATGCGATATGTGATGCACATGCAAGATTTGACAAGGAAAGCATGACCCTGGCCTCAACATGGAAAACCAAGTGTGCCACTGGAAAGATGAGATGAAATCGCTTGAAAACGATGTAAAGATCACCGGCAACTGAGTTACGTTTGGAAATGGCAAGTGATTCAAATATGACCACGATCTGCGATTAACAGCAAGTAGCCATCTAAATGCAATGAGATGAACATGCTACAACACCCAAACATGGCATTGAAATACATGGCAGGGATGCATTCAAGATTCTTAACAAAAGTCTAGCACTGAGCTACGAACAATTCATCCATTAACAGGTTCAAACAAGCATGGCAAAAATGCATATGGTAAACAGATCTCAGACTTAGTGAAATTAACACTTGTGTGGAATTTCAGATCAGATAGCACTCTTCGGAGCAACAAAACTACATGCTACAGGACTTGAACATGACAAAGTAAAGCATGGCATGAAGCTACTCAAGGAGCTTAACAAAAGTCCCTTAGTGACCTTGAGCCAAAAGGGATCACAAAATACATTTGCAAGCATGTGAACATGGCAAAAACATAATCAGTTTTCAGACTTAGTGAAAACTGGAGCATGCTGAAACATAACTCAAGTAGGCATGTTTACGAGCTCGATGCACTCACTACGGTGCAAGTCATGAAAAGCTAATCATACATCTATCAAGATCACACAAAATGCAAGCTAGACATGGCAAGAACAATAGCATAGCATGCACGGATCAACTACAACATCATCGGCAAAATTGCTAACAAGTAGACAATCTGCCCAGAATCACGAAGTAGCAAAAGTAGAGCTCGATTGACTCAAGCTAGGGTGCTCCATAAATGCAAGCAAAGACA
This sequence comes from Triticum monococcum, assembly GCA_034509565.1. NCBI lineage: Eukaryota > Viridiplantae > Streptophyta > Magnoliopsida > Poales > Poaceae > Triticum > Triticum monococcum. The sequence goes on from CM067846.1 coordinate 490,846,434, forward strand.
TGGATGGATAGAGCACTACAAGATTAACAAAACATCCTTACTGATCATCCTCAAAAGAGGCATGGATCACTAGGAAACAACATGAACATATGGCCATAGGAGATAAATAGCTCAAGGACTTAGTGGAAATGCTAAGTCCCTGAAAGCAGAATTACCAAGTGCCTCAATTTGCAAGCTTGTGCTAGTCACCACACACATCACAAAAATACATGGGTTGCACCTCTAGAAAGATGACAAAACCCTTAACAAAACATATGTAGAGCTCATGAGCATATCATGCACACAATAATCATGGCAAAAATGACAAATGTCTAAATGGAGTAGTAGATCTGACAATTATCTCAGGTAGCCCTCTTCTAACAGCATTTCGGGCATCAAGATGAACTCAAATGGAAATGATGCAATGGAATGAAATGATGTACTCTCTGAGACGAACATTTTGATATGCTATATGCCCAAAACGGAGCTACGGATGCGGAGATACGACATGATGAAGATGGGCACATGATCTAGGGTTTCGGGAGAAGAAGTCAACCCAAACGGATCTAGATCCAGATCCAATGCACGGGAACCGAGGTTGGCCGGCCGGTCTTGACGAGCTCGTCGGAGAGAGGAGGCCGGCCGGACGGCGAGGTAGTGGAGGGCGGCGCCGGACTTGACGGATCCCGCCGGCGAAGGGCGGCGAGGAGAGCGGCGTTGGCGGCGCGGAGCACGGGGCCGGGCGGTGCTGGTGCGGGGCGGCGACGCGCCGGCGTCGAGGCTACGCGCCGGCGTCGAGGCGACGCGCCGTCTGGGCAGAGCAGGCGGCGGCCGGAGGAGGAGAGGCGGCGGCGCGGTGAGGTAGGAGCAGCGCGGTGAGGCAGGAGCGGCGGCGGGGAACGGGCCGCGCGGGGCCCGGTTCGGGCTCGCCCGGGTCGCGGCGGGAGGCGGACAGTGGCAAAGTGGGCGCGGGGAATGGACGAATCAGGCGACGACACGTGGTGGCGGACGGCGGTAACGGACACGTCCGGACGATGGGTTTTCGTCCGGCGGCGCGAGGAGAGGGAGAGGTTAGGGTTTGCCCGAGATTTCGAAAGGGGGGGGTCTGTATATAGGCATAGAGGGAGTTAGGAGTGTCCAAAAGAGGTGCGGTTTTCGGCCACGCGATCGTGATCGAACGCTCTAGATGATGGAGAAGGGGTAGGTGGGTTTTGGGCCAACTTGGAGGGGTGTTGGGCTGCAACACACACGAGGCCTTTTCGGTCCCTCGATTAACCGTTGGAGCATCAAACGAAGTCCAAATGGTACGAAACTTGACAGGCAGTCTACAGGTAGTAAACCAAGGCCGCTTGGCAAGTCTCGGTCCAATCCGGAAATGTTTAATCCCCACACACGAAAGAAAGGTAGAAATGACCATCGGAGGAGAACGAAGCGCCGGAATGCAAAACGGACAACGGGGAAAATGCTCGGATGCATGAGATGAACACGTATGCAAATGCAATGCACATGATGACATGATATGAGATGCATGACAACGATAACAACACACGGAGACAAAGACCCGAACCCGAGGAAATAAAATAACTTAAGGCCGCAAACGGCAAGAGTTGGAGTACAAATAGGGAAAGTTACATCCGGGGTGTTACAACACTCCACCACTACGAAAGCATCTCATCCCGAGATCTAGGACTGAAAGAACACCAGGTACTCAGAACGAAGGTGATCCTCATTTTCCCAGGTAGCTTCACGGTCGGAATGTTGTAACCACTTGACTTTGAGGAATTTGATTGACTTGTTGCGAGTCTTGCGTTCAGTCTCTTCAAGGATAGCAACGGGGTGCTCACAATAGGAGAGATCTTCTTGGAGCTCAATGTCCTCGAAGTTGACGGTGCGGTCAGGAGTCTTGAAGCACTTTTGGAGCTGAGAGACATGGAACACATCATGAACATTTGCAAAGTTTGAAGGAAGCTCGAGTTGATAGGCGAGATCGCCTCTCTTGCTAACAATCTTGAAAGGTCCCACGTATCTGGGGGCAAGATTCCCTTTGATACCGAAGCGACGAGTACCTTTCATAGGAGAGACGCGGAGGTAAATATGATCTCCGATCTCGAAAGCCAAATCACGGTGCTTACTATCATAGTAGCTCTTCTGGCGGGATTGGGCTGCTTTGAGGTTATCTCGAATGACTTTGCACATTTCCTCTGCCTCTGTGATTAAGTCATTTCCCAAAAGCTGACTTCACCGGTTTCAGACGAGTTGAGAGGGGTACGGCACTTTCTGCCATACAGAATTTCAAATGGGGCCTTGCCCGAACTTGCTTGAAAACTGTTGTTGTAGGAGAATTCAGCATAGGGAAGACAATCCTCCCACTTCATGCCGAAGGAGATCACACAAGCTCTGAGCATATCTTCAAGAATCTGGTTGACACGCTTGACTTGACCGCTGGTTTGAGGTTGGAAAGTTGTACTGAAGCGGATGTTGGTGCCCATGGCCTTCTGAAAAGAATCCCAAAACTTGGAGGTAAAGATGCTGCCACGGTCTGAAGAGATCACTTGAGGAATACCGTGCAGAGAGACAATTCGAGAGGTATAGAGTTCCACCAATTGTGCTGCAGTGATTGACTCTTTGATAGGCAGAAAGTGAGCCACTTTAGTGAGTTTGTCGATGACAATGAATATAGCATCATTGCCACGCTTGGACTTTGGGAACCCAGTCACGAAGTCCATCTCAATGTGGTCAAACTTCCATTCTGGAATGGCAAGAGGTTGGAGGAGACCAGCTGGCCTTTGGTGTTCTGCCTTCACTCTTCTGCATACATCACACTCATTCACGAACTGAGCAATCTCGCGCTTCATTCGAGTCCACCAATAGGCCTGCTTGAGGTCCTGATACATCTTCGTGCTCCCAGGGTGGATGGATAGGAGAGAATTCTGAGCCTCGTTCATGATCACTTTACGAAGTTCACCTGTGGGCACAACAATATGATCCTCGAAGAAGAGAGTGTCCTTGTCATCAAGGCGGTAGCACTTGTACTTGGGTTGACTCTTGGCAATCCCAATCTTCACCTTTTTGACCATAGCATCAAGAAGCTGAGCTTGGCGAATCTGGTCTTCTAAGGTAGGAGAGACTTGAAGTTTGGCGAGGAAACCTTGAGGAACAACTTGCAGATTAAGTTTGCGGAAAGCTTCACAAAGCTCGGGTTGATAAGGCTTGAGAATCAGACGGTTGCAATAAGCCTTCCTGCTAAATGCGTCAACAATCACATTGGCCTTGCCTGGAGTATACTCGATACTCGGATTATACTCTTGAATCATTTCGACCCATCGAGTCTGCCTGAGATTGAGATTAGGCTGAGTGAAGATGTACTTGAGACTCTTGTGGTCAGTGAAGATGTCCACTTTTCTTCCCAATAAGAGATGTCTCCTAGTCAAAAGAGCATGCACAACTGCCGCCAACTCGAGATCATGAGTGGGGTAGTTCTTCTCATTGGGCTTCAACTAGCGAGAGGTATAATCCACAACTTTCTTCTCTTGCATCAACACTGCGCCAAGACCTTGGAGAGAGGCATCACAAAAGACCTCATACGGCTTGGATTCATCAGGCGGAGTCAGAACTGGAGCAGTGATCAATTTCTCTTTCAAAGTGTTGAAAGCAATGTCACACTCCGGAGACCAAACGTACTTGACGTGCTTCTGGAGAAGATTTGGGAGAGGCTTCGCGATCTTAGAAAAGTTTTCAACGAATCTTCGACAGTAGCTTGCGAGACCTAGGAAGCTACGGAGTTGCCTCACATTCTGAGGAGGTTCCAAATTCACATTTGCAGACACCTTCTCAGGATTCATGGCAATGCCCTTGGCAGAGATGATATGACTAAGATAAAGAACCTCATCGAGCCAAAATTCGCACTTGGAGAACTTGGCGTAGAACTGGTGTTCCCTCAGCTTGTCGAGAACCAAACGCAAGTGCTTGGCATGATCTTCCTTGTTCTTTGAGAAAACCAGAATGTCGTCGAGATAGACCAAAACGAAGTCATTGGTGTAGGCGTTGAAGATGAAGTTCATCATGCGAGAGAACGTCGGAGGAGCGTTGACGAGGCCAAAAGACATGACAGTGTATTCATATGAACCATAGCTTGTCCTGAAAGCCGTCTTGGGAATATCTTGCTCACGGATTCAAATCTGATGATAACCCATACGGAGATCAAGCTTGGAAAATACTTGGGCACCTTTGAGTTGTTCGAACAGCTCGTTGATGTTGGGGAAGTAGGTATTTGTTCTTGATGGTCTTCTTGTTCAATGGACGGTAATCAACACAAAGTCGGTCCGTTCCATCCTTCTTCTTCACAAAAAGAACACCACAACCCCACGGAGAAGAACTAGGCCGGATGAGACCCATTCTTTCTTGAACATCGAGTTGCTTCTACAGCTCCTTCAACTCTTCAGGTCCGAGCTTGTAAGGACGCTTGCAAACAGGTTCCGTACCAGGCTCAAGATCAATAACGAATTCAACTGGTCGGTGCGGAGGTATTCCTGGAAGCTCTTCTGGAAAGACGTCTTGATATTCGCAAACGACTGGAATTTGCGAGATAGCATCTAGTTCACCCTTCTCATTGAGAGAAAACAGACGGATGGTATCATCACGAGCGGCAAAGACAATTACATCCTCAGACGAATGAGTCAATTGAATCTGCCTGGCAGCACAATCAAGATGTGCCTTGTGCTTAGAAAGCCAATCCATCCCGAGAATAAGATCAATATCTGAGTCACCAAGAACCGTTCGAGAAGAAAGAAATTTGTAGTCACCCAAGGTGATAGTAACATCCGGAGCAATGGAGTTAGCATGCATGCGCCTACCGGGAGAGACAAATGCTAAAGGACTAGGCAAAATTTGCAAAGCCAAACCATTCTTAGATGAAAACGGTCTCGAGATGAAACAATGCGATGCACCCGTGTCAAAAAGAACTTTAGCAGGAATATCATTAACAGGAAGGTTACCCATGATGACATTTGACGAATCCTCTGCCTGAGCTGCATACATCAAGTTGACCTTGGCGTGCTTGGGGTTATGCTTGACCACAGCTATACTTGCCGATCTAATAGGAGGAGGAGGAAGACGCCTCTGGTTGAAGCACTTGTTGGCATAGTGACCCTTCTGTTGGCACTCGTTGCACGTGACCTCTGAAAGCGGACGGTGGTACAGAGCACTTGATCTTGGAGCTTGAGACAAAGTCTTGTTCTGAAAACTAGGGTTGGGTGGGTGGGAAGAACCACTGCCACCTTTGCTCTTCTGATACGCCTGATGGAACGGAGGAGGAGGAAGCCAATACTTCTGCTGCTTGGCCACTTGAGTAGAGGAAGAAGGAGTAGTGTCTCTAACTCGCTTCTTGGAAGCATCACACCTCAGTTGAGTGGCCTCTTGCTTCAGTGCCATGTTGTAGAACTCGTCGTACCTCAAGGGCTCAAAGAGAACAAGAGCTAGCTGGATTTCTTCTCTGAGACCACCTTTGAACTGGTATATCATGCTCTTCTCATCTGGGACGTCCTGCTTGGCAAAGCGGGTGAGCTTCTGAAACAACTTGTTGTAGTCATAGACTAACAAAGAGCCTTGCTTCAGGTTGCGGAATTCCTCACGCTTACTTTCAGTCACACTCTGAGGGATATGATGAGCTCGGAAATCTTGGCGAAATTCATCCCAAGTGATCACACGTCCACCTCTGGAATCCTTGTATTGCTGGAACCATTCTGCAGCTTGGTCTTTGAGTTGGAAGGAAGCAAACTTGACAAAGTCCTTAGGCCTGACGTTACTGCACTCGAAATGCTTGCATAGATCCACGAGCTAATCGTCAGCATCAGTTGCCTCAACACAATTGCTGAAAGTCTTTGGCCCGTTAGCAAGGAACTGGTTGAGTGTAGGAAAGTGATTTTGATTGTTGCCTTGGTTCCCTTGGTTGCCTTGATTGCGCTCTTGAAGAATTTGCATGATCAACTGCGTGTTTGCATTGGTTGCGGCCATCACAGCTTGCCATGCCTCCGGAGGAGGTGGAGGTGGTGGAGGATCTTGATTCTGAGTCTGATTGGTGCTCTTAGCGGGAGCCATCCTGAAGAGGTTGACCACCGTTAGCACATTGACAGATAAAATGAAGCTGAAACCAATGGAATGAAAATTGCAACATATAGTCTTCACATCCGAACAAAATGAACGAATGCATTCCTCTTGAAATGGTCACATATCCATAAATTGAGAAGCCACTTAGAATTTAGGTAGAGAAATAAATCAACAAGGTACGGATCAAGAACGAATAGTCTGTAAGAAATCGCAATCTCAAACCAATATCCGTGGAAGAAGAACTAGAGCTACGAGAATTCCCACCTATGAAACTCCCAAACCTTTTCGGTTATGCAATCAGGTGTTGGGGATACAGGGGAAGCATAATATCTCACCCAAATCTAGCAAATCCTACATCCAGCTGTATCCATCCTTCAACACATAACCAAGAAAAACTTCGGAAACCATCTACCTCAACCTTCGAAAAGCATCCGTTATACAAGTTATGGCAATACTCCCGAACTCCCGCCCCAGTACTGGGTGGCGTCGAGGTTATCTGACCAACAAACCGCATAAAAGAGATTTTCGATGTCGGCGTACTAAACTCAGGTATTCTAGAACTGCAACGATAAAATTATGACGACAACACCTCAGAGCTCAACTCCCCGGGACACTTCCACAAAACCCCTGACAGGAGGCACCAAGACAATGTTCTCATCATAAAACCATCGGAACGATTCCAAGATACCCGCGTGATCCTAAAATTTTTTTTAGTGAAATTTGAGAAGAGAAGAGTCAAAACTCTATGTCAGGATGCCTTACCAGAGCGATGAGGAGACTGGGAAGTAAAAGAATTCCTAAACTCTCCGATATATAATTCCTAAATGACTCAAAACATTTTTCTAGACACAACTCGGCCGCTAAAAACGATCAATCAGTGGGGGCTCCTAAAGTCGGGGAAGGCTCTGATACCAACTTGTAACACCCTCGTTTCGACTATATCTCCCATGTGTCGAGGCACGACTTAGACACATAATCGCATTGAAGGCATATGTCGCAAGTTAGGCAATCTTCACAACATCCCATGTAATATAATTAATAAAAGGGGAGATAACATAGTTGGCTTACACTCGCCACGTCAATCTAGTACATAAATAGCATTACATCATTCAAACACTCATGGCCCGAATACGGCGCCAAAATAAAAGACAACCCAACATGCAACACAGTCCCGATCACCCCAACTGGGCACCACTACTGATCATCAGGAAAAGAAACATAGTAACGCTGAGAGTCCTCGTCGAACTCCCACTTGAGCTCGAGCGCGTCACCTGGAGCGGAATCCTCAGGCCCTGCATCTGGTGTAATAGTAATCTGTGAGCCACAGGGAATCAGCAATCTCGCACCCTCGCGATCAAGACTATTTAAGCTTAATAGGTAAGGCAGGGTAAATATGTGGAGCTGCAGCAAGCGACTAGCATATATGGTGGCTATCCTGTTTGCAAAAGAGAGCGAGAAGAGAAAGGCAAAGCGTGAACGCATAACTAGAGAGGGCAAACCTGCGGCAATCATTACTCCAACACCGTGTCCACTTCCCGGACTCCGCTGAGAAGAGGCCATCACGGTAACTCACACAGTTGATTCATTTTAATTAAGCTAATGTTTAAGTTATCTACAACCGGACATTAACAAATTCCCATCTTCCCATAACCGCGGGCACGGCTTTCAAAAGTTCAAATCCCTGCAGGGGAGTCCCAACTTAGCCCATGACAAGCTCTCACGGTCAACGAAGGAATAGACCTCCTCCCGAGACGTTCCGATCAGACTTGGTACCTCGGTTCTTTAAGACACTTCGACAGGTTAAAACAAGACCAGCAACACCGCCCGAATGTGCCGACAAATCCCGATAGGAGCTGCACATATCTCTTTCTCAGGGCACACGCAGATTGTCTTAGGTACGGGTAAGCCAGCCCAGAGTTGCCCCTGGTGGCCACCGGCAGCTGACAGGTGGACCAACACTCAGAGTAGCACTGGCCCGGGGGGGTTTAAAATAAGATGACCCTCGGGCTCTGAAAACACAAGGGAAAAAGAGGCTAGATGGCAAATGGTAAAACCAAGGTTGGGCATTGCTGGAAAAGCTTTAATCAAGGCGAACTATCAAGGGGTTCCCATTATAACCCAACCGCGTAAGGAACGCAAAATCCGGGAACATAACACCGATATGATGGAAACTAGAGTGGCAAGATTGGAACAAAACACTAGCCGAGAGGCCGAGCCTTCCACCCTTTACCAAGTATATAGATGCATTAAGATAACATGGCAATATAATGATAACCCAACAAGAAAATAATGTTCCAACAAGGAAAGGTCTCCAATCTTCACCTGCAGCTAGCAACGCTATAAGAGGGGCTGAGCAAAGCGGTAACATAGCCAATCAAAGGTTTCCTAGGACATGGTGGGTTAGATGCTGAACATGGCAATATGGGAGGCTTGAAAACAAGTGGTAGGCATCGTAGCATTGGCATAGCAAAAGAGCGAGCATCTAGCAAAGCAAAGATAGTAGTGATTTCGAGGGTATGATCATCTTTCCTGCAAAGTTGTCAGAGTTGCCTGGATCCTCGAAAGCAAACTCAACGGGCTCCTCGTTAGTGAACTTTTCTCCCAGCTCTACCCAAACAAGACAAACAAGCAACAAGGACACAATCAATCACGTGCAAACTCAAACAACATGATGCAAAGATGGTATGCTATGCGGGATGCGATATGTGATGCATATGCAAGATTTGACAAGGAAAGCATGACCCTGGCCTCAACTTGGAAAACCAAGTGTGCCACTGGAAAGATCAGATGAAATCACTTGAAAACAATATAAAGATCACCGGAAACGGAGTTACGGTTTGGAAATGGCAAGTGATTCAAATATGACCACGATCTGCGATTAACAGCAAGTAGCCATCTAAATGCAATGAGATGAACATGCTATAGCACCCAAACATGGCATTGAAATACATGGCAGGGATGCATTCAAGATGCTTAACAAAAGTCTAGCACTGAGCTACGGCCAATTCATCCATTAACAGGTTCAAACAAGCATGGAAAAAATGCATATGGTAAACAGATCTCAGACTTTGTGAATTTAACACTTGTCTGGAATTTCAGATCAGATAGCACTCTTCGGAGCAACAAAACTACATGCTACGGGACTTGAACATGACAAACTAAAGCATGGCATGGAGCTACTCAAAGAGCTTAACAAAAGTCCCTTAGTGACCTTGAGGAAAAAGGGATCACAAAATACATTTGCAAGCATGTGAACATGGCAAAAACATAATCAGTTTTCAGACTTAGTGAAAACTGGAGCATGCTGAAACATAACTCAAGTAGGCATGTTTACGAGCTCGATGCACTCACTACGGTGCAAGTCATGAAAAGATAAGCATATATCTATCAAGAACACACAAAATGCAAGCTAGACATGGCAAGAACAATAGCATAGCATGCACGGATCAACTACAACATCATCGGCAAAATTGCTAACAAGTAGACAATCTGCCCGGAATCACGAAGTAGCAAAAGGAGAGGTCGATTGACTCAAGCTAGGGTGCTCCATAAATGCAAGCAAAGATATGGATGGATAGAGCACTACAAGATTAACAAAACATCCTTACTAGTCATCCTCAAAAGAGGCACGGATCACTAGAAAACAACATGAACATATGGCCATATGAGATAAACAGCTCAAGGACTTAGTGGAAATGCTAAGTCCCTGAAAACAGAATTACCAAGTGCCTCACTTTGCAAGCTTGTGCTAGTCACCACACACATCACAAAAATACATGGGTTGCACCTCCGGAAAGATGCCAAAACCCTTAACAAAACATATGTAGAGATCATGGGCATATCATGCACACAATAATCATGGCAAAAATGACAAATGTCTAAATGGAGTAGCAGATCTGACAATTATCTCAAGTAGCCCTCTTCTAACAGCATTTCGGGCATCAAGATGAACTCAAATGAAAATGATGCAATGGAATGAAATGATGTACTCTCTGAGGCGAACATTTTGATATGCTATATGCCCAAAACAGAGCTACGGATGCGGAGATACGACATGATGAAGATAGGCACATGATCTAGGGTTTCGAGAGAAAAAGTCAACCCAAACGGATCTAGATCCAGATCCAATGCACGGGAACCGAGGTTGGCCGGCTGGACTTGACCAGCTCGCCGGAGAGAGGAGACCGGTCGGGCGGCGAGGTAGCGGAGGGCGGCGCCGGACTTGACGGATCCCGCCGGCGAGGAGAGCGGCGTCGGCGGCGCGGAGCATGGGGCTGGGCGATGCTGGTGCGGGGCTGCGGCGCGCCGGCATCGAGGCGGCAGGGCGGAGCAGGCGGCGGCCGGAGGAGGAGAGGCGGCGGCGCAGTGAGGCAGGAGCGGCGGCGGGGAACGGGCCGCGCGGGGGCCCGGTTCGGGCTCGCCCGGGCCGCGGCAGGAGGCGGACAGTGGCGAAGTGGGCGCGGGGCATGGACGAATTGGGCGACGACACGTGGTGGCGGACGGCGGTAACGGACACGTCCGGACGGCGGGTTTTCATCCGGCGGCGCGAGGAGGGGGAGAGGTTAGGGTTTGCCCGAGATTTCGAAAGGGGGCGTCTATATATAGGCATAGAGGGAGCTAGGAGTGTCCAAAAGAGGTGCGGTTTTCGGCCACACGATCGTGATCGAACGATCTATATGATGGAGAAGGGTTAGGTGGGTTTTGGGCCAACTTGGAGGGGTGTTGGGCTGCAACAGACACTAGGCCTTTTCGGTCCCTCGGTTAACCGTTGGAGCATCAAACGAAGTCCAAATGGTACGAAACTTGACAGGCGGTCTACTGGTAGTAAACCAAGGCCGCTTGGCAAGTCTCGGTCCAATCCGGAAATGTTTAGTCCCCACACACGAAAGAAAGGTAGAAATGACCACCGGAGGAGAACGAAGCGCCGGAATGCATAACGGACAACGGGGAAAATGCTCGAATGCATGAGATGAACACGTATGCAAATGCAATGCACATGATGACATGATATGAGATGCATGAAAATGATAACAACACACGGAGACAAAGACCCGAACCTGAGGAAATAAAATAACTGCAGCCCAGTCTGTTGCCGGTGCAACTGCACGGGCCAGAGCAAATGCAAGTGCAAGTGTTGGTGCAGGTGCCAAAGCCGCTGCTGCTGCCAGAGATGGTGCTCCTTGTAGAGCTGGTGCCGGTGTCGGAGCAGGTGCCGGTGTCGATGCCCGATCCTCCGGTAGATCAGACTGATCCGCTAGTTCGGTCGGTGCCTAATCCTCAGCTGGATCAGACTGAGCTGTTGCCGCTGTCAGTGCTAGAGTAACTATCGGTGCTCGATCTGTGTGAGACAACGGCGATCGTGTCTGGTCTGCTATGATCAGCTTTCTATCTTGACTAGGATCCGTGACCGTGATACAGTTTTTTCTTCATTTCTTTTAAACGCGAGAAGGACTAATTGTGGCGTTTTTGTTAAACCAAACTGCAGTTCATCATAGGGATTCAGCTTGTACTCAGACAATAGACTGATCCAATTTTTCCAGTAATATAAGTGATGGACAGTGCCTTCATTACTGACACGACATAAGAAGTGAAACCTGCAAAAATAGCCATCGTAGACCAAACCAAACAGTTTATACTGTGATGAATATCACATGGAAAAACCTACATCGTAAAATTGAAGGAAAAGAAAGAAAATATGACATTAAAGCAATAAGATTTAGATAGTAAATCAATAAGATTTACTTGATGTGACACGAGTGAATCTTTACCAGGAAATCACTATGTTGAAGTACTAAACACAAGATTGATCGTCCAACTACGTGTGGCATGCAGGGGCCCCGCCTACTCCCACAAGCAGAATAGTCCAAAGGTCGTGACAAATCGTACGAACCGAACATCCATGGGACTGGAAATCCTGGTGGGTGCAATAAACCCTGCAATGCATACAGATATTGGAGTGTAACCATAATTGATACACCGTCCTCACAAAAAAAATATGATATGGATACTTCAAAATATACAGACTGAATTGAGTGGACAGACATTAACATAGACCATTCTCAGGAATGACCACACACCAAGAGCGGCAGTACTAATAAACAATACAGGGTACACAAACACAAATCAAGTACTGAACAATAGTACTTACTACAGACAAGCAAAGTTGCAGTAACTAAACTCTGCAGACTATTTTTTGCCACCGACCTACGGGATGAACCCCGCATAACTGACTAGGCCATGGACTTCGTCTGAGATGTCTACATGCACCATCACCATCTTGTCAACCTTGGAGAACCTAACAGAGTGGTCATTCCACTCATAAACATGATGATGAAGACAGGCCGCATCAGATTTGTTGGGAAGCTTTACAAGAACCACACCCTTTGTAATTGAAGGCACAGCCAGGAAATTGTTGTGGTCAAGTACATCCTCGAGAACACGCCTGACAACAATGCTACAGGAAAACACTAGTTCAGGACACGTGGCAACAAGGACACATCAGCTGGATAGTTCAGCAGTAGAACTCATCATCAGGTCTTCCAGTTCACACGGCATGACTTTGAGAACTTCATCTCCACCGAAGACCTGGTTCTAATTCAAACAGAAACCATATTTTATTACTACCTCCGTTCAAAAATATCAGATGATTTTTGATATTATACTCCATATATGACTACATATACGCACATAAATGAGTGAACAAAGACACTATAACATGTCTTCAAAGGCATGAGAGCAGAGGGATTACATGCAATATCCATAACACAAGTTAGTGAGGCAAATATACCTTCTTAAAAGGTAACATTGATGTTCATAAAGTACTCCCTCCGTCCCAAAATTCTTGTCTTAGATTTTCCTAGATACGGATGTATCAAGTCACATTTTAGTATTAGATAGATCCGTATCTAGACAAATCTAAGACAAGAAATTTGGGACAGAGGGAGTAGTTGAAAGTAATCTATAAGAAATCAGTGTCAACCTCTCGCATGTTTTGGTCAAAAGAGGAATTTAGAACCATCATTTCGCACACAAATATCACATGCAAGATCACCCAGAAAGTTGTACCACTAGTACTAGTACTACGTGTTAGATGAAAAAACACGATCAAGATCGAGAAAAAGATTGTCAAGAAGAGATACCTGGACTTGCTTAATAAGGGATCCCGGAGAGGGGGGCTTGGACAGGGCGATGGCTTTGAGCTTGTGTGCGGTACTCTCGGCGGGGTGCTTGCGCTTCTTCATACCATGAGCCTCGACGGTTTTGGCCGGAGCCATAGACATCACTTCGGCCGGTGCTCCAGCGTCCATCAAGAAACTGTCAAATAGAAATAAAAGAAAAGTAACCATAATCACAAACCCAAAAGAAGAAAAGAGAGGGAGTTATAGGATTAGTCTCGGGGTTGCAAGACCGGGCCTTGGCCAGAATCAACACCATTGATGTGCTCACCTTTCCTTCTTTGGGAGAGAAGAACAATGGCAGAAGTAGGTCGGGGTTTTCTTAACGAAATGAGGAACAAGATGAGGCAGAAGCGAGGGTTGGGTAGAGAGGAAGCTGACAGAGAAGAGTGAAATGATGGTTGCTTCTTCCGTCCAACTTACTGCTGGAAAGGAGGGGGTTTTGTGATTTGACGGCTCATTGGGCATTACTGCGACGCTTCGATCGGGGTAGTCTACAATCACTCTACTATAGAGTAATTTAGTGCATGGCTGGTGGACCCCAATGCTGGCCATCCCACACGTCGGTGAAAGTGAGTAATTTAGTGCATGGCTGGAGGAGGATCCGCATGGTAGAGCGTGCCCACTGTTTTTCAGAAGAAGAAAAAATGAATATAGCAAGCGTTTCCACTCTTAGGACGGAGGAGTGCGAAACACGGCAGCCACTTGAACATACACAGTGCTCCTACTACTAGGCATGTGCAGTGGTTCATATGTCAGTACTACACAATCTTGTTGCTAGTGTAGTAAGATATGACGATAACAAATGATGTTGTGCGCATGTCAACTACTCCTGTATGTAACATAGTACCGCTTTTTCGACTATCCGGTCGAGAATGGACGGTGAGATCAATGTTAACAGAACTAGGTCCACAGCGCACGGGGAGTACGGTGCTACAGTATTCCACGAAACATGAACCAGATGAAGCACGAATAGTGCTAGGTAGGGTGTATGAAGGGTGCACGGGATCGGAGCAAAAGTTTCCTTCTCGGCCCACTTTTGGGTGTTTGGCAGTGTGCATGAAGGGTGCATGAGTCCACACTAGTAGGTTGACAAAAATACACGAAGAGGAAACAACTATATTGAGATGAGAATGCAACCAAACACACCCACACGCTTTGTGCTACAATGACTGATCTGCACCGTCTGAGTTTGATCCAACGGTCATGTTGCACCGAGACATGGACATGCCCATGCAGAGGGCGCCTAAACACCACCAAAGTTTCTCTGCTTCTCGAGGCGCACGACGTTGGTGATGCAGGGTGCAACCGCCTGCAGAGCCCGCTCCCGGTCGACGGGAGCCGGCTCGTCAAAGACGGTGTCCAATGGCACGAATGGATTCTGGTGACGGAGCCCTGAAAGGATTCGCCCGGCAACGGCGACGGCAGCCCGCAACCCCTCCTTGTCCAGCTCAGCCCCCACCATCGCGCGGAGACGGCTCAACTCCTCGGAGATATAGGTGAAGAAGGAGACCAGGTCAGGAAGCCGCAGCTCAGTGAAGTCGACCGGGTGGTCGAACGGGTTTAGCTCAAAGGCCAGCATCGTCGCGCTAGCAAGACAGTAGGCATCGCACAGCCGCAACACATGCATGGCAACTTGGATCACCAAGTGGCTGAGGCGATCCTGGACCTCGTCATGATCGGCCCGCTCGCGCTCCAGCCAGCTCCCCTGACGGCCTATCGTATCTCCCACTTTCTGCAGCAATGCCTCGAGCATCTTTGTGGTGGACGCCTGCCGCTTTTGAAGCTCCGTGAACTCCCACACATAACGGAAGAGCATGTCACTCCTCTCCTCCTTGAGCTCACGGAGCTCCATGTCCTTGGCCCTAAGCTCCGCATCCTTGGCATGGAGCTCCTGTGTCAGGAGCCTCACCTCAGACTCCGTGATCTGCTACGCCGACATGGCACCAGGTAGAAGCAATCGGGAGAGGAAGCAAAGGGGGCGAAACGGCTGAAAGACAATGCAATCTACGGGAAGGCAGAGGGAGCAGGGAATATTTTGGTTTTCACCACGGTAAGACACTAGTCGACGACTTCTCACATCAGGGAGCAGTGGGTACAGGCGGAGTCATCGTCCGTAATTGCTATCGTGCCTCCTCCCGTCAATCAAAAAATTAAAAATCCTGCCGCGCCTGCTCCCGTCAATCAAAAAATTAGAAATCCTGCCGCACCCAAACACCAGAGCAACGCTGTGGTGGATATTTAAATTTAACTGCCAGCAAGTAGATAAAAAAGGGGTGAAAAAACAAATGTGGCGGCGGCCTAGCTAATCGGTCGAACTAGCCCAACTAGCTAGCCACCGTGCTTCACGGATGTACTCGGCAGGAAAGGTGGTCTTTCGTGATTTGACGACTCATTTACTTGCTTCGGTGCTACAACCGAGGAGGACCCAGAAAACATGTGGGAGGGCATCCCACGTCAGGAAGAATATATGCGTGCACCACCCGGGAGGATCCCGAAACCGCGCGGTAGGGTGTGCCACGTCTCGGCACAGAGGAAAAATGTGGGTGTAAAAATATACTGTATCGGATGTAGTACCTATGGTTTGACCTCGGGACCGAGCCAGTCGGTTGAAAACACCCCACTAGCCACACAGGTTCATCATGCAAACGTGGCACGGAGGATAGATGTGGTTAGATCCGTCTCGGCCAGCCACAACGTCTCTTGTTCTAGGCGATTCTTCTATTTTCAAAGTTTTTTTAAGTTGTAATAACACCACGGCAAGCTAGCGCCGCTCTTCGTGTGTGCCCGTGCAAAGGTTAGACGATGGAGAGAAGAGAGATTGAGATCGCAGACCTGGGACCCATCAGTAAGTGAGATAACGGTCATGCACATGTTGACGAGGCACTCCCTCTACTCTACTCAACGCAAGTACTGTATAAAATCAAGTTATGGGGCAAAGCCAACAACCATTCATTTTTTAGGCTATCGACTTATGCTTTGTAGTCCAGGTTGCTAGTTCGAATCTCGTCTTTCAGATTTGTTAGTTTTAGGTCCAAATTTGATTAATGACAAGTGGCACCCCCGTGTGTTGTTCCAATATTTCAGTGTAGGATGGTTTTTTTGAACAAACACTTTGCGCGGTTAGACAAGTAACGGCACGAGTTACACGCTTTTTGCAAGTTTACGAACAAAAATGACACATAGAATATCACATCCACCCCCGCAGCTTAGATACTATGGTGATACGAGTTTTTACACCGTTGGAAGTGAGATCCAATGGCTTGGGAGTTGTCTTTGTAATTATGCGCAATTTCCAAACTCTCCAAAGGTTTTTTTGCAAATAAAACATTCAGGCCTCATGTGTGCCGCTACATCTTCGATCCAATGGCTCCCAGGTGCTCCCCGTAGCTTAATTACCCGCTACGGTGATTAGAGTACTTGTGGGCCGAATGCTACGAAAATATAATCTAAACCAACCGGAATAAATGCCTACACAAATTAATCCAAGGTTGGAGTGCCCCTCGCAATGTAAATAGCTCTAGCTTTGCGAGGGATGGAGAGGTAGTAGCTTCAACGCGTGGAAGATACGGTATGAGAAAGCGAGGTCAATCGAGAAACATATAGATAGATAGACAAAGTGAGTGTGGTCCGACATTCATTGAACAAATATATATGCTCTATAGAGATATTGTCCGATTGAGCTTTTTGGCAAGGGTGAGGGCTGTAAGATAGAGCTTGAGAGATGATCAAGTCACAGACGTGTAGATATATTTTGTGCGTGGGAGGAAGCAACGTCAACCGATCACATAGGGTCGCCGTGCGATCGAAAGAGTGAGACGGGTTGGAGAGAGTGACCTAGATAGACGATGTGCGTGAGAGAGTATACAATGTGAATAGGTCGAATTGGGCTCAAACATGGTGATTTATCGTTTTTGTCCAAGAAAGAGCGAGGTCAATCGAGACATACGAAGAGAGAGAGAGAGAGAGAGAGAGAGAGAGAGATTGAGTGAGCGTGGCCCACCATGAGGTCGAAAGAGTGGTGGCAGCTTGGATGGACTAACCTAGATAGACAATCTGCGTGAGAGAGTACCGAGTGTGTCGACCGAGGCCCTAACAGGGAGATATCTCATTTGTGTGTGAAAGAAAACAAGGTTAAACAAGACTCAGATAAAGAGAGAGAGATTGAGTGAGTGTGGCCCGCCGTGCGGATGAAAGAGTGGGATAGTCTCGAGGGAGTGACCTAGATATACAACGTCCGTGTGTGCGCATGCACAAGAGGTTGGGGGGCTAGATAGGCAATGCATGTATTTAGCGCGAGAGGGTGAGAGGGGGAGGGGAGAGAGAGAGCTCGGCATGGGGTGCAATGGCGGGTGTGTGAGGTAAATGCATTTTGTAACAGAGTGGAAAAAGGGGTTGTGTAGTTGAGAGACTTAGAGATCGAAACATGGAGAGAAAGAATGAACGTGTGTTGGAAACCGATAGATTCCTAAGGTGGTTAGGAGAGGAAGATTAATCGATACAGGAAGTATGTACCGTTTGTGCGGGGGGGGGGGGGGGGGCTAAAAACAACATTTGAATGTACATAGTACGAGACTTAATATCGATGTTTCAATTCGATGTACATTGTAAGATTTGAACCGAGGACCAGGCATACGGGTAATTATTTCGAATTCATGCCATACTAAGTTTCAAAAATTTGACATTGACTCAGTTTGTTGTGCTATTTTGTAGGTCATATGTTTGAATCCATCCAGAAGTTTTCTCACTACCATGGTGTTCATCATATACATATGAATTTGTATTAAAAAAGTAGCGTGGATACAGTGAAATGCGAAATCCACGTTAGAATTGGAGATCGCTACGTGACACACACTCTAATTCAAATAACTAACTACGTGACACACACTATAATTCAAATAACTAATTATGTGACACACACTCTAATCCACGTTAGCGTGGGTACCATTTCGATTTTTTTTCAAATAACTCCTCATTAATTAATTTATAGTACTCCCTCTGTTCACTTTTATAAGACCTTGAAGACATTTCAGACAATGTGCAAAATAGATCATTTTAAGTTGTCTGAAAGGACTTACAAAAGTGAACAGATGGAGTATCTCGTTTTGAATGACTAATTATTGCAAGGAAAACACGGGCATGGTAATACATACAGATTCGTTTGCAAATGAAAGAAGATTCGTTTGCATTCTCAAATGTAGGGGCATCAGGCAAACCAGGGTCGTGTCGGGGTGGACGCTGCTTCGGTGCCTTAAAGGAAACTTCCTTTGGGTCACTGACATGTGGGCCAGCCACCTGTTGGGCCCATATATCATGGACACAAAGGCAGGTGCCTTAAGGAACCGAAGCATAGTCCTGTCGGGGTGGTCGTGTGTGTCAGACGGACGCGTAGCACCTAGCCACCCACCCCCTCCCCCCAAAAAAGGACGACGACAATATAAGTTCGCGCTTCCACGTTTCGGATTGAAATATCTGGCGGCCCCAATTCCAGCCCTACACAATCTCTCTTCTCCACCATCCCCTTCCGCGCCCAGATTGCTCAAATCCCTAATTCGCTGCCAACCCTTGAATCGCCCCTCGTCTCATCTCTTTCCCCACCGTTCCCCACCTCTGTGCTGGACGACGACGACGAAGACGACGGTCGTGATTCACCACCGCACCGGAGCTACCTCATCTACGCCCTCGTCCACCGCACCGGGTGGTCCACCGACAACGTCGGCCGCCACAACCGACATGCCTCACAGACACCGAGTTCCACCGCATCAGGTGCGCTTCACCGACGCCGTCTCCCAGCTCGCCGGGGCTACTTCACCGAGCACATCGTCGCACCTCCGCTCCCTGAGGCCGTTGGGGATTCACCAATGGTCTCGTCCACTGCATCATAGCGCTCCATTGCCACTCAAGATCTGCATCCGTGCGCGGCCAGCCAACGCCAGCGCATCACCCTCAACGGCTCTGAAGTGACCCACACTCTAGCTAGGCGAGCATGCCCAAACGCCGGCCCGAACTAGGTATCCACACATCACTCCCTTGTGCACTGTTCCGACGATGTTTGGATATCCTTTCACTGCTCTCTTAGCTTACACACCTATGCAACTCTGACCTTAACTCTTATTTCTTCTGGATATATCATCTGAAACAAGCAAATCCATATTTTAGCGAAGCATGACGGCGCTACGGGATTTGGTACATATCCTGCACACCCGTATAACCTTGTAAGTATATGTCCTCCGGTACAACATCAAGGTCGATTCCTCTTGTTTGATCAACCATTCACCGTGTCAAAAATGCAGAGGGGGATGCAAGGAGCACAAGGCCTGCACATCCAAGCAAGTGGTAACATGGACTTGTAAATGGAACATCCCAAGCGCAAGCAGAGCTGCAGTGAGCCTGTACAACGAGCTAGCGTAAGTCCCTGCATTTCATTTAATTCGTACTAGCATTCATGTATGATTTGTGTGCAGTGGCTGATCCACGAATTCAAGTTACCAGGGGCGAAAATTTAACTTAAAAAATACGAAGGCACTTGCACTCCAGAAATCAACATAACTTGAGAAATGTGAAGCTACATGCACTTTGAAAACCAGCTAATGATCCAAAGTAGTTCAAATTATAAACACTAAATGATGCAAGCACCAACAAACACAAAAATGCAGCATGGTGTACAAGGACTACAAACATGGTCTGTACCTGCTTGAATTATTCATTCTTTGGCTGAAAATATCGAAGTGTAATTGCACGTATAACCGGTGCGCAAACTGCATATCAATATATCTATCCTGCACAAGTATGCCAATAGATTCAAACAACATATTAGAAAAGTATTTATGCTATGTTGTCATGATACGGGGACTTTCTGGTAGATGGCCTCGACGTTTCCTCAATGTATGAAAATGCACTATAATTTGCTTGTCATCAATGCCTGCAAAACTATGTCTGTCTCAACATAGTAGATCATCATTAGATACTAAATCATTCAATGATCTTGCAAAATGCTTGCATTAGATCCCTCATTAGACACTATATGTTCATCACTAGGAGCATCTAAAATGTTTGCATCAAACCCTTCACTAGCAGTCTGTTCATTAGACACTTCAGGCTCAAGAACAACATGAGCTTGTATGTTTGCACCAGAAACTTGATTAGATACATCAGATTCAGTCAGTTCAGTATTGATTGGGGGAGTTATAAAATAAGTAGAAATTGGTTTCATTTTCTCATAGATTCCCTACATACAAGCAGTTTTACAACACTGTCAGGTTTAACTATTGGCCAGATATTGAAGAGTTGAATTAGATATAATCAGGGATGTGATGTACCTGCTCTTTGCGCATGCTACTCTTGCAAGCTGCGACTGTGCATTTGCGCAAGCTCGATGCCATGCCCGTGCTGCCACCGCTGCCTCCCACAGAGGCTACACCCAGGGTTGGATCTTCATCTTCTTGTCCTTCCGTTCGCTTGAAGCCCGGTGACCGCCCTCCAACAAGGGCGCGAGGAAGTGCTATGTCGGTCTATCCAGCGGCGGCTAGGTTAGGAGCAAACCAGACTGGAGGCTGGAGCAAATGAATTGGGATTTTTCCTATTGTCGATCGATATGGGAGGCGCTCGTTTGGGCCGCGAGCCTGCTATAGGGCCTGCCTTGCACTTATGTTATTGGCCCATCCAAATTGAAACATTTTTCTTCATTTTTTCCATTGCCTGCTCGTGCGTTGGGACGAACAAAACTACAGTGGGCCAACCTGGATGACTCAAACTAGGTGCACACTTTCCAGCCACCTGAGGCGGCCGCCCATACCAGCCCCTATGGTGGCGTCGCTGATTTTTGCGTGTATGATTGGATAGTGAAAAATATTCCAGTGGCGCTTTTGATTTACCCACAGAATGGTTGAATTGCTTGTTTCTATGAACTGAGTTCGCCAATAATGTGAAGGATGCCAGTCTTTTCATCCTATTGTAGATTGCTTAGATCTCGATATGCCAAAAGTAATCACATGAAATATACAGTAAAAGGCTGTGTGATGTGTTTGGATACAACTAGTCTGACTACACGTCCTCATATAACATATCAAGGATGCACCATCTTACCAGATTAACCATTCGACTTATCCATGCAGTGTGGGAAGAAAGAAGTATTGGGACTGTGTATCCAAGCAATTGATGCCATGGACTCCTTCGTACAACCTTGTATGTGAAAAAGAAGTTGCAGTGTGCCTGTACAAAGAACTAGCGTAAGTTCAGTCACCCGCTTCTCGGAATTTTAGTTAGCCACTTATTGTAAAATTGTTCAATTACGTTGCTTGGCTTAATTTAGTTTGTTACTGATTACATAATGGCACAGCCTTTTAATCATATTGTAGACTGCGCCTATCTATGTGTTTGATACTTACTGTTAAGAATTACCTGTTTGCCTTAACTTAAATATCTACTTGTTTGTTTAACTTCTTTGTTGCTGCAACAGCGGGTTACAATGATGTTAATAACTACTTTCAGCATCGAATTGAAACTCTTTAATTCCTTGTTTGTTTAACTGGTTTGCTGTTATAACTCCCAGTTGAGATGTTTTGCTAACTTCAACTTTTCTGAATCTAATCGGAACTTTAATGGCAAAACAGGTTAGCCCAAGATCACAAAGTGAGGTCCCCATGGACGTTGCATCATCCCATAGCAGTGGCACCGTCCCAATCATGCATTATGAATTGCCAACTGCTGATGCTCTAGAGGCTAAACTAGTGGTAGAAAGAGATTCTACTTCTGCACTTAGAGATGAAGTTGACATGTTGAGGAAGCAAACAACACAATCACAAGCAGTACTCAAGACAACCATTAAATATTTGGTGGATTTCAAAATGAAGCAAGCTGAGACTGACCAGATTGTTAAGGTCCTGAAGGAAAAAAGGAAATTAAATTCCTACTTGGTAAATCGTAGGTGAAATGTTCTTTCCATAGTTGAATAACCTTTGTGTTGTCTGTTCATGTAATCAATCAAACCATTTGTTTTAGAGATCATGTAGTAATTTTTTTGTTTGTAATTTTATTTGAGCACAAGTCCGTATTAATTGATAAGACTCGGAGACATTTCATTTGGATTGCTGTGTCGGACCTACAAATATGCCAATCAAGATGAATGTGCATTCAGCAATAGTAGTATAGATGGACCATAAGTGGCACGCATCGGAAAGGGCCAAGATGCTGGCTAAAAAAAGGATGCTATTGTAGCCAAAAAAAGTACAGCGGCCTGGCTTATGTATGTTAGTTGATATTATTGATCCATATACTCTATAAGTGTTTATATGTCTATTAGTTCTGTACATTCTTGGTTGATTGACTCGGTATTTGAATCTTGATACATCGCTTGTGTACATATCTAAATGGGAGTACACATTATGCTATGTGTGACATTTGAGTTGGACATGAAGTGTTCCAAATATTTGAATTCACCTTAAACTGGATTCTAGTTTCTGAATTTGAGTATCGGCATTTGTAAACCATATTCATATATGACAGTGGAATACATCTTTGTCGTCCTTTTGAAGATATATAAAAACACATAGAATGATTTATAAAGATTCATATAGGAATACAAAATGGATTCGAATTTAGTTGCCAGGGTAAACGTGGATGCTTATTGTTCCAAAATTCGAAAGAAATAGCAAAATGTCCACTCACGCATCGGCTGCCCGAAGCCAAGTGTTTGGGAGATGGAAATTACTGTCTACACATTACACGGACAATCCATCGGCCTGATTTCCACTGGCTCTAAATAGGGGTAGGTTAGTAACTTCAATTAGACGTGACACGACCGCCTCTGAGCCCATTCCGACACGGTGGGTGTAAAACATGGGCGGCAAAACTCATTTGATTCAAGCTCGTCCGAAAGACCTCTGTTTCTCCCTCCATTCCCCATTCATACACGGTGGGAGGCAAAACACCCTCTCCTTGTCTGAAATAGATGTAGGCTAATATTTTAAATAGGGGCAGATGTGTAACTTCCATCAGATGTGACACAACCGCCCTACCTGTTAGCCCCGTTCATACACCATGGGCGCCAACAATGGGTGGCAAAACACCGTCTCCTCGCCCGAAATAGTTACCGGCAAATATTTGGGAGATGCGAGATTACCGTCCTATCCCCAACCGACGAGACGTCCAAATTTGAAACGGGGGATAAGTTCGTAACTTTCCCATATTTCAGACAGGCGCGCCCCAAAAACATGGTTCCCCGTACCTCTCCCTCCATTTTCCCATTCATACACCGTCAGCGCTAGAACACCCCATTCCCACACCAGCCTTCGTCCGCCACCCCATCCATCGCCGTCGTCCTCCACCACATCCATCGCCACCGTCCTCCACCATGCCGGAGCGCCTACCAAGACCGCGTGGTCCACTGCTAGAGATGGATGTTTCTCAGCCACGACGACGGACCAATAGCCTTGCATCGCGTCCTCTCGCTTCATCGGCGACATCGTCCTCTTTGCCGGGGCCGCTCACACGACCTTCTCTTCCACCGCAACAAGACTTATCCCTTGATGAACCCGTCTACTGTCGCAGATCTGCTTCAACGCCACCGACAGCCATCGCACCCTCGATGCCTACACGGCGCCGCAAGAGAGGTGGTACTTCATATCTCCTCACCTTTTTGATCTCAACCAGAAAATAGATCTTAACTTGGTTACTCTACTTTCTTTTCAGCTCTTAGAATTTAGATCTTAGTTCGAAGCAAACAATGGATGCTAAATATCATTTCTCCGGTTTGCAGCTTCAAATCGTCCATGGCACAGCCATAATATAGTTTAATTGATCATGCTTAGGGTTTAATTGATCATGTTGTTTCTATGGTGGTTTCTTTAATAGAAATCAGAGGGGAAACCCTCTTTTGCTAAAAAAATATATGCTTAGAGTTTCCCCCTTTTATGATCACTATACAATCAGAATACAAGCTTCGTATCATAATAACACTACTCCACCCATCAAGATAAACAAGTTAGTCTGGTCAGCACGGTTGGGGAGGTGAACTTTGCATATGCAGGGGGTTTATAGGGAGACACTCTCCGAGTTGAAACCGCAATGCATTCCATAGATAATCTGACTACTTTTTATGTTTTCATGAATCTCAGATTCTGAACAGCATCACAATGATTATGAGCTTGTGCGCATGAAAAGAATAAAGCGGAACAATGCCATGGCTATCAAACTTGGCATTAAGGGACTGAAATCATGTCTGGATGCAATGCAATGCAAACACTCTCCACCTACAGATTCATGCTCAGAATATGATCCTAACAGTGATTCTGAGCTAGAGGGAGACATAAGTCAATGTAGCTCCCTAGTGGAGGAGTCAGAGGAAGATGCCCTATCTTATTCACCCATCAAGGTACTTGCTCTAACTTTCCAAGGTTACATTGCTCGCACATATCTTGCAATTGATGCGTTGCATTGCTTCTACTTTTTTGAACTGCCATTAGCTTAGTTTACACATCGTGTATGTGAATACGCCCTGCCAATCCATTTTCAGTACATATTCCATCTGTCATCATACCATATTTATCCATTCAAATGTTGTTCTTGTGTATCCGACGTTCAAAAGGAAGAGGGCGATTGCTGATCGTGGAGGAGCACAAGCAAAGTATTTGGAAAAGGTAGTGGCACCTGATAAATCAAATAGCCCATTAGGTGTAGTTGCAATATCACCTGACCCACAAAATACCCCAAGTCTAGCAGACTCTAGCCCTACTACACTGGTCATTTCTGATGCCCCAACTCAGCAGACCCCAACTGCAGCAAACAGTATGATTATGCCAGTTGACATAGCACCAGCTGTACGACGCAAAACGCCCCATTCCAGCAAAGAGTACACCAAATCCAGTTGCCAAATCCCTTTTCGAACCAGAGAGAGCCCCAATTGCAGCAATAGGACCCCTGTTCCATTTCTTCCCAGTTTAGAATACGAAGCTTATGTTGTTGTCAGGAACTTTGTGCGCATCTTTCCTTCGTGGAAAGATTATACCGCAGACACAGAACAATTTCCAGTCTTCCTCCGCAACTTACGCTTAAGTAATGTACTAATGTTATTCATGGTCATTACTGCATATGTTTCTGCTGATAGAAGACACAAGATTTCATTCTTTTAAATAAGCGATGTGCAAACTGGATTGTGATGACGAGCAAGGGTTGGTTGCACTTTTCAAGCACTCGTTGATGAAGTATCATTCCTACCTGAGGCAAGCGCACTTTGATGGCAAGCCTCTGAACAAAATTTCTGTAAAGTCTTCGGTGCTACATTCATCCGACGGTGACTGGAATAATCCTGTTACACGTTGGTCTCGGCTGCACCGTAATGTACTGTCTATGATATCACATCACAATTTGAACTACATTTCTGCATTTGCCTTAATGTCTCACTTATACAAAAACTATTAGCAGAAGAACATTCATTCTCAAGGGACCACAAAATCTCGCAACTATACTGCACACTACATTGCTCTTGTGAGTATCTCTTGCCCTATATGACCATACTTACTTTCATAGCTGTTTGATTATGTAGCATCACCGCACATGTTAGCCTCGTAATCGTCCATTTGGTGGACATTATAAGATCCGTATGGACTCTTACATAAATTTAGAATCAAACCAATGCTTTTGAAGAGGTTTAGCTCTGCAGTCCTCTTGTAAGGACTGAACGTGGTCTATCACTGTACTTACATTAACAGCTCCTCATTCTGTCCCATAATATAAGAACGTTTTGTACAGTACACCAGTGTTCAAAACACTCTTGTATTACGGGAATAGGGATTGGTTCATTTTGTAGCATTCTGCATCTTATCTCCCTCGCCCACCATTTACTAAAAAAGATCAGATCTATATTTAATCTTACCAACAAGTAGAATACACAGACAATGCCAGTGCAGAAGTGTAGCCCATTGCTCTTGTCAGTATATTTTGTCCTGTAACGCTTGTACTTCCAGGGATTTTTAGTTGATTATGTAGCATCAATCTGCATCTTATCTTCATTATCCTCTATCCCTTCCAGTATTATCATATCTATAATTACTCTCCACAAAATGTAGAGTACAGGAAATACTTATGAAGAAGATTCTGTCCTAAAATTCTTGAGTTATCCTTCCCTTGCCAGGGAGAAGGGCATTATAAAGCCGGTGTGAACTGTTAATGTAAGTCAGTCCTTCTAAAGCCTTTATCCTCAATTGTTGTTTAGTTTGCTCATACTCCCTATCATTTACTGCTGTTTAGTTTGCTGTTTATACCAAAATGCATGTTCTCAAGAACCGTAAGTTCTAAGTTTTACTTGTAAAACCAAATTCATTGTTCATACCATGCACATTATTTAATACTCCCTATATGTATGCTTGTTTTTGTGGATCTATAATCCAGTGTGTGGTGAAGCAGCCCACGTTTGCACCTTGTCATCTCCTATTTTATCTTACTGATGTGGCTGATGATATGAACAACATGCCATGCACATTATCCAAAATAGATACAATGATTTTCTTTGCCTTCATCTATGCTTGTTATGTTGACATGGTAATCCAGTAGTGTGGTGAAGCTCCCCGCATTATGAACAATGCCAAATTATGCTATTGATATTTTGAACATACTCTTTATTTTCTAATTTGAAATTGGATAGAATTGACAGAACAGTTCTCATCTTTGTTTATACA
Organism: Triticum monococcum; assembly: GCA_034509565.1. Classification (NCBI taxonomy): domain Eukaryota; kingdom Viridiplantae; phylum Streptophyta; class Magnoliopsida; order Poales; family Poaceae; genus Triticum; species Triticum monococcum. Next base: position 490,873,366 of record CM067846.1, read on the forward strand.
CGTGCAAAACCTGTCATCTCTCTGCTTTGTTTCAGGGTGATATGCCTGATGGCATGCACAAGTCTGCTGAAGGCTGTGAGACAAACCCAACATATATTGCAGCAAAGAAGGCAAAACATCTTGAAGATAGCGAGACAACCCCAAAGTCTTGTCTTCATGCAGTGTTCAAGTTACTTGAGACTAACAATCAGACAAGCTCACAGAATTCGTTGCCTGAATCAGTTCGACTTCTTCAGTCCCAAGTTCTAGCAGAAAGGCATTCTGCAACTCAACTTCGACTTGAAGTCCTATCTCTAAGAAAGATTGCGGAGAACACCAATGAGAACCTCATCGCTAAACAACTACACCTGGAAGCTATGACCGACATGCTAGGCCGGTCTCACAGCCTTGCTTAGCAGCTTGCGCAGTAGTTCCCCCGCAAGGCTAACCTTTCTTGAACTGTCTTGGAACTGGTCTCGGTTCAGTATTATTTTGTTACGCTGCAATGGTGCCTTATTTTTGTAATCTTCTTCTCCGTTGCGCTTTATGATCACTGGTGGCGAACTTTGATGCCCAGTGGATGTAATATTCCTTAAATCCTTTATTGTGTAGTGTAGGTTTATTCTTAGTTACTATGTCGTAATTTCTTCATTGTATAGAGTAGGTTTGTTCTTAATTCCTACTAGTTATGCAGCAGCCCGAAATGAACCCCGGACCATGATTGTGCGACTCAAATCACGGGCTTTTAACAGGCCAAAATTGTTTGGGTCCTTGTTTGGCCCAATCAGATATCGGCTGCGAGCAGGCCGGATGCAAACCGGGCCATAGTTAGGCCCAACTATATGACAGGCTTTTAACAGGCCGAAATTAATATAGGACCGAAATGTTAAACGGGCCCTTAACAGGCCAAAACTAATATCAGGCCGGATTACTAAGTGGGCCTTTAGCAAGTGGGCCCAAAAGCATAGTGTTCAGTTGACGGGCCGAATCTGATATGGGCCATAATTGAGCCCAAAGCCTCTTAAAGGGTCGGACCTGATCTGGGCCGTAATTTGGCCCAGAACGTGGTAGGGTTTTAACGGGCCGGATCTCATATGGGCCACTATTAGGCCCGGAGCGTGGCAGGCCATTAATGGACCGGATCAAATATCGGCCGGCATTTGGCCCAAAACATGGCAGCCAGTTAATGGGCCGGCCTACTAGGGTCCTCAAAATCTTGTGGGCCTATAGCTGGGCCGACCCATTAATGTCGGTGAAATCTCGTGGGCCTTTAGCTGGGCCGGCCCATTATGACCCGCAAGAATCTTGTGGGCCTTTACCTGGGCCGGCCCATTATGGCACACAAAAATCTTGTGGGCCTTTACCTGGGCCGGCCCATTATGGCCTGCAAAATCTTGTGGGCCTTTAGCTGGGCCAGCGCATTATGTTCCGCAAAATATCGTGGGCCGTTAGCTGGGCCGACCCATTATGGTCCGCAAAATGTTGTGGGCCTTTAGTCGGGTCGGCCCATTTAAACATGTTGGGCCGTGCCACGTGTCGACGTATCATAGGCGCCTTCTGTCCAGTGAGTGGATGACATCTGTCCCGACGATGAGCCGACACGTGTTTCCTCTAGCCAATGGTAATTTTACACATGGAAAATCCCCATTGGTCGGGGCTGTTAATGGGTTATCGGATCCAAAACCTGACCCGATAGCTTAACGGCATTCCGTTACGGTGGATGCCACGTGTCGGTCACCCTTGACGAAAGCACTTCTGTGACACGCGATTTATCGTCATGGAAGTGGACACTTCTGTGACGATAATTTTGGTAATGTCATGGAACACTTCTACTACAGCACAGGTATGACTATCTTGATTCTGTCATAAATTTGTCATGGATGTACATGCATGACAAAAAAGCGACCTACTGTGACAAACACGTATCATCACGAAAGTGTATTTTTTTGTAGTACCAAGACCCTCATTGACGGCTGCGCAGGGCTCAATGCCCTGTCCGTCGACACATTCGACAACCTCCAAGTGCCATATGACCAGCTTCAGCCTACCAAGCCTTTCTCAGGAGTGACCGATGGCTCCACTACCCCAATCGAGCAGGTCCACCTCCCCGTTACCTTCGGAGAAGGCAACAACTACTACACCAAACTCATCGACTTCGACGTCGCCTACATCCACCTACCATACAACGCCATCCTCGGGTATCCAGCCCTGGCCAAGTTCATGGTGGTGACCCATCACGGCTACAATGTCCTCAAGATGCCAGGAAGCGGCAGAATCATCATAGTCCCGTGCGAACAAAGAGATGTGGTGTGCTCCCTCGAGCGTGCCTTCCAAGCTGCAGCAATCGACGACCCCGACAGCCAGGGCGAGCGCCCTCCAGAGGACACCCCCTAGAAGAGGAAGCAGCTGCGCCACGCAGGGCCACAGGAAAGCGGCGCCTCGTCAGGATCGGCGCCCGCGCCTGGGCGCCTCCCTCCATCGCATAGGAAAGCGCGCCAAGTGCCCCTCACGGGCAGGGCTCGGGGGCTCTCTTCTGGAGGGCCTCAGACTTTGCCAACATCACGAGGGAGGCGCTTGGGCACCACTTGGAGGCGTGCTTCGCGGCACGTTTCCCTCAAGGGAGCACATGGCAAGGAGTGCCCACCGTTCAGGAGTTTATCACCAAGACCACTCAAGAACTGCAAGACGCAAGGGCCATGCATGGCGGCCGCCACTCACCAGGCGCAGCTCCCCATCTAGGCGAGGATGTCGGGCTGTGTCGTGGGTTTGTCACGGCAGATGTCCTTGTGAAAGGACTTAGTCGTGGAGCCATCCCTACGGGTTAGCTTAAGGGGTTAAACCGGACAAGGGACACGGGGAATTTTATACTAGTTCGGCCCCTTCGAGGAAGATAAAAGCCTACGTCCAGTTGTGATTGGTATTGCTAGGGTTTCGAAGGCCACGGAGCGAATCCGCTTTGTCTGGCTCTCGAGTTGTTGTTGTCTATCTCTAAACCGCTGCCGGGTCATCCCTTTATATACATAGGTTGACGCCCGCTGGTTTACAGAGTCCCGAGCCGGATCGTAAACGTATCCAGTTCGGTCACTATCCTTCCTATCTTACAATACAACTTACATGACTAAGCCGGTTTACATTTACAGGCTTTAACCCGCCTTTGGGACTTGGGCCTCCATGAAGCGCCATCATCCTTGCATCTTTATGCACTTCTAATCTTCAAGGAGTCAACCCGGCTACATAAGGCCGGTTTACCTCCAGTAGTAATATCCCCAACATTAGGCCCCAGATTGGTTTGAACTTGTTCATGTCAATCTTCCACACTTATAAAAAATCTACTCCTATCTTCACTTTTGATCTTGTAAACCGCCGTGACATCATACTTCAAAATTATGATAAACCGCCCTGATGTCATCCATCCGTTGTTGTCGGAGATTACCTTCATTTAATATATATTCAGTCATCGAGGCGACACCTTTATTAACTTATCCATTTTTTGGGCTCCTCGATTCCCGTGCTTGCCGATTTATCGCCTCGCCTTATAAATAGGACCGAGGGGTCATTTTCACCTTTCCCCCCGTGCCTCTTCGCGTCGTCTTCCTCGCGTGGCTCAGCCTCTGGAACTCCACCGCCACCGTCGACCATCGCCTCTGCTCCGACCCTGGCCGCTGCATCACCCTGAACGCACCAGAATACTGCGGCACCTTTCCGCTTCCTCACCAGCTCCGGTAAGTTCTCCACTTTTTTCGCCATAGATCTGTTCTAGGGTTTCGATGTTCTTCATAGTTCTTCCAAAGTTCATCAGTGATGTTCTTCCCTTTCTTCCTTTAGTACGTAGACGGATACTTCATGCTTGACGCATCTCTTGCCGTAGCTAATATACCATGGTCACCACAAATCCTTATGTGCAAAGAACTGATCTAGTATGTCATAAATTGCTTTAGTTCTGCACCCCTTCAAGATCCAATTATTTTTGCTTTTCTGTCTTATCTTAGATCCGAAAGTTTTATCTGTCACTGTGAGATCTGTTTTTATGTTCCTGTGAGATCCATTTCTCCTCGCACCAATATAGGCGGTTTGACCTTGTATAAATAGTCTATGCCATTAGCCCTCTGTTAAACCGGAGCATAATTATAAAGGTAAAATGCTCCTCCGGTTTAATAGTGTCTGAGCCATCCTGTGCTAGTATACCCTTTTTTCTCTTATTGCATTAGTCTCCGGGTTGTACCATTTCACATATCAGTATGTTTCTTACTCCCTTGTCTCTTGTATATAATCATACGTAATTTATAAACCGGCCTTCCAATTTCAGTTTGTTTGCTTTGCAATGGCCAAACAATTCACTGCCTGCAACTCGGCTCGTTCCCGGGTTACTGAGGCTCAGCTGAATGAGATGGTTGGCATCGGCTCTCTGCCTAAGAAAACTAAGATCAAATGGCGAGTACCACGAACAGAAAATCCTCTAACCCCAAGGCAGGGCGAGGTGGTGGTCTTTGTTGACCATATAGGCCGTGGTTTCAAACCGCCAGGGTCAAAGTTTTATCGAGATGTGCTTGCCAGCTTCCAACTGCATCCACAAGATATTGGTCCCAACTCAGTTTCCAACTTATGCAACTTCCAGGTCTTCTGTGAAGTATATTTACAAGAAGAACCAACTGCCGAACTGTTCCCGGATTTCTTTCACATAAACAGGCGCACAGAGTTTGTAAATGGCCCGAACACAGAGCTTGGTGGTGTATCAATTCAAAAGCGGAAAGAAGTGGAATTTCCTCATGCCAAACATCATAGCCACCCAAAGGAATGGAACCAAACATGGATTTATTGCAGAGACACTTCGCCTGAGGATGAAAATCCCCTCCCCGATTTTCGTGATCACAGACTATCCAATACTCACCCGATGCCACAATGTTTGAGCTCTTCAGAAAGGGCAAAAATACGCTCCTCAACTCGCCAAGCTCCGGGCCTTTATGGCAAATGGTTTAACAGGCGTGGATTTTGTGCACTGCTGGATATCCTGGAGTATCTTGCCGCTAAGCTGGCGTCCCGGTTTAATGTGCGAATATACTGCTGAGGTTGACGACCCTCAATGCCATTGCAACATCCAATTATCCGAGGAAGAAGTTACTGAAGGTGTAAAGAAGATTCTGAATGAATCGAAACTGGTCTGCAGTCAAACCGGTCTGAGTCCGTTCTATGCTAAGAACAAACCGCCTGCTGTAAGCATTACACTTCCTCTTCATCTCTAATATCTTTAACTTATACAATCTGTAACCCTTATTCTTTATATATATATATATCGGGTGATGACCCCTTCTGGAAATGGAAATCCATAGAGAAAGCAGCAAAGCCAACTGGAGACAAAGCGGTCAAGCCAACCCGCCCGAAGACCAAAGCCGTAAAACGGACGTCAAAGCGGAAAACGGCTGACCGGATTAATATGGAGCTGGATGATGATACTGACGATCCAGAAGTTGAGGTAGAAGTTGACTCACTTGGCTCCCTTTTTATGCATCTTGTTAACAATGATCTTCCTCAGGTGGAGGCAGAAGCTAGTCAAGCTGATGACATAGAGGTAATTACCCTTTCCTCCGGTTCAGACTCTATGCCAACACAAAAAACTCGCCAAGCAATCCGAAAAGTAAGCTTTTCTCATCCTCTTGCTCACTTGGATCCAACATTTATTTTGAAGACTCAACAACATGAAGCTCGCCGGACAACCCGGCACAGTGGCCAACAGGTCACCTCTGCCGGTTTACCTGACACTCTGGTTCGGAAGCGCCGGTCTGAGGTCTCTCCTACTTCTGACCATTCTTACCCCAAGGCAGGTTACTTCAGACAGCCTCTTAATCCGTCCGATTCAAATTATCAGGTGACACCTCCTTCCTCTTCTAGTGAATCGATAGCAACTCAACTCGAAAACTGTGGCCGGGTGAGTTATAAAAAACGTTTCCTTTCAATGTGCCCTAAATCCTTTGGATAGGATGTTAATCCTTTTTTATTCTGTTTGTAGGGCCAAAGCCAGACCCAGCAAGAAAGCTTGGGTCACCAATCCGCCAGAAGACCCTGTCATTGAAGAAGAAGAACCAAGAGGTGAACCGGAACAGAGTGATGAACCGGAAGGCCCCCATCCTGAAGCTACTTTTGATGATCCGCCCCTTGAAGGCCAACATACCAATGAACCAACAGATGCTGAGCCTGCCGCACCCGATACTGAACCGGCTGAACCAAACTGGGCTAGTCCAATGAAAAACACTGAAATTCCATCATCATCCACCAAAAATCCTGAAGGCCAAGGTGATGACGTTATTATTACTGGAATAGGCCATAGCTCTCCTGGCCATCCCGTTGTTTTAGCTCAGCATAGTGCCAAAGAAGAGCAAATTGCCAGGCATAAAGGTAAATGGAGCAGCGACTTCTCAAACTATGCTCATCTTAATGCTGATGAGCTTCATTCAGGCTTGTTGAACCGTCTGCCCTCAAACCGGGATTATGAAGCCGGTTTGGTGAACTTGATGAAAGAGCTATATGAGGTAAATTCTTCAATTTTTGTATATTGATTCATAGCTGAAACACTATCCCAAGTAGCCCCCAAGGACCGTTTTATGATTGTTAATCAAAAACCGGGTCTTTGTAACACTTCAAGCATCCCATCATTGATCCTTGCAAAGGCATGTCACCAATAATAGATAAGACTCATCTGTGAAAAAATTAGATAACTTTCTGCAGCATAGCCCCCAAAGGCCGGTTTAACTTGGCAAGTTAATCCGGTTTTTTAATCCACATAGCTGTTTTTAGAACATACGTACATTAGCCCCCAAGTGTCAAGGATAATGCTTGCATTGTTCTGGAGACTTGTATAGAGTGTAGTATTTGAAAGCAAATAGGCATTAGCCTCCAAGTATGAAGTGGATAACTTGTTATATGCTTTATACTTAGTGCATAAACATGTTGTTTGTTGAATATACCTTCGATGTTGCAGGCTGAACTAAGAAGCAAAGATGCATGAAACTCTGACTTGCAAGAAAATGTGAAGTCTCAACCAGCTGAAGTTGCAAAAGCCAGAGAGGAGCTGACCCAGGCCCTGGCCGGAATGGAAAAGCTGAAAGAATGCTTCAACCAAGATCGTGCTGAATGGGAAACCGAAAAAGCCGGTTTAACCAAAAGAGCTGTAGATGCCGAGGCAGCCCTGAAACCAGTGGTTGAAGAACTAGCCAGTTTGAAGCATCAAATCAATGCTATGACCTCTGCTATCTTTGGTAAGTGTCTACTTATGTATGTTGCGCCAGTCAATGAATCTTAAAACTGACAAAAATGTTGATAAAATCTTTGGCAGGCACTCGGATCACTCATCTTGGTTCAGATATGCGGATGAAGCTCAAAGCGGCATATACATTGGTTGAGCAGCTATACTCTGGGTCTCAGTGGGCCATTAGTACAGTGGCTTATAACAAACTGGTGCCAACTTTGATTAAGGAGACCCTTGAGATGTTGGGCATGTTACCAGCGCGTATTTTTGAGTTGAAGAGAGCCGCTGCCAAAGCAAGAGCATTAACCGCCCTTATTCTAGCAAAGGCCTGGATTCCAGACCTTGAAGCGGAGGATATCATTAAAGGATATCCAGGCGTTAAAGAAGACGGTTCAAACTTTGACAATGATGATCTTCGGCGGCTGACCAAACAGATGCGGCCAGCGGCCAGCAAGTTGGCTGAGGATACCATTTTTTCTCATTTTCAACCGTTTTATGATGCAGAAGGGAAAAGATAGCTGGCCGATATCCATGAAGTCGAAGAACTTGTACCTCCGATTCATAAGCACACTTACGCCCCTGATATTAACCCTTCTAATCTTATCCTTGAGGAAGCCATGTTCCAAGCTTTAACCAGAATCGATTGGTCAACAGATGATTTCCAGTGGCTGGGGAGGGATGAAGAAGTGCCTACATCAATTGATCCGCAACCGTCAAACCGTCATGATGAAGAGTCCTAATCTGATTGTCGGTTCATATGGCTATTGTGAAAAACAATGGCACTGTTTGAGCCGCTTTGAAGCTTCATGTAATAGGATAGCTGAAACTTTGTTTATCTGCCATGCCATCGAGCATGTTTTGTAACGCTTTGTGACAATCTGTGCCGCCCTTCGGGATATATTTTATGCATAGCCTATGATGACTTATCTTCCTAGGTCAAAAAAACTTAAAAGTGTCTAGCGGTTTACCTCTAGATATGCCATAATATCCAAGAAGTATATAGTACTTTAGCTAAATAATCAAGTGTTTGTACAAAAAATAATGTACAAAACATACCTCATTGATTGACCAAACGTGTATACAGCAAAGGTGTTTAACACCAACTCGGTACGTTTGATAAGTTCATCTTCATAATGCTGGTCTATAGATTAAACCGGACCGGTATAACTACCGGATTGTTTTATAGCAAACCAGACCGGGTCAATGACCACCGGTTTATAATTGATCATGTGCCAACAACTGGTAGTTGGAAAGCAAGCCGGGTCAAGGATGCCGGTTTATCAAAAAATACTTATGATTTTAAACAAACAAAATTCAAATAGGAAAATATGCGAGGCTTTTTACGAGCTGCCAGGCTCCAAATCGAGGCTTTTCATGGGCTGCCAGGCCTCTGAGTTAAACCATTTAACAAAGCCTTTTAAGATGGGCCTCCAATTAACCAATCATCGTTTTAACTGTGACAATTTCAGGGTCTGTAAAAGATTGACTTGTCAAACGTTAGATGGGTCATACCACGATTACCTGGATAGGAGTGGCTTACTTGATGAAGGCAGGCTAACCCGGGGTTTTAGGTGAATACACCAGGCTTCCAAGCCGTGGCTTGATAGCCAATTACGAGGGTCCTTTCAAACTCTTTGTTGCTTTGCAAAAAAGAGCCCCCAAGTAACTTTGTGAGCGATGCTCAGTATGTGCCTATGTTTGAGTCTGTACTGTGTACAACACTCTCTTTGGCTCCACAAATTTGTCCTTGTGTGGCTTGAAATGCCTATCAAGAGGTGTAGCTATGGTTCAAACATGACCAAGCCCCCTAGTGATTTTCTTTATCTCTATGCAGCTGCTAAAGCTGGTTTAACAAAGACTCCTCTTTGTTAGTTAACTTGTAAAAGCACACACATGATATAAGAAAGAACAGATACCCCGCTTATAACGGAGCCTCCGGTTTATTATATGATATATACACTGTCATAAATATGTACAGATGAAGAGCCTATGGCTTCAAGTATAATAAGGCCGAAGGAGAGCTATGTTCCATGGCCGCTTTGTCTCCTCCTCCGATTAACGTGAGTCTTCATGCTCTCGAACATCAATGAGGTAGTAAGATCTATTGTGTAGGTTTTTGCTGACCACAAAAGGTCCTTCCCAAGGGGGGGATAACTTGTGCATATCAGTCTGATCCTGGATGAGTCGGGGCACCAAATCACCTTCTTGAAAGGTTCTAGTCTTAACCCAGTGGCTGTGATAACGTTGAAGATCTTGTTGATAAATCGCCGAACGTGCTGCTGCAAGATCACGCTCTTCATCCAACAGGTCCAGGGAATCGTGACGTGCCTTCTCATTATCAGCCTCAGCATAAGCTGCAACACGGGGCGAATCGTGACGGATGTCACTAGGAAGAACTGCCTCCGCTCCATAAACCATAAAGAACGGTGTGTAACCCGTAGACCTATTGGGTATGGTGTTGATACTCCATAACACAGAAGGTAGCTCCTCAACCCAACAACCAGGTGTCCGCTTTAAGGGAACCATAAGCCTTGGTATGATACCCTGTAGAATTTCTTGATTTTCCCTTTCCGCTTGACCATTAGATTGGGGGTGAGCCACTGATGCTAGATCAAGCCGGATGTACTCACGTTGACAGAATTCTTCCATCTCCCCTTTTGACAGATTAGTACCATTATCTGTTATAATGCTGTGTGGAAAGCCAAACCGGAATATCACCTTTTTAATGAATTGAACTGCCGTGGCTGCATCACACAGGCTGACTGGCTCTGCCTCCACCCATTTAGTGAATTTATCAACTGCTACTAACAGGTGGGTCTTCTTGTCCATAGAGCGCTTGAAGGGTCCAACCATATCAAGCTCCCAAGTTGCAAATGACCACATAATTGGAATCATCCGTAACTCTTGAGCCGGAACGTGCGCACGGCGGGCAAATTTTTGACATCCATCACATCTCTTGACTAAATCCTCCGCATCAGCATGCGCCGTCAACCAGTAAAAACCATGGCGAAAAGCTTTGGCAACCAACGACTTTGAACCGGCGTGGTGACCACAATCCCGTTCATGGATTTCTTGTAAAATCTCACGACCTTCTTGAGGAGAAACACAACACTGAATTGCTCCTGAAACACTATAATGATGTAACTCCCCGGTGAGGATGGTCATGGACTTGGAACGCCGGATTATCTATCGAGCCAACATCTCCTCATCTGGTAACTCGCCCCGGTTCATGTAATCCAGATATGGGATCGTCCAATCCGGTATGGCATGCAGAGCTGCCACCAACTCAGCCTCCGGATCAGGAATAGCCAAATCTTCTTCAGTTGGTATTTTGACTGACGGATTGTGCAACACATCAGGAAAGACATTGGCCGGAACCGGTTTACTTTGGGAACCAAGACGACTTAAAGCATTCGCCGCTTCATTCTTCCGCCGGTCTATATGGTCCACCTAATAACCTTTAAAGTGACAAGCCAATGTGTCCACCTCTCGCCAATATGCAGCCATGAGTGGGTCCTCAGAATCCCAAGTGCCAGACACCTGCTGGGCCACTAGATCTGAATCACCGAAGCACTTAACCCGGCTCAAATTCATCTCTTTAGCCATCCGAAGCCCGTGGAGTAAAGCCTCATATTCAGCTGCATTGTTAGTACAAGGGAACATTAAACGGAGGACATAACAAAACTTGTCACCTCATGGGGAAGTTAATACGACAACAGCCCCCGAGCCCTCCAACTGTCTGGACCCATCAAAATGAATAGTCCAATATGTATTATCTGGTTTCTCTTCAGGTGCCTGTAACTCCGTCCAATCGTTGATGAAATCCACGAGTGCCTGGGACTTGATCGCCGTGCGGGGTATATATTTGAGCCCATGGGGTCCAAGCTCAATGGCCCACTTGGGAACCTGGCTAGTTGCCTCTCTGTTTTGAATGATGTCGCCCGGAGGAGCTGAACTGACCACTGTGATGGGATGGCCTTGAAAATAATGTTTAAGCTTCTGGCTTGCCATAGACACCCCATACACCAGTTTCTGCCAATGTGGATACCTCTGTTTTGACTCAATGAGCACCTCGCTGATATAATAAACCGGCCGTTGAACCGGATACTCCTTGCCAGGCTCCTTGCGCTCTACCACAATGGCTACGCTAACAGCCCGGGCATTAGCAGCCACATATAATAATAATGGCTCTTTATCGATCAGCGCTGCAAGCACGGGCGGTTCAACTAGCTGCCTCTTCAGATCCTCGAACGCTTTATCAGCTGCCTCACTCCAGACAAAGGCGGCTGATAAACCGGCTCAAGGCTGTAATCCGGCCGGCCAGACGTTGAACATCCTTAATACATGCCGGTTTAGCCAAGGATGTAATTGATGCAATATTTTCCGGATTAGCTTCAATGCCTCTGTTTGAAACCAGAAAGCCTAAGAGTTTGCCGGCCGGGACACCGAAGACACACTTCTCCGGATTGAGCATCATCTTGTAAACCCGGAGATTGTTAAAGGTTTCTCATAGATCATCTATCAATGTCCCCTCCTTTCTGGATTTGACCACAATATCATCCACATACGCATGAACATTGCACCCAATTTGTTTATGAAGGCAATTCTGAACACATTGTTGGTAAGTTGCTTGAGCACTCTTGAGTCCAAAGGGCATGGAAACATAGCAGAAGGCTCCAAAGGGAGTTATAAAGGATGTCTTCTCCTGGTCCTTAACTGCCATTTTGATCTGATGATAACCAGAGTAAGCATCCAGAAAACACAAATGGTCACAACCCGCCGTAGCATCAATTATCTGATCGATGCGAGGGAGAGCAAAGGGGTCTGTAGGGCAAGCCTTGTTTAAATCTGTGTAGTCCACACACATGCGCCAAGTGCCGTTTTTCTTAAGAGCCAACACCGGATTGGCCAACCACTCTGGATGAAAAACTTCGACAATAAACCCAGCAGCCAACAGACGGGCTACCTCTTCACCTATAGCCTTGCGTCTCTCCTCGTTGAAACGGCGGAGGAACTGCCGGACCGGTTTGAACTTAGGATCAATGTTGAGTGTGTGCTCAGCGAGTTCCCTCGGTACACCTAGCATGTCCGAAGGTTTCCATGCGAAGATGTCCCGATTCTCACGGATGAACTCGATGAGCGCGCTTTCCTATTTGGGATCCAGGTTAGCGTTGATGCTGCACTTCTTGGATGAATTGCCAGGAACAAAGTCAACCATCTTAGTGTCTGTAGCCGATTTGAACTTCAACGCTAGATCATGTTTCGTAGTTGGCTTTTTTAAAGAGGTCATGTCTGCCAGATCAACTTGCTCCTTATAGAATTTTAACCCCTCCGTGGCACAAACCGACTCAGCATAAGCCGCATCGCCTTCTTCACACTCCAAAGCAATCTTGCTACTTCCATGTACTGTGATAGCCCTTTATGACCTGGCATTTTAAGTTGTAGATAAACATAACATGCCCTTGTCATAAAATTAGCATAACCCGGCCGCCCAAACAAGGGGTGGTATGGACTTTTGATCTTTACCACCTCAAATGTCAATATTTCTGACCTTGAATCCTAGTCATCTCCAAAAGCTACCTCCAAAGCTATCTTACCAACAGGATATGCAGACTTACCAGGCACCACACCATGAAAGACCGTATTTGACGGTTTAAGATCCTTATCTGTCAACCCCATACGGCGGAATGTATCATAATACAAAATATTGATACTACTTCCCCCATCCATGAGCACTTTAGTGAACTTTTACCCCCCCCCCCAACTTGAGGGGCTACCACCAAGGCCAAATGACCTGGATTATCAACCCGAGGCGGGTGATCCTCTCTACTCCACAAAATAGGTTGCTCCGACCAGCGTAAATACTGAGGTACTGCCGGCTCAACGGAGTTGACTGCCCTTTTGTGAAGCTTCTGATCACGTTTGCACAAACTAGTAGTGAAGACATGATATTGCCCGCTGTTCAGCTGTTTGGGATTGCTCTGATAACCCGACTGCTGCTGCTGCTGCTGACTCCCCTGATGGTTGTAACCTCCCTGGTTGCCTTGGTGTCCTTGATTGACCTGTCTGGTTTGGTTGCCTGGAAACCCTGAACCGAAACCACCACCTCCGTAACCCGGCCCGTGGAAACCTCCTCCTGAACCACTGGGCGGGCCGTTGCCATATTGGAACATATTGGAATTCTTGAAGTCCCGCATGATATAGCAATCTTTCCAAAGATGTGACGCCGGCTTCTCCTTCGATCCATGCTTTGGACAGGGATGATTTAACAGGCGCTCCAAATTGTTGCCTAAACCTCCACCCCTCTGGGGCTGCTTGCCCTTACGACGCTAGCCATTCTCCTGCTTGTTGGTGTTTGCAACAAAGTCCAAGCTACTGTCGGCCTTGCGCTTACCACCACTTCCATGGCCTGCCGGATTATGTTGCCGACCTTTGGCATTTCCGTTCTTCTTGCCTTTCTCCGGTTTGTCCTCCTCTAAATCTGGATCCTTGGTATTATCTGAATCGGCGTATTTAACCAAAGCGGTCATGAGTGTTGACATGTCATTGCCGTGACATTTGAGCCTTCCCAACTTCTGTTTTAACGGTTTGAAACGACAATTGCCCTCTAATGTTAACACTGACATGTCTGCATTGATATGATCTGATGAATGCAAAATCGCTGAAACTCGTTTGACCCAATGGGTCATGGACACCCCTTCCTCTTGGACACAAGCGGCCAGATCTATGATTGACATTGGCTGCTTACACATATCCTTAAAGTTCTGGATAAACCGGTGCTTCAATTCGGCCCATGATCCAACAGAGTTGGTTGGCAAGCTCTTCAACCAAGTGCGAGTTGTTCCTTCCAACAACATGGTGAAATATTTAGCACACACTGCCTCATCCACATCTAACATCTCCATTGCCATCTCATAGCTTTCCACCCACGCCTCTGGTTGCAAATCAGCGGTGTAATTTGGTACCTTACGAGGTCCCTTGAAATACTTGGGCAGTCTCACATTACATAAAGCGGGAGTCAAACATGGCACCCCTAAGGAACTGAACACCACCCCTGGCTCCACGGAGGCCGTGGGGTGAACCGGAGTATGCTCTCATGCTCCGTCTCAACCTGTCAACTCGGCCTCCTGACCTGCACGACCATGGTCCACAACATCTTGCGCATTAGTGCCTCCCCCGGCCGTGTTATTCCCCTGTGGTGAATTTTGGCGAGGTGCGCTACTGGACACGGCCGGTTCATCCTCCACGTGTCTGCTGTAACTCCGGCTTGGAAGGGGAGTGGAATGGATCCTCTCACGACTGTGTGAATACGCCTACTGTTGTTTTAGCGCTGTTTGAAGGAGATCCCTGGCCTGACGTGCTTCCACTGCAACTAGTGACTCGCCGTCGGTTGGGAGGGCCGCCAGGCATGAAGCAGCGGCCACAATGTTGTCCAACGGGTTGGAATAATGCCCGGGCGGAGTCGATGGCACAACGTTGTTCTGGCGAGGCAGGTCCATCGTGCGCGGCTGAACCGGTGCTCCTGTTCCCGGCGCCCCCGCCCGGTATAGTGTGGGTTGGTTACCAGCTCCTGCACCTGCCGTGTTGAAAAGATTGTGCGGCTCATAAACCCTCTGAAGCATTCTGATCCAGTCTAATCCGTCAGGCCTATGCTTCCAACTCGGCCCGCTCCATAGCCATCCTGGCATTCTCTGTTGCCAGGTCCGCTTTAGCCTGGGCTATCTGATCTTTCACTTTTGCAATCTCCACATTGTGCTGATCCCTGGCTGTTGCGTCCACCTCCGCGGACATCAACATTGCGAGAGCATCGAACAAATCAGACAAGACTTGGGCCGGAGGTGGCGCCGAGCTTCCTGCCCCTGCTGGTGCGGCCGTCGTTGAATCGGAGAGCATTGCTGCGGCGGTAGATGAATGAGGCGCCGATTGTGTGCCGGCCGTGAAGATGGCGGCCCGGTTTGGCAGACCGGGGGAATCCGGAATACTGTTGCCCTTGGATCCTCCCTCAATCCGGCCGTCCTGCAACTGGTAAAGCGATTTGGTCTATCTAGAAGACTCATCATCAGAGCAGACTACGGTTTCTCCATCGGACACCAGTCCATCCTCGTACCCCGATCCATGGACGACACCTACGAAAACATGCCTTGGCTCGGGCTGACCGGCGAAGATCTTGCACGCCGAGCCATTTCTATGATGTCAGTGCAGATGTCCGGCTCAGGGGCCGGTTCGCCGATCTTGCCGATGAAGACGTGAATCCCACCAAAGGGGACCCGGTACCCGTATTCGATTGAACCGGCCTCAGGACCCCATCCCGCGTTGTCGATGTAGAGCTTGTCGCGACGACTCTTTGTCATCCGGCCCACAGCATATCCCTTAAGTCCATCGAAGCTTCCCTTCAAGAACTCAAAACCATCATGCGATAGCCCCACGGTGGGTGCCAACTATCGTGGGTTAGTCACGGCAGATGTCCTTGTGAAAGGACTTAGTCGTGGAGCCATCGCTACGGGTTAGCTTAAGGGGTTAAACCGGACAAGGGACACGGGGAATTTTATACTAGTTCGGCCCCTTCGAGGAAGGTAAAAGCCTACGTCTAGTTGTGATTGGTATTCCTAGGGTTTTTATGGCCAGGGAGCGAATCCGCTTTGTCTAGCTCTCGAGTTGTTGTTGTCTGTCTCTAAACCGCTGACGGGTCGTCCCTTTGTATACATAGGTTGATGCCCGCCGGTTTACAGAGTCCCGAGCCGTATCATAAACATATCCAGTTCGGTCTCTATCCTTCCTATCTTACAATACAAGTTACATGACTAAGCCGGTTTACATTTATAGGCTTTAACCCACCTTTGGGCCTTGGGCCTCCATGAAGCGCCATCATCCTTGCATCTTTATGGGCTTCTAATCTTCAAGGAGTCAACCCAGCTACATAAGGTTGGTTTACCTCCAATAGTAATATCCCCAACAGGTTGCACGTCTGCATCGATGTCCCAGGGCTCAACCGGGCCGCCTCTCAGGAGCTTCTCTGGCCTTCGCGCATGGGACACTACGAGGGCCCACCTCACAGCTACGTTCGCATGCCTTTTGGCGTGCCGAGCATGGCGACCGCCTACCAACGCAACATGGAGAGCATCCTAGTGGCTCAGGAGGCTAGGCAGCACACCGTGCTAACGGAGATGAAGACGGTTCTCAAGGAACCCCCCTGGACCCCTAGAGCCTCCCGAGGATCAGGGCCCCGGTGGCTCATGAGGAGCAGCCCCTTCGCAGCACGCCTTCAGCTACCCCAACTCTCCTTCATCAACAGAACCAGGTGACATTTTCCAAGTTCATTCAGCTGGGAGCGCCTCCAGGGTTGCATCATTCCCAGGCCGCGTGGGTCAGTCCCTGCGGAATGTATCTTTCCTTGTTTATGCCTTTAGCTTACTCTGTTGGGGGCGCCCCTCGGGCTGCAACATCCCCAAGCCGCTCGGGCCGGACCCAGTGGTATGCATCTTCCCTGCATTTACTTAAGCCAGTATGCTTTCCGTGCTTAATCTATCTATGACTATCACCTGCTTGATTGTCGCCCACCATGGGAGCCGCGCGCCGACCGTCTTTCTTCAAGACCCTTCGCGTGAGTAAGTTAAGCACGGCGTCTGTGCTCGGGCCCGTCCCTTCAGCGCCGATAACTCCAGCGGCTGAGCTCTGTCTAGCGGGCCGGCCCCGTTCACGTCACCTCCTGGGGCTGTTGGTGCTTGGCTTTTTTACGCGATGACCTCAGGAGATTCGTTCGGCACAGGTTGTCTAACCACCTCGCAGGACCAAGATAGCGAACAAGAATCAAGACCAGGCGCAACCCGCCTTGAGAGAGGGCCTCGTGAGTCTGGCTCACGAGTGCCCAGATACACCTCGTCTAGCCCTGCCGTGCAAGTCACGTGTCAGGGCGTGGCTGTACACGCCCCGAGGGCTCTCCGCAGTAGGGAGTCCCCCTCCCACGCCCCAGTGGAAGCACCACGCTCCGCGCTGGCCGTCGACACTTCCGAGGAGCAGCTATGCCCGTGCACAAGCGGAAGCACTACGCTCTGCGTTGGTGATAAACAATTGAGGGCAGCCCCACGGCTGCACCAACCTCAGGGAGCCCTAGAGCTCAGTGTCTGGCCTCACCGCAACGCCTCCCCTCAGGAGAGCCGTGCGAGGGGACTGGGCACGAGGGCTGCGCTCGGGTCATGCCCAACCGTACGCCACCCAACCAGGTCCCCTGGACCTGGTCATCGTATGCCCCTCCCGAGCGGAGCCTCGGCAAGGGCAAAGGTATAGAGAATGTTTGCATGTCATGGGGGACTCCTGAGCATCGCGACTC
Organism: Triticum monococcum; assembly: GCA_034509565.1. Classification (NCBI taxonomy): domain Eukaryota; kingdom Viridiplantae; phylum Streptophyta; class Magnoliopsida; order Poales; family Poaceae; genus Triticum; species Triticum monococcum. Next base: position 490,890,912 of record CM067846.1, read on the forward strand.
AGGAGCCTAACTGGTCACGTAGCCCCTCACTCCTTGGTCCGTCCTGGTCTCCGGTCGGCCCAACAGCGGTTGAGGTATGCGCGGGGCCGGGCTCTGCCGACGTAGAACATCAACCTATCCTCGCGTATCCTTCCTATAGGCTATTTGCGCGTCAAGGGGGACTCCTGAGCATCGCGACTCAGGAGCCTAACTGGTCACGTAGCCCCTCATTCCTTGGTCCATCCTAGTTTTAGTCGGCCCAACGGCGGTTGAGGTATGCGTGGGGCTGGGCTCTCCCGATGCAGAACACAAAGCAAAATAGGAAGAAAATCGCAAAATCTCAAAGAAAATATTACAAGACATATTGTTCTCACAATATGAAACGCGAGTTTAACACCTCCACGAGGTATGGTGCATGTTGCAGGAATAAAGCAGAAAGGCAGTCACAGGTCACCCCTGGACACCGCCAGCACCTACAAAAGGTGCCCCCTCCTGGGTAGCGTCGCCTTCACCTGCATGACCGGTCGAGGGCGCGGGGGCGAACGCGTCAAACTTCTTCAGCAGGGCCTCCACTTGACCCTTCACGGCTGCATCGGCAGTCGCGCAGTGTCTGTCAGCTACAGGCTCCAGCAGCTCGTCAAGACGAGCGCTGGTTCACGAAGGTGCAAATGGCTGAAGACCCACGTCAATGCGGCTGAGGAAAGGACACGAGGCTCTGTCTCCACCATGGGACCAATGCCCTCCACGACTTCCTCGAGCGCCTTCACCAAGAAGGGAAGCAGCTGAGCAGGATCACCCTTGTCGGTGGTCAGCGGCCTCTCCGAGCCATTCCTGTACAGTGTCTTCAGCACCACACAGGGCCTCTCCTCGAGGAGCGAGAAGGCCACGCGGTCTTCAGCCAGGACCCTCACCTTGGCGTCAAGGTTGGCCTCCTTTGCCTTCGCCTTCCGCTCCAACTCCTCCAGCTGGCTGTGCTCCGCTGCCTGCGCCTTCGCCAGCTCTCCCAGCTCGGCACCGCGGCCCTTGATGGCGTCCTCCCGGGCTTTCATATCATCCTCCTTCGCCTGGCAGCCACGTGCTTCTTCCGCATACAGGTCGCACAGGCCCTTCAGCTCGTCCTCCAGCTCTCGGCAGCAGTCGCGGGTGGCCTCGGCATCCTTCAATGCCGCCTCACGATCAGCCGCAGCTTTAGCGGTGGCCTGCTTCTCCTTTTCGGAGGACGCAGTGACCAGGCATACCAGCGGCGGCTGAGCTCGCTCGAGTGCTGGGACCTGAGGACGTAGAGAACCAAGAAGAATGTGGAGGGGAGGAGGAGACCCGCACGGGCCTGACCTAGCTACACTACAGCGACCGACCTGCGCGTACGGCAAGACTCGAGGAGCCAACCCCGAACAACCAAGATAAGTTCTCGCTCTGGATTCACCAGTCGCTACGGCACGAGACCCTCGCTCACTCCCTTCGCTGCCCTACTACGGCAATGTTTTCTTCCTTTCCGATCATAAGACAGCTGCTTGCGCGCTAAAGGGGACCTCTTGAGAATCACTCCTCAGGAGCTCTTATTGGACCTCGGGCTGCTCACCTCCTGGCCTTGACCACGCACACGACCTGGCATACCAGCAACGGCTGCAGCCTGCCTGGGGACCGAGACCTGTCAGCGTAGAGCACCAAGATGTCGCAGCATTGGAAAGGGGAGGCCGAGCCTCGGCAGGATATGCGCACGCAAATCTTCATAATGAGGGCTATATTGACAAAAGGCATTACAGACGCTTTACACGCCCCCACGGGGTCCGTTTCTTGATTCCTCGCAGGGAACAAAAGGGAAGGAATTCCTAGGGGTTCCATCTACGTGCACCGGACGTCGCCGATGCCATCATCAACAGTGGGCCATGGGAGTCCGGCGCCAACCCCATCCAGATCAGCAGCGATGATGGCTGGACGCTGTGGCCCTGCTCCGGGCTCGGCGGGAGCTCGGGGGCACATAGTTGTCATCTCTCGTCTCCGGCGACTCCATGAGCTCAGGAGAGTCGTTGGACCACCAGGAGTCGTTGCTGTCGCTGGAGGAGCTGCAGGCGGTGGCCTTCCTCCCCGTGCCCACCCCACCATCGTCCTGGCCACCTCCTTCAGGGCAGCACTCCAGGCGGTGGCCTTCCTCGTCGAAGACCTTGAAGAATAGCACGGAGGTGCCGTCATACTCGAAGTGGGTCGCAAGGGCGCCCTCCTCACGGCAGACTCGGGCAATCTCGCCCCAGCCTCGGGTCATGAAGATCTTCCTGGAGGCAACGGTTCCAATCTCTGCTCCATTCGCTGGGGCGTCGCAGTCGGCGTGCTGCAGCCAAAGTTCGCGAAGGCCCCTCGGCGGCATCTCCACGGCCAAGAGCTGCGGGAGGCATATCCAAGTGCTCGGGGGCATTGCCGCCCACAGCACGAACTCGTGTGAAGAATCCGCGGCATGGACCCCTGGGGCGACGGCGTGCGCCTCCGCGTCACGGCGACCACGGCCCTGGCACGGGCGGCGCCGCCCACCGTTCCTCCCTCCAGAATGATCGGCGTGAGCATACAAGGGCAGCGGGTACCCAGGAGGCGGCCTCTCATACTAAGGCCGCGGCACCACTGTCCTGACGACCATCTCGCGGCGATGGGACCTCGTCTTCTTCGGCGGGAGCAGCTCAGGCTCGCTAAGGGGATCCTTGCCCTTCTTTGTGGCCGAGAACCTCCGGAACGGTGCCATGTCTGCACAAACAAGGAGTGGAGCAAGGAAGGAGAAGAAGCGGCAGAGGTAGAGGAACAATGGGCAACGGGGGCTCTGCCCCCCTCCCATTAATATCAGGAGAAGGCCAACTAGCACCCCCCATGATCATAGGTAATGATGGTTTTCCTTGCATGTCGTAGGGACTTGTCAAGTCGGGCAGTTGCCGAGGTAGCATGGGGAAGCTGAGACGCCCACGTCCAATCAACTGCCACGCGTCAACCAAGGCCGCATGCTATTGGGGCCTGCGGTGCTCCATACTTGACCTTTGGCTTCACCTCGAAGCCAAGCCTGATCATGCCTTGGGCCCGGGGGCTACTGTCGGCATTCTGGGAACGGGGGTCCCCAGACTTGCCTCCTACCGATCTACGCCCTAGCTCGCTAAGATCTCGTTGGTGCTTGCGAAGTCTTTCCCTCCTACCGATCTATGCGCTACCGATCTACTGGCGTTCCAGCAAACCCTTAAGATTCGAACACTGGGGTGCGCGCGAATTCTTTCCCTCCTATCGATCTACGCCCTAGCTCGCTAAGATCTCGCAGACGGACTCGACGAAATCGCAACACAGAAAGACACAGGATTTATACTGGTTCGGGCCAGCGTTGTGGTGTAACACCCTACTCCAGTGTAGTGGTGGTGGATTGCCTCTTGGGCTGATGATGAACAATACAAGGGGAAGAACAGCCTCCTGAGGTTGAGGTGTTCTTGTGCGTGGCTAACTGGTGTGGGTGAGAGAGTGATCTCAGATGCCATCTCCTCGCCCACCTTTTCTATGGTGGTGGCTAGCCCTACTTATAGAGGCCCTGGTCCTCTTCCCAAATATTAAGCGGGAAGGGAGCCAACAATGGCGGGGCTAATTTGAAGGGGGACAACTAGTACAAGCTATCCTGACAAAAGTTGGTATGCGCCTATGAAAGGCTCTGGTGGTGACACCGTCTTGGGCTCCACGATGACCTCCGTCTTGTTGTTCTTCTGGTCTTGGTCTTGTTGCACCAAAATGGCAACCTCTGCCTGATGCCTCGGTACTCCTCGCCTGGCTAGTTTCCTTAGCACCAAAGAGGAAACAAGGACACTGCGCGTGCTGACGCCCGCCTCGTGTCGATCATCACGGCTCACGTCACAAGAGCCTTGGGAGGTTCGCCTCGCCTTGATATCTCTGCTCCTCGTGAGCCTGCCTGACTAGGACGCTCTAGAGGAGGTCTCATGTCGTCCTCCTCGCGAGGCTTGGCCCCTCGCGAGGGTCCTGGATGCCTTGTTGATAAAGATGGGTCGTACGACCTGTTGGCTTAGCCACGCAGTGGGCCGTAGGCAGGCAATTCTGGGGACCACCGTTCCCAAGACGCCGACAATAGCCCCCGGGCCCAAGGTGCGCTCGGGCTTGGCGTTGCTGCGAAGCCAATGGCCAAGCATGGAGCACCGCGGGCCCTAAAAGCCTATGGCCTCGATTGACGCATGGTGGTTGATTGGACATGGGCGTCTTGGCTTCCCCACGCTGCCCTTGAATCCTCCTGGCTATGCGGCCCCGCCTCTTACACAGTTATTCTTCCTTCACCATGCCTGGCTCTTCCAATCTCCCTGCTTCCTCAACGCCCTTCTCTGCCTTCCTGATCCGACCTACACTCCACCCGCTTCACCACCATGGCGCCGAAACAAGCCGATAAGGGGAAGAAACCTCTGTGCTCACCAACTGCGCCTCCATCCTTCGAGTCGGCGCTCGGCCGGCCTCGGGTGCTCAACGACGAGGCCATGGACAAGGTGCGCCCCATGCTTGCCTCCAGTTTCAACGAGTGGGGAGAGACGCCGGCTTGGCCCACATCTCGCACCAGCATGGCTCGAGTAGTCACCGAGGTTCCAATCTTCATTGATGCCCTCTAGGCTGGCCTGATTCCACCCTTCTCCGCCTTCTTCAACGAGGTGCTCGAGCACTATGAGATCCACATGCTCCACCTCGATCCTCAGTCGGTGACCCTTCTCGCCGTCTTCGCCTTCGTGTGCGAGTCCATGGTGGGCATCGCCCCCTCCGTGGCACTCCTCCGCCACTTCTTCTCGTTGCATCTCACCGGTCCCTAGCAGAGCTCAGGGTGCATGGGCTTCCAGGCCGTGGCTGCGGCGGCAGGCGCGGGAATCGACTTCGAGCTCCCTTCATCCACGAGCGAGTTCCGTACGCGATGGGTGTTTGTTGACGCCAGCGTGCTCAACCCTCTGCTCCAAGCTCCGGTGGGGCCTGCTATTCAAAACTTCGGCTGGGGTCATCAGAAGCTCACGAGCCCCTGCCTTGCCCCCGTCTAGGCCAGGCTGAGCTGGTTGAAGGACCTTGGTGTGACTGCGCCCATGGTGGTGAGGGAGTTCATCAGGCGTCGAGTTGCTCCACTTCAGCGCCACTCTCGCCCGATGTGGGACATGCTCACTAGACAGGACAACATGAGGTTTCAGGGGGAGGGGCTTCCTCTCGCGGCGCGGCAAACAGTGCTCACGGTCCTATCAGGTGTCCCTCTGCTAGACGAGATGCCCAGGAACAGCTGAATGTTGTACAACTGCGATAATAAAGTCACATTTGCCATGAACATGCCTTCCTTTGATGAGCGGGCGCCGTGTCCAACTGGCTTGCTGGGGCCCCGCGACAACCCCGTCATCGTGGTCCCCTTATTCGCCACCGGTGCGGGCTCGCCCCAGGTGACATTGGGGCGGAGCGAGCTGCAACGGGGGCCGGCGGCTCAGGTGCTGAGGAGCACATGTCGGGTGGTGATCCAGGGGCGTCGTCCTCGGGGGCCTGCGAACCCTCTCTTGAGGCATCGGTTACCGAGGAGATGCGGCATGCGGCTCTCGAGGTTGAGGCTCCAGGAGCCTCGGGAGGTCGCAGGGAGAAGGAGCTGGGTTGTCCCCTGAGACCATCCCTCTTGGTCCTTCTTCAGCTCCGCGGCGCACCGGCTGTCACATCCAGCGCTTCGGCCGCCTTTGTGTGGACTTCGAGGAGCTCCGCAAGAGGAAGGGATCCCCCAGCGGCAGCAACATCTTCGGGCCGTTGAAGCGACGGAAGTACATCGCTATTGACGCGTAAGTATCTTGTCGCCTTGGCTTTTTGCGCGTGGTCTTCTTATCCTAACGCCTGTCCTCCAGGGCTCCTTCTGCTGAAGCTATTGCGTCTTCCGAGAGGCGGCCTCCTCCTTCATCAACTCCCCCGTCGACATTGAGCGTTCCTGGCATGCTTGCCGCCCCAGGAGCAGGGTCAGTCGGAGGAGCGTCCCCACCTTCGGGACATGCTGAGTCCGCGGTTTGGCCGCCCCTCACCCACGGTCTGGCGTGGACCTTGGCGGGCATGCCTAAGACTCCTCTGCTCATGAACAGTCGCTGACTGACCTTGGTCTTTGGTTCCTCTTCAGGCAGCGAGCCTCGATTAGCTTGGGCTCCTCGTGAGGAGGGGCTGACGTCAGGTATGCGCCAGCCCCCAGACCCACCCGGGAGGTGGCGCGCCACTTGATGCTCCACCCGCAGCCCCCGAGGTGGAGGACGAGGTGGGTCGAGTGTTCGAGCTCGAGCGCGGGCGCAGCGTAGTCCGTCACGAGCTCTTCCAGGAGGCGATGGGCGCGATGGGCCGCCTCGGTGAAGAGCTTGCTGGTGTCGACTCGCATCTTGAGGCTGAAGGTCTTCGGTTGGTGGAGGAGCGGCGCAAGCTACAGGTGGCCACCAACCTTGGTCGCTATCAGTGTGACCTCGAGAACGTGAAGGCCGAGGCGTCCCTCAAGATTGTCAATGAGGCCTGCTCGCGAGCTTTGGAAGAAGCTCGCGAGGCCGATAACTGCCGTGAGGCTGCGGAGGAGCACGCGTGGGGGCTTCAGGCATGGAGCGCGTCCCTTGAGCAGAAGGTGGAGGCGCGCGAGGCTGCTCTTGCATCGCTGAGGGGGACGCCTGCGGAGGAAGAGGAGGTCCGGCAGCGCGACAAGACGCTGGCCATGGAAGCTGTGGAGCGCAGCCTTGAGCTTGAGCGACTGGAGAGGAGGGAGCGTCAAGTCGCTCAAGCAGGAGATGTCGTCGAGGCCCGCAAAGCCGGAGTCGAGGAGGAGATCAATTGCCGGGTGGCCGAGGTTCGCGCAGATCTGGAGGGCAGGTACAACTTTAAGCTGAAGCTCGCGCGGTCTGGAGGGTGCGGGCAGGGCCGCCACCCTCAGGCCCAGGTTGGACGAGGTCGGGAGGCATGCGGAGGCCACAGCCGCTGCCTTGGTTACGGCGGAGGCGGACTTGGCCTCCGCCTGCGCCGAGCTGCTTTCCCTCCGGAAACGAGTTGACGGCACTGAGGTCATCACACGGCAAAACAGGGAGGAAGTGCTCCAACGTCGAACACTGGAGCGCGAGCATGCTCCTATGCTTCAAGACCTTCGAAACAAGGCCAACACTGCCTTGGGTTACATCTGCAACGAGAACGCCCCGGTCCCTCATTTGAATGACTACGCCAGCCACCTGACCTTCTTCACCGTGGTGGTGACGCGCCTGGAGGCTCAATCTGCTAGAGCTCGACAGCTTGTGGAGGAGAGGGGTCGTGGCCTGCTTCAGCGCGCCTTCTCCCGTGTCTTCAGCCACCTTCTGAATGCCGACCCCAACTTTGACTTCGACGCCGCCATTGCCCCCGTACCCACGGCAACCCGGGGCGACCTGGCGTGTTGGGTAGAGGACCATGTCAACGCGTTGGTCAGGGCCTTCACCTCAGAGGATGACGCAGTAGTGGTCGTCGCAGAAGAAGGTGACGTGGTCAACGACGGTGAAGGGTGCGTCGCCGTCGGTAGCGACGATACCGACGAAGATGACGACGATGCGAGCGACGCATCCGCAGGTGATGTAGCGAGTGATATCTCTGGCTGATCCCATGTTCTCCTGTTGTTTCACCCTGCACGCAAAACTCGAGCGTGGCCCTTGCAAGACTTGTAAGAGCATTTCGAGAGGGGGATGATACGTCTCCAACGTATCTATAATTTTTGATTGCTTCATGCTATATTATCTACTGTTTTGGACATTATTGGGCTTTATTATCCACTTTTATATTATTCTTAGGACTAACCTATTAACCGGAGGCCCAGCCCAGAATTGTTGTCTTTTGCCTATTTTATGGTTTCGAAGAAAAGGAATATCAAACGAAGTCCAAATGGAATGAAACCTTCGGAAACGTGATTTTCTCACAATACATAATCCAGGAGACTTAGACCTTACGTCAAGAAACAAAGGACGAGGCCACAAGGTAGGGGGCGCGCCTACCCCCCCCCCCCAGGCGCGCTCTCCACCCTCGTGGGCCCTGTTGCTCCACCGACATACTCCTTCCTCCTATATATACCTACATGCCTCCAAACGATCAGATACTGAGCCAAAACCCTAATTCCACCACCGTAACTTTCTGTATCCACGAGATCCCATCTTGGGGCCTGTTCTGGAGCTCCGCCGGAGGGGGCATGCATCACGGAGGGCTTCTACATCAACACCATAGCCTCTCCGATGAAGTGTGAGTAGTTTACCTCAGACCTTCGGGTCCATAGTTATTAGCTAGATGGCTTCTTCTCTCTTTTTGGATCTCAATACAATGTTCTCCCCCTCTATCGGGGAGATCTATTCAATGTAATCTTCTTTTTGCGGTGTGTTTGTTGAGACCGATGAATTGTGGGTTTATGATCAAGATTATCTATGAACAATATTTGAATCTTCTCTGAATTCTTTTATCTATGATTGGTTATCTTTGCAAGTCTCTTCGAATCATCAGTTTGGTTTGGCCTACTAGATTGATCTTTCTTCCAATGGGAGAAGTGCTTAGCTTTGGGTTCAATCTTGCGGTGTCCTTTCCCAGTGAGAGTAGGGGCAGCAAGGTACGTATTGTATTGTTGCCATCAAGGTTAACAAGATGGGGTTTTTATCATATTGCATGAATTTATCCTTCTACATCATGTCATCTTGCTTAAAGCGTTACTCTATTTTCATGAACTTAATACTCTAGATGCATGCTGGATAGCGGTTGATGAGTGGAGTAATAGTAGTAGATGCAGGCAGGAGTCGGTCTACTTGTCTCAGACGTGATGCCTATATACATGATCATACCTAGATATTCTCATAACTATGCTCAATTCTGTCAATTGCTCAACAGTAATTCGTTCACCAACCATAGAATACTTATGCTCTTGAGAGAGCCACTAGTGTAACCTATGGCCCCCGGGTCTATCTTCATCATATTAATCTTCCAATACTTAGTTATTTCCTTTGCTTTTATTTTACTTTTCATCTTTATCATAAAAATACCAAAAAATATTATCTTATCATATCTATCAGATCTTACTCTCGTAAGTGACCGTGAAGGGATTAACAACCCCTTATCGCATTGGTTGCGAGGAGTTATTTGTTTTGTGCAGGTACTAGGGACGCGCGCACAACCTCCTACTGGATTGATACTTTGGTTCTCAAAAACCGAGGGAAATACTTACGCTACTTTGCTGCATCATCCTTTCCTCTTCAAGGAAATCCAATGCAGTGCTCAGCAGGTAGCAAGAAGAATTTCTGGCGCCGTTGCTGGGGAGGTTCGCGCAAATCAAGATTTGACTCCCGACAACGAGCCATTTCAGGCGCCGTTGCCGGGGAGTCTATGCAAAAGTCAACATACCAAGTACCCATCGCAACCCTTATCTCCCGCATTACATTATTTGCCATTTGCCTCTCGTTTTCCTCTCCCCCACTTCACCCTTGCCGTTTCATTCGCCCTCTCTCTCTCTATCCTCCCTCTCTTTCTCTATTTGCCTCTTTTTGCCCGCTTGCTTTTTGTTTGCTTGTGTGTTGGATTGCTTGCTTGTCACGATGGCTCAAGATAACACTAAATTGTGTGACTTTACCAATATCAACAACAATGATTTTATTAGCACTCGGATTGCTCCTCTTCCCGATGTTGAATCTTGTGAAATTAATGCCGCTTTGCTGAATCTTGTCATGAAAGATCCGTTTTCCGGCCTTCCTAGTGAAGATGCCGCTACCCATCTAAATAGGTTCGTTGAATTGTGTGATATGCAAAACAAGAAAGATGTGGACAACGATATTGTTAAGTTGAAGCTATTTCCTTTTTCGCTTAGAGATTGTGCTAAAGCTTGGTTTTTGTCTTTGCCTAAAAATTGTATTGATTCTTGGAACAAGTGCAAAGATGCTTTTATCTCTAAGTATTTTCCTCCCGCTAAGATCATCTCCGTTAGAAACGATATTATGAATTTTAAGCAACTTGATCACGAACATGTTGCACAAGCTTGGCAGAGGATGAAATTAATGATACGTAATTGCCCTACTCATGGTTTGAATTTATGGATGATTATACAAAAAATTTATGCCAGATTGAATTTTGCTTCTAGAAATCTTTTAGATTCGGCCGCGGGAGGCACTTTTATGGAAATCACTTTAGGAGAAGCTACTAAACTCCTAGATAATATTATGGTTAATTATTCTCAGTGGCATACTGAAAGATCTACTAATAAAAAGGTGCATGCGATAGAAGAAATTAATGTTTTGAGTGGAAAGATGGAGGAACTTATGAAATTATTTGCTAGTAAGAGTGTTTCTTCTGATCCTAATGATACGCCCTTGTCTACTTTGATTGAGAACAATAATGAATCTATGCATGTGAATTTTGTTGGTAGGAACAATTTTGGTAACAACACGTATAGAGGAAATTTTAATCCTAGGCCTTATCCTAGTAATCCCTGTAATAATTATGGTAATTCCTACAACAATTCTTATGGAAATTATAATAAGATGCCCTCTGATTTTGAATCTAATATTAAATAATTTATTACTTCGCAAAAGAATTTCAATGCTTTGATTGAAGAAAAATTGCTTAAGATTGATGAGTTGGCTAGGAACGTTGATATAATTTCTCTTGATGTTGATTCTTTGAAACTTAGATCTATTCCTCCTAAGCATGATATCAATGAGTCTCTCAAAGCCATGAGAATTTCCATTGATGAGTGCAAATAAAGAAACGCTAGGATGCATGCTAAGAAAGATGCCTTTATAAGAGCGTGTTCTTCTAGTTCCTATGAAAACAAAGATGAAGATCTAAAAGTTATTGATGTGTCCCCTATTAAATCTTTGTTTTGCAATATGAATCTTGATAATAATGGGACTAGATATGATCCACCTTTACCTAGAGGGCGTTCCAAGAATTCGGAGTTTTTAGATCTTGATGCTAAATTTGATGAAAGTGGGATTGAAGAAATTAAAACCCTAGATGTTGCTAAACCCACTATTTTTGATTTCAAGGAATTTAATTATGAAAATTGCTCTTTGATTGATTGTATTTACTTGTTGCAACACGTGCTAAATTCTCCTCATGCTTATAGTCAAAATAAAGCGTTTACTAAACATATCGTTGATGCCTTGATGCAATCTTATGAAGAAAAACTTGAGTTGGAAGTTTCTATCCCTAGAAAACTTTGTGATGAGTGGGAACCAACTATTAAAATTAAGATTAAAGATCATGAGTTCTATTCTTTATGTGATTTGGGTGCTAGTGTTTCCACGATTCCAAAGACTTTGTGTGTGATTTGTTAGGTTTTCGTGATTTTGATGATTGCTCTTTAAATTTGTACCTTACGGATTCCACAATTAAGAAACATATGGTAAGAATTAATTATGTTCTTATTGTTGCAAATAGGAAATATGTGCCCGTAGATTTTATTGTTCTTAAAATAGATTGCAATCCTTCATGTCCTATTATTCTTGGTAGTCCTTTCCTTAGAACGATTGGTGCAATTATTGATATGAAGGAAGGAAATATTAGATTCCAATTTCCGTTAAGGAAAGGCATGGAACACTTTCCTAGAAAGAAAATTAAATTACCTTATGAATCTATTATGAGAGCCACTTATGGATTGCCTACCAAAGATGGCAATACCTACATCTATCCTTCCTTTTTATGCCTAGCTAGGGGCATTAAACGATAGCGCTTGTTGGGAGGCAACCCAATTTTATTTTTGTTCCTTGCTTTTTTTATCCTGTTTAGTAATAAATAATTTACCTAGCCTCTTTTTTGGTTGTGTTTTTTGCGTTTAATTAGTGTTTGTGCCAAGTAAAACCGTTGGGAAGGCTTGGGGAAAGTCTTGATATATTGTTGTAAAAAATAGAAACTTTAGCACTCACGAGAACTGCTGCCATTTTTATTTGGAAAGCTATATTTAGTTAATTATTTTTGCAGACGATTAATACATAAATTCCGCACGTCCATCAGTTTATTTTAGATTTTTTGGGGTTCCAGATCTTGCGCTAGCTACAGATTACTACAGACTGTTCTGTTTTTGACAGATTCTGTTTTTCGTGTGTTGTTTGCTTATTTTGATGAATCTATGGATAGTAAAATAGTTTATAAACCATAGAGAAGTTGGAATACAGTAGGTTGAACACCAATATAAATAAAGAATGATTTCATTACATTATCTTGAAGTGGTCTTTTGTTTTCTTTCGCTAACGGAGCTCACGAGATTTCCTACTTTAAGTTTTGTGTTGTGAAGTTTTCAAGTTTTGGGTAAAGATTTGATGGATTATGGAACAAGAAGTTGCAAGAGCCTAAGATTGGGGATGCCCATGGCACCCCCAAGATAATCTAAGGACACCTAAAAGCTAAAGCTTGGGGATGCCCCGAAAGGCATCCCCTTTTTCGTCTACTTCTATCGATAACTTTACTTGGAGCTATATTTTTATTCACCGCATGATATGTGTTTTGCTTCGAGTGTCTTGTATGATTTGATTCTTTATTTGTTAGTTTACCACAATCATCCTTTCTGTATACACCTTTTGAGAGAGTCATACATGATTTGGAATTTGTTAGAATACTCTATGTGCTTCACTTATATCTTTTGAGTTATATAGTTTTGCTCTAGTACTTCACTTATATCTTTTAGAGCACGGTGGTGGATTTGTTTTATAGAAACTATTGATCTCTCATACTTCACTTAGATTATTTTGAGAGTCTTAAGTAGCATGGTAATTTTCTCAAAAATCCTTATATGCTAGGTATACAAGATTAATAATAAAATTCTCTTATGAGTGTGTTGAATGCTATGAGAAGTTTGATGCTTGATAATTGGTTTGAGATATGAAGATGGTGATATTAAAGTGGTGCTAGTTGAGTAGTTGTGAATTTGAGAAATACTTGTGTTAAAGTTTGTGATTCCCGTAGCATGCACGTATGGTGAACCGTTATGTGATGAAGTTGGAGCAGGATTTATTTATTGATTGTCTTTTCCTACCAATCTATCCCCCTAGGAGCATGCACATAATACTTTGCTTTGATAACTTGTAGATTTTTGCAATAAGTATATGAGTTCTTTACGACTAATGTTGAGTGCATGGATTATACGCACTTTTCTTCCATCCACCATTGCTAGCCCCTCTAATACCGCGCACCTTTCTCAAAACAGCCACCATACCTACCTATTATGGCATGTCCATAGCCACTCTGAGATATATTGCTATGCAACTTTCCACCGTTCCGTTTATTATGACACACTCCATCATTGTCATATTGCTTAGAATGATCATGTAGTTGACATCGTATTTGTGGCAAAGCCACCATTCATAATTCTTTCATACATGTCACTCTTGATTCATTGTGTATCCTAGTACACCACCGGAGGCATTCATATAGAGTCATATTTTGTTCTAAGTATCGAGTTGTAATTGTTGAGTTGTAAGAAAATAAAAGTGTGATGATCATCATTATTAGAGCATTGTCCCAGTGAGGAAAGGATGATGGAGACTATGATTGCCCCACAAGTCGGGATGAGACTCCGGGCGAAAAATTAAAAGAAGGAAAGAAAAGAGGCCATAAAAAGAGAAAAGGCCCAAATAAAAAAATGAGAGAAAAAGAGAGAATGGGCAATGCTACTATCCTTTTAGAACACTTGTGCTTCAAAGTAGCACCATGATATTCATGATAGAGAGTCTCTCATTTCGTCACTTTCATATACTAGTGGGAATTTTTCATTATAGAACTTGGCTTGTATATTCCAATGATGGGCTTCCTCAAAATGCCCTAGGTCTTCATGAATAAGCAAGTTGGATGCACACCCACTTAGGTTCTTTTGTGGAGCTTTCATATACTTATAGCTCTAGTGCATCTGTTGCATGGCAATCCCTACTCACTCACATTGATATCTATTAATGGCATCTCCATAGCCCGTTGATACGCCTAGTTGATGTGAGACTATTTTCCCCTTTTTGTCTTCTCCACAACCACCATTCTATTCCACCTATAGTGCTATATCCATGGCTCACGCTCATGTATTGTGGGAAGATTGAAAAAGTTTGAGAATGTCAAAAGTATGAAACAATTGCTTGGCTTGTCATCAGGGTTGTGGATGATTTAAATACATTGTGTGGTGAAGATAGAGCATAGCCAGACTATATGATTTTTTTCGACAGAAAGACTGTAAGGGAACCCCGTACAGTATAATTGGTGCAACAAACCCAAATTGCAAGTACCATGCCTTGAACCTGGGTGGGTGGGAAGGCATCAACACCTTCCCACCACTAGGCTATGCCTTAGTCTGCCAGACTATATGATTTTGTAGGGATAACTTTCTTTGGCCATGTTATTTTGAGAAGACATGATTGCTTTCTTAGTATGCTTGAAGTATTATTATTTTTATGTAAATATTAAACTTTTATCTTGAATCTTTTGGATCTGAATATTCATACCAGAATTAAGAAGAATTACATTAAAATTATGCCAAGTAGCATTCCACATCAAAAATTCTGTTTTTATCATTTACCTACTCGAGGACGAGCAGGAATTAAGCTTGGGGATGCTTGATACGTCTCCAACGTATCTATAATTTTTGATTGATTCATGCTATATTAGCTACTGTTTTGGACATTATTGGCTTTATTGTCCACTTTTATATTATTTTTGGGACTAACCTGTTAACCGGAGGCCTAGCCCAGAATTGTTGTTTTTTTGCCTATTTTAGGGTTTCGAAGAAAAGGAATATCAAACATAGTCCAAACAGAATGAAACCTTCGGGAAAGTGATTTTCTCACTGAACATGATCCAGGAGACTTGGACCCTATGTCAAGAAACAAAGGAGGAGGCCACGAGGTAGGGGGCGCGCCTACCCCCTCCCCCCAGGCGCGCCCTCCACCATCGTGGGCCCCCTGTTGCTCCACCGACATACTCCTTCCTCCTATATATACCTACGTACCCCCAAACAATCAGATATAGAGCCAAAACCCTAATTCCACCATCGTAAATTTTTGTATCCACGATATCACATCTTGGGGCCTGTTCCGAAGCTCCGCCGGAGGGGGCATCCATCGCGGAGGGCTTCTACATCAACACCATAGCCTCTCCGATGAAGTGTGAGTAGTTTACCTCAGACCTTCAGGTCCATAGTTATTAGCTAGATGACTTCTTCTCTCTTTTTGGATCTCAATACAATGTTCTCCCCCTCTCTTGTGGATATCTATTCGATGTAATCTTCTTTTTGCGGTGTGTTTGTTGAGACCGATGAATTGTGGGTTAATGATCAAGATTATCTATGAACAATATTTGAATCTTCTCTGAATTCTTTTATGTATGATTGGTTATCTTTGCAAGTCTCTTCGAATTATCAGTTTGGTTTGTCCTACTAGATTGATCTTTCTTGCAATGGGAGAAGTGCTTAGCTTTGGGTTCAATCTTGCGGTGTCCTTTCCCAGTGACAATAGGGGCAGCATGGCACGTATTGTATTGTTGCCATCGAGGATAACAAGATTGGGGTTTTATCATATTGCATGAATTTATCCTTCTACATCATGTCATCTTGCTTAAGGCGTTACTCTGTTTTCGTGAACTTAAAACTCTAGATGCATGCTGGATAGCGGTCGATGAGTGGAGTAATAGTAGTAGATGCAGGCAGGAGTCGGTCTACTTGTCTCGGACGTGATGCCTATATACATGACCATACCTAGATATTCTCATAACTATGCTTAATTCTGTCAATTGCTCAACAGTAATTCATTCACCCAGCGTAGAATAATTATGCTCTTGAGAGAGCCACTAGTGAAACCTATGGCCCCGGGTCTATCTTCATCATATTAATCTTCCAATATTTAGTTATTTCCTTTGCTTTTTTACTTTGCTTTTATTATACTTTGCATCTTTATCGTAAAAATAACAAAAAATATTATCTTATCATATCTATCATATTTCACACTCGTAAGTGACCGTGAAGGGATTGACAACCCCTTATCGTGTTGGTTGCGAGGTGTTATTTGTTTTGTGCAGGTACTAGGTATGCACGCGCAACCTCCTACTAGATTGATACATTGGTTCTCAAAAACTTTGGGAAATACTTAGGCTACTTTGCTGCATCATCCTTTCCTCTTCAAGGAAATCCAGCGTAGTGCTCAAGAGGTAGCAGGGGAGCCCCTCGTGTAAGAAAATTGCATTTTTTTACTTTCCTATGCGATGTGGGTATGCGTCCTCGTGACTTCATGAAGTTGGGGGTGAGCTCCCCGATGTGGTTTACCTTAGTCGGCACAAGCTCAGGGCTGGGCCGTGAGGCGACGAGTTCCTGAGAATCCTGCGGAGCTTATCACCCCGTTTGAGAGGGGGGCGTAAGAGGTGAGCATCAGGCACAATGCTAGCGCGTGCTTGACGAGCGTGCGCTTTGCGCGGTCCGGCTCGCGAGGAGCTTCGCAAGGGAAAGGCAATGGACATGAGTCCCAACTCCAACAAGATCCAGAAGGCAAGAAACGGCTCGAACAAGAATAGGCACCCCCCGCGCGCATCGATAAAAATTCAGCTTCAACTTAAGTCCAAATCCAGAAAGCAAAGCCACAGAAACAGAGATCCAAAGCAAAAGGCCGCGTCGGGCACCTAGTCTAGTCTTCGGGTCTTCAAGTCTTCTCACCAGCGCGGATCTAAGTGCTACCACTAGGCGTGGGAGGGAGCCCCAGGGCCTAAGACCGGCGCTCCTGAGACTCCAGGGCGTGTACAGCCCCAACTCATTATTATGTGAGAGTGTCACGGGCGGCGAGCTTCATAGGAACTAGGCCTTCTTCATAGGTACCGGCCTTGCTTCATATCACCAGACGAGGGCCCCGCCATGCACCACCCTCGACCTCCTTTGAGTCGACCGGTCACCAGGACGACACAAAAGAGGGAAAGGGGACGCCAGCGGTTCCCTCGGCGACCACGGGTCCTCTACCGGGGGAAGGGTTGTCGAAGCCACCCCGGTAGAGGGCCTACCTCCTGGTATCCCCTGGTTTCGCGTGCCCTGGGGAGGGGCCTGGCTCCCGACCCCTCTCCTGCAGCCCCCAACATGATCCTCCCGTTGCCAGTGGGCTGTCTAGCTGGGGCCGCCTGCCGCCGCGGTGACCTTCTCCTCCTGTGACTCATGGTTAGTGTAAGCTTGCTCCTGAGGGATTATGGGTACCCTATAGTTGTCATCGCACATGTGATCGTGGTGGTTTCCCGACAGCTCCTCGAAGGCTTCGGCTCCTAGCGCTCCTTCTTCCCAATCTTCTCCAACGAACGAGCCCGGGACGTCCTCCGGCGTTTACTCCTGGTCCGTCATGCAGGGCACGTAGGCTTCCAGGGCTGTTACCCCGAATACCTCACCGTGGTGCCCCACACTCCATGTTGCTCGGCCCATCGTGGCGTCCTTGGGGTGATAGCGTGGCATCCCACTCGGGCCATGAAAGGCGACGCTTGTGCACATGCTTGTTGCGGGCGGTAGGGGGCGGTAGAGCCCAAGGCGCCACCGGCTGTGCCCCCTGACGCACTCAACGATGCGTGATGGCGGCGTGGCCCGCCGAAGATCCCCGTAGCAGCCTGAGGAGGAAGATGATGGCAGAAGGGCGGGGCTCCCGAGGCTGCCACGTCCAGCAGCTCGGCGACGCGCTCCAGCAGCGTGTCCCGGCCGCTTTCCATCAGCCGGAACCGCAGCAGCTCCCTTGCCATGGTGAGTGCTGCGCGCGTGTTTGGTTGCTCCCGTCGTGAGTGCGGCGCCGTCGCTGCGGCATGGCTTGCTGCTCTCGCAGCGGCTCGTACTTGCCATGGAGTGAGGGTAGCCGGCGCCCTGCCGCGTCACCCGCGCCCCGCAGGATTGCGTGGCGCTTGGGCCGCCTGGAGCGTGGGGTTGAGGTCTTCATAGGCGGGTGGCACCGACCGGGCTGGCCACGCTGCCCAGCGGTCGGGGTCAGCTCTTGGGTCGTCGGACATCACGGCAGTTGTGCATCTGCAAGTCGATTGTTGGAGAAGAAGCTCCGGCGCACCCCTACCTGGCGTACCAAATGTCGGATGTGGGGTTCCAGCAAACCCTTAAGGTTCCAACACTGGGGTGCGCGTGAAGTCTTTCCCTCCTACCGATCTACACCCTAGCTCGCTAAGATCTCGTGGACGGACTCGACGAACTCGCAACACAGAAAGACACAGGATTTATACTGGTTCGGGCCACCGTTGTGGTGTAACACCCTACTCCAGTGTGGTGGTGGTGGATTGCCTCTTGGGCTAATGATGAACAATACAAGGGGAAGAACAGCCTCCTGAGGTTGACGTGTTCTTGTGCGTGGCTAACTGGTGTGGGTGAGAGAGTGATCTCAGATGCCGTCTCCTTGCCCCCCTTTTCTATGGTGGTGGCTAGCCCTACTTATAAAGGCCCTGGTCCTCTTCCCAAATATTAAGCTGGAAGGTAGCCAACAACAGCGGGGCTAATTTGAAGGGGGACAACTAGTACAAGCTATCCTGACAAAAGGTGGTCTGCGCCTGCGAAAGGCTCTGGCGGTGACGCCGTCTTGGGCTCCATGATGACCTTCATCTTGTCGTCCTTCTGGTCTTGGTCTTGTTGCACCAAAATGGCAACCTTTGCCTGATGCCTCGGTACTCCTCGCCTGCGCTAGTTTCCTTAGTACCAAAGAGGAAACAAGGACGCTATGCGTGCTGGCACCCGCCTAGTGTCGATCGTCCCGACTCATGTCACGAGAGCCTCGTGAGGTTCGCCTCGCCTTGATATGTCTGCTCCTCATAACCCTGCCTGACTAGGCCGCTCCAAAGTAGGTCTCGTGTCGTCCTCCTCACGAGGCTTGGCCCCTCGCGATTATCTTGGATGCGTTGTTGATGAAGATGGGTCGAACAGCCTGCTGGCTTAGCCACACAGCGGGCCGCAGGCAGGCAAGTCCGGGGACCCCCGTTCCAGGACGCCGACAGGGGCAAGCGCATGCATGGAGTACCGAGGTGTCAAGCAAAGTTTTCCATAATGGTGCAACGAGAGCAAGACCAGAAGGACGGCAAGACGGAGGTCACCGTGGAGCCCAGGACGGTGTCACCACCAGAGCCTTTTGTAGGCGAAGACCACTTTTGTCAGGATAGCTTGTACTAGCTGTCCCCTTTCAAATTGGCCGTTGTTGGCTCCCTTCCCGCTCAATATTTGGGGAGAGAACCAAGGCCACTATAAATAGAACTAGCCACCACCGTGGCTAGGAAGTGGGATCTTAGATTGGAGCCACCACATCCTTGGCTGCTCAAGTTCACCAAGCACAAGAACACCTCAACCTCAGTAGGTTGTTCTTCCCCTTGTATTATTAGTCCTCAGCCCAAGAGGAAATCCACCACCACCACACTGGAGTAGCGTATTTCACCACAACGATGGCCCGAACCAGTATAAATCTTGTGTCTTTGTGTT
Organism: Triticum monococcum; assembly: GCA_034509565.1. NCBI lineage: Eukaryota > Viridiplantae > Streptophyta > Magnoliopsida > Poales > Poaceae > Triticum > Triticum monococcum. Next base: position 490,910,302 of record CM067846.1, read on the forward strand.
GCGAGTTCGTCGAGCTAGTTCGTGAGTTCTGAGCCTAGTTAGGACGTGGATCGATAGGGGGGAGATCTTCGCGTGCACCCTAGTGTTCGAACCTTAAGGGTTTTGCCGGAACCCGTGATCTGACAGTCCGGTTAAGCACCTTAGTAAAGAAAGCCGAAAACTGACTGTCATGATGCGGCGAGAGCTGGTCAGCCACTCGGCGATTCATTACAATCGTTAGCGATTTTTTTGTATTACATGAGGGATCGTTTCCCGTTCACCTATGTAATGCAACCGTATTCGGATCACCGCGTACATACCAGGGGCTACATCATAGACCCACCGTAAAACTCCTAGGGCTAAGTGAAAGTGTTAAAGCCATATAGTCCGATTGCCTAGTTCGCCACACTGAGACCTCCATTACGGACCAAGACATTGGGTCAAGAGTGATCAGGTGCTAATCCGAACACCCCTGTATTATATGCGAGGGGGCTAAAGCCGATGACTGGAAAACTTTCAGATATAAAAAATGGCCACAAAGGAGGAAAAAACTTTCAGGAAAAGGTATGAATATAACACAGCCTTAAAATATCATAATATTGTTCTCACAATTCCATTGCATCTATTCGAACATAATGTCCTTTGAGCACTGGCCCTCTATCAAGCGGGTGCCCTCTAGGAGGTCCTCCAAATAATGCTTCGGCGTGCGGTGGTCCTTGCCGCCGGGTGGCCCTCAGCCGCAACATCGGTGGCCTCTAGGATGAACTATTTCCGATTAGGCAAGAGAACAGAAATGGTTCAATATAACAAGATGTGTGTGATACGCGGCAAACAGGTCTGTAATCAGAAATGTGTGCGAAGACCGATAATAACATAGACGATTGCTTGTAATAAGACATATGTGATATGCTCTGCCTACACAACATATATTGCCCATTGTGGGACGGGCGGTCATCCGGATACACCATAAGGATGCGAAGAGGCATTCCTATCAGCAAGGACTAGTTGTTCCACCAGTAGCTCATGTAAGAAAACTATCAAGTTAAGTGTGCTCAGGCTGGAGCAGCCATCGCATGGGTGACTGGATGGGAAGTTATGTCGATGTTAAATTCCCTTAGCTAATTTAACCTCGAGGTCCTTGTTTTTTAATTATTTTTTAACACATGTTAAAGAAGGTCTACCACATTACTTTTTGACAATGTGCGATGCGTGGCATACAGTTGATCCATCCGACCTATTTGTGATGGAATAGGCCGTGTGTGTTGTGGGAAAACGCTTGCTAGTATTGAACCGTTTGGGATTGATGAATTCATCACCGACGGGATCCCTAGTGTGGTCCGTGTTCATCTGATCATCATCACTTCTTATGCTAGCTCGATGCTAAGTTTCCATTAATTGATGGTGTTTTTTGAACACGTCACTGTTTCCCGCCAATTCCTCACCCGTTTCCTGCCACCCTACTATATTACGCATAGGGGGGCGTGACGCACAGAGGCGACAAGCGCGGCCTTTTCCAAGCATGCCAACCCACCAAAGTGCCGCCTCTGCCATCAACCTCGTCAATGAGGAAAACGACCAGGCGCCACGGCCCGTCGAGGCTAAGGCGCTCCCGACAACGTGATGGACGACGATGTGATGCGCGTCATCGCCAGGGTTGAGCAGACCTTTGGCGCATGGCGCTTGAGCACCACGTATCAAGTTAGGCATGTCAGCGACGACAGGCTGCAGCTCGCTGCACAGCATGATCGATGGTGCGCCGCAGAGCAAGCTAGGCATGTCTGCGCCGATAGGCTGCGGCTCGCCACACGGCGAGACGATTCGAGTGCCACGGAGCGAGAGGCGCGGCGCGCCGCACAACAAGAGTGGATCCATCGGCGCTTGCTTGCTGTTGACACGGCGTCGCAGTTGGGTGCACGTCCCGTCAGTACCCCCGTTCCTCGCCAGGAGTGGGCAGAGGCACTCAGTGCCGTACTTGCACCGGACGCCCCCTGCGCTGTTCGCATGGGTGCTTCCTTTCGCCTTGTCAGCGGCCCGCTGGATGCCAACGCGCTGGTTCGTAGGCTCGACCACCTCCTTGACCCAGGTGTCTACCTGGGCGCAATAGAGGAACATGGCCATCGCATCCTCGAGCTGGTGATCTCTGATGAAATGGCCAACTTGGAGCACAAGATCGCGCTCCAGATGTACCGTGAGCGTGTCGACCGCTTGGACGAACGCCTGCACAAGTTCAGGCAGAGCCAAGATCTACCCTAGGTAAGGGCTTCTAGTCATGGTCTCATGGACGCGTCTTATTTTGAAAAGTTGTTTCAACATGGATAGCTTTGTATTCACAACAATCATAGTATTGCTCTGTTTATTGCTTTGTTTCAACGTGTGTACTCTATTTTCCATTCTTATATGTTCTGTTTCAATGTGTGTATATACACTTTCCATTTTGTATATGTGGATGATAACAGCTAGATTCAAATTAGTATACAAAAACAGATAGACAATGTAATTCATAATATATATATATATATATTGTTCATTAGATCATCACAGAATATATATATATATATAATATCATCACATATACGTGATGATACTTAACTACTAGGTACAATGCATAAAACTGAAAATGAACAATACTAAAAATAATAATCCCTCCTGGGGCCAGTATTCCGGCAGCCCCTCACCAGCAGCTCCTTGGTGCGTGGCGTCTTCCCAGTGCGGAGGTAGTACTTCGACTCCTCTGCCTCGCAGCGCTTGACGTACCAATCTGCCTCTTGCTGGAGGACGCGCGCGGCCGATCTTGCCATTTCATTGGGCTCAAGACTCTTCATTTTATATTTTAGTGATCCAAGATCACATTGAGTCTTTAGGAAAAGCCAATACTATCAAGGAGGGATGAGGTGTTGCTTAATGAGCCTCTTGCTTCATGTGCTTAGTGATATGCTCCAAAACCCTCAACTACTTTCCCATATCCACATTTGACCTAAACCCTAATCCAAACTCGGCCCTACTGATTCTTTCAACCCGGCGTCACCGAGTTTCACTTGTCATAGCCATTGCTAAACCCTAGCAAATCGGTTCTACCGATAGGGATCTCGGTCTCACCGAGATGGGATTGCAAACTCTCTGTTTCCCTTTCGTAACTTTTCGGTCTCACCGAAAGAGCGGATCGGTCCCACCGAGATTGCAATGTAAATTCAGTGTTTCCTTTTTGTAACTTTTCGGTCTCACCGAAAGAGCAAATCGGTCACACCGAGTTTACCTGACCAACTCTCTGGTTAGATTATTACCAAAATCGGTCTCACCGAGTTTGTGTAATCGGTCTCACTGAGATTACGTTATGCCCTAACTCTAACAATATCGGTCCTACCGAGTTGCATGTCAGTCCCACCGAAAATCTCTAACGGTCACTAGGTTTACTATTTCAGTGTGACCGAGTTTGTTGATTCGGTCCCACCGAGATTGGTAAATTGTGTGTAACGGTTGGATTTTGTGTGGAGGCTATATATACCCCTCCACCTCCTCTTCACTCGTGGAGAGAGCCATCAGAACACATCTACACTTCCAACTCATATGTTCTGAGAGAGAACCACCTACTCATGTGTTGAGACCAAGATATTCCATTCCTACCATATGAATCTTGATCTCTAGCCTTCCTCAAGTTGCTTTCCACTCAAATCTTCTTTCTACCAGATCCAAATCCTATGAGAGAGAGAGTTGAGTGTTGGGGAGACTATCATTTGAAGCACAAGAGCAAGGAGTTCATCATTAACACACCATTTTTTACTTCTTGGAGAGTGGTGTCTCCTAGATTGGCTAGGTGTCACTTGGGAGCCTCCGACAAGATTGTGGAGTTGAACAAAGGAGTTTGTAAGGGCAAGGAGATCGCCTACTTCGTGAAGATCTACCGCTAGTGAGGCAAGTCCTTTGTGGGCGATGGCCATGGTGGCATAGACAAGGTTGCTTCTTCGTGGACCCTTCATGGGTGGAGCCCTCCATGGACTCGCGCAACCGTTACCCTTCATGGGTTGAAGTCTCCATCAACGTGGATGTAGGATAGCACCACCTATTCGAACCACGGGAAAAACATCCGTGTCTCCAATTGCGTTTGAATTCTCCAAACCCTTCCCTTTACATTCTTGCAAGTTGCATGCTTTACTTTCCGCTGCCAATATACTCTTTGCATGCTTGCTTGAATTGTGTGATGATTGCTTGACTTGTCCTAAAATAGCTAAAATCTGCCAAGAACTAAAACTGGGAAAAGGTTAAGTTTTTATTTGGTCAAGTAGTCTAATCACCCCCCCCTCTAGACATACTTTCGATCCTACAAGTGGTACCAGAGCCTTGGTCTCCATTTGCTTTGATTTCCATAGCTTTTGGTGGTCATAGCCTTGGTTTCACAACCTAGGAGAGTATGGCATCTAGCGAGGGAAATTATCACCGTAGAGGTCCTTACTTTGATGGTACTAATTTTGCTAGTTGGAAGCATAAAATGAAAATGCATATTCTTGGACATAACCCTGCCGTTTGGGCTATTGTGTGTGTTGGTTTGCAAGGTGACTTCTTTGATGGGAGAGAACCAAACCGTGAAGCTACCGCGGATGAGTTGAAGATGTTGCAATACAATGCTCAAGCTTGTGATATTCTCTTCAACGGATTGTGCCCCGAAGAATTCAACAAAATCAGCCATCTTGAGAATGCAAAGGAAATTTGGGACACTTTGATTGATATGCACGAAGGTACCGACTCCGTCAAGGAATCCAAATTGGATGTGCTTCAAAGTCAACTTGACAAGTTCAAAATGAAGGATGGTGAAGGTGTCGCTGAAATGTACTCTAGGCTTGCTCTCATCACAAATGAGATTGCCGGCTTAGGAAGTGAAGAGATGACCGATAGATTCATCATCAAGAGGATTCTAAGAGCCTTGGATGGAAAATATGATACCGTGTGCACATTGATCCAAACGATGCCCAATTACAAAGATCTCAAGCCAACGGAGGTAATTGGAAGAATTGTTGCTCATAAGATGTCACTTAAGGATAAAGAGGAACTTCACAACAAATCTAGTGGTGCCTACAAAGTCTCATGTAAAGCCCCTACATCATCAAGTGAGAAACAAAACTTCAATGAAGAATTGAGCTTAATGGTGAAGAACTTCAACAAGTTCTACAAGAGTAGAAGCAAAGATAGAAGCTTCAAGTCAAGGTCCTACAATGACAAAAGATCTTCTAGTCGAGAGCGAAACTGCTACAATTGTGGAAGACCCGGACACTATTCTAATGAGTGTACGGCTCCCTACAAGAGAAGAGAAGACTCTCCAAAAAGAAGAATCAAAAGAGAAGAATCACCACCAATAGAGAGAAGGAGTAGAGATGATCATTATGAACGAAGATACTCACGGAGAAGCAAGGATTCGGAAAGGAAGGAAAAATCATCAAGGAGCTACACAAAACGAAGACATCAAGCTCATGTTGGTGAATGGGTATCCGGCTCTGACTCCGACAACCACTCCGAGAGAAGTTATCACTCCGATTCCGAATATACTCAAGATGAAGGTGTTGCCGGTCTAGAACTTGTGTCAACCAACTCCTACGACATATTTGACTCACCAAATGAAGGAATTGGAAGATGCTTCATGGCCAAAGGTCCTAAGGTAACACACCCAGAGTATATTGATTTTAATAGTGATGAAGATGACTTGTTAGGTGATGATGATTTACTTGTTGACAACTCTAGTGAAGAATACTATGATGAAACGTCAATTAATCATGCTAATCAAGATAAAACGAATGACAATGATAAGGAGAAGATTGAGGCTCTAAGTAAAGAACTAAACACTCTTAAGTTAGCTCATGAAACTATCTTCGAAGATCATCGAGAACTTTTAAGACCTCATGAGAAGTTACGCTTTGAAAAGCTCAATCTTGAGCAAGAGCATGAGTTTTTAAAGGCAATCAATGATGATCTCCGCAAGAAAAGTTCTTCTTACATTGCCAAGCGTTTACTCTTATCCACTTACATGCCTCAAGTCAACTCTAGTAACAAGAACAAGAAAGATTCTTCCTCTAGTAGTAACAATGATCATGCTAAATCCAATATTGTTGCTTCTAGTAGTCCTCTTGATTCCACTAATGATTCTCTTAGCCAAGTTACACTTGAGCAAGAAAATAGCTTATTGAAGGGAATTATAGAGAAAGGAGTGTACAAAAGCCTTGCCGGGAGTAAGCAATTTGAGGAAATTGTGCGCAAGCAAGGAAGGCACCGGAAGAATCAAGGTGTTGGTTTTGAACGAAAGTTCAATGCCAATGGAGTTGAGTGGGAAGAAGATCAATACCCCAAGACAAAGTTTGTTCCTCAACAAGAGAAGTATGATACTTCCTTCAAGGGGACACAAGCTCAAGACGATCTTCCACCACAAGACTACAAGCAAAAAGGCAAGGACAAGCTTCAAGAGGAAATTGATGTATTTGAAGAAGCTCCTAAGACCTTAGTCAAGTGGATTCCCAAGACCACTTCAAGTTCCACTTCATCAAGTACGACTACAACTCCAAGGATTCCCATCAAGATGGTGTGGATCCAAAAGAAGAAGAACTAGAGAGTTCTTGAGGGTGACTCCGCCAACATACTTCACTCTTATCATTTTGGCAAGAACAAGTGCAATCAACTTCCTCATCTTGCACTAGTTCAAGGAGTCACAGACCCTCTTGTTGGTAAGACAAGGGACAAGGTAACCTAAAAGTTTTCATGGACATCATCTTGTGTGTGCATCACTCTATGTCTATGGATATCCTTGTTTGTTCCTTGTGGGACTAACCCATGTAGGTATTGAAAGTGCAATTCACTCAAATAGATAGCTCCAAGTGATCTACATCAACATTGAGCATCCACATCTTCAACATCTACATGAAGTCATCATCCACAAAACCCAAGGTTAGTTCATCCCTCTTATTGGGGATATCACATCTAGGGGGAGCTTTACTCTAAGACTTGAGCTAAAGAAACTCTAAAGATGTGAACACAACAATGCTTTATGTAAAAGTGGTAACCCCACTTGAGCTTAAATGATGAGTATGACCTATGATCAAGTGTTCTCACTTGACTCCTAAGTCAATATACTCATATATAGATGACCTAGTCATCGCAAATTGCTTGATAGATGCTAGAATTGGTTGTGCATGCTTTGTCACATATTTCAATTGCCATCTTATTGTGTGAGCATGTTGGTTCCATATTTTACTCATTCGAGGACATCCACTTGTTGTTTTGATTGTTTGGTTTTATTTCCGTTTGCCAAGTGGATGTACAAGAATGCCTAAGAACCTCTTCTAGCTATCTATGCTTTTCTCGTCTCAAACTCTATTCATGCTACATCACAAAATTTGATCAAGTCAGATTCGAACCACTCTGTGTGAGGAGCACTCGGGGTCCCCGATTCGTCATAGACTTAAACTTCCAAAACCTCTTTGTGATTCTCGGTCTGACCGATATCCTACTTTCAGTCCTACCGAGATCATTAAGTTGATCTGAATTTTCGATCTCGGTGCAACCGATTTGAATCATTCGGTCACACCGAGTTGCAACAACTGTATACAGTTTTGCATCTTGGTGCCACCGAGTTGTTCCACTCGGTCACACTGACAGGGTCGGTCTATATATAGTCACGGGCAAGAAAATTGGAAATTTCTCCGGACCCCTTCGCCCGCGCGATAGCTCGCTCTGCCAACATGGTCTCCGGATCGTCTCCTCGCCGCCAGCCGCCTCCAGTCGCTAGTCTCCATCGCCGTCAACGGAATTCAACCCCACCGTTGCCGCCGTAGCGAGTCTCCGCCGAACTAGGGTATGGACTCGATCTTTGTGCTATCCCCAATCTGATTCCTAGCACATTGTGTTCTTAATGATTCTTTCCATGATTGAAACACTCTTATCCAATCAATGTGTTCGTAGAATAGGATTGATTCGAAAATTTTAGGGTGAGGTTTCCGCCGAAACCATCTCGGACCCACCGAGTTGAAAAACTCGGTCCCACCGATTTGCCTCATGCCATTGCACAAGTGAGACTCGGTCTGACCAAGAATTACTTATCGGTGTGACCGATTTTGGAACTTTGTGAAACCCTAGCAGTCTCGGTGCCACCGAACTGTGACTCGGTCTGACCGAGTTCACTAGTTTAGGTTCCAAAACTGCTTCGGTATCACCGAGTTTAAAAATCGGTAGATCCAAGATGATTTCAGTGGGAAACTAAAACTAAGTTTTTGAATCGTTCTTTTGCAAAAATCTATGCATTTTGTGATGCTCATCCACTCTACCTCATCTATAAACTCTTCACAGGGTCAGTAGTCAGCTTTTACATCATGTCTGATCAGAGTGACAGGCAGAACAGATCAGAAGAGCAGGTGCTCATGAGTGAGGGAACTAGTCCCTCCAGCTCTTCAGATGATGGCAGCAGAAGTACCCCAAGCAATTTGCCAAAAGCTGCCATCAGATAGAGGAAGAAGAGAACTTCAGATTCTGAGGATGAAGATTATGTGGCAGAGGAAGAGGAAGCCACATCAAAGAGAGTTGTGCTCAAGAAGGAATATGGCTCAACTCAAGGAACAAAGCCAGGCTTAAAAATCAAAAGGCCAGCAGGTAGGCAGCCTATGCCAAAGGACAGAGCTTCAAATAAGATTCCTGAAAAGCCTGCAACCATAGAGCAAGTTGCAGCTGAAGGAAAGAAAAGGAAGGAAAGGGTCAAGAAGACCGTAGCCAGAGTGCTTGGAAAGGCTTCCATCATGGAAGACGAGGAATAAGAAGAGGTTGCTGCACCAGCATCTAAGGCACCTAAGCTTATGGGTGATGCTATCAGGACAGGGGCTGCTGCATCCAAGCCCAAAGAAGCTCCCAAAGCTGCCTCCAAGCCCAAGTCTGCCCCAAAGAGAAATACGAGGAGCATACCTGCAACTGAGAAGAACAAGGCCCCAGTGCCTGAAGCTGCTGAAGAAGATGATGAAGAGCATGTTCTGAGAAAGCTCAAGCCCAAGATCCCAGACCACAATGATGCTCATCCTGTGGCTAAGGACATGAAGCTCAGAAGAGACTCAGGGCTGAGGAAGTGGAGAGAAGCAGATCCATATGCTTCAAGGAGAAGAACTGCTGTTGATTATAGGTTCCACACTAAGGAACAACAGGACTTCTATGAGACAGTTTTGTTGGACAAGAAGCCCATAGTTTGTGACATGGGATGGGTCAATTGGGAGTACATCAAGGAAAATGAAGAACACTACCCTGGAGTGTATGACAGCTTCAATGCTTGTGGAGTAGCAGACTTTGTTGGGCAGAAGATCACAAAGTGGAACGAGGAACTCATTATGCAATTCTACTCCACAACACATTTCTACCCAGATGGAAAGATCACATGGATGTCTGAAGGTACGAGGTACCAATCTACTGTTGCTGAGTGGGCACAGCTCATCAATGCCCCAGAGGAGCATGAGGATAACTTGGATATCTATGCCAAGAAGAAGATGGACCACAACTCTATGTCCAATATGTACAAGGAAATTCCAAACGAGCCACTTGATACTTTCAAGTTTGGGTCTGTGCATTATCTTCTGTCAGGGCTGCCAACCATTAACTGGATCCTTAGGCATACTCTGTTGCCCAAGTTAGGTGATCACAAGATGATCAGAGGCCATGCAATCAATTTTCTTCATGTATTTGATGTGCCTCAGAAATTCAAGGTCATGAGCCTCATAGTAGAAACTATCAAGAGGACTGCAGCAGATCAGAAGAGGAGCTGTGGTTATGCCCCTCAGATTCAGGAGTTAATCAACTCAAAGATGGGCACAGGCATATACTTGTTGGACAAGGAACACTTGCTTATTCATCCAGACTTTGAGGACAACCAAGTTGTGATGAATGATAATGAACCATCATCATTTCAAGCACAAGCAAAGAAGGAGCAGGCAAGGAAGGAGAAAGCTGCCAAGATGCCAACTCAAGAGGAGGCATCTGAGTATTTCTTGAAAACCAAACAAGAGCAGCTTGGTTACTTGATTGAATCCACACTGAGGATTGAGCAAGGACTGGCCACCCTCACTCAGAATCAGCAGAGCTTAGAGAGGATCATGGAACAAAAGTTCTATGACTTGGATGTCAAAGTAACAGAGATTCAGTCTAAAGTGGAACAACTTCAGGATGACATGCAGGAGAGGAGAGGCAAGACTACAACTGATGCATTTGCCAGAGTGCCAAGAGCTTCGTCCTTGGAGTGCTCCGGACTCCACCACCACCAGAAGATCAAGCCTGAGAGTCGATCTAGCACTATGCATTTTCTAGGAACTTTTTGGTAACTTGTTGCCAAAGGGGGAGAAAAATGTATAGATCATAGGCTTCGAGAGAGAGAGTGTTGCTTTTATTCTCTCCTGCTTTATTTGGTGGTTCTTCGAACTTTGTTTGCTTTTGAGTGCTTGAGATACTATGCCATTATCTGTGAGACATTGATGATCATGTGTTTGATCATAAGCTACACTTAATGCTTGGTGAATGCTATTATCTTATCTATCTTATGTGATCATTCACTTTTCTTAGTGAAAGATTGCATGTATTTCATCCTTATCATTTTAAGCGCTCCACCAAGATGTATGTGACATGGAAGAGTAACACATGACTCTAACTCTTTGTGCATTTGCAGTCCAAAGCAAATCTTAAATATGCACAAATTTAGGGGGAGCTCTTACTTATCACATACTTCTCAAAGCGACGATATTTTTCATGCTTATTATCATTTGTCGAAGCTTTGATCTATATGTTGTCATCAATTACCAAAAAGGGGGAGATTGAAAGTGCAACTATCCCTAGGTGGTTTTGGTAATTCATAACAACATATAGCTCATTGAGCTAATGCTATTCCAAGATGATTATTTCAGGAAATCTCAATGATTGGCATGGCATGGATGGTGAAAGTGGAACCCTCAAAATGCTAAGGACAAAGGATTGGCTCAAGCTCAAAAGCTCAAGACTCTTCATTTTATATTTTAGTGATCCAAGATCACATTGAGTCTTTAGGAAAAGCCAATACTATCAAGGAGGGATGAGGTGTTGCTTAATGAGCCTCTTGCTTCATGTGCTTAGTGATATGCTCCAAAACCCTCAACTACTTTCCCATATCCACATTTGACCTAAACCCTAAGCCAAACTCGGCCCTACCGATTCTTTCAACCCGGCGTCACCGATTTTCACTTGTCATAGCCATTGTCAAACCCTAGCAAATCAGTTCTACCGATAGGGATCTCGGTCTCACCGAGATGGGATTGCAAACTCTTTGTTTCCCTTTCGTAACTTTTTGGTCTCACCGAAAGAGCGGATCGGTCCCACCAAGATTGCAACATAAATTCAGTGTTTCCTTTTTGTAACTTTTCGATCTCACCGAAAGAGCAAATCGGTCCCACCAAGTTTACCTGACCAACTCTCTGGTTAGATTATTACCAAAATCGGTCTCACCGAGTTTGTGTAATCGGTCTCACCGAGATTACGTTATGCCCTAACTCTAACAAAATCGGTCCTACCGAGTTGCATGTCAGTCCCACCGAAAATCTCTAACGGTCACTAGGTTTACTATTTCGGTCTGACCGAGTTTGTTGATTCGGTCCCACCGAGATTGGTAAATTGTGTGTAACGGTTGGATTTTGTGTGGAGGCTATATATACCCATCCACCTCCTCTTCACTTGTGGAGAGAGCCATCAGAACACATCCACACTTCCAACTCATATGTTCTGAGAGAGAACCACCTACTCATGTGTTGAGACCAAGATATTCCATTCCTACTATATGAATCTTGATCTCTAGCCTTCCTCAAGTTGCTTTCCACTCAAGTCTTCTTTCTACCAGATCCAAATCCTATGAGAGAGAGTTGAGTGTTGGGGAGACTATCATTTGAAGCACAAGAGCAAGGAGTTCATCATCAACACACCATTTGTTACTTCTTGGAGAGTGGTGTCTCCTAGATTGGCTAGGTGTCACTTGGGAGCCTCCGACAAGATTGTGGAGTTTAACTAAGGAGTTTGTAAGGGCAAGGAGATCACCTACTTCGTGAAGATCTACCGCTAGTGAGGCAAGTCCTTCGTGGGTGATGGCCATGGTGGGATAGACAAGGTTGCTTCTTCGTGGACCCTTCATGGGTGGAGCCCTCCGTGGACTCGCGCAACCGTTACCCTTCGTGGGTTGAAGTCTCCATCAACGTGGATGTAGGGTAGCACCACCTATCCGAACCACGGGAAAAACATCCGTGTCTCCAATTGCGTTTGAATTGTCCAAACCCTTCCCTTTACATTCTTGCAAGTTGCATGATTTACTTTCCGCTGCCAATATACTCTTTGCATGCTTGCTTGAATTGTGTGATGATTGCTTGACTTGTCCTAAAATAGCTAAAATCTGCCAAGAACTAAAATTGGGAAAAGGTTAAGTTTTTTATTTGGTCAAGTAGTCTAATCACCCCCCCCCTCTAGACATACTTTCGATCCTACATTTTTGAACACCAGATATTTACATCGTCTGATATTTTTTAACTCGCACACAAGTACACAAAAATATGATTTCTTTTCAAACCATTTTGGTTAGGCGTTGCATGTAGATGTAGTTCAAATTTGAATTACGGTCACTAAATGGTTAGAAAATCACTTACATGTCTTTAGAAGGTCAAATGACCCCTGAAATTTACCAAATTTTCATGCGACGGTTGTATTAGTGCATGTTAAACGTTGGAAAAAATTTGAAGGCTTTAAGAGGAAGATATCTCTCGTTGGTCATCAAACATGCATTGTTCCCTCTCGGAACCGTGTACCTTCTAGCGAGTTGCTCCAGTTTGTGAGGGGCGTGTGTCCAAACATTCGTCAAACATGCCAATTTCTTTACCACAACATCTTGGTGGCATGACATTACATCAACCAAGGTTTCATGTGTTTCTGACCATTTTTCTATTTTTTTGAATTAAAATGCCATGTCACTCCATGCCTACGTATGCATGTGTCCATGTCGTGAGACCAATATGTTTGAAAATTCCTTCTAATTTACTGCACATGGAATTAACTCGCACACAAGTACACATATATGATTTTTCAACCTGTTTTGGTTAGGCGTTGCATGTAGATGTAGTTCAAATTTGAATTATGGTCATTAAATGGTTAGAAAATCACTTAAATGCCTTTGAAAGGTCAAATGACCCCTAGAATGTTCCAAAATTTCACATTACAGTTGTAGTAGTGCATGTTGGACATTGAAAAAATTACAAGGCCGTAAGAGGAAGCTATCTCCCGTTCGTCATCAAACATGCATTCTTCCCTCTCGGAACCACGAACCTTCTAGCGAGTTGCTCTGGTTTGTGAGGGTGTGTGTCCAAACTTTCGTCAAACATGCCAGTTTCTTTACCACATCATCTTGGTGGTATGACATTAAATGAAGCAAGATTTCATGTTTTTTTGATCATTTTTTAATTTTTTGGAATTAAGATGCCATGGCATGCACTCCATGCATGTGCCCATGCCTTGACACCAATATGTTCAAAAATTCCTTTGAATTTACTGCACATGGAATTAACTCACACACAAGTACACAAAAATATGATTTTTCAAACCGCTATGGTTAGGAGTTGCATGTAGATGTAGTTCAAATTTGAATTACGATCATTAAATGGTTATAAAATCACTTAAATGTCTTTAAAAGGTCAAATGACCCCTGAAATTTACCAAATTTTCACATGACAGTTGTATTAGTGCATGTTAAACCTAGGAAAAATTTGAAGGCCGTAAGAGGAAGCTATCTCATGTTTTTCATCAACTTGCATTGTTCCCTCTTGGAACCACGAACCTTCTAGCGAGTTGATGCGGTTTGTGAGGGTGCGTGTCCAAACGTTCGTCAAACATGCCAATTTCTTTACCACATCATCTTGGTGGCATGACATTACATCGACCAAGGTTTCATGTGTTTCTCATCATTTTTCTATTTTTTGAATTGAAATGCCATGTCACTCCATGCATACGTATGCATGTGTCCATGTCGTGAGACCAATATGTTTGAAAATTCCTTCTAATGTACTGCACATGGAAATAACTCGCACACAAGTGCACATATATGAATTTTTTAAACGTTTTGGTTAGGCGTTGCATGTAGATGTAGTTCAAATTTGAATTACGGTCATTAAATGGTTAGAAAATCACTTAAATGTCTTTAAAAGGTCAAATGACCCCTAGAATTTTCCAAAATTCAACATTACAGTTGTAGTAGTGCATGTTAGACATAGAAAAAATTTGAAGGCCGTAAGACGAAGCTCTCTCCCGTTCGTCATCAAACATGCATTGTTCCCTCTCGGAACCACGAAACTTCTAGCGAGTTGCTCCGGTTTGTGAGGGGTGTGTGTCCAAACTTTCGTCAAACATGCCAATTTCTTTACCACATCATTTTGGTGGCATGACATTACATCAACCAAGGTTTCATGTGTTTCTGTCTTTTTTGAACTAAAATGCCATGCCACTCCATGCATACGTAATCATGCATATGTGTCCATGTCGTGACACAAATATGTTTGGAAATTCCTTCTAGTTTACTGCACATGGAATTAACTCGGACACAAGTACACAAATATGATTTTTCAAACCATTTTGGTTACGAGTTGCATGTAGATGTAGTTCAAATTTGAATTACGGTCATTAAATGTCTAGAAAATCACTTAAATGTCTTTCAAAGGTCAAATGACCCCTAGAATTTTCAAAAAAATTCACATTACTATTGTAGTAGTGCATGTTAGACATAGAAAAAAAATTGAAGGCCGTAAGAGGAAGCTATCTCCTGTTCGTCATCAAACTTGCATTGTTCCATCTCGGAACCACGAGCCTTCTAGTGAGTTGCTCCGATTTATGAGGGGTGTGTGTCCAAAGTTTGGTCAAACATGCCAATTTTTGACCACATCATCTTGGTGGCATGACATTACATCAACCAAGGTTTCATGTGTTTCTGTTTTTTTATTTTTTGGAATTAAAATGCCATGTCACTCCATGCTTAATTGTGTCGTAGCCGTTAGACCAATATGTTTGAAAATTCCTTCCAATTTACTGCACATGGAATTAAGTCACACACAAGTACATGAAATATGAGTTTTCAAACCATTATGGTTAACTATTGCATGTACATGTAGTTCAAATTTCAATTACGGTCATTAAAAGGCTAGAGAATCACTTAAATGCCTTAAAAGGTCAAATGACCCCTGAAATTTTCCAAAATTTGACATGACAGTTCTATTAGTACTACAAAATTTCCCGTTCATTTAAAACACCATTTGTTGGCATTTTATTCCAAATCCGTCTTTCACAGCTAATAAAAAATATCTACAACATCACATTGTTTTCTAGGAACCATTTGCGACGAAAATATCTGGGTCTATTTAAGTCTCCCTCCTTAAGGTTCGGCCGCTCGTCTGCTCTAGTGCCGGCAACCCCCGAATCCATGAATGTCGATCCCCATTCCCGCACCCCCTTCTTGCAAAGATGATGCCATGGAAATGCTTTGTGAAGGCCCATACGATGGCCGCGTCCCCCTCAAGCGCCGCCGCCTACGCCAAGAGCGCGGGCGCCTACACCGAGAGCGCCGTTGCATCCACATTGAGCACGGCCGCCTCCGCCTAGAGGGCGTCTGCGGCAGCCGACAGGGCAGTTGCAGCAGCTAAGACCGCTGTAGCTGCTGCTGCGACGGCGGCTGCAAACGCCGAGAGTGCTCGAGCTACCGTCTGTGCAGCTGATTTCGCCCTGGCCCGTGTTGAGGCCATGCACGCCAAGATCGAGGATGCACACGCCAAGATATTCCAGGCCACCTCGGACTCCAGCATGCAACCCATGTCTGAAAAGGCGGCGGTGGCCATGGAGCACCCCTGCTTCCTCATGAGGTCGTCGAGCAGGAGCTGGAGACGTAGGAGGCGGCAGAGATCAAGGAGCGCTGGGAGGAGGAGTTGCGCGTGGCCGAGGTTGAGGTAGAGAAGAGTCTGTCCATCAAGGAATCGGCGGTGGAGTACCAATGTGAGCTCTGGCGCAGCCACTACTACGAGTACTACAACCTTGAGGGCGGCGCCGAGGACGAGGACGCAGTCGACTTCAGTAGGGGTCGCCAGGACAAGTCAGCGACGTCTCATCTCACACCGACAATGCATAGGCCGGCGCGGTGGCGGATTTTTAATTATGTGTACTTAGGCTTTGTTTTTAATGCTGGTCTTTTATTAGAGCAATGTGTAGGTCAAGTGGCTCTGTGTAATTACTGAAATTGCTTGATTCATTAAGTGTGGTTTGTCTAGTGTACGCTCTTTTGTGTGCCCAAATTAGCAAGTGATGTTAAATTATGCAATGACATACCCGGGAAAATTTCCACCAAAATTTGAATTATCAAACTCATCCCATGCGCATAAAGCAGAAGAATCGTTTGTGATGCACAAAATCGTTCAAAGTGAATTGTCTGGCGGCACCGCGCGCGTTCAGAGTGAATGTGCCCATGCCTTAAGACCAAAATTTGAATTATCAAACTCATCCCATGCGCGTAAAGCAGAAGAATCATCTGCGATGCACAAAATCATTCAAAGTGAATGGTCCAGCGGCACCGTGCGCAAAGTTTCCCTCCACATTTCCAAAATTTTGGCCTACCGCCAAAATATCTACCCCCGCCCCCTTCCCCCTTCCCCACCCCCTTTTCTCCCCGACCACAAGTCACATTTCCGCTGTTTCCTCCTTCCTTCCTTCCTTGCTAAGCTATAGCCGCTTCTTCGCTCTCGCCGTCTCGCATCCTACCGCCGGGGTCGCCATTGTCTTCTTCAAAGACATCTCCAGTGGCTCCTCCTTCGGCGACTACTCCTTCGCCACCCGAGTATGCCTCTCTTCTCTCTCTCGGGCTATGACTTGGAATGAAGGATTTTTACCCGGAGGTCGATTTGAGTCGTTTCTTCCTCTTATAGCTCCCTAAGGCCATCAGTGGCAATGAATGGAGCGAGGTGGATGAAGATGTATCTGCTCATTGTCACCATCAATCTCCATGTGTGAAGCTACTTGTGTTTGATTCTGTGGACACTAGGAGGAAGTTTATGGCATGTGCAGAGAAGGTTAGACCCTCTTCCGTTGTTACAAGTCATTTGTTAGTTGTGGTTCAGACACTATCACGGTCCCAACCCATTCAGACCACACCTTCAACCAAACGCATCTGAAGACAGTGTCACAGTTTGTACCTAATATCTTAAATTGTTGCCATCTCATCAGCTATGCCATTAGAAAATTATTTGGCACCGCTTCAGTAGTTTGTGCAGCCAACTTTGGTCCACACATCCGAGCAGCCAAGCAGTAAAATACTAAATCTTTATGGCACGGAGGACCTGGGCATCAGAGCAACTACGTGCTCCGGAGTACGGGTCCCTGATTTTTTTTGCTGCATCGGCTGTAGCAACAATTGTCTTTACACCAGTTTTGGCATACATAGTGGACGGCCTTAGTGCTATTAGTTCTATGTTACTAAATTTGTGCATGTACACACCTATTACTATCAATTTACTGTCATCCAAACACGGTCGCTGTGTTGTTGCAGTTATATTTACCTTCCTCGTAAAATGTTCAATTTGTTATTTATTGTACATGAGTAAGAACTTGTAGCGTCGTTGTAGTTAATTATAGCTTATTATGTTCCAGAATTTGGTTGTTGTCTCAGTACCAATTATTTCATTTGCACATTTATCCTTTTGAGAAGATATGTCATCACTAACATGTTCCTTTAGTTTTTCAAAATAAGCATTGGTGATTTTCTATGTTGCTATAAACCCATTTCCCCTACAATTGTTACTGATCTAGTTTTAAATATTATAGGATGAACGGAAGTGTTCTTACTTCGAGTGGGTTGATCAAGAGTGGCCACAGTCTTTGAAGATGTGCCTAACGAAGCTCTTGAGCATGTATGAGGAAGTGAACACAGCTAGGCTTAGAGAAAGTCTTGTCAACGCTGAAGCATATTTCAAGATGCGGGATAAAAAGTCGAAGGTGGAGAATGAGCTCAGATTTTTTTAAAGACTTTGCTAAGATGGTGTTGGTGAAGGAGGAGGCACTTTCCCAGTTGGCCCGTGCAAAACAGGTTCTTACTGAACTGAAAGCAGAGGTGGATAAGACGAGCCTGGATGATCTCGATTAGGAAAATGAATATATTGTTCTTATGAAGTTGAACTAGCTATATGTTGTACTATGATGTTATAATATATTTATGTGCCTGATATGAAATTGGCGAACAGCTGTTCGATATGAAATGTGAATTTGTGTAATATTGGAATTATTAATTTTAAACTAATAAACCTGCTAAATGTGTCATGGACCTTTGCAAACGGTTCTAGCAGTAAAAGCGGTTCCGATGGATTGCCCAATGCCACACAGTTTTCTTCATCAAATCGTGTGTGATGTAGTTGATAAAAGCAAACAGTTAACCAAGGAAGACCGTGTGTGACCGTTACACCTTTCACACACGAGCCTACACATAAAACTGTGTGGGATTTATGTCCGAACGGAAACGTTTTCCCTGGATTGACTGTGTGGGATGTACATAAGAATGGAAATGTATTCCTTGGATTGAGTGTGTGATATGCATACGAATGGAAATGTTTTTCTGGGATTCACCGTGTGGGATGTACATACCTACGGAAATGATTTTCGGATTACCGTGTCGGATGTACATACCTACGGAAACGATTTCTGGGATTCACCGTGTGGGATGTACATACCTAGGAAATGATTTCTGGGATTCACCATGTGGGATGTACATACCTACGGAAATGATTTCTGGGATTCACCATGTGGGATGTACATACCTACAGAAATGAATGTGTTTCTATGCCTCTCCCGATCGCACACAGCCCCAGGCTGGGTCCGAGGAGGGCCTATCCCCGACGATTTCTTGGTGGTGTGGGAAGGACACCCTATCGCACACACTCAATTGGCGATGGTTCCAAATGTCGTCACGGAAAGGGGTTTTAAACCGTTTGTTTAGGACCGACGCGCACCAGTGTCTTCCTTGGTGACCGAGGAGGCCGTCCACCTGCCTGGGGAGCTGGATTCAGACATGACTAGAAGGCTTGGTAGTAATGAAAGAAATCGAGACCTGGTCGCTGGAGCTCGGGGCTGGAAAGTCTGAGGAAGAGGTAGGCGTGGGGGAGAAAGGTGGGTTTGTATCCCTTTATAAAGGTGATGAATATTGAACGCCTCATCACAGGCCTTAAAGCTCGCCTATTCCCAAGGGATCATGCAAACAACACGGTTGGATTACCCACGCCCATATTGATAAGAATCCCGTGATAAGTGGGAACGATATCTGCTTTGACAAGATGTGCCAATAAATATCGTGCCTTGTAACATGGAGCGAGAGGTTGAAAGACAGTTCGAAATAATAACCAGGCAAGGGACGTAACGTGTCGCCTCGAAAGCCGTCAGTAGATGGGACTTGTTAAACATTATATCCTATTGTGGTTATATGTGGTGTCTGTTTTGCAGAGCCAGACACATTCTCTGTCCAAGGACTACTTTGAAGTATTCGCAGGAGGAACCCACCTTGCAATGCCGAAGACAATCTGCGCGCCGGACACATCATTATTGAAGCCTAGTTCAGGGGCTACTGAGGGAGTCCTGGATTAAGGGGTCCTTGGGCGTCCGGGCTATATGACATGGGCCGGACTAATGGGCCGTAAACATACGAGACAGAAGACTCCCCCCCCCCCCCCGTGTCCGGATGGGACTCTCCTTGGCGTGGAAGGCAAGCTTAGCGTGTGTATATGAATATTCCTTTCTCTGTAAACCGACTCTGTACAACCCTAGCCCCCTCTGGTGTCTATATAAACCAGAGGGTTTAGTCCGTAGAGGCAATCATAATCATATAGGCTAGACAATTAGGGTTTAGCCATTATGATCTCGTGGTAGATCAACTCTTGTAACCCCTATACTCATCAAAGTCAATCAAGCAGGATGTAGGGTATTACCTCCATCAAGAGGGCCCGGACCTGGGTAAAACATCGTGTCCCTTGTCTCCTGTTACCATCAATCCTTAGACGCACAGTTCGGTACCCCCTACCCGAGATCTTCCGGTTTTGACACCGACACCATGGGTCTGTGATCTTCCAACTCGAAGGATCTCGTCCATGAAATATGAGGCAACATTCTATCAGCAAATCTTACATTTTTTAGCTTGCCAACATGTACCCTTTGTTGTAGTAGGATTTGCCCTGCGGTGCTTTAACTGTGCCATTTTTAAATATTTTAGTTATGCAAAAATGTATTGTTCCATAGGGTTGTGTGATATTTAAGTATGATTTGTCCACTTTAGTTTCACGAATGGCTATATTTGGTTATTTATAGTGAGTATCTACCTTGTTTATCTGTATTTGGTTGTTAGGTTGGTTGGAGTGAGCATTTTTCCAGTTATTGAGCAGATGCCTTGTTTATATGTATTTGGTTCTTAGTTTGGTTGCAATGAGCATTTGTCCAGTTATCAAGCAGATGCCTTGTTTATCTGTATTTGGTTGTTAGGTTGCTTTTTTTAGCATTTGTCCAGTTAGCAAGCAGATGCCTTGTTTATATGTATCTGCTTGTTAGGTTCGTTGCAGTGAGCATTTGTCTAGTTTTCAAGCATATGACATGTTTATCTATATTTGCTTGTTAGGTTGGTTGCAGTGAAACTCTAGTTTTCAATGGCTATATTTGGTTGCTATACTGGTCATTTATGCCTTATTTATTTCAGTCATTCACAATGTGTTGTTCATTATGTGCAAGTCAGAACTGTGCCGGTCGACTACATCAATACCAGTTTGAACGGCTATATTTGGTTCCAGTTATTCTTGGTGTAGTTAACACATGCCCTCTATTTGAGTTTTACACATTTATCTAGTGTGATGTTTAAGCATTACCTATGTTCTATTCATTTTCAACAATACCAGTTTGAATTGCAATATTTGATGGCTGTTAAGCCTGTTGTCGGTAACATTGCCTTCCATTTTTTATCTGCTTTAACAGCATGCTAAAACCAACACATTCAAGCTATCATTTGGAGATGGTGTTGTTTACCTTTGCTATATTTGTTTGATGTTAAGTTTGCTGTACTTATCATGCATTTCCACTACTTATGTAGGATAACAATGGGAGTGGCCACCATTTGTCGCCGAGGTTAGCTTCATCCCTTGGCTTGTACTCCCCCCGTCGTTCCATAATGTAGTGCATATAGATCCAGGCCTGGACACTTGTTAGCTTCTAATATTGACTTGTTAATTCTATGTACATATGCCCTTTGGAAGGATCCATGCATTGACCCTTTTTCCGTTGGGGCAATGAGATATTCATGAACAAGCATGAAGTGAGGAAACTGATAAGGATTATTAGCAAAAAGATACGAATGGTGGCAAGCAAATTATTTGTTTATGCTCTATCAAACACAACAGTAAGCTGTAGGATGGTAACTACAAACTCTGCAGCCTTCTCTTTTTACTGCCCATAATGAGTTTTTAGACAACAATGTCTGAATCTTTTTCGTTCGCAGTGGTTCCTGAAGCAGTTCACTCAAGATTACCTCGCAAAGTACATGATTGGTGGACACGCTATGAAGGTTAAAGTATTTCATCCAGACTACAATGAGCATCGAGAAGTCGTAATGAAGATAGTGAAGGATGGACGGGCATCCATCACAAGGGGTTGGCCTAGAGTCGTGCGCGCATTACGCATGGAGGAGGGCACAATATGGGCATTCCGCTTCACCTTCTCCAGCAACCATAATGTCTTTTGCCTCTCTCTTTACAGTCTTTAGTACAACTATGGTTCATCATTCTTTACTTGGTGCTTCTATAGTTCTTCAGTATCTGTACCTGTGCATTGGTGGTTGAAACTATATTTGTAATAAACATGGTTGGATATGAAAGAAGTGATTGCCTACTTTCAAATTCAAAACATGTGATTTTTAAATTAGGGATTACACTCCACACGGTTTGTGAAAGTGAAATGTCTGCAATAGACGTGGAGATCAGAAACGTTTCTAGGATCCACTACGTGTGCGATCAATCTCCACTTCACACACGACATGCTCTTGAAAACTGTTTGCGTTAGGCCACCTTGCGCAAACATTTACCACATAAAAACTTTGTGTGATGGACAGCCTTTGCCACATAGTTTCCTCTACGCACCGTGTGTGATGCATTCAATAACGCAAACAATAAATTATTAATATCATGTGCAATGGCAACACTATCACAAAGATTTTACGGGGAAATTGTGTGTGATGTACCTGTGAATGGAAACGTTTTCCTTGGAGCGACTGTGTGGGATGTACATATGAACGGAAACGTTTAGCGTGGACTGGCTGTGTGGGATGTACTTGCGACCGGAAACAATGTCGCCTGTATAATTGTATTTTTTAGCTCTGTTGTACGTATTTCCGTATTTGAGCGCTCGCCGATCACACACGAACTCATTTTGCCGAGCGTGTGTGCCAGGAGGGCATATCCCCGACAGTTTCTGGGTCATGTGGGAAGGACCCCCCTATCACCGTCACTCACTTGCGGAAAGGGGTTAAAAACCATTTGTATGTAGCACCGATGCGTACTAGTGAATATTCCCCAAACACCCGTCCCCCCAGCCCCCTCCACTCCATTAGGTCTGCCAAAGCCGCCCTCCCCGTGCACCGATACGTCGGCGCCGCGGTTCGTTGAGGGGACGCATGGCGATCCTCTCACTCCCACAATACGCTCTCATAGACTATCGTCCTCTAGCCGCGCCGCCACCGCTGGCGACGTTCTTGTGGAGACGCACGACGGTCAGCGCCGCGAACGCTGGCAACGTTCGTATGGAGACGCACGGCGGTCAGCTTATCCCATGGTATGCACATTCTAGATTGAGGCCCCGTGCATGTCGGTGTAGTGCTGAATGTTAGCTGATAGACGTTGTTAATGTCATTGTTTGCCGAAGTAGTTTACAGTCAATATGCTCTACTTAAGAAGCTTCCTTGCCGTATTCTGCACTCAATCTGCTTAGCTAAGATGGCATGCCAAACCGGATTAGTTGCTAGAATATCTTGCCATATATATATATATATATATATATATATATATATTGTGACGTAGATTGCCTGTCAGGACCCCTATTCCAAGTCACATCGATCTAGCCGGTAACACCTCATGTCACTTTGCAGCCTCACGCACGGTATTCCCACGGGTGTCTCCTTACCATGGCTCGGGACCGTTTGCGCCTTTTGGCTCACGTATATGATAGTGTCGCTAGCATCCATATGACAAAGAACCCGGGCTGACATGACTAGTCGTGAACCCAAAGTGGCACTAGCTTACGGGGACAGACATACATGAACCAGCATCGAATGTGTCGGTCATCAGCATGTGAATCCGAGCTGTAGAAACTGGGCTAACAGGACTCTGGGAACCCAGGCTGTAGCAGTCTAGTAGGACTCCGGAAGTCACCGCATGACATTTCCCCGAAGGGACGAACACAGGAACGAAGTGGATCACATGCCGGCCAGTCTAAGTGTTCTGGAGCAGCAGTACCTGGGCTAGCAGGACTCCGGTAAACCAGGCTGTAGCAGACTACCATGGCTCAGTGGAAGCACTAGACTACATTTCCCCATAAGAGAGGCTACCAAGGATAAACAACTAGGTTGTCGGACCCACACATACCAAGCATTTCAGTCATACACACAATATGCCCGATATCTGTAGATACAACATGGCATCACAACAAAACTCTATGACTCAAAGTATTTATTCATTAGGCTCCGAAGAGCCAAGTATTACAAACATTGGTCTCATGACCCCACATACAGAGCATACCAAAAACAACCACATGTGGAAGCTTAACTTGTCTGAGTACAGACAACTACAAATGAAGAAGCCTAAGAAGCCTGACTATCTACAAGATCATGCCGAGGGCACCAGATCGTAGCTGAGGTAACAAGCTAAATGTCGAAGTCCACGCGTAACTACTAGTGAGACTGAAGTCTCTCTGCAAAAACATAAATTAAGCAAACGTGAGTACAAATGTTCCCGGCAAGACTTACATCAGAACTAACTACATATGCATCGGTATCAACAAAGGGGGTGGTCGAGTTTAACTGCAGCAAGCTAGCTTTGACTCGGTGGCTATCCTAAATTACAACTACAAGTAATTCTTTTGAGGTGGCGCACACAAGTCCATATATTCACCATATCAATACACCACTATGGATCCGCTCCCGTCTCCCTACGAGAATGCCATCCATAGCACTCACGCTTATCTTGAGCATTTTACAGTATCCACTTTCACTTGTCTATGAATTGTACAGTCAACCAAGTAGTCCTTTACGGTGGACACGGCTATTCAAATAGATAATGTTAACCCTGCAGGGGTTTACTTCTTCATACACGCTCTCACCACTTACCATCATTTACACGACATGTTCTCGGCAACTTTCAAGCGGAAGCCCAACGAGGGTGTCGGCCACGGCCTACCTAAACACTCAAGTCTCTAGTCCAGGTTTATCGCCTATCTAGGTTCCATCCACAGCGAGTCCGGCCGAGGTTTCCACATACGGCCCCGAACAATGTGTACAGGGTTCTAAGACACCAAACGGGCGCCCGGCTTACCCGGCCACGGTGTATCTACCGCATCATAGCCCACCCCTAGGGTCAGCGCTACGCACGGCCGCCAACACATATCCTATAAACACCAGAAACTAGTTGCAACTCCTGGACAAAGGACTAGGTTGGCTAAGAAGCTGAGATGATCCATTGGTTTTGGGCCTAATGCATGGTAGTAGCTGGTTCTTAAACCACACATACAGATCTCGGCGCTTAAGGACGGTTCCAATGAAACAACCCACCATGTACTCCTACATGGCCTCTCATCAATACCTTTACCAAATCGTCTTCACACACTTAGCTCACACGCAGAAGGACATGTTCACTACTTTCCAATTCATCCCCGATGAATCAGACCTGACGCAACTCTAAGCAATAACAGGCATGACAAACAAGCATGAATGAGTAGGCACATCAGGGCTCAAACAACTCCTACTCATGCTAGTGGGTTTCATCTATTTACTGTGGCAATGACAGGTCATGCAGAGGAAAGGGGTTCAACTACCGCAGCATGTAACAGTTGAATCGCTGTTGTCCTAATGCAGTAAAAGAGAGCAGAAGCGCAAGAGAGTGAGGTTGTATCGGAATGAACAAGGTGGTTTTTGCTTGCCTGGCACCTCTAAAGATGATATAGCTCTTCATTGGTGTCATTGATCACATCATCGAAACCATGTCTACTAAGAGGGGACGAATACCGGCAACAGAGAAGGACCACAATCAATGCAATGTAACAATATGATGCATCATCATGACATGGCAACATGCTGGTGTTTGTGCTAATGCAACTAGCAACCATTTAAATGAAGTCCATATGAACCAAGGGTTCATATGCAAACTCCATATTTAGCATTTAAAATGCCATTATCATGTTGCCACTTATACAGTGGGTATAAGTTGTTTGAACATGCATGAAAGTAGCATAAATGGATAGATTGCATTTTTCTGATAATTTTTCATATATAAATTATTTCATTTGGAGTTACGGTTTAATATCTATGAATTTTAGAAGTTTTGGTTATTTTTTTTAAATAAATAAATCATTTAAGATTTATTTAAATTCTAGAACTGGGTTACTGCATCAGCATGACGTCGGTGTGACATTAGCAGGTCAACTGGATCTGCCAGGTCAAACCTGACCGGTGGGGCCCATTGGTCAGTGACACAACTAACTAACAGAGTTAGTTAGTGTTAGGTTAAGCACCAATCTTGGTTAACTAGCAATAACTAAAACTAACTAATAATTAATAGGGGCGGGCCCACGCGTTAGTGAAACTGTGCTAACTAAACTAACTTAATTAACACTAAACTAATCCTAACCCAGGTTAGCTAAGGCCCTGGGCCCACATGTTAGTGACCTAGGGGAGTCAAACCCCTGGTCAGCGGGGTCTAACCCACCGGGGTTTAGTCGCCGGCGGCGACCGAACGCGGCGGAGGCACGGGTTTCGTGCTCCGGCGACCAAACGAGCGGTGGAGGGCATCTACGTGAAGCTGGGGAGCTGCTGCGTCGAGCGGTGGTGGTGGTTGGGCTCAGGGAGGTCGGAAAGGACACCGACGACGACGTTGGCGGCTGCCGGAGCTCGGGCGAGCTCGGGGTCATTGCTAGGAGGTGCGGAGCGGTGCTATGGGCTCCTAGGAACGCGGCGAGTGCGGTGACGCGCTCGGTTTTGATCCCGCATGGCTGTGGACATGACCGCGACGTGCAGAGGCGGTGGCGCATGTGGGCGACCTTCGTGCAGTTGCTATGGTGCATGAGAGTGAGAACGGAGAGGGGGAGGATGGAGCTGGGCTCACGGGGATCTCAGCGGAGCAGACGACGAGGTCGGGGGTGGTCGGAGCTGAGCAGGGCGGCGAGGTGGATCTCTGGTGACAGGCGGCGAGTACGAGGTCGAGGAGGCGTCTCCGGGGTGTGCAAGCGCTCGGGGCTCAGCTAGCTCGACGAAGCGGACGACGGCGGAGCTCGGGGACATGCCAAGGGGGCAAAGGGAAGGCGGTGGCTGCGGCTATGGTGAACGGCGGCGACGGGCTCCGCTCGGGAAGAGAGCAGAGAGGGGAGGGGAGAGAGCTGTGGGGAGGCGGGAGGTGCAGAGGGTCGAGGGGAGTGCTTTGCGCCCTCGGGTGCTTCCAACAGCGAGCAGGCAAGCAGGACGTGGCCGGCGCATGCGCGCGCGGATCAGGCACACGACCTCCTGCCTACTGGCAGGAGGTTGAAGATGGTGGCGGTTGCGGTGGGCTGGGCCACCAAGTGGACGAGCCAGGTGGGCTGCACAGGAGGTAAGCCCAGGTAGGTTTTCTCTCTTTTTTTTCTAATTCTTTCTGTTTTTCTATTTCTTCTATAGTTTCAGGGCTTTATTAAAAATACTTAGGCATAGTCAAAAATCATGAAACTTGCTCGAGCCCACTGTTTGGAATATATCCAACAGTAAACATTTAAGTTTATGATTATTTGGACATTTAAAATATTTAATAGCATTTAAATGTCCAAATGCAAATAACATATGATTTAATCCAGTGACCTTATGATGTCCTAGAAAAGTGTGCACCATTTTTGTCAGAGGTTCTAGACCAAGGCAAAGATGATGAACAATTTAGAAGGGCATTTGAGGTTCATTGAAAAAGATTTTAGTAAACCCTAGTTGGACTAAGGGGGTGTTGGGGGTTTCTATCATCCCCAATTCAACTTTCTGTGAAAAGTAAATTTGATGTCACTCTAATGCATGCACTGACTTGGGTTGTGACAACTCACCCCTACTAAACAAGAATCTCGTCCCGAGATTCAAGCGTAGGGTAAGATGAAGGGGAAACGCAAACTAACACAGTCTTCACGATTCAGGTTGCACTTTGTAAGAACGTTGATTCGTCACCATCTTTGTCTCGTCATCTTGCTCTGAGAACTCCAGTCAACATGGCAATGAGAGGAAAAGGAAACTCTAGAGGGATCGATCCTCTCGAAGATAGAACAACTCAGATCAACTCACGGAATGAGACATAGAAACATCTCTCGAGCTGAGACATTCAAACACTCCTCGGAAGGGATGGAAGAACAGATGACGGAGTTCCATTTGGTAGGTAACCATTCCACGCTTGAGAAGATGGTGAATGTGATGAAGTAGCGAGGAGATAATTGCCATGATTCCATAACGGGACACCTCGGGGGAGGTGACTCATAGAATTATTCCCTTACGTGGCAAAAAGAATTACTTTTCATATGTAGATCATTGAAACTTTTCATACCAGCCTAGGGAAAATCATAATTGATCTTTTTGGAGAGTTCGAAGAATTGACATGCTCAGACTAGGATGGATGATGTGGACAACCTTGTTGAAGACAACGCAATGGATGATTTTGCCCACTCTAGCTTTTGCCAATTTTGCTTATGCCACTCTAGAATTTGACATTTCATTTTTGCCACTCTTAGCTTTTGACAATATATCACTTTTTCCATTCAGTGGCAAAAGCAAAATTTTCAGGGTGGCAATTGTGATATATTGTCAAAAGCTAAGAGTGGCAAAAGTGAAATGAAAAATTATCGGTTTTGCCACGGAATGACATTGGTGATGTATTATCAAAAGCAAAGAGTGGCAAAATTGAGATGTCAAATTCTACAGTGGCATAAGCAAAATTGGCAAAAGCTAGAGTGGCAAAAACAAAGTTTTCCCCGGAAATGGATGGGACCCATGGTAGGACCACTTTTGAAGGTGATCCTGACCAGAAATTACGGAGAAGGGTAGTCCAAGGTTGAATGGCACAATGGCGGTGCAAGCTAGGAACAAAATGCTAATGCTGGGAATGATTCTAGTAATTGGGAGAAACTCAACAGTAGAGAGTGATTCCACTGTTTGAAAGGTTATGGCATAATAGAAGAAACTGAGAGCGGATCCCAATTAATGCCGATGATAAATCCTAGTGCTTGCGCGTGCTCTCAAGAACTTGAGCATTTCCGTATTCATCAAGGTTTTACCAATATCCGTGTCAAGGATCCTGGCAACACAACATACTACCATGATGAATAATGGTGGAGGATGCAGATGCAAGGAAAGATAACACATTCTTAGATTTCACCTTAGTGAGGCCAAGGGGTCAAAATCTGGATGATCGACCGAGAGACATTTAGCACTCCGCTTCTAATGTTCTCCTTGATGTGCTAGCATAACCCATTTATTGATATGGTTTGGTATCTAGAACATCAGGTAAAAGGTCGGACTTCGGGAACACAAAAATCCATAAGGAACAACTACTGGAATAAATTCTACGAGATCCTTATGGGGAGGTGGCCAACTTCTTCAATCAAGATACTACAATAATAGGTCTTCCGGCTGGGTGTGTTGGCCACGACACCCACCTTACCGAGTTACGGAGAGACCAATATTATAGCTCTTGGGACAAGTTCCAACCATCATATCTGCTTGAGATTCAGATCTGGTTGGTGTCAGGATATTCCAGACTCATCGAGTCTAGAAGGAAAAATGAAAGTTTGCAACACGAATCGACGAGATGACATTGTGAGATTCTCGGGAGATGAACTATGATAGCAAGCTCCAAAACATGAGCTGGTTCCGCTACAACATGTGAACACGCTGTCCCAGGAAAGCATGACCACGTAGTAGTGTTATAATAAAACACTACCATGTCTAGGTGGGGAACCATCATCGAAGATATCGGAGTCTTGTGCATGGCCTAATATTAACACAGCAAACTCCTTTTCCTTGAACAAATCAATCAGTGGCTCGGGTTGCTAGGGAATACATATGGAATGAGGGTTGCAAGTCTCCAAACCACAGAATACTTCGCACATATGCATAACTGACTTGGGATGGTACCAGAGGAAACAAAAACAATCTTTCTCGAACTCACGATGGCAACTTGCACCAAATGCACATGAATTCGAGGAAGTCACTTCTTCCATCCAAGCATAATCTTCATGAACGGAACACGAAGGCATTGCTTACAAAGTTTTCAACACTAGGTTGATGTTCAACATTAATCATGGGGGAGACAAAATGCTGCTGATGGGCTCAATGGCAACTCATCAGAATTTCCCTATCACTGGACTTCCACCATCATGTGAACATGGTTCAGGGAGTCCTGGATTAGGGGGTCTCCGGACAGCTGGACTATATCCTTTGGCCGGACTGTTGGACTATGAAGATACAAGATTGAAGACTTCGTCCCATGTCCGGATGGGACTCTCCTTGGTGTGGAAGGCAAGCTTGGCAATACGGATATGTAGATCTCCTCCCTTGTAACGGACTTTGTGTAACCCTAGCCCCCTCCGGTGTCTATATAAACCGGAGGGTTTAGTCTGTAGGACAACATACAATCATACCATAGGCTAGCTTCTAGGGTTTAGCCTCTATGATCTCGTGGTAGATCAACTCTTGTAATACTCATATCATCAAGATCAATCAAGCAGGACGTAGGGTATTACCTCCATCAAGAGGGCCCGAACCTGGGTAAACATCGTGTCCCCCGCCTCCTGTTACCATCTGCCTTAAACGCACAGTTCAGGAACCCCTACCCCAGATCCGCCGGTTTTGACACCGATATTGGTGCTTTCATTGAGATTTCCACTGTGTCGTCATCATAAGGAGGGATGGCTCGTCTTGTTGTCAAGAACAACATCACCTCTGGGGGAGCCCTGGCTCTAGGCCAAAACTCTCCGACTAGGCGGCTTCATCATGACCGCCCGCTCGGCCGCTGCAATGACAATGACTTCTCGGGTCATCGAAAATAGCCTCCACATCGGCTCGAAATTGACCGAGCATATGGATCCAATGGAGCTCTCCTCTTTGAACGATCTCTTGGATCGCATCGCCGCTCTAGGAGTCGCTACGGACTACGATCGGATTGGGCTTAAACCCGACCAAAGGGAGATTAACTCTCCGCCGGTCACCCATCAGATAGCGGTGGTGGAGGAACAATGCGCCGATTCTTCCTCTATCCTGAGGATGAACTATGTCCGGATTCCCGAGATCTCCGAGCCGGATACCCGTCCATGGGAGGACATCGCCCTAACCCTAAACCTAGAATCAGGCAGCATGCCGAACCTGCGGGGCAACATCCCGGAGCCCGAACTTCCAAGATCAGAAACTCCCCCGCCCCTGGATCTCCGATTGGGTCAAGGTCTGGACTTAAATCCACCCACCCACCCAACTATAAACGATCTTTCCCACATTAGGCAAGAGCCCCAAGAGACAGTACATCACTATTGGGCCAGATTCCTCCTTCTAATGAACAAGGTCAAGGACTGTCGCGAGGAATATGCAATTTCATTCTTTTGCAACAATTGGACGGACAAGGGAATCCTCAACGCCATAAGTCACCATGACATAGCACACTTTGCTGACTTGGCGGCCATAGTACGGAAATACTGTGCGATGGAAAGCACCTGGAAAACCCAAACAAAATTTTGGGATAATCCGGCTCTGACAAAACCCCCAATCCGAACTAAAAGGGTGCACTCTCATAAGTCGCCCGACTCAACTACAAAGAAGCAAAAGCCCACTACAAGGCGTGGAACCATATTGGAGGGATGGCTTAACTGGCCCTGCAAAATTCATAGTACAACGGATACCATACCAACACACAGCCTTAGAGCATGTTGGGTACTCCGGCAGGTGGCCAAGAGCGGTGAGGATCTCCTCATTCAAAACACCGCAGAGCACCATCCCGTGGATAACAATACAGTATTGTCAATCTTCGAGACCTTCGCATCAAATAATAGGCGTAAGCGAGCACTCTGCAGCCTTGCCGAAGTCTTCCACATGGCAGCAATAAATCCATGGAGCGACATGGCTATCACCTTCAATGCCAGTGACGAACCTAATTTCTAAATAGCCCAAGCACCAGCCGCCTGGGTCCACAGTCCAATTATGTACGGCTTTCGGCTTACTAAAGTGCTCATGGACGGCGGCAGCGGATTAAACCTCATTTATGAGGAGACTCTTCAAGAAATGGAAATAGACAGAAACCGCATTGAGCAAAGCAGCACGACCTTCCGAGGAATCATCCCCAGTCGGGAGGCACTTTGGGCTGGCAAAATCACACTAGATGTGGTATTCGGCACTCCGAAGAACAACAGGTCCGAAGAAATTACATTCCAAGTGGCCCTGTTCAGTAGCGGATACCACGCCCTTCTAGGGCGGGAGGCATTCACGATCTTCCAAGCCACACCCCATTATGGGCATATGAAACTCGAAATGCCTGGGCCTAATGGAATCATCATTCTAGCTAGTGATCCGGACACAGCAGTCCGCACCGAGAACAAAACATCCGCACTAGCCCTCAAGGCATTATCCGAAGCCCTTGCGGCGGAGGAATTAACTGTGCTGCGCTCCATAGTGGACAGGGACGACGTGATACTCGACAAAAGATCCAAGTCCACCTCTTTCAAACCAGCGGATGAAATAGTCAAATTCCATGTCCATCCAATGGACCCCACAAAAACAGCATCCATCGGGGCAAAGTTAAATCCCGCCGTAGACTCCACACTACGGGAGTTCCTGCGTGAGAATTGGGACATATTCGCCTGGCATCCTTCAGACATGCCAGGAATCCCATGCATGCTGGCCGAGCATAGCCTTAACATTCTAAAGGGATTCAAGTCGGTCAAGCAAACTCTTCGGCATTTCTCCGAACCTAAGCGACAAGCCACAGGAGAGGAGCTAGCCAAGTTACTGGAGGCCGGATTCATTAGAGAAATGAAACATTCGGACTAGCTAGAAAACCTGGTAATGGTACCAAAGAAGGACAAATCCTGGCGCCTATGCGTCGACTTCAAGGACCTTAATAAGGCTTGCCCAAAGGATCCCTTCCCCCTCCCTCACATCGATCAAATTATCGACGCCACCGCAGGACACGACTCATTGTGCTTCCTCGACGCATACTCCGGTTACCACCAAATTAAGATGGTGGAGTCCGATCAAGCCACAACGGCATTTATCACTCCATACGGCCCCTTCTGTTTTAACAAAATGCCCTTCGGGCTCAAAAATGTCGGCGCAACGTATCAACGCATGATTCAGACATGTCTGGAAGAGCAGATCGGCAAAACAGTGGAGGCATACGTAGATGATGTGGTCGTTAAAACCAGACACATCGACTCCTTAATAGACGACTTGAGGCTCACGTTTGACAATCTCCGAACATACGACATTAAGCTCAATCCGAAAAATGCGTTTTCGGCGTACCCGCCGGAAAGCTCCTGGGCTTCATCGTCTCCAGTCGAGGAATTGAAGAAAATCCGGCTAAAATCCGAGCTCTGTCGCAGTTGGCTATCCCAACTGACCTCAAGCAAATCCAGAAGTTAACTGGATGTGTGGCGTCCTTAAGCCGATTTATCTCCTGATTAGGAGAAAAGGCACTCCCCCATTATCGCCTTCTTTGGTGCACCGAACACTTCGAGTGGACGGACGCAGCCATGGCCGGATTGGAAGAAATAAAAGCCATCCTAGCCACCAACCCAATCTTGGTCGTGCCAAATGTCGGCGAACCAATGATGTTATATATAGCGTCAACTCACCAAGTTGTAAGCGCAGTGCTCGTCATCGAACGAGAGACGGACGAACATAAGTTCCCACTTCAAAAGCCGGTATATTATGTATCCACTGTCCTCACTCCATGCAAATCACGGTACCCACATTATCAAAAGATAGCATACGCGGTATTCATGGCATCCCGGAAATTACGACACTACTTTCAAGAGTGTTCAATTACGGTGGCCTCAAAAGTACCACTCAACGACATAATAAACAACCGCAATGCCACGGGCCGGATTGCCAAATGGGCTATTGAGCTCCTCCCGTTCGACATAACATATAAACCACGGTGAGCCATTAAGTCGCAAGTACTGTCCGATTTCGTCGCCAAGTGGACAGAAGCCAAACTCCCTAAAGAGTACGGCGCGTACCCCAATTGGATCATGCACTTTAACGGCTCTAAAATGCTGGCTGGTCTGGGGGTTGGCGTCGTCCTGGCGTCCCCCACCGGAGAAACAGTCCAATACGTACTCCAAATACTATACACAGACTCCAACAACGCAGTCGAATACGAAGCCCTATTACATGGTCTCCGGATGGCAGTTTCCATGAGCATTCAACGCCTGTAGGTGCGTGGGGACTCGAACCTCGCAATATCTCAAATAAATGGAGACTTTGATGCCAAGGATCCAAAAATGGGGCATATCGCAACGTCTTCCTCAAAATGTCAGCTCAGTTCAAGGGGCTTGAATTCCACCATGTGGCTCGGGAAAACAATCAAGCGGCAGATATCCTCGCCCGTATCGGCGCTAAGCGCGATCCTGTCCCACCTAACATCTTCTTGGAAAGGCTGTTTAAGCCATCCGTGGTATGGGAAGGGGACACCGGTAAACATAGTTCGGACTCGGCCACAACACTAGATACCAAACACTCTGACACAATCGGAGGCTCTGCCATCAAAATAACACCTTCAGCCCATGTGGTAATGGCGGTCATCGCCCCGTGGACAGAACCATTCCTGGCCTACCTAACCAGGCAGGAACTAGCCGAGGACCAAAACGAGGCACGCTGCATAGTGCGGTGATCTAAAGCCTACAAGGTCCACGAGGGAGAGCTTTATAAGAAAAGCACTACCGGAGTCCTTCAAAGGTGCATCTCCGAAGAGGAAGGGTGGAAGATTTTGGCAGAAATCCATGCTGGACTCGGCGGCCACCACGCCGCAGCCCGGGCCCTTGTAAGAAAGGCCTTCCGTACAGGTTTCTATTGGCCGACGGCCCGAGCGGATGCACAGGATCTGCTCCAACGTTGTGTCGGTTGCCGGCTTTTTGCAAACCAAAGCCATATGCTGCCTACCTCTCTCCAAACAATCCCCATTACTTGGCCCTTTGCGGTCTGGGGGCTTGATATGGTCGGACCCCTCAAAGGGGGAACCTATAAGAAAAAATACTTACTGGTCATGGTGCATATATTCACCAAATGGATAGAAGCCAAACCCGTTAAAACATCTAAATCCAGACCGGTGGTAGAGTTTATATCTGGGGTTGTACACTGTTATGGCATCCCCCACAACATCATCACTGACAATGACAGGAACTTTACAGTCGACGAGGTAAAACTTTGGTGCAACAACATGGGCATCAAGCTCGATTATGCTTCTATCTATCACCCGCAAACCAACGGTCAAGTCGAGCGAGCAAATGGTCTTATCATGGGCGGAATCAAACCCAGATTGGGGGCTTCTTATACAGAAGCTTAATATAACTATTTTTCTGGGCTTTATGCCCCACACGTGTGTTATTCTTCCACATGTACCTTTTTTCACCATTATATGCATTGATATGACTTAAGTTTTGGCCAAGTTGGGTTGCCTGGCTCTTGTATTTATGCCCTACGTTCCCATTAATTCGTCTAGGGCATAAGGGGAGCACCTCTGCGATTGTTACTGCCGGGTCAGCCGGATGTGTACCTCAGACTGGGTGAAGCCGAAAGCTAGCGTTCTTAAGGGAATATTCGGTCGGTGAACAAAAGATGACTTTTATTTATTTTGATACATGTCCCCCAGATGCTTATAACCTGCGTCTCTTTTCGCAGTTCGAACATGCACAGTAGGGCATGCGTACCTAGGGAAAGGAACCCTTAACGGAACTATTCTCCCTGGAAGATGTTTCTTACTATCCATGTAATATAACATAGCTAGTTGGTTACTTGTCTGTTCAAGAACTTATGACCCCTACGCCTGGTTTCCACGCATACCCCGGTTTTTACATAACCGAGCGAGTATTCGGATACACTCCTGACTATCGGGTCGAGAGGTCGAAGGGAAAAGGTCCTCCATGACAAATGATTTATAATCCAACTAAGGACATTATATATGTCACTTAAAGTACACAGTCACTAAAACTGACTAAATTCTTCTTCTATACCATCCAACAGGCTGTCTAGCCTACAATCCTATTGGGAATACTTTGCGGCTAATTCTACTTGGTCATACACCAAACTGACGGGGATCTCTTTCCCATCGGGCCCCACAGGTCTGACCTCGGCCATGTGGTTTGGGTCAGCTTTGGTATATCGCGTCTTCACCATGGCCCATGCTCCCCTTGCACCCTATTGGCAGGCTGATATCTTCCATAATCGGAAGCGCCGCCCGCTCCCTTGAGCTTCTCTATAAGCTCCCCCATGCCTCCTGGCGGGGAGGCGGATGGCGACAAGGCTTGGGCAATATCCTGCATCACCTGCCAAACTTGTTCGTGCAGTTGTGAGAGCTCTGGTAGAAGATCACCCGCAGACCCGGGCATCTCCTCCGCGGGACGACCCGTCAGCATACCTGCAGACATAACTCTGTTAGCCGGCTTCTTCGCCGAACTCTTTCAAAAGTTCGTTCAAGCACTTCCTAAAAATGCTGCGCCGAAGCCGCTTATTCTCCTTCACGGAGTCCACAAGCTGGGCTCGGACATCTTTCAGTTCCACGCACAGCCGGATATTGGCATCCTGGAGATTATTTTTCTCCTACCTGACCCACGTAAGCACGCGCTCGCCAGCATTTAGCTGTCGATTAGCATGTTGCGCACTCTCCGTCACGGCCTCTGGATTCGCTCCGGAGTCATCTGCAACATCTATTGTTAGATTTGCATACATGCCTCATACTATCTGCTACCTGTCATTCTTTGCAATGGAAACAAGTGTTACCTGAGGGGGCCTTCTCGGACTCCTTCAACGTGGCAATCGCGGCCCATAGCTGGGCTTTGCGCTCTTCCAGCTCTTGAGACAATTGGGTATTCTTCTCTGCAAGAACCTGCACAAATAATGATCCTTAAATCAGTTGTGTCAATTGTTTCAAGTCTCCGGGGCTACTGATATATATAATCGTCAGATTTTCTTACCCGTATATCCTTTACATACTAGTCCGTGGCTCTAGCAAGACCGTTTTGAGCAGCACGGATGTACGCGGCCCCTGAGTTGAAGGCATCGAATGCCTCTTGGGAGAAACAAGCGTCACGGAGTATGCCCCGGCGACGCCTGTGATTCATGGCACTTTCCACTTCAGAATTTGTAGCGGATAGTCTATACGCATCCTCTATAGGAGGAGCATCCGGCGTTCGCCCCGTGTTAACTTCCACCTCTATGTCCGGCACTGGAGCCCGACTGGCGGAGGCATGATCGGCAACCTTTCCGGATATAGTCCGGCGAGCATTTTTCCTACTAGGAAACATGGATGTCATTATATTTTAAGAAATACGGCAACCACGGAGCGAGGTTCGGTATCATACCTCTGCGCCGACGTCTCAGTCCTAACCGCCTTCCTTTTTAGCCTATCCGGCTTCGGTGTCCCTTGTTGGCGAGTCACTGCAGGTTCGGCATAGCGTCGCGAGGGCTTTCCCTGAAAAACACCATATGTGTATGGTAGGTGAAGTGCATAAAAGGGGATCCTTCTCGGAAGTTGGGACTCTGGTTTTTCTTACATGCGAGGCAGGGAGTAGCCCAGGATAGTCCGCTATGATGGCCACCATGGCATCATCGCAGCTCAATTGATAGAATTTCCTGTCGATCAGCTCCACAAATATGTTCGGATCCTATTCGAGTCCAGGATCAAGGGCCCGGTCAGGGTCCTTCGGTTGTGGAGGTGTACTATTGACCTCCCTTACAGCTTTTCGCAGTTCCTGCCATGAAACGGCAAGGTGAGTATTTATGACGAAGAATGTGGGATGGTTGGGAGTAAAAAGTGACAGCTCACCCAGCTTGGAGGGTTGTACATGGAGAATCCATCCCGTGGCTTAATACGGATGAACTCCTCTTCCTCTCCCTTGAACAAAGCGGACAAATTTTTTGCTAGAGCAGCAGCTGAGTCCGGTCCATTACGCCCGCAGCGGGTGGCATCATCTTCCCCATCAAAGTGCCACATGGGTTTCCCTCTATATTGAAGTGGCTGCAACCCCCGCATTATACATATTGATATAACCTCGATTATTGTCAATCCAGATTGAGCCAGCGCTTTTATCCGGCCCATCAGGTAAATGACTTCTCCACTATCTTCCTCCTGAGGGCTTCGTGGGCGCCAGCTTCGGCGTTTCTTCAAAGGGGCATTGTCGAACTCGGGAAGACCCATCCAAATAGGATCTAGAAGGGGGACGTCCTCCATGTAAAACCACTCCGAAGGCCAGTCTTCGGACGTCTCCTTCGGGGTACCGGACAGGTATCCGGTCCCGGCGATGCGCCATATTTCGGCTCCGCCCACTTGATATATTGACCCCTCCTGTGTACGGGGCATGAGGCAGAATAGCCTCTTCCACAGCTCGAAATGAGCTTCGCAGCCCAGAAACAGCTCGCAAAGGGCAACATAACCAGCGATGTGTAATATGGAAGCGGGGGTGAAATTATGCAACTGGAGGCCATAAAACTCCAGGAGCCCGCGGAGGAACAGATGGATTGGAAATCCAAGTCCCCTTAGTAAATAAGGGACAAGGCATACCCGCTCCCCCTTGGAGGGATTGGGGAAGCTCTCCGCTTGCTCCCCGCCATTATAGGTGGCGAACCCGGCTCGAACGGGGACCATATATGCTGGAGGGAGAAATCCCTGGGTTTGTAACTCTACTAATTGGTTGTGTAGGACAAAAAACTTCTCCCAATCACCAGGCTTAGGGCTACGGGAGCGGGAGGAGGAGCTGCGATGGCCGACCATGTTGGAATGGATTTTTTCGAGCGTGCTCTGATGGATACTCACCGTGGGAGGATGGTGTGGTCTGGATCTAAGAATCCTCGTCTCTTTAATAGACAGTTTACTTACATGGCTAGGGTGGCAAATGTAAAAATGCCCTGGCTCCTCGCATTTGCTCGACACGTGGAAGGTAGCCCTTATTGGGCGCGGAAGCCGAGAAGTGCAACATTTATGCGGAGCCGAACACTACTCAGCAGATATTCAGAATTTGGAGAAGAACCTGCCTTGCAATGCCGAAGACAATCTGTGCACCGGACTCATCGTCATTGAAGCCTGGTTCGGAGGCTACTGAGGGAGTCCTGGATTAGGGGGTCTTTGGACAGCCGGACTATATCCTTTGGACAGACTGTTGGACTATGAAGATACAAGATTGAAAGCTTCGTCCCGTGTCCGGATGGGACTCTCCTTGGCGTGGAAGGCAAGCTTGGCAATACGGATATGTAGATCTCCTCCCTTGTAACCGACTTTGTGTGACCCTAGCGCCCCCCGGTGTCTATATAAACCGGAGGGTTTAGTCTGTAGGATAACATACAATCATACCATAGGCTAGCTTCTAGGGTTTAGCCTCTACGATCTCGTGGTAGATCAACTCTTATAATACTCATAACATCAAGATCATTCAAGTAGGACGTAGGGTACTACCTCCATCAAGAGGGCCGGAAACTGGGTAAACATCATGTCACCCGCCTCCTGTTACCATCCGCCTTAGACACACAGTTCGGGACCCCCTACCCAAGATCCGCCGGTTTTGACACCGACAACGGTGATAGCATTGGTCAAACCAAAAGATGTAATGGTGTATGCTCGAGGGATCAACCATGA
Source organism: Triticum monococcum (assembly GCA_034509565.1). Lineage (NCBI taxonomy): Eukaryota > Viridiplantae > Streptophyta > Magnoliopsida > Poales > Poaceae > Triticum > Triticum monococcum. The sequence continues at coordinate 490,949,415 of CM067846.1, forward strand.
GTAAGACAACATTACGAACATCGTTGGTTCTGATTTGACTTGACGATAGCCCATACTCAAGTCAAAGTTTTGACAAGGCAATAGATCCAACAACTTATCACGAAGACCAATCGAGGAGATATCATCTTTCTTCAACACACACACACACACACACAAATATATCCCCTAACATGAACTAAGTCAGACAAGCTTTATCTTCCAACTCTCCAAGTTGTTGTTTGGCTTAACCAACTAGCTCAGGGGTATCCAACAAAGATTCTTGGAGAATGGGTGGTTTGGAGGAACCAACATGATCACGAACTCAACATAGCGGTCAGGTGACAACCTGGTAATACTTCCGAGAAGATATTCGGAACATCACAAACCACCGATATGTTACTAAGCTCAAGAACAATCTTGCTCTTCATGGCAAGACGATATGATCAAATAAGCAAGGATTGACACTATCCTAACTCATTGATCGAAAATAAGCAAGGACTAGGTAGCACGATCAACCTTAGGGTGATGATTCAATAATCAACACGTTAAGGATAAGATTATTGTCCATTAACTACCAAGCAACACAGTTCCTAGGAGTGTTAATTTCACACATCACGGTTTACTTGTCGGCATTCACAACCATGACCCATACTAGGTCTAAAACAATGATCCTTCCGGCGATCACAACCATGACCAACACTTGGTCCTGAGCAACCCGATGGCCTTTCTGCCATTCTCAACAGTGCAGAGTTCATACCTTAGTGTGCAAATTTTATTAAATGTTGACCCATGGTGTGACCTACTTTCGAGCGTGTCCGTAACCGTGGACTCGGCTATCGATAGATTAATACACTCTGTAGAGGTAGCGCACTGTACCCACACCACGGAACCCATGGCCTCGTACTCCCATTCGGGTGGACCAACGGCATTCCGACGAAACCCCTCCATTGCCATCACACTCTCTCGACCACTCCGACCCACTACCCAACTGGGCTTGTCTTGGGTGGCCCCGTGTCTACCAAAGACACAACAACCACCGTCGTGGCCAAATGTCCCTCACCGGGACCGGTACCAAAAATCTCAACAACGGGCTCACAAGGTTATGTCTGCTTACTGGGCCAAGGTATCGCACGCCCATAACCTTCCCTAGTTGGAGGCACTGACCAGAGGCATGACAATGGACCAAATAAAGGCCGTCTCATACAGGCAAATGTGGTTGCACTGGAAAAAACTCGATTTAGTGGCACCATGACCCGGTCAACGATATATTCAAGTTGGATTATTATCAGGTTCAACTTAAATTGAAAATAACCGGTGTCATAGTATGCCACGAAGTGCAATCAATAACATATGCATCATATAGTACCGGAAAAGACTGAGTCAACTATATCAACACTAAGCATAACCATCAGCAACTCTGGACACTCCTCTGGTCAAGACTAAACCTCACATTAAACAACATCTTTTCTAACAGGTTTTACCATTTTCTCATGCAAGAAAAAATGTCATCAATTAATTACTTATTTCCATAACCACATTGTTTCGCTCATAACAAAATAAATTCTAGTTTCTTTATAAACTAGGTTAGCTCTAAACTTTCTGTAACACAAGCATATTATCTTAAACAAGCACTTAACAGAATATAAATAACACAATAATGATCTATATGCATGGATTAAATCATTCATTCAAGTAAAATAAATCACAAACATTGCAATGGCACCATGTAAATGTTGTTGTGGCTTGCCTTAGTGCAGATGAGGTTCACAAGCCTCCTGGTGATCCTCAAGACAAGCCTCACTGCTCTAAAAACAATTGCAAACACAAAAATAAATCATCAAGAACCCTCCTGAAATTCACCAGAAAATCTAGGCAGTAGGGAAAAATCCTATTTTTGGTGAGCTGCTAGATTTCTTTGTAAAGAACACTATGCAAAAAAGAATCAATTCATTTGGACTTATGGTTGAAAATTTATAGCTGTTTGAAGCTCTCTGGATAAATATGAATTTGAATTTAAATAATCAGACTAGAGGGGGGTGACGTCGAAGGCGTAAAGCCTCAAGGCGCCACCACTCGTACCGCTTCGCGCGCGTACTGAGTGGCTGACTAGCGGGCCCCGCTAGTCAGGTGAGGGGAGAGGGAGAAGGAAATAGAGGAGGTCACGGCTTCGCGGGAGCTTACGCCGGCGACGAGGGCTTCTTGGCCAAAACTAGTGGGATGGATCGAGAGAGGGGATCGAGGCGCACCTGCCCGTACCCGTAGCATAGCTAGGGGTGGTCGGACGGCGTCGGAATCGACCTCGCAAGCGGAGGCAGAGGGCGGAGGTCGCCGGAGACGAAGACGACGATGAACAATGGCAACTCCAGGGGCTCCAACCAGGTGGAACAGCACCACCGGAGAGTGGCGGAGGCCCTGGAAGGATTGCCCAGGCCTGGGAGGGGCTGGAGCTACTGTGACGACCTGAGTGGATTGCCGGCGAGCTCGAGCTCGGGGACGGCGGCCCGTGGCCTGCCCGGTCGGGCTACAGTTCTCTATGATGTTGTGGGTGTGTGGGAGTGGAAGATGGTGCTCGAGGAGGCTGGGGGTGGCTCCATTTATAGGCGAGTAGCGAGGGGGGATCGGGCTCCGTCGTTGACACCTGGACATGGTGCCCGGTGACGAGCGGCGTCAATGAAAGGGGGAGAGGGCGACGCAGCTCACGCGGGGACTATGGTCGAACGGGGACGAGCACAGAATCGAGGAGAAGGTGACGAGCACAGTGCACGTCGCACTGTTACGCTGGCCGGACCATGCCTGTGCTTGCTGCGGCAAGCTCCGGCGTCGGTGAGTGCCAGGGGAGAGTTAAGGGGTTTTGGACAAAGATGGTGGCGAGGTTTGGCATGCTATGGCAGTCGCGGAAGCGAGCACGCGCGAAACAGAGCGCTCTGTGGCACTCAGAGCGCGTCGACACGCAGGCTGGCATCGTGTACACGCGTGGTCACCGCTTGAACTTTGCCCTCAGGCCGACCTACGTCCAAAGTTCATGTCTGGCTTGTTGTTCGTGGTAGTTTTGAAGATTACCATGATTTGGTTTGGACCCAGACGAAGTAGAAGAGATTTCATAAGCCAAGTAAGTTTCTGATCTGTAACTTTGAGAGATTACTGAGGTCAAACGGCTGGGAGTTTGGGGCTGGGTTTTGGAGGCTAGCAATCATCTACTAAGGTGATGATGCACAATAAAATCAGCCTCATTGGAGCAAGTAAAATGGTAGTTGCTGTAGAAACCACCATTTCTGTCCAAAACGGAAAATATTTCCTGTAGCAAAAATATTCCAAAAAGTGGTACAATATTTTTGCTCAGGAAGGTGCCCCAGGGTTCAAAGAATATTTGTGAATTTTCTCAGATTTTTGTGGGCAAGAAAAATTGAGGTTTCTTTGGAGCACATTGCTCTAGCTAGGGTTTAAGAGAAGAAAATGAATATTTTTCATTAAAGAAAAATATCCCAAATATTATTATGAGGTGAACCAGAGAGGAAGTGATGATTAGAGAGGTTGATGAGGCGTTTGGGTGAAAGCCAAGGGTACCCAAGTGTTTAATTCCACATGAAAAGATTCAAAAACTCCAAATTTAAAATCAATTCAAATGAAAATCAGGCAAATCAAAGAGGGCAAAACCCAGCTGCCACATGTCTATATCAGGACTTAGAGTCATCTAGATCGGTGTAAAAAGCTTGCATCGACGTAACTCTTTACGACGAACTCTTTTATCACCTCCATAACAGAGAAATATTTCCTTAGTTCTCTAAGGATAATTTTGACTGTTGTCCAGTGATCTACTCCAAGATCACTATTGTACTCCCTTGCCAAAATCATGGTAAGGTATACAATAGGTCTGGTACACAACATAACATACTTTATAGAACCTATGACTGAGGCATAGGGAATGACTTTTCATTCTCTTTCTATTTTCTGTTGTGGCCCGGTTTTCAGTCTTTACTCAACTTCACACCTTGCAACACAGGCAAGAACTCCTTCTTTGACTGTTCCATTTTGAACTACTTCAAAATCTTGTCAAGGTATGTACTCATTGAAAAATATATCAAGCATCTTGATCTATCTCTATAGATCTTGATGCTCAATATGTAAGTAGCTTCACCGAGGTCTTTCTTTGAAAAACACCTTTCAAACACTCCTTTATGCTTTCCAGAAAATTCTACATCATTTCCGATCAACAATATGTAATTCACATATACTTATCAGAAAGGTTGTAGTGCTCCCACACACTTTCTTGTAAATACAGGCTTCGCCACAAATCTGTATAAAACCATATGCTTTGATCACTTTATCAAAGCATATATTCCAACACCGAGATGGTTGCACCAGTCCATAGATGGATTGTTGGAGCTTGCAAACTTTGTTAGCACCTTTTGGATTGTCCAAACCTTCTTGTTGCATCATATACAACTCTTCTTTAAGAAACCCATTAAGGAATGCAGTTTTGACATCCATTTGCCAGATTTCATAAAATGTGGCAATTGCTAACATGATTCGGACAGACTTAAGCATCACTACAAGTGAGAAAATCTCATCATAGTCAACACCTTAAACTTGTCGAAAACTTTTTTCAACAATTCGAGCTTTGTAGATAGTAACACTACTATCAGCGTTTGTCTTCCTCTTGAAGATCCATATATTCTCAATGGCTTGCCGATCAATGGGCAAGTCCACCAAAGTCCACACTTTGTTCTCATACATGGACTCTATCTCAGATTTAATGGCCTCAAGCCATTTTGCAGAATCTGTGCTCATCGTCGCTTCCTCATAGTTCGTAGGTTCGTCATGCTCAAGTAACAAGACCTCCAGAACAGGATTACCATACAACTCTGGTGTGGATCTTACTCTGGTTGACCTACGAGGTTCGGTAGTAACTTGATCAGAAGTTTCATGATCATCATCATTAGCTTCCTCACTAATTGGTGCAGGAATCACTAGAACTGATTTCATTGATGAACTACTTTCCAATAAGGGAGCAGGTACAATTACCTCATCAAGTTCTACTTTCCTCCCACTCACTTCTTTCGAGAGAAACTCCTTCTCTAGAAAGGATCCATTCTTAGCAACGAATATCTTGCCTTCGGATCTGCGATAGAAGGTGTACCCAACAGTCTCCTTTGGGTATCCTATGAAGACACATTTCTCCGATTTGGGTTCGAGCTTAACAGGTTGAAGCTTTTTCACATAAGCATCGCAGCCACAAACTTTAAGAAACGACACCTTAGGTTTCTTGCTAAACCACAGTTCATACGGTGTCGTCTCAACGGATTTTTAGACAGTGCCCTATTTAACGTGAATGCAGTTGTCTCTAATGCATAACCCCAAAATGATAGTGGTAATTCGGTAAGAGACATCATAGATTGTAGCATATCTAATAAAGTATGGTTATGACATTCGGACTCACCATTACATTGTGGTGTTAACTATTCCACATTGTTTGAAATGAAGACCAAACTCGTAACTCAAATATTTGTTTCCGCGATGAGATCATAGAAACTTTATTTTCTTGTTACGATGATTTTCCACTTTACTCTGAAATTCATTGAACTTTTCAAATGTTTCGGACTTTTGTTTCATCAAATAGATATAGGCATATCTTCTCAAATTATCTATGAAGGTCAGAAAATAATGATACCCTCCACGAGGCTCAACACTTATGTATTATTTACAATAAGTTAGTTGCTCGCTCCATTGTTCCGGAGAACAGAGTTTTAGTCATCTTGCCCATGAGGCATGGTTCACAAGCATCAAGTGATTCATAATCAAGTGATTCCAAAAGCCCATCAGCATGGAGTTTTTTCATGCGCTTTGCACCAATATAACCTAAACGGGAGTGCCACAAATAAGTTGCACTATCATTATTAACTTTGCATCTTTGACTTCAATATTATATATGTGTATCACTACGATCGAGATTCAATAAACCATTTATATTGAGTGTATGACCATAGAAGGTTTTATTCATGTAAATAGAACAACAGTTATTCTTTGACTTAAATGAATAACTGTATTGTAATAAACATGATCCAATCATATTTATGCTCAATGCAAACAACAAATAACATTTATTTTAGGTTCAACACTAATACCGAAGGTAAAGGGAGTGTGTGATGGTGATCTTATCAACCTTGTAATCACTTCTAACTCACATCATCACCTCGCCCTTAACTAGTCTCTATTTATTTTGCAACTCCTGTTTCGAGTTACTACTCTTAGCAACTGAACCAGTATCAAATACTGAGGGGTTGCTATAAACACTAGTAAAGTACATATCAATAACATGTATATCAAATATACTTTTGTTCACTTTGCCATCCTTCTTATCCGCCAAGTATCTAGGGCAGTTCCACTTCCAGTGACCATTTCCTTTGCAGTAGAAGCACTCAGTTTCAGGCTTGGGTCTAGCTTTGGGCTTCTTCATGGGAGTGGCAACTTGCTTGCCATTCTTCTTGAAGTTCCCTTTCTTTCCCTTGCCCTTTTACTTGAAACTAGTGGTCTTGTCAACCATCAACACTTCATGCTTTTCTTGATTTCTACCTTCGCTGATTTCAGCATCGCGAAGAGCTCGGGAATCGTTTTCGTCATCCCTTACATATTATAGTTCATCATGAAGTTCCAGTAACTTGGTGATAGTGACTAGAGAACTCTGTCAATCACTATATTATCTCGAAGATTAACTCCCACTTGATTCAAGCGATTGTAGTACTCAGACATTCTGAGCACATGCTCATTGGTTGAGCTATTCTCCTCCATCTTGTAGGCAAAGTACTTGTCAAAGGTCTCATACCTCTCGACTCGGGCATGAGTCTGAAATACCAATTTCAGCTCTTGGAACATCTTATATGCTCTATGGCGTTCAAAACGTTTTTGAAGTCGCGGTTCTAAGCCGTAAAGCATGGCGCAATAAACTATCATGTAGTCATCATACCGAGCTTGCCAAACATTCATAACGTCTGTATCTGCTCCTGCAATAGGTCTGTCACCTAGTGGTGCATCAAGCACATAATTCTTCTGTGCAGCAATGAGGATAATCCTCAGATCATGGATCTAGTCCGCATCATTGCTACTAACATCTTTGAACATAGTTTTCTCTAGGAACATATCATAAATAAAACGATGAAGCTATACGCGAGCAATTGATCTACAACATAGATATGCAAATACTACCAGGACTAAGTTCATGATAAATTTAAGTTCAATTAATCATATTACTTAAGAACTCCCACTTAGATAGACATCCCTCGAATCATCTAAGTGATCACGTGATCCATATCAACTAAACCATGTCCAATCATCACGTGAGATGGAGTAGCTTTCAATGGTGAACATCACTATGTTCATCATATCTACTATATGATTCACGCTCGACCTTTCGGTCTTAGTGTTCCAAGGCCATATCTGCATATGCTACGCTCATCAAGTTTAACCCGAGTATTCTGCGTGTGCAAAACTAGCTTGCACCCATTGTATGTGAACGTAGAGCTTATCACACCCGATCATGACGTGGTGTCTCGGCACGATGAACTGTCGCAACCGTGCATACCCAGGGAGAACACTTATACCTTGAAAGTTTTAGTAAGGGATCATCTCATAATGCTACCATCGTACTAAGCAAAATAGGATTCATAAAAGATAAACATCACATGCAATCAAAATATGTGACATGATATGGCCATCATCATCTTGTGCCTTTGATCTCCATCTCCAAGGTACCGTCATGATCTCCATCATCACCGGCATGACACCATGATCTCCATCATCTTGATCTTTATCAACGTGTCGTCACATGGTCGTCTCGCCAACTATTTCTTTTGCAACTATTGCTATCGCATAGCGATAAAGTGAAGCAATTATATGGTGCTTGCATCTTATGCAACAAAGAGACAACCATAAGGCTCCTGCCAGTTGCTGATAACTTTAACAAAACATGATCGTCTTATACAACAATTTATATCTCATCACGTCTTGACCATATCACATCACAACATGCCATGCAAAAACAAGTTAGACATCCTCTACTTTGTTGTTGCAAGTTTTATGTGGCTGCTATGGGCTTAGCAAGAACCGTTCTTACCTACGGCATAAAATCCACAATGTGGTATAGTGATTGCTTTTTGATCTTCAGAAAGAACCATGTTCATTGAATCCGATTCAACTAAAGTTGGAGAAACAGACACCCGCCAACCACCTGTGTGCAAAGCATGTCGGAACAACCAATCTCATGAACATGGTCATGTAATGTCGGTCCGGGCTGCTTCATCCAACAATACCGCCGAATCAAGAAACAACTAGTGACTGCAAGCAATATGTATATACCCAAGCCCACAAGTCCTTTGTGTTCTACTCGTGCAAATAACATCTACGCATAGACCTGGCTCGGATGCCACTATTGGGGAATGTAGTATTTCAAAAAAAACACTACGATCAGGCAAGATCTATCTAGGAGAAGCATAGCAACGAGCTGGGAGAGTGTATCCACGTACCCTCGTAGACCGAAAGCGGAAGCGTTTAGTAACGCGGTTGATGTAGTCGAACGTCTTCGTGATCCAACCGATCCAAGTACCGAAGGCACGGCACCTCGGCGATCTGCACACGTTCAGCTCGATGACGTCCCTTGAACTCTTCATCTAGTTGAGGCCGAGGGAGAGTTTCGTCAGCATGACGGCATGGTGATGGTGATGATGAAGTTACCGAAGCAGGGCTTCGCCTAAGCACTACGACAATATAACCGAGGTGGAAAACTATGGAGGGGGGCACTGCACACGGCTAAGGAAAATCTTGGAGTGCCTTTAGGGTGCCCCCTGCCCACATATATAAAGGAGGGAGGAGCAGGAGGCCGGCCTAGGAGGGGGCACCTATAGGGGGTGTCCAACTAGGATTCCCAATCCTAGTTGGAGTCCCCTTCCTTTTCCAAGAGGGGGAGAGGGAGAAGGAAAGAGAGGGGGGCACCGCCCCCTCCCTAGTCCAATTCGGACTTGCCATGGGGGGGCGCGGCCAACCCTTAAGGCCCTTCTCTCCTTTCCCATATGTCCCATTAAGGCCCACTACTACCCTCAGCGAATTCCCATAACTCTTCGATACTCCAAGAAATACCCGAATCACTCAAAACCTTTCCGATGTCTGAATATAGCCTTCCAATATATCGGTTTTTACGTCTCGACCATTTTGAGACTCCTCGACATGTCCGTGATCTCATCCGAGACTCTGAACAACCTTCGGTACATCAAATCACATAACTCATAATACAAATCGTCATTGAACGTTAAGCGTGCAGACCCTACAGGTTCGAGAACTATGTAGACATGACCGAAACACATCTCCGGTCAATAACTAATAGCGGAACTTGGATGCTCATATTGGCTCCTACATATTCTATGAAGATCTTTATCGGTCAAACCGCATAACAACATACGTTGTTCCCTTTGTCATCGGTATGTTACTTTCCTGAGATTCAATCATTGGTATCACCATACCAAGTTCAATCTCGTTATTGGAAAGTCTCTTTACTCATTCCGTAATGCATCATCCCGCAACTAACTCACTAGTCACATTGATTGCAAGGCTTATAGTGATGTGCATTATCGAGAGGGCCTAGAGATACCTCTCCGACAATCGGAGTGACAAATCCTAATCTCGATCTATGACAACTCAACAAACACCATCGGAGAAACCTGTAGAGCATCTTTATAATCACCTAGTTACGTTGTGACATTTGATAGCACATTAAGTGTTCCTCCGGTATTCGGGAGTTGCATAATCTCATAGTCATAGGAACATGTATAAGTCAGAAAGAAAGCAATAGTAGTAAACTAAACGATCATAGTGCTAAGCTAACAGATGGGTCTAGTACATCACATCATTCTCTAATGATGTGATCCCGTTCATCAAATGACAACACATGTCCATGGCTAGGAAACTTAACCATCTTTGATTAATGAGCTAGTCAAGTAGAGGCATACTAGGGACACTCTATTTTTCTATGTATTCACACATGTACTAAGTTTCCGGTTAATACAATTCTAGCATGAATGATAAACATTTATCATGATATAAGGAAATATAAATAACAACTTTATTATTGTCTCTAGGGCATATTTCCTTCACCTGGGTATCAGAAAGGATTTGCAGGCGCAAGATGAACGTAAACCATGGGATATGGCACCAGCTGTGCACGTCTTCGACAAGGTAAAAAGAAAAGAATTATGCGAGGTCCTGTCCCGTGTGAGATTCCCACATGGATTTGCTTCCAACCCTGAAAGGAGAGTCAATGCAGATGGAAACAAGGTACAAGGGTTGAAAACTCATGACTGCCATGTCCTACTTCAAAGGGTTTTACCTGTTATCATTAGAGGATTGGGCCGCCCTGACTTATAGAAAGCAGTTGCAGAGTTGGGACAATTCTTCAGGGAACTCTATAGTAGAAATATCAGGATAGATGATTTGGAGAGTCTTATAGACAAGATAACAACTATCCTATGCGACCTGGAGAAGATATATCCTCCATCCTTCTTTGATGTGATGGTGCATTTGGCTGTTCATCTACCTGATGAGGCACTACTTAGAGGTTTAGTACATTATGGCTAGATGTACCCTATTGAAAGGCGGCTAGGCACTTTCAAGGGCTATGTTAGGGACTTAGCTAGACCCGAGGGTTCCATTGCAGAGGCCTACATTTCTACAGAAGCATTGACATTCTTCTCAAAATACATTGAAACAGCTGATCAGCTTAGCAAAGAGGTGGGTGAAGACAATCCTGGGCTCATTGTATTCGATTGTTCTGTTCGAGTTACAGGGAAGAGTTGACAAGACAACAAACCTAAAGATTTGGACAAAATGGTTTGGTCTGTGTTGAATAACTATCCTGAGATACTACCTTATATCAAGTAATTGCTAAGTACTGTAGCTTATACATCATAATCTACTAAACTTGCAACACATTCTTATATATTTATATGTTTGACGCGATCACTATTTTGTGCAGCATCTACAAAAAGGAGTTACTACCTCAAAATCCAAGAAACATTGACAAACTGGTTATGGCAGGATTTGCGAAATGGTTCAAGATCCATGTAAGCTTTTGAATTGCACTCTCAGTTTTTTTAATATATTGAGTACATAAGATGATCAGCTTGTCTATTTTCTAGTCGTAGGTTAAGAACATGCGGGAGGATGGGTAGGGAGTTGATGGTGCCCTTTACGCACTAGCAATGGGTCCTAATACTCGGGTAAGGAATTATCAATCTTGCATTGTTGGAGATGTGCGCTACAACACCCTTGCATGCGACAAAGACAGGAAGACACAAAACAGTGCCATCATGAGCCTGGATAAGTACGGCAAAGCGACAACTGAAATGTATGCTAACATAACAGACATTGTTCAGTTGCAGTATATCTCCAGTTTCGAGGTTCATTGGTGTGTGGTTCTGATGACCCACAAGTATAGGGGATCTATCGTAGTCCTTTCGATAAGTAAGAGTGTCGAACCCAACGATGAGCAGAAGGAAATGATAAGCGGTTTTCAACAAGGTATTCTCTGCAAGTACTGAAATAAGTGGTAACAAATAGTTTTGTGATAAGATAAATTGTAACGAGCAACAAGTAACAAAAGTAAATAAAGTTCAGCAAGGTGGCCCAATCCTTTTTGTAGCAAAGGACAAGCCGGAACAAACTCTTATAATAGGAAAAGCGCTCCCGAGGACACATGGGAATATCGTCAAGCTAGTTTTCATCACGTTCATATCATTCACGTTCGATACTTTGGTAATTTGGTATGTGGGTGGACCGGTGCTTGGGTGATGTTCTTACTTGAACAAGCATCCCACTTATGATTAACCTCTATTGCAAGCATCCGCAACTACAACAAAAGTATTAAGGTAAACCTAACCATAGCATGAAACATGTGGATCCAAATCAGCCCCTTACGAAGCAAGGCATAAACTAGGGTTTAAGCTTTTGTCACTCTAGCAACCCATCATCTACTTATTACTTTCCAATGCCTTCCTCTAGGCCTAAATAATGGTGAAGTGTTATGTAGTCGACGTTCACATAACACCACTAGAGGCTAGACAACATACATCTTATCAAAATATCAAAGAATACCAAATTCACATCACTACTCATAGCAAGGCTTCTCCCTTGTCCTCAGGAACGAACGTAATTACTCACAAAGCATATTCATGTTCATAATTAGAGGGGTAATAATATGCATATAGGATCTGAACATATGATCTTCAACCAATTAAACCAACTAGCATCAACTACAAGGAGTAATCAACACTACTAGCAACCTACTAGCACCAAACCCGGACTTTGAGACAAGAATTGGATACAAGAGATGAACTAGGGTTTGGAGATGAGATGGTGCTGGTGAAGATGTTGATGGAGATTGCCCTCTCCCAATGAGAGGAGCGTTGGTGATGACGATGGTGATGATTTCCCCCTTCGGGAGGGAAGTATCCCCGGTAGAATAGCTCTAGCAGAGCTCTAGATTGGATCCGCCAAGATTTCGCCTCGTGGCGGCGGAGTCTCGTCCCGAAATGTTCCTCCCTATTTTTTCTCATCGAAAGACCTCATATAGGAGAAGATGGGCATCAGAGAGCCACCAGGGGGCCCACGAGGTAGGGGGCGCGCCCTAGGGGGGGCGCCCCCCACCCTCGTGAGAAGGGTGTCGGCCCCTTGGCCTTCATCTTTGGCGTGGATTTTTCTTTATTTCTTTTAAGACGTTCTGTGGAGTTTTAGGACTTTTGGAGTTGCGCAGAATAGGTCTCTAATATTTGCTCCTCTTCCAACCCAGAATTCCAGCTGTCGGCATTCTCCCTCCTTATGTAAACCTTGTAAAATAAGAGAGAATAACCATAAGTATTGTGATATAAAGTGAAATAACAGTCCATAATGCGGTAAATATCGATATAAAAGCATGATGCAAAATAGACGTATCAACTCCCCCAAGCTTAGACCTCACTTGTCCTCAAGCGAAAAGCCGATAACAATAAATATGTCATCATGTTTAGAGGTAGAGGCGTCGATAAAAATAAAATACAGACATGAAGGCATCATGATTATTCTTATAACAGCAACATATATAGGTTTTGTCATATGATTACTTATGTTCAAGTGATTATCTATTCACAATGCAAAAGTATAAAATCATAAACCTTATTGGGTTCCAACAAACTATAATCTCAGTCATTGAAGCAATTGCAATTTATCATAACATCGGAAAGAGTCTATCTCAGAGCTAAAAAGCAAGTCCACATACTCAACTATAATTTAGTCCTCCATAATTGCTAACACTCACGCGATACTTGTGGTTACAGAGTTTTAATCGGACACAGAGAAAGATAGGGGCTTACAGTTTTGCCCCACAACCTTGTACCTCAAGGGTAATGTCAACAATAATGGTTCATGCTCCCCTACATCCAATTAGATATATATATCATGTTCTTTCCAACATGCTGAGCTTGCCAAAGGATAAAATGAAAAAGGAAAGGTGAAGATCACCATGACTCTTGCATAAGGTAGAAGATAATAATAAAGGATAGGTCCTTCGCAGAGGGAAGCAGAGGTTTCCATGCGCTTTTATGGTTGGATATATAAAATCTCAATGCGAAAGAACGTCACTTTATATTGCCACTTGTGATATGAACCTTTATTATGCAGTCCGTCGCTTTTATTACTTCCACATCACAAGATCGTATAAATCTTATTTCTCCCACACCAATCAATCATACATATTTAGAGCAATTTTTATTGCTTTGCACCGATGACAACTTACATGAAGGATCTTACTCAATCCATAGGTAGATATGGTGGACTCTCACGGCAAAACTGGTTTAGGGATATTTGGAAGCACAAGTAGTATTTCTACTTGGTGCTGAGAATTTGGCTAGCAAGAGGGGGAAAGGCAAGCTCAACAAGTTAGAGGAACCATCACAACATACTTTATCTCAGATATAAGAAAGACATAACTCATTACGTTGTCTTCCTTGTCCAACATCAACTCTTTAGCATGTCATATTTTAATGAGTGCTCCCAATCATAAAAGATGTCAATGATAATATATCTATATGTGAAAACCTCTCTTTCCTTATTACTTTCTATTAATTGAAACAATGACCAAAGATATGTCTGCCAACTCCCAACAACTTTTAATCATCATACTCTTTCTACGTGATGTCATTACTCTCAATAAGATCAATATGAACTCTTGGTTTCTTTTTATTCTTTTTCTCTTTTCTTTTATTCACCCACGATCATGGCAAAATAATCAAGCCCTTGACTCAACACTAATATTTATTATATATAGCTCACGGACTCGATTACATAGAGGGATCATAAAGCAAAACTCAAAACTAGATCATGATATAAACTTTATTTTACTAGATCAAGATACTACTAATAGGATCGAACTAAGAAAAACGGTAAAGATAGGAGTCGTGATTGTGATACGATACCGGGGCACCTCCCCCAAGCTTGGCAGTTGCCAAGGGGAGTGCCCATACCCAGATACTCAATTCTTCTTTGTTGGAGGATATGGTGGAGGTGTTGTTGATGATGCGGGCTTGTAAGAAGATGATCGAGTCTCCGGAATCCTCAAATCTGCAGCCAAACTCATTCTTTTGAATCTATATTCATACTCATAGTTTTGGTTTTGAAGGTCATAGACTTGGGCTTGGAGGTGCTCTATCTTCTCATGTAGCTTGAAGATGGCCTCCTCGGTATTCTTTGCATCCGGCTTGTAGTTGTTGATGAACTCCACGAGCATCATGTGGCTAGCATTGATTCCACGCTCCACCATCCTTTGGCACTTGAAAACTTGTTGCTCCACTACTTCGAGCCTCGTCTCCATGCTTCTGGTCCCCTTTGGTCCCTCTTCATCGCGGATGTGCAGCAACCCATCACGCATCTCAATGGTTTGAGGGTGTCGCAACACCTCCGCGAGGTAAGGGTTGATGACCTTCTCGAAGAACATGTCCTTGGAGGCGCTTGGGACCGTCATGATAACCTAGATCTGTCACAAAAACAGCTTGAAACAAGAACAGGATATTTTTGCGTGATACGGGAGTCAAAACCTTCGGGAGGTTATATAATGAATTTTTACTGACCAAAATACGTAACGTCCTAGAAAATGGAGTCCGGAAAGCACACAAGGCTCTCACGAGGCAGGGGGCGCACCCAGGGGGTAGGGCGCGCCCACCACCCTCGCGGGGCCCTCGTGTCCTTCCCGGACTGCTACTTATGTTTCTATTTTTCTAAATATTCCAAAACGGAGAAATATTGCCTTAAAAATTGTTTTGGAGTCGGTTTACTTACCGTACCACATACCTATTCCTTTCTAGAGTTTGAAACGTTCCGGAAAGTGTCCCTTATGTATTCCTCCGGAGTTATGGTTTCAATAATATTGGTTTCAACATTTATGGGATTACCTGAGATATAATGTTTAATTCTTTGACCATTTACCACCTTTGGATTTGTGCCCTCGAAGTTGTTGATTTTTATGGCACCGGAACGATAGACCTCTTCAATGACGTAGGGGCCTTCCCATTTAGAGAGAAGTTTTCCTACAAAAAATCTTAAACGAGGGTTGTATAGCAATACATAATCACCTACATTAAACTCACGCTTTTGTATCCTTTTGTCATGCCATCTTTTAAATTTTTCCTTAAACAACTTGGCATTTTCATAAGCTTAGGTTCTCCATTCATCAAGTGAGCTAATATCAAATAACCTCTTCTCACCAGCAAGTTTAAAATCATAGTTGAGCTCTTTAATAGCCCAATATGCCTTATGTCCTAGTTCGAGAGGTAAGTGACATGCTTTTCCATAAACCATTTTATACGGAGACATACCCATAGGATTTTTATATGCAGTTCTATAAGCCCATAATGCATCATCAAGTTTCTTAGACCAATTATTTCTAGACCTATTAATAGTCTTTTGCAAAATTAATTTGAGCTCTCTATTGCTCAATTCTACTTGACCACTAGACAGTGGGTGATCAGGAGATGCAATTCTATGATTAACACCATATTTAGCAAGCATTTTACGGAAGGCACCATGAATAAAGTGTGAACCACCATCAGTCATTAAATATCTAGGGACTCGAAACCTCGGAAAAATAACTACCATAAGCTTTTTAATTGAAGTGTTATGATCAGCACTACTAGTTGGAATAGCTTCTACCCACTTAGTAACATAATCAACAGCAACTAGAATATGTGTGTACCCATTAGAGGCAGGAAAAGGTCCCATATAATCAAAGCCCCAAACATCAAATGGTTCAATAACAAGTGAATAATTCATAGGCATTTCTTGACATCTACTAATATTTCCAATTCTTTGACATTCATCGCAAGACAAGACAAACTTACGGGCATCCTTGAAGAGAGTAGGCCAATAAAAACCAGATTGCAATACCTTATGTGCAGTTCTATCTCCAGCGTGGTGTCCTCCATAAGACTCGGAATGACACTTGCGTAGGATCTGTTCCTGTTCATGCTCAGGTACACAACGTCTAATAACACCATCTACTCCTTCCTTATAAAGATGTGGGTCATCCCAAAAGTAATGTCTTAAATCATAGAAAAACCTTTTCTTTTGCTGGTATGTGAAGCTTGGTGGTATAAACTTAGCAACAATATAGTTAGCATAATCAGCATACCATGGAGTACTACAACAAGTACTTATAACATTTAATTGTTCATCAGGAAAGTCATCATTAATAGGTAGTGGGTCATCAAGAATATTTTCTAACCTAGATAAGTTGTCTGCAACAGGGTTCTCAGCTCCCTTTCTATCAACAATATTCACATCAAATTCTTGTAGCAAGAGAACCCATATAATAAGTCTAGGTTTAGCATCTTTCTTTTCCATAAGATATTTAATAGCAGCATGATCAGTGTGAATAGTTACTTTAGAATCAACAATATAAGATCTGAACTTATCACAAGCAAATACAACTGCTAAAAGTTCCTTTTCAGTTGTAGCGTAATTTCTTTGAGCATTGTCTAGGGTCTTACAAGCATAATGGATAACATTTAATTTCTTATCAACTCTTTGCCCTAGAACAGCACCTACAGCATAATCACTAGCATCACACATAATTTCAAAGGGTAAATTCCAATCGGGTGGCTGAACAATAGGTGCAGAGACTAATGCTTTATTAAGTATTTCAAATGCTTCTACACAATCATCATCAAAGACAAATGGTATATCTTTTTGCAATAAATTAGTCAGAGGTCGAGAAATTTTTGGGAAGTCCTTAATGAACCTCCTGTAAAATCCGGCGTGACCAAGGAAAATTCTTATACCTTTCATGTCCTTGGGACATGGCATCTTTTCAATAGCATCAACCTTGGCTTTATCAACTTCAATACCTCTTTCAGAAACTTTGTTCCCCAAAACAATACCTTCATTAACCATAAAGTGGCACTTTTCCCAGTTCAAGACAAGATTAGTTTCTTCACATCTCTGCAAAACTCGATCAAGATTGCTCAAGCAATCGTCAAAAGAGGAACCATAGACGGAAAATTCGTCCATCAAAACCTCACAAATCTTTTCACAAAAGTCGGAGAATATAGCCATCATGCATCTTTGAAAGGTAGCAGGTGCATTACATAAACCAAAAGGCATACGTCTATAAGCAAAATTACCAAAAGGGCATGTAAAAGTAGTCTTTGATTGATCTTTAGCCGACACAGATATTTGAGAGAAACCAGAATAACCATCTAGAAAGCAATAGTGTGTATGTTTGCATAATCTTTCTAGCATTTGATCAATAAAAGGTAAGGGGTAATGATCTTTCTTAGTAGCTTTATTTAATTTCCGGAAATCAATTACCATCCTATAACCTGTGATAATTCTTTATGGAATCAATTCATCTTTATCATTAGGAACAACAGTAATACCTCCCTTCTTAGGGACACAATGGACAGGACTTACCCACTCACTATCAGCAACGGGATAGATTATACCTGCCTCCATAAGCTTTAGTATTTCTTTTCTTACCACTTCTTTCATTTTAGGATTCAGACGTCGTTGAGGATCACGAACTGGTTTAGCATCTGCTTCCAAATTTATTTTATGTTGACATAGAGTGGGACTAATGCCCTTAAGATCATCAAGAGTATATCCAATTGCAGCACGGTGCTTCTTCAGAGTTTTCAATAATCTTTCTTCTTCATGCTCTGAAAGGTTAGCACTAATAATAACAGGATATATCTTCTTTTCATCAAGATAAGCATATTTAAGATTATCAGGCAAAGGTTTAAGCTCAAACACAGGATCACCCTTGGGTGGAGGAGGATCCCCTAGGATTTCAACAGGCAAATTGTGTTTCAGAATAGGTTCCTGTTTAAAGAATACTTCATCTATTTCCCTTCTTTCATTCATAAACATATCATTTTCATGGTCTAGCAAATAGTGTTCTAAAGGATCACTAGGAGGTACGGCAATAGAAGCAAGACCAATAATTTCATCCTTACTAGGTAATTCTTCCTCACGATGTTGTTTACTAAATTTAGAGAAATTAAACTCATGAATCATATCATCCAAGCCAATAGTAACAACATTCTTTGTGCAATCTATGGTAGCATTGACAGTATTTAAGAAGGGTCTACCAAATATAATGGGACAAAAGCTATCTTGTGGGGAACCAAGAACAAGAAAATCAGTAGGATATTTAGTTTTCCCACACAAGACTTCAACATCTCTAACAATTCCCATTGCTGAAATAGTATCTCTATTGGCAAGTTTAATTGTGACATCAATATCTTCTAACTCAGCAGGTGCAATTTCATTCTTAATTTCTTCATATAAAGTATGCGGTATAACACTAGCACTAGCACCCATATCACATAAGCCATGATAACAATGATCTCCTATTTTAACAGAAATAACTGGCACGCCTACCACAGGTCTATGTTTATCTTTAGCACAAGGCTTAGCAATTCTAGCAGTTTCACCTTCGAACTGAATAACATGCCCATCAATATTATCTGACAAGAGATCTTTAACATTAGTAATATTAGGTTCTACTTTAACTTTCTCAGGAGGTATATAAGTTCTAATATTGCTTTTACGAACAATAGTTGAAGCTTTAGCATGATCCTTTGTTCTAACAGGGAAAGGTGGTTTCTCAATATAAGAAGTAGGAACAATAGGATCATTATAAGTAACAGTCTTTTCTTCAACTTTAATAGGTGGAGCTACTTTTACTTCTATGGAAGGATGATATTTAAACCACTTCTCCTTAGGGAGATCAACATAAGTAGCAAAAGATTCACAGAAAGAAGCTACTATCTCAGTGTCAAGTCCATATTTAGGTGTCATAAAAGATTTAACACAATCAAACTTAGGTGTCATACCTGACTCCTTACCTTCATCGAGGTCCCAATCTTCAGAGTTGCGTTTAATTCTATCCAATAAATTCCATCTGAATTCAATAGTCTTCATCATGAAAGAGCCAGCACAAGAAGTATCGAGCATGGTGCAATTGTTTTCAGAAAGCCGAGCAGAAAAACTTTGCATAATTATTTCTCTCAGGAGCTCATGATTGAGGCATGAATATAACATTGATTTAAGCCTCCCCCAAGCCTGAGCGATGCTTTCTCCTTCGCGAGGCCAGAAATTATATATATAATTGCGATCACGATGAACAAGATGCATAGGGTAATACTTTTGATGAAATTCCAGCTTCAATCTTTTATAGTCCCATGATCTCATATCATCACATTGCCTATACCATACCAATGCGTCTCCCTTCAAAGAAAAAGGGAAGACCTTCTTCTTAGCAACATCATCGGGTATACCTGCAAGCTTAAATAATCCACAATCTTCATCCACATATATTAAGTGCTCATCAGGACGCTTTGTTCCATCTCCAGTAAAAGGATCAGCTAGCAGTCTATCTATCATACCCGAAGGATACTCATAAGGAATTTCATTTTCAATAGGTTCAGTAGGTTGAGGAGCAACTCTTTGCTCTACTGGACGAGGTGAAGATACCCCGAACAAGCCCCTCAGAGAATTATTTTCCATAGTAACAAGTGACAGTAAATTTCAGCACACTATATAAATTTTTCCTTACCAAATTCCACCTACCAAAGGCGCTACACTCCCCGGCAACGGCGCCAGAAATGAGTCTTGATGACCCACAAGTATAGGGGATCTATCATAGTCCTTTCGATAAGTAAGAGTGTCGAACCCAACAAGGAGCACAAGGAAATGATAAGCGGTTTTCAGCAAGGTATTCTCTGCAAGTACTGAAATAAGTGGTAACAGATAGTTTTGTGATAGGACAAATTGTAACGAGCAACAAGTAACAAAAGTAAATAAACTGCAGCAAGGTGGCCCAATCCTTCTTGTAGCAAAGGACAAGCCAGAACAAACTCTTATAATAGGAAACGCGCTCCCGAGGACACATGGGAATATCGTCAAGCCAGTTTTCATCACGTTCATATGATTCGCATTCGATACTTTGATAATTTGATATGTGGGTGGACCGGTGCTTGGGTGTTGTTCTTACTTGAACAAGCATCCCACTTATGATTAACCTCTATTGCAAGCATCCGCAACTACAACAAAAGTATTAAGGTAAACCTAACCATAGCATGAAACATGTGGATCCAAATCAGCCCCTTACGAAGCAACGCATAAACTAGGGTTTAAGCTTCTGTCACTCTAGCAACCCATCATCTACTTATTACTTCCCAATGCTTTCCTCTAGGCCCAAATAATGGTGAAGTGTTATGTAGTCGACGTTCACATAACACCACTAGAGGCTACACAACATACATCTTATCAAAATATCAAACGAATACCAAATTCACATGACTACTCATAGCAAGACTTCTCCCTTGTCCTCAGGAACGAACATAATTACTCACAAAGCATATTCATGTTCATAATCAGAGGGGTAATAATATGCATATAGGATCTGAACATATGATCTTCCACCAATTAAACCAACTAGCATCAACTACAAAGGAGTAATCAACACTACTAGCAACCTACTAGCACCAATCCCAGACTTTGAGAATAGAATTGGATACAAGAGATGAACTAGGGTTTGGTGATGAGATGGTGCTGGTGAAGATGTTGATGGAGATTGCTCGCTCTCGATGAGAGGAGCGTTGGTGATGACGATGGTGATGATTTCCCCCTCTGGGAGGGAAGTATCCCCGGCAGAACAGCTCTGCCGGAGCTCTAGATTGGATCCGCCAAGGTTCCGCCACGTGGCAGCGGAGTCTCATCCCGAAAAGTTCCTCCCTATTTTTTTCTCATGGAAAGACCTCATATAGGAGAAGATGGGCATCGGAGAGACACCAGCGGGCCCACGAGGTAGGGGGCGCGCCCTAGGGGGGCGCGCCCCCACCCTCGTGAGAAGGGTGTGGGCCCCCTGGCCTTCATCTTTGGCGTGGATTTTTCTTTATTTCTTTTAAGACGTTCCATGGAGTTTCAGGACTTTTGGAGTTGCGCAGAATAGGTCTCTAATATTTGCTCCTCTTCCAGCCCAGAATTCCAGCTGCCTGCATTCTCCCTCCTTATGTAAACCTTGTAAAATAAGAGAGAATAGCCATAAGTATTGTGATATAAAGTGAAATAACAGTCCATAATGCGATAAATATCGATATAAAAGCATGATGCAAAATGGACGTATCAGGTTCTGGTGTGCTATCGTTGGGATAACCTATTTTCCAGGATCGCCAAACACAGAGCTGATGAATATTTCAAATCCATCAATGTCAAGGCGGCGTACCAGACTAGCGAGCCTTTTATTTTGGCAAATCAAGCAACCCAGATATTTATCTTGGAAGACACATTTGCACATAGCGATGACTGGAGAGTATTTCAAAGGTTTGAGCAGAGGAATTCGTTTAATGATGTTGCATAACAAGATGATGCTTACACTGCTCTTGATGTCCAAGATTCCACAGATGTTCCTAATATCTTTGAGAACCATCACGTCAATGACGCTGGCGAAAAGATTGCCTGTCGGGCTGTGGACATACAAGGGTTGATCAATAAGAACCTAACGTTCGAGGAAATTGAGGATGAATAAGAAGATGACACTATGGGGAATTACGATTCAGACTGATACATGATGACCCACAAGTATAGGGGATCAATTGGAGCTCTTTTCGATAAGTAAGAATGTTGAACCCAATGAGGAGCAGAAGGAAATGACAAGTAGTTTTCAGTAAGGTAATGTCTGCAAGTGCTAAAATTGTAAGTAACAGAGTACTTAATTTGATAGCAAGATAATTTGTAACGAGCAAGTAACGATAGTAGTAACAAAAGTGCAGCAAGGTAGCCCAAACCTTTTGAGGCAAAGGACAGGCCAAAACGGCCTCTTATGATAAGCAAATCATTCTTGAGGGTACACGGGAATTTCATCTAGTCACTTTCATGATGTTGGTTTAATTCGTGTTTGGTACTATGATAATTTGATATGTGGGTGGACTGGTGCTTAGGTGCTGCTCTTACTTGAACAAACCTCCTACTTATGATTAACCCTCCCGCAAGCATCCGGAACTATGAGAAAAGTATTAAGAATGAATTGTAACCATAGCATTAAACTTTTGGATCCAATCGGTCCCTTACGGAATAGCGCATAAACTAGGGTTCAAGCTTCTGTCACTCTCGCAACCCATCATCTAATTGCTACTCCACAATGCATTCCCTTAGGCCCAAATATGGTGAAGTGTCATTTAGTCGAAGTTCTCATGACACCATTAATGGAATCACAACATAAATACTATCAAAATATCGAACACATATCAAATTCACATGATTACTTGCAACATGATTTCTCCCGTGACCTCAAGAACAAAGGTAACTACTCACAAATGATAAACATGCTCATGATTAGAGCAGTATTAAATAGCATAATGGATCTAAACATATAATCTTCCACCAAATAAACCATAATCAACTACAAGATGTAATCAACACTACTAGTCACCCACAAGCACCAATCATAGTTCCGGTAACAAGATTGAACACAAGAGATGAACTAGGGTTTGAGAGGAGATGGTGCTATTGAAGATGTTGATGGAGATTGCCCTCCCCAAGATGGGACAGTTGTTGGTGATGATGATGATGACGATGATTTCCCACTCTGGGAGGAAAGTTCCCTTGGCAGAATCGCTCCGCCAAAGGGCAAAAGTGCTCCTGCCCAAGTTCCGCCTCGATGCTGCGGCGTTCTGTCCCGAAAGTCCTCTCCTTATGTTTTCTAGGTCAAAATGACTTATATACCAAAAGATGGGCACCGGAGGTGGGCCGAGGAGAGCACAACCCACCAGGGCGTGCCTGGGCTCCCTGGCGTGCCCAGGTGGGTTGTGCCCACCTGGTGGGCCCCCTATAGTAGTTATTCGCTCCAATAGTTCTTATATATTCCATAAAAAATCTCCATGAAGTTTCAACTTTTTTGGAGTTCTTATAGTGTCAAAGTTTGGATAGTATTACTTTCAACATTAGTGGGCATACCTGAGATATAATGTTTTATTCGTTTCCCATTGACAACATTTAGGTTAGTACCTTCGGAATTATTTATTTTGATGGCTCCAGACCGATAAACCTCCTCGATGACATATGGGCCTTCCCATTTTGAGAGGAGTTTTCCTGCAAAGAATCTGAAACGGGAGTTGTACAAAAGAACATATTCTCCGACTTTAAACTCACGCTTTTGGATTCTTTTGTCATGCCATCTTTTAACTTTTTCTTTGAATAATTTTGCATTTTCATAATCTTGGGTTGTCCATTCATCTAGAGAGCTAATATCAAATAACCTATTTTCACCAGCAAGTTTGAAATCATATTTGATTTCTTTGATAGCCCAATATGCTTTATGTTCTAACTCAAGAGGCAAATGACAAGCTTTTCCATAAACCATTTTATAAGAAGACATACTCATAGGATTTTTATATGCTGTTCTATAAGCCCAAAGTGCATCATCTAATTTCTTAGACCAATTCTTCATGGACCTATTGATAGTCTTTTGCAAAATTAATTTTATTTCTCTATTGCTAAGTTCAACTTTACCACTAGACTAAGGATGATAGGGTGATGCAATTCTATGGTTAACATCATACTTGGCAAGCATTTTACGGAAAGATCCATGAATAAAGTGTGAACCACCATCAGTCATTAAATATCTAGGGACTCCAAACCTTGGGAAAATAAATTCCTTAAGCATTTTAATAGAGGTGCTCTGATCAGAACTACTGGTTGGAATAGTTTCTACCCATTTAGTAACATAATCAACAGCAAATATGTGTATACCCATTAGAGGAAGGAAAAGGTCCCATGTAATCAAATCCCCAAATATCAAATGGTTCAATAGCAAGTGAATAATTCATAGCCATTTCTTAACACTTACCGATATTACCTATTCTTTGACATTCTCTACAAGATAAGACGAACTTACGGGCATCCTTGAAGAGAGTAGGCCAATAAAATCCAGACTGTAATACCTTATGAGCAGTTCTATCTCCAGCATGATGCCCTCCATAAGCTTCAGAGTGACATTTCCGTAGGATTTATCCCTGTTCATGCTCGGGTACACAACGTCTAATAATACCATCTACTTCTTTATAAAGATGTGGGTCATCCCAAAAGTAATGTCTTAAATCATATAAGATTTTTTTTCTTTTTTTGGTATGTAAAGCTAGGTGGTAAATACTTAGCAACAATGTAATTAGCATAGTCGGCATACAAAGGAGTACTATGAGAAACATTTATTGCAACTAATTGCTCATCAAGAATATTATCATCAATAGGTAGTGGGTCATCAAGCACATTTTCAAGCCTAGAAAAATTATCAGCTACTGGGTTCTCAGCTCCTTTTCTATCAATGATATGCAGATCAAATTCTTGTAACAAGAGAACCCATCAAATAAGTCTAGGTTTAGCATCTTTCTTTTCCATAAGATATTTAATAGCAGCATGGTCTGTGTGAACAGTTACTTTGGAATCAACAATATAAGGCCTAAATTTATCACAAGCAAATGCCACTGCTAAGAATTCTTTTTTAGTAGTAGCATAATTTCTTTCAGCATTGTCTAGAATTTTACTAGCATAATGGATAACATTCAGTTTCTTAACAACTCTTCGTCCTAGAACAGCACCAACAGCATAATCACTAGCATCACACATAATTTCAAAAGGCAAGTTCCAATCAGGTGGTTGAACAGTAGGTGCAGAAATTAAGGCTTTCTTGAGTGTTTCAAAGGCTTATAAACAATCATCATCAAAAACAAAGGGAATGTCCTTTTGCAAGAGACTAGTGAGAGGCCTATAAATTTTAGAGAAGTCTTTGGTAAATCTCCTATACAAACCAACATGACCTAGGAAACTATGAATACCTTTTGTATCTTTAGGACATGGCATTTTCTCAATTGCATAAACCTTAGCTTGGTCCAGTTCAATACCTCTTTCAGAAATTTTATGACCCAAGACAATGCCTTCATTAACCATAAAGTGGAACTTCTCCCAATTCAAGACAAGATTTGTTTGTTCACATATCTGCAAAACTCGATCAAGATTGCTTAAACAATCATCAAAAGACTTCCCACAAATAGAAAAATCATCCATGAAAACCTCAACAATCTTTTCACAAAAGTCAGAGAATATAGCAGTCATACATCTTTGAAAGGTAGAAGGTGCATTACATAAACCAAAAGGCATACGTCTATAAGCATAGGTTCCAAAAGTACAAGTAAAAGTGGTCTTTTCTTGATCAGGTTGAGAAACAGGTATTTGCGAAAAGCCGGAATGTCCATCAAGGAAGCAAAAGTGTGTGCTTAGATAATCTTTCAAGCATTTGATCAATAAAAGGCAAAGGGTAATGATCTTTTCTAGTTTCTTTGTTTAATTTTCTAAAATCAATTACCACTCTATAGCCTGTAACAATTCTTTGTTGGATAAGTTCATTCTTATCATTAGGAACAACAGTTATACCTCCTTTCTCAGGGACACAATGAACAGGACTTGCCCATCTACTATCAATTATGGGGTATATTTTACCTACTTCCAGAAGTTTTCATATTTCTGTTCTTACCACTTCTTTCATCTTCGGATTTAACTCACATTGGTGATCAACAATGGGTTTAGCATCAGGTTCCATATTAATTTTGTGTTGTCATAGAGTGGGACTAATGCCCTTTAAATCATCAAGAGTATATCCAATAGCAGCTCAGTGCTTCCTTATAACTTTCAATAATCTTTCGTCTTCATGTTCTGAAAGGTTAGCACTAATAATAACAGGATATATCTTCTTTTGATCAAGATAAGCATATTTCAGAGTGTCTAGCAATTGTTTTAATTCAAACACATGATCACCATTAGGTGGAGGAATCATACCTGACTCCTTACCTTCATCGAGGTCCCAATCTTCAGAGTTGCGTTTAATTCTATCCAATAAATTCCATCTGAATTCAATAGTCTTCATCATAAAAGAGCCAGCACAAGAAGTATCGAGCATGGTGCAATTGTTTTCAGAAAGCCGAGCATAAAAACTTTGCATAATTATTTCTCTCAGGAGCTCATGATTGACGCATGAATATAACATTGATTTAAGCCTCCCCCAAGCTTGAGCGATGCTTTCTCCTTCGCGAGGCCAGAAATTATATATATAATTGCGATCACGATGAACAAGATGCATAGGGTAATACTTTTGATGAAATTCCAGCTTCAATCTTTTATAGTCCCATGATCTCATATCATCACATTGCCTATACCATACCAATGCGTCTCCCTTCAAAGAAAAAGGGAAGACCTTCTTCTTAGCAACATCATCGGGTATACCTGCAAGCTTAAATAATCCACAATCTTCATCCACATATATTAAGTGCTCATCAGGATGCTTTGTTCCATCTCCAGTAAAAGGATCAGCTAGCAGTCTATCTATCATACCCGAAGGATACTCATAAGGAATTTCATTTTCAATAGGTTCAGTAGGTTGAGGAGCAACTCTTTGCTCTACTGGACGAGGTGAAGATACCCCGAACAAGTCCCTCAAAGAATTATTTTCCATAGTAACAAGTGACAGTAAATTTCAGCACACTATATAAATTTTTCCTTACCAAATTCCACCTACCAAAGGTGCTACACTCCCCGGCAACGGCGCCAGAAATGAGTCTTGATGACCCACAAGTATAGGGGATCTATCATAGTCCTTTCGATAAGTAAGAGTGTCGAACCCAACGAGGAGCACAAGGAAATGATAAGCGGTTTTCAGCAAGGTATTCTCTGCAAGTACTGAAATAAGTGGTAACAGATAGTTTTGTGATAGGACAAATTGTAACGAGCAACAAGTAACAAAAGTAAATAAACTGCAGCAAGGTGGCCCAATCCTTCTTGTAGCAAAGGACAAGCCAGAACAAACTCTTATAATAGGAAACGCGCTCCCGAGGACACATGGGAATATCGTCAAGCCAGTTTTCATCACGTTCATATGATTCGCATTTGATACTTTGATAATTTGATATGTGGGTGGACCGGTGCTTGGGTGTTGTTCTTACTTGAACAAGCATCCCACTTATGATTAACCTCTATTGCAAGCATCCGCAACTACAACAAAAGTATTAAGGTAAACCTAACCATAGCATGAAACATGTGGATCCAAATCAGCCCCTTACGAAGCAACGCATAAACTAGGGTTTAAGCTTCTGTCACTCTAGCAACCCATCATCTACTTATTACTTCCCAATGCTTTCCTCTAGGCCCAAATAATGGTGAAGTGTTATGTAGTCGACGTTCACATAACACCACTAGAGGCTACACAACATACATCTTATCAAAATATCAAACGAATACCAAATTCACATGACTACTCATAGCAAGACTTCTCCCTTGTCCTCAGGAACGAACATAATTACTCACAAAGCATATTCATGTTCATAATCAGAGGGGTAATAATATGCATATAGGATCTGAACATATGATCTTCCACCAATTAAACCAACTAGCATCAACTACAAAGGAGTAATCAACACTACTAGCAACCTACTAGCACCAATCCCAGACTTTGAGAATAGAATTGGATACAAGAGATGAACTAGGGTTTGGTGATGAGATGGTGCTGGTGAAGATGTTGATGGAGATTGCTCGCTCCCGATGAGAGGAGCGTTGGTGATGACGATGGTGATGATTTCCCCCTCTGGGAGGGAAGTATCCCCGGCAGAACAGCTCTGCCGGAGCTCTAGATTGGATCCGCCAAGGTTCCGCCTCGTGGCGGCGGAGTCTCATCCCGAAAAGTTCCTCCCTATTTTTTTCTCATCGAAAGACCTCATATAGGAGAAGATGGGCATCGGAGAGACACCAGCGCGCCCCCACCCTTGTGAGAAGGGTGTGGGCCCCCTGGCCTTCATCTTTGGCGTGGATTTTTCTTTATTTCTTTTAAGACGTTCCGTGGAGTTTCAGGACTTTTGGAGTTGCGCAGAATAGGTCTCTAATATTTGCTCCTCTTCCAGCCCAGAATTCCAGCTGCCTGCATTCTCCCTCCTTATGTAAACCTTGTAAAATAAGAGAGAATAGCCATAAGTATTGTGATATAAAGTGAAATAATAGTCCATAATGCGATAAATATCGATATAAAAGCATGATGCAAAATGGACGTATCAGGTTCTGGTGTGCTATCGTTGGGATAACCTGTTTTCCAGGATCGCCAAACACAGAGCTGATGAATATTTCAAATCCATCAATGTCAAGGCGGCGTACCAGACCAGCGAGCCTTTTATTTTGGCAAATCAAGCAACCCAGATATTTATCTTGGAAGACACATTTGCACATAGCGATGACTAGAGAGTATTTCAAAGGTTTGAGCAGAGGAATTCGTTTAATGATGTTGCATAACAAGATGATGCTTACACTGCTCTTGATGTCCAAGATTCCACAGATGTTCCTAATATCTTTGAGAACCATCACGTCAATGACGCTGGCGAAAAGATTGCCTGTCGGGCTGTGGACATACAAGGGTTGACCAATAAGAACCTAACGTTCGAGGAAATTGAGGATGAATAAGAAGATGACACTATGGGGAATTACGATTCCGATTGATACATGATGACCCACAAGTATAGGGGATCAATTGGAGCTCTTTTCGATAAGTAAGAATGTTGAACCCAATGAGGAGCAGAAGGAAATGACAAGTAGTTTTCAGTAAGGTAATGTCTGCAAGTGCTAAAATTGTAAGTAACAGAGTACTTAATTTGATAGCAAGATAATTTGTAACGAGCAAGTAACGATAGTAGTAACAAAAGTGCAGCAAGGTAGCCCAAACCTTTTGAGGCAAAGGACAGGCCAAAACGGTCTCTTATGATAAGCCAATCATTCTTGAGGGTACACGGGAATTTCATCTAGTCACTTTCATGATGTTGGTTTAATTCGTGTTTGGTACTATGATAATTTGATATGTGGGTGGACTGGTGCTTAGGTGCTGCTCTTACTTGAACAAACCTCCTAGTTATGATTAATCCTCCCGCAAGCATCCGGAACTATGAGAAAAGTATTAAGAATGAATTGTAACCATAGCATTAAACTTTTGGATCCAATCGGTCCCTTACGGAATAGCGCATAAACTAGGGTTCAAGCTTCTGTCACTCTCGCAACCCATCATCTAATTGCTACTCCACAATGCATTCCCTTAGGCCCAAATATGGTGAAGTGTCATTTAGTCGAAGTTCTCATGACACCATTAACGGAATCACAACATAAATACTATCAAAATATCGAACACATATCAAATTCACATGATTACTTGCAACATGATTTCTCCCGTGACCTCAAGAACAAAGGTAACTACTCACAAATGATAAACATGCTCATGATTAGAGCAGTATTAAATAGCATAATGGATCTAAACATATAATCTTCCACCAAATAAACCATAATCAACTACAAGATGTAATCAACACTACTAGTCACCCACAAGCACCAATCATATTTCCGGTAACAAGATTGAACACAAGAGATGAACTAGGGTTTGAGAGGAGATGGTGCTATTGAAGATGTTGATGGAGATTGCCCTCCCCAAGATGGGACAGTTGTTGGTGATGATGATGATGACGATGATTTCCCACTCTGGGGGGAAAGTTCCCCTGGCAGAATCGCTCCGCCAAAGGGCAAAAGTGCTCCTGCCCAAGTTCCGCCTCGAGGCTGCGGCGTTCTGTCCCGAAAGTCCTCTCCTTATGTTTTCTAGGTCAAAATGACTTATATACCAAAAGATGGGCACCGGAGGTGGGCCGAGGAGAGCACAACCCACCAGGGCGTGCCTGGGCTCCCTGGCGTGCCCAGGTGGGTTGTGCCCACCTGGTGGGCCCCCTATAGTAGTTATTCGCTCCAATAGTTCTTATATATTCCATAAAAAATCTCCATGAAGTTTCAACTTGTTTGGAGTTCTTACAGTGTCAAAGTTTGGATAGTATTACTTTCAACATTAGTGGGCATACCTGAGATATAATGTTTTATTCGTTTCCCATTGACAACATTTAGGTTAGTACCTTCGGAATTATTTATTTTGATGGCTCCAGACCGATAAACCTCCTCGATGACATATGGGCCTTCCCATTTTGAGAGGAGTTTTCCTGCAAAGAATCTGAAACGGGAGTTGTACAAAAGAACATATTCTCCGACTTTAAACTCACGCTTTTGGATTCTTTTGTCATGCCATCTTTTAACTTTTTCTTTGAATAATTTTGCATTTTCATAATCTTGGGTTGTCCATTCATCTAGAGAGCTAATATCAAATAACCTATTTTCACCAGCAAGTTTGAAATCATATTTGATTTCTTTGATAGCCCAATATGCTTTATGTTCTAACTCAAGAGGCAAATGACAAGCTTTTCCATAAACCATTTTATAAGGAGACATACTCATAGGATTTTTATATGCTGTTCTATAAGCCCAAAGTGCATCATCTAATTTCTTAGACCAATTCTTCATGGACCTATTGACAGTCTTTTGCAAAATTAATTTTATTTCTCTATTGCTAAGTTCAACTTTACCACTAGACTAAGGATGATAGGGTGATGCAATTCTATGGTTAACATCATACTTGGCAAGCATTTTACGGAAAGATCCATGAATAAAGTGTGAACCACCATCAGTCATTAAATATCTAGGGACTCCAAACCTTGGGAAAATAACTTCCTTAAGCATTTTAATAGAGGTGCTCTGATCAGAACTACTGGTTGGAATAGTTTCTACCCATTTAGTAACATAATCAACATCAAATATGTGTATACCCATTAGAGGAAGGAAAAGGTCCCATGTAATCAAATCCCCAAATATCAAATGGTTCAATAGCAAGTGAATAATTCATAGGCATTTCTTAACACTTGCCGATATTACCTATTCTTTGACATTCTCTACAAGATAAGATGAACTTACGGGCATCCTTGAAGAGAGTAGGCCAATAAAATCCAGACTGTAATACCTTATGAGCAGTTCTATCTCCAGCATGATGCCCTCCATAAGCTTCAGAGTGACATTTCCATAGGATTTGTCCCTGTTCATGCTCGGGTACACAACGTCTAATAATACCATCTACTTCTTTATAAAGATGTGGGTCATCCCAAAAGTAATGTCTTAAATCATATAAGAATTTTTTTTCTTTTTTTGGTATGTAAAGCTAGGTGGTAAATATTTAGCAACAATGTAATTAGCATAGTCGGCATACAAAGGAGTACTATGAGAAACATTTATTGCAACTAATTGCTCATCAAGAATATTATCATCAATAGGTAGTGGGTCATCAAGCACATTTTCAAGCCTAGAAAAATTATCAGCTACTGGGTTCTCAGCTCCTTTTCTATCAATGATATGCAGATTAAATTCTTGTAACAAGAGAACCCATCAAATAAGTCTAGGTTTAGCATCTTTCTTTTCCATAAGATATTTAATAGCAGCATGGTCTGTGTGAACAGTTACTTTGGAATCAACAATATAAGGCCTAAATTTATCACAAGCAAATGCCACTGCTAAGAATTCTTTTTTAGTAGTAGCATAATTTCTTTCAGCATTGTCTAGAATTTTACTAGCATAATGGATAACATTCAGTTTCTTAACAACTCTTCGTCCTAGAACAGCACCAACAGCATAATCACTAGCATCACACATAATTTCAAAAGGCAAGTTCCAATCAGGTGGTTGAACAGTAGGTGCAGAAATTAAGGCTTTCTTGAGTGTTTCAAAGGCTTATAAACAATCATCATCAAAAACAAAGGGAATGTCCTTTTGCAAGAGACTAGTGAGAGGCCTATAAATTTTAGAGAAGTCTTTGGTAAATCTCCTATACAAACCAACATGACCTAGGAAACTATGAATACCTTTTGTATCTTTAGGACATGGCATTTTCTCAATTGCATAAACCTTAGCTTGGTCCAGTTCAATACCTCTTTCAGAAATTTTATGACCCAAGACAATGCCTTCATTAACCATAAAGTGGAACTTCTCCCAATTCAAGACAAGATTTGTTTGTTCACATATCTGCAAAACTCGATCAAGATTGCTTAAACAATCATCAAAAGACTTCCCACAAATAGAAAAATCATCCATGAAAACCTCAATAATCTTTTCACAAAAGTCAGAGAATATAGCAGTCATACATCTTTGAAAGGTAGAAGGTGCATTACATAAACCAAAAGGCATACGTCTATAAGCATATGTTCCAAAAGTACAAGTAAAAGTGGTCTTTTCTTGATCAGGTTGAGAAACGGGTATTTGCGAAAAGCCGGAATGTCCATCAAGGAAGCAAAAGTGTGTGTGCTTAGATAATCTTTCAAGCATTTGATCAATAAAAGGAAAAGGGTAATGATATTTTCTAGTTTCTTTGTTTAATTTTCTAAAATCAATTACCACTCTATAGCCTATAACAATTCTTTGTTGGATAAGTTCATTCTTATCATTAGGAACAACAGTTATACCTCCTTTCTCAGGGACACAATGAACAGGACTTGCCCATCTACTATCAATTATGGGGTAGATTATACCTACTTCCAGAAGTTTTCATATTTCTGTTCTTACCACTTCTTTCATCTTCGGATTTAAGTCACATTGGTGATCAACAATGGGTTTAGCATCAGGTTCCATATTAATTTTGTGTTGTCATAGAGTGGGACTAATGCCCTTTAAATCATCAAGAGTATATCCAATAGCAGCTCAGTGCTTCCTTATAACTTTCAATAATCTTTCTTCTTCATGTTCTGAAAGGTTAGCACTAATAATAACAGGATATATCTTCTTTTGATCAAGATAAGCATATTTCAGAGTGTCTAGCAATTGTTTTAATTCAAACACAGGATCACCATTAGGTGGAGGAGGACATCCTAGAGTTTCAATAGGCAAGTTCTGTTTAAGTAGATGACGTTATTCAAAGAATTTTTTATCTATTTCATTTCTTTCATGCATACGTAAATCATTTTCATGGTCTAGCAAATATTGTTCTAAAGGATCCGTAGGTGGTACAGCAATAGAAGCAAGACCAATTAATTCAACCTTACTAGGCAATTCTTTTTCATGAAGCTTTCTACTAAACTTGGAAAAATTAAACTCATGAGACTCATCACCAAAACTAACACCGACAATTTGTTTCTCAGAGTCTATTCTAGCATTAAATGTGTTCAAGAAAGGTATACAAAAGATAATGGGACCAAAGTCATCTTGTGGGGAACCAAAAAAAAGAAAATCAATAGGGTATTTTATTTTCCCACACAAGACTTCCACATCTCTAACATTCCCAATTGGTGATATAGTG
The DNA here is from genome assembly GCA_034509565.1 of Triticum monococcum. Taxonomy (NCBI): domain Eukaryota; kingdom Viridiplantae; phylum Streptophyta; class Magnoliopsida; order Poales; family Poaceae; genus Triticum; species Triticum monococcum. The sequence continues at coordinate 490,983,181 of CM067846.1, forward strand.
TCTCTACTAGCAAGTTTAATAGTAACATCTATATCTTCTGTCTCTGTGGGTGCTATGCCATTCATAATTTCTTGATATAAGGTATAAGGAATAGCACTCACACTAGCACCTATGTCACATAAACCATGATAACAGTGATCTCCTATTTTAACTGAGACAGCATGCATGCCAACAACAGGTCTATGTTTATCTTTTTTATCAAGTTTGGCAATTCTAACAGCTTCTTCATAGAAGTAAATAACATGCCCATCCATATCTTCTTCTAAGAGATCTTTAACCGTAGCAATACTAGGTTCTACTTTAATTTGTTCATCAGGTTTAGGTGTTCTAGTATAGCTTTTGTTAACCAGAGTTGAAACTTTAGCATGTTCCTTCATCCTAACAGGGAAAAGTGGTTTCTCAATATAAGCATAAGGAACAACTGGATAAAAATTATAAAGTATAGTTTCTTATTTAACTGGGACCGGTTCTTTAATTTCTTCTTTAATAGGTGGGTGATATTTAAACCACTTCTCCTTAGGGAGTTCAACATGAGTAGCAAATGATTCACAAAAGGAGGCTACTATCTCAGAGTCAAGTCCATGTTTAGTGCTAAACTTTTGAAAAGCATCAGTATCCATAAAAGATTTAACACAATCATACTTAAGTTTAATACCTGACTCTTTACCTTTGTTGAGTTCCCAATCTTTAGAGTTGCATTTAATTCTTTCCAAAAGATCCCACCAGAATTCAATAATCTTCTTCATAAAAGATCCAGCACAAGAAGTATCCAGCATGGTTTCATCATTACGAGAAAGCCGAGCATAAAAGTTCTGGATAATAACTTCTCTTGAGAGCTCATGATTGGGTCATGAATATAACATTGACTTAAGCCTCCCCCAAGCTAGAGCGATACTTTGTCCTTCACGAGGCCAAAAATTATATACATAATTCCGATCACGATGAACTAGATGCATAGGATAAAATTTTTGGTGGAACTCCAATTTCAAACGATTCCAATTCCAAGATCCAATATCATCGCATAGCCTATACCATGCCAATGCTTTTCCCTTCAAAGATAAAGGGAAAGCCTTTTTCATAACTTCATCCCTGGGTAAACCTGTAAGCTTAAACAATCCACAAATTTGTTCTACATATATCAAGTGCATATCATGATGTTCGGTGCCATCTCCTGCATAAGGATTAGCTAGCAGTTGTTCTATCATACCCGGAGGAATTTCATAATCAATATTTTCAGTAGGTGTTGTAGGTTGAGGCGTAATTAATTGTGGTTCCGGACGAGGTGAAGATACCACGAACAAACCCCTCAAAGGATTGTTTTCCATAGTAACAAGTGACAATAAATTTCAGCACACTATATAAATGTTTCCTTACCAACGGTGTTTCACTCCCCGGCAACGGTGCCTGAAAATAGCCTTGATGACCCACAAGTATAGGGGATAAATTGTAGCTCTTTTCTATAAGTAAGAGTGTCGAACCCAATGAGGAGCAGAAGGAAATGACAAGTAGTTTTCAGTAAGGTAATGTCTGCAAGTGCTGAAATTGTAAGTAACAGAGTAGTTTGATAGCAAGATAATTTGTAATGAGCAAGTAATGATAGTAGTAAAAAAGTGCAGCAAGGTATCCCAATCCTTTTGAGGCAAAGGACAGGCCAAAACGGTCTCTTATGATAAGCAAAGCGTTCTTGAGGGTCACAGGAATTTCATCTAGTCACTTTCATCATGTTGGTTTAATTCATGTTCGGTACTTTGATAATTTGATATGTGGGTGGACTGGTGCTTAGGTGCTGCTCTTACTTGAACAAACCCCCTACTTATTATTAAACCTCCCACAAGCATCTGCAACTACGAAAAAAGTATTAAGAATAAATTCTAACCATAGCATTGAACTTTTGGATCCAATCGGTCCCTTACGGAATAGCGCAAAAACTAGGGTTCAAGCTTCTGTCACTCTCGCAACCCATCATATAATTGATACTCCACAATGCATTCCCTTAGGCCCAAATATGGTGAAGTGTCATGTGGTCGACGTTCACATGACACCACTAAGGGAATCACAACATACATACTATCAAAATATGAAACACATATCAAATTCGCATGATTACTTGCAACATGATTTCTCCCGTGACCTCAAGAACAAAGGTGACTACTCACAAATGATAAACATGCTCATGATTAGAGGAGTATTAAATAGCATAATGGATCTGAACATATAATCTTCCACCAAATAAACCATATAGTAATCAACTACAAGATGAAATCAACAGTACTAGTCACCCACAAGCACCAATCTATAGTTCCGGTAACAAGATTGAACACAAGAGATGAACTAGGGTTTGAGAGGAGATGGTGCTGTTGAAGATGTTGATGGATATTGCCCTCCCCAAGATGGGAGAGTTGTTGGTGATGATGATGACGATGATTTCCCCCACCGGGAGGGAAGTTCCCCGGCGGAATCGCTCCTCCGGAGGGCAAAAGTGCTCCTGCCCAAGTTCCACCTCGAGGCGGCGGCGTTCCGTCCTGGGAGTCCTCTCCTTATGTTTTCTAGGTCAAAATGACTTATACACCAAAAGATGGGCACTAGAGGTGGGCCGAGAAGAGCACAACCAACCAGGGCGTGCCTGGGCTCCCTAGCGCGCCCAGGTGGGTTGTGCCCACCTCGTGGGCCCCCTCTGGTATTTATTTTCTCCAATAATTCTTATATATTCCATGAAAAATCTCCATGAAGTTTTAGCTTGTTTGGAGTTGGGCAGAATAGGTAGCCTGACGTAGCTTTTCTAGGTCCAGATTTCCAACTACCGGGAATTCTCCCTCTTGGTGTGTACCTTGCAAATTATGAGAGAAAAGGCATTATAATTACTCCAAAAATCATTATTATCGATAAAAACATTGTAAATAATAGTAAGAAAACATGATGCAAAATGGACGTATCAATATACATGGCGAAGATGTTGACCCTGCTACTGCGGATGATGATTAGATTGCTTTTGTCGTATTTGCCTGTCAGAAGACGTTTTTTATCTACTATGTGAAATTGTATTTTCTATGACAACTGAAACCTGATGAACTTCTTGTTTAGTATTTTACTGTGAGAACATCACTTATTATGTATATTGATTTGTGTTTGGTGACTGTATGACGACTAAAACATGATGGCATTGTTGTTTAGTTATACTTATATTTGGCTATGAAACTTGAATTTGATGACATAGTTTGTTGTTGGACTGCAATTTGCTTGACGTCTTCGAATGGGAACAAAGCTGAACCAACAGGGCCTCTGCTAATTTATTTATTTATTAGCAAAAGGGCCTCTGCTATTTATTTATTTATGAGCAAAAGGGTATACCCCTCGATTTCTGTTAATAGAAATCATTAGATGTTCACAACACTACGCCCAGCCTGCTAAATAGGTTTCATTCATTACTAGTTTCAGCAAAGTGCTCATGTCATAGCCATTGAATACATCACGAGTGTTACATACTATGCAAATAAAGAGACAATCATCCTACAGAGCACATCGATTTTGCCCATTATCTTCACAAGCTCTTTCATTTCCTCATTGTTGTCAAGGCCGTTCAGCAGCTATTGCTTGGCCATGATCAGAGGAACTGCATCTTTAATCTTCTGATTTGCCTCTTCCTCTTATGTCGTTCCTTAAGTTACTTGTCCAACACCCTAACCTGCTGGTATTGGGATTCCTCGGCTAACCAAATAATCAGCGTAGTTGCATTCCCCCACATCAGCAACTTCCAAAAATACAAATCACACGAATCTTCCCTTTTCTGCACGAATAAAATGGGAATATCATCAACCAAACTATTAAAAAATCTGCAACTGAAAGCAGCAGAACAACACTTAAACATATTATTACCCCATGATTTGGGCATTTGTAGAAGACTCGGCCAGGGTTGAGGATTATGGTTGAGACGCGACGGATGACTCTGCATGATTTGCAGCAGTGCCACCACACCAACGGCAGCGGGTTGCGATGAGCAACTGGCTGCGGTGCGTGTGACGGCGAGGGTGTGATGAGACCCACAGGCGATGGTACGGGTGGAGACCTGGTGCATATCTGGTTGTTGCTTGCTGAAGAGCACGTGGACGAGCAGCCAGCGGACATGGTTGCTGTGGCCAGAGCTTCTAATGCTAGGCAGAGTAAGTAGAGAAGAGGAGAAGCGAATGTTGGATATGTCAGTTTCATTACTTGGAGAGTAGCATACCACCATATATAGTCATAGTTTAGGTTTGGATTCGAACTAGCTATAGGAGCACGTCTCTCTTTTTTCTAAAACTCAGCAACGTCTCTTTACTGGTACACTAGCTTGTTCTATACGCCTTCTCAAGTCTTTGATTTTCTTTTTTTTGCGAGGAAGGAAGGAGGACAAAATTGAGAGTTCTTGGGACTCGAACCCAAGACCTCTCAGTTGAAAACCAAGGGTGCTAGTCACTTATGTGGAGAAAGTTCCCTGGGAGGAGGACGACAGACAAACACATTTTCTTCGCAGTTTTAGGTGCGATGCAAGATCTAACGGTCGCAGTTTCGGGAATGTCATCAGGCGAACGAGCCTAGTTTTTCTTTTCTTCCTATATATAAGAAAGTTTGCTACTTGGTGTTGGCTTAGTCAACAAACAATAGTGCCAACCTTGACTGTTGGATTGACATTCAACATCTGTCGTGTTTCTTCAGTCTCTTCTTCCTCCAGCCGCCAAAGCCAAACCAGAGTCGGCAGGGCCGCATGCTCCCGCCTCCCATGGCTGGTTGTGCTGCCGTGCACCCATTGTGGCCACATCGCACCCTAAAACTCTGCGCATCTTCCCGGACTACTGTTCGTTCCCGTCCGAGGCCTCACCATCGTCCTCCGCCATGGTTTGCTCACCGCAGCGCCGTCCTCCGGTGTTATCAACATGGTCAACAACCGAGAGGAATAAGGAGCTAACTATACATGGTGAGGATGACAGTAGGGACCCAACAGCGCATGCAGTTTTTTTGGGATGAAGAAGGGTATCAACTAGGTTGTGCGGGAGCTGTGGCCAGTCTAGGCCAGGCTTTTATTTCATATGTTTACCACATGACCAGCCCAGTTTGTTTTTTCCTTTTTGAAAATGGCTAGCCCAGCTATTTTCTTTTTTGTAGAATAACCAATGTAGGCCTACTTGTTTTCTACGCCTTGCTGGGCTGGAAATCTTTCAAGATGAGGGATGCATTCGGGCTTGCCCATAAAATGGGCTATAAGTAATAAGAAATGGGCTATAAGTAATAATAAATGGGTTGTAAAATGAAAAAATACATCAAACAGGCAATAATTTCCAAAATACTTTTTCCTTTCGGATTTTGATATTTTCAATTTCATTGTTTTTGTGCAGGTAAAATTTCATTGGATTTAAATTAAGGTATGTTTAGTTTTTAAATTAATTTGAATCTCGCTAGAAATTTCGGACTGTATGCTGTTTGGGACAGATTTGGAGGCTGACTTGTGGGTCTACTAGGTTGACGTGTACGAAAGGCTTTGTCAACTTAGTCCACAAACGATTCTAGAAGTAGTGACCATTGGATGTTAATCCAACGGCCGTGCTACTTCTTCAATATCTGATCTTCTTGCTCCACCCACCCAAACCTGCACCGGTGGGACTGCTTGCTGCCGCCTCCCATGGCCGGCAGTGCTGCCGCACAGACCACACCGCCCCACCCTACTCCATCATTGGCCAGGCCATTCCTGTACTCACCCACCTCCTGTTTTTTCGGTGGCGGCAGCCGAAACTATCAACCCTCGTACTTCCCAGTGCATGGGCAACCACTGTCGAGTCTTCCCCGGCTCCATGTCGTTCCCTTCCAAGGCCTCGCCGTCGTCCACCGCCCTGGTACTCTCGGCGCGGCATGGTCAACGTGGTCAACAACCGACATGCATCTGAAGTGGACTGTACGTGGAGAGGCTGACAGCTGGGTCTCCTTATTACGCACAAAGTAATGATTCCTCCACCTGACAGCTAGGACCCACCGAAAGGGCCTCTGTATTTCGAGACCCCTCCCCCCCCCCCCCCCCCCCGCTGACAGCTCGGACCCACCAGCTATATCTTCGCATGCAAGGAAGTGCCTCCTTATTACGCACAAAAAATGAATACTCCCCCTGCTAGCTAGGACCCACCATAGTGGGAGGCTAACTTCCGGACCTACTAAGTTGATGCGAACGAAGGGCTTTGTCAACTTAGTCAATATGAACGATTCTAGCTCTAGTGACCGTACGATGTCCACCCAACGACCATAGTGCTTCTTCAACCTCTGGTCTTCTTGCTCCAGCCACCCAAACCAGCGCCGGTCATGCCACCTGCTCTCGCGGTCGGCTGTGCTGCCGCGGAGGCCTCACTGCCCCCTACTACTCCCACCGCTAGCCAGGCCATCCCTCTACTCACCCACACCCCCTATTATTCTGTGGCGACGGCAACCTCACACTGCAGCCGAACCAGTGGGCATCCACTACCGTGTCTTCCCCTGCTTCGCGTCGTTCCCTTCCTAGGCCTAGCTGTCGTCCACCGCCCTGGTGCTCTCGGCACAGCGTGGTCAACATGGTCAACAAACGACATCCATCGGAAGAGGACTGTACGTGGAGAGGCTGACAGCTGGGTCCACGGCTGCACTGTAGGATCGAAAGTATGTCTAGAGGGGGGTGATTAGACTACTTGACCAAATCAAAATCTAGCCTTTTCCCAATTTTAAGTCTTGGCAGATTTTAACAACTTAGCACAAGTCAAGCAATCAACCTACACATGCAAGTCTAAGAGTATAGCAGCAGAATGTAAAACTTTGCACATGAAGGTAAAGGGAGGAGTTGGGAGGGAGCAAACGCAATGTAGACACGAAGATTTTTGGCGTGGTTTCGATAGGTGGTGCTATCATACATCCACATTGATGGAGACTTCAACCCACGAAGGGTAACGGTTGCGCGAGTCCATGGAGGGCTCCACCCAAGAAGGGTCCACAAAGAAGCAACCTTATCTATCCCACCATGGCCATCGCCCACGAAGGACTTGCCTCACTAGGGTAGATATAGTAGGTGATCTCCTTGCCCGTACAAACTCCTTGGTTCAACTCCACAATCTTGACGGAGGCTCCCAAGTGACACCTAACCAATCTAGGAGACACCACTCTGCAAAAGGTAATAGACGGTGTGTTGATGATGAACTCCTTGCTCTTGTGTATCAAATGATAGCCTCCCAAACACTCAACTCTCTCTCACAGATTTGGATTTGGTCGAAAGATGATTTGAGTGGAAAGCAACTTGGGGAAGGCTAGAGATCAGGATTCAAATGGTTGGAATGGAATATCTTGGTCTCAACACATGGGTAGGTGGTTATCTCTCAGAAAATGAATGCTAAAGTGTAGGCACGTTCTGATGGCTCTACTCCATAATGAAGGAAGGGTGGAGGGGTATTTATAGCCTCCACACAGAATCTAACCGTTACACATAATTCACCAAACTCAGTGGGACCAAATCAGAAAACTCGGTGGGACCGATTCAGTTCAAAATGTGAACGTTAGGCTTTTCGGTGGGACTGACATGTCAACTCGGTGGAACCGATTTCATTAGGGTTAGGGCATAACATAACCTCGGTGAGACCAATTACACAAACTTGATGGGACCGATTTTGGTAATAAGCTAACCAGAGAGTTGGTCAGGCAAAGTCGGTGGGACCGAAACATTACAAAAGGGAAACTAAGAGTTTTCATTGAGAACTCGGTGGGACCGATCGCTCATCTCGGTTGGACCAAAATGTTATGAAGGGAAACAGAGATTTTGCAATCCCATCTCAGTGAGACCGAGATCCCTATCTGTGAGACCAAAGTGACTAGATTTTGTGGCAGTGGCTATGTCAAAAGAACTCAATGGCGCCGGATAGAATATTTCGGTGGGGCCGAGTTTGACTTTTTGGTTTGGGACATACGTGGATATGAGAAAGTGCTTGAGGGTTTTTGGAGCATATCACTAAGCATTTTGAGCAAGCAAGCCATTAAGCAACACATCATCCCCTTTTAATAGTATTGGCTTTTCCTATGGGCTCAATGAGATCTTGGATCACTAAAAGTAAAATGTAGAGTCTTGAGCTTGAGCCAATATGTGTCCTTAGAATTTTGAGGGGTCCACATTCCTAATCCATGCCATGCCAATCATTGAACTTTCTGAAATGATCATCTTGAAATAGTATTAGTTCAATGAGCTATATGTTGTTAGTAATTACCAAAACCACCCAGGGATAGTTGCACTTTCAATCTCCCCCTTTTTGGTAATTGATGACAACATATAGATCAAAGCTTCGACAAATGATAATAAGGTTGAAATGCATCGTCGCTTTGAGAAGTATGTGATAACCAAGAGCTCCCCCTAAATTTGTGCATTATTTATGATTTGCTTTTGAATGCAGGATCATGGGTCACTCTTCCATGTCACATACATCTTGGTGGAGCGCTCAAAATGATATGAATTAAAACATGCACCCATCACCAAGCAAAGTCAGTGATCATATAAGGATATAAAGGATAATGTCATCCAAGCAAACATTAAGGTAGCATATGATCAAACACATGATCATACAAGTATCTCACACAGACATAGAGTATCAACCAAGCTCACAATAAAGTTCAACCAAAAAACAAGAGAGACAAAGAAGCAAAACACTCTCTCTCTCTCTCTCAAAGCCTATGATCTATACATTTCTCTCCCGTTGGCAAAAAGTTACCAAAAAGCTCGAAAATGCATAGTGCTATGTGTCTCTCAGGCTTGGTCTTCTGGAGGTGGTGTAGATAGAACTCCAAGGACGAAGGCATCAGTGGATGATGTTGGAGCTGGTGGAGCAGGTGCTGGAGGTGGTACTGAAGCTATCGCTGGTGCAGATGAAGTAGCTCTTGTATCTAATACTAGCACTGCAGCTGACCTTTGACTCCTTGGCACACGCTGAAAAGCATCCGTAGTTGCCTTTCCTCTCCTCTCCTCAGCTTCCTCCTGGAGCTGCTTGACTGCAATCTGTATCTCAGTCACCTTGAGGTCAAGATCATAGAACTTGGTCTCTACAATCCTCTCCAAGCTCTCCGGCTTCTGAGTCAGGGTGGCCAAGCCCTTCTCAATCCTCAATGTAGCTTGAATTAGATAACCCAATTGATCTTGCTTGCTCTTCAGGAACACCTGAGATGCTTCCTCATCAGTTGGCATCCTAGCAGCCTTTTCTGCCTTTGCCTTAGCTCTCTTCTCCTGTGCTTGTGCTGATGAAGGTTCATTCTCATTCATTACAACTTCATTGTCTTCAAAATCTGGGTACAAGGGTAAATGCTCCTTGGCCAACAAGTAAGTACATGTGCCCATCTTTGAGTTGATGAGCACCTGAATGTGTGGAGCATACCCATAAGATCTCTTCTCGTCAGCAGTTGTCCCTTGACTGTCTCCACAATCAAACTCATGACCTTGAATTTTTGTGGTACCAAAGATTTGTAGCAAGTTGATGGAATGTCCCTTATCAACTTGTGATCTCCAGATCTGGGTAGCAGAGTATGCCTTAAGATGGTGTTGATAGTAGGCAGACCAGACAACAAATAGTGCACAGATCCAAGCTTGTGCGTCTCCAAAGCTTTATCAGGAATCTCCTTGTACATATTTGCCATTGAGTTGTGGTCGTTTTTCTTCTTGGCATACACATCCAAATCATCCTCATGTTCTTCTGGGCCATTGATCAACTTCGCCCATTCATCAACAGTTGGTTGGTACCTTGTACCTTTAGACATCCACACTGTCCTCCCATCTGGATAGAAATGAGCAGTGGAGTAAAATTGCATGATTAGCTCATCATTCCATTTTGTGAGCTTCTGTTCAACAAACTTGTCAACTCCACAAGCTTTGAAGCTTTCATGTACACCTAGGAAGTGATCTTCATTCTCATCAATAAATTCCCAGTCGACCCATCTCATATCACTGACAATTGGCTTCTTGTCAAGCAGAATGGTCTCATAGAAGTCTTGTTCTTCTTTGGTGTGGAACCTATAGTCCACTGCAGTTCTCCTTCTTATAGCGTATGGATCAGACTGGCTCCAAAGTCTCAATCATGCATCCTTACTGATGTTCATGTCCTCAGCCACTAGATGAGCGTCATTGTGATCTGGAATCTTGGGTTACAGTTTTCTTAGCACTTGGGCTTCATCATCTTCTTCTTCAACTTTAGGCACTGGGGCTTTGTTCTTCTCTTCAGCAGGAATGTTTCTGGTGCTTCTCTTGGGCTGAGAAGGCTTCTGAGCTTGAGTTGTTGCCTTGGGAGCAGTTTTGGGCTTTGATGTTGCAGCCCCTGACTTGATTGCATCTCCCATGAGCTTCTGAGACTTGGGAGCTGGAGCAGCATCCTCTTCCTCTTCATCTTCTTCTGGCTCTCTCACGATGGAGGATCTACCAAGCACTCTGGCAGTGGTCTTCTTGACCCTCTCCTTCCTCTTCTTTCCATCTCCGGGTTGTTTGGGTTCAAGAGTGAACTCCATAGTTTCTTGAGTGGAGGCTCTGGCCTTAGACATAGGAATCCTTTTTGCTGGTGCCTTCTTGTTCAACCCTGGCTTAGTTGTTGCAACTGTGTCATACTCTTTCTTCAGCACCTTCTTCTTTGAGCTCATTTCTTCTTCAGTAGCCACATCATCCTCATCCTTAGAATCTGAGGTTTTCTTCTTCCTTGACCTGGTGGCTGCCTTTAGCAAATTACTGGGAGTGCTCCTGTTGCCATCATCTGAGGTGCTTGAGGGACTAGTGCCCTCACTCAATTGCATTGGCTCTTCAGATCTGTTTTGGCTGTCACTTTGGTCAGTCATCTTGGCAATCACACTGACAACAAACCCTGTGAATAGATGCAGATGAGGTAGAATGGAAGAGCATCACAAACTGCAGAGTTTTTGCAAAACAAATGAGTCAAAAACATAGTTTTAGTTCTCCACAAAAAGCATTTCGGAGCTACCGATTTGTTAAACTCGGTGATACCGAAGCAACTTTTGGAACCTAAACTAGTGAACTCGGTCAGACCGAGTCACAGTTCGGTGGCACCGAGATTGCTAGGGTTTCACAGAGAGTCAAACATGGTCACACCGATTTGCAATTTTCGGTCAAACCGAAAATGCATGTGCAATGGCCTAGGCCAAATCGGTGAGACCGATTTCTACAACTCGGTCGGTGCAAGATGAGTTCGACAGAGACCTAACCCTAAATTTTCGATCAAATCTAACCTAAAGGATGTTTTCTCTGGATAGATTGTTTTCATACATGGAAAAGATCATGGAAAAGCAATGTGCTAGGAATCGGAGTAAGGAAATAGCACAAAGTATCGAACCCATACCCTACTTCGGCGGGAGTTCACTCTAGCGACAACGGCGGAGCAGAATTCCGTTGACGGCGGAGGAAACCAGAAGCTGGAGGTCGCTAGCGGCAAGGAGACAATCCGAAGACCCGAGGCGGCAGAGCAGGACACGCGCAGGATGAAGGGTTTTGGAGGAATTTCCAAAATTCAACCCATCGGTATATATATCCTGACCCTGTCGGTCTGACCGAGTGGAACAACTCGGTGGCACCGAGATGCAGAATCGCAAGCGGTTACTGCAACTCGGTGTGACCGAAAAGTTCAAATCGGTTGCAAAGAGATGGAAAACCTAGATCAACTTAGTTAACTCGGTATGACCGAAGTGGATGACTCGGTCATACCGAAATGCACAAAGAGGTTTTGGAAATTTAAGCCTATGATGAATCGGGAACCCCGAGTGCTCCTCACACAGAGTGGTTCGAATCTGACTTGATCAAAGTTTGTGATGTAGCATGAATAGAGTTTGAGACGAGTAAAGCATAAATAGCTAGAGGAGGTTCTTAGGCATTCTCGTGCATCCATTTGGCAAAAAGGAAAAAGCCAAACAATCAAAGCAACAAATGGATGTCCTCGAATGAGTAAAATATGCAATCAGCATGCTCACTCAATAAAATGGAAAATGAAATATGTGGCAAAGCATGCACAAACTTTCTAAAATTTATCAAGCAATTGACGATGACTAGGTCATCTATATATGAGTATATTGACTTAGGAGTCAAATGAGAACATTTGATCGTAGGTCATACTCATCGTTTAAGCACAAGTGGGGTTACCACTTTTACATAAAGCATTGTTGTGTTCACAGCATTAGAGTTGCTTTAACTCAATTGATTAGAGTAAAGCTTCCCCTAGATGTGATATCCCCCTAAGAGGGATGAACTAACCTTGGGTTTTGTCGATTATGACTTCATGTAGATGTTGAAGATGTGGATTCTCAATGTTGATTTAGATCATTTGGAGCAATCCATTGGAGTGAGTTGCACTTTCCATACCTACATGGGTTAGTCCCACAAGGAACAAACAAGGATATCCATAGACATAGAGTGATGTACACACAAGATGATGTCCATGAGAGCATTAGGTTACCTTGTCCCTTGTCTTACCAACAAGAGGGTTTGTGACCCCTTGAACTAGTGCAAGATGTGGAAGTTGTTTGCACTTGTTCTCTCCAAAGTGATATGAGTGAAGTATGTTGGCGGAGTCACCCTCAAGAACTTTGTAGTTCTTCTTCAGGATCCACATCATCTTGATGGGAATCCTTGGAGTTGTAGTCATACTTGATGTAGTCTTGGCAACCCACTTGACCAAGGCCTTAGGAGCTTCTTCAAATGCATAAATCTCCTCTCGGAGCTTGTCCTTGCCTTTTTGCTTGTGGTCTTGTGGTGGAAGACATCTTGAGCTTGTGTACCTTGGAAAGAAGTAGGATCATACCTCTCTTGTTGAGGAACAAACTTCTTCTTGGGGTATTGATCTTTTTCCCACTCAACTCCATTGCATTGAACTTTCGTTCAAAACCAATACCTTGATTCTTCCGGTGCCTTCCTTGCTTGTGTACAATTTCCTCAAATTGCTTACTTCCGGCAACACTCTTGTAGACACCTTTCTCTATAATTCCCTTCAATAAGCTATTTTCTTGCTCAAGTGTAACTTGGCTAAGAGAATCATTAGTGGAATCAAGAAAACTACTAGAAGCAAAAATATGGGATTTAACATGATTGTTGTTACTACTAGAAGAAGAATCTTTCTTACTCTTGTTGCTAGATTTAACTTGTGCAATGTAAGTAGACAAGAGTAAACGCTTGGCAATGTAAGAAGAACTTTTCTTGTGAAGATCATCATTGATTGCTTTTAAGAACCCATGCTCTTTCTCAAGGTTGAGCTTTTCAAAGCGTAACTTCTCATGAGTCTTTAAAAGCTCTCGATGATTTTCCAAGGTAGTTTCATGAGCTAACTTAAGAGTGTTTAGTTCTTTAGTTAGATGCTCAATATCCTTCTCATCATCATCATCATTTGTTTTATCTTGATTAGCATGATTAATAGGAAGTTTATCATAGTTTTCGTCACTAGAGTTGTTAACAAGTAAATCATCATCACCTAGCAAATCATCATCATCAGTATTGAAATCAACATACTCGGGGTGTGATACCTTTGGTCCTTTAGCCATGAAGAATCTTCCAATTCCTTCATTTGGTGAGTCAAATATGTCATAGGAGTTGGTTGACACAAGTGCTAGACCTGCAACACCTTCATCTTGAGTATATTCGGAGTCGGAGTGATAACTTCTCTCGGAGTGATTGTCGGAGTCGTAGCTGGCTACTCATTCACCAACATGAGCTTGATGTCTTCATTTTGAGTAGCTCCTTGATGATTTGTCCTTCCTTTCTAAATCCTTGCTTCTCCGTGATGTTCTTTGTTCATAACGGTCATCTCTACTCCTTCTCTCTCTAGGTGGTCATTCTTCTCTTCTACTTCTCCTTTTGGGTGAATCTTCTCTTCTTTTGTAGGGAGCCGTACATTCATTGGAGTAGTGTTCGGGTCTTCCACAATTGTAGCAATTACATTCATGACTCGAAGATCTTTTGTCATTGTAGGACCTTGACTTGGAACTCCTTTCCTTGCTTCTACTCTTGTAGAACTTGTTGAAGTTCTTCACCATTAGGCTCAATTCTTCATTGAAGGCTTGTTTCTCAATTGATGATGTAGGAGCATCACATGAGGGTTTGTAAGCACCACTTGACTTGTTGTGAAGCTCTTCCTTATCCTTGAGTGACATCTTATGAGCAACAATTCTTCCAATGACTTCCCTTGGCTTGAGATCTTTGTAGTTGGGCATCATTTGGATCAATGTGCACATGGTATCATATTTTCCATCCATGGCTCTTAGGATCTTCTTGATGATGAATCTATCAGTCATCTCTTCACTTCCTAAGGTGGCAATCTCATTTGTGCTGAGAGCGAGCCTAGAGTACATTTCAGCGACACCTTCACCATCCTTTATTTTGAACTTGTCAAGCTGACTTTGAAGCACATCCAATTTGGATTCCTTGACGGAGTCGGTACCCTCGTGCATTTCAATCAAAGTATCCCAAATTTCCTTTGCATTCTCAAGATGGCTGATTTTGTTGAATTCTTCGAGGCACTATCCGTTGAAGTGAATATCACAAGCTTGAGCATTGTATTGCAGCATCTTCAACTCTTCTGCGGTAGCTTCACGGTTTGGTTCTCTCCCATTAAAGAATTCACCTTGCAAGCCAATACACACAATAGCCCAAACGGCAGGGTTATTTCCAAGAATATGCATTTTCATCTTATGCTTCCAACTAGCAAAATTAATACCATCAAAGTAAGGACCTCTATGGTGGTAATTTCCTTAGTTGGACGCCATACTCTCCTAGGTTGTGAAACCAAGGCTATGATCACCAAATGCTATGGAAATCAAGGCAAATAGAGACCAAAGATCTGATACCACTTGTAGGATCGAAAGTATGTCTAGATAGGGGGTGATTATACTACATGACCAAATAAAAATCTGGCCTTTTCCCAATTTTAAGTCTTGGCAAATTCTACCAACTTAGCACAATTCAAGCAATCAACCTACACATGCAAGTCTAAGAGTATAGCAGCGGAATGTAAAACATTGCACATGAAGGTAAAGGGAGGAGTTTGGAGGGAGCAAACGCAATGTAGACACAGAGATTTTTGGCGCGGTTCTGATAGGTGGTGCTATCTTACATCCACATTGATGGAGACTTCAACCCACGATGGGTAACGGTTGCTCGAGTCCACGGAGGGCTCCACCCACGAAGGGTCCACGAAGAAGCAACCTGGTCTATCCCACCATGGCCATTGTCCACCAAGGACTTGCCTCACTAGGGTAGATCTTCATGAAGTAGGCGATCTCCTTGCCCGTACAAACACCTTGGTTCAACTCCACAATCTTGATGGAGGCTCCTAAGTGACACCTAACTAATCTAGGAGACACCACTCTCCAAAAGGTAATAGACAATGTGTTGATGATGAACTCCTTGCTCTTGTGCTTCAAATGATAGTCTCCCCAACACTCAACTCTCTCTCATAGATTTGGATTTGGTGGAAAGATGATTTGAGTGGAAAGCAACTTGGGGAAGGCTAGAGATCAAGATTCAAATGGTTGGAATGGAATATCTTTGTCTCAACACATAAGTAGGTGGTTCTCTCTCAGAAAATGAATGCCGAAGTGTAGGCATGTTCTGATGGCTTTACTCCATAGTGAGGGAAGGGTGGAGGGGTATTTATAGCCTCCACATAAGATCTAACCGTTACACATAATTCACTAAACTCGATAGGATCGAATGAGAAAACTCAGTGGGACCGATTGAGTTCAAAATGTGAACGTTAGGCTTTTCGGTGGGACTGACATGTCAACTCGGTGGGACTGATTTCATTAGGGTTAGGGCATAACTTAATCTTAGTGAGACCGATTACACAAACTCGGTGGGACCGATTTTGGTAATAAGCTAACCAGAGAGTCGGTCAGGCAAACTCGGTGGGACCGAATCGCTCATTTCGGTGAGACCAAAATGTTACGAAAGGGAAACTGAGAGTTTGCATTGCGAACTCAGTGGGACCAATCACTCATCTCAGTTGGACCGAAACGTTATGAAGGGAAATAGAGAGTTTGCAATCCCATCTCGATGAGACCGAGATCCCTATCGGTGAGACCGAAGTGACTAGGGTTTGTGGCAGTGGCTATGTCAAAAGAACTCGGTGGCGCCGGATAGAATATTTCAGTCTGGCCGAGTTTGACTTCTTGGTTTGGGACATATGTGGATATGAGAAAGTGGTTGCCGGTTTTTGGAGCATATCACTAAGCATTTTGAGCAAGAAAGCCATTAAGCAACACCTCATCCCCTTTTAATTGTATTGGCTTTTCCTATGGACTCAATGTGATCTTGGATCACTAAAAGTAAAATATAGAGTCTTGAGCTTGAGCGAAAATGTGTCCTTAGCATTTTGAGGGGTCCACATTCCTAATCCATGCCATGCCAATCATTGAACTTTCTGAAATGATCATCTTGAAATAGTATTAGTTCAATGAGCTATATGTTGTTAGTAATTATCGAAACCACCCAGGAATAGTTAAACATTCATGCACGCAAGGAAATACCTCCTTATTACGTGCAAAATAATGATTCCATCACCTGACAGCTAGGACCCACTGGAAGGGCCTCTGTATTTTGCGAAAAAAATGTTCCTCCTGCTAACAAGTTGGACCCACCAGCTATATCTTCGCACGCAAGGAAGTGCCTCCTTATTACGCACAAAAATTGAATACTCCCACTGTTAGCTGGGACCCACCATAGTTGGAGGCTGACTTGTGGGCCTACTGACGTGGATGGAGGACTTTGTCAACTTAGTCAATATGAACGATTCTACCTCCAGTGACTGTACGATGTCCATCCAATGGCCGTAGTGCTTCTTCAGCCTCTGGTCTTCTTGCTCCTCCCTACCAAACCAGCACTGGTCGTGCCGCCTTCTCCTGCCTCCCATGGTCGGCTGTGCTGCCGCGGAGGCCTCACCGCCCCCTACTAGTCCCACCGCTGGCCAGGCCATCCCTCTACTCACCGACACACCCTGTTATTCTGCAGCGACGATAGCCTCACACCGCAGCCAAACTACTGAACCCTCGTACTCCTCTCCACGTGGGCATCCACTGTCGCATCTTCCCCGGCTCTGGTCATCCCCTTCCTAGGCCTTGCCGAGTCCTGGACTAAGGGGTCCTCAGGCGGTCGGCCTGTTGGACATGGGTCGGACTATTGGGTCGTGAAGATACAAGATAGAAGGCTTTCTCATGTGTCCGGATAGGACTCTCCTTTGCGTAGATGGCAAGTTAGGTGTCCGGATGTATTATTTCCTTTCTATGTAACCGACTTTGTACAACCCTAGTTTCCCCCGGTGTCTATATAAACCGGAGGGTTTCGTCCGTAGGGACAATCATAATCAAATAGTCTAGACTTCTAGGGTTTTAGCCATTTCGATCTCGTGGTAGATCAACACTTCTAACCCCCATACTCATCAATATTAATCTAGCAGGATGTAGGGTTTTACCTCCATCGAGAGGGCCCGAACCTGGGTAAACATTGTGTTCCCTGTCTCTTGTTACCATCAACCATAGACGCACAGTTCGGGACCCCCTACCCGAGATCCGTTGGTTTTGACACTGACACTGGTGCTTTCATTGAGAGTTCCGATGTGTCATCGAAGTCAGGGTTCATGGCTCGCATTGTGATCAAGAACAACATCACCACCGACGGAGCCCTGGCCTCAGGCCAAACCCTCTGGTTGGGTGGCTTTATTATCACCACTCGTTCGGCCGGTGAGCCGACGATGACTTCTCGAGTCATTGAAAATCGCCTTCGAATTGACTCCGAATTCTCCAGATAGATGTATCCAATGGAATTATCATCCTTGAACGAACTCCTGGATCGCATTGCCGCCCTGGGGGTCGCTGTAGACTACGGTCGGATTGGGCTTAAACCCGATCAGAGAGAAATCAAATCTCCATCGATCACCCACCAGATAGCGGTAGTGGAGGAGCAAAACAACAACTCTCCCTCTATACCGAGGACGAACTATGTACGGATCTCCGAGCTTGAAGAGCCAGATACCTGTCCACGAAACGACATGCCTTATCCTCCGAACTTGGAATCAGACGGTAGACCTGAAAATCGGTCGATCTCCCAGAGCCCAAATTATTCGGCTCGGAAATTTCTAAAATCTGGATCCCAAATTGCGTCAGGGTTCGGACATAAATCCACCCACCCACCTAGATATACGCGATCTCACATACCTACGGCAGCAGTCTCAGGAAACAGTCCGTCACTTTTGGTCCAGGTTCCTCCTTGTCAAGAACAAGATCAAGGATGGCCGCGACGAAGACGCGATCTCAATATTCTGAAATAATTGTATGGACGAAGGAATCCTCATTTCTATCAACCGTCGTCGCGTATTACAATTCGCCGACTTGGAAACCATAGTACAGAAGTACCGCGCAATGGAAAGCGCCTAGAAAATTCAGGCAGCTCGTTGGGAATCACCAGCCCCCACTCAACCTTCTGTCCAGACATAAAGGATGCACCCTCACGGGGCGCCCGACACTGCAGTAAAGAAATCCAAACCCATTACGGGGCACAGAACCGTTCTGGAGGGATGGCTCGATAGGCCGTGCAAAATACACACAACACCGGATACCATACCTACCCAAAACCTTAGAGCATGTTGGATACTCCGGCAAGTGGCCAAGAGTCGCGAGGATACCCTCACCAAAAATACCTCAGAACAACTCCCCCCGGAACACGATGATAGCAGAGTATTGACGGTCTTCAAGACTTTCGCCTCAAACAATCGACGCAAAAGGGCACTCCGCGACCTCGCCGAAGTCTGTCAAGTCGCAACAATAAATCCTTGGAACAACATGGCCATAACTTTCAATGCCTGTGACGAACCAAGAACCAGTCAGTCCAGGCACCAGCCGCCTTGGTCCTCAATCCAATTGTGGACGGCTTTCGACTCACCAAGGTACTCATGGACGGCGGTAGTGGATTAAACCTCATGTACGAGGATACACTCAGTAAAATGGAAATGGACAGGAGCCGTATCGAGCAAAGTAGCACGACCTTCCGAGGAATTATTCCTAGTCGGGAGGCACGATCTACAGGAAAAATCACAGTTGATGTGGTATTTGGCACACCGGAGAACTATCGGTCCGAAGAGATAACCTTCCAAGTGGCCCCTTTCAACAGTGGGTACCATGCCTTGTTGGGGCGTGATGCATTCACACGCTTTCAAGCCATACCTCATTACGGGTATATGAAGCATAAAATGCCCGGGCCCAGTGGTATTATCACTCTCGCTAGTGATCCGGACATAGCTCTCCGCGCTAAAAATAAAACAGCCTCCCTGGCCCTTGAGGCACCCTCTGAGGCCCTTGCGACTGAAGAGTTAACGGCGCTGCACTCAACGGTGGATAGGGACGATGTAATCCTCGACAAGTGCTCCAAATCCACCTCCTTCAAACCAGCAGATGAAATAGTCAAATTTCAAGTCCACCCGACGCACCCAAAGAAGACAGCCTCCATCGGCACACAGCTGGACCCGATGGTGGACGCTGCACAATGAGCGTTCCTACACGAAAACTGGGACATATTCGCCTGGCACCCTTCTGATATGCCAAAAATCCCACGCAGATTGGCTGAGCACAGCCTCAATACATTGAAAGGATACAAGCCAGTTAAGAAAACACTCTGGCGCTTTTCCGAACCCAAACGAGAAGTTATGGGGGAGGAGCTAGCCAAGCTAATTGAGGCCGGATTCATCAGAGAAATAAAACATCCGGACTGGGTAGCAAACCTGGTGATGGTGACAAAGAAGGATAAATCCTAGCGCTTGTGCGTCGATTTCAAAGACCACAACAAAGCTTGCCCTAAGGATCCATTCCCCCTCCCCTACATCGATCAAATTATTGATGCCACTACAGGACATGACTCACTGTGTTTCCTCGACGCGTACTTCCGATACCATCAAATTGAAATGAAGGAATCCGACCAAGCCGCAACGGCATTTATTACCCCATACGGGCCTTTCTACTTCAACACTATGCCCTTTGGGCTCAAAAACGCCGGCACTACCTACCAACGCGTGATTCAAACATGCCTGGAGAAACAAATTGGCAAGACAGTTGAAGCATATGTGGACGACTTCATCATCAAGACTAAGTGCGTCGAGTCATTAATAGATGACTTACACCTCACATTCAACAATCTCCGGACATATGACATTAAGCTCAATCCGGAAAAATGCATTTTCGGCGTACCCTCTGGAAAACTACTGGGCTTCATTGTTTGAGGAATCGAGGCAAATCTAGCCAAAATCCGAGCTTTATCACAACTGGCTACACCAACAAACCTTAAACAGGTCCAAAGACTAGCTGGATGCGTGGCAGCTTTAAGCCACGTTATCCCCAGACTAGGAGAAAAAGCATTGCCACTTTATCGACTTCTCCGATGCACTGATCACTTCGAGTGGACATTTGCAGCAACGGCCAGATTGGAAGAAATAAAGGCTCTTTTAGCAAGAAACCCAATCCTAGCCATGCCAAGGTACAGCGAACCAATGTTATTATACATATCTGCAACACACCAGGTGGTGAGCGCAATACTCGTCGTCGAATGAGAGGAGGACGAACACAAATTCCCGCTCCAGAAGTCGGTATACTACGTATCCACTGTCCTAACTCCATGCAAATCCAGTTACCCTCATTATCAAAAGATAGCATATGCGGTCTTCATGGCATCCCGGAAGCTATGACACTATTTCCAAGAGTGCTCGATCACGGTGGCTTCCAAAGTTCCACTGAACGACATAATAAACAATCGCGACGCCATGGGCCGGATTGCCAAGTGGGCCATTGAGCTCCTCCCATTTGATATAACATATTAGCCACGCCAAGCCATCAAATCCCAAGTACTGGCAGACTTTGTCACCGAATGGACAGAAGCCGAACTCCCTAAAGAGTACGGCGCATATTCCAACTGGGTCATGCACTTCGATGGCTCCAAAATGCTGGCGGGCTTAGGGGTGGGCGTTGTATTAACATCCCCCACTGGATATATAGTTCAGTACATATTCCAAGTATTATACGCAGACTCCAACAATGCAGCCGAATACGAGGCCTTACTACATGGTCTTCAGATGGCTGTCTCCATGGGCATACAACGCCTGGAAGTGTGCGGGGACTCGAACCTCGTGATACGTCAAATAAATGGAGATTTCGATGCCAAGGATCCGAAGATGGCAGCCTACCAAAATGTCGGCTCGGTTCGAGGGGTTCGAGTTTCACCACGTGGCTCGAGAAAGTAATCAAGCGGCCGATGTCCTTGCTCGCATCGGCGCCAAGCGCGACCCCGTCCCACCTAAAATATTTTTGGAAAGGCTTTTCATGCCATCCGTAGTGTGGCAAGGGGAGAGCGGTAACGTCAGTCCGGATCCGACCACAACGCTAGATTCCGAACATACCAACATCATCGGAGGCTCAGCCACCGAAATAACATCGTCGGCCCATCTTATCATGGCAGTCATTTCCCCATGGACTGAACCCTTCTTAGCCTACCTCAACAGGCGAGAGCTCCGTGAGGATTATAATGAGGCTCGCTGCATTGTTCGGCGTTCGTAAGCCTATAAATTCCACGAAGGAGAACTCTACAAGAAAAGCGCTACCAGAGTACTCGAAAGATGTATCTCCGAGGAAGAGGGGCGGCAGCTCTTGGCTGAGATTCATGCCGGTCTCGGTGGTCACCACGCCGTAGCTCGGGCCCTTGTAAGCACGGCCTTTCGTATAGTCTTCTACTGGCCGACATCCCGAGCAGATGCACAGGACCTTGTCCAACGTTGCGTCAGATGCCAACTTTTCGCCAACCAAAGCCATATGCCACCCACTACTCTACAAACAATCCCCATCACTTGGCCTTTTGTGGTCTTGGGGCTTGACATGGTTGGACCCCTTAAATGAGGCAGCCATAAGAAAAAATATCTGCTAGTCATGGTAGATAAGTTCACTAAATGGATAGAGGCCAAACCAATCAAAACGGCCGAAGCAGGACCAATGATAGACTTTATATCCGGCGTTGTGCACCGTTACGGTGTCCCACACATCACCGACAACGTCTCTAATTTTATAGCCGATGAGGTGAAAGCCTGGTGTGATAATCTAGGCATTAAGCTTGATTACGCCTTTCTCTATCATCCGCAAACAAACGGTCAAGTTGAACGAGCCAATGGTCTTATTATGAGCGGCATCAAACTCAGGCTAGTGCGGTCTTTGAAAGAATCAGACAAGCACCGGGTTGAGGAGCTCGACTCCGTACTCTGGGGGTTGTGGACCACGCCCAATCGCACTACCGGATATACACCTTTCTTTATGGTGTACGGCACAGAGACTGTGTTACCCTGCGACATTATTCATGACTCACCTCGAGTGCGCATGTACGAAGAGAGAGAAGCCGAGCTTGATCTCCAGGACAGCTTAGATGCCCTGGAGGAGGAGCACGACGTCGCAAAAGCCCATTCCGCATTTTATCAACAGCAGGCTCGCAGATATCAAAGCAGAGAAGTACGGGCCAAGACTTACAATGTTGGCGAACTCGTTCTACGCTTGCCGGAGAAGAAAAAGGACACACTCAAGCCCAAGTGGGAGGGTCCCTTCATCATTGACGAAGTTCTCACTGGAGGATCGTACCGCCTGCTCGATGCATCAGATAACCGTCTTGAACCAAACCCCTGGAATGCGGCCAGACTCCAAAGATTCTACGCCTAGCGCCGAACCCTTCGTTTGCTTCCTCCTCCCTATTGTTTACATTATTTTTTATCCTCTCTTTGCGCCCTCTTTTTAGCCTAAAAGCTTTCGTGTGGCTAAATTGTACACCTATGACGTACACATTCTCAAATGTGTATGTCCATTATACCTGGGGGATTCTTGCACAGAAGCTTATTATCATTATTTTTCGAGCATCAAGCTCATCACATATGTGTTTTTTCAACATATGTACCTTTTCTTTGCCCTTATATGCATCGGTATGACTTAAGTTTTGGCCAAGCTGGGTTGCCTGGCTCCTGTGCTTATGCCCTACGTTCCCATTAGTTCGGCTAGGGCATAAAGGGAGCACTGAGGGAGTCCTGGACTAAGGGGTCCTCGGGCGTCCAGCTCGTTGGCCATGGGCCGGACTGATGGGCTGTGAAGGTACGAAGACCGAATGCTGCACCCGTGTCCGGATGGGACTCTCCTTGGCATGGAAGGCAAGCTTGGCGACCGAATATGTGGATTCCTTTCTTTGTAACCGACCTGGTGTAAACCTAGATCCTTCCGGTGTCTATATAAACCGAAGGACTTAGTCCGGATAGGGGATACACATTATCATAACCATACAAGCTAGACCTCTAAGGTTTAGCCATTACGATCTCGAGGTAGATCAACTCTTGTAATACCCATATTCATCAATATCAATCAAGCAGGACGTAGGGTATTACCTCCATAGAGAGGGCCCGAACCTGGGTAAACATCGTGTCCCTTGCCTCCTATTACCATCGACCTTAGACGCACAGTTCGGGACCCCCTACCCGAGATCCGCCGGTTTTGATACCGACAAGCACCTCTGCGATTGTTACTGTCGGGTCATCCGGATGTGTACCTCAGACTGGGTGAAGCCGAAAGCTAGCATTCTTATGGGAATATTCGGTCAGTGGACTAAAGATGTTTTATATTCCTTCCACTATAAACCCCCAGACATTACCTATACTGTGCGTCTAAGGCGGATGGTAACAGGAGACAGGGGACACGACGTTTTACCCAGGTTCGGGCCCTCTTGATGGAGGTAAAACCCTACGTCCTTCTTGATTAATATTGATGATATGGGTAGTACAAGAGTAGATCTACCAAGAGATCGGAGAGGCTAAACCCTAGAAGCTAGCCTACGGTATGATTGTATGTATATCTATCGACTAGCCTGGCCTCGGTTTATATAATGCACC
Organism: Triticum monococcum; assembly: GCA_034509565.1. NCBI lineage: Eukaryota > Viridiplantae > Streptophyta > Magnoliopsida > Poales > Poaceae > Triticum > Triticum monococcum. Next base: position 491,007,111 of record CM067846.1, read on the forward strand.
AGAGGCCTAGGATAACAAGAGTCCTAGCCGAATACGCCGGTGGGGAGGAGTCCTTGTCTTGATCACCAAGTCTTGTGGAATCTTCCTTGTATGCGGCAGCTGTCCGAACTGGCCCATGAGTATACGGGCATGGGGGTCCTCGGCCCAATCTAACAGATCGAGAGATGACGTGGTGAGTACCCCCTAGTCCAGGACGCCGTCAGTAGCCCCCAGAACCGGTCTTCAAGTTAGGGACGCTCCTCGATTCTTCCAAACCGTTCTTCATCTTTGGTCGTCGGTCTTGAAAACTGGTTCAACAAATCTTCTCATCTTCGATCTTGAGGATCGCCGAAATGCATTCAACGAGTTTACACGTCGGGTATCCGAGGAGCCCTTTTAAGTTTTCAACCTTTATCAATGCCTTGTTATTTTTATGCCACACCTCGGGTTTGAAGTTGTTCCCGGGCGGCGGCGTCCTCTTGCGTCCGAGCTCCAACGCTGGACTGCATTCGAGGTATCTTTTGCAGCCGAGCACCAACGCCGGACCGCTTCCCAGCTCTAATGCCGGAATGTATCCGAGCTCCAACGCCGGACTATGTATCCGAGCTCCAACGCCAGACTGTATCGGAGCTCCAACGCCGGACTATGTATCCAAGCTCCAACGTTGGACTGTATCCGAGGTGTCTTAAATCACCTTGGTTCAAAGAAGTTTGAAGGAGTTTAGCCGAGCTTAATGCCGGAAATGCCCTCTATGGAGCCAGCCACTAGCGCCCGAGCTTTATGCCGGACTGCTTCCGAGGTGGTGCACCACCCTGAATGTGGGCCGATTTTTGTCAATATTTTTGATTGGTGCAATTTATTCTCTGCCAAGATATATAGCCAGTAGCCCTCAAGGTGGGTATCGGTCTAAAACCCAAGATGCACATGAAGGATGACATAAGACCGCTGATCCCAGTCGCCGCTGAGACTCAGGTTGATTTGCAAAATCGGCCTGAGGATCAAGTCCTAGCTCGGCAGAATACTTCGGGACGCTAAAAGTGGCGTGCTCAGTCCTCGAGACTCAGGTTGGGTGTGGCCGACCAACCTGAGGATCAAAATCTCCTCGGAAACTATATTGCACATAAAATTTTCTGCATTTAACCGGCAATGCAGTAGCCCCCGAGACACTTGTCGGGTGGCAACACTAGATCAGGGGATCGATGTGCCCCTTTAATATTTCTAAATAATAAGCCCGAAGCCCAGTAGCCCCGAGCCTTAATGCGGGCACGGGTGGCCGAATTAAGGATCGATATCCATAGTAAAATCACAAATTATGTGTAATGACTCTATGTATCCAAGTACTTTATGTCATTAATGCTCGGATCCGCATTGCACAAAACTTTGTTGACCGACCATCGGCTTCCACCTCCTCGGCCAGTAACCGAGGAGTGTTTGTCCTACTTTATAAATCCTTTATGAGGGCAAAGATTTACGACAAACAAGGCAATCTGGCCACACGGTTTTATAAACAAAGGTACGCAGAGAGATATGTTATATTACTGTTTATCAGAAGAAATGTCTTCCAAAGAAAATAGTCCCGCTATCGGTTCCTTTCATTGGGTTGTCATGCTAAGCATGATCATGAAACCTCAGCTCCAATGTAAGAGCAAAATATTGAGGATTTAGTTTGCCAGGCCAGTTAGTAGCCCCCGGTAGTGTTCGGCGACAGTCGAGGTCAAGCCGTACACACTTCAGCCATTGTTATGAATGGCCCGTCATTTAACACTGTCATCGGATCGCTGACCAGTTTACGCTTATTGTGACAGTCAGTTTTCGGCTTTCTCCACTGAGGTGCTTAACCATGTGAGCTGGAAGCACAATCGCAGTGGTTCTCCCTTTGCACCCCTAGCCGAACGAAGCGGAACGTAGGAGGCAAGCGCAGGAGCCGGGCAACCCAACTATTGACCGAAGACACAATTTGAAACCGATGCATATATAGCAATATCCGAGAATGTTTTTGCCGAATCTCTAAAGGTGTCCGGCGTTGCACTGTGAGACTTGTGCTGAAAACACACAAATAGTTTAAAAGTGCCATAAGCTTGGAAAACAAAAAAACGTCAGTAAAAACTTGACGCCCGAACAAGATCAAGTGTTCGGTGCCAATCAGAAAATTGGCCTTAGCAAAAGAAGTGCTTTTGTTGTGCTTTAACATGATACATCCTATCTCAAGACTTCAAGTGGGTTAGCCTACGGCTTCAACCTCCTATCCGAGGACGGAGTACTTCTCATTAGGCCAGTTTAGCAAACTAAACTCTAAAGGCTTTGAGAGAGAAATTAGGCTCCCCGGCTAGTGACCACACGCTCGTGTGGAAAAAAGGAGTGATACATAATAATAATAATAATAATAATAAAACTTTGCAACGACTAGGAAGAAGAACACTTATCATAAAACGGCTCATATAAATTTAAGAGCCCCCAAGTGACTTGGGTAAAAGAATGATTGCATGTACCGAAGTACTTATATCATATCTATGTTCAACCGAACTTTAAATGCGTCTTAACCGACCATCGGCTTCTTCCTCTTCGGTCAAGGACCGAAAAGTGTTATGTACTCCATCTGTTGAGAATATCGAAGGAGTTTCCAATAACCAGGCAATCAGGCCATAAGGCTGTAACAGACAAAGCGCGCTCAGGGAACTTATGCTATATTCTGTGAAGTGTAAGAAGCATCTTCGAATAAAAGAGTACCCCCACCGATACCTTTCTTCGGTGCTCATTTTTATTATGAGACTTGTGCAATAGATTTTTTGTACTCATGAGTTCCGTTGTGCGCTGACCATCATTGAAAACTATAAGAGCGCTAGCTTTCGGCTTCACCCAGTCTAAGGTCCGGCTCGGATGACCCGATCGTGACAGTCGCAGAGGTGCTCCCTTTACTCCCTAGCCGAACAATCGGGAACATAGGGGTAAACACAGGAGCGAGCCAACCCAGCTTGCAAATCGCTTAAGTCAATATGGTGCATATTGTGGCGTAATACACGAACAAGGAACGAAGCCGTACAAGTATAATCATATGCAAGAGGAAAAGCTTCATAAAGGAAGCCCCCAAATGAATTGGGTGTTTGAATTTATGCGTCACAAACAAAGTTTGGACAAGGAAAAAATTTTACAAACAACATTTTTCCAAAAAAGTATAACGCTTGGTCGAACCGAACACAAGTTAGAAATTAAAGCTTTGAGCATGAAAGCGACTTAGCTAGTAAATGTGTTCGGTATTGATGACGCGGTCTGAGCTTGATGCGGGACAAGATTCCATCCCCCAAGCCGGTCCCGAGGTGGCGGAGCGAAGAGCTCGACACGCCGAAGTGGTGACATAGCACGGTCAATGCTGACCCCAGAGTGACGCCCAAGTCCTCGGATCATTTTCCTGTGCACAAAAAATAGTGCAAACTGGAGATAATAGTAATAATGATAATTTAAAAAAATCGTTGCATAATAAATAATTTATGCAAAGTGAGTAATAAAAGAAATATGGCCTGGCGCCGAAGTCAACGTCGATGCAGGGCGTCGGCGTGATGCGGTAAAGGCGTGGCAAAGCCTGAATTCACAGGTCGGTCCGAGCTCCGAATGCGGCATTCGCCGGACTATGTACGGAAACTGACCGAACCACCATGCGACTATCGTTAATGCGGCCACCATTTGATAGACCTGTGTACATATGATGGACAAACCAGAGTAATAATTCCTTTGGAAAAATGAACTCAAACAAGCAAAAAATACTGGGATTAATATCACCTGGTTTATTTGTTGTAGCAATCCAAAGGAAGGTGATTCCCAAAATTGGGACTCGATCCACACACCCATTGCCTGATGGGCGATAAAACGATGGCATGGCAATGCTGGCAAAGGTTGGCTCACTGAGGCAAAGCCCTCGGTCTAGCTAACGTGACGGAGCTGGTCGGCTAGTGACGCCGAAGTGTCCAGAGTAGGTTGATGAAGCGATGGCGAAGCCCCCGGTCCAGCCGAGATGTCGAAGCCTCAATGTCAGCCGATGAGTCGAAGTAGGTCGGTGTGATGAACGCCAGCTTGAAGAAGCAATAGTGCGGCCCTGCCGATGCAGGTCGTGACGTGGTCGATGCCGGCTTGATGAAGCGACCGTGCGGTGATGCCAGTATGCCCGCTCCGTGTAATCCGTGGGGCGGCGATGTTGGTGATGATTTATATTTCGCGATGCCGGACTCTTGTTCGGCTTGCCGAGATGATGATCCGAAGAAGTTGAGCTCGGCTCAACAAAATGGCGACGTGTCTAGCGCAGGTCTGCAGCCGTGGAGCAATATTGCCGGACTGGTTTGACACCAGCATGATGTTGAAGATCATGTTCAAAAGATCTTAAAGTTAGTGGGATGTGTTCGGGAACAAAACACAATACCCCATACAAAACTTCCTTCAAAAGGGATGTCCGAAATCCTGTTCATAAAAAAGACGAACTCGGGTCGGATTCGTTTTCGCGCAGAAAACAGATCCGAAAAGTGATGCACTAATCGGAAGGTACCCGGAGTTTGTACGGTCGGATCGAGCTGAAATTTTGAGAGGTGGTAGATATAGGAATTCCGCAGCCGATCAACGGTTGGATCTTTCAAAGAACGTCCGAGCTAGAAGCTGGACACCACGCCCTAAACTCATCAAGATTCCCGTCCAGATTTGACAGGGCTCCGGTATATCATAGATTGCCACAGATTCCTCCATCGGAACTCGACGAAATTTTCCAGGGTTGTTGTAGACTCAATTCCGCACAATTCCGCTGAAATGATCGTTAAAGAGACACTCGAGGAGGTGGTGATGGCGGATACACGTTCGCTATCCGGAAAAACAGCATGGTCGCCTGAGGGCAATGTTGACGTTGAGCCCCCGAGCTCCATGGACGATTCCTCCATGATATTGATAGAGATCGGAGTTGGTGTTGATGAAGGCCCTCGTCCGAACATGGTGATCCGAACACGGGGCGCAGTTCTTGGTTGAACCAAGGGACCAGTCGAGCTGGTGACGAAGATGCCGAAGTCGCAGTTGATCTGCAGGTGAGCCATTGATCCTTTTGTCGATCACACAGCGGAACTCTCAATGAAAGCACCAATGTCGGTGTCAAAACCGGTGGATCTTGGGTAGGGGGTCCCGAACTATGTGTCTAAGACAGATGGTAACAGGAGGCAGGGGACACGATGTTTTACCCAGGCTCGGGCCCTCTTGATAGAGGTAAAACCCTACGTCCTGCTTGATTAATATTGATGATATGGGTAGTACAAGAGTAGATCTACCACAAGATCGGAGAGGCTAAACCCTAGAAGCTAGCCTATGGTATGATTGGATGTATATCTATCGACTAGCCTGGCCTCGGTTTATATAATGCACCAGAGGCCTAGGATAACAAGAGTCCTAGCCGAATACGTCGGTGGGGAGGAGTCCTTGTCTTGATCGCCAAGTCTTGTGGAATCTTCCTTGTATGCGGCAGCTGTCCAACTGGCCCATGAGTATACAGCCATGGAGGTCCTCAGCCCAATCTAACAGATCTGGAGATGACGTGGTGAGTACCCCCTAGTCCAGGACACCATCACTCATATTCATCAATATCAATCCAGCAGGACGTAGGGTATTACCTCCATAGAGAGGGCCCGAACCTGGGTAAAGATCGTGTCCCTTGTCTCATGTTACCATCGACCTTAGACGCACAGTTCGGGACCCCTACCCGAGATCCGCCGGTTTCGACACCGACAAGCACCTCTGCGATTGTTATTGTCGGGTCATCCGGATGTGTACCTCAGACTGGGTGAAGCTGAAAGCTGGCATTCTTAAGGGAATATTCGGTCAGCGGACTAAAGATGTTTTATATTCCTTCCACTATGAACCCCTAGACATTACCTATACTGTGATGTTTTTAATCACAGTTCAGACATGCATATTAACGCATGCACACCCGGGGAAAGGAGCCCTTAACGGAACTATTCTCTCTGGAAGATATTTGTTACAATCACAATGTAATATAACATAGCTAGTCGGATACAACTTGTCTGTTCAAGCAACTATGACCCCTACGCCTGGTTTCGATGCATACCCCGGTCTATTTTTACTGCTCGAGTATTCGGAAACACTCTGCACCTTCGGGTCTAGAGGTCAAAGCGAAAAGGTCGGCCATGACAATCGTTTTACAATCCGGCTAGGAACAAATATATGAAGGACAGTACATAGTCACTTGGACTCAAAAACTTCCTCCTCTATACCGTCCACCAGGCTATCTAGCTTACAATCTTGTTGGGAATACTTGGCAGCTACTTCTACTTGGTCATATACCAAATTAATAGGAATTCCTTTCCCATCTGACCCTAGCGGTTTGACAGGCCTCTCGTGCACCTTCTTGGCAGGCTGATATCTTCCATAACCGAATACGCCATCGTGCCCCTTTGAACAGCCCCACGAGCTACGCCATACCTTCTGGAGGACAGCTGGATGGCCATAAAGCCTTGGCAACCCTATGCATTGCCCGCCGAACTTGCTCGTGCATCTCGGACAGCTCTTGTAGCAGATCGCCTAAAGATCCGGACATTTCTTCCTCGAGAGGCCAGTCAGCATACCAGCAGACATAAATCTGTCAGTTCAGGCCCTTGCTGAATTATAGCGAGGCAACACTACAAAAAAATACACTTCTGTGATGATACGTGTTTGTCATAGTAGGTCATGTTTTCTGTCATGCATGTACATCCATGAAAAATTTATGACAGAATCAAGATAGTTATACATGTGCTGTCGTAGAAGTGTTCCATGACATTACTAAAATTATCATCACGGAAGTGTCCACTTCCATGACGATAAATCACGCGTCATAGAAGTGCTTTTGTCAAGGGTGACTGACACGTCGCATCCACCGTAACGGAACACCGTTAAGCTATCGGGTCCGGTTTTGGATCCGATAACCCATTGACAGCCCAGACCAATGGGCGTTTTCCACGTGTAAAATCATCATTGGTCGGAGGAAACACGTGTCAGCTCCGCGTTGGCCTATGATATGTCAACACGTGGACCGGCCCAAAAGTGGCCCATAAAATTTAAATGGACCGGCCCAACTAAAGGCCCAAAAGATTTTGTGGACCATAATGGGCTGGCCCAGCTAAAGGCCCACTAGATTTTGTGGGCCATAATGGGCCGGCCCAGTTAAAGGCCCACAAGATTTTTGCGGGCCATAATGGGCCGGCCCACAAGATTTTTGTGGACCATGAGATTTTGCCGACATTAATGGGCCGGCCCAGCTATAGGCCCACAAGATTTTGAGGACCCTTGTAGGCCGGCCCTTTAACTGGCTGCCACGTTCCGGGCCTAATAATGGCCCATATGAGATCCGGCCCGTTAAAAGCCTACCACATTGTGGGCCAAATTACGGCCCAGATCAGGTCCGGCCCTTTAAGAGGCTTTGGGCTAAATTATGGCCCATATCAGATTCGGCCCGTCAATTGGACGCTATGCTTTTGGGGCCACTTGCTAAAGGCCCATTTAGTAATTCGGCCTGATATTAGTTTCGGCCTGTTAAGGCCGCGTTTAACATTTTGGCCCTATATTATTTTTGGCCTGTTAAAAGCCCATCATATAGTTGGGCCTAACTACGGCACAGTTTGCATCCGGCCTGCTACCAGCCGATAATCTGATTAGGCCAAACAAGGACCGAGACAATTTTGGCCTGTTATAAGCCCATGATTTGATTAGCACATTCATGGGTCGGGGTCTATTTCGGCCTGCTGCCGGCCCATGAGCTGTTCGGCATGTTTCAGGCCCAACCATCTTTTCAGCCTCCTAAAGGCACATTGAGTTTTCTTGGGAAAATAGGGCCGGCGGTTTACTCGGCCTATTAAAGGCCCGAATCTACCAGTGGGCTAGTTTACATTTAGGCCTGTTAACGGACCAAGATGACGGGGCCCATGATGCAGATCATACAGGTGATTTGCATGACGGCCATTTGGCCGGTTTACTGCGAAGACATGATATATACATATATATATACAGTAAAATAACTGCAACATCATAAATAACAAAAAAACCTATACTATACAATAAAGAAATTATGGCATATTACATCCACTGGGCATCAAAGTTCTCCACTATGATAATAAAGCACAAGCAGACAACAGATTACATACACTGGGCATCAAAGATCGCCACCAGTGCAACTAAACACGCCGACAAAATAATATACAAAACCGACAGCACTTCAATAGAGTTCAAGAAAGGTTAGCCCTGCTCGGGAGCTGCAACACAAGCAGCTGAACAGGCTGGTGAGACTGCACTTGTTTGACACTTATATCCTCCTCACTCTGAAAGATAAACAAGCAGACAGATGACAGGTTTTGCACATAAAAGTATCAGTGCTGACAATTAATCACATTTCTTACTGACGAATAAAGTGACACAGTTTAAAATAGCATTAGCACAATATGGTATTGTTCAGGTCAAGACATGGCGTGAAATGACATTGTGAAGGAGTTGGCAGCTTCACGACACCACTGGATTACAGATCAAGAACTCATAAGTATCAATGGTTAGTGTGCTGTCAATTTATCCCATTTTAGATTGGCAAAATAAGATCACTTGCTCTGTATAGTTTAATTTACATGGTATGAAGAAGGAACTTGGTTGTACAACTAGAAACATAAATTGAGAAGGACAAACTTTTGTTTATGAACTAGAGTACATAATAAACTATAAACATGCAATTGGATGCAAAGACCAAAAATAAACAGCTGTTGTAGTCATGCCTAACCAAATATACACAACAAAGTTTGAAGGCTTGAGAACGACAAACTTACATTATTGGTGAAGGCAGGCTCTATAAAGCCCTTGTCCATGCTGATGGGGGCCAATTCAAGAAGTTTACCACAGAATCTTCTTCATAGGAATTGCCTTTATTCTACATTTTGTTAAGAGTAAATATAGATGTGACAATATAAGAAAAATGGATAATATTTAAGATAAGATGAAGAGTGATGCTACATAACCAAGTAGCTATAAATGTAAGTACAGCGATACCGGCAAAAGGTACAGCCAAGAGCAATGCAGAGCTAAACTTCTTTAGTACCATCGGTGTTATCCAACCTTATCGTAAGCGTAAATATAGATCTTATGTGTAGAAAATGGAGGGCAAAGGAAAATAAGCTACAGAGTGATGGTACATGAACAACTACCTGTCAATATAAGTACACTGATAAAGGACAACGGGTACTTACAAGAACAATGCAGAGCTAAAAAAATTCATTGTCATTGGATATATTCTACACTAATGTAACCATTCATATAGATCAGATAATTTGGAGCAAACAATTGATAAGCAAGCTATCATGCATACTGCTGTCACATAATGAACCAGGTATGTATGCAAGTACAGTGATACAGGACCATAGGTACTATTAAGAGAAAAGCAGCGGGCATCATATTTGCGATATCCTGTCGTTCTTTTCAAACCGGAATTCTTTTTCGAGCAGATTTCCTGCAAAACAGATCTATAAGGCACATGCGGAAAATTAGAAGTTCAAATTGTCATGCGATATCATAGACAGTACCTCATCCTCAGAACGAGACCGGTGCATAACAAGGTTTTTCCATTCAATGTCTTCTGAATTTAGCATAGGGGACTTCACCAGAAATTCGTTTATAGACTTGCCATCAAAGTGTGATTTCCTCAGGTAACACCGATACTGCTGCAATGCTTCCTTGAAAAGCGCAAGCAAGCTTTGCTCGTCATGACTATCCAGATTTCCCCACGCCTACTTGCAATAATGTAATGTAAACCATTGATGTGTTCAATCAGCAGAAAACAGGAAAATAATTAACATGAATAATAGCACTTACATGTAAGTGGGACGGGAAGATGTGAAAATGGTGTTTGTCTTCACTATAATCTTCCCATGGTGGGAATATATGCACGTAGTCCCTAACAACATTGAAAGCATTGTCTTTTAAACTGGGAATAACTGGAATGGGGTTCCAATCTGCAGGAATTGGCCATCTCTGCAGTTGGGATAGGTCTTCGGCCGGTGGACTTGCTGTACTTTTTGCTGCAGTGGGATTTTTCTATGGTACGGCTGGTGTTATGGCAACTGAAATCGGCATACCTTTTGCTGGAGTGCAGGTCCTGTGTGGTGCGGCTAGTGGTGTGGCCAGTGAAGTATGGGTACAGTCTGCTCGAGTCGGTCCTACGTTTTGTGTCACTGGTTGCACAACCAATATAAGTGGGTTGCTGTCTGATTTCTCCGGCACAACCACGTTTTTCAAGGACTTTGTTGGTGCTCCTTCAGGTTCGGCAATCACCCTCTTCCTTTTTGATGCCTGATGCACAAGAACAGTGTTTGACTGGAAAACCATGGTATGATGACAGATGGAATATGTATTGATAATGGATGGGCATGGCATCTTGACATATATGATGAGTAAACTAAGCAGATGGCGGTGCAACAAAGTAGAAGAAATGCAAGACGACATATGCAAGATACGCGCAATCAATAAAACCTTGCCAAATTAGAACAGGCACCTTGATGGGTGAACAGGACATGCCATCTGCCTTTGACTCCTCGAGGTTAGAATAATCATTAGGATCATATTCTGAACAAGAATCAACAGGTGGTGAGAGTATGAGTTTCATTGCATCCAGAATGGCACTAAATGCCTTGGTGACAATTTTGTAAGTCATTGGGGTGTTTAGCTTTAAGAGTGGGCTGCTGCTAGTGCGACAAAAAGCAGCTACACAGATCATATTGTAGATATAACGGGAAAACCGTAAGCATCAGAGTAAAATTAGCAAAGTGGAACTTGCTGGAATATATGTGCTAGTATTGCCGGTACGGCTAGAAAGCCTTCAGATACCAGCTCTCTTCAACTGAAGGTGCGGTACTTTTAATATCAGTGTAGCTCCCAAAGGCGACACAGCTCCCCGCATTTCCTATAGGATTAAAGTGAGCAGGCCACTACAAATCCTATTCCCATGTTTACAAAATCCTACGAATCAAAGAGGCCCGTCGAGTTCAAAGTGTCCATACCAACCGACCGCATAGACCTCTACATTGCAAATGTCCCTGCTCAAGTTCACTACAAGGAACATACTGTACTACTATCATACTCCCTCTGTTCCAAAATATAAGTCTTGGTAGAGATTTCCACTATGGATCACATACAGATGTATCCAGATACATTTTAGAGTGTAGATTCACTCATTTTGCTCCATATGTAGTCCATGGTGGAATCTACACAAAGACTTGTATTTAGGAACATGGAGAGTACTTATTAAAGAAGAACGGAAGAGGAACATGCTAAAGAAGAGCAAGCAGATTTTGGATAATAAAATGTTCGTTGCACAGTGCCCACACAAGATGAACCAGAGCGCATTAAGAAAGCAACTCCCAGCTGTCCCTCTATATGTGGTGCACGTGCTTTTTCGAAAGTAAAGTAGGAACATTAGCTGATCAATTAAATGTTATCTGTTTTAGTAATATCAGCATCATATCAGATTCGCACTTGAGCAACAAGTTTGGAATTATGAGTGGCATGTTGTTTAGCTGATGGATTTAGGAGTAGTGCTAAGTAGGTACGATGATGGTACTGAATATAAAGGCATGTCTGCATTTGGGTCAGTCGACCATTTCAGGCGGTTGGATGAAGATCCTATGTCTCCTAACCCTTCTTCTTCCTCGTCTCTGATTCTTCCCAGACAGAACACTGCACGGGCCACCGACCGGACCATCGGCCCCCATCGCATGTGTTCCTCCGCCACCCCCACCCCCCACCCCGCCCCCGCCCACGTTGAGTTTTCTTTGTTCGGCGAGCCCCCCCCCCCAACAACCAAAGTCCCCACCCGAGCCCCTTTGTTCACACCAGCGAACTCCGGCAAGCTCTGAAAAATCGACTGACACAATTTTGAAATTTAGTCTACTGTGATTTAACTAGTGTGGAATATAAAAGGCGAAAACCATAAGCATTGGTAGTATAGTGTTGAGCGTGCCATGGCGGATCTAAAGGTGCAAACCGGACAAAGGCAACTTCGCAACCATTGTTTGCTCTCAACTAGCAAGTAAGGGATGGACAAGAAATGAGAGTAAAGCAGTGGCGATCTATTTTCTTGCTGCGGTAAATAAGCTGAGCAGATATGAAAGAGTACCGCCTCTGGTGCGGCGCCGTGTATGCATCTGCTGAGAATTTGACGGTGTTGCGGTAGCGATGGCTGTCAGCGGCGTGCAAGGAGATCTAGGAGGGTAGACGGTGGCGGCGGGGCGCGGTGGACGAGACGGTCATAGGAGCGGCGCCGGCAAGGTGGACGGCGGCGGGGATGAAGCGAGAGGACGGGATGCAAGGATCCCGGTCCGAAGCCTTGGATGAGAGAGGTCGATCTCTTTTAGTGGACAGCGACGTCGGGGTATCAACTCCGGCATGGTGGAGGAGGACAGCGGTGGATGGGGTGGCGAACGGAGGAGGCTGCGGTGGAGAGGGTGTTTTGGTGCCCACGGAGTACGAACGGGGAAATGGAGGTGGAGAGGTAGGGGGAACCATGTCTTCAGGGCACGCTTGTCTCAAATGCGAGGAAATTTACAAAATTAGCCCCTGTTTCAAATTTCCTACATCACAGCAGTATTAGTCGGTTGGGGATAGGACGGTAATCTCGCATACACCGAATATTTGCCGACGAGAGTTTGTTTTTGGCGCCCGCCGTGCATGAATCGGGGAGGGAGTCGATTTCGGCCGAGGACACACTGTGTTTTGGTGCCCACCATGTATGAATCCAGGTGAGAGGCGGTTCTGTCACGTTCGAGTGAAATTGCAAACCTACCCCTATCGAAACCTATAGAAATTGAGCAGATGGGCTTTGAGTGGCAGGGATAGGCAGTAGTAATTTCCATCTCGCAGATTTTGGTTTCGGGCGGTTACTGCGACTTTCCCCGCTTCGTTCAAATTTTGCAGAGCGCACGTTTACCGTGCCAACTCAATTAGAATCCCGTTTGTATTCTATTATTTTCGGGCGGGATCCATTTTCGATTGGAATAAAATTCTATATACAACTTTTTTCTATATATACTTTCAAAAGCACAACAAAGAATTCTGCTCCTTTATATGTATAATAAGCTTTACAAATACAATGATCTCAAAATCTTAAGGTTGAATTCAAAAAATTAAACCAAATTATGTTCTTCTAAAATGTATGGATCAGTAATATCTACATACTAAATAACATAGATGCGCGTGAATTCATATGATGCATGTTTGATAGATCAATTTTGGTTCGAGTATGGATTACATGTATCATCATCTCGAATTCAAATATTTGAATCCCTTTTATGTTCACTCCTTTCATGCCCATCTCTCTCGCATGCATGCTCCTTCATGTAGCTATCACTCTCTTTTCTCCAGCTCACCCACACGCTCACTTCATGTTTCTCCTATCCTCGCAAACATGGTCTCTCGACATCTCCCTTGAGAAGTGTCACAATCTCCCTATCATTACACATTACACGGTTTTCATTATCTCTCATGTCTCAACCATTCTCTCGTATCACTAGGTACCTAAGCTTTCTTTTTCACCGCCACACACACAGTCTCCACTCATCTTTCACTATGTCTTTCTCTCTATGGGATTCTCTCACACACCCTATATGTCTCTAGATATGAATCATACCACTAAAATTACTCTCTCTCTCTCTCCTGTAGACACAACATTTGTTGCGGTCTCCTTTTCGTCTCCATCCCAAACTGACATTATTCATTTGTTTACCGATCAGACAAACTCCCCTCCCCCTCTCTCTCTCTCACACACACACAACTCTTGCTTCCACTCCCCTTCCTGAATATCGTCTCTCTCTCACACACACAAAACTCTCGCTTTCGCACCCCCGTCTCATATTTCTCTCACAAACATTTATCGACTGGCCTCTAGATAGGTTTATACACCCACACACTCATGCTTCCACTATCGCATACATGTCTCTTTCCCGCTCCTTGTATCTATGTTTATTTTTCTTCCCTTCTTGAGACACGTACTCTCGATCATGCACACACACACTATGGCCTCATTTTAAGTTCATACCTCTCGCACACACACTCTTTGTGTCTTTGTCACACATGCACTCTGTCCTCCTCCTCTCTCTCCCTCTCTCTCACACACACATGGGCTTTTTGCAACAACTAGCAAGATGCCCATGTGTTGCACAAAACATGAAGATGCATTTGTATGACTAGTTTATCTTGTGGGAGAAAAGGATGAACAAGGGAAGGCCTTATTTGCAAGTGTGGAGAGGGGTGTGGGTATCTTTTTGCAAAATTGCCGTAGTTTCCTTCCTATCCGCCAGATATAGATCGGACAGCCTATATTGCAGGATGGCAGGCACATGATCATCACCGACTATGCTTTTTATAAGAGTAGGGATAAAAACAGAGTTGGTGATGATGGTGGGCCTGCCATACTGCAATATAGGCCGTATGATTTATATTTGATGGATAGGAACGAAACTATGGCAATTTACCCGCACTCCTCTCCACATTTGCAAATAAGGCCTTCCCTCGTTCATCCTTTTCTCCGACAAGATCTTGATGTTCCGTGCAACACACGGGCATCTTGCTAGTAAGAGTAGAAATTAGACATATACCACTTCTCGAATCTTGAAACCAACAACATTCCTCCCTTATCTCATCAAAACCGCCAAAGGAATATATTTTGAGTGAAACATAACATTTTTTTAGTGATATACGTATTTCAAAACTAGACTTTTTTTCTATCAAATCGGCGAATATGTATTAATCTACTCAGATCGTGTGGCAACGCATTGGCATATTGCTAGTAGTTATTATAATTTTGTGGACACCAGACAAATGGTGGAGTACATGAGTGTTACGTAAAGGCAATGTTAACAAATAAACCCTAGGTGCACGGTTGCTACATTCGCGAGTACCGGGTACGTGCCGGAGCGCACCTTTGTAGGAATAGTCAGCTCGCGTGATAATTTGATCCGTAGGAGTAGATGGTCGGGACCACAGGTGAACGACTTGGATGCGGTGGCTCGCCAGTTTCCATAGATCAAGTAGCCACGTTTAAAATATCATTTTTTAGTGGGGTTAAGAGTTCTGATTTTCAATGGCGCATTATAAGTACTAAGCAGTTTTTAGAATGATTGGTATGGAGCGAAAATGGAATTCATAGTACTACCTACTACGTACCTCCTTGGCGTATGGTTGTAAGGGTTTATGTTGCGAGATGTTGAACCTGGTAGTTCTACCGCAAATACTATGTTTGGATTTAGATGTTGGTTTTCAGTAATGAAAATCGGAAGGGGGAAAACCTTCTTTGATTAAAAAAAACTACTACCTCCGTTCTGGTTCACTAGTCCCCATCGTTTTTTGTCAAAGTTTGTCCATGAATTTTACTTGTAAAATGTGAATGGAAAACGAGATTTTGTTATACGCAAACAAAAAGGACTGGAGGGAGTGATTGCTCTGACATGGACGCGACCTCTCATAGCGCAGGCATTGAACCGGCGCGCCTGCCAAGAGGGCCCCACTCGCTGTAGGCCCGGCTGAACACGCCTCGTCGCCACATGCTACCGGCTTCAGACTTCCCCGCCTGCCTTCATTGAATCCACGCGTGTGCCGGCAACATGTCCTTCCGCGAGCCGGTCGGCATTTTAGAAGACAAAACATGACCAAAATATAATTAATTACGCATGGTCTTGACTTGTTGTGCTCGCACTGGTAGCAGGAACTAGATGTTTTTCTTTATTCATAACTCTCCTCAATTTTTTTGGCTTTGAAGTGAATCATGGTTGTGGACATTATGTATGAATGTGGAGATATCTGTGAACATGATTTTGATGTGGAAGTTGAACTTGGAATGTCAGGCTTGCGCGTGAACTATACCATGTCCAATGCTTCGTCTGTTATTGTTTGGAAAGTAATTGCTATTATTACATGACCCAAAAAAATATTTTGTGACACATCAGTAGATGCACAGACATCACAACAGGCATGCTGACTGGATAAACATTTGAACCTAGCTACTATGAAGCAAATTTTGTATTGACAACAGTTTTAGATAGCAGGAGATGCCTAGCCTGCTCTGACTCTGCTAGCTTATTTCTGGCTTCTTCCATCTCTTCTTTGGCATGGGTGAAGAGAGCATCGGATTGCTCTTTTCGCTTCTTCAGGAACTCAGCTACATTCTCAAGGGCTGCTGCATGCTTTCTTTCAGCCTTGACTAGAGCCACGAGGACACGAACAACTGACGACTCCACCTGGCTTGTGTGTAATCCAACATCATCTGGGAATTTGCACCTTGTGTCTAATCCATCATCATTAGGGAACTGGCACCTTGTGTGTAATCCAGCCTCATTCTGGAAACATGATCTCGAGGTTGACCATACTTCCCTCCTCGCAGGAACTACACCCTGACATGAAGTTACTTCTTTTTTAGATAATTACTCAGAGCAACCCAGATCCATTTAGTAGAAGCCAGATAAACAGAACTGGGAGAAGTGAATTCAAAAGGAAAAAAATATAAAAATAGACTACAAGGTGAGAACACCCACTTCCTACATCAAGCTAAAAACAAAAGCATTAGGACGATTAAGACTCTTCTTATGACACATTGAAGAACACGAGGCTTAAGAGAAACAGAAACTACAACATATACACATCGAAGAACACGAGGCTAAACGAAAGTAATTGAAAGGGTGTTACTTACCAAAGCTCGTTTTACGGGTTCGGTGCAGGTCCTCTTTAACTTGCCATGCTCCTTGAAGATGTCCCCAATATCCCGTGATTGGTCTTCATTACTCCTATGCATGTTCGTACCCGTGGTTTTAAAATCTCAACATGGCAAGAAAAATATACTACTAGTAATACTTGCGCATCTTGTGGGCAACATTAAAGCACTCGTCTGCCATGTTAGAGCATCTCCAATAGAATTGCAACACGCGGCGCTTTAAAAAGCATTTAAAGTGCTGAGATTGAGAAGTAGAGCTAGAGCTAGAGAGTAGAGGATAGTTCTCAGCATAGATAGATAAAAAAGATTATTCAACTACTCCTCGTCGTCCGACTCCTCGATGATGCCCTCCTCCGACGTCTGACTGTAGGCGTGAAGATACCGATCGTCGTTGGATTCCCAGGGTGACGCTGCTCCTAGCCTCATGTTGAATTGAGCATCCGCTTTTTGCCTACGCTTGTCCTCGCGATAGGCAGCTCGCTCCGCCCTCCTCTCATCCCTCTCCGCCCTCCTTTGCTCGTAGAACTCGTGCTCGTTGATGATGTCCTACGGGAAGCGTTGGTGCCACAGCGCCATGGCTTCCTCTTCCATCTCGGCGATGCCAAGACAGTGCTCCCGCCTCCGGTTGTCACGACGATCCTCATCGGTGATAAGCCGTGGCAGAGGCACGAGCTCCTGTGCCCGCTCCCGCATCGGCATGTTGGGGAAGTTCAATGTTCTATGAGGACACTAGAGGCACCATGCCACCGCATCGTACGTGATGGTGGCCTCGTTGGCGGTGTCGAAATTGCCGAGGCCGAGGCACATCCCATGGAACCGGATCTCGGCGGAGAAGCCGCCTGAGGGGCGTGCGCGGACGCCGCGGTTTCCCCAAGTTTCCTGGCGATGCGGCGGCATGGTGGCATGGCTCCGGTGAGGCGAGAAAGAGCGGGGAGAGAGCGGTGGCGAGGCACAAAGCGGGGCGAGAGCGGTGGCAAGGCACAGAGCGGTGGCAGGGCGTTGGATTTTATAAAGCGTGCCGGACGCCATGTGCCAAAACTAGCGCACGCCCGGCCGCTTTTTCCCGCGTGCGCGCAATCCTTTCCCGACGTCTCTGCTATCTCTACTCTCTTCTCTAATGCTATATTTATTTTATATTTAATATTTATCTCTACTTCTCTACTCTCTATTATTTTCTCTACTTTTTCCCTACTCTTATAAAAAACAGAGTTGGTGATGATGGTGTTCCTGCCATCCTGCAATATAGGCCATCCGATTTATATCCAATAGATAGGAAGGAAACTGTGGCAATTTTGCAAAAATATAACCACACCCACCTCCGCATTTGCAAATAAGGCATTCCCTCGCTCATCCTTTTCTCCCACAAGATAAACTACTCATACAAATGCACCTTGATGCATGCAACGCATGGGCATCTTGCTAGTTCTAAAAAACTATCCATCATTTGCCACACCACTAGTTGCAGATGAAATACCTACCCAAGCACAGCGCGATATAGGAGCGACGCACAATTACAAGCTGATATTTTGTTGGACAATGGAGGCTATAACCAATTACTTTTACGGGAACAATAGCACCCAGGAAATTTGAAGGGTAGGTATGAACAAAATTGGAACTACACATGTACAACTAATTGATTCAATACACACATTACCAATCGAGGAGGAGAACGATGGTCGTGGCGGCCTTTGTGTGTCATGGTCGGCAACGGGAGTCAGTTCATTGTCCACGACGGTGGTGCTTCTGCACTTGGCGTCGGCTTCCGGGAAGCAGATCCGAGACCGTGGAAGACGGTGCCGGGGAAGAGGCTCCGTGTACGAGATGACGGTGGACCGGCTCCAGTGCGGCATACGAGGTCGTTGATGAGGCAGATGCGTTGCGGTGGACGAGTGCGCCGATGTAGAAGGGGAGGAGCACAAAGGTTGCGGTGTCGTGGAGAAGTCTATTTTGCGGTGGGGATAGAAAATGGGGAGTATTCAGGTGTACTACTCTGGGTGCCGGGGTGGGGTTGGTTGGGTAGGGTGAACCTGAAGTTACGAAAACAACCCCCTACCAACCGTCATCCATAGGCCTGTTCCGAAGGCTATGATGGTAAGTTCCCACTACTCGAATCAGGGTCGCGGGAGATTTTCCCGCCGACCTCAAAATTTTGTGACATTGAACTCCCCGTGTGGCGTGTTGGGTGATTAGGCTAAGAAACTAGCGAGTAGTACTAGTAAACTCTGCATATTAGGTTTGACCGAAGTCATAGAAAAATATAAACATTTACAATAACAGATATGTATGATGTGAAAGTACATTCAGTAATGAATCTAATGGTATTTATTTATTATTGTATATGTCAATATTTTTTGTTATAAACTTTCTGAGAGTTTACAAAACATGACTTTGGCCGATGCTAATACGCAGACTTAAATAAAAACGGAGGGTGTACACATTTGTTTTCTTAGTACGTAGTGAATTAATCATTTGTTGAAATTGTGAAATAAATATATTAGGCTACTGACTTCGAATGTAATGGTCTATACAATTCAATAGTTACAATCATTGTCGAATTCCAAGATGTATATGAGGTCTATAGTACTTCACAACATGCTCAAACTCGCATAATCCCAATCAAATGACAATCAAAATGCGTTTCATAGTTATTACTTTGTAGGATGCAACAAAACCAACAATAACTCTACATCAGCCATTATAAAAGCAACATTTTGAACATATCCCAATGTGTGATGAAACGTGCAGAGAGAGCTTGCGAAGATGGAGCAGATAGGGCGGGAAACATTGTATGTATGTGGACGAGAGAGTAGGAGACAAACCTAACGAAACAGAAAGAGGGAGACAGAGAGAGAAAGAGAGAGGAAGAAGTTAGGTCTGTGAGAAAGATGGAGACATGTAATATACGTGAGATGTGTGTGCATCCGGATTCTGTACACGTGGAAGGAGAAAGGACAACAGGTTTGATGAGAGAGCTGGAAAAACATGGACGAGAGGGGAAGGATCTCGTGGGTTGAGGGATTGATAAATTTGTGCGGGGGAGAGAGGGATTGGTAATTTTGTGCGAGAGACAGACAGGGTGGGGGGAGGAGTCAGTCAGTCATCGTCACATCATCCTGCTTCCAAATGGCCCCGCATTCTCTAGCACAGTGTGGCCGCCGTCTTTGATCTCCTCGATGCCCTCTTTGAAGATTGAGGTGTTGTGCATGCTGGGGTGCGAAGAAGCACAAGCGAGAGTGGTCACCATATAACCTTGGATGGGGATGAATTGTGTGCTCGGGCGAGGGGGTGTGTGTGTGTGTGTGATGTGTGTTGTGTGTGTGTGTGTGTCAGATATTGAGAGAAAACAAACCTAAGGAGAGAAATGTGTGTGTATGTGACGGAAAGCTACTAGCTAAACAGGGTATTCATGAAGAGATTGTGCGTGCGAGATAGAGAGCAATGTGCGGGCCTTGAGGTGGGCAGGGGCCGGGTGAGGGTGTCAAATGTGCGCGTTGATGCATGTGTTACATGCGATCGTGCGAGGGACAGACGAATCGAGAGATATGGCTGTTGTGTTACGGATGCTCCTCTTTCTCTCTCTCTCACACACACACAAGTAAAATAGAAGACCGTTCTCTCATGTATACACAACGTATCGGCATCTGTCTATGTCTCACTCATGCATGATCATTTGCACATTCACACCTCTCTGTGTCTCTATCACATGCACACCGTCTCCACATTACCCTTCCACCACAACACACATATGGACACATACACACGTTCTCTCTCAATCACACACATAGGGGCTGTTTGGTTTGAGACTAAGTTTGCCTAAGGTTGCCACGCCTAAGGTTAGGCAAGTTTGACCAACTTAGGTGGGTGTTTGGTTCAAGCCACACCTTAGGCAAGCCACATTAGGGTCCCATATTACATACACTCAAAAAGTGTGGCAATATTCCCTTAGGCTTGCCAACTTGTGTCTCTCATTTTGAAGAACTAATCTTAGGCAAGTGTGGCAACATTGTCTCTATGACAAGTGGGCCATAGGGGCAATAAAGTGTGGCAAGCAAAAGTGTGGCAAAAACCAAACACATGCCAACTAAACTGTGGCTGCCAAATTTTGGCTTCGCAAACGGTGGCTGGGAACCAAACAGCCCCAAAATCAGTATTAAAAAAACTAGTGCGCACCTAAAACGTCCAAATCCAAATAAACACGAACTGGAGCTAAATTCAAATATATGGAAATATTGTAGCGTCAAGAACATTTCCTGAAAAAAAAAGTTGAGTAATATTCGGGGATTGTTTTCACACACACACAAAAGGTTCGGTGGATGTCCTTCGAGCGCAACATGGTGACGCACCATTCGATCGACCGCGCGGACGCGGTTCACGCGCTTGCACAGGATTCCATATCATGGTTGTGGTAACTAATAAAAGTGCTACCTAAGTCTAATGTTTACGTGTACCAGTACGGTTTTCTTTTAAGTTTGACCAACCCTATATAAAACTAAACTAAGCTCCCATACGCACACTCATCAATATGCCACCGCCGCCGTTGCGCATGCCGGCGCCCGCCTGCTCCGGCCAACAATTTCTCGCCCATCACTGCCGTGTCGCCGCCAAGCCAAAGGCTCGCCCACTCACGTCATCTGCAGTCCCTCCTCGCGATGTCGTCGCGCTGCCAAGCACGCGAGCAGCTGGTGGAGCTGCGTCTATGCACGCAGTGTACGAAGAGGAGGATGAGCGCGTGCTCCAGCACGCTGGTGAGGAGGAACTAGCGTGTCATTGTCGTCTCCGCCCGTGCGGAGGAGGCGCGCATGGTGGCTGTCGCGGCGGAAGCTGGTCCCGCGCGGGTCGAGCCCGCAAACCGGGTGTGGACGCGGAATCTACCTTCGCGCTACAAAAAAATACACATCCGTGACATTTTGGGCCGAACGAAAAAAAATTATGTCATACATATGAAACTTCTATGACGATAATTGTCACCAAACCCAGTATGATCATAGATATGGTGGGCTCCTACTTCTATGACAAAAAATCATGACAGAAAATGGGCTTTTCGTCTTGGGCAGGCCGGAGACGCAGCTGCATGACATTCTTTGGGCCGTCCATGACGGAAAAAACCGTGGTAGAAGCGAGGGGGAGGAAAATTTCGGAGAGTTCCCGGTTACGGTGGGAGGTCGGGGGCCGAGAGATGCGTGCTTCTCTCATACACGTACGCGTGTGTGTGTGAGGCGTTGGCTCTAACTGAACCCGAGCGAGCCATTGGGCTCTAACTGAACCCGAGCGATTGCACTGCAGGCTACGCGTTACTGAACCCGAGAGATCGATCGATGGCTGTTAACTGAACCCGAGAGATTGATCGATGGCTGTTAACTGAACCCGATCGAGCAATTCCTTCGCTACTGCTGCTAACTGAAGCCGATCGATGCTGCCTCTAGATGAACAGTTCCCGGTGGGGGTGGATGAACAGGACCCCATGGTGTTGCCTCTGGATGAACAGGACCCTAATCGATCGAGCCAGTTGGGGCTGGATGAACAGAACCCCGTGGAGGGTTGGATAAACAGGACCACCCCGTGGAGGGCAGCATGAACAATAGACGGTGGAGGGCAGGATGAACAGTAGCCCGTGGAGGGGTGGTTGAACAGGAGCCCGTGGAGAGGGCTGGTTGAACAGTAGCCGGTGGAGTAGCGCGCGGTGAAGGCTGGATGAACAGGAGCCCGTGGATGAACAGTCGCAGGTGGAGGCTGGAGGAGGTCGACGATGGATGAACAGTAGCTCGTGGAGGCTAGAGGGGGTCGACGGTGGAGATGAACAGTATCCCGTGGAGTCCCGTTTTGCGGTACGCCACACCCCTCCAGATGAACAGGACCCCCGTTTCGACCGTAGCGCTCCAACACAAATCTATTTCCTCCGTTTTGCCGTACGCCACACCCATCCCGATGAACAGGACCCCCATTTCGACCGTAGCGCTCCAACACAAGTCTGTTTCCTCCATTTTGCGGTACGCCAGACCCCTCCCGATCAACAGGATCCCATTTCGAACGTGGCCGGTCGAACACAAGGTCGTTTCCTCCGTTCTGTGGTACGCCAGGCCTCGTTTCCATCGCCTGTTCTGTCCAAGCCCTCCCGATGAACACGACGCATTCCGTTGCCTCCCCATGAACACGACGCATTCCGTTGCCTCCCCATGAACCCGACGACGACGTTGTTTCTTTGTTCCGACCCAGCCATGTACACGAGCCCTGGCCATATGTATGCACGAGTAGGTGTTTGAGACCCCGCCCGTATGTACACATACGTGGCCGTATTTTCTTTCTTGCACCCTAGCCACTGTACGTACGTGTACATGCTACGTGCGCGCCTCTACTATGACACATGCACACCTCTACATCCACCAGTATATATGTATGTACATGTTCGTGACCAGAATGACAACGCTACGTACGCTTCGACCAGGTGGGTCCCGATTGTCAGGCACATCCTTGCGTGCGAAGATGTAGCTGGTGGGTCCCAGCAGTCAGGGGCAAACGTTTTTTCGTGAAATACGGTGGCCCATCTGGTGGATCCCCGCTGTCAGGTGGAGGAATAATTATTCTGCACGTAATAAGGAGGCACTTCCTTGCTGCAGCCGTGGACCCAGCTGTCAGCCTCTCCATGTATAGTCCACGTCCGATGGAAGCCGTTCCTTGACCATGTTGACCACGCTGCGCCGAGAGCACCAGGGCGGTGGACGACGGCGAGGCCTAGGAAGGGGACGACACGCAGCCGGGGAAGACGCGGCAGTGGATGCCCACGCGTAGAGGAGTACGAGGGTTCACTGGTTTGCTACGGTGTGAGGCTGTCGTCGCCGTAGAATAATAGGGGGTGTGGGTGAGTAGAGGGATGGCTTGGCTAGCGGTGCGAGTAGTAGGGAGCAGTGAGGCCTCCGCCGCATCGCAGCCGGCCACGAGAGGCAGGAGCACGAGGCACGACCGGCGCTAGTTTGGGCGGCTGGAGCAAGAAGACCAGAGGTTGAAGAAGCACTACGGTCGTTGGATGGACATCGTACGGTCCCTGGAGCTAGAATCGTGCATATTGACTAAGTTGACAAAGCCCTCCGTCCCCGTCAACTTAGCAGGCCCACAAGTCAGCCTCCGGTGGGTGCGAGCTGACAGCAGGGGGAACGTTTTTTTCGCGAAATATGGTGGCTCGTCGGGTGGGTCCTAGGAGTCAGGGGCAAATGTTTTTTTCGCGATATACTAGTGGGCGTCCGGTGGGTCCCTGCTGTCAGGTGGAGGAATAATTATTTTCCGCGTAATAAGGAGGCACTTCCTTGCGGCTGCCATGGACCAAGCTGTCAGCCTCTCCATGTATAGTATTCTTCTGATGGAATTCGGTCGTTGACCACATTGACCACGCCGCGCCGACAGCACCACGGCGGTGGACGACGGCGAGGCCTAGGAAGGGGACGACGCGGAGCCGAGGAAGACGCGGCAGTGGATGCCCACGCGGAGAGGAGTACGAGGGTCACTGGTTCGGTTGCGCTGTTGTCCCCGCAGAATAACAGGGGGTGTGGGTGAGTGGAGTGGAGGGATGGCCTGGCTAGTGGTGGGAGTAGTATGGGGGCGGTGTGGCCTCCGCGGCAGCACAGCCGTCCACGGGAGGCAGGAGCAAACGGCACGACCGGCGCTGCTTTGGGCGGCTGGAGCAAGAAGACCAGAGGTTGAAGAAGCACTATAGCCGTTGGATGGACATCGTAGGGTCAGTCGAGCTAGAATCGTGCATATTGACTAAGTTGACAAAGCCCTTCGTCCCCGTCAACTTAGTAGGCCCACTATACTGGGTCCCAGCTAGCAGGGGGAGTATTCATTTTTTGTGCGTAATAAGGAGGCACTTCCTTGCGTGCGAAGATATAGCTGGTGGGTCAGAGCTGTCAGCGGCGGTAACGTTTTTTTCGCAAAATACAGAGGCCGTTTTGGTTGGTCCCAGATGTCAGGTGGAGGAAATCATTATTTTGCGCGTAATAAGGAGGCATTTCCTTGCGTGCGGCCGTGGACCTAGCTGTCAGCCTCTCCACGTGCAGTCCACTTCAGATGCATTTCGGTCGTTGACCACGCCGACCACGCCACGACGAGAGCACCAGGGCGGTGGATGACGGCAAGGCCTAGGAAGGGAATGACACGGAGGCAGGGAAGACTCGACCGTTGTTTTTGTTTCCCACGTGGAAGGGAGTATGACTGTACGAGGGTTTACTGGTTCATCTGCCATCGCCGGAGAATAACAGCAGGTGTGGGTGAGTAGAGGGATGGCTAGGCCAGCGATGGGAGTACGATGGGGCGGTGAGGCCTGCGCGGCAGCACAACCGGCCGCGGGGAGGAGGGAGCAGGTAGTCCCGCTGGCGCTTGTTTGAGCGGCTGGAGTAGGAAGAGCAGAGATTGAAAAAGCACGACAGCCATTGGATGGACATGCAACAGTATACGGGCCATCTATGGAAAGCCTCAATCTGTGGAAAACAGCATACGGCCCATCTGCCATTATTTCAAATAATTTACAGCCCATTTGCTAATTCTTATGGGTTTTTTTGGAGCCCATATTCTTTATGTTAGCATTACAGCACATATTGTGGCCACGGTTAAAAAATTATACGAAATTTTGCATATGTCGGTGCGGTCTGAATTGTTTTTAATCCCGAAATTTCGAGTCACATTCAGATTAATTTTAAAAATAAATGTATGTCAATATAAAATCCAATAAATTCTCCACGCATAAAAATCAATGCAATTTAAAATCTCAAAATGAAAAAAAAGATATTTGAAAATAATTGCCGGTTTGATGTGTTTTAAACATGTACAGCCCATTTCTCATTACTGATAGGCCATTTTCTCGGCTAGCCGAATGAAGCTCTCCTCGTCTTGAAAGATTTGCAGCCCAACAAGCCTGATAAAGCGACTTACTTGACAAATCACAACAGAACTGGGCTAGCCATTTTCAGAAAGAAAAAAACTACTAGGCTGGTCTGTGGTAAACATAAAAGAAAAGGTTGTCTAGACAGGCCAGAGTGTCCCGCACAACCCAGTTGACACCCTGCTTCCGTCTCGAAAACAAATTAGATAAATGCCACTCCAATTATGGCGATTCATAAAAATGCCACTGCAATTTCCAAACTTTGAAAAATGCCACTGCAATTTTTGCAAACTTTGAAAAATGCCACTGCAATTTTTGCAAACTTTGATAAACGCCACTGCAGTTTGCAAACTTTGAAGAACGCCACTCCAGACTTCAAAAAATGCCACTAGAAATGGCATGAAATGGCATTTTTCAAAGTTTGGAAATTGCAGTGCCATTTCTCGGATACACCAGATTTGGAGTGGCATTTATCAAATTAACCCAAAACGAAAATAACTGGGCGAGCTGCTGGGTCCCTGGTGTCAGCCGCTCGTTATGCAATTCTCTCGTTTATTGACTACGTTGACAATGGCATGGGACCCAGATGTCAGAAATCCACTAGGAGGAGCCATTTTTTATTGGCTTGAAATAAGGAGGCACTTGCTTGCGTACTGCCATGACCTTGGCGGGTCCCTGCTGTCATCCTCTCCACGTACAGTATTCTTCTAATGGAATTCGGTCGTTGACCACATTGACCACACCGCGCCGACAGCACCACGGCGGTGGACGACGGCGAGGCCTAGGAAGGGGACGACGTGGAGCCGGGGAAGACGCGGCAGTGGATGCCCACGCGGAGAGGAGTACGAGGGTTCACTGGTTCGGCTGCGCTGCCGTCGCCGCAGAATAATAGGGGGTGTGGGTGAGTGGAGTGGAGGGATGGCCTGGCCAGCGGTGGGAGTAGTATGACGGCGGTGAGGACTCCGCGGCAGCACAGCCGGCCACGGGAGGCAGGAGCAGGCGGCATGACCGGCGCTACTTTGGGCGGCTGGAGCAAGAAGACCAGAGGTTGAAGAAGCACTACGGCCGCTGGATGGACATCATACGGTCAGTCGAGCTAGAATCGTGCATATTGACTAAGTTGACAAAGCCCTTCGTCCTCGTCAACTTAGTAGGCCCACTATACTGGGTCCCAGCTAGCAGGGGGAGTATTCATTTTTTTGTGCGTAATAAGGAGGCACTTCCTTGCGTGCGAAGATATAGCTGGTGGGTCCGAGCTGTCGGCGGCGGTAACATTTTTTTCGCGAAATACAGAGGCCGTTTCGATGGGTCCCAGATGTCAGGGGGAGGAAATCATTATTTTGCATGTAATAAGGAGGCATTTCCTTGCGTGCGGCCATGGACCCAGCTGTCAGCCTCTCCACGTGCAGTCCACTTCAGATGCATGTCGGTCGTTGACCACGCTGCCCACGCCACGCCGAGAGCACCAGGGCGGTGGACGACGGTGAGGCCTAGGAAGGGAACGACTCAGAGGCAGGGAAGACTCGGCCGTTGTTTTTGTTTCCCACGCGGAGGGGAGTATGACTGTACGAGGGTTTACTGGTTCGCCTGCCGTCGCCAGAGAATAACAACAGGTGTGGCTGAGTAGAGGGATGGCTAGGCCAGCGATGGGAGTATGATGGGGCGGTGAGGCCTGCGCGGCAGCACAGCCGGCCGTAGGGAGGAGGGAGCAGGCAGTCCTGCCGGCGCTTGTTTGAGCGGCTGGAGTAGGAAGAGCAGATATTGAAGAAGCATGACGGCCGTTGGATGGACATCCAACAGTATACGGGCCATCTATGGAAAGCCTCAAGTCTGTGGAAAACAGCATACAGCCCATCTGCCATTATTTCAAATAATTTACAGCCCATTTGCTAATTCTTATGGGTTTTTTGGAGTCCATATTCTTTATGTTAGCATTACAGCACATATTGTGGCCACGGTTAAAAAATTATACGAAATTTTGCATATGTCGGTGCGATCTGAACTGTTTTTAATACCGAAATTTCGAGTCACATTCAGATTGATTTTAAAAATAAATGTATATCAATATAAAATCCAATAAATTGTCCACGCATAAAAATCAATGCAATTTAAAATCTCAAAATGAAAAAAAAAGATATTTGAAAATAATTGCCGGTTTGATGTGTTTTAAAAATGTACAGCCCATTTCTCATTACTGATAGGCCATTTTCTCGGCCAGCCGAATGAAGCTCTCCTCGTCTTGAAAGATTTGCAGCCCAACAGGCCTGATAAAGCGGCTTACTTGACAAATCACAACAGAACTGGGCTAGCCATTTTCAGAAAGAAAAAAAACTACTAGGCTGGTCTGTGGTAAACATAAAAGAAAAGGTTGTCTAGACAGGCCAGAGTGTCCCGCACAGCCCAGTTGACACCCTGCTTCCGTCTCAAAAACAAATTAGATAAATGCCACTCCAATTATGGCGATTCATAAAAATGCCACTGCAATTTCCAAACTTTGAAAAATGCCACTGCAATTTTTGCAAACTTTGAAAAATGCCACTGCAATTTTTGCAAACTTTGAAAAACGCGACTGCAGTTTGCAAACTTTGAAGAACGCCACTCCAAACTTCGAAAAATGCCACTAGAAATGGCATGAAATGGCATTTTTCAAAGTTTGGAAATTGCAGTACCATTTCTCGGATACACCAGATTTGGAGTGGCATTTATCAAATTAACCCAAAACAAAAATAACTGGGCGAGCTGCTGGGTCCCTGGTGTCACCCGCTCGTTGTGCAATTCTCTCATTTATTGACTACGTTGCCAATGGCATGGGACCCAGATGTCAGAAATCCACTAGGAGGAGCCATTTTTTATTGGCTTGAAATAAGGAGGCACTTGCTTGCGTACTGCCATGACCTTGGTGGGTCCCTGCTGTCATCCTCTCCACATACAGTACCAGTTAGTTGTGCTTCAAAACTGATCGGCACGCCATTAAAATATAAAGGTCGATAACTAATGCGGCACCTCGGGCCAACGCGGCCAGATCGCATTTTGCACGAGAAATTACACACCATGTTTCGTTGACATGTGGTCCCGTTTCAACATATCAGTGATACGATGGCGAGTAGTAGGAGTATTTCCAAACGGACGTGTAGGCCGGGGCGCCTCTTCGTGAACCGTGGCAAACTTGTAACAGTCCACCAACTCTTCGCCTTTCCCTCTCGATTTGGAACTGCTATCGCGCGCTCTTCCTCTCCCTCCTCCATTTTACTTCAACCCTTCACCCTTTCTTCTGCCATTGTTCGATCGTCTTCTCCATGGAGGGAACAGGCCGGAAACGACCCCGTTATTCTTGCGCCGATCTGAAAGATGACCTGGTGTAGGAACTCATTGATCGGTCCAACATCATCACCTCGGCTAGCATGGCAGGTTCGTTCAAGCCCATTCTCGACTCAACTAATAACATCATTACAAAGAACCCAAGAGTCAAGGAGCGGTTTGATCTCCCCTATCTTCTTCGCCGTGACCCTGATGACTGGCACTGGCATGATGGAGGCCTCGCCCTGTGCTAGTTGATGCCGCTTGATAATGATACGTATGATGTTAAGATGCCATCGCTTGAGGGCAAGGCTTGGGAAGGCGCAAATGGAGATTGGGTTGTTTACATTGGCTCCAACCGCGAGTCGGAACTTGTGAATGTGTGCACTCGTCACCGGGTTCCACTTCCAAAAATCTCAGCACACTGCCCAGAGGTTGAGCACACCGGTAATGTACGCACGTTCAAATACGATCATGGTGTCTGTTCTTCTATGGAAGATAGCAATTTGTCGAGTTCCCAACCGCTCTTGGAATTACAACAACTGTCAAGTTGTTTCTATCTTCGACAAGCTTGTTGTTGTCGGTGTTCTGGAAACGGGGGTCCCCAGACTTGCCTGCCTGCGGCCTGCGGCATGGCTCAAGGAGGCCCAGCATGGCCTATCTTCATCAACACAAGACTCAAGACCCTCGCGAGGGGCCAAGCCTCGCGGGGTGAACGACACGGTGCATCCTTAGGTGCAGCCTCCTCAGGCTGGCTCGCGAGGAGGTGGAGAGAGCAAGGCGGGGCACCTCATGAGGTGCCCATGACGCAAGCCGTGACGATCGAGGGTGCCAGGCGGGCGCCAGCGCGCGCGGCGTCCTTCTTTCCTCTTTGGTGCAAAGGGGGCAAGCGCAGCCGCGGGGTACCGAGGCATCAGGCAAAGGTTGCCATTTCGGTGCAACGAGACCAAGACCAGGCGGACTACGAGACGGAGGTCACCATGGAGCCCAGCACGGCGTCATCGCAAAGCCTTTGGCAGGCGAAGACCAACTTTAGTCAGGATAAGTGTACTAGATGTTCCCCTTTGAATTGGTGAATTGTTGGCGCCCTTCCCGCTCAATATTTGGGAAGAGGCCCAGGGCCTTTGCCTATAAATAGGACCGACCACCCACGTAGCAAGGGGTTCGGTTCGATCTCAACTAGACGGTCGACAAGTGAGAGAAAAACAGAGAGAGTGAGTGAGAGAGAGAGAGAGAAGGGTGACTGAACTCCTCCTAGCAGTTCATCGCCCCAGCCAAGAACAGACCCTCGCGACGCTGTTCTTCCTTGTATTGTTCACCATCACCAGCCCCAGGAGGCAATCCACCAACCACACACTAGAGTAGGGTATTACACCACAACGGTGGCCCGAACCAGTATAAACCTTGTGTCTCTTGTGCAGTTCTTTTAGTAGTTTAGATCTTTGCGAGACGGGGAGGTAGAAGGCGTGATCTCTGCGCGCACCCCAGTGTTTGAACCTTAAGGGTCTGCCGGAACCCGTGATCCGACATTTGGCGCGCCAGGTAGGGGTGCGCCGGAATCTGTCTTCCACCACTCCGCTCACCTCCGACCGCCGCATCCATGTACGACGCCCGTCGAGCTCGCGTCGCCCCAGCGGCCCTTGCCGGTGGGCGTTCTCGTTGTCCCCCGTCGCCCGCCGTCAACACCGCCACCGGCCCGGCGGGGAACGAGCGGCAAGCACCCCTCCAGCATCTGCCTACGCGGCGGGGTGGCCGCACCGCAACATCGACGCCTCCGGTCGTTGCGGCCCTCCTGGGCGGCTCGCAGGTGCCGCCCACGAGTCGCCACGTCAAGCCTTTTGCCCGTCGGTTTAGCGCCATTTCCGCATGGCAGGGGGCTCCCCTGGACCGGGCGGCGCGTGAGGCCGGTCTGACCTTCAGCTCGGAGGACCACCCCACCAACCTGGTCGGCTCAGGCGCGCTCCCCCTGTTGTGCACCCCCACCATCTGCTAGGTGGCCGTCACCAGAACCCTCGTTGACGGCGGCGCGGGCCTCAGCATGCTTTCAGCCGAGACTTTCAACCTCCTCTGCATACCCCGGGAGCGGCTGCGACCCAGCCGATCTTTCTCGGGTGTCGGGGGCGGATCATCCGACTCCCTGGGAAAGATACGGCTCCCGGTAACCTTTGGCACCTACGACAACTTTCGCACGGAGATGGTCGACTTCGACATCGCCCCCATCGGCCTCCCTTACAACGCCATCCTCGGCTACCCGACGCTGGCTCAGTTCATGGCCGCCACGCACCCGGCGTACAACCTCATGAAGATGCCTGGGAGCAGTGGTACCCTCGCCGTGCACGGGGACACCGGGGACGCCCTGCGAGTACTCAAGCTCGCCTTCAAGACGGTAGCATCGGCACGGCCCGTCAACGCGGAGACCCCTGAACCCAAGGGGGCTGCTCCCACCAAGAAGAAGCAGTTGTTCACCCAGGACAAGGCAGAAACCAAGCAGATACCCGTCGACGAGGACGGGTCCTCCAGTGCCACTTTCACCATAGGCGCCAACCTTGAGCCTGAGCAGGAGGAGGCCTTGGTCAAGTTCCTGCGCGCGAATAAGAAGGTATTTGCTTGGGAGCCCGATCAGTTGGCGGGGATCCCCAGGAGTGTCATTGAGCATCACCGCAACGTGTGCCCAAATGTGCGCCCATGAAGCAGAAGGCCAGGTGGCATTCCGTGGAGAAGAAGGCCTTCATTGTCCAAGAGACCCGCAAGCTAGAACCCGCTGGGGTCATTCGCGAGGTCCGATACCCGGATTGGTTGGCCAACCCTGTCGTTGTGCCCAAGAAAGGGGGGAAGGAACGCATGTGTGTCGACTTCACCAACCTCAACAAAGCATGCCCGCAAGATCCGTTTCCGCTCCCCCGCGTCGACCAGATCGTCGACTCCACTACGGAGTGCGACCTGCTATGCTTCCTGGACACCTTCTCCGGGTATCACCAGATCAAGATGGCGGTAGAAGACGTTGAGAAGACCGCCTTCTTAACCCCGTGCGGGGTATAGTGCTATACATGCATGCCGTTCGGACTGCGTAACGCAGGGGCAACCTTTCAGCGGCTGATGCACATCACATTGGGCCTGCAACTCGGAAAGAATGTCGAAGCCTACGTTGATGACATTGTAGTAAAATCTCAGGAGGCCAAGACCCTGATACAAGACCTGGAGGAGACCTTCGCGAGCCTCGACGCAGTAAACCTGCGGCTCAACCCAGAGAAATGTGTGTTTGGCGTCCCCTCGAGCAAGCTTTTGGGATTCCTCGTGTCCCATCGTGGCATCGAGGCCAACCCCGAGAAGGTCTAGGCGGTCGAGGACATGAGTCCGCCAAAGACCCTCAGAGAAATGCAGAAGCTCACTGGGCGCGTGACCGCACTAGGGCACTTCATCTCCAAATTAGGGGAGCGAGTGCTGCCTTTCTTTCAGCTGATGAAGAAAAAGGGGCCCTTTGAATGGACTGAAGAGGCAGATAAGGCATTCCAAGATCTCAAGAGGTACCTGACCAGTCCCCCAGTCATGGTGGCTCCGTGCCCTCAAGAGCCCCTGCTGCATTACCTCGCTGCCACTGCCTACTCCGCCAGCGCAGCCCTGGTGGCGGTTAGGGAGGAATGCCAAGTCAAGACCGCAGCGGCAGCCCGAGGCAAGACAAAACGGGAACAAGGAAAGCCTGCAAAAGCCGCAACCGTAGTTGAGGAGGGTCAGCTGCCGAAGAATGCACCAGAGGCAGGAGAGGCCGCACGCCCGGATGGTCCACCTCCCGAGGCCACGTCATCTCGTCGGGCACCCTTACCTCCCGAGGGCGCCGCGACCCCAGATACTCTCAGCCATTTTGAGCATCCTGTCTACTTTGTTAGCACGGTGTTACGGGACGTGAGGGCACGGTACCCGATGCCTCAAAAGCTCCTCCTCGCGCTACTGGTAGCCTTGCGCAAGCTGCATCACTACTTCCAGGCTCAGCCCATCAAAGTCGTCTCATCGTACCCCCTGGAGAGAGTGCTCAGGAGCCCTAACTCGGCCGGAAGGGTCACCGAGTGGAACATGGAGCTGCAGGCGTTTCAGCTCGAGTTCAGCACAACCAGGGTCATCAAAGGAGCAGCGTTGGTGGATTTCATCGCGGAATGGGCGGAGGCACCAGGCCTCAGGGACAACGAGGATCGGTCCGTCTCTCCAGGGAGTGAGGCGCCAGAAGGCTGGGTCATGTACTTCCATGGGGCGTTCTCCAGACACGGCGCGGGGGCTGGTGCAGTGCTGATATCACCCACTTAGGATAAGCTCTACTATGCCGTGCAGCTCTGTTTCCAGCAAGGTGAAAAGGTCTCCAACAACATTGCAGAATATGAGGGACTGATAGCTGGGTTGAAGGCTGCAGTAGCCCTGGGAGTGAAACGCCTCACCGTCAAGGGCGACTCGCAACTCCTAGTCAACTTCTCCAACAAGGTGTACGAGCCGAAGGACGAGCATATGGAGGCCTACCTAGCGGAGGTCCGCAAGATGGAAAAGCAGTTCTGGGGGCTGGAGCTGAGGCACGTGCCCCGTGGCACCAATCAGGAAGCTGACGACATAGCCGGACAGGCATCCAGGCGGTTGCCGCAGGAACCCGGCATCTTGGAAGAGCGGCTCTTCAAACCTTTAGCACAGCCGACGTTATCAAACACCGCACGGTCTCAAGAGGACCTCCCCCAGCCGCCAGCCTCGGGAGCCCCGGTCTATGGGCCGACCTCAGGGGTACGCCTTCTCCTGACGATGGAACCTCAGGAGGAGTGCTGGATCGCAGAACTCCGGAGTTATTTAACGCAAGGGGCCCTACCAGAAAAGGAAGAGGAAGCAGAGCGTGTGGCGCGGCAGGCCACGGCATACTGCATCAGAGATGGAGAACATTACCGAAAGCGACCAAACGGTGTATCTCTGCGCTGCATCTCCAGGGAGCAAGGAAAGGAACTACTGGAGGACATACACGGCGGAGACTGCAGACACCACTCATCACCACGATCAAGAGGAAGAAGTTGCCGTCCTCCTCCGAGACTAGCAGGCGGCGCTGATTGTCGGATCACGGGTTCCGGCAGACCCTTGAGGTTCGAACACTGGGGTGCGCGTGAAGGTTTTCTCCCTATCGATCCACGCCCTAGCTCTCTAAGATCACCCAGAAGAGCTCAACAAACTCATAACGCAGAAAGACACAAGATTTATACTAGTTCGGGCCAGCGTTGTGGTGTAATACCCTACTCTAGTGTGGTGGTGGTGGATTGCCTCTTGGGCTGATGAATAACAGTTATAAGGGGAAGAACAGCCTCCGGAGGTTGAGTTGTTCTTGTTCTCGGTGAACTTGTGTGGGTGAGATGATCTTGGATCTGCTCAGGTCCTCTCTCATCCGTCTCTCTCTTTTTCCCCTCTTTTCCTCTTTTCACTGTGGTGGCTAGTTCTACTTATATAGGCCCTAGTCCTCTCCCCAAATATTGAGCGGGAAGGGAGCAAACAACGGCCGATTCGAATGGGGACAGCTAGTACAAGTTATCCTGACAAAAGGTGGTCTTCGCCTGTCAAAGGCTCAGGTGATGACACCGCCTTGGGCTCCATGGTGACCTCCGTCCTGCCTTCCTTCTGGTCTTGGTCTTGTTGCACCAATATGGAAACCTTTTCTTGATGACTCAGTACTCCGCCCCTGCGCTTGCCCCCTTGGCACCAAAGAGGAAACCAGGACACTGCATGCGCTGGCGCCCGCCTGGCGCCCGCCTGGCTCACGTCACGAGGACCTCGCGAGGTTTTCCCTGCCTTGATCTCTCCGCACCTCGTGAGCCTATCTGGCGAGTCCGCTCCCGAGGTCTTGCGTCGTCCGCCCCGCGAAGCTTGTCCCCTCGCGAGGGTCTTGAATGCCTTGTTGATGAAGATGGGCCGTACAGACCTGCCAGCCCAGCCACGCCATGGGCCGTAGGCAGGCAAGTCTGGGGATCCCCGTTCCCAGGACGCTGACAATATCCCCCAGGCCCAAGGCGTGCTCGGGCTTGGCTTCGAGGCGAAGCCAAAGGGTCAAGCGCGGAGCGCCGCAGGCCCCCAAAGCCTACGGCCTTGGTTGATGCGTGGCGGTTGATTGGACGTGGGCGTCTCCGCTTCCCCATGCTGCCTCGGCAACTGCCTGACTTGACAAGTCCCTGCAACATGCAAGGAAAACCATCATTACCTGTAATCGTGGGGGTGCTGGCTGGCCTTCTCCTGCTATAAATGGGGAGGGGGGCAGAGCCCCCGTCGCTCATCTTCTCCCATTCCACTCGCTCCTTCTTCCTCCACTCCACTGCTAGCAACAGCTTCAATGGCGCTGATGCGTAGGTTTTCTGCTGAAGAGAAGGGAAAGGTTCCTCTCGACGTGCCGGCACTGCTCCCGCCAAACAAGAGGTCGATCCACCGTCGCGACGCTGCGGAGATGCAGGTGGTGACGAGGCATTGGTGCGAGTGGACTCCTCCTGGGTATCCACTGCCCTTGTACGCCCAAGCCGGGGGCTCGGGAGGAAGAAGCAACGGGCATCGGCGCGCACACCGCAGCCAAGGTCGACGCGCCGCGGTGACGAGTGCGGTCGCTCCTAGAGTCCACGCCGTGGACTCCTCACGCGAGCTCGTGTTGTGAACGGCGATACCCCCAAGCTCCTGGATCCGCTTCCCGCGCTTCTTCTATGACGTGATGCCACCAAGGGGGGCTCTTGAGCTCTGGTTGCAGCATGCTGACTGCAACGCACTGACGACCGGAGCAGAGGTTGAAGCAGTTTCCACCAGCAAGATCTTCATGACCCACGGATGTGGCGAGGTCGCGCGGGTTTGCCGTGCGGAGGGCACCCTCGTGATCCATTTTGAATACGACGGCGCCTCCACGCTGTTCTTCAAGGTCTTCGATGCGGAGGGTTGCCACTTGGAGTGCTGCCCCGAAGGAGAGCGCCAGGACGAGGCGCGCCTCACTCGGGGCTGCTCCAGCAGCAGCGACTCTTGGGAGTCCAGTGGTTCTCCCGAGCCCTACGAGACACTGGAGACAAGCGACGACAACTACGTGCCCCGAGCTCTCGCGCGCTCGGAACAAGGCCGCCACGTCCGGCCGCCGCTATCGCTGAACTGGTGGTGCTGGCGCCGGCCTCTCGTGGCCCACTGTTGATGATGGCGTCGGCCGCGGGGGTGTGTAGATAGGATTCTCCTAGGTCCGCGTCTTTTGTTCCCTGCGATGAATTAAGAAGTACCCCATAGGGGCGTGTAAAGGGTTTGCAATGTCTTTGTTGATGTTATTCCAGTTAAGGAAGCCTTGTTAGCGCAAGTCCTCTTTAGGCTCAGTGTTCCCTTTCCAACCTTGCAACAACTTGTTGCTCTACGCTGACAGGTCCCCATCCCGAGGCAAGCTTCAGCCGTCGCTGGTATGCCAAGTCGCGTGCCGTGGTCAAGGCCAGGAGGTGAGCGGCCCGAGGTCTAGTAAGAGCCTCTAAGGCGCGATGCTCAGGGGGTCCCCCTTAGCGCTCAAGCAGCTGTGGTGAGATAAGAAAGGGAGGCGACATTGCCGCAACAGGGCCGTGGTGAGCGTGTCCCCTAGGTCCCAACGATTGGTTGATCTGAGCTTGTGACTTATCTTGGTGTTCCAGGGTCGATTCTTCGCGATGCACCAGACCTGTGCGCGATCATCTGCAGCGTAGCTAGGACAGGCCCATACAAGTCCTCCCCCTTCAATGCTCTCCTTTGTGCTCTACGTCCTCAGGTCCCGGCCCTTGAGCAACCTCAGCCGCCGCTGGTATGCCAGGTCGCGTGTCATGGTCAAGGCCAGGGGGTGAGGGCTGGAGAGCCAGTAAGAGCTCCCGAGTCGCGATGCTTAGGAGCCCCCCTTTTAACGTGCAAGCAGATTACTTCGAAGAGGTGGGAGCTCGTGGTGCCGCCTGGTGCTATCCTCATGAGATTCCTGCGAGCCAGCACAAGGAAGAACACGATGTGCCGTTATGGTTGCCAGCCTGACGTTGGTTGCTCTGCGAGGGGGTGAAGGCACTGAGGGCCTGGTGAGGTGACATGCGCGGGGCATCCCGCGAGCCAGAGGTCGACCGCTCAGGTTTATCGACGTTGTAGGGACGGACCCATGCATCAGCGTCGTGTCTGTGTGCTAAGGCCCCGTGGGAGGCGATGATTGAGCAGGTAGTAATCATAGGTAGATCGAACATGAGAGTAGCAGATTTAAGCAAGTGCATGAGAGATGTGTGCCACTGAGTCAGGCCCAAGCGACTTGGGGATGATGCAGCCCGAGGGGCGCCCCCAACAAGGTAAGCTAAAGACTTAAGAAAAGGGATACATGCCACAGGGACGGACCCACGCGGCCTGGGGATGATGCAGCTCGAGGGGCGCTCCCAGCTGAATAAACTTGGAAAGATGTCACCTGATCATGTTGACGAAGGAGAGTTGAGGCAGCTGAAGGTGCATGGCGAAAGGGTTGCTCCTCACGAGCCTTCGGAGCTGTGAGCCTCAGGAGGCTCTGGGGCTCAGGTGGTTCCTTGAGGACCGTCTCCATCTCCATTAGGACAGCGTGGTGCATGGCTTCCTGATCCGCTAGGATGCGCCGCAAGTTGCACTAGTAGGCAGACGATACACTTGGCAGGCCAAAGGGCATGTGAACGTAGCTATGCGGTGGACCCTCCCAGCGTCCCACGCGCGAAGGCCAGAAAAGCTCCTGAGAAGCGGCCATGTTGAGCCCTAGAACATCGATGCAAACACGCAGCTCGGCATCCTCGCCTGGATGGGAAGCTGCGTCTCGTGAGTGGCGGTCGCCGCGCATGGCCCTTGCGTCTTGCAACTCCTGGGTGGTCTTGGTGATGAACTCCTGAACTATGGGTGATCCTTGCTTTGTGCCCCCTGAGGGAAACGTGCCGCATAGCATGCCTCCAAGTGATGCCCGAGCGCCTCCCTCGTGATGTGGGCAAAGTCTGAGGCCTTCCAGAAGAAAGCCCCCGAGCCCTGCCCGAGAAGGGCACCGTGCGCACATTCCTATCAGATGGAGGGAGGCGCCCCTAGAGCAGGTGTTGATCCTGACAAGGCTCCGGCTGCGGCACCACCCTCCTGAGGTCTTGCGTGGCGCAGCTGTTTCTTCTTCTCGGGGGTGGCCTCAGGAGGGCCCTCTCCCTTGCTGTCGGGGTCGTCGATTACTGCATCTTGGAAGGCACACTCGAGGGAGCACACCGCATCTCTTTCTTCACATGGGACCGTGATGATCCCGCTGCTCCCCGGCATCTTGAGGACATTGTAGCCGTGATGGGTTACTGCCATGAACTTGGCCAGGGCTGGATAACCGAGGATGGCGTTGTACGGCAGACGGATGTGCACAACATCGAAGTCGATGAGCTCGGTGCGGTAGTTCTTGTGTTCCCTGAAGCTGGCAGGGAGGCGGACCTGCCCTGTCGGTGTGGTAGAACCGTCGGTCACTCCTGAGAAAGGCTTGGTGGGCTGAAGCTGGTCATATGGCACTTGGAGGTTGTCGAACGTGTCAACGGACAAGACATTGAGCCCTGCGCCGCCGTTGATGAGGGTCTTGGTAACTTGCACGTCAAACTGGGGAGCAGAGCATCGGGAGGGTGCCAGCGGTAGCTGCGCACTTGATCTGGTCTACCAAATTGAACATAATGGGGCACTCAAACCATCTAAGCGGGCGCGTAGCTTCGAGCTTGGGGAGGACTGCGTTAACTTCACGAGCAAACTACTTGAAGATACGCTCCAAGGCTGGGGCCTGGGCTCCGCCCAAGATGGAGGCGATAGCACGTGGTTCCTGGAAGCCCCCAGCCCCCTCGTCCTGATGGCGTTCGTCATTCCTTCTTGGCGGTGGTGGCAGCGGAGGGAGTCTGGCATTGCCTTGTGGACAATCCTCACGAGGCTGATCCCTCTAGGCGCCCTCACGAGGCTGGTCCTGCCAGCGGTCCTCACGAGGCCGATCGCGCCACTCCTGGCGCGGGCCACGATCGTCCCAGTGTCCACCACCATGTCCTCCTCCTCGGTTGTAGTGTCACATCCCTAGCTTCTGGTAGTGCTCTAGGCTAGCTTCATGTGTGCACCATGTCTAAATTCTGAAATTTGAAATGAGGAAATTGAAAGCCTCGGAAATCATTTTAATAAAGGGGCAAGAAACCCAAAAATTGAAATCAGTAAATCCAAAATGCCTAGAAATAGCTCTGACAATTTTGGCAAGAGTTATAAATCAAACCAAAAATTTGGAACATTTCTAAGGAATTATTTGGGCTCTGATTTTAAATCAATATTCTATTTGAATTTGGAGTTATATTCATAATATATAATGAACATATTTTCAAATGCCCTGAGATATTTTATGTATATGAGGAGTAGACCTTAAGTGACATAAAATTATCCAGGGGAGTTTTCGCACTGTTTTCAAATTTGTTTGAATTTGAATTCAGTGGCAATTAAATAAAACAAAACAAAACAAAAATTAAA
Source organism: Triticum monococcum (assembly GCA_034509565.1). Classification (NCBI taxonomy): domain Eukaryota; kingdom Viridiplantae; phylum Streptophyta; class Magnoliopsida; order Poales; family Poaceae; genus Triticum; species Triticum monococcum. The sequence continues at coordinate 491,046,473 of CM067846.1, forward strand.
AAAAGAGCAGAAGACCTACCAGGCGCTTACCTGTCCAGCCTGGCTGGCCTGTTACTGTGTGGCCCAGCCCACCTGGCCCCTCCCCTGTCGTCTTCCTCCTTGCCAGGAGGATAAGCGCGTGGCCGGCGCACGCCCGGCCACCTCCTGCTTGCCGCTAGCCCTCGATGCCCTGGCCTTCTCTGGACGACGCCACGCACGTCCCGTGCGCATCCCGTGCACAACCCGCTCACTCCCGCCCTCTCTCCCCTCCTCTATTTCTTGCACGCAGCCACCGGGCGGAGCTCGTCGCCGCCGTCCACTGCCACCACGGCCACCGGCCCTCCCTCGCCTTGCCGACCCGCCCAGAAGAACCGCAGCATCGTCCTCATCATCTATGAAGAGCCACGTGATGCCAGGCGCCCCGCATCGCCGGCTACCTCGTCATCTTCCTCCTCTGCCGCCGGAGATCGCCACCGATGTTCCGTCGTCTCCAAGCCTCCCCTGAGCCGCTAAGCCTACCTGTCGACCCACCGTGAGCTCCTGGTCTGAACCCCTCTCTTCCCCGTGTCTATTTCGTCCCCTAACTAGCTTTCCCACCATGGCCGAGCGCCACCGTCCACCATGGCCGGCAAGTTCTGCGCTCCCGAGCTCTACCGCTCGCAGCCAAGCATATCAACACACTCAGTGCGTTTGCAGGATCCCAAAACACCCAACCGCCGCTCCTACAATGCTCTGTGGCATCGTTTTGGTTGATGCCGAACTCCAGCAGCCGCCACGGGCTCCACCCCGGCGAGCTCCGGCCACCCCGTGCCCTCCCATGTGCCTCCCTGGATGCGCGTGAGCAAGGGCAACCCTCTGGTGCCCTTGGCTTGGCCCAACACCACCCATAGCGCCACTCCGGCGAGCTCCCGTCGCGGTTTTGGTCGTCGCCGGCCGAACTCCGGCGAAATTGACGTGTCCGGCTTAATTAGCCACTAACCACCCTATTTAGCTTAACACTAGACACTGACATGTGGGTCCCGAGCATCATTAGGATTAGTCTAATTTTCTGTTAAGATTAGTACTAATACGTGTGGACCCCACGTGTCAGCTTTGACTTTGGTCAAGTCAACTTTGACCGGTCCCACCTGTCATCCACCCAAACCAGCCTGAGACACTGACGTATGGGTCCCACTGGTCAGTTTGACCTGGACCGCGCCCGTTGACCTGCTGACTTCATGATGATGTCAGGCTGATGCAGTAATCCTTTTCTGGATTTTAAATAAATCAGAAATGATTTCTTTAATTCAGAAAATATCCAAAACTTTGAAAAATCATAGAAATTCAACCGTAACTCCAAATAAGATAAATTATATATGAAAAATTATCAGAAAAATTCAAGGAATCCATCTGTACCATTTTCATGCTTGTTTGAGCAAATTAACCTCACTGTTTAGGATGAAACATGATTAGGGCAAATTTCATAATAGGTTTGGAGTTGAAATTTGATATAGTTTTGAATTCCACTTCAATTAAAATAACATTCTGTTGCATTAGCCCAAAACACATTCATATTGCCATGTCATAGCATGCATCATATTGTTGCATATCACCATGTGTTGATTGTGTTCTTTATCAGTTGCCGGTGTTTGTCCCCTCTTAGTAGACGTGGTTTCAACGATGAGATCGATGACACCGATGAAGAGCTATACTATCTTCAGAAGTGCCAGGCAAAAAAAACCCCTTGTTCATTCCGATACAATCCTACTCTCTCGCTGATGCTCTCTTTTACTGCATTAGGACAACAACGTTACAACTGTTACATGCTACGGTAGTTGAACCCCTTTCCTCTGCATGACCTGTCATTGCCACAGTAAATAGATGAAACCCACTAGCATGAGTAGGAGTTGTTTGAGCCCTGATGTGCCTACTCATTCATGTTTGTTTGTCATGCCTGCTACTGCTTAGAGTTGGGTCAGGTTTGATTCATCGGAGATGAATTGGAATGGTGTTGAACATGTCCTACTGTGTGTGAGATAAGCGTGTGAACACGATTTGGTAAAGGTAGCGGTGAGAGGCCATGTAGGAGTACATGGTGGGTTGTCTCATTGCAGCCGTTCTTAGGAACTGAGTTCTGTGTTTGTGATCCATGAACAGTTACTACCACACATTGGGTTCCGGTAACTCGGCCCCTCTCGGCTTATTAATCAACTCGATCTCTGTCCAGGAGTTGCAACTAGTTTCTGGTGTATGTAGGTAGTGTTAGTAGTCTACCAAGTGGCACCCGGTACAGGTGGGCTTGGGACAGACTAGGCACCATGGCACGGTGTTCCAAGTGGCACCCGGATGGTGGGCTTGGGAACCCTGCACACATTGTTTGGGGCCGTGAGCGACACCCCGGCCGGATCTCCTTGCGGATGGAACCCGAATAGGCGATAAACCTGGACTAGAGACTTGTTGGTTAGTCAGGTCGTGGCCGACTCCCTCGCCCGGCTTCCGCTTGAAGGTTGCCGAGGTACATGACGTGTACAGGGCTATAAGTGGCGAGAGCGTGTGTGAAGAAGTACACCCCTGCAGGGTTATCATTATCTATTCGAATAGCCGGATTCCTCGGATATGGAAACTTGGACCCCTTTCATAGTTCATAGACAAGTGAAAGTGGATACTCTAAAATGCGCAAGATAAGCGTGAGTGCTATGGATGGCCTTCTCGTAGGGAGACGGGAGTGCATCCATAGTAGTGTATTGGTATGGTGAATTTGTGGACTCGTGTGCGCCACCTCAAAAGAGTTACTTGCAGTCGTAGTTCAGTATAGCCACCGAGTCAAAGCTGGCTTGCTGCAGTTAAACTCCACCACACCCTTTGTTGATACCGATGCATATGTAGTTAGTTCTGATGTAAGTCTTGCTGGGTACATTTGTACTCACGTCTGCTTAATTTATGTTTTGCAGAGAGACTCCAGTCTCACTAGTAGTTCCGCATGGACTTCGACGTTTAGCATGTTACCTTAGCTACGATCTTGTGCCCTCGGCAGGATCTGGTAGATAGTTAGGCTTCTCAGCCTTTTTCATTTGTAGATGTGTGTACTTAGACATGTTAAGCTTTCGCATGTGCTTTGACTTGTATGCTCTGAATGTTGGGTCTTGAGACCCTTGTTCGTAATATCTCGCTCCTCGGAGCCTAATGAATAAATACTTGAGTCGTAGAGTTATGTTGTGATGCCATGTTGTAATTACACATATCGAGCATATTGTGTGTATGATTGAAATGCTTGGTATGTGTGGGATCCGACAACCTAGTTGATTATCCTTGGTAGCCTCTCTTATGGGGAAATGTAGTCTTGTGCTTCCATGAGCCATAGTAGTCCGCTACAGCCCGGTTCACCGGAGTCCTGCTAGCCCAGCACTACTGCTCAGGACACTTGACTGGCCGGCATGTGTTTCACTTTGTTCCTGTGTCTGTCCCTTCAGGGAAATGTCACGCGGTGACATCCGGAGTCCCGCCTAGCCTGCTACAGCCCGGGTTCCTGGAGTCCTGTTAGCCCAGTGCTACAGCCCGGATTCACACGCTGCTGACTGACATGCTCGATGTGATTCATGTATGCCTGTTCCCATGAGTTAGTGCCACTTTGGGTTCACGACTAGTCATGTTGGCCCGGGTTCTCTGTCATATGGATGCTAGCGACACTATCATATACGTGAGCCAAAAGGCGCAAACGGTCCCAGGCCAGGTAAGGTGGCACCCGTGGGAATACCGTGCGTGAGGCCGCAAAGTGATATGATGTGTTACATGCTAGATCGATGTGACTTAGGATCGGGGTCCTGACAGCTTTGGTATCAGAGCCTGACTGTCTGTAGGATTACCAAGCCAAACTGGTCGAAGTCGTGTCTAGAAATGCTTTAGTTATATAAGGGAATTGATTGTGGAAGGGAACGTAAGGCTCTTTTTACTTCTTATACCTCATGGCCTTCTGATCTGAGTCAACCTCTTCTCTTCTACGGGGATTAAGAACTAGGCCTTCTCATCTATCTATTAGGATGACGAGTTACTATGTTAGAGACTTATAGGATTGATTGATTTAAGCCCCAGTTCAGTTCCTACTACTTTCGTGTGTTCATAGTTGGTTTCGGAATCTTGATATTGTGCTTCTGAGTGGTTATGCCACCATTTTGTAGGATGTCTCAAATATTTTGAGCATTTACAGCCGTTATGCTGTCCGAGTCATCTCAGGTTTCTAAATAGTTTGATGCAATTGTAAATCCCTTCTTCCGTTCTCGATGTTCTTTTGGGCCAGATTAAGCTCACTACACGGTCTGTGAGGTACTCCGTTGCCTCGGCGTATATGTTGGAGCTACTATTATGACCATAGGTGTCTTATGAAACCATCTAGTAATCTGTCCATGTTTTGTGTTCCCAGTGTGATGAATCTGGCCACCATTCTCGAAAGCATACCGTGATGCCACTTAGTAGTAGGCATTCTACTCCTGGGTTTTGAACCCAAGATTCACCCTACTTACCTCATGTTGTTAGTATTTGCTTGTTCCTTTAGGATATTAGTAACCTTTGCGATAGTCCTCGAGGTCCGTGGTATTTCCTTCTTCCAAATACCATTAACCATTAAGGCAGAAGTTCTTTGAACCAAAAGCTCACAATCAGAGTACTCTTGAGGAGTTCTCCATCCATAATTGTGAATCTGCCAATCCTTCTTCTTCTGCATGGGTTATCTGGAACAAACCTGTCGAACTTGGTTCGACATATTAATCTATGCATCCACAACTCAGAAAGATATATGTCCCCTTGAGTTGTCCCTCTTCAGTTATACTCCGATCTTCATCTATCAATTGATAGTCAAGAGTATGTGTGCGATCGTGTTCATCGATGCCTATTATTCTTGTGGTCCGTCAAGCCATTCTATTTCAGGAATGGCTAGGAGAAACAAACTCCAGTACCTCATCCATATCCAGGATTGGGTCAAAGTAGTTGTACTCTGCAGATCAAATTGCAATTCCAGCTTTGCTCTTTTCTACCTTGGAGTGCTACCATCTTTACGTCAAGAGTGTCATGAGAATTGCACCACCTCTTATGGATTCTTGATGCAGTAATACTTCTTGCCATCATTATTCATTCCATCATTCCCGTGTTCTTGTAACCGGAATGCCGACAAGGGCACTGTGATGTGCGAAATCAATACTCCTAGAAACTTCGTTGCTTGGTAGTTAATGGACAATACTCTCATTCTTAGCGTGCTGGTTATTGAATTATCATTCTAAGACTGATCGTGCTACCTAGTCCTTATTTCTGGTGCACTCCTCGATCAATGAATTAGGATTGTGTCAATTCCTCACTCTTTTGATCATATCATCTTGCCCTGAAAAGCAAGGTTGTTCTCGAGCTTCGTAACATATCGGTGGTTCATGATGTTCTGAATATCTTCTCAGAAGTGTTACCAGGTTGTCACCTGACCGCTATGTTGAGTTTGTGATCAAGTTGGTTTCCTATAAACCACCCCTTCTCCAAGAATCTGTGTTGGATACCCCTGAGCTAGTTGGTTGAGCTAAACAACAACTTGGAGAGTTGGAAGATAAAAGCTTTGTCCGGCTTAGTTCACTCCAAAGGGATATCCTTGTGTGTGTGTGTGTTGAAGAAAGATGATATCTCCCTCGATTGATCCTCGTGGTCAGTTGTTGAACCTATTGTCTTATCAAAACTTTGATTCAAGTATGGGCTATCGTCAAATCAAATCAGAACCAACGATGTTCGTAATGTCATCTGACTCGTGGTTGATCCTCGAGCATACACCATTACATCTTCTGGTCTGACCAATGCTATCACCGTGTTCACATGATGGTGGAAGTCCAATGATATGGAAATTCCGATGAGGTGTTGTTGAGCCCATCAGCAGCATTTTGTCTCCCCCATGATTCATGTTGATCATCAACCTAGTGTTGAAAATTTTGTAAGCAATGCCTTCGTGTTCCGTTCATGAAGCTTATGATTGGATGGAGGAAGTGACTTCCTCGAATTCATGTGCATTTGGTGCAAGTTGCCGCCGTGAGTTCGAGAAAGATTGCTTTTGTTTCCTCTGGTACCATCCCAAGTCAGTTATGCATGTGCAAATGTATTCTATGGTTTGGTAGATTAATTACCTCCTGTCAGGACCCCGATTCCAAGTCACATCGATCTAGCCGGTAACACCTCATATCGCTTTGCGGCCTCATGCACGGTATCCCACGGGTGTCGCCTTACCATGGCCCGGGACCGGTTGCCCCTTTTGGCCCACGTATATGATAGTGTTGCTAGCATCCATATGATAGAGAACCCGGGCCGACATGGCTATTCGTGAAACCAAAGCGGCACTAACCCATGGGAACAGGCATACATGAATCAACCTCGAGCATGTCGGTCAACAGCGTGTGACTCCGGGCTGTAGCACTGGGCTAACAGGACTCCGGGGACCCCGGGCTGTAGCAGGCTAGGCGGGACTCCGGAAGACACCGTGTGACATTTCCCTGAAGGGACAGACATAGGAACGAAGTGAATCACATGCCGGCCAGTCAAGTGTCCTGAGCAGTAGTGCTGGGCTAGCAGGACTCCGGTGAACCGGGCTGTAGCGGACTACTATGGCTCGAGGATCACTAGACTACATTTCCCCATAAGAAAGGCCGCCAAGGATAAACAACTAGATTGTCGGATCCCACACATACCAAGCATTTCAATCATACACACAATATGCTCGATATGTGTAAATACAACATGGCATCACAACAAGACTCTACAACTCAAGTATTAATTCATTAGGCTCCGAAGAGCCAGATATTACAAACATGGGTCTCATGACCCAACAATCATAGCATACAAGTCAAAGCACATGCGGAAGCTTAACATGGCTGAGAACAGACATCTACAAATGAAAAAAGGCTAAGAAGCCTGACTATCTACCAGATCCTGCCGCAGGCACAAGATCGTAGCTGAGGTATCAAGCTAAACGTCGAAGTCTATGCGGAACTACTAGCGAGACTGAAGTCTCTCTGCAAAACATAAATTAAGCAAATGTGAGTACAAAGGTACTCAGCAAGACTTACATCAGAACTATCTACATATGCATCGGTATCAATAAAGGGGTGGTGGAGTTTAACTGCAGCAAGCCAGCTTTGACTTAGTGGCTAACCTGAACTACGATTGCAAGCAACTCTTTTGAGGTGGCGCACACGAGTCCACATATTCACCATTCAATACACCACTATGGATCCGCTCCCGTCTCCCTACGAGAAGGCCATCCATAGCACTCACACTTATCTTGCGAGTTTTAGAGTATCCACTTACACTCGTCTATGAACTATGCAAGGGGTCCAAGTTTCCATATCCGAGGAATCCGGCTAATCGAATAGATATTGATAACCCTGCAGGCGTGTACTTCTTCACACACGCTCCCACCACTAACCACCATATACACGTCATGTATCTCGGCAACCTTCAAGCGGAAGCCTGGCGAGGGTGTCGGCCACGGCCTACCAAAACACTTAAGTCTCTAGTCCAGGTTTATCGCCTATCCAGGTTCCATCCGCAGGGAGTCCGGCCAAGGTTTCCACATATGGCCCCGAACGATGTGTACAGGGTTCTGAGACACCAAACGGGCGCCCGGCATGCCCGGCCACGGTGTATCTACCGCAACATAGCCCACCCCTGGGGTCAGCGCTACGCACGGCCGCCAACACATGTCCTACAAACACCAGAAACTAGTTGCAACTCCTGGACAGAGGACTAGGGTGATCAAGAAGCCGAGAGGGTCAATTAAAGATCCCAATGAGTGGTAGTAGCTGTTCATGGATCACAGACACAGAACTCAGTTCCTGAGGACGGCTGCAATGAGACAACCCACCATGTACTCCTACATGGCCTCTCACCGCTACCTTTACCAAATCGTGTTCACACACTTAGCTCCCACACAGTAGGACATGTTCAAAACCATTCCGATTCACTCCCGATGAATTAGACCCGACTTAACTCTAAGTAGTAGCAGGCATGACAAACAAACATGAATGAGTAGGCACATCAGGGCTCAAACAACTCCTACTCATGCTAGTGGGTTTCATCTATTTACTGTGGCAATGACAGGTCATGCAGAGGAAAGGGGTTCAACTACCGCAGCATGTAACCGTTGAATCGTTGTTGTCCTAATGCAGTAAAAGAGAGCAGGAGCGAGAGAGTGGGTTTGTATCAGAATGAACAAGGGGGTTTTGCTTGCCTGGCACTTTTGAAGATATCATTGGGTCTTCATCAGTGTCAACGATCACAGCGTCGGTACAACGTCTATCGAGAGGGGACAACCACCGGCAACAGAGAAGGAACACAATCAATGCAATGCACAACATGATGCATGATAATGACATGGCAATATGTTGTTGATTGAGCTAATGCAACTAGCAACACAATTAAATGAAGTTGGTTTGAACCCAAAGTTCAATTCAAACTCCACATGTGGTTATTTGAATACCATTCATGTGGTTTGTCCTAAACAGTGGCCTTAAGTTGCTCTAACATGCATAAAAATGGTACAGATGGATTCCTTGAATTTTTCTGATAATTTTACATATATAATTTATTTTATTTGGAGTTACGTTTGAATTTCTATGATTTTTAGAAGTTTAGGCAATTTTCTGGAATTTTCTGAATAAACTTAAATCCAGAAAGTGATTTACTGCGTCAGCATGACCTCATAGTGATGTCAGCAGGTCAACGGCTTGGTCCAGGTCAAACCTGACGTGTGGGGTCCACACGTCAGTGACACAGTTAACTAAGAGGGTAATAAAGATTAAACTAAACCTAATCTAGTTTAGTTAAGGCATGGGCCCACATGTCAGAGACTAACCTATCTAACTAAGTTAATTAACACTAATTAATCTATTGCTTAATTAAGCAGGGGCCTGGCCCACACATCAGTGAGTCAGGGGGGAAGTCAACCCAGCCAACCGGTGTCAAAACACACCGGAGTTGACCCGTGGCTCGCCGCCGGCGAGGCCAGAGACGGCGGATGCGTTCGGAATTCGTCCTCCGGCGTCCAAAACGACGGACAAGGCCATCTACGGAACGAGGAGACTCGTCCGCGTTGAACTGTGCGAGCGAAAGGGGCAGGGGTGGAGCTAGCACGCCGGACTCAAGGTCGTGGCGGCAGCCGGAGCTCGGGTGATGATGGATTCGTCTCTACGGTGCACTAGAGGGGAAACCGAAGGGTGCTACGGGCTCCTGGGAGTGCAGCGAACACGGTGACGCGCTCAGGCGCAAGCTGGGGTGGCCCTAGCCACGGCGGTGAGAAACTACGATAGCGATGAGCTCTCGGGTCCGGCGGGCAGCTAGCTAGGGGACGAAATCGAGTGCACGGAGTGAGGGAAGAGGAAGAGGAGCTCACGAGGAGTCGGATGAGACGCTAAGTGGGCTCGGGGACGGCTTGGTGACGACGGAACGGTGGCGGCGATCTCCGGGCAGAGGCGGCGGGGACGAGCTTGATGGCAACACTTCAGGGCTCCCGGCGCCGCTTGAAGCGGTGAGGAGGAAGAGTAGGTCGAGGCGGAGCTTTAGGAGGCGTCGGGGAGGCGAGGCGGTGGCTGTGACCGCGGCGAACGGCGTCGGTGGCGACGGGCGCGTTCAGACGAACGCGAGCGAGAGAGATAGAGGAGGGAGGGCGCTCGAGGGAGAGAGGAGAGGAGTGCAGGGGGGGTCCAGGGGTGTCGTGGCGCTCGGGGTAGCCTCCAGCAGCGGCGAGCAAGAAGGAGGTGGCCGGAGGCGTGCTCGCGCGCGTCGGCCGCGCGCTCGTCCTCCTTGCAAGGTGGAAGACGACAGGGAGGAGCCCCTGGTGGGCTGGGCCGTCTCATGGGCCGCACAGGTAAGTGGCCAGGTTGGTTTTTCTCTCTCTGTTGTTTTAATTAATTCTGTTCTGTTTTCTATTTTGCAGGTTTGTTTTTAATTTGGTTTTGAAACCAAATCAATTTTGTTGCTTCTGGAAATATTTTTAGAAGCTAAAAGAATTAAACCAAAGCTCCATAAAATATTTCAGAATTATTAGACATATATTCATTTAATAGTAGATATAAATCCAATTCAAATAATTATCGATTTAAAATCGAAGCCCAAATAATTCCTTAGAAATGTTCCAAAATTTTGGTTTGATTTATAACTCTTGCCAAAATTGTCAGAGCTATTTCTAGGGCATTTTGGATTTACTGATTGCAATTTTAGGGTTTCTTGCCCCTTTATTAAAATGATTTTCGAGGCTTTCAATTTCCTCATTTCAAATTTCAGAATTAAGACATGGTGCACACATGAAGCTAGCCTAGAGCATTACCAGAAGCTAGGGATGTGACAGCTCACCCCCACTAAACAAGAATCTCGTCCCGAGATTCAAGTCGTGAGGTAAGAAGGCAGAGGGGACACACGACCAACAACATCTTCACGATCCAGACGTCTTTCTTGAGGATATTGATTCATTGCGTCATCTTGATCTTGACGTCTTTGCTTTCAGGATCTTCATCCAGCATGATGACGAGAAGAAAAGAAACTCGCAAAGAATCGATCTTCTTGAAGATCGAGCAACCGACGATCAACTCACAGAACGAGACATAGAGACATCTGTCGAGATGAGACACGATACACACATCAAGAATGATGGAAATGAGCATATGACAAAGTTTGAGTAAGTAGCGGAATTCCCACACCTAGGAGGGTGGTGAACGGTGTCAACGTAGCGAGGGGTTCGGTTGCCATGATACCATAATGAGACATCTTAAGGAAGGTGACTCGCAGAAATATTCCCTTAAGTGGCAAAAAGAATTACTTTTGATTTGGAGATCATTGAAACTCTCTATACCAGCCTAAGGCAATCACAACGATCGTTTGAAGAAGTTCGAAGAATGGCATACTCCGACTAGAATGGATGATGTGGACTATCTTGTTGAAGATAACGCAATGGATAATTTTGCTCATCATCGGAAATGGATGAGACACATGACAAGTCCACTTTTGAATATGATCCTGGACAACAACTATTGAGGTGCAAGCTGGGAACAAAATGCAAATGTTGGGAATGATTCTAGTAACTTGGGAGAAACCCAACAGTAGAGAGAGATTCCACTGTTTGAAAGATTATAACATAACCGAGGAAACAGGAAGCAAATCCCAGTTAACGCCAACGATAAAACCTAGTGCTTGCGCGTGCTCTCAAGAACTTGAGCATCTCCATATTCGTCAAGGTTTTACCAATATCCGTGTCAAGGATCATGGCAACACAACTTACCACCATGATGAATGGTGATGTATGATACAGATGCAAAGGAAGATAACACTTTCTCAGATTTCACCTTAGCGAGGCCAAGGAAATGGAATCTGGATGATCGACCGAGAGACATTTAGCACTCCGCTCCTAATGTTCTCCTTGATGTGCTAGGATAACCCATTTATTGATACGGTTTGGTATCTAGGACATCAAGTAAAGGTCGGACTTCGGAAGCTCAAGAATCCGTAAGGATTAACTACGGAGGTAAATCCTACGAAATCCTCATGGGAAGGTGGCCAACTTTCTTCAATCCAGATACTACAATAATAGGTCTTCCGGCTGTATGTGTTAGCCACGACATCCACTTTACCGGTTATCGAGAGACCAATATTATAGTTCTTGGAGAACGCCCCAACCATCATATCTGCCTGAGATTCAGATTTGGTTGGTGTCAGGATATTCCAGACTCATCGAGTCTAGAAAGGAAAATGAAGGTTTGCAACACAAATCGACAAGACGACGTTGCGAGATTCTCGGGGGAATGAACTACGGTAGTAAGCTCCAAAACATGAGCTGGTTCTGCTACAAACATGTGAACGCACTATCCCAGACAAGCATGACCACGTAGTAGTCTTATAATAAAACACTACCGAGTTCAAGTGGGGAACCATCATTGCGGATAACGAAGTCCTTGCGTAAGTCTAGCTCCTAAGAAGAAACTTCTTCTCCTTGAACAAATCAATCAGTGGCTTGGTGTGCTAGGGATACATATAGAATGAAGGTTGCAAGTCTCCAAACCACAGTATACTTCGCACGTATGCGTGACCGATTTGGGATGATTCCAGAGAAAGCAAGACAAACTTTCCCAAATTCACGGCGGCAACTTGCAACATATGCACATGAATTAGGGAAAGTCACTACTTTCATCCAAACATATGCTTCATGAACGAAACACGAAGATAATGCTTATAAAGTTTCCAACACTAGCTGGATGTTCAACACAATCATGGAGGATACAAAATGCCACTGATGGGCTCAACAGCAACTCATCGGAATTTCCATATCACTGGACTTCCACCACTATGTGAACAATGTGATAGTATTGGTCGGACCAAAGATATAATTGTGTATGCTCAAGGGACAATCGCAAGTAAGACAACATTACGAACATCGTTGGGTCTGATTTGATTTGACGATAGCCCACACTCAAATCAAGGTTTGGACAAGATAATAGATCCAACAACCAATCACGAGGACCAATTGGTGAAGATATCATCTTTCTTCAACACACGCACAAACACAAAGATATCCCTTAACATGAACTAAGTCAGACAAGCGTTTATCTTCCAACTCTCCAAGTTGTTGTTAAGCTTAACCAACTAGCTCAGGGGTATCCAACACAGATTCTTGGAGAATGGGTGGTTGGAGAAAACCCAACATGATCACGAACTCAACATAGCGGTCAGGTGACAACCAGATAATACTTCCGAGAAGATAATCGGAACATCACGAACCACTGATATGATACTAAGTTCGAGATCAATCTTGCTTTGCAGGGCAAGAAGATATGATCGATAGAGCAAGGGTTTGGCAAAATCTTAACTCGTTGATCGAAGGGTGCACCAGGAGATAAGGACTAGGTAGCACAATCTATCTTAGAATGATGATTCAATAACCAACACACTAAGAAAGAGAATATTGTCCATTAACTACCAAGCAACGGAGTTGCTAGGGGTATTGATTTCACACATCACGACTCTCTTGCCGGCATTCCGGTTGCAACAACACGGGACCGAGGAATGAATAATGATAGAGAGAAGTATCACTGCGTCAAGAATTCATAAGAGGTGGTGCAATTCTCATGACATTCTCGACATAAAGATGGTAACACTCCAAGGTAGAACAGAGCAAAAGCTTGATTGGCATTTGATCTGCGGAATACAACTGCTTTGACCCAATCCTGGATATGGATGAGGTACTAGAGTTTGTTTCTCCTAGTCATTCTGGAATAGAACGGCTTGACGAACCACAAGAATACTAGGCATCGATGAACACGAAGGCATACATACTCCTCACTATCAGTTGATAGACGAAGATCGGAATATATCGGAAGGGGGACAAATCAAAGGTGCATATAACTTTCTGAGTTGTGGATGCATAGATTAGTATGTCGAACGAGTTCAACATATTTCTTCCAGATAACCCATGCAGAAAGGTAGGGTTGGCAGAGTCACAACATAGAATGGAGAACTCACCAGGAGCACTCTGTCGTGACCTTTTGGTTCAAAAGAACTCCTGCCAAGAATGGTTCATGATAATTGGAAGAAGGATATACCATGAACCTCGAGAACTATCGCAAAGGTTACTAATATCCTAAAGGAACTAGCAACGCTATCAACATGAGGTAAGTAGGGTGAATCTCGGGTTCAAGAACCCATGAATAGAATACCTACCACTACATGGCATCACGGGATGCTTTCGAGAATGGTGGCCAGAATTATCACACCGGGAACACAAAACATGGCTAGATTACTAGGTGACTCCCCAAAACACCTAGGGTCATAATAATAGCTCCAACATATATGTCGAGGCAACAGAGTACCTCAACTCACCGACTAGAGTGCTTAATCTGGCCCAAAGGACATCGGGATAGGAAGATGGATTGCAAATGCATCAGACTATCTAGAAACCTGGGATGACTCGGACAGCATAACGGCTATAAATGCTCAAAAAGTTTTGAGACATCCTGCAAATTGGTGGCATAACCACTTAGAAGCACAATACCAAGCTTCCGAGACCAACTATGAACACACGGAAGTAGTAGGAACTAAACTGAGGCTTGAACTCAACAATCCTAGTCAACTACGGTTTAGTAACACGTCATCCTGTGAGATAGAAGAGAAGCCTAGGTCTTAACCCCGTAGAAAGATAAGGTGACTCAGATCAAAAGGTCATGAGGATAAGGAGTAAAAAGAGCCTTATGTTCCCTTCCACAATCAATTCCCTTATATAACTAAAGCATTCCTAGACACAACTTCGACCAGTTTGGCTTGGTAATCCTACAGGCAGTCAGGCTCTGATACCAACGCTGTCAGGACCCCGATTCCAAGTCACATCGATCTAGACGGTAACACCTCATATCACTTTGCGGCCTCACACATGGTATCCCACGGGTGTCGCCTTACCATGGCCCGGGACCAGTTGCGCCTTTTGGCTCACGTATATGATAGTGTCGCTAGCATCCATATGACAGAGAACCCGGGACGACATGGCTAGTCGTGAAACCAAAGCGGCACTAACCCATGGGAACAGGCATACATGAATCAACCTCGAGCATGTCGGTCAACAGCGTGTGACTCCGGGCTGTAGCACTGGGCTAACAGGACTCCGGGGACCCCGGGCTGTAGCAGGCTAGGCAGGACTCCGGAAGTCACCGCGTGACTTTTCCCTAAAGGGACAGACATAGGAATGAAGTGAATCACATGCCGGCCAGTCAAGTGTCCTGAGCAGTAGTGCTGGGCTAGCAGGACTCCGGTGAACCGGGCTGTAGCGGACTACTATGGCTCGAGGAGCACTAGACTACATTTCCCCATAAGAAAGGCTGCCAAGGATAAACAACTAGATTGTCGGATCCCACACATACCAAGCATTTCAATCATACACACAATATGCTCGATATGTGTAAATACAACATGGCATCACAACAAGACTCTACGACTCAAGTATTAATTCATTAGGCTCCGAAGAGCCAGATATTACAAACATGGGTCTCATGACCCAACAATCATAGCATACAAGTCAAAGCACATGTGGAAGCTTAACATGTCTGAGAACAGACATCTACAAATGAAAAAGGCTAAGAAGCCTGACTATCTACCAGATCCTGCCGCGGGCACAAGATCGTAGCTGAGGTATCAAGCTAAACGCCGAAGTCCACGCGGAACTACTAGCGAGACTGAAGTCTCTCTGCAAAACATAAATTAAGCAAACGTGGGTACAAAGGTACTCAGCAAGACTTACATCAGAACTATCTACATATGCATCAGTATCAATAAAGGGGTGGTGGAGTTTAACTGCAGCAAGCCAGCTTTGACTCAGTGGCTAACCCGAACTACGATTGCAAGCAACTCTTTTGAGGTGGCGCACACGAGTCCACATATTCACCATTCAATACACCACTATGGATCCGCTCCCGTCTCCCTATGAGAAGGCCATCCATAGCACTCACACTTATCTTGCGAGTTTTAGAGTATCCACTTACAATTGTCTATGAACTATGCAAGGGGTCCAAGTTTCCATATCCGAGAAATCCGGCTATTCGAATAGATATTGATAACCCTGTAGGGGTGTACTTCTTCACAAACGCTCCCACCACTTACCACCATATACACGTCATGTATCTCGGCAACCTTCAAGCGGAAGCCTGGCGAGGGTGTCAGGCACGGCCTACCTAAACACTTAAGTCTCTAGTCCAGGTTTATCGCCTATCCAGGTTCCATCCGCAGGGAGTCTGGCCGAGGTTTCCACATGCGGCCCCGAACGATGTGTACAGGGTTCCGAGACACCAAACGGGCGCCCGGCATGCCCGGCCACAGTGTATCTACCGCAACATAGCCCACCCCTGGGGTCAGCGCTACGCACGGCCGCCAACACATGTCCTACAAACACCGGAAACTAGTTGCAACTCCTGGACAGAGGACTAGGGTGATCAAGAAGCCGAGATTGTCAATTAAGGATCCCAATGAGTGGTAGTAGTTGTTCATGGATCACAGACACAGAACTCAGTTCCTGAGGACGGCTGCAATGAGACAACCCACCATGTACTCCTACATGGCCTCTCACCGCTACCTTTACCAAATCGTGTTCACACACTTAGCTCCCACACAGTAGGACATGTTCAACACCATTCCGATTCACTCCCGATGAATCAGACCCGACTCAACTCTAAGTAGTAGCAGGCATGACAAACAAACATGAATGAGTAGGCACATCAGGGCTCAAACAACTCCTACTCATGCTAGTGGGTTGCATCTATTTACTGTGGCAATGACAGGTCATGCAGAGGAAAGGGGTTCAACTACCGCAGCATGTAACAGTTGAATCGTTGTTGTCCTAATGCAGTAAAAGAGAGCCTGGCACTTCTGAAGATATCATTCGGTCTTCATCAGTGTCAATGATCACAGCGTCGGTACAACGTCTATCGAGAGGGGACAACCACCGGCAATAGAGAAGGAACACAATCAATGCAATGCACAACATGATGCATGATAATGACATGGCAATATGTTGTTGATTGAGCTAATGCAACTAGCAACACAATTAAATGAAGTTGGTTTGAACCCAAAGTTCAATTCAAACTCCACAGGTGGTTATTTGAATACCATTCATTTGGTTTGTCCTAAACAGTGGCCTTAAGTTGTTCTAACATGCATGAAAATGGTACAGATGGATTCCTTAAATTTTTCTGATAATTTTACATATATAATTTATTTTATTTGGAGTTATGGTTCAATTTCTATGATTTTTAGAAATTTAGGCAATTTTCTGAAATTTTCTGAATAAACTTAAATCCAGAAAGTGATTTACTACGTCAGCATGACCTCATAGTGATGTCAGCAGATCAACGGCTTGGTCCAGGTCAAACCTGACGTGTGGGGTCCACACGTCAGTGACACAGTTAACTAATAGGGTAATTAAGATTAAACGAAACCTAATCTAGTTTAGTTAAGGCCTGGGCCCACATGCCAGAGACTAACCTATCTAACTAAGTTAATTAACACTAATTAATCTATTGCTTAATTAAGCAGGGTCCTGGCCCACACATCAGTGAGTCAGGGGGGAAGTCAACCCAGCCAACCGGGGTCAAAACATGCCGGAGTTGACCCGCGGCTCGCCGCCGGCGAGGCCAGAGACGGCGGATGCGTTCGGAATTCGTCCTCCGGCGTCCAAAATGACGGACAAGGCCATCTACGGAACGAGGAGACTCGTCCGCGTTGAACTGTGTGAGCGGAAGGGGCAGGGGTGGAGCAAGCACGCCGGACTCGAGCTCATGGCGGCGGCCGGAGCTCGGGTGATGATGGATTCGTCGCTACGGTGCACTAGAGGGGAAACCGAAGGGTGCTGCGGGCTCCTGGGAGTGCAGCGAACACGGTGACGTGCTCAGGCGCAAGCTGGGGTGGCCCTGGCCACGGCGGTGAGAAACTACGACGGTGATGAGCTCTCGGGTTCGGCGGGCAGCTAGCTAGGGGACGAAATCGAGTGCACGGAGTGAGGCGAGAGGAAGAGGAGCTCACGAGGAGTCGGATGAGACGCTAAGTGGGCTCGGGGACGGCTTGGTGACGACGGAACGGCGGCGGCGATCTCCCGGCAGAGGCGGCGGGGACGAGCTTGATGGCGACACTTCAGGGCTCCTGGCGTCACTTGGAGCGGTGAGGAGGAAGAGTAGGTCGAGTCGGAGCTTTAGGAGGCGTCGGGCAGGCGAGGCGGTGGCTGTGGCCGCGGCGAACGGCGTCAGTGGCGACGGGCGCATTCGGACGAACGCGAGCGAGAGAGACAGAGGAGGGAGGGCGCTCGAGGGAGAGAGGAGAGGAGTGCAAGGGGGGTCCAGGGGTGTCGTGGCGCTCGGGGTAGCCTCCAGCAGCGGCGAGCAAGCAGGAGGTGGCCGGACGCGTGCTCGCGCGCGCTGGCCACGCGCTCGTCCTCCTGGCAAGGGGGGAGACGATAGGGAGGAGCCCCTGGTGGGCTGGGCCGTCTCATGGGCCGCACAGGTAAGTGGCCAGGTTGGTTTTTCTCTCTCTGTTGTTTAGTTAATTCTGTTCTGTTTTCTATTTTGCAGGTTTGTTTTTAATTTGGTTTTGAAACCAAATCAATTTTGTTGCTTCTGGAAATATTTTTAGAAGCTAAAAGAATTAAACCAAAGCTCCATAAAATATTTCAGAATTATTGGACATATATTCATTTAATAGTAGATATAAATCCAATTCAAATAATTATTGATTTAAAATCAGAGCCCAAATAATTCCTTAGAAATGTTCCAAAATTTTGGTTTGATTTATAACTCTTGCCAAAATTGTCAGAGCTATTTCTAGGGCATTTTGGATTTACTGATTGCAATTTTAGGGTTTCTTGCCCCTTTATTAAAATGATTTCCAAGGCTTTCAATTTCCTCATTTCAAATTTCAGAATTTAGACATGGTGCACACATGAAGCTAGCCTAGAGCATTACCAGAAGCTAGGGATGTGACACCTCCACTCCATATGTATTCCCTAGCACACCAAGCCACTGGTTGATCTGTTCAAGGAAAAGAAGCTCCTTCTTAAGAGCAAGACTTATACAAGGACTTCGATACCCTTAATGATGGTTCCCCACCTGAACTTTGGTAATGTTTTATTGTAAGACTACTCAGTGGTCATGCTTGTCTTGGACAACATGTTCACATGTATGTAGCAGAACCAGCTCATGTTTTGGAGCTTGCTATCGTAGTTCATCTCCCGAATGTCTCGCAATGTTATCCTGTCGACTTATGTTGCAACCTTTCTTTTCTAGGCATGTTGTCTGAAATGTCCTGTTACCGACCAGATCTGAATCTCAAGCAGATATGATGGTTGGTACTATTCCAAGATCTATGATGTAGGTCCCGACAAGGTTGATGTTGGCCGACACACCTAGCCGTAAGATCTATTATTGTAGTTTCTAGATTAAGCAATTGACAATCTTCTCCATGAGGATTTCATATGATCCATACTAAAAGTTGATCCTTATGGATGTTTGTGCCCCCAAAGTCAGACCTTTATTTGATGTTCCAGATACCGAATGATTTTGAGTCTAGCTAGAACATCAAGGAGAAAATTAGAAGCGGAGTGCTAAATGTCTCTCGGTCGATCATCCAGATTTCGTTCCCTTAGCCTCGCTAAGGGGCAGTCTGAGAAGGTGTTATCTTCCTTTGTATCCGCATTCTCCATCACTATTCATCATGGTAGTAAGATTTGGTGCCAGGATCCTCGACACGAATGTTGGTAGAACCTTGATGAATATGGAAATGCCCAAGTTCTTGAGAGCACGCGCAAGCAAGAGTCATCCATTGTGTTGTCTTCAACAAGGTAGTCCACATCATCCATTCTGGTATGGGTATGCCATCCCTTCAAATTCGCTCACACGATCGTTTGTGATTGCCTTAGGCTGGTACAAAGAATTTCAATGATCTTTGTATCAAAAGTAATTCTTTTTGCCACTTAAGGGAATAGTTCTTCGAGTCACATTCCCTGAGGTGCCCCGTTACGGGATCATGGCAATTATTTCCTCGCCACCTTGACAACATCCACCATCTTTCTAAGCGTGGAATTGTTGCCCACCAAATCAAACCCCGTCGCTTGTTCTTCCATCCCTCTCGATGTGTTTCGTGTCTCAGCTCGAGAGATGTTTCAATGTCTCACTCGATGAGTGATCCTGAGTTGTTCGATCTTCGAGAAGATCGATCCTTCTGGAGTTTTCCCTTTCCTCTCATTGTCATGTTAGTTGGAGTTCTCAGAGCAAGACATTGAGACAAAGATGGTGACTGAATCAACGTTCATTTGGAGTGCAACCTGGATCGTGAAGATTGCATTAGTTGCGTTCCCCCATCATCTTACCCTACGCTTGAATCTCGGGACGAGATTCTTGTTTAGTAGGGGTGAGCTGTCACATCCCTAGCTTCTGGTAATGCTCTAGGCTAGCTTCATGTGTGCACCATGTCTAAATTCTGAAATTTGAAATGAGGAAATTGAAAGCCTCGGAAATCATTTTAATAAAGGGGCAAGAAACCCAAAAATTGCAATCAGTAAATCCAAAATGCATAGAAATAGCTCTGACAATTTTGGCAAGAGTTATAAATCAAACCAAAAATTTGGAACATTTCTAAGGAATTATTTGGGCTCTGATTTTAAATCAATATTCTATTTGAATTTGGAGTTATATTCATCATATATAATGAATATATTTTCAAATGCCCTGAGATATTTTATGTATATGAGGAGTAGACCTTAAGTGACATAAAATTATCCAGGGGAGTTTTGGCACTGTTTTCAAATTTGTTTGAATTTGAATTCAGTGGAAATTAAATAAAACAAAATAGAAGAAAAATTAAAAAAAAGAGCAAAAGACCTACCAGGCGCTTATCTGTCCAGCCTGGCCGGCCTGTTACTGTGTGGCCCAGCCCACCTGGCCCCTCCCCTGTCGTCTTCCTCCTTGCCAGGAGGATGAGCGCGTGGCCGGCGCACGCCCGGCCACCTCCTGCATGCCGCTAGCCCTCGATGCCCTGGCCTTCTCTGGATGACGCCACGCACGTCCCGTGCACAACCCGCTCACTCCCGCCCTCTCTCCTCTCCTCTGTTTCTCGCACGCAGCCACCGGGTGGAGCTCGTCGTCGCCGTGCACTGCCACCACGGCCACCGGCCCTCCCTCGCCTTGCCGACCCGCCCAGAAGAACCGCAGCATCGTCCTCATCATCTACGAAGAGCCACGTGATGCCAGGCGCCCCGCATCGCCGGCTACCTCGTCATCTTCCTCCTCTGCCGCCGGAGATCGCCACCGATGTTCCGTCGTCTCCAAGCCTCCCCCGAGCCGCTGAGCCAACCCGTCAACCCGCCGTGAGCTCCTGGTCCGAACCCCTCTCTTCCCCGTGTCTATTTCGTCCCCTAACTAGCTTTCCCACCATGGCCGAGCGCCGCCGTCCGCCATGGCCGGCAAGTTCTGCACTCCCGAGCTCTACCGCTCGCAGCCGAGCGTATCAACGCACTCAGTGCGTTTGCAGGATCCCAAAACACCCAACCGCAGCTCCTACAGTGCTCTGTGGCATCGTTTTGGTTGATGCCGAACTCCGGCAGCCGCCGCGGGCTCCACCCCGGCGAGCTCCGGCCACCCCGTGCCCTCCCATGTGCCTCCCTGGATGCGCGTGAGCAAGGGCAACCCTCTGGTGCCCTTGGCTTGGCCCAACACCACCCATAGCGCCACTCCGGCGAGCTCCCGCCGCGGTTTTGGTCGTCGTGGGCCGAACTCCGGCGAAATTTACGTGTCCGGCTTAATTAGCCACTAACCACCCTATTTAGCTTAACACTAGACACTGACATGTGGGTCCTGAGCATAATTAGGATTAGTCTAATTTTCTGTTAAGATTAGTACTAATACATGTGGACCCCACGTGTCAGCTTTGACATTGGTCAAGTCAACGTTGACCGGTCCCACCTGTCATCCACCCAAACCAGCTGAGACACTGACGTATGGGTCCCACTGGTCAATTTGACCTGGACCGCGCCAGTTGACCTGCTGACATCATGATGATGTCAGGCTGACGCAGTAATCCTTTTCTGGATTTTAAATAAATCAGAAATGATTCGTTTAATTCAGAAAATATCCAAAACTTTGAAAAATCATAGAAATTCAACCGTAACTCCAAATAAGATAAATTATATATGAAAAATTATCAGAAAAATTCAAGGAATCCATCTGTACCATTTTCATGCTTGTTTGAGCAAGTTAACCTCACTGTTTAGGATGAAACATGATTAGGGCAAATTTCATAATAGGTTTGGAGTTGGAACTTGATATAGTTTTGAATTCCACTTCAATTAAAATGACTTTCTGTTGCATTAGCCCAAAACACATTCATATTGCCATGGCATAGCAGGCATCATATTGTTGCATATCGCCATGTGTTGATTGTGTTCTTTATCAGTTGCCGGTGTTTGTCCCCTCTCAGTAGACGTGGTTTCAACGATGAGATCGATGACACCGATGAAGAGCTATACTATCTTCAGAAGTGCCAGGCAAGAAAAACCCCCCTTGTTCATTCCGATACAATCCTACTCTCTCGCTGATGCTCTCTTTTACTGCATTAGGACAACAATGTTACAACTGTTACATGCTGTGGTAGTTGAACCCCTTTCCTCTGCATGACCTGTCATTGCCACAGTAAATAGATGAAACCCACTAGCATGAGTAGGAGTTGTTTGAGCCCTGATGTGCCTACTCATTCATGTTTGTTTGTCATGCCTGCTACTGCTTAGAGTTGGGTCAGGTCTGATTCATCGGAGATGAATTGGAATGGTGTTGAACATGTCCTACTGTGTGTAAGATAAGCGTGTGAACACGATTTGGTAAAGGTAGCGGTGAGAGGCCATGTAGGAGTACATGGTGGGTTGTCTCATTGCAGCCGTTCTTAGGAACTGAGTTCTGTGTTTGTGATCCATGAACAGTTACTACCACACATTGGGTTCCGGTAACTCGGCCCCTATCGGCTTATTAATCAACTCGATCTCTGTCTAGGAGTTGCAACTAGTTTCTGGTTTTGTAGGTAGTGTTAGTAGTCTACCAAGTGGCACCCGGTACAGGTGGGCTTGGGACAGACTAGGCACCGTGGCACGGTGTACCAAGTGGCACCCGGATGGTGGGCTTGGGAACCCTGCACACATCGTTTGGGGCCGTGAGCGACACCCCGGCCGGATCTCCTTGTGGATGGAACTCGAATAGGCGATAAACCTGGACTAGATACTTGTTGTTTAGTCAGGTCGTGGCCGACTCCCTCGCCCGGCTTCCGCTTGAAGGTTGCCGAGGTACATGACGTGTACAGGGCTATAAGTGGCGAGAGCGTGTGTGAAGAAGTACACCCCTGCAGGGTTATCATTATCTATTCGAATAGCCGGATTCCTCGGATATGGAAACTTGGACCCCTTGCATAGTTCATAGACAAGTGAAAGTGGATACTCTAAAATGCGCAAGATAAGCGTGAGTGCTATGGATGGCCTTCTCGTAGGGAGACGGGAGTGTGTCCATAGTAGTGTATTGGTATGGTGAATTTGTGGACTCGTGTGCGCCACCTCAAAAGAGTTACTTGCAGTCGTAGTTCAGTATAGCCACCGAGTCAAAGCTGGCTTGCTGCAGTTAAACTCCACCACCCCTTTGTTGATACGAATGCATATGTACTTAGTTCTGATGTAAGTCTTGCTGTGTACATTTGTACTCACATCTGCTTAATTTATGTTTTGTAGAGAGACTCCAGTCTCACTAGTAGTTCCGCGTGGACTTCGATGTTTAGCATGTTACCTCAGCTACGATCTTGTGCCCTCGGCAGGATCTGGTAGATAGTTAGGCTTCTCAGCCTTTTTCATTTGTAGATGTCTGTACTCAGACATGTTAAGCTTCCGCATGTGCTTTGACTTGTATGCTCTGAATGTTGGGTCTTGAGACCCTTGTTCGTAATATCTCGCTCCTCGGAGCCTAATGAATAAATACTTGAGTCGTAGAGTTATGTTGTGATGCCATGTTGTAATTACACATATCGAGCATATTGTGTGTATGATTGAAATGCTTGGTATGTGCGGGATCCGACAACCTAGTTGATTATCCTTGGTAGCCTCTCTTGTGGGGAAATGTAGTCTTGTGCTTCCATGAGCCATAGTAGTCCGCTACAGCCCGGTTCACCGGAGTCCTGCTAGCCCAGCACTACTGCTCAGGACACTTGACTGGCCGGCATGTGTTTCACTTCGTTCCTGTGTCTGTCCCTTCGAGGAAATGTCACGCGGTGACATACGGAGTCCCGCCTAGCCTGCTATAGGCCGGGTTCCCGGAGTCCTGTTAGCCCAGTGCTACAGCCCGGATTCACACGCTGCTGACCGACATGCTCGATGTGATTCATGTATGCCCGTTCCCATGAGTTAGTGCCACTTTGGGTTCACGACTAGTCATGTCGGCCCGAGTTCTCTGTCATATGGATGCTAGCGACACTATCATATACGTGAGCCAAAAGGCGCAAAAGGTGGCACCCGTGGGAATACCGTGCGTGAGGCCGCAAAGTGATATGATGTGTTACATGCTAGATCAATGTGACTTAGGATCGGGTCCTGACATGTAGCCCCGGTCGCCGCGCTCAGGGCGTCGACCGAAGAGCCCTTCACAAATGGCCCTGAGCTCTTGACAGTCGTTGGTGTAGTGGGTGTTCAGGTTGTGGAAGGCGCAGAATGGAAGGCTGCCCTTGGATGACTCTGGTTGGTCTCTGCCACACTTGGTGTCTGGTTCCACTGTGAGCACAGCTGCTCCCTTGCGCTTCACGTCCTTGGCCTTGGCTTTCTTCTCCTCTGGGTCCGCAGCAGGGAGCTTGAGGAGGGAGAGGTGCCCCTCCTCTGCTCTAGCACACTTGGTCGCGATGTTGAATAGCTCCAGGGTCGTGCACAGCTCTTCATGGATGGCGAGCTCCTCCTTCATCTTGACGTCGCGGACGCCATCAGAGAACGCAGAGATGATGGCCTCATCGGTCACCTTGGGGATATTGATCCATGCGCTGTTGAAGCGCTGAATGTACTTCTGCATGGTCTCTCCTAGTTGTTGCTTGAGGCCAGGTCACCCGCGACCGAGGGGCGGTTGTGAATGCCCTGGAAGTTGGCGATGAAGCGGTGCGCATTTCGTCCTAGGAGGAGATTGAGCCCGGAGGCAGGTTCAGGAGCCAGGAGCGGGCGCCTTCTTTGAGAGCCATGGGGAACCAGTTCGCCATGACCTTCTCGTCGCCGTTGGCCGCTTCGATGCTCAGCTCGTAGAGTTGCAAGAACTCCTCGGGGTCGGGGGTGCCGTTGTAGCGAGGAGGCAGATCTGACTTGAACTTTCCCGGCCAGGTGAAGCTACGCAGCTCGGGGGTGAAGGCGCGGCAGCCAACGGTAGTCACCGAGACCCGCCTTGGGGTGGAGCTTGGTCTTGATGGGGTCCGTGCCCTGCCGCTATAGGTGGCACGCGGGCTTGTCGCAGCAGCCGGTCCTGGCGCAGTGGCGCGAGGAGCGGCGGAGCGTTTTGTTGCGGCCAGGCGACTTCCTGACAGCTTCTCTCTTCACGCGCGGGCACGGGACGTGGCGGGGCGCGTCGCGGAGCCGCGCGTCTTGGCGCCAAGGTGCCGTCTTGGGGCTGAGGTGGTGGAGGCGCCCCATGAGCTACGTCGCCCATAGCTGGCGGAGGGCGAGGCGGAGAGAGGGACGATGCAGGGGAGCCCCCTACGGCGCGGACAAGCTCGGCGATGCGGTCGAGCCAATCCTCGTAGAGGCCGTTGACCGGACGGTAGCGCAGGAGCTCGTGCGCCACGAGGAGCACAGCCCGCGCATCCATGGGTGGGCGACATGCATGGGAATAAGATCCAGCCGGGGTCAGCGATGGAGTGGCGGTGCGGCCGTCCAGCCGCACCGAGGGGTGCAGCAAGGATGCTTGCTGCTCATTCCCTGCCGGGCCGGTGGCGGCGCTGGCGGCAGGCGACGAGGAACGAGGAGGCGGCCTGCCGATGAGAGCTGTCTGAGCAACGTAGGGGGCGAGGGCAGCCTGGCACTCAGCACGAGCGCGGCGCGCGTCTGCCATGGAGACGACGCAGCGACAAAGCATGGAGCGACGGAAGGAAGCTTCGGCGCAACCCTACCTGGCGCGCCAAATGTCGGATCACGGGTTCCGGCAGACCCTTGAGGTTTGAATACTGGGGTGCGCGCGAAGGTTTTCTCCCTGTCGATCCATGCCCTAGCTCTCTAAGATCACGCAGAAGAGATCAACGAACTCACAACACGGAAAGACACAAGATTTATACTGGTTTGGGCCACCGTTGTGGTGTAATACCCTACTCCAGTGTGGTGGTGGTGGATTGCCTCTTGGGCTGATGAAGAACAGTTACAAGGGGAAGGACAGCCTTCGGAGGTTGAGGTGTTCTTGTGCTCGGTGAACTTGTGTGGGTGAGATGATCTTGGATCTGCTTAGGTCCTCTCTCGTCCGTCTCTCTCTCTCTCTCTTCCCTCTTTTCCTCTTTTCACTGTCGTGTCTAGTTCTACTTATATAGGCCCTGCTCCTCTCACCAAATATTGAGCGGGAAGGGAGCCAACAACGGCCGATTCGAAAGGGGACAGCTAGTACAAGTTATCCTGACAAAAGGTGGTCTTCGCCTGCCAAAGGCTCTGGTGATGACGTCGCCTTGGGCTCCATGGAGACCTCTGTCCTGCCGTCCTTCTGGTCTTGGTCTCATTGCACCAATATGGAAACCTTTGCTTGATGCCTCGATACTCCGCGCCTGCGCTTGCCCCCTTGGAACCAAAGAGGAAACAAGGACACTGCATGCGCTGGCGCTAGCCTGGCCTCGATCGTCATGGCTCACGTCACGAGGACCTCGCGAGGTTTGCCCTGCCTTGATCTCTCCGACCCTCATGAGCCTGCCTGGCGAGGCTGCTCCTGAGGAGGTATTGCATCGTCCGCCCCGCGAGGCTTGGCCCCTCGCGAGGGTCTTGAATGCCTTGAAGATGAAGATGGTCCGTACAGACCTGCCAGCCCAGCCACGCCATGGGCCGCAGGCAGGAAAGTCTAGGGACCCCCATTCCCAGGACGCCAACACTGATCCTCCAGCGACTCCGGTATGGTGAACAGGTAGCACATCTCGTACTTGATGTTCTTCGCCAAGGGCCATTAGTGATCGCCGCACGCCTGCGTCAGGTGATGCACGATGTCCGCCGGTGAGCCCCAAAACGGCACCGGGCACTCATAGCAGTACACGAAAGGGATCCTTGGAGGCATCGACCAGGCCATCCCTAAAACGGGAGTGGCTGTAGGGGACGTTCCGCCAGTTGAATATATGAGCAAGCTACTACGAGATTTACTACAAAATAAATCATGACGGCTATAACAGAGATTAAACTAATCATCCGGACTAGCATAGTAGATGAACAGATCGAATCTAGGACACGAACTAGAAACATGAATTCTACCATGATTTCGGACAGGAAGGAGAAACACATACGGTGCAACGGGAGCAGCACCATTTGGCATTGAGGTTGTCGCCCATGTCATTGAGGAAGAGGTTGCCGAGGTCGGGGAAGAAGTCATCGTCGGTGAAGTCGTCGCTGCTAGCAGTCGCGAGAGTGCGCTCCCCGGATTTCAACAGCGCCCGCCGAATGGAGCGCGGGAGGGAGTGGCTGTAGGGGACGTTGCGGCCGCCGAATGGAGCGCAGGAGTATCCCACGAAGCAGTAGATGGTGCTCCTCCCTAGTCTCTATTCTTGTCTCTATCTCTACTACTCTTCTTTGTTTTTTATAATATACTATTTGTAGTTGTCAAATCGAATAGTACTGCGCCGTCCATTGCACGCCCGGCTGAACACGCCTCCTTGCCTCCATCAAACCCCTCCGTTAAACCCGCATGCAAACCGAGAAACCTACTCCGGCCCGCGGGAGGAAATTTGCCGGACGTGTTGTTGCATGGAATACAATCACAGTCACTGCAAGGTCTTTGAGCAGGATCCCAGCTTCTCTGGGCCTCCAGGAATTTCTAACTAGAGGTTGGTAAGTAGCCTTGGTACACGCTCTCTGTTTGTCGAACTGAATTATCCGATTAACCAGGAGATAACCGACGGCAAGGATCATGACGGCAGTGCGGTTTCGTTCATCAGGCAAAGCTGTGTGTACACAGCGTACCATGCGTCTCTGCATGCACCATACCCTGATATGTGCCGCCACGCTCTGCGGCCCAAAGTAGGAGAGAGGATCGCAAGTATCAGACTTTTTTTTGAAACCCAAGTATCAGACTTTGACCTGCTGGCTGGAGTTTCCCCCGTCAGGCACCCATCTGGTTCAAGCCGTCAGCCAATCTCCATAGCTTAATAAATAGTAACGTCTAATTGAGCCAGTTAGTTAGATGCGTACACTTCATGTAGTAGGATATTTATTTAGTTTGATGCATACACTTGTTTTTTGGTAGCCCTTTTGTAATGATGGCTGATGTTTGGTTTGGAAGAGAGATCTGCGTCTTCACTCTTTTGGCCTGCTTACTGCTTCTGTTGCACCCCCGGCCCTAGTTGTTGTTGCTGCTATTTTCAATGTACAATCAGTAGTATATTTTGTCTGTTGGTTGAATAAATGTGTTGTTAGAACGACAAACACAATGTTTTGGAAGTCGTTGCACGGTTCGATCCTTTGGTGCCCCCTACCATACATAGCGCATACTATTTTTCGTACGGAACACATTTTCCACTTGTTGATAACATGCAACCCACTAATGAAGGCCCAATAGAGAAGCCCATAATTAACTGGAAGGGAGACTCTCACATGAATCCGGCTAGGTACATGCTCATGGTCCCCTAAACAGAAATAAGTAAATAAATAAATAAAGCTAAATGCTCATGCACCAGTTCTTTAAATTCACGATTTAACAGGAGGATATTATTTCCTATGATAGTGTCGTTACATTCAGTCGATATTATTCTTCGGCAAAGATAGCGACCAATCTTCTTTCTCCCAGCATTTTCTTCCTGCAACCAGCAGACCCATCCAAATCGTAGTCAATGTCGTGAATAGATCCAGTCCATTTTTATTTTTCAATAAGAATGTCCAACCCAGCCCAGCACATTGGTGACATCATTTTATCCTCCGCCTTGGTGTGCTCATGCGGCGCCACTGTCCGGCCCTGTCAACATAGTTTTTTTTGAAACGGTCCCTGTCAACATAGTGAATCGGGAGAGGACTGTAGTTGTGAGTATGGCAGTACTGACCCACCAGATCCACTCCCGAACACAAGCAAGCGCCTCTTTTACTACTCAGATGAACCCCTCGTTTTTTACTCTAATCCACCCTGCTGATATCTGGGACCCACATCATTTTCAATGTATAGTCAATTAACAACAGAATTGCACAACTTTTTTAGTAGTAATTCATAGGAGCATGCTATAAACTGGGTTGTGCGGTCTTTGTGGCTCGTCTAACAACATGGCCAGCCCAGCAGTTTTTTCTTTGGGAAAATAGGTAGCCCAATATTTCTTTTTGAAGAATACCCAAGCTAGGCCTATTTGTTTTCTCCGACTTACTGGGCTACAAATCTTTCAAGACGAGGAGGGATGCATTCCGGCCTGGCCAAAGAGAATGGTCAGTGACTGTTAAAAGTAATATCAAAAGGGGTTGAAAATTCCAAAAAAAATTATAGCAAATGGGATATTAGTTTCTTATTTTGCTTTTCTTCTTCACTGATATCTT
This sequence comes from Triticum monococcum, assembly GCA_034509565.1. Lineage (NCBI taxonomy): Eukaryota > Viridiplantae > Streptophyta > Magnoliopsida > Poales > Poaceae > Triticum > Triticum monococcum. Next base: position 491,075,697 of record CM067846.1, read on the forward strand.
ATATGTATTTCATTGGATTTAACATGACATAGTACTAATTTATTTTTAAATTTGTTTTAGTATGGCTACTAATTTTTGGATTAAGAATATTTTGTTCCCCAGCAAAAAATTGCGAATTTTCAAAATTTCCCACATATTGAGTTAATTTTTTTAACACTGGTACTGACCATAAAATGGGGAAGCAATTCTAAAAATGGAAAATGGGCTGCAATAAATTCCATATGAAATAGAAAATGAGTAAAAATTATAAAAATAATAGCAAATGGGCTGTACACGCCACAGATTTTGAGGCTGACTTGTTTATGCAAGGCTTTGTCAGTCAACACACGATTCTAGCACCAGTGACTGTTGGATGTCCATCCAACGGCCGACGTGCTTCTTCAATCTCTGATCTTCCTACTCCAGCCGCCTAAACTAGCGTTGGCGGGACTGCCTGCTCCCTCCTCTTGAGGCCCGCTGTGATGCCGCGTAGGCTTCCCCGGCCCACCCTACTCCCTCCGCTGGCCTGGCCGCACACAATCAAGTGCCTCCTTATTACGCGAACAAAATGATTACTCCCATTGACATCTGGGGCGCAGCGGTTGGGAGACTGACCTGTGGGCCTACTAAGTTGACACGTACGCAGGGCTTGTCAACTTAGTCAACAAACGATTCTAGCAGCAGTAACCGTTGGATTTGAATCGAACGGTCCTGCTACTTCTTCAATCGCTGCTCTTCTTGCACTAGCCGCCCAAACTAGCGCCGGCAAGACCGCCTGCTCCTACCTCCAGTGGCCAGTTGTGCTGCCGTTGAGGCCTCATTGCCCCCTACTACTCCCACCGCTAGATAGGCCCTGCGGCGACAGCAGACTCACACCACAGCCGAACCAGTGAACCCTCGTACTCCTCTCCGCGGGGGCATCCACTGTCATGTCTTCCCCGGCTCCGCGTCGTCCCCTTCCTAGGCCTCGCCATCGTCCACAGCCTTGGCGCTCTCGGCGCGGCATGGTCAATGTGGTCAACAATCGACTTCCATCAGAAGAGTACTGTACATGGACAGGCTGACAGGTGGGTCAACGGCCACAACCCATTTTTTTGTGATTTGCCAAGTAAGTCGCTTTGTCAGGCCTGTTGGGCTGCAAATCTTTCAAGACGAGGAGAGCTTTCATTCGGCTGGCCGAGAAAATGGCCTATCAGTAATGAGAAATGGGTTGTACATTTTTAAAACACATCAAAACGGCAATTAGTTTCAAATTTCCTTTTTTAATTTCGAGATTTTAAATTGCATTGAATTTTATGCATGGACAATTTGTTGGATTTTATATTGATATATATTTATTTTTAAAATCAGTTTGAACGTGACTCGAAATTTCAGGATTAAAAACAGTTTGGACCGCACCAAAATATGCAAAATTTTGTATAATTTTTTAACCGTGGCCACAATATGGGCTGTAATGCTAACAAAAAGAATATGGGATCCAAAACAAACCTTAAGAATTAGCAAATGGGCTGTAAATTATTAGAAATAATGGCAGATGGGTTCTATGATGTTTTCCACAGATTTGAGGCTTTCCTAAAAAAAGGTTGACGCACAAGCAGTGACTGTTGGATGTCCATCCAACGGCCGTCGTGCTTCTTCAATCTCTTCTCTTCCTGCTCCAGCCGCTCAAACAAGCGCCGGCGGGACTGCCTGCTCTCTCCTCCCCGCGGCCGGCTGTGCTGCTGCGCAGGCCTCACCGCCCCACCGTACTCCCATCGCTGGCCTAGCCATCCCTCTACTCACCCACACATGTTGTTCTTCTCCGGCGACGGCAGACGAACTAGTAAACCCTCGTACAGTCGTACTCCCCTCCGCGTGGGAAACAAGTGCCGAGTCTTCCTTGGCTCCGTGTCGTTCCCTTCCTAGGCCTCGCCGTTGTCCACCACCCTGGTGCTCTCGGCGCGGCCTAGTCAACATGGTCAACGATCGACATGCATCGGAAGTGGACTGTACGTGGAGAGGCTGACAGCTGGGTCACGGCCGCACGCAAGGAAATGCCTCCTTATTACGTGCAAAATAATGATTCCTCCACCTGACATCTGGGACCCACAGAAAGGGCCTTTGTATTTCGTGAAAAAAACGTTACCGCCGCTGACAGCTCGGACCCACCAGCTATATCTTCGCACGCAAGGAAGTGCCTACTTATTATGCACAAAAAATGAATACTCCCCCTGCTAGCTGGGACCCAGTATGCTGGCAGGCTGACTTGTGGGCCTACGAAGTTGACGGGGATGGAGGGCTTTGTCAACTTAGTCAATATGCATGATTCTAGCTCCACTGACCGTACGATGTCCATCTAACTGTCGTAGTGCTTCTTCAACCTCTGGTGTTCTTGCTCCAGCCGCCCAAACTAGCACCGGTCATGCCTCGTTGTCATAGCCCTAGATTATTGCTTGTATTAGTTGCATCATAGAGCACTCATGCATCATGTCTAAAATTCTGAAACTTGGAATTGAGGAAAGTGGAAGCCTCAAAAACTTACATAAAAGGCAAAGAACCCTGGAAATCTCATTCTTTGTTTCCAAGATGTCCTTTTGCAATGTTTGAGAATTTTAGCAAGAGCTATATATCAAATCAGAATTTAGGAACATTTTTAAGGATTTATTTTTGGTACTCTGAATTTAAATCAATAGCTATTTGAATTTGAGCTATATTCATATAACTAGAATATAATTTCAAATATCTTTCAAACATTTTATGTGCATTTGGAAATGTCCATTCTGCAACGTAAAATTATTCAAAGGGTTTTGTCACTGTTTTGAAATTGTTTTAAATTTTGAACGGTGGCAGAATATTAAACAACAGAAAACATAACAGAAAAATAAAACAGAGCAACCTTACCTCGCACTCACCTGGGCAGCCCACATGGCCAGTCCACTTGGCGGCCCAGCCCACCAGGGGCACCGCTGTCTTCAACCTCTGCCTACCGGCAGAGGCGTGTCGACGCGCCCGTGCCCGAGCCTCCACCTCCTGCTTCAGCCGCGCAGCCTTGACCCCTCCAGACGTGCCACGGAGACGCCCTGAGACCGCTCTCTCCTCTCCCTCACTCGCTGCTCTCTCTCCCCTCCTCTGGTTCTCCCCCCTGTTTCCACCCCACCTCACCGCGCCGCCACCATCGACGAGATCCACCACGGCCACAGCCACTCCCTCGCTCCCTCTCCGCGTCCCCGAGCTCCGCCACGACCCCGTTGAGGAACACACCTGCGCACGCGACCAGAAGAGGCCCCAGTCGATCGGAGTGTCGTCGTCTTCACCTCCGGTGCCCGGAGATCGACTCCGTCAATTCACCTCATCCAGAGCGTCCCCGAGGCCGCTAACCTACCCTGTCGCATCGCCGTGAGCTCCTCTTTCTCCTCCCCTCTCCATTCTCTTAGTTGCACGACGTAGTCGCCGTTTCGCCGATGACCAAACCCCGCCGCCGCCGACGCTCCGGTGACCATTTGGTCCCGGGCGCGTGTCCAAAGAACTCGCTGCACCGCATAGGGCATCTCTAGTGCTTCGCCCTGCCCGTTTGCACAGCGCAGCCGCACTCCCGCGCACACCCGAACACCGGCCGCCGCGGTCGAGCTCCTCCCGTCCTCTCCGGCCGCCCCATCCCCTGCAACCACCAACGTTGGACGCGCCGCATCGCAGTCGTTCCTGTCGGTGTTCTGGGAACGGGGGTCCCAGACTTGCCTGCCTGCGGCGAGGCTCAAAGTGGGGCCCAGCATGGCCCATCTTCACCAACACAAACTCAAGACCCTTGTGAGGGGCTAAGCCTCGCGGGGCGGACAACATGGAGCTTCCTCAGGCACGGCCTCGCCAGGCTGGCTCGCGAGGAAGCGGAGAGATCAAGGCGGGGTACCTCGCGAAGTGCCCGTGACGCAAGCCATGATGACCGGGGGCGCCAGGCGGGCGCCAGCCCGCGCAGCGTCCTCTTTCCCCCATTGGTGCAAAGGAGGCAAGCGCAGCCGCGGAGTACCAAGGCATCAGGCAAAGGTTGCCATTTCGGTGCAACGAGACCAAGACCAGGAAGACTACGAGACGGAAGTCACCGTGGAGCCCAAGACGGCGTCATCACCAGAGCTTTGCGCAGGTGAAGACTACTTTTGTCAGGGTAGCAGATACTTGTTGTCCCCCTTTAAATTAGCCCGCCATTGTTGGCTCCCTTCCCGCTCAATATTTGGGAAGAGGACCAGGGCCTCTATAAAAAGGACCATCCGCCCACATGGCAAGGGATCGACTGGTTAGAAAGAGAGAGAGAGAAAGGTGATTGAACTCCTCCCAGCAGTTCATCGCCCCAGCCAAGAACAGACCCTCGTGAGGCTGTTCTTCCTTGTACTATTCATCATCCTCAGCCCAAGAGGCAATCCACCACACAACACACACTGGAGTAGGGTATTACACCACAACGGTGGCCCAAACTAGTATAAACCCTATGTCTCTTATGCTTTTCTTCCCATAGTTTTGATCCTAGTGTGGCGGAGGGGTGCAGGTAGGTAGGAGGCGAAATCTCCGCGCGCACCTGTAACACCCTCGATGCGACTATATCTCCCACGTGTCGAGGCACGACTTAGAGGCATAATCGCATTGAAGGCATATGTCGCAAGTGAGGTAATCTTCACACAACCCATGTAATACATAAGGGAAAGAGATACATAGTTGGCTTACAATCGCCACTTCACACAATTACATGAGTAAACATTACATCAATCAAATACACTCATGGTCCGACTACGGAACCAAAATAAAAGAAGAACCCCAAATGCGACAAAGGTCCCCGATCGACCCCAACTGGGCTCCACTACTGATCAACTAGAACAAAACAACACGAAGGACAAGATCTTCAACGAGCTCCTCCTGAACTGGGTTGCGTCGTCTGCACGGACTCATCGGCACCTGCAAACTGGTTTTGGAAGTATCTGTGAGCCACAGGGACTCAGCAATCTCGCACCCTCGCGATCAAGACTATTTAAGCTTATGGGTAAGGTAAAGGTGTGAGGTGGAGCTGCAGCAAGCGACTAGCATATATGGTGGCTAAACATACGCAAAAGAGAGCGAGAAGAGAAGGCAAAGCACGGTCGATAAAAGTATGATCAAGAAGTGATCCTGGACTACTTACGTCAAGCATAACTCCAACAACCGTGTTCACTTCTCGGACTCCACCAGAAAGAGACCATCACGGTTACACACGCTGTTGATTCATTTTAGTTAAGGTCGACTTCAGGTTTTCTACAACCGGACGTTAACAAATTCCCGTCTGCCCATAACCGCGGGCACGGCTTTCGAAAGTTGAAATCCCTGCAGGGGTGTCCCAACTTAGCCCATCACAAGCTCTCACGGTCAACGAAGGAATAGACCTTCACCCAAGACATTCCGATCAGACTCGGTATCCCGGTACAACAAGACATTTCGACAGGGTAAAACTAAACCAGCAACACCGCCCGAATGTGCCAACAAATCCCGATAGGAGCTGCACATATCTCTTTCTCAGGGCACACTCAGATGAGCTCTCCATACAACTAAAACCAAACCTCGAGTTTCCCTGAGGGGGCGCTGCACAGGACTCTAGTTCGGACCAACACTTAGACAAGCACTGGCCCGGGGGGGTTAAAATAAAGATGACCCTCGGGATGCGTGACTCCCAAGGGAAAAAGGCTAGGTGGCAAATGGTAAAACCAATGTTGGGCATTGCTGGAGAAGCTTTGCTTAAGGCGAACTGTCAAGGGGTTCCCATCATAGCCCAACCGCGTAAGGGACGCAAAATCCGGGAACATAATACCGATATGACGGAAATTAGGGCGGCAAGAGTGGAACAAAACACCAGGCATAAGGCCGAGCCTTCCACCCTTTACCAAGTATATAGATGCATTAATTAAATAAGATATATGGTGATATCCCAACAAGTAAATAAATGTTCCAATAAGGAACGATCTCCATGTTCCAACAAGGAACAAACTTCAATCTTCACCTGCAACTAACAACGCTATAAGAGGGGCTGAGCAAAGCGGTAACATAGCCAAACAACGGTTTTCTAGGACATTGGTGGGTTAGAGGCTGAACATGGCAATTTGGGAGGCTGACAAGTAAGTGGTAGGCATCGTAGCAATGGCATAGCAAAAGAGCGAGCAAACTAGCATAGCAAAGATAGTAGTGATTTCAAGGGTATGATCATCTTGCCTGAGATCCCGCAAGGAAGAAGAACGAATCCATGAAGAAGACAAACGGGCGTAGACGAACGGATCCTCACAACACGATGTTACCGGAATCAACCCGAGGAAGCAATGACGGGAAAAGAAGCACACAACATAGTAAACAACCAACACATCAACATGGCATGATGCACAATCGAGTATGATGCATGTCCGGTTTAAGTATGCATGGCATGGCAAAGTGCACAAGCAATCCTACAAATTAAGTGGAGCTCAATATGCAAAGGGTTGCATATTGACGGAACACCACATCAATTATTTAGTTCTCTCTCGTTTATGTACCCAACAATATTAAATGTTGATTAACATGGCAAGGGGTGAAGCAAATGAAAACTACCTACCTAGTCAAGGTTAAATGAGGCCGGAAGCAACGAAAGACAATTCCGGTAAATCCCCATAGCATATTTTAGATTTGGTACTTTTCTACCCTAAACATAATTTTAGAGTTGTTTAACATGCAAAGTAAGGTCACCATGATAAACTAGGCAAAATTCTACCCCATTTACATATAAAGTTTGTTAAAAACGGAGCTACGGTTAAATAGTTATGAATTAAATCATTTTAACATGGCATAGGAGCAAAATAATGCAAACAACATTTTAAACATTTTAAACATGGCTGAAAGTTAGATATTATTGATCTACACAAAATTCTGAGCAAGTTTCATATATAAATCATTTTAATCCGATGCACGGTTGTGAAGTTATTATATGCATGAACATGAGGGACTATTCTGCAAAACTGCTGTCTCAGGAATAATTGGACAAATTCGCAGACGCTGAAAAAAACATCACGGGCCGAATCTGAACAGTGCACTGGGCAAGCCGAACAGTGAGGAAAAAAAATAGAGGAGGGGGCGTTGGGGGCTCCTCACCCTGGGCCTGGCCCGGTTGGAGGAGAGGGGAGGCCTGCAGGGGCGCGCATCTGGGCCGATAGATCATATAGGCGGCGGACCAGGCGCGGCGTCGAGTGGCGCTTCGTGGGTCAACGCGAGCGAGGCAGGGTCAAGGCGCTCGAGCGGGACGAGCGAAGCTCCTCTGCTTTCGAGCAGAGCGAGCAGAGGCCGGCGATGATGGACTTGGCAAGGGCGGCGCAGAAGCTTGGCGGACGGCGGCGAGCGGCGCTGGGCGTCCCTGGCTTCGGTCGAAGATGGGGCACCGGGATCGGGCAAAACAACTACAGAAGATGGCGGCAGTGATCGGTCAGGAGCATCACGCAGAGAGAGAAGGAAGGGAAGGAAGTGCGGCACGGGCCTGCTAGAGGTAGCCGCCGGTGGAGCTGCGAGTCCATGGGTCGCGGGATACGGCTAGGAACGGTCGACCTGGCGGAGGCCGGTCGGATATGGAGTGAGTTGTGCCGGCTTGAGGCACCGGCGTGGGCAGAACTCAACAAGGCCATGGCGCTACGGGAGGGCTTGGCAGCAGGATCTTGAGGCTTCGGCAACGAGGTTCGAAGGGGAAGCAAGGGAACTTGGCGAAGGCGGAGCCTCTCCGGCAAGGCGTGGACGGGACGGCAAGAGTCCAAGGCCATGGCGACTCGACGGCGGCGCTGCAGCTTCGAAGCGTCGGAGCTCCCTCTACGAGCAGACACAGGGAGAGAGATGTGAGGGAGGGGAAAGAAGAATGGAAGGAAGGAGAAAATATGGGCGCGAGGCACTCATCTCCGGTACGGCGGTGCTCCAAACGGCGGCGGTGGCGCTCGTTCTGGTTGGAGGAGGAGCTCGGTTCAGCTAGGGTTCTCGGGCGCGAGGACGAGGTGGATCGGGAGGAGTGGTTGGTTGGCTCAGTGAAGAAAACAAGGGAGATGGAGAGGAGATCCCGAGGGGGAACTCGGTGGAGTGGCGGCGCGGAATAGGAAGGATGGGACATCTCGCTAGGATTTAGGGTTTGACTATATATATAGGTAGGGATTAGGGTAGGGCTATCTCCTCCCTACGATTATAATCGGACGACCGAGAAAAATATATGTTAGGAAGTCCAATTAATAAAACGGTGATATTTTGTAGACGTTTGGGGATGATCCGGATCCAACGGTGATGACTGTCTGGGTCGGGTCCGGGACAGCTTTTCGGACGCGCGCGCGAGGGGGGTTTGATGCACTGAGTAGAGAGGGTTTTGGGCCGTGCGATCGCATCGGACAACTCCGGAAGCGAAGAGGGGAAAGATGATGGACTAGGTGGCAAATGGCGAGACTGCGAGGGGGAGAAGAGAGAGAGAGGGCCCGGCATCTGTTTCCGTAGACCGAAAACGTCCGACGATAGACCGGCTATAATGCCGCTATAGTTATCCGTTGGGGCGTCAAACGGACTCCAAATGCGACGAAACTTGGCAGGCGGCCTACTAACAACAAAACAACATCGCACGCCAACTTTCATCCCATTCCGAGAACATTTTCCGGCCACTTATAAAATACTATTTCGGACATGCCGCGGGCGCGTGCAAGTGTGGTCTGGGCTCAGAACGGACAACGGACGGAACTGGGGGAACCCGGACAGATGCATGTTTTTGAAAACATGATGATGCAATGCAGATGATGATATGACAAGATGCAACACGCAAGAAAATGACAACACCACAACATCGAATAACTGGAGGACACCTGGCACATCGGTCTCGGGGCGTTACAACACTCCACCACTACGAGAGGATCTCGTCCCGAGATCTAGAATGGCCCCGGAGGGAAAAACGGAAGAGAAAGAGAAGAGGTAAAAAAAATTGCTTCTTTGACAAACGAGTGAAACCACGAACCTTGAGAGGTTGAACAAATTGAAAGAAAGAATACAACGAAGATGAAAAAAGTTGAAAACACCCCGTTAGAAACGAGGGACAAAGAGCATTGCGAAACCTTGAGGTTGAAGGGAATATATATATATAGAAAAACACTCCGGTTAAGGAAGGGGATCAAGGGAAAACCAAAATTCGGGCAGCACTCCAGTTGAAAAGAAAAGGAATTGAATAAGGTCTTGATAAGATGAGAAGATACTTGATGAAATCACAACACACTGCCACCGGAACTATTGAATGAATGGAACAAGGGGTAAGAAAGATCTCAGACAGCACTCCGGTTGAGAAGGGAGTCAAAATTTGATAAGATGAGAGAGCTCAAATGAAAACACGACACTCCGGTTGAGAAAAGGATGCAAGACTTGATAAGGCGAAAAGAACTTGAGCAGAATGGCACCACACTCCGGTTAAATGGATAAGCATGACAAGAACATGATCTTTGACAAAACGATATGACGGGTTGAAAAGAGCAACATGACAATGCCTCTGGAACAAAAGAATAGAAGATAGATAACTGAAATAGGAGAAATGAGGAGAAAATGCCAACTTCTGCCAAAAGAGCTTGAGAAGGCATCCTTAGGAAAGGGTCGAACAGAGTTGTTGGAAAAACCAACAATGAAAAGAATAAGCTTGTAGTGAGCTTATGGAAAACATCCCAAAATTATGAGGTGAAATTCTGCCACTAACTGAAACAATAGATTGGATAGATATGAACACGGAGACGAGAAACTTATTTCACCGGGAGGATAAATGATGAAATTGGGTCATTTATAAGCACCATAAATAGCAACAATCCTTAGGGAAGGCTATAGGTGAAATATAACCCAAGATAACTCCAAAGAAGAGATTGATGGATTTAAAATATCCCAATCTTGACAACATGTGAATCATGAAAATATGAACTCAAATTATCAAGAATGACATAATACCACCTCCAATGATACGGAAGAAAGAAATAATTGCACTCCGGATTACAATATGAAGAAAGCTTGAGTTTCTGTGAAAAGAAACTTGATGAACATTTAGAGAATGAATTAAATCCTTTATGAACCATCATGTAGCGCCTCCATGAAGAACTCCGGTAACAAAACGATAACGAGAAGAAAGAGAAGTTGAAAACACAAGGTGAAACCTTGTAATGATTTAGATGGATCTCCGTGATGTTATAATTGAAATAACTTGGAACTCCGGAAAAGAAAGATGAACAAAAGAAATCAAGAATTTTGATGAACCTCCGGAATAAGGAATTAATCATTTGGATGAAACAAGAATAAGAATTATGTTATGCGTATCCTTCACCAATTCAAATTGATGACAACCAATGGATTTGACATACTACTTATTCTCGTAGAAAGACTAAAAGAGATATATCAAAACGTGAGAAGGTCTTCAACGAACCACCGGTAGAATTAGAACAATGAATGAATTGATATGATAATGAAAGAAGAGGAATCTTGCACGAACCACCGTAAGAATTGAAAATGAACGGAGTAAGATAAAGAAACACCGGGAAGAATTATAAAATGAACGAAGGTGCTTGAGAGGATTTAGATACAAGAGAACGAGGAGATCACGAACTGATTAGAGAACGCTTGAACGAAGCACAGGTAAAATAGGAGACTGATAACTGACAGCTGAGAATGAATAAACCTGAATTGACGGACTCCGGATAGCAAATTGAAAAGGCTCCTGAATTGCTCCGGATGGATAAAAAGAATTCTCACAATCGAACAATTATGAGAGGATGGCAACAATCTCGAATGACAAAACTTGAAGAAAATGGAGCAAGGTTGAAAGAAGAATCTTCTCCGGTCTTCCAAACTGAGAATGATGACGAGAAACACCACCATGAATTATTGAGGCACATCGGAATGAAGAATGGAAAAGTTGAGCCAACGATGAAAAGAATTTGACAGATCTTGGAGAAATACATATGACTGATGATAAATCATTCTTACGTCAAGCTTCGAAAAGAATTTAAGGATATCTCCGGGGGAATTAGAAGAGTCAGGTATGATCCTGGGAAAAGACCTGTGGGTTAGGGCCCACTCAAAAGAAACACCGTTGAACGATTTAAAAGAGAGAATGCACCGGTTGAATTAAATGACTTGAAAGAGATAACATCCTCGAAGGAGTTTGAACGGATTAAGAGTGGAAACACGAATCTTCTGAAATATCTTTAGCACTCCGGAACAATAGAATGGCGAGAGGTGAATGATTAAGAATTGCACCAGCATAAGAAAGCATTGAAACGAGGAAAGGGATATGATCAACCAAGCTTGACATGAAACCACCAGAGAAGATAAAACACTACTAGAAAATCTAGCATTAACGCCGATGGCCCGAAAACGCTTGGTCGTTAAACATCTCCCCGCAGGTAAATCAGGCTACCTAATACATATCCGTAGCTAACTATGCGGTCATTACTGTTCTGACCTTTGTTTGCACGTACATGCACCCAGGTTCGGTTTTGTAGCACACGCATATCCAATCTTTTCCTCAAATATTTGGTACTCGATTAAAAAGGAATGGGACGGCTGAACATTGTTGGTGGCACAAAGTACTGGCAATTTCCTTAGATAACCCTCTGTAACAGCCAAAGAAAAACTAATCTATTATAGGATCCCATCCCCTACGCCGCTTTCTTCTCTCCTTCCTGTTCAATCAGCGACACCTCCAGATCGCATCTCCCTTCTCTTCTCTTGTGCCATCAGCGCTACAGCCTCCACGTCGCCGGTTGCCTCGACCCCGAGGCGTCCGCTCTGCTGCCTGCAAGTCGCCGGTCGCCTCGACCCCGTTGCGTCCGCGCTGCAGCCTGCACCTCGCCGGCCGCGTCGACCCCGACGCGTCCGCGCTGCAGCCTGCAAGTCGCCAGTCGCCTCGACCCGTCGCTTCTGCGCTGAAGCCTGCACCTTGCCTACCCCAGTGCGCGCGAGCTACCGCATGCATATCGCCATTCGCCAACGCGATTCCGTTGTACGTTGGTTGGTTTCCTCCTTCCTCTGTTTTTTTTGTTGTTGTGAGTCCTTCATGTACGCAGAACAGTGGGGTGGCTATACTTTAAGAAGGGGATCATGATAATACAGTAGTACAATATTATGGCATATTGAGAGAGATTGACCAGCGGCAAAATTTGGTTCTGTACTTATGCAAATCTTAATCTCTAGTAAGAGAACAATATGATGTCACTAGTTTATGTAAGCCTTCTGTAGTTACCCATATGATTCCTATTTCTGCTTTGACCTCATAAAGAGTGACACAAGAAGTTATGTACTTACCTTTTTTAGCGTTCAGTACATAACTATTCACTTATTTAATTTAATTTTACTTTGTAGAGCCTCTGCGCACACTTGAAACTAACCCTGTATGTATAGGCATCACGATGAGAATCATATGACAGAAGAGGAACTATGAAAAAAAAGTATGAGTTAGCTACAAAAGGTATGACACAAACCTAAAAATATTATTCAAGCTATCTAGTTTAGGATGATACAACATGGTTACTTTCTTTCATAGATACAAATGATTCGCCAACAAATACTCTTGTTCAGTGCAAATTGGGATGCAGATGATTCTGAAAGTGAGTTTCTAACTAGTTTGTACCGTATGGAGAATCTGTTTCTACACTTAATTGTTTTCAAGTTACTCATAATATGTTGCAGCTATGATAGACGAAGTTGATGCCAGCAATGACTGTGACATAGGAAATGATGTGGATGAATGTGATGCTATGAAAAAATATCAAATTTTTCCAAGCAAGTGAAACTGGTACTTGAAGAAAAGTCCAATGGTGTGGTGCAAGAAGTGTCAGAAATTAAGCGACATATGTTTGGTAGATCTGTAAGTGATAGTTTTCATGAAAGTCGCATGAACAAGTAAGTTGTTCTCATACATCTATTTTATATGCCATAATTTGTGCCAATTTATTTACGTGGACTGACTTTCATAAATTACTCAACGTTTTGTAGGACTGATGGTCCATCGTCAATATTTAGAAGCATCAAAAGGAATTGTAATCGCCAATGAAGAATGATTATCCATTCAAGCAATGATGGTGTCCCTCTAGTGAAGATTAATAAATATTATCTTTTCTAGTTATCTCGTTTTCCAGTTAGATATGAGAATGTACATTGTTCATATAAGTAGTGCTTTTGACTTAGATTTTTGTAACGGTATTTTAATTCCAAAGTCGTATGTCGAAATTTTACTATTACCAAAAAATGTTATGATCCTTTCATTCACATTCTTATGTTTCTATGTTAATGTGGATGTTACTATTCAAATGTTTAATGATTCATAAAGTGATCGCAGAACAAAAAGTTATTACTAAATAGAAGTTACTCTGAAGGATATAATAAAAATGAAGAGAGTGGCCGTTAATACTATAAAGTGGTCAGTAAGGATACGTTCGTACCCATGAGAACATTATTAGCTACAAAAAAGTGGTCTTTAATACTAAGTGTGGTCGTTATTGCCTCGTTATTGACGACGACACATCATCCCGTCGTTACAATAGTAACGACCACAAGATGTTGTCGTTATACTTTTAACGACGGAGCCTATTACGACCAGCATATTGTGGCCGTTAATGATCATTAACGACCACAATCCAACTTTTAGCAACCACATACACCATCGTTAAAAACTGTTTTCCTAGTAGTGAAAGAAACGAAGAATGATGAACTAGAAGCTCCGTTAGAATCTTCATGAGAATCATCGGATAAGAATATATATGTAAAGAATGGAGAGACTTCACATCAATAAATGTATACTCGATTAAGAAATCTGAGTTCTTAAATAAACACAAGGGAGGGAGGGCGGGACAAACACTGTTGAGAATGAAACGAACACCGTAGAGAAGAACTGATAATTGATCTTGCAAATGTTGAAGTGAACGGATCCACTTGAGGAGAGACACACCGGTTGAAAAGAATTAACATGACAATCTCGATTATTATGAAGGATTAGTATTCGAATAGGAATATGAGAACACCAGTTGAGGAAGGTATGGAATCAACACTTGACATTGAAGCAACTCGAATACCACAACTCAAAATAAAACCAAGGATTGGCTTGCGGAATAAGCCGGAACAAACATATGATAGAGATTTCGTCCGAAGTTTTCGTGGTGGGACCTACACGGGCTCGATCATACAGAACCATCATGTACAAGGCAGTGCACATGACATACGAAGCGTCCCCGAGTCAGCATAGCCAAGGACTCTTTAAGACACAACGAGACCACTGTAAAATCGAGCGTGAATAGTTGAACCACTAGACGTCGAACCCCAATTTCATATCATACATCTGTCGGAAAGATATCCTAAGAGCTACTTGAATTCCCACCTATGAAACTCCCGAAACTTTCCGGTTATGCAATCAGGTGTTGGGGATACAGGGGAAGCATAATATCTCACCCAAACAAGAAAATCCTACATCCAGCTGTATCCATCCTTCAACACATAACCAAGAAACCTTCGGAAATCGTCTACCTCAACCTTCGAAAAGCATCCGTTATACAAGTTATGGCGATACTCCCGAACTCCCGCCCCAGTACTGCGTGGCGTCGAGGTTATCTCACCAACGAACTGCATAAAAGAGATTTTCGATGTCGGCGTACTAAACTCAGGTATTCCAGAACTGCAACGATAAAATTATGACGACAATACCTCAGAGCTCAACTCCCCGGGACACTTCCACTAAACCCCTGACAGGAGGCACCAAGACAATGTTCTCATCATAAAACCATCGAAACGATTCCAAGATACCCGCGTGATCCTAAAAAAAATTAGTGAAATTTGAGAAGAGAAGAGTCAAAACTCTATGTCAGGATGCCTTACCAGAGCGATGAAGGGACTGGGAAGTAAAAAGAATTCCTAAACTCTCCGATATATATAATTCCTAGAAGACTCAAAACATTTTTCTAGACACAACTCGGCCGCTAAAAACGATCAATCTGTGGGGGCTCCTAAGGTTGGGGAAGGCTCTGATTACCAACTTGTAACACCCTTGATGCGACTATAGCTCCCACGTGTCGAGGCACGACTTAGAGGCATAATCGCATTGAAGGCATATGTCGCAAGTGAGGTAATCTTCACACAACCCATGTAATACATAAGGGAAAGAGATACATAGTTGGCTTACAATCGCCACTTCACACAATTACATGAGTAAACATTACATCAATCAAATACACTCATGGTCCGACTACGGAACCAAAATAAAAGAAGAACCCCAAATGCGACAAAGGTCCCCGATCGACCCCAACTGGGCTCCACTACTGATCAACTAGAACGAAACAACACGAAGGACAAGATCTTCAACGAGCTCCTCCTGAGCTGGGTTGCGTCGTCTGCACGGACTCATCGGCACCTGCAAACTGGTTTTGGAAGTATCTGTGAGCCATAGGGACTCAGCAATCTCGCACCCTCGCGATCAAGACTAATTAAGCTTATGGGTAAGGTAAAGGTGTGAGGTGGAGCTGCAGCAAGCGACTAGCATATATGGTGGATAAACATACGCAAAAGGGAGCGAGAAGAGAAGGCAAAGCACGGTCGATAAAAGTATGATCAAGAAGTGATCCTGGACTACCTACGTCAAGCATAACTCCAACAACCGTGTTCACTTCCCGGACTGACAGCCGGAAAGAGACCATCACGGTTACACACGCTGTTGATTCATTTTAGTTAAGATCGACTTCAGGTTTTCTACAACCGGACGTTAACAAATTCCCATCTGCCCATAACCGCGGGCACGGCTTTCAAAAGTTCAAATCCCTACAGGGGTGTCCCAACTTAGCCCATCACAAGCTCTCACGGTCAACGAAGGAATAGACCTCCACCCGAGACATTCCGATCAGACTCGGTATCCCGGTACAACAAGACATTTCGACAGGGTAAAACTAAACCAGCAACACCGCCCGAATGTGCCGACAAATCCCGATAGGAGCTGCACATATCTCTTTCTCAGGGCACACTCAGATGAGCTCTCCATACAACTAAAACCAAACCTCGAGTTTCCCCGAGGGGGCGCTGCACAGGACTCTAGTTCGGACCAACACTTAGACAAGCACTGGCCCAGGGGGGTTAAAATAAAGATGACCCTCGGGATGTGCGACTCCCAAGGGAAAAAGGCTAGGTGGCAATTGGTAAAACCAATGTTGGGCATTGCTGGAGAAGCTTTACTTAAGGCGAACTGTCAAGGGGTTCCCATTATAGCCCAACCGCGTAAGGGACGCAAAATCTGGGAACATAACACCGATATGACGGAAATTAGGGCGGCAAGAGTGGAACAAAACACCAGGCATAAGGCCGAGCCTTCCACCCTTTACCAAGTATATAGATGCATTAATTAAATAAGATATATGGTGATATCCCAACAAGTAAATAAATATTCCAATAAGGAAGGATCTCCATGTTCCAACAAGGAACAAACTTCAATCTTCACCTGCAACTAACAACGCTATAAGAGGGGCTGAGCAAAGCGGTAACATAGCCAAACAACGGTTTTCTAGGACATTGGTGGGTTAGAGGCTGAACATGGCAATTTGGGAGGCTGACAAGTAAGTGGTAGGCATCGTAGCAATGGCATAGCAAAAGAGCGAGCAAACTAGCATAGCAAAGATAGTAGTGATTTCAAGGGTATGATCATCTTGCCTGAGATCCCACAAGGAAGAAGAACGAATCCATGAAGAAGACAAACGGGCGTAGACGAACGGATCCTCACAACACGACGTTACCGGAATCAACCCGAGGAAGCAATGACCGGAAAAGAAGCACACAACATAGTAAACAACCAACACATCAACATGGCATGATGCACAATCGAGTATGATGCATGTCCGGTTTAAGTATGCATGGCATGGCAAAGTGCACAAGCAATCCTACAAATTAAGTGGAGCTCAATATGCAAAGGGTTGCATATTGACGGAACACCACATCAATTATTTAGTTCTCTCTCGTTTATGTACCCAACAATATTAAATGTTGATTAACATGGCAAGGGGTGAAGCAAATGAAAACTACCTATCTAGTCAAGATTAAATGAGGCCGGAAGCAACGAACAACAATTCCGGTAAATCCCCATAGCATATTTTAGATTTGGTACTGTTCTGCCCTAAACATAATTTTAGATTTGTTTAACATGCAAAGTAAGGTCACCATGATAAACTAGGCAAAATTCTACCCCATTTACATATAAAGTTTGTTAAAAACGGAGCTACGGTTAAATAGTTATGAATTAAATCATTTTAACATGGCATAGGAGCAAAATAATGCAAACAACATTTTAAACATTTTAAACATGGCTGAAAGTTGGATATTATTAATCTACACAAAATTCTGAGCAAGTTTCATATATAAATCATTTTAATCCGATGCACGGTTGTGAAGTTATTATATGCATGAACATGAGGCACTATTCTGCAAAACTGCTGTCTCACGAATAATTGGACAAATTCGCAGACGCTGAAAAAAACATCACGGGCCGAATCTAAACAGTGCACTGGCAAGCCCAACAGTGAGGAAAAAAAATAGAGGAGGGGGCGCTGGGGGCTGCTCACCCTGGGCCTGGCCCGGTTGGAGGAGAGGGGAGGCCTGCAGGGGCGCGCATCTGGGCCGACAGATCATATAGGCGGCGGACCAGGCGCGGCGTCGAGTGGCGCTTCGTGGGTCAACACGAGCGAGGCAGGGTCAAGGCGCTCGAGCGGGACAAGCGAAGCTCCTCTGCTTTCGAGCAGAGCGAGCAGAGGCCGGCGATGATGGACTTGGCAAGGGCGGCGCAGAGGCTTGGCGGACGGCGGCGAGCGGCGCTAGGCGTCCCAGGCTTCGGTCGAAGATGGGGCACCGGGATCGGGCAAAACAACTACAGAAGATGGCGGCAGCGATCGGTCAGGAGCATCACGCAGAGAGAGAAGGAAGGGAAGGAAGTGCGGCACGGGCCTGCTAGAGGTAGCCGCCGGTGGAGCTGCGAGTCCATGGGTCGCGAGATCCGGCTAGGAACGGTCGACCTGGCGGAGGCCGGCCGGATATGGAGTGAGCTGTGCCGGCTTGAGGCACCGGCGTGGGCAGAACTCAACAAGGCCGTGGCGCTACGGGAGGGCTTAGCAGCAGGATCTTGAGGCTTCGGCAACGAGGTTCGAAGGGGAAGCAGGGGAACTTGGCGAAGGCGGAGCCTCTCCGGCAAGGCGTGGACGGGACGGCAAGAGTCCAAGGCCATGGCGACTCGA
Organism: Triticum monococcum; assembly: GCA_034509565.1. Taxonomy (NCBI): domain Eukaryota; kingdom Viridiplantae; phylum Streptophyta; class Magnoliopsida; order Poales; family Poaceae; genus Triticum; species Triticum monococcum. The sequence continues at coordinate 491,093,915 of CM067846.1, forward strand.
CGGCGGCGCTGCAGCTTCGAGGCGTCGGAGCTCCCTGTACGAGCAGACAGAGGGAGAGAGATGTGAGGGAGGGGAAAGAAGAATGGAAGGAAGGAGAAAATATGGGCGTGAGGCACTCATCTCCGGTACGGCGGTGCTCCAAACGGCGGCGGTGGCGCTCGTTCTGGTTGGAGGAGGAGCTCGGTTCAGCTAGGGTTCTCGGGCGCGAGGACGAGGTGGATCGAGAGGAGTGGTTGGTTGGCTCAATGAAGAAAACAAGGGAGATGGAGAGGAGATCCCGAGGGGGAACTCGGTGGAGTGGCGGCGCGGAATAGGAAGGATGGGACATCTCCCTAGGATTTAGGGTTTGACTATATATATAGGTAGGGATTTGGGTAGGGCTATCTCCTCCCTACGATTATAATCGGACGACCGAGAAAAATATATGTTAGGAAGTCCAATTAATAAAACGGTGATATTTTGTAGACGTTTGGGGATGATCCGGATCCAACGGTGATGACTGTCTGGGTCGGGTCCGGGAAAGCTTTTCGGACGCGCGCGTGAGGGGGGTTTGATGCACTGAGCAGAGAGGGTTTCGGGCCGTGCGATCGCATCGGACAACTCCGGAAGCGAAGAGGGGAAAGATGATGGACTAGGTGGTAAATGGCGAGACTGCGAGGGGGAGAAGAGAGAGAGAGGGCCCGGCATCTGTTTCCGCAGACCGAAAACGTCCGACAATAGACCGGCTATAATGCCGCTATAGTTATCCGTTGGGGCGTCAAACGGACTCCAAATGCGACGAAACTTGGCAGGCGGCCTACTAACAACAAAACAACACCGCACGCCAACTTTCATCCCATTCCGAGAACATTTTCCGGCCACTTATAAAATACTATTTCGGACATGCCGCGGGCGCGTGCAAGTGTGGTCTGGGCTCAGAACGGATAATGGACGGAACTGGGGGAACCCGGACAGATGCATGTTTTTGAAAACATGATGATGCAATGCACATGATGATATGACAAGATGCAACACGCAAGAAAATGACAACACCACAACATCGAATAACTGGAGGACACCTGGCACATTGGTCTCGGGGCGTTACAGCACCCCAGTGTTTGAACCTCAAGGGTCTGCCGGAACCCGAAATCCGACATTTGGCGCGCCGGGTAGGGGTGCGCCGGAATTCGTCTTTCACCACCTTGTTCTCCTCCGACTATCACGCTCATGTCTGACGCTCGTCGGGACCGCGTGGAGTGTTGGGCCGCCCTCGCTTCCCACGTCGCCCAGACAGCCCCTGCCGGCAGGCGTCCTCGCCTCCCCCGTCACCTGCCGTCAACGCCGCCACCGGCCCGGCGGGGGACGAGCAGCAAGCATCGTCCCATCACCCATCTGTGCGCCAAGGCGGCCGCACCGCAACTCCCTCGCTCGCTCCAGCTGGGTCTTCGTCCTGCGCGCTCCGCGCGCCCATAGAGGCTCGGGCTGGACTCATCGCGGCAGACGAGCTCCTGCGCTACCGACCCGCCGACAACATCTACAAGGAATGGCTCGACCTCGTCGCCGAGCTCGTCCGCGCCGCAGGGGGCTCTCCTGCGTCGTCCCATCGTGCCACATCAACACCCCCGGTCGTCGCGGCCCTCCTGGGCGGCTCGTAGGCGCCTCCCACAAATCACCACATCAAGCCGTTCATCCGCCGGGTCAGCGCCGTTTCCACGCGGCAGGGGGCTCCCCTGGATCGGGCGGCGCCTGAGACCGGCCCGACCTTCAGCTCGGAGGACCACCCCTCCAACTCGTCCTGCTCGGGCGCGCTCCCCATGTTGTGCACCCCCACCATCTGCCAGGTGGCCGTCACCAGGACCCTCATTGATGGCGGAGCGGGCCTCAGCGTGCTCTCGGTCGAGGCGTTCAACCTCGTCCGCATACCCCTAGAACGGCTGCAACCCAGCAGGCCCTTCTCAGGCGTTGGGGGCAAGCCGTCTAGCTCCTTGGGACAGATCCGGCTCCCAGTGACCTTCGGCACCTATGACAACTTTCGCACGGAGCTGGTCGACTTCGACATCGCCCCCATCGGCCTCCCTTACAATGCCATCCTCGGCTACCCAGCGCTAGCCCAGTTCATGGCCGCGACGCACGCGGCGTACAATCTCATGAAGATGCCCGGGAGCAGCGGTGTCCTCACCGTGCGTGGGGATACCGGTGACGCTCTGCGGGTGCTTGAGCTCGTTTACAAGGCAGTAGCGTCGGCACAGCCCGCCGACTTGGAGGCCCCCGAGCCCAAGGGGGCTGCTGTCGGCATTCTGGGAACGGGGATCCCCAGACTTGCCTGCCTGCGGCCTGCGGCGTGGCTCGAATGGGGGCCCAACATGGCCCATCTTCATCAGCGCAAGACTCAAGACCCTCGCGAGGGGCCAAGCCATGTGAGGCGGACGACACGGCGCATCCTCAGGCGCGGCCTCCTCAGGCTGGCTCACGAGGAGACGGAGATATCAAGGCGGGGTACCTCGCGAGGTGCCCATGACGCAAGCCATGACGATCGAGGGTGCCAGGCGGGCGCCAGCGCGCGCAGCGTCCTTCTTTCCTCTTTGGTGCAAAGGGGGCACGCGCAGCCGCGGAGTACCGAGGCATCAGGCAAAGGTTGCCATTTCGGTGCAACGAGACCAGGACCAAGCAGACTACGAGACAGAGGTCACCATGGAGCCCAGCAAGGCGTCAGTGCAGGGTCTTTCGCAGGCGAAGACCAACTTTAGTCAGGATAAGAGTACTTGCTGTCCCCCTTCAAATTAGCCTGCCATTGTTTGGCTCCCTTCCCGCTCGATATTTGGGAAGAGGACCAGGGCCCCTATAAATAGGGACGGCCACCCATGTAGTAGGGGGGGGGGCTTGGAGTCGGGTCGTTCGATTCAGTTCGGTTCAGTTCGGTTCGGCGTGTGGATCCGACTGGCAAGCAGAGAGAGTAAGTGAGAGAGAGAAAGAGAGAAGGTGATTGAACTCCCCCCAGTAGTTTGTCGCCCCAGCCAAGAACAGGCCCTCGCGAGGCTATTCTTCCTTGTATTGTCCATCATCATCAGCCCCAAGAGGCAATCCATCCACCACACACTGGAGCAGGGTATTACACCACAATGGTGGCCCGAACCAGTATAAATCTTGTGTCCCTTGTGTGATTCTTTAGTAGTTAGATCTTTGCGAGACGGGGAGGTAGAAGGCGTGATTTCCGCGTGCACCCCAGTGTTCGAACCTTAAGGGTCTGCCGGAACCCGAAATCCGACAGCTGCGCCCGCCAAGAAGAAGCAGTTGTTCACCCAAGACAAGGCAGAAACCAAGCAGATACCCGTCGACGAGGACAGGTCCACCAACGCCACTTTCACCATAGGTGCTCACCTCAAACCCGAGCAGGAGGAGGCCCTGGTCGGGTTCCTACGTGCAAACAAGAAGGTATTCGCTTGGGAGCCAGACCAGCTGGCAGGGATCCCCAGGAGTGTAATTGAGCATCACCTCAACGTGTGCCCCAATGTGCGCCCTGTGAAGCAGAAGGCCAGGCGGCAGTCCACAGAAAAGCAGGCCTTCATCGTCCAAGAGACCCGCAAATTAGAGGCCACTGGGGTCATTTGCGAGGTCAGATACCCAGATTGGTTGGCCAACCCTGTTGTTGTGCCGAAGAAGGGAGGGAAGGAACGCATGTGTGTCGACTTCACCAACCTCAACAAAGCGTGCCCGTAGGATCCATTCCCGCTCCCCTGCATCGACCAGCTCGTCGATTCCACTACGGAATGCGACCTGCTATGCTTCCTGGATGCCTTCTCTAGGTATCACCAGATCAAGATGGCGGTAGAAGACATCGAGAAGACAACCTTCCTAACCCCGTGTGGGGTGTACTGCTACACCTGCATGCCGTTCGCTGCGTAACGCAGGGGCGACCTTTCAGTGGCTGATGCTTATCACCTTGGGCCCGCAGCTCGGGAGAATGTCGAAGCTTACGTTGATGACATCGTGGTAAAATCTCAGGAGGCCAGGACCTTGATACAAGACCTGGAGGAAACCTTCGCGAGCCTCAACGCAGCGAACCTACGGCTCAACCCAGAGAAGTGTGTGTTTGGGGTCCCCTCGGGCAAGCTCTTGGGTTTCCTCGTGTCTCACCGAGGCATCGAGGCTAACCCGGAGAAGGTTAGGGCGGTGGAAGACATGAGCCCGCCAAAGACCCTCAGAGAAATGCAGAAGCTCACAGGGCGCGTGACCGCGCTAGGGCACTTCATCTCCAAGCTGGGAGAGCGAGCGCTACCTTTTTTCCAGCTAATGAAGAAAAAGGGGCCCTTCTAGTGGACTGAAGAGGCCGACAAGGCGTTCCAGGATCTCAAGAAATACCTGACTAGCCCACCAGTCATGGTAGCTCCGCGCCCTCAAGAGCCCTGGTACTTTACCTCGCCGCCACTCCCTACTCCGCCAGCGTAGCCCTGGTGGCAGTCAGGGAGGAGCATCAGATCAAAAACACGGCAGTGGCCCGGGAAAAGGCAGAACAGGGACGAGGAGGGCCTACAGAAACCGCCACCACGGCTGAGGAGGATCAGCCGCCGCGGAGGGGCGCACCAGAGGCGGAAGAGACCCCTCTTCCAGATGACCAGACTCAGGAGGCCTCATCGCCTCAAGAGGTGCCATGGTCTCCGAAAGAGGCCACCAGCACTAACGCACTCCACCTCATTGAGCACCCAGTGTACTTCGTCAGCACAGTGCTGCGGGATGCAAGACCGCGGTACCCCATGCCTCAGAAACTCCTCCTCGCGCTACCGGTGGTGTCGCGCAAGCTGAGGCACTATTTTCAGGGTCACCCCATCAAGGTCGTCTCGTCATACCCCCTAGAGAGAGTGCTCAGGAGCCCTAATTCGGCTGGAAGGGTCGCTGAGTGGAACATAGAACTGCAAGCGTTTCAGCTCGAATTCAGCATGACCAGGGTCATCAAGGGAGCAACGTTGGCAGATTTTGTGGCAGAATGGACGGAGCCGCCAGGCCTCAAGGCCGATGAGGATCGGTCCCTATCCCCGGGAAGCGAGGCGCCAGAAGGCTGGGTCATGTACTTCGATGGGGCATTCTCCAGACACGGCGCTGGGGCTGGGGCGGTGCTTATATCGCCCACCCAGGACAAGCTCTATTATGCCGTGTAGCTCTGTTTCCAGCAAGGTGAAAAGGTCTCCAACAACATAGCAGAGTATGAAGGTTTAATAGCGGGCCTGAAGGCCGCAGCTGCCCTGGGGGTGAAATGCCTCACCATCAAGGGCGATACACCGCTCCTTGTCAATTTCTCCAACAAGGTGTACGAGCCGAAGGATGAGCACATGGAGGCCTACCTTGCAGAGGTCCGCAGGATGGAGAAGTAGTTCTGGGGGTTGGAGTTACAGCATGTGCCCCATGGCACCAATCAGGAAGCCGACGACGTCGCCAAATGCGCGTCCAGGCGGTTACCTCAGGAGCCTGGCGTTTCCGAGGAGCGGCTCTTCAAACCTTTAGCCTTACCGTCATTATCAAACACGGCTCAGCCCAGGGAGGAGCTCCCTCAGCCACCTGCCTCAGGAGCAACGGCTTGTGGCCCGGCCTCGGGAGCACGCCTGCTCCTGACGATGGAACCTCAGGAGGGATGTTGGATCACGGAGCTCCGGAGCTACTTAACGCAAGGGACCCTACCGGAGAAGGAGGAGGAAGCAAAGCGAGTGGCGCGCCAGGCCACGACATACTGCATCAAAGATGGAGAGCTCTACCGGAAGTGACCAAACGATGTATCCCTGCGCTGCATCTCCAGGGATCAAGGGAAGGAACTACTGGAAGATATACACGGCGGAGACTGCGGACATCATTCGTCATCACGGACCCTCGTTGGCAAGGCGTTCCGCAGTGGGTTTTATTGGCCCACCGCGCTTAATGACGTTGTTGAACTAGTGAAAGCTTGTGAGGCCTGCCAGTTCCACGCCAAGCAGATCCATCAGCCGGTAGGAGGCTTGCCGACTATCCCCCTTTCGTGGCCATTCGCACTCTGGGGGCTCGACATCTTGGGTCCGTTTCCTCGGGCGCCAGGGGGCTACCGCTACCTTTACGTTGCCATGGACAAGTTCATCAAGTGGGCTGAAGTGGAGGCTGTCCGCACCATTCCAGCGGGTTCCGCAGTCAAGTTCATCAAGGGCATCGTGAGCCGGTTCGGGGTGCCGAATCGCATCATCACGGACAACGGTTCACAGTTTACCAGTAACCTCTTCAGAACATACTATGCTAACCTTGGAACGCAGATATGCTACGCTTCGGTGGTGCACCCCCAAAGCAACGGCCAGGCCGAGCGAGCCAACGCGGAGGTCCTGAGGGTCCTCAAGACCCGGACATTCAAGAAGAAGCTGGAGGCCTGCAGCAGAGGTTGGTACGACGAGCTGCAGTCCGTGCTATGGTCCATCCACACCACCGCGACCAAGCCGACTAGAGAGACCCCGTTCTTCCTAGTCTACGGAGCAGAAGCGGTCCTCCCTCCCGAGGTCAGACGTTGCTCCACGCGGGTCCTGGCATTCGACGAGGCATAGGAGGACGCCATGCGGGGGACGGACCTCGTGCTGGGGGAGGAGCGTCACCGGGAAGCCGCGCTACGAGCAGCGAGGTACCAACAAGCACTGCGGCGATATCACTGCCGCAACATCCGCCCCAGGGCCCTTGAGGTAGGAGACCTCGTGCTCAGGCGGGTTCTCTCCAGGGAGGGATTGCACAAGCTCTCTCCCATGTGGGAGGGCCCGTTCAAGGTTGTTCATGTTTCTAGGCCCGGCTCCGCGTGCTTGGAGACTCAGGAGGGAGTGCCGGTCCAGAATGCATGGAACATCCAGCACCTCAGGAGGTTCTACCCCTGAGAAGGCCCAGAGCCTGTGAAGCAAGGCGAGTGCCTGTGAAGCTATCACGTTTTGGAAAAGGCCCAGAGCCTGTGAAGCAAGGCGAGTGCCTGTGAAGCTATCGCGTTTTGGAAAAGGCCCAGAGCCTGTGAAGCAAGGCGAGTGCCTGTGAAGCTATCGCGTTTTGGAAAAGGACCAGAGCCTGTGAAGCAAGGCGAGTGCCTGTGAAGCTATCGTGTTTTGGAAAAGGCCCAGAGCCTGTGAAGCAAGGCGAGTGCCTGTGAAGCTATCGCATTTTGGAAAAGGCCCGGAGCCTGTGAAGAAGGCCAATGCCTGTGAAGCTCGCCGCCCGTGACACTCTCACATAATAATGAGTTGGGGCTGTACATGCCCCGGAATCTCAGGAGTGCCGGCCTCAGGCCCTAGGGCTCCCTCCCACGCCCAGTGGCAGCACTTAGCTCCGCGCTGGTGAGAAGACGTCGAAGACTAGATTAGGTGCCGGACGCGTCTTTTCATTTGCTTTCCGCAGTTGGCTTGTTCCTTCTCATTTGGAGTTTTATTGAAGTTATTGCCATCTTTGGCTTGCGGTCCTTAGGCTTTTCGCTCTGCTGCCTCGATTTCCCTTGCGCAAGGCCTCGTGAGGGGGGAGCCGAGCTCCCTCGCGAGTGTCCCTATCCTAGTCATTCAAAGGGTCCACGACCTGGGCCCCTTGCAGGAGCACCCCTCCAGTTCGTGCCCCTCGGGCACCGCGACACAAACACAGGGCCTGGGTCAGTCCCCCCCCCCCCCCCGACAGCCGGGGCCAGGAGCTATCCACGCTCGGATACATAGCCGGAAGGTACGGTAAAGAAAGCAGACGATAATAAATAGCAATAACCCATACACGCCCCCGCGGGGCTCTACACAATTGTCTTTGTTACGCAGGAAAAAGGGAAAAGGAAAAACGAATCCGGTGCGGCTCGCCTCACACCGGCCCCCAGGGAAGGCCCGAGCTGCCTCCGGAGCTCAGGCGGACTCCCTCTTGCGCTTCACCAGGGCGCAACGGCGGGCGGACACGTTGCCACCCCCCAAGCAGATACGGTGGCGTGGAGGCTGACTACGGTCACCGCTAGAGGAGTCGCCGCCTGAAGAAGAACCGGAGAAGCTTGAGGAACCCCGAGCGTCGCCAGCCGCGCGAGCGCTGCCCTCACCATCATCGCCGGAGCTGGGTTCCCAGCCGAGGTCGTCACCCTCGGGGCAACACCCTGCGCGGCGACCATCTTCCCCAAACACCCTCACATAGAGGGTGGCGTCGCCGTCGAACTTGAAGTGTAGGGTGCACCGACGGCTCAGGCCACGCGCGCGGGCAAACGTCTGCCAACCGCGGGCCAGGGACAGGCTCCCAGCCACGGAGACCTCTGGAGAGACCCATGAGGCCCGGCTGCAGCAGCCGTCGGCCTGGAGCCAGAGGCCGCCCGGGGCGCCGGTCGGGAGCTCGCCAAGGAGGCAGCACGGAAGCGGAAGCCGGGTGCTAGCCGGCTCCGCCAACCACACGATGAACTCCACCAACACTTCAGCAGCACGAACGCGCGGTCTGGGGGGACGTCAGCCGGAGCGCGCCCCCCGGCTGCAGCAATCCGCCCGTCACTGAGCTGAAGATCGCCTCCACGGCCGCGGGGAGCCACCGAGGTAGCCACAGGATGTTTACGAGGGCGGCCTTGGACGCGCTTGGGTGGGGTAGAGGCAGGCTCAACTCGGTAAGCCTTCCCCTTCTCGGCGGCCGAGAACCTCTTCGACGGGGCCATGAAGAAAGAGGAGAAGCAAGGGGGGATGAACTGGAAGGGCGCACATCGGTCCATACTTATGGCTGGCGATGGCCAACCAATGGCCCCCACGATCGCAGGTAATTATGACCCGCTTTGCATGCAGGGACTTGTCCAATCCGTGAAGTTGTCGACGCGTCATGGGGAAGTGGAGACGCCCATGTCCAATCAACCGCCACGCGGCGCCCAAGGCCGCAGGCTGTTAGGGCCCGCGGCGCTTCGCTCTTGCCCTTCCGCCTCCCTGCACGGCCAAGTCCGGGCGCGCCTTGGGCCCGGGGGCTGCTGTCGGCGTTCTGGGAACGGGGGTCCCCAGACTTGCCTGCCTGCGGCCTGCGGCGAGGCTCAAAGGGGGGCCAGCACGGCCCATCTTCACCAACACAAACTCAAGACCCTCGCGAGGGGCTAAGCCTCGCGGGGCAGACGACACGGAGCTTCCTCAGGCACGGCCTCGTCAGGCTGGCTCGCGAGAAAGCGGAGAGATCAAGGCGAGGTACCTCACGAGGTGCCCGTGACGCAAGCCATGACGACCGGGGGCGCCAGGCGGGCGCCAGGCGAGCGCCAGCCCGCGCAGCGTCCTCTTTCCCCCTTTGGTGCAAAGGAGGCAAGCGCAGCCGCGGAGTACCGAGGCATCAGGCAAAGGTTGCCATTTCGGTGTAACGAGACCAAGACCAGGAAGACTATGAGATGGAGGTCACCGTGGAGCCCAAGACGGCGTCATCACCAGAGCTTTGCGCAGGCGAAGACTACTTTTGTCAGGGTAGCTGATACTTGTTGTCCCCCTTTAAATTAGCCCGCCATTGTTGGCTCCCTTCCCGCTCAATATTTGGGAAGAGGACCAGGGCCTCTATAAATAGGACCAGCCGCCCACATGGCAAGGGATCGACTGGTTAGAAAGAGAGAGAGAGAGAGAGAGAGAGAGAGAGAGAGAGAGAAAGGTGATTGAACTCCTCCCAGCAGTTCATCGCCCCAACCAAGAACAAACCCTCGCGAGGATGTTCTTCCTTGTACTATTCATCATCCTCAGCCCAAGAGGCAATCCACCACACCACACACACTCGCATTGATTGTGTTCTTTCTCAGTTGCCGGTGTTTGTCCCCTCTCGGTAGACGTGTACCGATGATGAGAAAGATGACACCGATGAAGTGTGTTCCTCTTCAGAAGTGTCAGGCAAGCAAAACCCACTTGTTCATTCCGATACAATCCCAGTCTCTCGCTCCTGCTCTCTTTTACTGCATTAGGACAACATCGATTCAAATGTTACATGCTGCGGTAGTTGAACCCCTTTCCTCTGCATGACCTATCATTGCCACAGTAAATAGATGAAACCCACTAGCATGAGTAGGATTTGTTTGAGCCCTGATGTGCCAACTCATTCATGCTGGTTTGTCATGCCTGCTATTGCTTAGAGTTGTGTCAGGTCTGATTCATCGGGGATGAATTGGAAAGTGGTGAACATGTCCTATTGTTGAGAGCTAAGTGGTGAACACGATTTGGTAAAGGTAGCGGTGAGAGGCCATGTAGGAGTACATGGTGGGTTGTCTCATTGCAGCCGTCCTCAGGAACTGAGTTATGTGTTTGTGATCCATGAACAGTTACTACCACACATTGGGCTCCGGGCGCTCCAAGCTCCCTCGACTTATTAATCAACCTGATCTCTGTCTAGGAGTTGCAACTAGTTTCTGGTGTTTGTATGTAGTGTTAGTAGCCTAGCAAGTGGCACCCAGTACAGGTGGGCTTGGGACAGACTAGGCATAGTGGCACGGTGTACCAAGTGGCACCCGGATGGTGGGCTTGGGAACCCTGCTCACATCATTTGGGGCCGTGAGCGACACCCCGGCCGGATCTCCTTGCGGATAGAACCCGAATAGGCGATAAACCTGGACGAGACACTTGTGTGGTTAGTCAGGTCGTGGCCGACTCCCTCGCCAGGCTTCCGCTTGAAGGTTGCCGAGGTACACGGCGTGTACATGGTGGTAAGTGGCGAGAGTGTGTGTGAAGTACACCCCTGCAGGGTTATCATTATCTATTCGAATAGCCGGATTCCTCGGATATGGAAACTTGGACCCCTTGCATCGTTCATAGACAAGTGAAAGTGGATACTCTAAGATGACCAACATAAGCGTGAGTGCTATGGATGGCATTCTCGTAGGGAGACGGGAGCGTATCCATAGTGGTGTATTGATATGGTGAATATGTGGACTTGTGTACGCCGCCTCAAAGAGTTATTTGCAGTAGTAGATCAGGGTAGCCACTGAGTCAAAGTTGGCTTGCTGCAGTTAAACTCCACCACCCCCTTTGTTGCTAACGATGCATATGTAGATAGTTCTGATGTAAGTCTTACTGGGTACATTTGTACTCACATTTGCCTATTTTATGTTTTGCAGAGAGACATCAGTCTCGCTAGTAGTTCCATGTGGACTTCGACGTTTAGCTTGATACCTCATCTACGATCTTATGCCCTCGGTAGGACCTGGTAGATATGCAGGCTTCTCGGCCTTTTCCATTTGTAGACATCTGTACTCAGACATGTTAAGCTTCCGCATGTGCTTTGACTTGTATGCTCTGAATGTTGGGTCATGAGACCCATGTTTGTAATATCTCGCTCCTCGGAGCCTAATGAATAAATACTCTGAGTCATAGAGTCTTGTTGTGATGCCATGTTGTATTGCACATATTGAGCATATTGTGTGTATGATTGAAATGCTTGGTATGTGTGGGATCTGACAACCTAGTTGTTTATCCTTGGTAGCCTCTCTTATGGGGAAATGTAGTCGTGTACTTCCATGAGCCATAGTAGTCCGCTACAGCCCGATTCATCGGAGTCCTGCTAGCCTAGCACTACTGCTCCGGAACACTTGATTGGCCGGCATGTGATTCACTTCGTTCATGTGTCTATCCCTTCGGGGAAATGTCACGCAGTGACATTCGGAGTCCTGCCTGGCCTGCTACAGCCCAGTTCACCGAAGTCCTGTTAGCCCAGTGCTACAGCCCGGATTCGCACGCTGCTGACCGACATGCTCGATGTTGATTCATGTATGCCTGTCCCCGTAAGTTAGTGCCACTTTGGGTTAATGACTAGTCATGTCGACCTGGGTTCTCTGTCATATGGATGCTAGCGACACTATCATATACGTGAGCCAAAAGGCACAAACGGTCCCGGGCCATGGTAAGGCGACATCCGTGGGAATACCGTGCATGAGGCCGCAAAGTGATATGAGGTGTTACTGGCTAGATCGATGTGACTTGGAATCGGGGTCCTGGCAGCTTTGGTATCAGAGCCTAACTACCTGTAGGATTACCAAGCCAAGCTGGTGGAAGTCGTGTCTAGAAATGCTTTAGTTATATAAGGGAATTGATTGTGGATGGGAACGTAAGGCTCTTTTTACTCCTTATCCTAATGACCTTCTATCTGAGTCATCTTATCTTTTCTACGGGTTTAAGAACTAGGCTTCTCTTCTATCTCTCAGGATGACATGTTACTAAACCGTAGTTTCCTAGGATTGTTGAGTTCAAGCCTCAGTTCAGTTCCTACTACGTCCATATGTTCATAGCTGGCTTCAGAACCTTGAGTTTGTGATGTTGAGTGGCTATGCCACCATTTTTGCAATTTGTCTCAAATCTTTTTGAGCAATTACAGTTGTTATGTTGTCCGAGTCATCCCAGGTTTCTAAATAATCTGATGCACTTGCAAATATTTCCTCCGTGTTCCCGATGTCCTTTTGGGCCAGATGAAGCACACGAATCGGTGTGTTGAGGTACTCCATTGCCTCGACGTATATGTTGAAGCTATTATTATGACCCTAGGTGTCTTAGAGAACAACCCAGTAACCTAGCCATGTTTTGTGTTCCCGGTGTGATAATTCTGGCTGTCATTCTCGAAAGCATCTCGTGATGCCATTTAGTTAGTAGGCATTCTATTCCTGGGTTCTTGAACCCGAGATTCACCCTAATTACTTCATGTTGATAGTGTTTGCTAGTTCCTTTAGGATATTAGTAGCCTTTGCGATAGTCCTCGAGGTCCGTGGTATTATCCTTCTTCCAAATACCATGAACTGCTTACGGCAGAAGTTCTCTTGAACTGAAAGATCACAACCAGAGTGCTCTTGACGAGTTCTCCATTCAAATTGTGAATCTGCCAGTCCTTCTTCTTCTGCATGGGTTATCCAGAAGAAATATGTTGAACATGTTCGACATACTAATCCATGTGTCCACAACTCAGAAAGTTATATGCTCCTTAAGTTGTCCATTTTCAGTTGTATTCCGACCATCATCTATCAGTTGATAGTCAAGAGTATGTGTGCAATCGTGTTCATCGATGTCTATTATTCTTGTGGTTCGTCAAGCCATTCTATTTCAGAATGATTAGGAGAAACAAACTCCAGTACCTCATCCATTTCTGGGATTGTGTCAAAGTAGTTGTATTCCGCAGATCAAATATTAATCCAGCTTTTGTTCTGTTCTACCTTGGAGTATTCCATCTTTATATTAAGATTATCATGGGAATTGCACACCATCCTATGAACTCTTGATACAGTGATACTTCTCGCCATCATTATCCATTCCTCGGTTCCGTGTTATTGTAATCGGAATGCCGACAAGTGAATCGTGATGTGTGAAATCTATACTCCTAGCAACTTTATTGCTTGGTAGTTGAATGGACAATAACCTCATTCTTATCGTGTTGATTATATAATCATCACCCTAAGGTTGATCGTGCTACCTTGTCCATATTTCCTGGTGCGTCCTTCGATCAAGAGTTAGGATTGTATCAATCCCTTTATTTGATCACATCGTCTTGCCCTGAAAAGAAAGATTGATCTCGAGCTTAGTAACATATCGGTGGTTCATGATTTTTTGAATATCTTCTCGGAAGTGTTACCAGGTTGTCACCTTACCTCTATGTTGAGTTTGTGATCAAGTTGGTTTTCTTATAAACCACCCCTTCTCCAAGAATCTGTGTTGGATACCCCTGAGCTAGTTGGTTAAGCTGAACAGCAACTTGGAGAGTTGGAAGATAAAAGCTTGCCTAACTTAGTTCATTTAACGGGATGTCTTTGTGTTGTGTGTGTGTTGAAGAAAGATGATATTTTCATTGATTGTTCGTCATGGTCAACTGTTGGATCTATTGTCTTGTCCAAATTTGGATTTGAGTGTGGGCTATCATCAAATCAAATCAGAACCAACAATGTTCGTAATGTTGTCTTACTCGTGGTTGTTTCCTCGAGCATACACCATTATATCCTTTGGGTCTGACCAATGCTATCATCTTGTTCACATAGTTGTAGGGTTCCATTTATATGGAAACATGGATGAATTTTTGTTGAGCCCATCGACAATATCCTTATCCTTTCCATGATTTATGTTGAACATTAAGCTAGTGTTGGAAACTATGTAAGCGTTGCCCTCGTGTCCCGTTCATGAGGTATATGTTTGGATGAAAGAAGATACTTCCTCTAATTCACGTGCACTTGATGTAAGTTGCCGCCGAGAATTCAAGAAAGTTTGTTTTTGCTTCCATTGGAATCATCCGAAGTCAGTCATGCATGTGTGAAGTATTCTGTGGTCTGATAGACTGATCATCTTCATCCCATATGTATTCCCTAGCACACCAAGCCACTGATTGAATTGTTCAAGGAGAAGAAGCTCCTTCCAAAGAGCTAACACGGGCTTATAGAAGGACTTCGATATCCTCAATGATGGTTCCCTACCAGAACTCGGTAGTGTTTTATTATCAGACTACTACGTGGTCATGCTTGTCTTGGACAGCGTGTTCACATGTGTGTAGCAGAACCAGCTCATGTTCTGGAGCTTGCTATCGTAGTTCATTTCCCGAGAATCTTGCAACGTCATCTCGTCGATTTGTGTTGCAACCTTTCACTTTCAGACATGTTGAGTCTGGATAACCTGGCGCCAACCAGATCTGAATCTCAGGCAGATGTGATGGTTGGAACGTTTCCCAAGAACTATACTAATGGTCTCTCTGTAACCGGTAAGTGGATGACGTGGCCAACACACCCAGTCGGATGACCTATTATTTTAGTATCTTGATTGAGAAAGTTGGCTACCTGCCCATAAGGATTTCGTAGGATTTACTTCTGTGGTTTTCCTTATGGATTCTTGACCTCCCGAAGTCCGACCTTTACTTGATGGCCATGTTGAGCTTTTTATAATGACAATGGTAGCTAGAACATCAAGGAGAACATTAGAAGCGGAGTGATAAATGTCTCTCGGTCGATCATCCAGATTTCGTTTCCTTGGCCTCGCTAAGGTAAAATCTGAGAAAGTCTTGTCCTCCTCTGCACCTGCATCCTCCATCGTTATTCATCATGGTAGTACGAGGTGTCATCTGGATCTTGGCATAGATGTTGGTAAAACCTTGATGAATATGGAAATGCTCAAGTTCTTGAAAGAACGCTCAGTCACTAGGTTATATCCTTGGTATCAACTGGAATGTGCCTTCCATTTGCCGAGTTGTTCTATAACCGCAGTTTCCTTTCCAAACTGAGTATGTCATCCTCTCAAATTCTTTCAAACGATCAATTGTGATTTGCCTCAGGGTGGTATGAATAGTTTCAATGATCTATGGATCAAAAGTAATTCTTTTTGCCACTTAAGGTAATAATTTTATGAGTCACCTCCCCCAAGGTGCCCCGTTGTGGAATCATGGCAATCAATCTCCTCGCTACTTTGAAACCATGCAGCATCCTACTCCAGCATGGAATTGTTACCTACCAAATTGAACCTCTGTCATCTATTTCTTCCATCCCTCCCGATGTGTGTCTTGTGTCTCAGCTCAAGAAATGTTTCTATGTCTCATTCCATGAGTTTATCTTGTGTTCTTTAAGATCGATGATCCATTCTTGTGAGGTTGTCCTACTCTCTTGTCGCCATGTTGGATGAACTTCTCAAAGGAAAGGATGTCAAAATCAATATGATATAGCGGATCAACATGTCCGAGAAGGCCAGCTGGATCGAGAAGATCGTGTTAGCTTTGTGTCCCCGTTGTCTTCTTACCTCACGCCTTGAATATCGGGAAGAGATTATTGTTTAGTGGGGGTGAGTTGTCCCAGCCCTAGATTATTGCTTGTATTAGTTGCATCATAGAGCACTCATGCATCATGTCTAAAATTCTAAAACTTGGAATTGACGAAAGTGGAAGCCTCAAAAACTTAAATAAAAGAAGGGCAAAGAACCCTGGAAATATCATTCTTTGTTTCCAAGATGTCCTTTTGCAATGTTTGAGAATTTTGGCAAGAGCTATATATCAAACCAGAATTTAGGAACATTTTTAAGGATTTATTTTTGGGACTCTGAATTTAAATCAATAGCTATTTGAATTTGAGTTATATTCATATAACTAGAATATAATTTCAAATATCTTTGAAACATTTTATGTG
The DNA here is from genome assembly GCA_034509565.1 of Triticum monococcum. Classification (NCBI taxonomy): domain Eukaryota; kingdom Viridiplantae; phylum Streptophyta; class Magnoliopsida; order Poales; family Poaceae; genus Triticum; species Triticum monococcum. Next base: position 491,109,939 of record CM067846.1, read on the forward strand.
CATTTGGAAATGTCCATTCTGCAACACAAATTATTCAAAGGGTTTTGTTACTGTTTTGAAATTGTTTTGAATTTTGAACAGTGGCAGAATTTTAAACAACAGAAAACATAACAGAAAAATAAAACATAGCAACCTTATGTGGCACTCACCTGGGCAGCCCAGATGGCCAGTCCACTTGGCGGCCCAGCCCACTAGGGGCACCGCTGTCTTCAAACTCTGCCTACTAGCAGAGGCGTGTCGACGCGCCCGTGCCCGAGCCTCCACCTCCTGCTTCAGCCGCGCAGCCCCGACCCCTCCAGACGTGCCACGGAGAAGCCCCGAGACACCTCTCTCCCCTCCTCTGGTCCCCCCCCCCCCCCCCCCCGTTGTTCCCCACCTCACCGAACCGCGTCGCCGCCACCGACGAGCTCCACCACGGCCACAGCCACTCCGTTGCTCCCTCTCCGCGTCCCCGAGCTCCGCCACGACCCCGTGGAGCGGCACAACCGACGCACGCGACCAGAAGATGCTCCAGTCGACCGGAGCGTCGTCGTCTTCACCTCCGGTGCCTGGAGATCGACTCCGTCAATTGGCCTCGTCCAGAGTGTCCCCGAGGCCGCTAACCTACCATGCCGCATCGCCGTGAGCTCCTCTTTCTCCTCCCCCTCTCCGTTCTCTCGGTTGCATGCTGTAGTCGCCGTTTCGCCGATGACCGAACCCCGCCGCCGCCGACGCTCCGGTGACCATTTGGTCCCGGGCGCGTGTCCAACGAACTCGCTGCACCGCGTAGGGCATCTTCAGTGCTTCTCCCCGCCCGTTTATAGAGCGCAGCCGCACTCCCGCGAACACCCGAACACTGGCCGCCGTGGCCGTGCTCCTCGCCGTTGTCTCCGGCCGCCCCAGCCCCTGCAACCTCCCTCGTTAGACGCGCCGCATCACGGTCGTTCCAACGAGACCAGCCCCGCTTGCTTCCGTGGCCGGAAGCGGCCGGATGGCAATCGACGCCGTGTCGGGTCATCGCCGGCATAACCACGCCAACGTGGCATGGCCATTAGGCGCTAACCCCGCTGCTTAAACCTCCCACGGCCACTGACAGTGGGCCCCAAGACTGGTCAAACCCCAGTCAGCACTGGGTTTGACCGGGATTACCCCTGTGTCGCTGACGTGTGGCCCCCACACGTTAGGTTTGACCCGGACCAGCCCTGTTGACTTGCTAACATCATCATGACGTCGGGCTGATGCAGTAAATACTTCCTAGAATGTTGAAATAAATCAGAAATGATTTATTACTTTCAGAAAATACCCAAAACTTCTAAAAATCATATTAAATCAATCGTAGCTCAGAATGAAATAAATTATATATGAAAAATTATCAGAAAAAATTCAAGAATCCATCTCCACCATTTCCATGCATGTTTGAGCAATGTTTGTCCTTTGTTTTGGACAAAACAAATAAAGGGCATTTAAATAATCATATATGGAGTTTGAATTTGAATCATGTATCCAAACCAACTTCATTTAAATCATAGCTAGATGCATTAGCTCAAATCACAGCATATTGCTATGTCATGATCATGCATCATATTGTGGCATTGCATTGATTGTGTTCTTTCTTAGTTGCCGATGTTTGTCCCCTCTCGGTAGATGTGTACCGATGATGAGAAAAATGACACCGATGAAGTGTGTTCCTCTTCAGAAGTGTCAGGCAAGCAAAACCCCCTTGTTCATACCGATACAATCCCACTCTCTCGCTCCTGCCCTCTTTTACTCCATTAGGACAACATCGATTCAAATGTTACATGTTGCGGTAGTTGAACCCCTTTCCTCTGCATGACCTGTCATTGCCACAGTAAATAGATGAAATCCACTAGCATGAGTAGGATTTGTTTGAGCCCTGATGTGCCTACTCATCATTAATGCTTGTTTGTCATGCCTGCTATTGCTTAGAGTTGTGTCAGGTCTGATTCATCGGGGATGAATTGGAAAGTTGTGAACATGTCCTACTGTTGAGAGCTAAGTGGTGAACATGATTTGGTAAAGGTAGCGGTGAGAGGCCATGTAGGAGTACATGGTGGGTTGTCTCATTGTAGCCGTCCTTGGGAACAGAGTTATGTGTTTGTCATCCATGAACAGTTACTACCACACATTGGGCTCTGGGCGCTCCAAGCTCCCTCGACTTATTAATCAACCTGATCTCTGTCCAGGAGTTGCAACTAGTTTCTGGTGTTTGTATGTAGTGTTAGTAATCTACCAAGTGGTACCCGGTACAGGTAGGCTTGGGACATACTAGGCACAGTGGCATGGTGTACCAAGTGGCACCCGGATGGTGGGCTTGGGAACCCTGCTCCCATCATTTGGGGTCGTGAGCGACACGCCGGCCGGATCTCCTTGCGGATGGAACCCGAATAGGCGATAAACCTAGACGAGAGACTTGTGTGGTTAGTCAGGTCGTGGCCGACTCCCTCGCCAGGCTTCCGCTTGAAGGTTGCCGAGGTACACGGCGTGTACATGGTGGTAAGTGGTGAGAGTGTGTGTGAAGAAGTACACCCCTGCAGGGTTATCATTATCTATTCGAATAGCCGGATTCCTCGGATATGGAAACTTGGACCCCTTGCATTGTTCATAGACAAGTGAAAGTGGATACTCTAAGATGCCCAAGATAAGCGTGAGTGCTATGGATGGCGTTCTCGTAGGGAGACGGGAGCGGATCCATAGTGGTGTATTGATATGGTGAATATGTGGACTCGTGTGCGCCGCCTCAAAGAGTTATTTGCAGTAGTAGATCAGGTTAGCCACTGAGTCAAAGCTGGCTTGCTGCAGTTAAACTCCACCACCCCCTTTGTTGCTACCGATGCATATGTAGATAGTTCCGATGTAAGTCTTTCTAGGTACATTTGTACTCACGTTTGCCTATTTTATGTTTTGTAGAGAGACATCAGTCTCGCTAGTAGTTCCGTGTGTACTTTGACGTTTAGCTTGATACCTCAGCTACGATCTTGTGCCCTTCGTAGGATCTGGTAGATATGAAGGCTTCTCGGCCTTTTCCATTTGTAGATGTTTGTATTCAGACATGTTAAGCTTCCGCATGTGCTTTGACTTGTATGCTCTGAATGTTGGGTCATGAGACCCATGTTTGTAATATCTCGCTCCTCGGAGCCTAATGAATAAATACTCTGAGTCGTAGAATCTTGTTGTGATGCCATGTTGTATTGCACATATTGAGCATATAGTGTGTATGATTGAAATGCTTGGTATGTGTGGGTTCCGACAACCTAGTTGTTTATCCTTGGTAGCCTCTCTTATGGGGAAATGTACTCTTGTGCTTCCATGAGCCATAGTAGTCCGCTACAACCCGGTTCATCGGAGTCCTGCTAGCCTAGCACTAATGCTCCGAAACACTTGACTGGCCGGCATGTGATTCACTTCGTTCCTGTGTCTGTCCCTTCAAGGAAATTTCACGCGGTGACATCTGGACTCCTGCCTAGCCTTCTATAGCCCGGTTCACCGGAGTCCCGTTAGCCCAGTGCTACAGCCCGGATTCGCACGCTGCTGACCGACATGCTCGATGTTGATTCATGTATGCCTGTTCCCGTAAGTTTGTGCTGAAGGAAATATGCCCTAGAGGCAATAATTAAGTTATTATTTATTTCCTTATATCATGATAAATGTTTATTATTCATGCTAGAATTGTATTAACCGGATACATAATACATGTGTGAATACATAGACAAGCAGTATGTCACTAGTATGCCTTTACTTAACTAGCTCGTTGAATCAAAGATGGCTAAGTTTCCTAGCCATAGACATGAGTTGTCATTTGATTAATGGGATGACATCATTAGAGAATGATGTGATTGACTTGACTCATTCCATTAGCATAGCACTTGATCATTTAGTTTGTTGCTATTGCTTTCTTCATGACTTATACATGTTCCTATGACTATGAGATTATGCAACTCCCGTTTACCGGAGGAACACTTTGTGTGCTACCAAACATCATAACGTAACTTGGTGATTATAAAGGTGCTCCACAGGTGTCTCCAAAGGTACTTGTTGGGTTGGCATATTTCGAGATTAGGATTTGTCACTCCGATTGTCGGAGAGGTATCTCTGGGCCCTCTCGGTAATGCACATCACTCAAGCCTTGCAAGCATTGCAACTAATAAGTTAGTTGCGGGATGATGTATTACGGAACGAGTAAAGAGACTTGCAGGTAACGAGATTGAACTAGGTATTAAGATACCGACGATCGAATCTCGGGCAAGTAACATACCGATGACAAAGGGAACAACGTATGTTGTTATGCGGTCTGACCAATAAAGATCTTCGTAGAATATGTAGGAGCCAATATGAGCATCCAGGTTCCGCTATTGGTTATTGACCGGAGACGTGTCTCGGTCATGTCTACATAGTTCTCGAACCCGTAGGGTCCGCACGCTTAAAGTTCGGTGACGATCGTAATTAGGCTTTTTGTGTTTTGATGTACCGATGGTTGTTCGGAGTCCCTGATGTGATCACGGACATGACGAGGCGTCTCGAAATGGTCGAGACATAAAGATTGATATATTGGAAGCCTATATTTGGATATTGGAAACGTTCCGGGTGAAATCGGGATTTTATCGGAGTACCGGGGGGTTATTGGGCCTACATGGGCCATAAGGGAGAAGAGGAGGGCCAGCCAAGGCAGGCCGCGGGCCCCCTCCCCCCTAGTCCGAATAAGGAAGGGGGGCGGCGCCCCCCTTTCCTCTTTCTCCCTTCCCCCTTCCTTTTCCAACAAGGCAAGAGGGGGGAGTCCTACTCCCGGTGGGACTAGGACTCCTCCAGGCGCACCCCTAGGGCCGGCTGCACCTCCCCCTCTCCCTCCTTTATATACGGGGGCAAGGGGGAACCCCATGACACACAAGTTGATCTTCGTGATTGTTCCTTAGCCATGTGCGGTGCCCCCTTCCACCATATTCCACCTCGGTCATATCGTAGCGGTGCTTAGGCAAAGCCCTGCGTCAGTAGAACATCATCACCGTCATCACGCCGTCGTGCTGACGAAACTCTCCCTCAACATTTTGCTGGATCGGAGCTCGAGGGACGTCATCGAGTTGAACGTGTGCAGAACTCGGAGGTGCCGTACGTTCGGTACTTGGATCAGTCGGATCGGGAAGACGTACGACTACTTTCTCTATGTTATGTCAATGCTTCCGTTGTCGTTCTACGAGGGTACGTAGACAACACTCTCCCCTCTCGTTGCTACGCATCACCATGATCTTGTGTGTGCGTAGGAAATTTTTTGAAATTACTACGTTTCCCAACAGTGGCATCCAAGCCTAGGTTTTATGCGTTGATGTTGTGCACGAGTAGAACAGAAGTGAGTTGTGGGCGATATAAGTCATACTACTTACCAGCATGTCATACTTTGGTTCGGTGGTATTGTTGGATGAAGCGGCCCGGACCGACATTACGCGTATGCTTACGCGAGACTAGTTCTACCGACGTGCTTTGCACACAGGTGGCTGGCGGGTGTCAGTTTCTCCAACTTTAGTTGAAGCAAGTGTGGCTACGCCCGATCCTTGTGAAGGTTAAAACAACACCAACTTGACAAACTATCGTTGTGGTTTTGATGCGTAGGTAAGAATGGTTCTTGCTAAGCCCGTAGCAGCCACGTAAAACTTCCAACAACAAAGTAGAGGACGTCTAACTTGTTTTTGCAGGGCATGTTGTGATGTGATATGGTCAAGACATGATGCTAAATTTTATTGTATGAGATGATCACGTTTTGTAACCGAGTTATCGGCAACTGGCAGGAGCCATATGGTTGTCGCTTTATTGTATGCAATGCAATTGCACTGTAATGCTTTACTTTATCACTAAGCGGTAGCGATCGTCGTGGAAGCATAAGATTGGCAAGATGACAACAATGCTACGATGGTGATCAAGGTGTCGCGCCGGTGATGATGGTGATCATGACGGTGCTTCGGAGATGGAGATCACAAGCAAAAGATGATGATGGCCATATCATATCACTTATATTGATTGCATGTGATGTTTATCTTTTATGCATCTTATCTTGCTTTGATTGACGGTAGCATTATAAGATGATCTCTCACTAAATTTCAAGATAAAAGTGTTCTCCCTGAGTATGCACCGTTGCCAAAGTTCGTCGTGCCCAGACACCACGTGATGATCAGGTGTGATAAGCTCTATGTCCATCTACAGCGGGTGCAAGCCAGTTTTGCACACGCAGAATACTCAGGTTAAAATTGACGAACCTAGCATATGCAGATATGGCCTCAGAACACTGAGACCGAAAGGTCGAGCGTGAATCATATAGTAGGTACGATCAACATATTGATGTTCACCATTGAAAGCTACTCCATTTCACGTGATGATCGGTTATGGTTTAGTTGATTTGGATCACGTGATCACTTAGAAGATTAGAGGGATGTCTTTCTAAGTGGGAGTTCTTAAGTAATATGATTAATTGAACTTTAATTTATCATGAACTTAGTCCTGGTAGTATTAGCATATCTATGTTATAGATCAATAGCTCACGATGTTGCTCCCCGTTTAATTTTATATGTTCTTAGAGAAAACTAAGTTGAAACATGTTAGTAGCAATGATGCGGATTGGATCTGTTATCTGAGGTTTATCCTCATTGATGCACAGAAGAATTATGTACTTAATGCACCGCTAGGTGACAGACCTATTGCAGGAGCAGATGCAGACGTCATGAACGTTTGGCTAGCTCAATATGATGACTACTTGATAGTTTAGTGCACCATGCTTAACAGCTTAGAATCGGGACTTCAAAGACGTTTTGAATGTCATGGATCATATGGATGTTCCAGGAGTTGAAGTTAATATTTCAAGCAAATACCCGAGTTGAGAGATATGAAGTCTCCAACAAGTTCTATAGCTAAAAGATGGAGGAGAATAGCTCAAACAGTGAGCATGTGCTCAGATTGTCTGGGTACTACAATCGCTTGAATCAAGTGGGAGTTAATCTTCCAGATAAGATAGTGATTGACAGAATTCTCTAGTCACCACCACCAAGTTAGTAGAACTTCGTGATGAACTATAATATGCAAGGGATAACAGAAACGATTCCCAAGCTCTTCGTAATGCTGAAATCAACGAAGGTAGAAATCAAGAAAAATATCAAATGTTGATGGTAGACAAGACCACCAGTTTCAAGAAAAGGGCAAAGGGAAGAAGGGGAACTTCAAGAAGAACGCCAAGCAAGTTGCTGCTCAAGTGAAGAAGCCCAAGTCTAGTCCTAAGCCTGAGACTAAGTGCTTCTACTACAAAGGGACTGGTTACTGGAAGCGGAACTGCCCCAAGTATTTGGCGGATAAGAAGGATGGCAAAGTGAACAAAGGTATATTTGATATACAGATTATTGATGTGTATTTTACTAGTGTTTGTAGCAACCCCTCGGTATTTGATACTGGTTCAGTTGCTAAGAGTAGTAACTCAAAACGGGAGTTGCAAAATAAACAGAGACTAGTTAAGGGTGAAGTGACGATGTGTGTTGGAAGTGGTTCCAAGACTGATATGATCATCATCGCACACTCCCTATACTTTCGGGATTAGTGTTGGACCTAAATAAATGTTATTTGGTGTTTACGTTAAGCATAAATATGATTGGATCATGTTTATTGCAATACAGTTATTCATGTAAGTTAGAGAATAATTGTTGTTCTGTTTACATGAATAAAACCTTCTATGGTCATACACCCAATGAAAATGGTTTGTTGGATCTCGATCGTGGTAATACACATTTTCATAATATTGAAGCCAAAAGATGCAGAGTTAATAATGATAGTGCAACTTATTTGTGGCACTGCCGTTTAGGTCATATTGGTGTAAAGCGCATTAAGAAAATCCATGTTGATGGGCTTTTGGAATCACTTGATTATGAATCAGTTGATGCTTGCGAACCATGCCTCATGGGCAAGATGACTAAGACTCCGTTCTCCGGAACAATGGAGCGAGCAACAGATTTGTTGGAAATCATACATACTGATGTATGTGGTCCGATGAATATTGAGGCTCGCGGTAGGTATCATTATTTTCTGATCTTCACAGATGATTTGAGCAGATATGAGTATATCTACTTGATGAAACACAAGTCTGAAATATTTGAAAAGTTCAAAGAATTTCAGAGTGAAGTGGAGAATCATCGTAACAAAAATAAAAAATTCTACGATATGATCGCAGAAGTAAAATATTTGAGTTACGAGTTTGGCCTTCAGCTAAAACAATGTGAAATAGTTTCACTACTCACGCCACCTGGAACACCATAGTGTAATGGTGTGTCCGAACGTCGTAACCGTGCTTTATTAGATATGGTGCGATATATGATGTCTCTTACCGATTACCACTATTGTTTTGGGGTTATGCATTAGAGACGGCTACATTCACGTTAAATAGGGCACCATCTAAATCCGTTGAGACGACGCCGTATGAACTGTGGTTTGGCGAGAAACCTAAGTTGTCATTTCTTAAAGTTTGGGACTGCGACGCTTATGTGAAAAAGTTTCAACTTGATAAGCTCGAACCCAAATCGGAGAAGTAAATCTTCATAGGATACCCAAAAGAAAATGTTGGGTACACCTTCTTTCACAGATCTGAAGGCAAGATATTCATCGCTGAGAATGGATCCTTTCTAGAGAAGGAGTTTTTCTAGAAAGAAGTGAGTGGGAGGAAAGTAGAACTTGATGAGGTAACTGTACCTGCTCCCTTATTGGAAAGTAGTTCATCACAGAAATCTGTTCCTGTGACTACTACACCAATTAGTGAGGAAGCTAATGATGATGATCATGTAACTTCAGATCAAGTTACTACTGAACCTCGTAGGTAAACCAGAGTGAGATCTGCACTAGAGTGGTACGGTAATCCTATTCTGGAAGTCATGTTACTAGACCATGGCGAACTTGCGAACTATGAGGAAGCGATGATGAGCCGAGATTCCGCGAAATGGTTTGAGGCCATGAAATCTGAGATGAGATCCATGTATGAGAACAAAGTATGGACTTTCATTGACTTGCCCAATGATCGGCGAGTCATTGAGATTAAATGGATCTTCAAGAGAAAGACGGACGTTGATAGTAGTGTTACTATCTACAAAGCTAGAATTGCCGCAAAATGTTTTCGACAAGTTCAAGGTGTTGACTATGATGAGAGTTTCTCACTCGTATCTATGCTTAAGTCTGTCCGAATCATGTTAGCAATGGCCGCATTTTATGAAATCTGGCAAGTGGATAAACAAAACTGCATTCCTTAATGGATTTATTAAAGAAGAGTTGTATATGATGCAACCAGAATGTTTTGTCAATCCTAAAGGTGCTAACAAAATATGCAAGCTCCAGCGATCCATCTATGGACTGGTGCAAGCATCTTGGAGTTGGAATATATGCTTTGATAAGTTGATCAAAGCATATAGTTTTATACAGACTTGCGGTGAAGCCTGTATTTACAAGAAAGTGAGTGGGAGCACTATAGCATTTCTGATAAGTATATGTGAATGACATATTATTCATCGGAAAGAATGTAGAATTATTCTGCAAAGCATAAAGGAGTGTTTGAAAGGAGTTTTTCAAAGAAAGACCTCGTTGAAGCTCTTACATATTGAGCATCAAGATCTATAGAGATAGATCAAGACGCTTGATAAGTTTTTTCAATGAGTATATACCTTGACAAGATTTTGAAGTAGTTCAAAATGGAATAGTCAAAGAAAGAGTTCTTGCCTGTGTTACAAGGTGTGAAATTGAGTAAGACTCAAAACCCAACCACGGCAGAAGATAGAGAGAGAATGAAAGTCATTCCCTATGCCTCAGCCATAGGTTCTACAAAGTATGCCATGTTGTGTACCAGACCTATTGTATACCCTGCCCTGAGTTTGGCAAGGGAGTACAATAGTGATCTAGGAGTAGATCACTGGACATTGGTCAAAATTATCCTTAGTGGAATAAGGATATGTTTCTCGATTATGGAGGTGACAAAAGGTTCGTCGTAAAGGGCTACGTCGATGCAAGTTTTGACACTGATCCAGATGACTCTAAGTCTCAATCTGGATACATATTGAAAGTGGGAGCAATTAGCTAGAGTAGCTCCGTGCAGAGCATTGTTGACATAGAAATTTGCAAAATACATACGGATCTGAATGTAGCAGACCCGTTGACTAAACTGCCCACACAACCAAAACATGATCACACCTTAGTACTCTTGGGGTATTAATCACATAGCAATGTGAACTAGATTATTGACTCTAGAAAACCCTTTGGGTGTTGGTCACATGACGATGTGAACTATGGGTGTTAATCACATGGTGATGTGAACTCTTGAAGTTAAATCACATGGCGATGTGAACTAGATTATTGACTCTAGTGCAAGTGGCAGACTGAAGGAAATATGCCCTAGAGGCAATAATAAAGTTATTAATTATTTCCTTATATCATGATAAATGTTTATTATTCATGCTAGAATTGTATTAACCGGAAACATAATACATGTGTGAATACATAGACAAACAGTATGTCACTAGTATGCCTCTACTTGACTAGCTCATTGAATCAAAGATGGTTAAGTTTGCTAGCCATAGACATGAGTTGTCATTTGATTAACGGGATCACATCATTAGAGAATGATGTGATTGACTTGACCCATTCCGTTAGCATAGCACTTGATTGTTTAGTTTGTTGATATTGCTTTCTTCATGACTTATACATGTTCCTATGACTATGAGATTATGCAACTCCCATTTACCGGAGGAACACTTTGTGTGCTACCAAACGTCACAGCGTAACTAGGTGATTATAAAGGTGCTCTACAGGTGTCTCCGAAGGTACTTGTTGGGTTGGCGTATTTCGAGATTAGGATTTGTCACTCTGATTGTCGGAGAGGTATCTCTGGGCCCTCTCGATAATGCACATCACTCAAGCCTGGCAAGCATTGCAACTAATAAGTTAGCTGCGGGATGATGTATTACGGAACGAGTAAAGAGACTTGCCGGTAACGAGATTGAACTAGGATACCGACGATCGAATCTCGAGCAAGTAACATACCGATGACAAAGGGAACAACATATGTTGTTATGCGGTCTGACTGATAAAGATCTTCGTAGAATATGTAGGAGCCAATATGAGCATCCAGGTTCCGTTATTGGTTATTGACCGGAGACGTGTCTCGGTCATGTCTACATAGTTCTCGAACCCATAGGGTCCGCACGCTTAAAGTTCGGTGACGATCGTAATTAGGGTTTTTGTGTTTTGATGTACCGAAGGTTGTTCAGAGTTCCGGATGTGATCACGGACATGACGAGGTGTCTCGAAATGGTCGAGACATAAAGATTGATATATTGGAAGCCTATATTTGGATATCGGAAACGTACCGGGTGAAATCGGGATTTTACCAGAGTACCGGGGGTTATTGGGCCTACATGGGTCATAAGGGAGAAGAGGAGGGCCGGCCAGGGCAGGCCGCGCACCCCCTCCCCCCTAGTCCGAATAGGACAAGGAAGGGGGGCGGCGCCCCCCTTTCCTCTTTCTCCCTTCCCACTTCCTTTTCCAACAAAGCAAGAGGGGGGAGTCCTACTCCCGGTGGGAGTAGGACTCCTCTAGGCACACCCCTAGGGTCGGCCGCACCTCCCCCTCTCCCTCCTTTATATACGAGGGCAAGGGGGGACCCCATGACACACAAGTTGATCTTCGTGATCGTTCCTTAGCTGTGTGCGGTGCCCCCTTCCACCATATTCCACCTTGGTCATATCGTAGTGGTGCTTAGGCGAAGCCCTGTGTCGGTAGAACATCATCACTTTCATCACGCCGTCATGCTGACGAAACTCTGCCTCAACGTTTTGCTGGATTGGAGCTCGAGGGATGTCACCGAGTTGAACGTGTGCAGAACTCGGAGGTGCCGTACGTTCGGTACTTGGATCGGTCAGATCGGAAAGACGTACGACTACTTCCTCTACGTTGTGTCAACGCTTCCGTTGCCGGTCTACGAGGGTACGTAGACAACACTCTCCCCTCTCATTGCTATGCATCACCATGATCTTGTGTGTGCATAGGAATTTTTTTGAAATTACTACATTTCCCAACAAGTTCCACTTTGGGTTCATGACTAGTCATGTCAGCCCGGGTTCTCTGTCATATGGATGCTAGCGACACTACCATATACATGAGCCAAAAGGCGCAAACGGTCCCGGGCCATGGTAAGGCGACACAAGTGGGAATACCATGCGTGAGGCCGCAAAGTGATATGAGGTGTTACCGGCTAGATCGATGTGACTTGGAATCGGGGTCCTGACACTCGTGCTCCTGCCTCCCGTGGCCGGTTGCGATGCGGCAGAGGCCTCACCGCCCCCTAGTACTCCCACCGCTGGCCAGGTGCTACCTCTTGAGCACTTGCGTTGATTTTCCCTTGAAGAGGAAAGGGTGATGCAGCAAAGTAGCGTAAGTATTTCCCTCAGTATTTGAGAACCAAGGTATCAATCCAGTAGGAGGCTACGCGCCAGTCCCTCGCACCTACACAAAACAAATAAATCCTTGCAACCAACGCGATAAGGGGTTGTCAATCCCTACACGGTCACTTACAAGAGTGAGATCTGGTAGATATGATAAGATAATATTTTTGGTATTTTTATGATAAAGATGCATAGTAAAATAAAAGGCAATGTAAAAAGCAACGGAAATAACTAAGTGTTGGAAGATTAATATGATGAAGATAGACCCAGGGGCCATAGGTTTCACTAGTGGCTTCTCTCAAGAGCATAAGTATTCTACGGTGGGTGAACAAATTACTGTTGAGCAATTGATAGAATTGAGCATAATTATGAGAATATCTAGGTATGATCATGTATATAGGCATCACGTCCGAGACAAGTAGACCAACTCCTGCCTGCATCTACTACTATTACTCCACACATCGACCGCTATCCAGCATGCATCTAGAGTATTAAGTTCATAAGAACAGAGTAACGCTTTAAGCAAGATGACATGATGTAGAGGGATAAATTCATGCAATATGATAAAAAAACATCTTGTTATCCTCGATGGCAACAATAGAATATGTGCCTTGCTGCCCCTACTGTCACTAGGAAAGGACACCGCAAGATTGAACCCAAAGCTAAGCACTTCCTCCATTGCAAGAAAGATCAATCTAGTAGGCCAAACCAAACTGATAATTCGAAGAGACTTGCAAAGATATCCAATCATACATAAAAGAATTCAGAGAAGATTCAAATATTGTTCATAGATAAACTTGATCATAAACCCACAATTCATCGGTCTCAACAAACACACCGCAAAAGAAGATTGCATCGAATAGATCTCCATGAGAGAGGGGGAGAACATTGTATTGAGATCCAAAAAGAGAGAAGAAGCCATCGAGCTAATATCTATGGACCCGAAGGTCTGAGGTAAACTACTCACACATCATCGGAGAGGCTATGGTGTTGATGTAGAAGCCCTCTGTGATCGATGCCTCCTTCGGCGGAGCTCCGGAACAGGCTCCAAGAGGCTAGGGTTTTGGCTCCGTATCTGATCGTTTGGGGGTACGTAGGTATATATAGGAGGAAGGAGTACATCGGTGGAGCAACAGGGGGCCCACGGGGGTGGAGGGAGCGCCTGGGGGGTAGGCGCGCCCCCCTACCTCGTGGCTTCCCTGTTGGTTGCTTGACGTAGGGACCAAGTCTCCTGGATCTTGTTCATTCCAAAAATCATGTTCCTGAAGGTTTCATTCTGTTTGGACTCCGTTTGATATTCTTTTTCTGCGAAACTCTGAAATAGGCAAAAACAGCAATTCTGGGTTGGGCCTCCGGTTAATAGGTTAGTCCCAAAAATAATATAAAAGTGAATAATAAAGCCCAATAATGTCCAAAACAGAAGATAATATAGCATGGAACAATCAAAAATTATAGATACGTTGGAGACGTATCACCAGGCGATCCGTCTACTCACCCACACCCCCTGTTATTCTGCGGCGATGGCAGCCTCACACCGGAGCGAACCAGTGAACCCTCATACTCCTCTACGCATGGGCATCCACTATCGCGTCTTCCCCGGCTCCGCGTCATCCCCTTCCTAGGCCTCGCCATTGTCCACCGCCCTGGTGCTCTCGGCGCAGCGTGGTCAATGTGGTCAAGGAACGGCTTCCATCGGACGTGGACTGTACGTGGAGAGACTGACAGTTGGGTCCACGACCGCAGCAAGGAAGTGCCTCCTTATTATGTGCAAAATAATTATTCCTGCACCTGACAGTAGGGACCCATCGGACGGGCCACCATATTTGCGAAAAAACGTCTCCCCTGACTACTGGGACCCACCAGCTACATCTTTGCACGGAAGGAAGTGTGTCCGGGCAAAACCCGATTCGCCCCCCTGACTGCTGGGACCCACTAGCTACATCTTCGCAAGCAAGGAAGTGCCTGACAGTCGAGACCCACATGGTCGAAGCGTACGTAGCGTTGTCATTCTGGTCGCGAACGTGTACGTACATACTGGTCAATGTAGAGGCGCGCACGTGTCATAGTAGAGGCGCGCACGTAGCATGTACACGTACGTACAGCGGTCAGTGTGCAAGAAAGAAAATACGGCCACGTACGTACATACGGGCAGGGTCTCGAGCGCCTACTCGCGCATACGTACGGCCAGGGCTCGTGTACATGGCTGGGTCGGAACGGAGAAACAGTGTTGTCGTCGTGTTCAAGGGGAGCCAACCGGCTGGGTTGGAACAGAGTGCGTCGTCGTGTTCATCGGGAGGGCTTGGACAGAATAGCCGATGGAAACGAGGCCTGGAGTACCGCAGAACGGAGGAAACGGCCTTGTGTTCGACCGGCCACGTTCGAAATAGGATCATGTTCATCGGGAGGGGTCTGGCGTACCTCAAAATGGAGGAAACGGACCGCCTACGGTCGAAACGGGGGTCCTGTTGATCGGGAGGGGTGTGTACCGCAAATTAGAGGAAACGGACTTGTGTTGGAGCGCTACGGTCGAAACGGGGTCCTCTTCATCGGGAGCGGTGTGGTGTACAGCAAAACGGGACTCCGCGGGATACTGTTCATCTCCGTCGTCAACCCCCTCTAGCCTCCACAGGCTACTGTTCATCCACCGTCGACCTCCTCCAGCCTCCACCTGCGACTGTTCATCCACAGGCTCCTGTTCATCCAGCCTCCACCGCGCGCTACTCCACCGGCTACTGTTCAACCAGCCTTCTCCACGGGCTCCTGTTCAACCACCCCTCCACGGCCTACTATTCATCATGCCCTCCACCGTCTACTGTTCATCCTGCCCTCCACGGGGTCCTGTTCATCCAGCCCCAACCGGCTCGATCAATTAGGGTACTGTTCATCCAAAGGCAACACCACGGGATCATGTTCATCCACCCCCACCGGGAACTGTTCATCCAACCCCCCCCCCCTCTGCAATGCTCACTGTTCATCCAGAGGCAGCATCGATCGGCTTCAGTTAGCAGCAGTGGCGAAGGAATCACTCGATCAGGTTCAGTTAACAACCATCGATCAATCGCTCAGGTTCAGTACGCGTAGCCTGCAGTGCAATCGCTCGGGTTCAGTTAGAGCCCAACGCCTCGCACACACGCGCGTACATACGAGAGGAACGTGCATCACTCGGCCCCCGACCACCCACCTTAACCGGGGACTCCCCGATATTTTCCGCGCCCTCGCTTCTACCACGGTTTTTTCTGTCATGGCCGGCCCAAAGAATGTCATGCAGCTACGTCTCTGGCCTGCCCAGGACGAAAAGCCCATTTTCTGTCATGAGACTTTGTCATAGAAGTAGGAGCCCACCACATCTATGATGATACCGTGTTTTGTCATAATTATTGTCATAGAAGTGTCATAAGTATGACAGAAAAATTTTGTTCGGCCCAAAATGTCAGGGATGTGTCTTTTTTTGTAGTGCAAGTTTGAAAAGCATATTGAATATGTCGCCTTGTAGCCTCTTATTCTCCTTGACAGCGTCAGCCAATTGGGCTCGAACATCTTTTAGTTCTTCGCCTAGTTGGGTATGAGAGTCTTCCAGCTTGTTCCTCTCATCCCTGACCCGCGTCAGCACACGCTCGCCTACCGTAAGTTTCCTTTTGGCCTCTTGTTCACCAGCCTGGGCGTCCTTCAGCTTTCCTCTCAGTTGCTCTACTGCTTCTGTCAGCAGAAACACAACAGTGTCAATATAACTCGTGTATGATTATACTTCTTCCCGCTAGGGAGAAACATTACCAGGTGGTTCCCCCTTGGATTTTTCCAATTCGATGGTAGCCACAGTTAGTTGAGTCTGACATTTTTCCAGCTCTTGAGACAGCAGGCTATTCTTCTCCATAAGTGCCTGATTATACAATGATCCTTAAATCGGTCGTATCACCTACTTTAAGTCTCGGGGGCTACTGGTGTATGATTATTAAATCTACACTTACCCACATATCTTTCACATGCTGGTCTGTGGCTCTGGCAAGCCCATCCCGAGCAGCTCGGATGTACGCATCGGCCGAGCTAAAGGCATCAAATGCCTCCTTCGAAAAGTCGGGGTCACGGAGAGCGGCCCTCCGACGATGATGGTTCATGGCGCTCTCCACTTCAGAGTTCATGACGGACATATCGTCTGAATCCTTTGCGGAAGGACAGTTCGGCACCACTCCCGTGTCAGCCCCCGTCCTTAGGGCAGGGTCCGGAACCTGACTAGTGGAGGCACGACCGGCAGGATTCCCGGACATAGTCCGGCGGACACTTTTCCTGATAGAATGCGGCGAATGGCATCATGATTTGATGTGGCGATCAGAAGATGTATTCTTGAAAAGAAAGCCTTACCTCTTTGACGAGGGTTCTGACGTGTTATCATTTGCCTTCATCTTCGAAGATGTGCTCGGTGCAGGCGCCGCTCTCCTTGAAGACGCTTATGGTGCACATTGTGACGTTGAGCGCCTCCCCTTCGGAACACAAAATAGTGTGGTGGGTTAGGCATAGTAAGGAAACTCTTTCGAAGAAGGTGTCTTTTAAATTACTTACATGCAAAGTAGGGAGGAGGCCGGGGTAATCGGTGATGATGGGTACTTCCGTACCATTGTAGCTTGTCTGATAGAATACTCCATCCTCGAGCTCCACAAATATGTCCGGTTCTTCTTCGAATCTAGGGTCAATGTCCCAGTTGTGACCCTCTGGCTGGGGGGCGGGGCTATGGATCCCCTCGATAGCCTTCCACCACTCCTGTAGCGAGTGGATAGGTTACTGTCCACCAAAAATGATTTATGGAGAGGAGTAAAATGGTGGGATCAGACCTTACCCAGCTAGGAGGATTATACATGGAAAATCCATCTCGACATTGGAGACAAGTGAACTCCTCCTTCTCCCCTTTGTACAGTTCGGCCAATATTTTGGCCAAAGCGGCAGGGGTTTTCGGACCCTTCCGACTGCAGTGTGAGGCGTCATCTTCCCCATTATAGTGTCACATGGGAAGCCCTCTGTATTGGAGTGGTTGGACCCCCCGCACTACGGAGATCGCTATTACCTCGATTATTGACAATCCGGACTAGGTGAGCGTCTTAATCTTGCCCATCAACTGACTGACTTCTGCACTATCCTCCTCCTCGAGGCTCCGAGGAGGCTAGCTATGGCGTTTCTTCAACGGAGCTCTTGAAAATTCGGGGAGGCCCATTCGGACTGGGTTAGGAAGAGCGAAGTCGTCAATATAGAACCATTCGGAAGGCCACTCTTCGGAAGCCTTCTTCGGCATGCCGGACAGGTATCTGTGTGGCACCCCGGCTCAGAGCAACCGGTTTACCATGCATTGCCAGCCCAGACATCATATCTTCTGGCAACACACAACATCTTGGTACAAAAAACAACCGCTTTATTGATACTAGCGGAGCAAAGTTTACATTACAACAGGTAGCGAGGCCAAGCGGCACACACGGTGCGGCTAAACAATATGTACAGTATTTAGTGAACATAAGGTCCTCGATCATAACAACTACGCGGCAGTGGAACATCGTCGTAGCGGAAGCTCCATAGTGCAGGGACACCGATGTGGACACGATCTAGACTCGGACAGCACTCCTCTCCGACAAGGCTTTTCCTGAAATCTGGCATGACACGCCAGGTCAGTACATTGAATGTACTTGCAAGCTCACAATAGACATAAACATAATGACAAGCAATATCATGACATTTAACCACTTATTCATTATACAACAATATATGTTTTCAACATGTTGTGATCATAACCTTGGGAGGAAAAGTTCCTCTTACCAACGGTGATCGCTCCTTGGATCACCACCTTACCAACCTCCAAATCTTAACCATGAACATCTCGTGATCCTTCCGACGATCACAACCTCGACCCATAATAGGTCTAAAACAATGATCCTTTCGGCGATCACAACCATGACCCATACTAGGTCTAAAACAATGATCCTTCCGGCGATGACAACAACGACCAACACTTGGTCCTGACCAACCCGATGGCCTTCCCGCCATTCTCAACGGTGCAAAGTTCATAACTTAGTGTGCAAATTTTATTAAATGTTGACCCATGGTGTGACCTACTTTCGAGCGTGTCCGTAACCGTGGACTCGGCTATCGGTAGATTAATACACTCTGCAGAGGTAGCGCATTGTACCCATGCCACGGAACCCATGGCCTCGTACTCCCATTCGGGTGGACAACAGCATTCCGACGAAACCCCTCCATTGACATGACACTCTCTCGGCCACTTCGACCCACTACCCAACTGGGCTAGTCCTGGGTGGCCCCGTGTCTACCAAAGACACAACAACCACCGTCGTGGCCAAACGTCCCTCACGGGGACCGGGACCAAAAATATCAACAACGGGCTCACAAGGTTATGTATGCTTACCGGGCCAGGGTACCGCACGCCCATAACCTTCCCTAGTTGGAGGCACTGACCAGAGGCATGACAACGGACCAAACAGGGCCGACCCTGAGGGGGGCAGGGGCGGCCGCCCCGGGCCCCCGATATGCAGGGGCCCCGCGCCAGCTAGCTCTTGACCTGGCCCGATACATAGCCTCGTGGTAACAGGCTAAGCAGCCTTGATTTTGTCTATACAAAAGAGTCTAGCTGGCAGGTACATTAGGAAGCCTACAATCCATCCCGAGAATCCCGTCTACTACTCCCGGGGCAATTGTCAATTTTGTTTTCTTTCCATCATGAGTTCCCATATCTGGTTCTTTGCTACGATCCTTGATTCCCTACTACCCTAGTATGCGCGTCTAAGCCCCAATCGCTAGTTCCGGCCTCGCAGGTGGTCGACGGTTTTCGCCAAGGTCCTGAGGACCTGACCTCCGACCGTCATAGTTCGCCGACAAACTCCGATCCCCTGTCCCTAGGCGCTGAAACACACACACATTGTTGAGGGCGTTCGGCAGACGACAGTCCACATCGCGCCATTGCCGTGCCGAGTGTCCAATGAGTGGTCGCCGACGCCGATCTAAACTATTTTAGGTATATCACATAACCATTCCCTCAACGTATACTGTAAACTAAGTAGTAATTTACCAGACTGTGCAACCTTTTGATGCCAAATTTTTTTCCTAGCCCTTCTATTATCATGTCGTCTACAAAGTATGCTTCTGGTAGAATTTTTTAAAGGGAATGGAACAGCGTGTGGATCATTGGTGCTTCGAAGAACCATAATAATGAGTTCAGTATTGTGTATACTTCTTGCGAAGGAAGAGAAACCAAATATGTAATTGAAATTCTGAATCTTAACAAGATGGAAATACTGACATCAAAATTGGCAATAACAATGTATGCATCTTTTTTGTTTGCGCGGGGGGAATGTATACATCAGTGATAAGAATCTTTACCGGTAACATCGTAGACATAGATTTTGCTTATAATTGTTATGTGACATTTATAGTAGGGGCCCCGAGGTTTGGATTCGCCCCGGGCCCCTAAAATCACAGGGCCGGCCCTGGGACCGAATAAAAGCCTTCCTATACAGGCAAATCTGGTTGCACTAGAAAAAAACTCGATTCAGTGGCACCATGACCCGGTCAACGATATATTCAAGTTGGATTATTATCAGGTTCAACTTAAATTGAAAATAACCGGTGTCATAGTATGCCATGAAGTGCAATCAATAACATATGCATCATATAGTACCGGAAAAGACTGAGTCAACTATATCAACACTAAGCATAACCATCAGCAACTCTTGACACTCCTCTGGTCAAGATTAAACCTCACATTAAACATCATCTTTTCTAATAGGTTTTACCAATTTCTCATGCAAGAAAAAATGACTTCAATTAATTACTTATTTCCATAACCACATTATTTCTCTCATAACAAAATAAATTCTAGTTTCTTTATCAACTAGGTTAGCTCTAAACTTTCTGTAACACAAGCATATTATCTTAAACAAGCACTTAACATAATATAAATAACACAATAATGATCTATATGCATGGATTAAATCATTCATTCAAGTAAAAAATTCACAAACATTGCAATGGCACCATGTAAATGTTGTTGTGGCTTGCCTTAGTGCAGATGAGGTTCACAAGCCTCCCGGTGATCCTCAAGACAAGCCTCACTGCTCTGAAAACAATTGCAAACACAAAAAGAAATCATCAAGAACCCTTCTGAAATTCACCATAAAATCTAGGCAGCAGGGAAAATTCCATTTTTGGTGAGCTGCTAGATTTCTTTGCAAAGAACACTATGCAAAAAGAATCAATTCATTTGGACTTATGGTTGAAAAGTTATAGCTGTTTGAAGCTCTCTGGATAAATATGAATTTGAATTTAAATAAACAGACTGGAGGGGGGACGTCGAAGGCGTAAAGCCTCAGGGCGCCACCGCTCGTACCGCTTCACACGCATACTGAGTGGCTGACTAGCGGGCCCCGCTAATCAGGTGAGGGGAGAGGGAGAAGGAAATAGAGGAGGTCACAGCTTCGCTGGAGCTTACGCCGGCGACGAGGGCTCCTTGGCCAAAACTAGAGGGAGGGATCGAGAGAGGGGATGGAAGCGCACCTGCCCATACCCGTAGCATAGCTAGGGGTGGTCGGACGGCGTCCGAATCGACCTCGCAAGCTGAGGCAGAGGGCGGAGGTCGCCGGAGACGAAGACGACGACGAACAGCGGCAACTCCAGGGGCTCCAACCAGGCGGAACAGCACCACCGGAGAGTGGCGGAGGCCCTGGAAGGATTGCCCAGGCCTGGGAGGGGTTGGAGATACCGTGACGACCCGAGAGGATCGCTGGCGAGCTCGAGCTCGGGGACGGCGGCCCGCGGCCTGCCCGGCCGGGCTACGGTTCTCTTTGATGTTGTGGGGTGTGTGGGAGTGGAAGATGGTGCACAAGGAGGCTGGGGGTGGCTCCATTTATAGGCGAGCAGCTAGGGGGGATCGGGCTCCATCGTTGACACCTGGACACGGCGCCCGGCGATGAGCGGCTTCAGTGAGAGGTGGAGAAGGTGACGCAGCTCACACGGGGACTATGGGCGAAAGGGGACGAGCATAGGATCGAGGAGAAGGCGACGAGCACAGTGCACACCGCACTGTTACGCTGGCCGGACCGTGCCCGTGCTTGCTGCGGCGAGCTCCGGCGTCGGCGAGTGCTAGGGGAGAGTTAAGGGGATTTGGACGAAGATGGTGGCGAGGTTTGGCATGCTATGGCAGTCGGGGAAGCGAGCACGCGCGAAACAGAGCGCTCGGCGGCACTCAGAGCACGTCGACACGTAGGCTGGCATCGTGTACATGCGTGGTCACCACGTGAACTTTGCCCTCAGGCCCACCTACGTCCAAAGTTCATGTCTGGCTTGTTGTTCGTGGTAGTTTTGAAGATTGCCATGATTTGGTTTGGACCCAGACGTAGTAGAAGAGATTTCACAAGCCAAGTAAGTTTCTGATCAGTAACTTTGAGAGTTTACTGAGGTCAAACGGCTGGGAGTTTGGGGCTGGGTTTTGGAGGCTAGCAATCATTTACTAAGGTGATGATGCACAAGAAAAATTAGCCTCATAGGAGCAAGTAAAATGGTAGTTGCTATAGAAACCACCAAATCTGTCCAGAACAGAAAATATTTTCTATAGCAAAAATATTCCAAAAAGTGGTGCAATATTTTTGCTCGGGAAGGTGCCCTAGGGTTCAAAGAATATTTTTGAATTTTCTCAGATTTATATGGGCAATAAAAATTGAGGTTGCTTTGGAGCACATTGCTCTAGCTAGGGTTTAAGAGAAGAAAATGAATATTTTCATTAAAGAAAAATATTCCAAATATTATTATGAGGTGAACCAGAGAGGAAGTGATGATTAGAGAGGGATATGAGGCACTTGGGTGAAAGCCAATGGTACCCAAGTGCTTAAGTCCACATGAAAAGATTCAAAAACTCCAAATTTAAAATCAATTCAAATGAAAATCACGCAAATCAAAGAGGGCAAAAACCAAGCTGTCACAATCCGGTCCCGGTGATACGCCACACTTCGGCTCCTCCCACTTCGATATTGACCCCCTTGATTACGAGGGACGAGGCAGAACAGTTTTCTCCATAATTCAAAATGGGCCTCGTAGCCTAGGAATAGCTCGCATAGAGCAACGTAACCCGCGATGTGCAGGATGGAGGCGGGAGTGAAACTGTGCAGTTGGAGGCCATAATACTCCATAAGTCCTCGGAGGAAGGGATGGATTGGAAATCTGACGCCTCTTAGCAAGAAGGGAACGAAGCATACTCGTTTCCCCCTGGACGGATTGGGGAAGTTCTCTGCCTGAACCCCGCCATGGAAGGACGTCAATCCTGCTCGCACGGGGACTAGATCCACGGGAGGAAGAAAGCCCTGTTTTGGCAGCTTCGATAGCTGACCGTGAGATACGGAACATCTCTCCCAATCACCCTTTTTAGAGCCGTGGGGACGAGAGGAAGAGCTGGGAGCGTTAGCCATGTTGGGGTGGTTCCGCTTAGCGAGCTCTGAGGATTTTTTTGCAGGGTGTGGAATGGATCTAAGATCTATTCTCTTTAAATAGGCACCTCTCTTGTATGGTTAGGGTGGTATGTGCAAAAATACCCCGACCTCTCGTATTCACTCGCCACGTGGAAGCTGAAGTCAGGAAGGCGCAAAAGACGATGGGCGCGACATTAAATGGAAAAGCCGAATACCGCTCTTTAAGTCAGGTACTTTATAGTAATCGAAGGGGTAACCCGCCTTGCAATGCCAAAGACAATCTGCGCGCCGAACACCTCGTCATTGAAGTCTGGTTCGGGGGCTACTGAGGGAGTCCTGGACTAAGGGGTCCTCGGGCGGTCGGCCTGTTGGACATGGGCCGGACTATTGGGCCATGAAGATACAAGATAGAAGGCTTTCTCTCGTGTCTGGATAGGACTCTCCTTTGCGTAGATGGCAAGTTAGGTGTCTGGATGTATTATTTCCTTTCTATGTAACAGACTTTGTACAACCCTAGTTCCCCCCCCCCCCCGGTGTCTATATAAACCAGAGGGTTTCATCCGTAGGGACAATCATAATCAGATAGGCTAGACTTCTAGGGTTTTAGCCATTACGATCTCATGGTGGATCAACTCTTGTAACCCCCATACTCATCAATATTAATCTAGCAGGACGTAGGGTTTTACCTCCATTGAGAGGGCCTGAACCTGGGTAAACATTGTGTTCCCTGTCTCATGTTACCGTCAACCTCAGACGCACAGTTTGGGACCCCCTACCCGAGATCCGCCGGTTTTGACACCGACACTTGCCGTCATCCACCGCCTTTGTGCTCTCGACGCGGCGTGGTCAATGTGGTCAACGAACGACTTCCATCCAAAGAGTATGGTACATGGAAAGGCTGGCAGCTAGGTCCATGGCTGCAACAAGGAAGTGCAACCTTATTACGCACAAAATAATGATTCCTCCACCTGACAGCAGGGACCCAACGGACGGGCCACCGTATTTCATAAAAAAACATTTCCCCCTGACTGCTAGGACCCACCAGCTACATCTTCGCACACAAGGAAGTGCCTCCTTATCCTCCCTGACAGCCGGGATCCACCTGGTCGAAGCGTACGTAGCGTTGTCATTCTTGCCGCGAACGTGTACGTACATGCTAGTCAATCGGTCTGTCTGCAGGCTACAGCGATGAACCGTGGTTGAGTAAGGAAGGGCACGTGTCGTAGTAGAGGCGCGGACGTAGCATGTACACGTACGTACAGCCAGGGTGCAAGAAAGTAAATACGGCCACGTACGTACATACGGGCAGGGTCTCGAACGCCTACTCGCGCATACGTACGGCCAGGGTTCATGTACAAGGAGAGGCAGCGAGGGCGTCCTTTCATCGGCAGCCAACCGGCTGAGTCAGAACAGAGAAACTACGTCGTCGTCTTCATCGGGAGGCAACGGAATGTGTCGTGTTCATCGGGAGCCAACCGGCTTGGACGGAACAGCCGAAATGAGGCCTGGCGTACCGCAGAACAGAGGAAATGGCCTTGTGTTCGAAAGCTTACGGTCGAAATAGGATCCTGTTCACCGGGAGGGGTGTGGTGTGATACGTCTCCAACGTATATATTTTTCCTAACGCTTTTCCTCTTGTTTTGGACTCTAATTTGCATGATTTGAATGAAACTAACCCCAGACTGACGTTGTTTTCAACAGAACTACCATGGTGTTGTTTTTGGGCTGAAATAAAAGTTCTCGAAATGGAACAAAACTTTGTGAGGAATTTTTATACAATGAACAAGAATTTCTGGAGCCAAGACCTACCGAAGAGGGGCACCTGGGTGGGCACAACCCACCATGGCGTGCCCCCCTCTCCTAGCGTGCCCAGATGGGTTGTCCCCACCTGGTGGCCCCGCAGACCCTGAAACCGACGCTATAAAATCCTATTTTTCCAGAAAAAATCAAGCAGAAAGAATTATCATGATCCACGAGACGGAGCCGCCGTCACCTCCTGTTCTTCATCGGGAGGCCAGATCTGGAGTCCGTTTGGGGCTTCGGAGAGGGGGATCTTCGTTCTTCGTCATCACCAACCCTTCTCCATCACTAATTTCATGATGCTCCGCACCATGAGTGAGTAATTCCTTCGTAGGCTCGCTGGTCGGTGAGGAGTTGGATGAGATTCATCATGTAATCGAGTTAGTTTTGTTAGGGCTTGATCCCTAGTATCCACTATGTTCTAAGATTGATGTTGCTATGACTTTGCCATGCTTAATGCTTGTCACTTTGGGCCCAGGTGCCATGATTTCAGATCTGAACCATTTAGGTTATCACCATTATATCCATGTTCTAGATCCGATATTGCAAGTTATAGTCACCTACTACGTGTTATGATTCGGCAACCCCGGAGTGACAATAGTCGGGGCCACTCCCGGTGATGATCGTAGTTTGAAGAGTTCATGTATTCATCGTGTGTTAATGTTTTGTTCCATTTCTCTATTAAAAGGAGGCCTTAATATCCCTTAGTTTCCAATAGGACCCCGCTGCCACGGGAGGGTAGGACAAAAGATGTCATGCAAGTTCTTTCCATAAGCATGTATGACTATTTACGGAATACATGCCTACATTATATTGATGAACTAGAGCTAGTGCAGTATCGCCCTAGGTTATAACTATCTCATGATGAATATCATCCAACAAGTCACTGATCCAATGCCTACAAATTTATCCTATATTGTTCTTGCTAAGTTACTACTACTATCATCACTGTTACACTTGCTACAAAATTACTGCTATCACTACTACCGTTATCGTTACTGCTGCTACTATTATCAAAACTATCATACTACTTTGCTACTGATCACTTTGCTGCAGATAATTAATCTCCAGGTGTGGTTGAATTGACAACTCAGCTTCTAATAACTTCAAATATTCTTTGGCTCCCCTTGTGTCAAATCTATAAATTTGGGTTGAATACTCTACCCTCGAAAATTGTTGCGATCCCCTATACTTGTGGGTTATCAAGACCTTTTTCTGGCACCGTTGCCAGGGAGCATAGCTATATTTGTTGAGTCACTTGGGATTATTATCATATTATCACTATGAAGAATCTAAAGGATGCTAAGACTATGATTTTTTTCCTCAAAGACGAGGGGAGGTAAGGAACTGCCATCCAGTTTTTCTTTAGATTCACCTTCTGTTATAAGTAAACTTGCAACACCACCACATGGTATTAATTCTGATATGTTGCAAGTTATTGATGATGCTACTTCTGCTATGGATAACGCTTATGATGATGCTAGTACCTTACTTTATAATGATGATGTGCCACTTGTGAATTTCTTGATAAACAAATTGCTAGAGTAATACAACATGATGTTGTTGAATCTGATGATGAGCTTGAAACCGAATCTCCTGAAACACCTGCTAGAAGTAGCCTTCCTAGATATATGAATTGCCTAAGGTACCAGAAGGTTATGTTATGAATGGGGAGACAACTAGAGATATTCTTGCTTACAGAGATAGAGTTGATCTAGAGAAATTATTATGCAAGTATAAAGAAAAATTTCTGAATGCTAGAATGAAATGTGATCCTAAGTTTGCTACTTCACCTATCTTTATTGATGATAAGGATTGTGAATTCTCTGTTGACCCAGAGTTAATTACTTTGGTTGAATCTGATCCTTTCCATGGTTATGAAACTGAAACTGTTGTGGCACATCTTACTAAGTTGAATGACATAACCACCCTTTTTTACTCATGATGAGAAAACTCGCTATTACTTTATTCTCAAATTATTTCCTTTCTCATTAAAGGGTAAAGCTTGGTACAATACTCTTGCTCCTGGTTGTGTGCGTAGTCCCCAGGATATGATTTATTACTTCTCTGAAAAATATTTCCCTACCCATAAGAAACAAGCTGCCTTGCAGGAAATATTTAACTTTGTTCAAATTAAAGAAGAGAGTCTCCCATAAGCTTGGGGAAGGCTTTGCAAATTACTGAATGCTTTGCCTGATCATCCTCTTAAGAAAAATAAAATACTTGATATCTTCTATAATGGACTAATCGATGCTTCTAGGGATTTCTGTAGGATCGAAAGTATGTCTAGAGGGGGGGTGATTAGACTACTTGACCAAATAAAAACTTAGCCTTTTCCCAATTTTAGTTCTTGGCAGATTTTAGCTATCTTAGAGCAAGTCAAGCAATCATCACACAATTCAAGCAAGCATGCAAATAGTTTATTGGCAGCGGAAAGTAAAGCATGCAACTTGCAAGAATGTAAAGGGAAGGGTTTGGAGGATTCAAACGCAATTGGAGACACGGATGTTTTCCCGTGGTTCGGATAGGTGGTGCTATCCTACATCCACGTTGATGGAGACTTCAACCCATGGAGGGTAACGGTTGCGCGAGTCCACAGAGGGCTCCACCCACGAAGGGTCCACGAAGAAGCAACCTTGTCTATTCCACCATGGCCATCGCCCACGAAGGACTTGCCTCACTAGCGGTAGATCTTCACGAAGTAGGCGATCTCCTTGCCCTTACAAACTCCTTGGTTCAACTCCACAATCTTGTCGGAGGCTCCCAAGTGACACCTAGCCAATCTAGGAGACACCACTCTCCAAGAAGTAACAAATGGTGTGTTGATGATGAACTCCTTGCTCTTGTGCTTCAAATGATAGTCTCCCCAACACTCAACTCTCCCTCATAGGATTTGGATCTGGTGGAAAGAAGATTTGAGTGGAAATCAACTTGGGGAAGGCTAGAGATCAAGATTCATATGGTAGGAATGGAATATCTTGGTCTCAACACATGAGTAGGTGGTTCTTTCTCAGAACATATGAGTAGGAATGGTGTATGTGTTCTGATGGCTCTCTCTTCGAATGAAGAGGTGGTGGAGGGGTATATATATAGCCTCCACACAAAATCCAACCGTTACACACAATCTACCAATCTCGGTGGGACCGAATCAGAAAACTCGGTCTGACCGAAATAGTAAACCTAGTGACCGTTAGGAATTTCGGTGGGACTGAGATGCAACTCGGTAGGACCGATTCGGTTAGGGTTTGGGCATAACGTAATCTCGGTGAGACCGATCGCACAAACTCGGTGAGACCGAGTTCGGCAATTAGCTAACCAGAGAGTTGGTCAGGCAAACTCGGTGGGACCGACTTGCTCTTTCGGTGAGACCGAAAAGTTACAAGAAGGAAACATAGAGTTTACCTTGCATTCTCGGTGGGACCGATTCGCTCTTTCGGTGAGACCGAAAAGTTACGAAAGGGAAACAGAGAGTTTGCAAGCCCATCTCGGTGAGACCGAGATCCTTATCGGTAGGACCGAATTGCTAGGGTTTGGTAGTGGCAAATGACAAGTGAAACTCGGTGGCGCCGGATTGACAGAATCAGTATGACCGAGTTTGGCTTAGGGTTTAGGTCATTTGTGGATATGGAAAGGTGGTTGAGGATTTTGGAGCATATCACTAAGCACATAAAGCAAGAGGCTCATTAAGCAACACCTCATCCCTCCTTGATAGTATTGGCTTTTCCTAAAGACTCAATGTGATCTTGGATCACTAAAATATAAAATGAAGAGTCTTGAACTTTTGAGCTTGAGCCAATTCTTTGTCCTTAGCATTTTGAGGGTTCCACTTTCACATCCATGCCATGCCAATCATTGAGCTTTCCTGAAATAATCATCTTGGAATAGCATTAGCTCAATGAGCTATATGTTGTTATGAATTACCAAAACCACCTAGGGATAGTTGCACTTTCAATTTCCTAGATAGTTGTGCTATTTGTGTTTTCAGGGAACAAAATGTTGGGAAAGCTAAAGAATTATTGAATAACATATTGAAAATTATGATGATTGGACTCTTCCTGAACCACCGGCTAAACCCACTCCGAAGAAGAGGGGTATATTATATCTCAGTCCTGAAGATATGCAAGAGGCAAAGAAATCTATGAAGGAAAAGGTATTAAAACTGAGGATGTTAAAATTTTACCTCCTATCGAAGAAATACATGGGCTTAATACACCAACACTACCTATGGTGGTAGAGGTAAATTCTCTTATGAAATTCAATGATAATGACAATCCTCACAATATGCATCCTAGCCAATCCCTTTATGAGTTTGAAAACTACATTAGAAAACAAGATTACTTCAATGCAAATGTTATGAAACGATTGAAATACAATTTGGATATGATTTCTCGCTTGAGTGAATTGTTATTTAGAATCTCAAATGATGTTAGAGGTGTTGGAAAGCATGCTTCTATGGTTCAAACTCAGTTAGAACAAATTGCTAAATCTCAAAGAGAATTGCTTGATGAAATGAATAATAATATACATGAATTTGTTGTTAGAGTTGCAACTAAAGGAGGTAAAATGACTCAGGAACCACTTTATCCTGAGGGACATTGTCGGTGTCAAAACCGGCGGATCTCGGGTAGGGCGTCCCGAACTGTGCGTCTAAGGCGGATGGTAACAGGAGGCAGGGGACACGATGTTTTACCCAGGTTCGGGCCCTCTTGATGGAGGTAAAACCCTACGTCATGCTTGATTTATTCTTGATGATATGATTATTAAAAGAGTTGATCTACCACGAGATCGAAGAGGCTAAACCCTAGAAGCTAGCCTATGGTATGATTGTATGTTGTCCTACGGACTAAAACCCTCCGATTTATATAGACACCGAAAGGGGCTAGGGTAACACAAGGTCGGTTACAAAGGAGGAGATATACATATCCGTATTGCCTAGCTTGCCTTCCACGCCAAGTAGAGTCCTGTCCGGACATGAGACGAAGTCTTCAATCTTGGATCTTCATAGTCCAACAGTCCGGCCAAAGGATATAGTCCGGCTATCCGGAGACCCCCTAATCTAGGACTCCCTCAGTAGCCCCTGAACCAGGCTTCAATGACGATGAGTCCGGTGCGCAGTGTTGTCTTCGGCATTGCAAGGCGGGTTCCTCCTCCGAATACACCACAGAAGAATTTTAATATTTCCACAAATCTAATCTGCTAACACGTTTTGGCAACATGACATTATGCCATGGCCTGGTGATTATTCGAACCGTTTCCTTCAACTAGCCCCGCGCATAACGCGAGGCAGTTTCTTGACACGTCCTGTCAAAGCAAAGATCGTGTCCCCCTTATTACGGGATTCTCATCAATACAGTCATGGGTAACCCAACCGCGCCATCGATTATGGCACTCGGGGGATAAGCGAGTTTTACCAGGCTAGTGGGGGCACATAGTTTCGGCCGCCCTTATAAAGGGATAAGGTTTAACCTTTTTCTACCCACACCTTCTTCCTCCTTGCTCATCCATTCTTGCGCACTCAAGCTCCAACGCCCAAGTCCACATCCTTCCCCTCAACCTTCTCCAATCATGTCCGGAGCAGGAGGCAAATGGATGGCTTCCTCCGTTACGGAGGGACACATCAAGAAGCTGCACGGAGCCGGATACTTAGCCGCGAATATCACGCATCGGCGGCCCGCTGTGGGGCAGATCGTTCCTACCCCTGAATCTCATGAGAGGGTAGTTTATGTTCTACTACAGGCTTGATTTCCATGATCTAGCCCCGGATTCCTTTCTCCACATCTCGGCATTTATTGTCGTATGTGAGGCCTTCCTCCGCATTACCCCTCACTTCGGCCTGTGGCTCAAGACCTTTGATGTGAAGCCGAAGACGGTCGAAGGGCAGTATGCAGCGTGCGGGGGTGCATTAATAAGCAAGATTGCTGGAGCTCCATGGCCAAAAGGTTCCTTTCCAGAGGTGTCCGGATTATGGCAACAGGAGTGGTTCTACATCACCGCTCCCAGAAGTGCCAAGTGGGTAGCTTCCCCCGCCTTTCGCTCGGGCCCTCCACCACAACTGATGTCATGGATCAGCAGGGGGCTGAGCTGGGGTCCAGCCAAGGATGTGCCCATACTGCAGAGCCGCATCCGGGATCTGTTCGAGGGAGATTTTAGTTTGGTTATGGTAGTGCAAGTCATGTTGGTTCGTCAAGTCTAGCCTTGCAAACGTCGGCCCCTCTGATTGTGGTAATTCAATCCAGAAGGACCGCGTGCTATTCAGAATTTCCTTGGCCTGACGTACGAGGAGATGTACAAGTCGTTCTTCAGACCCCAAATAGAGTGTCCGGACACCTCCGAGGATGTGGGCCTGAGCAGCAACCGCACCGCGGCCCAAGTAATCCTCTAGCCGAACACACTGTCTTTCATTTATCATGACGACATTCTGAAGAACCGCTTTTTGACCAGGACTGGATAACAAAGGCGAAGATGATACGGTGTTCGGCCCCCCTTCCCGAAGGCTTGGACAATCCGGTGCTGGAAAAGATGCTTGAGCCAGCACCTTGCCTGGTGCCCTCAAAGGAATATGAAGGGGGGAATAAAGAGGGCGAAAGCGGGCCCCCACCGGTACCTATTCCAACCGAGGGAACAGGCGCCTTCGTGAGGGAGAATAACCAAGGGAAGGAATCTGACATTCCCTCGCCCTGGGGGAGGAAGAGGACTACCTCTGATGACCCGGAAACCAAGGTTTCCAAACGGGAGAAGAAAACTCCACCGGAGGGTCCTGCCTCGGAGGGTGCTCTTGCCGCACAAAGTCCGTGCGGGGATCAACCTTCTAACGAGTTGTAAGTAATCAAAAAGTACTTAATAGTGAAGATATACTACCTTACTTATGAGGAAGATAACCGAAGCATCTATCTTGCAGTTCGGATCTGAGCCCTTCTTAGCAGAGCTCGTCTTCGGGGGATCTTCTTCCGGAGATGATGGAGAGCGAAACGCCTCCTCCGGACTCCGTGGCTCAAGAAGTGGGCGACCTTGAAGTGTCGTCACGGAGATTTTCTCCGGATCCGGAAAGGCCAGAAGGTAATCCCATGGTCACCCGAAGCCCTCAGTATCCGGCTCTTGAAGAGAGTAATCAAAAGAGTCCGGCGCCACTTGGTATGCGGTCGAACGTACTAAAGGGTCTACTAGAGCGAGCGACTATGTCAGAAGAGCACCGTACATTAATGTGTACGGTGATTGAAAGGATTTCGTCCGCCGAAAATGGGTTGCATGAAGCCTTTATGAGTCTACTGATGGGCTTTGAGGTACGTGGAATGATATGCATTTGTGGTAGTACCGCACATTTTTAGGTGCGCCCTGTGTAGATAGTAGCCCCTAAGACTCTGGTTGTTGTCCAGAATGGCAATGAACAGAGGATCATAGTCCCAGGTAATGACCAGACTGCCGTTGAGGGAGTCCTGGATTAGGGGGTGTCGGATAGCCGGACTATACCTTCAGCCAGACTCCTGGACTATGAAGATACAAGATTGAAGACTTCGTCCCGTGTCCGGATGGGACTTTCCTTGGCGTGGAAGGCAAGCTTGGCGATGTGGATATTCAAGATCTCCTACCATTGTAACCGACTCTATGTAACCCTAACACTATCCTGTGTCTATATAAACCGGAGGGTTGTAGTCCGTAGGACAGAATCAACTCCATACACAACAATCATACCATAGGCTAGCTTCTAGGGTTTAGCCTCCTCGATCTCGTGGTAGATCCACTCTTGTACTACCCATATCATCAATATTAATCAAGCAGGACGTAGGGTTTTACCTCCATCAAGAGGGCCCGAACCTGGGTAAAACATCGTGTTCCCTGCCTCCTGTTACCATCCGGCCTAGACACACTGTTCGGGACCCCCTACCCAAGATCCGCCGGTTTTGACACCGACATTGGTGCTTTCATTGAGAGTTCCTCTGTGCCTTCGCAATCAGGAAGGATGCCTTCTCCCGTCTTCAAAGATGGCGCCGTTGCTAAGGGAGCCTTGGCTGTTGGCCAAACCCTCCGGCTAGGTGGTTTCCTCATGACCGCCTGTTCGGCTGTTGCGCCGACGGTGACCTCTCGGGTCCCCAAAAGCAATCTACACGTCAGCTCGGAGCTCGTCGAGCAGTTAGATCCAATGGAGCTCTCTTCCGTAAACAAGCTCTTGGATCACATCGCCGCCCTGGGGGTCGCCACGGATTACGACCAGGTTGGGCTTAAACCCAATCTAAGAGAAATTAACTCTCCCCAAGTCACCCACCACGTTGCCGTGGTAGAGGCGCGGTGGGCCGACCCTTCATCTATTTTAAGGACTAGTTACGTCCGAATTCCCGATCCCTCCAAGCCGGATACCCGTGGAGGGGAGGATGTAACTCAAGACCTGAGCTTAGAATCAGGCAACGGGCCGGATTCATTGGATAACGTCCAGGAATCCGAACTTCAGAATTCGGAAACTCTTCGGCCTCCGAATCTTGGATTGGGTGAGGTTTCAGATTCAATGACACCCACCCACCCGAACATAAGCGATCTCTCCCAAGTCAGGCAGAGGCCTGACGAAACAGTACATCATTACTGCGCCAGATTCCTCCTGGTTATGAACAGGATAAAAGATTACCGCGAGGGAGACGCGATATCAATCTTCTGCAGTAATTGCACGGACGAGGGAATCCTTAACGCCATAAGTCATCGTGATATTACATGCTTCGCTGACTTGGCGTCCATAGTACAAAAATACTGTGCGATGGAAAGTGCCTGGAAAACCGAAACGAAATTTTGGGATAATCCGGCCTTGAATAGTAATCCTGTTCGAACTAAGAGGGTGCATCATCATAAGACACCCGGGATAAATAGCAAAAAGCCAAAACCCTTTGCAGGGCATGGAACCGTACTGGAAAGGTGGCTTGATGGACCCTGTAGAATTCACAGTACAGAGGACGCCACACCAACTCACAGCCTTAGAGCATGTTGGATACTTCGGCGGGTAGCCAAAATTGG
Organism: Triticum monococcum; assembly: GCA_034509565.1. Taxonomy (NCBI): domain Eukaryota; kingdom Viridiplantae; phylum Streptophyta; class Magnoliopsida; order Poales; family Poaceae; genus Triticum; species Triticum monococcum. The sequence continues at coordinate 491,143,618 of CM067846.1, forward strand.
CGAGGACCTCTTAAATCGGGAGGCCGCAGAAAGCCAGCCCGAGGACACAAGTACCGTTCTCACAGTCTTCGAGACTTTCGCATCAAACAATATGCGAAAAAGAACACTCCGCAACCTCGCCGAAGTTTATCAAGTTGCAACAATAAATCCATGGAGCGACACTGCCATTACTTTCAACGCAAGTGATGAACCTAGATTCCGAACAGCCCGAGCACCAGCCGCATTGGTCCTCAGTCCCATAGTGGACGGCTTTCGCCTTACCAAGGTGCTCATGGATGGAGGCAGCGGACTGAACCTCATTTATGAGGAGACCCTTCAAAAAATGGAAATAGACTGGAACCGCGTCGAGCGAAGCAGCACAACCTTTAGAGGAATAATACCCAGTCAGGAAGCGCGCTGCACAGGAAAATCACACTAGATGTGGTGTTCGGCACGCCGGATAATTACAGGTCCGAAGAAGTCACGTTTCAGGTGGCCCTGTTTAAAAGCGGACATCACGCCTTACTAGGGCGGGAAGCATTCACAATCTTCCAAGCAATACCCCATTACGGGTACATGAAGCTCAAGATGCCCGGGCCGAATGGAATTATCACTCTAGCTAGTGATCCGGACATAGCACTCCGCGCCGAAAAAAAACGGCCGCATTAGCCCTTGAGGCACTATCCGAAGCCTTAGCGACCAAGGAACTGACGGTGCTGCGCTCCATGGTTAACAGGGATGATGTGATACTCGACAAAAGATCTAAATCCACATCCTTCAAGCCAGCAGACGAAATAATCAAATTCCAGGTCCATCCAACGGACCCCAATAAAACAGCTTCCATCGGGGCACGACTGAACCCCGATGTAGACACCGCACTACGAGAATTCCTACAAGAAAATTGGGACATTGTCGCCTAGCACCCTTCAGACATGCCAGGGATCCCACGCAGACTGGCCAAACACAGCCTAAATATCCTAAAAGGATTCAAACCAGTCAAACAAGCCCTTCGGCGTTTTTCCGAACCCAAGAGACAGGCTATGGGAGAAGAGCTAGCCAAGCTATTGGAGGCCGGATTCATTAGAGACATAAAACATCCGGACTGGCTAGCAAACCTGGTGATGGTACCAAAAAAGGACAAATCCTGGCGCCTGTGTGTCGATTTTAAAGACCTTAACAAGGCTTGCCCGAAGGATCCCTTCCCCCTCCCCCGTATCGATCAAATTATCGATGCCACCGCAGGACACGACTCGTTGTGTTTCCTTGATGCATACTCCGATTACCATCAAATCAAGATGGCAGAATCAGACCAAGCTGCAATAGCATTCATCACACCATATGGCCCATTCTGCTTCAACACAATGCCCTTGGGCTAAAAAACGCCGGCGCAACATATCAGCGCATGATCCAGACATGTCTGGCAAATCAGATCGGCAAAACAGTGGAGGCATACATGGACGATGTGGTCATCAAATCAAGACATGTCGAAACTCTAGTAGACGACTTGAGGCTCACATTCGATAACCTCCGAAAATACGACATCAAGCTCAACCCGGAAAAATGCGTCTTCGGCGTTCCAGCCGGAAAGCTCTTGGGCTTCATTGTATCTGGTAGAGGAATTGAAGCAAATCCAGCCAAGATCCAAGCTTTGTCACAATTGGATATCCCAAAAGACCTCAAACAAATACAAAAATTAACCGGATGTGTGGCGGCTCTAAGCCGCTTCATCTCCCGCTTGGGAGAAAAGGCACTGCCCCTTTATCGCCTACTCTGGCGCACCGAACACTTTGAGTGGATGGATGCCGCCACGGCCGGACTCGATGAAATAAAAGCCATATTGGCAACAAACCCAGTCCTGGCCGCGCCTAACATCGGCGAACCAATGCTATTGTACATTGCAGCAACACATCAAGTTGTCAGCGCAGTGCTCGTTGTCGAGCGGGAAACGGACGGACACAAATTCCCCCTTCAAAGGCCGGTCTACTACGTGTCCACTGTCCTCACTCCATGCAAATCGCGGTACCCGCATTATCAAAAAATTGCATACGCGGTATTCATGGCATCCCGGAAGCTACGACACTACTTTCAAGAGTGCTCCATAACAGTAGCCTCGGAAGTACCACTTAACGATATTATCAACAACCGCGATGAAACGGGCCGGATCGCAAAATGGGCCATCGAGCTCCTCCCGTTCGATATAACCTATAAGCCACGGCAAGCTATCAAATCGCAAGTTCTGGACGACTTCGTCGCAGAATGGACGGAGGCTGAACTCCCTAAAGAGTACGGCACATACTCAAACTGGATCATGCATTTCGACGGCTCCAAAATGTTGGCCGGACTGGGGGCTGGCATCGTTTTGACGTCCCCAACAGGAGACACAGTCCAGTATGTACTCCAAATTATGTACATGGACTCCAACAACGCAGCCGAATACGAGGCCCTTCTACATGGCCTCCGGATGGCAGTATCCATGGGCATTCAACGCCTAGAGGTACGCAGGGATTCGAGCCTCGCGATATCCCAAATAAATGGCGACTTCGACGCCAAGGACCCAAAAATGGTAGCTTACCGCAACGCCGTCCTAAAAATGTCAGCTCGGTTCGAAGGGCTGGAGTTTCACCATATAGCCCGAGAAAACAATCAAGCAGCGGACGTCCTGGCACGCATCGGAGCAAAACGCGATGCAGTCCCCCCCCCCCCCAACATCTTCTTAGAAAGATTGTTCAAGCCATCCGTAGCATGGGAGGGGGAACCCGCAAATAACAGCCTGGACCCAGCCGCACCACCTAATGTCGAACAATCTGACACAATTGGAGGCTCTGCCAATGAAATTACACCTTCAGCCCACGTAATAATGGCGATCATCGCCCCGTGGACAGAACCATTCCTAGCCTACCTTACTAGGCAGGAACTCCTGGAGGACCAAAACGAGGCCCGCTGCATCGTGCGGCGATCTAAAGCCTACAGAGTCCATGAGGGAGAGCTTTATAAGAAAAGCATTACCGGAGTCCTTCAAAGGTGCATCTCCGAAGAGGAAGGGCGGAACCTTCTGGCTGAAATTCATGCCGGACTCGGTGGTCACCACGCCGCTGCTCGGTCCCTTGTTAGAAGGCTTTCCGTACAGGCTTTTATTGGCCGACGGCCCGGGCAGACGTTCAGGACTTAGTCCAATGATGCGCGGGTTGCCAACTTTTTGCCAACCAAAGCCATATGCCACCCACCGCACTCCAAACTATACGAATCACCTGGCCTTCGCGGTCTGGGGGCTTGACATGGTCGGACCTCTTAAAGGCGGGACCGGTAGAAAGAAATACTTACTGGTCATGGTGGATAAATTCACCAAATGGATAGAAGCCAAGCCTGTTAAAACGGCCGAATCCGGACCTGTGATAGACTTCATATCTGGGGTTGTACACCGTTATGGCGTCCCCCACCGCATCATAACTGATAACAGCACGAACTTTACCGCAGACGAGGTAAAACTCTGGTGCAAAAACATGGGCATCAAGCTCGATTATGCTTCCGTCTATCACCCACAAACCAACGGCCAGGTCGAACGTACAAACGGTCTTATTATGAGCGGCATCAAACCCAGATTAGCGTGATCCCTTAAGGAATCTAATACGCACTGGGTAGAGGAGCTCGACTCCGTACTCTGGGGACTGCGGACCACGCCAAATCGCACCACCGGATACACACCATTTATTATGGTGTACGGCGTAGAGGCAGTTCTGCCCTGCGATATAATTCATGACTCACCTAGAGTGCGCATGTACGAAGAAAGAGAAGTCGAGCTCGGTCGGCAAGACAACTTGGACGCCTTGGAGGAGGAGCGTGACGTGGCAAAAGCCCGTTCCGCATTTTATCAACAGCAGGCACAAAGATATCAAAGCAGAGAAGTACGGGCCAAAAACTACAATGTTGGCGAACTTGTTCTACGCCTGCCAGATAAGAAAAAGGACAAACTCAAGTCCAAGTGGGAAGGTCCATTTATAATCGAGCAAGTCCTGACTGGCGGGGCGTACCACCTGCGAGATGCGTCGGATAACCGACTCGAGCCGAACCCGTGGAACGCCACCCGTCTTTGAAGATTCTACGCCTAGCGCCGGACTCTGTGTTCGTCTCCTTCCTCTGTCCATTTTTTGTATTTTTATGTCTTACATTTCTCTCTTTCCCCTATTTTCTTTTACAACCCTTAAAGGATTATCTAGTGTCGCGCCACTCGCGCTCATTAAACCTAGGGGCTTCTTCAACAGAAGCTTATTTATACGGGCTTCATGCCCAACGCATGCGTCAAACTTCCGCATGTACCTTTTTTTCACCATTATATGCATCGATATGACTTAAGTTTTGGCCAAGCTGGGTTGCCTGGCTCCTGTGCTTACCCCTATGTTCCCGATTGTTCGGCTAGGAGGTAAAGGGAGTACCTCTGCGATTGTTACTGCCGGGTCAGCCGGATGTGTACCTCAGACTGGGTGAAGCCGAAAGCTAGCGTTCTTAAGGGAATATTCGGTCGGTGAGACAAAATACGATCTTTTTACCCATTTTATGCGCCCCCAGATGCTTTTTTCTGCGTCCTTTTACGCAGTCCGGACATGCACTTTAGGGCATGCCTCCCAGCGAAAGGAACCCCTAACGGAACTATTCTCTCTGGAAGATGTTTCTTACTAACCATGTAATATAACATAACTAGTTGGGCACTTGTCTGATAAAGCACTAATGACCCCTACGCCTGGTCTCCACGCATACCACGGTTCTTATATAACCGCTATATTCGGACACACTCCGAACCGTCAGGTCCCGAGGTTGAAGCGGAAAGGTCGGCAACGACAAACGATCTACAATCCGGCTAGAAGGCATTACACATGTCAATTCAAAATTACATAGTCATTCTGACTGATTGTATTCCTCTTCTATACCATCTAACAGGCTGTCTAATTTACAGTCCTGCTGGGAATACTTCGCGGCCAACTCTACTTGGTCGTATACTAAGCTCACAGGGATCTCCTTCCCGTCAGGCCCCACTGGTCCGACCTCGGCCATGTGGTTTGGGTCAGACTTCATAAAACGGGTCTTCACCATGGCCCAGGCTTCTCAAGCGCCTTGTCGGCAGGCCGATATCTTCCACAAACGGAAGCGCCGCCGAGCTCCCTTCAGCTTCTCCGCAAGCTCTCCAAGGCCCTCGGGCACGGAGTGGGCAGGCCATAAGGCTCGGGCAATGCCTCGCATCGCCTGCCGAACTCGCTTGTGCAGTTGCATGAGTTCGGGAAGAAGGTCACCCGTAGAACCGGGCATCTCCTCTACAGGACGACCTGTGAGCATACCTACAGACATTACTCTGTTAGTCGACTTCCTCGCCGAACTCTTTTTTTAAAGTTCGTTCAAGCACTTACTAAAAATGACGCGTCGAAGCCGTTTATTCTCCTTCGAGGAGTCCAAAAGATGGCCATGAACATCTTTAAGTTCGACATCCAGCTTGGTGTTGGCATCCTGAAGATCATTCCTCTCTCGCCTCACCCTCGTCAACATACTCTCACCGGCCTTTAGCTGGCGTAAGATTTGTTGCTTGTCCGGATCGAGTCCGGTGCCATCTGCAATCTGATCTGTCAGATTTACACGCACACCGCACAATACTAATCTTTCGAAGTGTATTTTACCTAAGGGGGTCCCTTTGGGTTCCCCTGCTGCGGCTAGTGCGGCCTCTAGTTGGGCCTTGCACTTTTCCAGCTCCTGGGACAGTACAGTATTCTTCTTTGCAAGAACCTGCATATTAAATGATCCTTAAATCAGTTGCTCTAATTGTTTCAAGTCTCGGGGGCTACTGGCATATATATATAATTAGCCAAAATTTTCTTACCCGTATGTCTTTCACATACTACTTCGTGGCTCTGGCTAAACCATTTTGAGCGGCACGGAGGTACGCATCTCCCGAATTAAAGGCATCTAAAGCCTCTTGGGAGAAACAAGCGTCGCGTAGAATTGTCCGGCGATGCCTGTGGTTCATGGTACTCTCCACTTCTGAATTTGTGGCGGACAGCCTGTCTGCATCCTCTATCGGAGCAACGTCCGGTGCGCGCCTTGTACTCGCCTCCGCTTCCTGGCCAGACATTGGAGCCTGACTGGTGGAGGCGCGATTGGCAACCTCTCTGGATGTAGTCCGGCGAGGTCTCTTCGTCCTGAAGACAGCACGGGCGTTAATATGCCCTGATAGAGTAACTCCAGGGAAACCGAGGGTGCACTATACCTTTGTGCCGGCATTTCAGTCCGGACTTCATTCCTTTTTGCCCTGCGGGGCTCTGCGGCCCCTCGTTGGCTGGTCGCCGTAGGTTCGGCCTCCTGCCTCGGAAATCTCCCCTGCAAAACATGGTTGACGTTAGAAACACCGAAATACACGAGAGTGGAATCCCTCTCAAGGGAATGAGACTCCGATTTCCGTCACCTGGGAGGCTGGGATTAACCCTGGGTAATCAGCCATGATGGCTACCAAGGTATTGTCCTTGCTTAGCTGATAAAACACCCTGTCGGTAAGCTCCACCAATATGTCCGGATCCTCTTCGAAGTCCGGATCGAGGAACCGTTCTAGGTCCTCGGGCTATGGAGGGCGGCTGCTTATATTCTTTACCTCATGCCGCAGTTCCTGCAGTGAAGTCGTTAGACTACCTATCTAACCACGGGAGTATCAAACAAACGGGCAAGCGCAATTGTTCACTTACCCAACTTGGGGGATCGTACATACTAAATCTGGCCTACGGGTTGACACGGAGGAACTCCTCCTTTTCTCCCTTGTACAGAGAGGATAAGATCTTTTCTAGAGCAGCCACTGAGTCCGGCCCTTTACGACCGTAATGGGTGGCGTCATCCTCCCCGTTGAATTCCCACATTGGGTGGCCTCTATATTGAAGCGGCTGCACCCCCCGCATAATGCATGCGGCCATGACTCCAATCATGGTTAGTCCGGAATGAGCCAACAATCTTATCCGGCCCATCAAGTAAAGGACGTCTCTGTCGCTTTCTCTCTGAGAGCTCCGCGCACGCCAGCTCAAGCGTTTCTTTAATGGAGCACTGTTGAACTCAGGGAGACCGACCCGGATAGGGTCTGATAGCGGGATGTCATCTATATAAAACCATTCCGAGGTCCAGTCCTCAGATGCTTCCTTTGGGGTTCCGGATAGGTATCCGGTCCCAGCGATGCGCCATATTTCGGCTCCGCCCACTTGGTATATGGACCCCTTTTGAGAACGGGGCACCAGGCAGAATAACCTCTTCCACAGCGTGAAATGAGCCTCAACGCCTAAAAATAGCTCGCAAAGGGCGACGAAACCCGCAATATGCAGTACGGAGGCGGGCGTGAGATTGTGCAGCTGGATGCCGTAGAACTCCAGAAGCCCGCGGAGGAATGGATGGATTGGAAATCCCAGTCCCCTTATTAGATAGGGGACTAGGCACACTCGCTCTCCTTTAGAGGGATTGGGGGTGCTCTCTGCTTGCTCTCCACCGTTATAGGTGGCGAGTCCGGCTCGGACCGGGGCCATATAGGCCTGAGGGAGAAATCCCTTGGCCTGAAGCGACACTAGCTCGCTATGCGGGATGGAGCACCTCTCCCAGTCTCCAGGTTTAGGGCTGGAAGGGCGAGAGGAGGAGCTGGGACGGCTGGCCATGTTGGAATGGACCTTTGCTGAAAGCGCTCTAATGATAACTCGCGGAAAGGAGAGGATGTGGTTTGGGCCTAAATCCCCATCCCATTAAATAGGCGGCTCGTTTATACGGCTAGGGGTGTGGGTGTAAAAAATGCCCTAGCTTTTCGCATTTGTTTGACATGTGGAAGACGGCCATTATTGGGCGTGGAAGCCGAGGAGCACTACATTACAAAAATCGGACATTATCCCTACAGGTACACAAGATTTGGAGAAGAACCCGCCTTGCAATGCCGAACAATCTGCACGCCGGACTCGTCGTCATTGAAGGCTGGTTCGGGGGCTACTGAGGGAGTCTTGGATTAGGGGGTGTTCGGATAGCCGGACTATACCTTCAGCCGGACTCCTGGACTATGAAGATACAAGATTGAAGACTTCGTCCCGTGTCCGGATGGGACTTTCCTTGGCGTGCAAGGCAAGCTTGGCGATGCGGATATTCAAGATCTCCTACCATTGTAACCGACTCTATGTAACCCTAACCCTATCCGGTGTCTATATAAACCGGAGGGTTGTAGTCCGTAGGACAGAATCAACTCCATACACAACAATCATACCATAGGCTAGCTTCTAGGGTTTAGCCTCCTCGATCTCGTGGTAGATCCACTCTTGTACTACCCATATCATCAATATTAATCAAGCGGGACGTAGGGTTTTACCTCCATCAAGAGGGCCCGAACCTGGGTAAAACATCGTGTTCCCTGCCTCCTGTTACCATCCGGCCTAGACGCACAGTTCGGGACCCCCTACCCGAGATCCGCCGGTTTTGACACCGACAGCCGTTATGTGCAGGTGTCTGAAGCTCTGGTGGTTAGCCGGACTGATGGGGTTGCCAAACTAAAACAACGACTAGATGCGGCGGATGCCGACATCGAGCTTGTTAACAAGCGGCTTGACGAGGCACAGGGTAGGTGATATTTATAGTGAATGTCACATAGTAAGAGCAGCATGATGCCAGTATCTTTAATATGTTGTGACTGCAGATGGAGCTGCCACCGTGGAGGCCCTGCGGGCGGAGCTTGCCCGAGCCAAGGAGCAAGCAAGGAGTAGTAATGCGGCCGCTGTGAAGGTGGCCGAAGAGTTCAAAGCCGAGAAGGCCTCTCATAGCGAGAGCAAAGAGAAAATGGCCAAAATGATTGTGAAGTTAAAAGACACTTCCGGCCGCTGCCAGTTTCTTGAGGAAGAAAACCGGGCGAAGGCTACGGACCTTGAAAAGGCCACAATGGCGACCAAAGACACCCGCTCTGCAATGAGAGCGAAGAAGGAGGAATTGCGTGAAGCTGGGGACATTGTGGCTGGGAAGCCCTTTATGCTGCGGAGGAAGTTCGGCGATCCATGGTATGCCCCTCTGGATCGGCTGTGGAGTTCGGCCGACGCATATCTGGACTTAGCGGCGAGCGCTGCTGATGCGACCGAATACTTCCGAGATTAGACAAATCGTGAAGTGGACAACCTGTTCTGGTCGCAATTTAACATTCTAGAGCGTCCGCTTCCATTGACTGATCAGCTTGCCGAATGGGCTGAACTCAATAGATTGTCCGGACTCACCATGAGGTCTGTCGTGGATCATCTGTGGCCGGGAAGGCCAAAGCCGAATAGCTATTTTAGCTTGGTGCAACAGTTCCTTGGTGCGGTGCCACGCATTAATGCGATGAAGAGGTCGGCGTGCATAGAAGGCTCACGGATGGCCCTTTCCCGTGTCAAAACATACTGGGCGGAGATGGATGCCACCACTGTCGCGGAGCAGGGTTCGGCCATAGGCTGAGTGGCTGCCGAGCACTATTTTGAAGAAGTTCTATAGGGCGCTCGTACGATAGAGGCCCAGTGCTTGAAGAATTTTATGTTTGAGTGACATGTATTCCCATTGTAAAAACAACATTTTATTGAATTTATCAAGGCTATATTTATTCTTTTGCCCGAAAGTATTGTGATGCCTCCTGTGCGGCCGTTTATGTATACATGTATATAACCTGAAAGATTGCAGTCGTCGGCTTCAGCCCCCATGCATATAATGCGGGGGTGTTCGCAGAAGACGCGTATTCACACTTAATCCAACGTCTTGGTCCTAATAAGGAGGTGATAGCACAGTGAACTAGGCAACCGGACTATAATGCTTTAACACTTTCACTTAGCCATAGGAGTTTGACAGTGGGGCTACTATATAGCCCCTGGTGGCTCCGCACTCGTCCGGATTCGGGTGCGTATATGCCTGGCCGGGAAACGGCCCTTCATTAATGCGGAGGAATCTTGAAGATTCCAATAGGTCATCGATTGGTTGACCAGTCTCACGCTATATCATGACAGTCAGTTTTCGGCTTTCTCTACTGAGGTGCTCGTCTGGATGAACCAGGGCACAATCGCAGTAGTTCTCCTGGTGCCGCCTTAGCCGATAGAGCGGAACGTAAGGCAACAAAACACAAGAGTCGGGCAAACCCAACATTTGACCAAAGACATGATTCGGAGCTGATGCATATAAGGCCAAATTCGCGACGCTGAACACTCCCTAAGGTATTCGGTCTTTATGGTGTAAACCGGGTCTAAATGGTACCCTTTGTAATAAGCCCCTGGTGTCCAAGTACATGCATTATTCTGGCGTGGCCACATGCCAAGACGTCAGCATCCTTCTTGGTTGTACTTAGAATCCGAGGGATGTAAATCAACAAGAGAGAGTAAAAAAGGTTTACGCAGGGTCTTAATCTACAAAGAATCCTTGGAACAGGTCCCTGCTGCACGTCTACGCATGTGTCTCCATTGTGCCATATCCTGGACGGGTGTAACACGACGGTCATCTGAAAAAGAGAGGAACTTAATTGAAAAGTTGCCATGCAAAAGTTAAGTTATACTAAATAAACAATATATAGTTGAAAAAGAGTAAAGGTGAGCCTTTTTGCCACTTTTGCACACGCGTTGAGCCCCTTGTATTGTAATAGGGGTATAGCCATCAAACCTATATTAATTACATATAGCTGAGTCGAACTCGTCTAGCCGTGTCCGTGGTCTTAACGACCTGTCAAATGCTTGAGTTGGTGAGGCCGTTTAGTGTGCGGCGGCCAAGGCGGCCGCACCATCTTCGGCACGCAAGGAGCACTCAATATTTCCATTTACTATAATGATGCCGCGTGGACCGGGCATCTTGAGCTTGAGGGAAGCGTAATGCGGTATTGCATTAAAGCGAGCGAAAGCTTCGCGTCTGAGTAGTGCTTGATAGCCACTTTGGAACGGAGCGACGTGGAAAGTTAAATTTTCGATGCGGAAGTTGTTGGGGAAGCCGAATATAACCTCTAGTAGTAGGGAGCCCCTGCAGTGAGCCTCCGGGCCTGGCATTACTCCTTTAAAGGTAGCATTGCTGTAGCAAATTTTTGTTGGGTCTATCCCCATTTTGCGAACTATGTCCTGATATATCAGATTCAAAGTGCTACCGCCGTCCATCAGGACTCGGGTGAAGTGGTATCCATCAATTATTGGATCTAATACCAAGGCATCCCATCCTGCACGTCGGATACTTGCCGAGTAATCCCGATGGTCGAAGGTGATCGGTTGGGACGACCAGTGGCGGAGCTCCGTGGTGATAGGCCCTGGGGCATGTTCCTCTAAAGGTGCCGCTTTGTTTCTCCCTTTTATCACGTGTAACACGTTGACTGTTTTGACTTCTGGTGGGAATTTCTTCTGTTCCCCTGTGCTTTGCTTGCGAGGCTCGTCCTCGTCTTCACTTGGTGTATCCTGCCCCTTGTGTGCGACGTTGAGCTTGCCGGACTGTTTGAAGACCCAACATTCTCTGTGGGTATGATTTGCAAGTTTATCAGGGGTGCTATGGATCTGACATATTTGGTCCAAAATTTTGTTTAGGCTGGACAATTCGTCTCTATTGCCTTTGGAGGGCGGCTTCGGCTGCCCTGGCCGAGAGCTTCTAAATCTGGCGTTTACCGCCGTGCTCTTCGGGCTGTCTTCTTTATTCCGGCGCTTATTCTTGCTGCGTCGTGATTTCCCGTTTCCATCCCTGACTTCAGATGTTCTTGGGTCGCTGGTGCTGCATCGGGCTAACCAGCTATCCTTGCCCGTGCAAAAGTGGTTCATGAGGCTTGTTAATGCTGCCATTGTTCTCGGCTTTTCTTGACCGAGGTGTCTAGCAAGCCATTCGTCTCGAACGCTATGCTTGAAGGCTGCTAAGGCTTCGGCGTCCGGACAGTCAACTATTTGGTTCTTTTTAGTGAGGAACCTGTTCCAAAGTTTTCGGGATGACTCACCGGGCTGTTGAGTTATATGACTTAAATCGTCTGCATCCAGTGGTCGGACATATGTCCCTTGAAAATTTGCCCGAAAGGCGTCTTCGAGCTCTTCCCAGCTTCCGATGGAGTTTTCGGGGAGGCTTTTAATCCAGTGTCGAGCTGGCCCTTTGAGCTTGAGGGGTAAGTACTTGATGGCGTGGAGATCATCTCCTCGAGCCATATGGATATGGAGGATGTAGTCCTCAATCCAGACCCCAGGGTCTGTTGTTCCGTCGTACGCCTCTATGTTTACGGGTTTGAATCCCTCTGGAAATTCATGATCCAGCACCTCGTCGGTGAAACATAGAGGGTGTGTGGCACCCCCGTATTTGGGTGTACCGTGGTGTTCGGATGTTTGTTGTGTTGCATTGTATGTTGGAGCGCGCCTGCGTGGTCCATAGATGGATCTGGTTGCGCCGTCCTTTTGATGCGAGCCCTTACGCGGATCGCGTACTGGTTTATGTGCGGCGTCGATTGCCGCTTTATGTTGGCTATGAGGTCGTCTATCCGACCAGATGGCCGTTTTATTTTTTAATTGTGGAGGATCTAAGGCCTCCTCATCAAATTCAGGTAGCAACTTTTGCTTCAGATAGCTCTTGGTGTGGCGATTACTTCCGTATTTCGCTGCAGTGTTGAGTACTTCACTCCATTTGATTTTGAGTGTGTCTTATGCAGCCTTGAGCCTTTGCTTCTGTTTTTTCAGACTCCTCGTCGTGGCAACAAGCCTTTGGTGGGCATTATGTTGCTCCTGGCGCCTGTCCGGTGTGATGTCATCCGGACTGTTATCTTCGACGGGGTTGGGTTGTTCGGCTTGATTTTCTGTGTTGCCGTGGTCGGGCAATGGTTCACCCTGCTCTAACGCTGGGTCTATGTGATTGTTATTTCTGCCGAGGCGGGATTTGGAGCGGCGTTTACGCCGCAACTTTGACTGCTTCTCAAGGGAACAACCCTTCGCTGCGTCCTTCCGTTCCTCGTAGTTATTTTCTTTAGGTGTGTCCACCATGTATATGTCATATGATGAAGTGGGCGTCCAGTGCCCTATGGGCAGTGGTTCCTCTTTACCTCCCGCATCGTCGTCCATGCCGTCGATGCCTTCAGAGTCGAAGTCGAGCATGTCGGTTAAGTCATCGACAGTGGCTACTAAGTGGGTGGTGGGTGGGCGGCGAATTTCTTCGTCATCCGCATCCCAATCCTGCCGGACGTAGTTCGGCCAGGACTCTCCTGACAAGGAGAGAGACCTTAATGAGTTCAGTATGTCGCCAAAGGGCGAGTGCTGAAAAATATCCGTGGAGGTAAAGTCCATGATCGGCGCCCAATCAGATTCGACAGGAACAGGCACAGGCGGTTCGGAGTCCGTGTCCGGAGAAGGATCCGGCAGTTGGCAACACGGCTCTCATGAAGGGTAAGGTCGATATTCGGCTCGATCGTCGCAAAGGATACGGCCTCCATGGCGGGGTCTATCCACCCGTTCATGGATGGCGCAATTGGCTCCGAATTGAGGGTTCGGAGTGGCTGCCGGTGCGATCTCCTGAACACTGTCCGATGGTAGAGCTAAATCGTACTCATCGTGACCGTGTGGCGCACAAGGCAGGGGCTCGAATCCGTCGAAGATTAAGTCTCCACGGATATCGGTAGTGTAGTTTAAGCTTCCAAACCTGACCCGGTGGCCATGGGCGTAACTTTCGATCTGCTCCAGATGGCCAAGCGAGTTGGCCCGCAGTGCGAAGCCGCCGAACACAAAGATCTGTCCGGGGACAAAAGTCTCACCCTGGACTGCATCGCTATCGGTGATAGTAGGAGCCATCAAGCCTAACGGGGACGACACAAAGGAACTCTCAATGAAAGCACCAATGTCAGTGTCAAAACTGGCGGATCTCGGGTAGGTGGTCCCGAACTGTGCGTCTAAGGCGGATGGTAACAGGAGGCGGGAGACACGATGTTTTACCCAGGTTCGGGCCCTCTTGATGGAGGTATAACCCTATGTCCTTCTTGATTTATTCTTGATGATATGAGTATTACAAGAGTTGATCTACCACGAGATCGGAGAGGCTAAACCCTAGAAGCTAGCCTATGGTATGATTGTATGTTGTCCTACGGACTAAAACCCTCCGGTTTATATAGACACCGGAAGGGGCTAGGGTTACACAAGGTCGGTTACAAAGGAGGAGATATACATATCCGTATTGCCTAGCTTGCCTTCCATGCCAAGTAGAGTCCTGTCCGGACACGAGACAAAGTCTTCAATCTTGTATCTTCATAGTCCAACAGTCCGGCCAAAGGATATAGTCCGGCTGTCCGGAGACCCCCTAATCTAGGACTCCCTCAGACACCCAAAAAGAATTGAACAAGATTCACAAAGGAACAACATCACTACACCTATTCGTTCTAAAAAGGAAAAGGAAAAGGAAAAAGGAAAAGAAAAATGATAGGACTTCACATGCTCCTAGTGAACCTGAAATAGAGAAACCTCCTGACAATGATAATGAAACTTCTATCTCTGATGCTGAAACTCAGTCTGGTAATGAACGTGATAATGAAAAAGATAATGCTGATGTTCATGAAAATACTCAACCAAATAATAAAGAACCAAACAATGATGTTGAGATAGAACCACCTCTTGATCTTGATAACCCACAACCTAAGAATAAAAGGTATGATAAAAGAGACTTTGTTGCTAGAAAACACGGTAAAGAAAGAGAATTGTGGGTTCAAAAACCTATGCCTTTTCCACCTAAGTCAACTAAAAAGAATGATGATGAAGAATTTGAACGCTTTGCTGAAATGCTGGGGCCAGTCTTTTTGCGTACTCGCTTGACTGATATCTCGAAAATGCCTCTGTATGCCAAGTATATGAAAGACATCATCACTAATAAAAGAAAAATACCAGAAGCTGAAATCTCCACTATGCTTGCTAATTATACTTTTAAAGATGGGGTACCTAAAAAACTTGGAGATCCGGGAATACCAACTATACCTTGATCCATCAAAAAGAATTATGTGAAAACTGCTTTGTGTGATTTAGGAGCTGGTGTTAGCGTTATGCATTTCTCTTTATATAAAAGACTTGATTGGAATAAACTCACACCTACTGAAATATCTTTGCAAATGGCTGACAAATCAACTGCCATACCTATTGGTATTTGTGAGGATATGCCCGTTGTTGTTGCTAATGTTACTATTTTGACTGACTTTGTTATACTTGAGATGCCCGAGGACGACAACATGTCGATTATCCTTGGTAGACCCTTCTTGAATACTGTAGGGGCTATTATTGATTGCAATAAAAGCAAAGTCACTTTTCATATCAATGGTAATGAGCATATAGTGCACTTTCCAAAGAAACAATTCCAAGTGAATGGTATTAATGTTATTGAAAAATCTCCGACAATCACTATTGGAAGTTTTCAAATACCTCTACCTACTGTTAAAAAGAAATATGAAATGCTTATTGTTGGGGACATTCATATCCCCATTGAGGTAACTTAGTGATTTACGAAAGTTCTTCGGTTTCATGCTAATCGAAAGTGGTTGTTAATAAGACTTGATCAACCTTATTAATGGATCATTTTTGAGCGGTATGAAGTTGATGAATTTAGTAAGCACTACCTTCTGTCCCTAAATTTTTTTGTGTGTGTTTATTAGTTAAATAAAATAAAATGCCATGTTTTGTCTGTTTTCTGATTTCCCATGCAATAAAAAATAACCCAAAAATGAAACTTCTCATAATGCCCTGAAAAATTAATATGATTTTTTCTGAATATTTCTGAATTTATGGTGCAAATAACATCAGAGGGAGGTGCACCAGGTGGGCACAACCCACCTGGGCACGCCAGGACCCCCAGGCGCGCCCTGGTGGGTTATGGTCCCCACGTGGGCCCCCTCACTTATCTCTTTGCACCACTGTCGGTGTCGAAACTAGAGGATCTCGGGTAGGGGGTCCCGAACTATGCATCTAGGATCGATGGTAACAGGAGGCACGGGACACGATGTTTACCCAGGTTCGGGTCCTCTTGATGGAGGTAATACCCTACGTCCTGCTTGATTGATATTGATGATATGAGTATTACAAGAGTTGATATACCACGAGATCGTAGAGGCTAAACCCTAGAAGCTAGCCTATGGTATGATTGTTGTATCTCATCTATCGACTAGCCTGGTCTCGGTTTATATAATGCACCAGAGGCCTAGGATAACAAGAGTCCTAGCCGAATACGCCGGTGGGGAGGAGTCCTTGTCTTAATCACCAAGTCTTGTGGAATCTTCCATGTATAAGGCAACTGTCCGAACTGGCCCATGAGTATACGGCCATGGGGGTCCTCGGCCCAATCTAACAGATCGGGAGATGACGTGGTGAGTACCCCCTAGTCCAGGGCACCGCCAGTAGCCCCCTGAACCGGTCTTCAAGTTAGGGACGCTCCTCGATTCTTCCGAACTATTCTTCATCTTCGGTTGTCGGTCTTGAAAACTGGTTCAACAAATCTTCTCATCTTCGATCTTGAGGATCGCCGAAATCCATTCGACAAGTTTATACGTCGGGTATCCGAGGAGCCCCTTTAAGTTTCCAGCCGTTATCAATGCCTTGTTATTTTTATGCCACACCTCAGGTTTGAAGTTGTTCCCGGGAGGCAGTGTCCTCTTGCGTCCGACTTCTAACGCCAGACTGCATTCGAGGTATTTTTTGCAGCCGAGCACCAATGCCGGACTGCTTTCAAGCTCCAACACCGAAATGTATCTGAGCTCCAAAGCTGAAATATACCCGAGCTCCAACGCCGGACCGTGTCCAAGCTCCAACGCCGAACTATATCCGAGGTGTCATATCACCTGAGTTCAAAAAAGTTGAAGGAGTTTAGCCGAGCTTAATGTCGGAAATGCCCTCTATGGAGCCAGCCACTAGCGCCCGAGCATTATGCCGGACTGCTTCCAAGGTGGTGCCCCACCCCAACTGTGGGCCGATTTTCTGTCAATATTTTTGATTGGTGCAATTTATTCTCTGCCGAGATATATAGCCAGTAGCAAGGTGTGTATCGGTTTAAAACCCGAGATGCACCTGAAGGATGATGTAAGACTGCTGATCCTAGTAGCCACTGAGACTCAGGTTGATTTGCAAAATCGGCCTGAGGGTCAACTCCTAGCTCGGCAGAATACTTCGGGACACAAAAAGCGGCGTGCTCGGTCCTCGAGACTCAGGTTGGGTGCGGCCGACCAACCTGAGGATCAAAATCTCCTCGGCAACTGTATTGCACTTAAAATTTTCTACATTGGACAGGCAATGCAGTAGCCCCCGAGACACTGGTCGGGTGGCAACACCAGATCAGGGGATCGATGTGCCCCTTTAATATTTTTAAATAATAACCCGAAGCCCAGTAGCCCCCGAGCCTTAATGCGGGCACGGGTGGCTGAATTAAGGATCGATATCCATATTAAAATCACAAATTATGTGTAATAACTCTATGTATCCAAGTACTTTACGTCATTTAATGCTCGGATCCGCATTGTATAAAACTTTGTTGACCGACCATCGGCTTCCACCTCCTCGGCCAGTAGCCAAGGAGTGTTTTTCTTACTTTATAAAGCCTTTATGAGGGCAAAGATTTACGACAAACAAGGCAATCTGGCCATACGGTTTTATAAACAAATGTACGCAGAGAGATATGTTATATTATTGTTTAACATAAGAAATGTCTTCCAAAGAAAATAGTCCCGCTATCGATCCCTTTCTTTGGGTTGTCATGCTAAGCATGATCATGAAACCTCAGCTCTAATGTAAGAGCAAAATATTGAGGATTTTAGTTTGGGAGGCCAGTTACTAGCCCCCGGTAGTGTTCGGCGACAACCGAGGTCAAGCCGTAAACACTTCGGTCAATGTTATGAATGGCTCGTCATTTAATACAGTCATCGGATTGCTGACCAGTTTACTCTTATTGTGACAGTCAGTTTTCGGCTTTCTCCACTGAGGTGCTTAACCAAGTGAGCTGGAAGCACAATCGCAGTGGTTCTCCCTTTGCACACCTAGCCAAACAGAGCGGAACATAGGAGGCAAGCGCAGGAGCTGGGCAACCCAACTATTGACCAAAGACACAATTCGACACCGATGCATATATAGCAATATCCGAGAATGTTTTTGCCGAATCTCTAAAGGTGTCCGACATTGCACTGCGAGACTTGTGCTGAAAACACACAAATGGTTTAAAAGTGCCAAAAGCTTGAAAAAACGAAAAAAAAACGTCAGTAAAAACATGACGTACGAACAAGATCAAGTGTTCGGTGCCAATCCGAAAATTGGAAGAGAAAGAAAAAATTGTGCTTCTGTCGTGTTTTGACAACGACCAAGAAGAAAATACATTTACAGCTCATATATAAATTTTAAAAGCCCCCAAGTGACTTGGGTAAGAATTTTATGTATAATGATTGTATGTACCGAACTACTTGTATCATATTTGTGTTCACCGGAACTTTAAACGCGTCTTAACCGATCGTCGGCTTCTCCCTCTTCGGCCAAGGGCCAAAAAGTGTCATGTACTCCGCCTGTCGAGAGTATCGACGGTGTTTCCGATGACCAGGCAATTAGGCCATAAGGCTATAATAGACAAAGCGCGCTCAGGGAACTTATGCTATATTACTAACAAAGTGTAAGAAGCATCTTCGAAGAAAATAGTACCCCCACCGATACCTTTCTTCGGTCCTCATTATTACTATGAGACTTGTGCAATAGATTTTTTGTACTCATGAGTTCCGTTGTGTGCCGACCATGATTGAAAACAATAAGAGCGCTAGCTTTCGGCTTCACCCAGTCTGAGGTCAGAGCTCGGATGACCCGGTCGTGACAATAGCAGAGGTGCTCCCTTTACTCCCTAGCCAAACAATCGGGAATGTAGGGGTAAGCACAGGAGCCAGGCAACCCAGCTTGCAAATCGCTTATGTCAGTATGGTGCATATTGTGGCGTAATACACGAACAAGGAACGAAGTCGTACAAGTATAATCATATGCAATAGGAAAAGCTCCGTCAAGGGAGCCCCCAAATAAACGGGGTCTTTGAATTTGCATGTCACAAACAAAGTTTTGACAAGGAGATTTTTTACAAGCAACTTTTTTCCAAAAAATTATAATGCTTGGTCAAACCAAACACAAGTTAAAAATTAAAACTTTGAGCATGAAAGCGACTTAGCTGGTTAATGTGTTCGGCATTGATGACGCGGTCCGAGCTTGATGCGGGACAAGGTTCCATCCCCCAAGCCGGTCCCGAGGTGGCGGAGCGGAGAGCTCGACACGCCGAAGTGGTGACATAGCACGGTTAATGCAGGCTGGCATAGTGATGTCGAAGTCCCCGGCATGGGGTAATGAAGTGTTGACGAAGCCCCCCGTCTAGCCGAGGTGGCATGGTATGTTAGTACGCCGAGTTGACGATACTGCCCAACCCGGATCATTTTCCTGTGCACAAAAAATAGTGCAAACCGGAGATAATAATAATAATGATAATAAAAAAAATGTCGCATAATAAATAATTTATGCAAAGTTAGTAATAAAAGAAATATGGCCTGGTGCCGAAGTCAATGTCGATGCAGGCCGTCGACGTGATGCGGTAAAGGCATGGCAAAGCCTGAATTCACATGTCGGTCCGAGTTCCGGATGCGGCATTCACCGGACTATGTACGAAGACTGACCGAACCACTATGCGACCCTTGTTAATGCGGCCACCATTTGATAGACCTGTGTACATATGATGGACAAGCCAGAGTAATAATTCCTTGGGAAAAATGAACCCAAACAAGCAAAAAATACTGGGATTAATAGCACCTGGTTTATTTGTTGTAGCAATCCGAAGAAAGGTGATTCTGAAAATTGGGACTCGATCCGCACACCCATTGCCTGATGGTTGATAAAGCGACGGTATGGCGATGCTGGCAAAGGTTGGCTCGCCGAGGCAAAGCCCTCGGTCCAGCTAACATGACGGAGCTGGTCGGCTAGTGACGCCGAAGTCTCCGGAGTAGGTTGATGAAGAGAAGGCGAAGCCCCAGGTCCAGCCGAGATGTCGAAGCCTCGATGTCAGCCGATGAGTCGAAATAGATCGGCGTGATGGACACTAGCTTGAAGAAGCAATAGTGCAGCCCTCCCGATGAAGGTCGTGACGTGGCCGATGCCGGTTTGATGAAGTGACCATGCGGCGATGCCGGTATGCCCGCTCCGTGTAATCCGTGGGGCGGCGAAGTTGGTGATGATTTATCCTTCGCGATGCCGGACTCTTGTTCGGCTTGCCGAGATGATGACCCGAAGAAGTTGAGCTTGGCTCAACAAAGTGACGACGTGTCTAGCGCGGGTCGGCAGCTTTGGAGCAATATTGCCGGACTGGTTTGACACCAGCATGATGATGAAGATGACCTCATGGGAGGCTTAAAAATTTACGGGCACGTGTTTAAAAACAACGCACAATACCCTAGAAGAGAATTCCTCTAAAAAGGTTGTCCAATATCATGTTCATAAAGAAACATGAATTCGGGTCGGATGGGTATTCGCGCAAAAAACGGATCCGAAAATTGGTCCACTCATCGGAAGGTTCCCGGAGTTTGAACCCTCAGATCGAGCTGAAATTTGGAGGGGCGGTAGATATGGGAATTCCGCAGTAGATGAATGGTTGGATCTTCCAAAAGACCTCTGAGATGGGCTCTGGAGACTATGCCCTAAACTCGTCCAGATTCCTGTCCAGATTTGACAGGGCTCCGGTATATCGTAGATTGTTGGAGATTCCTCCATCGGAACTCGACGAAATTTTGCATGGCTGCTGTAGATGTAATTCTGCACTATTCCACCGAAGAAATCGTCAAACCGACGCTCGAGGAGGTGGTGACAGCAAATACAAATTCGCTATCCATAAAAACAGCACGGCCGCCCGAGGGCAATGTTGACGTTGAGCCCTCGAGCTCCATGGATGACTCCTCTATGATCATGATAGAGATCGGAGTTGATGTTGAAGAAGGCCCCCGTCCGAACATGATGATCGGAGATGGAGCACAGTCCTCGGTCAAGCCAAGGTGACCAGTCGAGCCGGCGATGAAGATGTCGGCATCGTAGTTGACCTGCGGGCGAGCCATTGATCCTTTTGCCGATCACACAGCGGAACTCTCAATGAAAGCACCAATGTCGGTGTCAAAACCGGCGGATCTCGGGTAGGGGGTCCCGAACTGTGCGTCTAGGATCGATGGTAACAGGAGGCAGGGGACACGATGTTTACCCAGGTTCGGGCCTTCTTGATGGAGGTAATACCCTACGTCCTACTTGATTGATGTTGATGATATGAGTATTACAAGAGTTGATCTACCACGAGATCGTAGAGGCTAAACCCTAGAAGCTAGCCTATGGTATGATTGTTGTATCTCATCTATCGACTAGCCTGGAATCGGTTTATATAATGCACCAGAGGCCTAGGATAACAAGAGTCCTAGCCAAATACGCCGGTGGGGAGGAGTCCTTGTCTTGATCACCAATTCTTGTGGAATCCTCCATGTTTGCGGCAATTGTCCGAACTGGCCCATGAGTATACGGCCATGGGGGTCCTCGGCCCAATCTAACAGACCAGGAGATGATGTGGTGAGTACCCCCTAGTCCAGGACACCGTCAACCACATCATCACCTATCTCCAAAAAAATCTCCATTGCTCTCTCTCCCATGTTCTTGCTCTCAAACCCGCGGATTTCAATCTCTTTGCTCGAAGCTCCGTTTTCGAAACTATTTTAGGGGATTGTTGCTTGGTATGTGACTCCACTTTTTGTCCAATTAGTTTTTATTTTAGTGGTTTATATTTTGAATAATTAGCTACTCTTGGTGCTGCTGTAGATGAGCTTGCATGTTGAATTGTTAGAGTTCTAAGTAGTTTGAATGATTGCTATGGCCTCTATGTATCCCTATGAGTAGTTGCTATCAATCTTATAAATTTTTGTGATAAATATTTTATCACTCAATTTTTTTAGAAAATTGTACGTGAACACGATGAACCTTTTTGGAAGAGTTCTTCGAGGAGGCGATCCTCGGGGGCATCTTCTAGTGAGAGCGTCGCTCACCAGTCATATGTTGAACCAAGTGAAAGTTCCACACGAGATGCCGCCACCAAAACATGCTTATGGACTTGCGATGAGTATATGATGTGTGTGGGCATTAAGGAGGAATTTGAGCAATATGTTCACAATGCCGGTCTCGGTCCCTGCATTTCAGATAAGTGCAAATAATTCCACATTCTTATTGAATTGTTTGTCAAAGGATTTAAATTCCATCCCCGTGAGTCTAGGGTGTCTTTTATGCTTTATGATAATCCTTTCACCATCTCACTAGAAAATTTTGCTTACAACTACAAACTCCCATTCTGGGGTTCGCTTGATGAACCGCCAAGGGCTGAGTCCCAATCATTCTTGACTAGTCTTTGTTAAGGTGAGACGAGCGGAGTGACACAAGGTAGAATAAAGAGCATTCATTTTCCTGCAATTCATTACTTTGCATTATTTAACGGGAAATGTATAGTAGGCAAGCAAGACTGTAGTACACTTTGTGCTCCAGACTTGAGCCTCATACGCACCGCTCTCACTGGTGAAAGGAGTTATAACCTTGGAGCAATTGTTGCACGCAGACTTCAACATAACGCTAACACTGGCTATTTCTATGGTGGAATATATGCCACGCGTTTAGCACGAGGGTTGGGTTTTGCACCTTTGCCCTTTCACCCTATACTGCCCACGCAGTATTCAGATTTTGACACTTTAAAAGATCATAAGATCCTTAAAGGAAAAAAATCATAGCTTCATTATAATCTGTTGTTTAACCAAACATGTATTGTGCACACATATTTGCATGTGCCTGCTCTTTTTGACTATCACAACAAAGGAAGATATTTTGTTCTTGAGAGCGAGGCCCGAGCTCACAATGCAACAGTGGAGGCTGCATGGCAGGCCAAGGCATCCGCACCGAGAGCCCATGAGCTACCACACCAACTACTACCCGGGCTTCTGATCGACTACCAAGTTAGGCCAAAAGCCTAAGCTTGGGGGAGTACGTGTTTGTCACCGACATTACATTCATGACCACTTATTCCAGTTGTCGGTGTTCACACTTTTTCATTGTATCAACCATGTTTAGCTTTATTTTTCTTGCTTTCTTCTTGTGTGTTTGAAAAACTTTAGAAACCCCAACAAAATTAGTTGTAGTTAGCTTACTTTCTATGCATGCTTAGCTGTAATATTAAAAAGAAAACCCAAAAACATTTCCTTGTTCTTCTTTTACTTGTTGGGAGCTTTTCCGTGTAAATAGTTCTTCTCGTTTTTGCTTTTTCCTTTTATTTGCTTGTTTAAGAAAACCAAAAACTCCAAAAATATTTCAGTGTGTTTCTCTGAATTTCTTTTCTTTTTATTCGAGTTGAACCAAGGAGAAGACCACGATGAAAATGTTGAGTGGCTCTCATATGAATAACTGTTGAACTAATAAAGAGCCCATTTTACCTTGTCTTCTCCCGTTGAATAAAATGTTTGCAGATTCCAGCTTAATCCATGGCACTCTTGCACTATTATTATTTTCATATCATTCGGTCGTGCAAGTGAAAGGCAATAATGACGATATTCGATGAACTGGCTGTGGCAGAGAGAAACTGGTATGAACTCGACTTTTTTTGTCTGTGTAAATATGTTTAACCTAGTATCCATGATTCAGCCCGTTATGATTAAACATGTTTTCTATGACAATTAGAGATTATAGTTTCTCATGCCATGCATAAGTAGCTGGAAGTGGATAATGATTTAACTTGGATATCAACATTACGTTAAAATGATTGTGATGTAGTATGATGATATGGTATCCTCCTATGAATGTTCGAGTGGCTTGACTTGGCACATCTTCATGCATGTAGTTGAATCAAAACCAACATAGCCTCTATGATATTTATGTTCATGGTGTTCATATCCTACTCATGCTAGTGTCCAATGTTACTTATGCATAATGCATGTTCATGATTGTTGTTTCTCTCTAGCTGGCCGCTTCTCAATCTAATTGCTAGCCTTCACTTGTACTAAGTGGGAACTCTGCTTGTACATCAAAAACCTTGAACCCAAAGTTATTCCAGATGAGCCCACCATACCTACCTATATGCGGTATTACCCTGCCGTCCTAAGTAAATTTGCATGTGCCACCTCTAAAAACTTTGAATAAATACCCTTTTGTGTGCTTGGTCGTTCATGGAATGACAGGAGATGGTCGGTATCTTCCATGCTAAGAGGGTTATTCTTAGGTCGAGTGTTTAATCACTTGCCATTGCACGAGAAAAGGGTGGTAATAGGGATGCCCAGTCCCAAGTTGCAAACATAAAATCTTACAAATAATCAAACAAAAACTCCCAATGGAGTCAAAACCTTTACTTTTAATCGCTTGGGAACTGCCACTAGCGTGCTTAGCATGGAAGATATTGATAACTGATAGTCGTGAAGTAAATGAGAAGGGTGCATGTATCAAAATTTCATTTACCTCTGTTTTAAAAACTTGAGCTCTGGCACCTCTGCAAATCACTGCTTCCCTCTGCAAAGGACTATCTATTTACTTTTATGTCGTGTCATCACCTTCTAAAACAAGCGCCGGAACCTGAGAGCACTGTCGTCATGACTTATGCATTATGTGCAGCTAATGTTTGGTGCATCATGACTCGATCTTTTCTACCATGAATTACAATGTTTAGTCGCTGCTTGAACTTTGGAGGTGCTCCGCATTTATGTTTTGCGGTCTCAGAAAGGGCTAGCGAGATACAACTATTGTCATATTATATCATGGTTGTTTTGACAACGTGTTGCTGCTTGAGATATCTTATTATTGCTCGCTAGCTGATTGTGTCATTGATATGAGTTAATATAATCTTTAAGAGTTATTGTCGCGTGGTTAGTTATAATGTTGGCTGAAAACCTGGGTGTTGTTTAAGCTTATTTATGCAAACAAGAGCAAAAGAGTTCGTAAAAGTTTTCTTTTTCACTTTCAGTTTATCAATTGAATTGCTTGAGGACAAGCAAAGGTTTAAGCTTGGGGGAGTTGATACGTCTCCAACGTATCTACTTTTCCTATTGTTTTGGACTCTAATTTGCATGATTTGAATGAAACTAACCCCGGACTGACATTGTTTTCAGCAGAACTACCATGGTGTTGTTTTTGCATAGAAATAAAAGTTCTCGGAATGGAACGAAACTTTGTGAGGAATTTTTATACAATAAACAAGAATTTCTGGAGCCAAGACCTACTGGAGAGGGGCACCTAGGTGGGCACAACCCACCAGGGCGCGCCCCCTCTCCTGGCGCGCCCAGGTGGGTTGTCCCCACCTGGTGGCCCTGCAGACCCTGAAACCGACGCTATAAAATCCTATTTTTCCAGAAAAAAATCAGGGAGAAAGAATTATCGCAATCCACGAGACGGAGCCGTCGTCACCTCCTGTTCTTCATCGGGAGGCCAGATCTGGAGTCCGTTTGGGGCTCCGGAGAGGGGGATCTTCATTCTTCGTCATCACCAACCCTTCTCCATCGCCAATTCCATGATGCTCCCCACCGGGAGTGAGTAATTCCTTCGTAGGCTCGCTGGTCGGTGAGGAGTTGGATGAGATTCATCATGTAATACAATTAGTTTTGTTAGGGCTTGATCCCTAGTATCCACTATGTTCTCAGATTGATGTTGCTATGACTTTGCCATGCTAAATGCTTGTCACTTTGGGCCCGGGTGCCATGATTTCAGATCTGAACCATTTATGTTATCACCATTATATCCATGTTCTAGATCTGATCTTGCAAGTTATAGTCACCTACTATGTGTTATGATCCGGCAACCCCGGAGTGACAATAGTCGGGAGCGCTCCCAGTGATGACCATAGTTTGAGGAGTTCATGTATTCACCGTGTGTTAATGATTTGTTTTGGTTATCTATTAAAAGGAGGCCTTAATATCCCTTAGTTTTCAATAGGACCCCGCTGCCACGGGAGGGTAGGACAAAAGATGCCATGCAAGTTCTTTCCATAAGCACGTATGACTATTTACGGAATACATGCCTACATTATATTGATGAACTAGAGCTAGTGCTGTATCGCCCTAGGTTATAACTGTCTCATGATGAAAATCATCCAACAAGTCAGCGATCCAATGCCTACGAATTTGTCCTATATTGTTTTTGCTAAGTTACTACTACTATCATCACCATTACACTTGCTACAAAATTACTGCTATCACTGCTACCATTAGCTTTACTGCTACTACTATTATCAAAACTATCATACTAGTTTGCTACTGATCACTTTGCTACACATAATTAATCTCCAGGTGTGGTTGAATTGACAATTCAGCTGCTAATACCTTCAAATATTCTTTGGCTCCCCTTGTGTCAAATCTATAAATTTGGGTTGAATACTCTACCCTCGAAAACTGTTGCGATCCCCTATACTTGTGGGTTATCATGGCGTACCACAAAATAGAGGAAACGAACTTCTCTTCGACCTCCTACGGTCAAAATGGGGTCCTATTGATCGGGAGGGGTGTGGGGTACCGCAAAACGGAGGAAACGGACTTGTGTTGGAGCGCTATGGTCGAAACAGGGGTCCTGTTCATTGGGAGGGGTGTGGCATACCGCAAAACGGGACTCCACGGGCTACTGTTCATCTCCACTGTCGACCTCCTCCAGCCTCCACCTGCGACTGTTCATCCACGACGTCTCCCTCCTGCCTCCACCAGCTATTGTTCATCCACGGGCTCCTGTTCATCCAGCCTCCACCGCTCCTCCATCAGCTACTATTCAACCAGCCCTCTCCATGGGGTCTATTTAACCAACCCTCCATGGGTTACTATTCATCCAGCCCTCCACCGGCTACTGTTCAACCAGCCCTCCATGGGGTCCTGTTCATCCACCCCCAACCGGCTCGATCGATCGGTGTCTTGTTCATCCAGCGGCAACGCCCTCTACTACCACGGGGTCCTGTTCATCCAACCCCCACGTGGAACTGTTCATCCAACCCCCCAACAACGCTCACTGTTCATCAAGAGGTAGCGGGTTCGATCAGCTTCAGTTAGCAGCAGTAGTGAAGGAATCGCTCGATCGGGTTAAGTTAACAGCCAGGGATCGATCGATCGCTCAGGTTCAGTAACGCGTAGCCTGTAGTGCAATCGCTCAGGTTCAGTAGGCGAACGCCTCTCTCAGGTTCAGTTAGAGCCCAACGCCTCGCGCCCACGCGAGTACGTGTATGAGAGAAACGCGCATCGCTCGGCCCCGACCACCCATTATAACCGGGAACTCCCTGATATTTTCCTCGCCCTTGCTTCTACCACAGTTTTTTCCGTTCATGGAAGGCCCAAAGAATGTCTTGCAGCTGCGTTTTTGGCCTGCCCAAGACGAAAAGCCCATTTTCTATCATGATTTTTTGTCATAGAAGTAGGAGCCCACCAGATCTATGATGATACCGGGTTTTGTCACAATTATTGTCATAGAAGTGTCATAAGCATGACATAAAAAATCCGTTCGGCCCAAAATGTCACGGATGTGTCTTTTTTGTAGTGTGTTAACATCGGCAACAGTCTTGTTTTCCTTCCAACACAAAACTTGTTCTTGTTTTCTGTTGAACCATGAGTTCTTTACTATCCAACTTATGTGATGTTCTGCCTTGGAGTATTACCATCTTTTATGTCAAGAATGTTGTGAGAATTTCACCATCTATTAAGAATTCTTGGTATAGTGATACTTCCCACCATCACCATTCTCTCTTGGTCCCAGTGTTGATTCTAACTGGGATACCAACAAGTGAATGGTGCTGGTTGGATCCTGCACTTCTAGCAACCGTATTGCTTTGAAGTTAATGATCGACAGTTCATTCTTAGCCTATCAGTTATTGAATCTCCATTCTAAAAACTGATCAGGCTACCTATGCCCATATTTCGGGCGCACCTTTCAACCAATGTTTAATTGTGTATGTTTTCCTCGAGCATACATCATTAAGTCATTTGATTTAACAAATGTTTTCTCCTTGTTCAGATGATTGTGGGAATCCATCTTTTTGGAAACCTCGAGGAATTGTCGATGAGTCCATCAGCCACCTGCTCATCCTCTCCTTGGTTTAATGATGAACTCTTGTTTCGGAACTCGCTTCCATAGTTCATTTCCCAAGAATCTTGCGATATCATCTCGTCTACTTTTGTTACACCTTTTCTTCTTAGGCATCCTAAGTCTGAGGTATGTTGACACCAATCGGATATGAATCTCAGTCAGATATGGTGGTTGGAACATATTTCCAAGAGTTATGATGTTGGTCTTTATATGTCCTGGTAAGGTGATCTCATGCCTAGCACACCTGGCCGGAGGACCTATTGTTATAGTTTCCTTATTAGCAAGGTTATTGTCGGTGTCAAAACCAGCGGAACTCGGGTAGGGGTCCCGAACTGTGCTGTCGGCGTTCTGGGAACGGGGGTCCCCAGACATGCCTGCCTGCGGTGTGGCTCGAATGGGGGCCCAACATGGCCCATCTTCGTCAAGCACAAGACTCAAGACCCTCGCGAGGGGCCGAGCCTCGCGAGGCGGACGACACGGCGCATCCTCGGGTGCAGCCTCCTTAGGCTGGCTCACGAGGAGGCGGAGATATCAAGGCGGGGTGCCTCGCGAGGTGCTCGTGACGCAAGCCATGACGATCGAGGGCACTAGGCGGGTGCCAGTGCGCGCAGCATCCTTCTTTCCTCTTTGGTGCAAAGGGGGCAAGTGCAGCCATGGAGTACCGAGGCATCAGGCAAAGGTTGCCGTTTCGGTGCAACAAGACCAGGACCAAGCGGACTACGAGATGGAGGTCACCATGGAGCCCAGCACGGCGTCACCGCAGAGTCTTTCGCAGGCGAAGACCACCTTTAGTCAGGATAGATGTACTTGTTGTCCCCCTTCAAATTAGCCCGCCATTGTTGGCTCCCTTCCCGCTCGATATTTGGGAAGAGGACCAGGGCTCCTATAAATAGGACCAGCCACCCACATAGCAAGGGGGTTGGTTGGTTCGGTAGGGTTCGGTTCGAGCAGTTAGCGGATCGAAGATCAGAAATCAGAGAGAAAGAGAGAGAGAGAAGGGCAACTGAACTCCTCCTAGCAGTTCATCGCCCCAGCCAAGAACAGACCCCCGCGAGGCTGTTCTTCCATGTATTGTTCATCATCACCAGCCCCAAGAGGCAATCCATCCACCACACACTGGAGTAGGGTATTACACCACAATGGTGGCCCGAACCAGTATAACTCTTGTGTCTCTTGTGTGATCCTTTTAGTAGTTTAGATCTTTGTGAGGCGGGGAGGTTGAGGACGTGATCTCCGCGCGCACCCCAGTGTTCGAACCTTAAGGGTCTGCCGGAACCCGAGATCCGACATTTGGCGCGCCAGGTAGGGGTGCGCCGGAATTCATCTTCCACCGATCCGTTCTCCTCCGACCGTCGCATCCATGTCTGACGCTCGTCGGGCCCGCGCTGAGCGCCGGGCCGCCATCGCTTCTCGCGTCGCCCAGACGGCCCCCATCGGTGGGCGTCCTCATCGTTCCCCGTCGCCCGCCGTCAACGCCGCCACCAGCCCGGCGGGGGGCGAGGAGCAGGCATCGTCTCAGGACCCGTCCGTGCGGCAAGACGGCCGCACCGCTACTCCATCACTCGCTCCAGTCGGTTCTTCGTCCCGCGCGCTCCGCGCACCCTTGGAGGCTCGAGCTGCGCTCCTAGCGGCAAACGAGCTCCTGCGCTACCGCCCTGTCGACGACGTCTACGAAGAGTGGCTCGACCACGTCGCCGAGCTTGTCCGCGCCGCAGGGGGCTCTTCCGCGCCGTCCGTCCCTCTGCGCCACACTCCGCCCTGCGCGGGCAATGAAGCTCCAGAGGCGCACCAGCCGCCTCCCCTCCAAGAAGATGCCATGGCTCCAAGGCGCTTGGCCCCTGGGCGGAACCCGCTCCGTCAGGCGTCAGTGCAGCGAGAGCGGAGCTGCCAAGAAGTTCCTCGCCCGCATGGGGCTGCCAGGGCGCTCCCTGCTCCGGCGCGCCGAGACCCCGCCCTGCTCCTAGCTGCAGCGCGTGGGGACCCTCAAGACCAAGCTCTCCACCAACCGAGGCCTTTTGTGGCCACCGTGGGCTGCCACGCCTACACCACTGAGCTGCGCAGCGTCGCGTGGCCCGGCAAGTTCAAGCCCGACCTGCCTCCTCGCTACGACGGCACAACCGATCCCGCAGAGTTCCTCCAGCTCTACGAGCTGGGCAACGAGGCTGCCGGCGGGGATGAAAAGGTCATGGCGAACTGGTTCCCCATGGCGCTCAAGGAAGGAGCTCGAATCTGGCTCCTGGGACCAGATGCGCGCCCGCTTCATCGCCAACTTCCAAGGTACTCGCAACCGGCCGCCCACCGTGAGCGACATGCGCCGCATCAAGCAACAACCCGGAGAGACCCTGCAAAAGTACATCCAGCGCTTCAACAGCGCACGCCTCAAGATCCCCAAGGTGTCCGAGGAGGCCATCATCTCTGCCTTCTCCGACGGCGTGCGCGACGTCAAGATGAAGGAGGAGCTGGCGATGCACGAAGACCTCTGCACCTCCCTGGAGCTGTTCAACTTGGCGAACAAGTGCGCCAGGGATGAGGAGGGACGTCTCTCCCTCCTCGAGCTGCCTGCCGCGGACCCAGAAGAGAAGAAGCCCAAAGCCAAGGACGTGAAGCGCAAGGGGGCTGCCATACTCGCGGCAGAACCAGACACAAAGCGGGGCAAGGATCTGCCCGAACCCTCCAAAGGCAGCCGGTACTGCGTGTACCACGACCTCCACACCCACAACACCAACGAATGTCAAGAGCTCCGCGCCGTGCGAGAAGGAAGGATCGGCCGTCGCCCTGACCGTGCTGACCGGGGCTACGGCCGAGGAGGAGGGAGAAACCCAGGACGCTGGGAAGACCGCGGCCCATGCCAGGGGTGGCGCGACCAGCCTCGCGAAGACCGCTGGCGGGACCTGCCTCGCGAGGGAGACTGGAGGGATCAGCCCCGTGAGGACCGCCCTCACGTCAACGCAGGCCTACCTCCTCTGCCGCCTCCACCAAGAAGGAACGAAGACCGCCATCAAGACGAGGGGGCTGGGGGCTTCCAGGAGCCGCGCGCAATCGCATGCATCCTGGGCGGAGCTCAAGCCCCAGCCTCTCAACGTATCTTCAAGCAGTTTGCCCGTGAGGTGAATGCAGTTCTCCCCAAGCTCGAAGCAACACGCACCCTTAGGTGGTCGGCGTGCCCCATCACGTTCAGCTCGGCAGACCAGCTCAAGTGCGCGGCCACGGCAGGAGTCCTCCCGATGCTCTGCTCCCTAGTCATCAGCAACGTGCTGGTCACCAAGACCCTCATCGATGGCGGGGCAGGGCTCAATGTCTTGTCCGTGGAAACATTCAACAACCTCCAAGTGCCCTATGACCAGCTTCAGTCAACCAAGCCTTTCTTCGGGATCACCGACGGTTCCATAGTCCCGATCGGGCAGGTCCGCCTCCTTGTCACCTTCGGGGCCCGCAGCAACTACCGCACCGAGCTCATCGACTTCG
This sequence comes from Triticum monococcum, assembly GCA_034509565.1. Classification (NCBI taxonomy): domain Eukaryota; kingdom Viridiplantae; phylum Streptophyta; class Magnoliopsida; order Poales; family Poaceae; genus Triticum; species Triticum monococcum. The sequence continues at coordinate 491,175,105 of CM067846.1, forward strand.
ACGTCGCCCACATCCGCCTGCCGTACAACGCCATCCTCGGGTACCCAGCGCTGGCCAAGTTCATGGTTGCGACTCACCACGGCTACAACATCCTCAAGATGCCAGGAAGTGGCAGCGTCATCACGGTGCCCTGTGAAGAAAAGGATGCAGTGTGTTCCCTGGAGCGAGCCTATCAGGCCGCGTCGCTAGAAGACCCAGATCGCGGAAGCAGGAGGCTTCCTGAGACCACCCCCAAGAAGAAGAAGACATCGTCAGGCTCGGCCCCTCAGGAGGCAGGCCCCTCAGGGCCCACGTCTGCCCAGGGGGACCCTCCTTCCATTGCATAGGAAAGCACGCCCGGCGCCCTCCTCAGGCAGGGCTCGGGGGCTCTCATCTGGAGGGCCCCCGACCTAGCCAGGGTCACCAGGGAGGTGCTTGGGCACCATGTGGAGGCGTGCTTCGCGGCACATTTCCCCCGGGAAGGAGCCGAGCAAGGAAGGCCAGACCAGCAGGAGTTCATTGACAAGGCCATTCAAGAACTACAGGATACAAGGATCATGAGAGGTTGCCGCCGCCTGCCAGCCGTGGCCCCGCATCCAGGCGAGGATGGTGGGCTGCGCGTCTGCGTCGATGTACCAGGGCTCAATCAGATCGCCACGACGGAGCGCCTCTGGCCCTCGCAAGTGGGGCGCTGCGGAGGTCCACCCCACAGCTATGTTCGCATGCCTCACGGCCTGCCGAGCATGGCTGCGGCGTACCAGCGCCTCATGAGGGGTATCATGGAGACTCAGGAAGACAGGCGTTCCGCGGCCTTGGCGGAGATGGAGGCAGCTCGCGAGGAGTCAACAGCGCCTCCGGAGCCTCCCGAGGCCCCGGGGCCTGGGGGCTCGTGAGGTTCGGCTTCTGCAGCCCGTCAAGTCTGCTGCACCAACGCCACTACGCTGACGACATCCCCAGGTGACATCTTTCAAGTTCCGTTCTCAGCTGGGAGCGCCCTCCCAGGGTTGCATCACTCCCAGGCCGCATGGGTCCGTCCCCGCGGCATGTATCTGCATTTACCTTTCAATCATTAGTTTGCCTTGTTGGGGGCGCCCCTCGGGCTGCATCATCCCCAAGCCGCTCGGGCTAGACCCAGCGGCATGTATCCCCCTAGCGCTTATTTCCAACTATGCATTTGCCTATCACACTTGATTGCATGATGCCCGCCCGCGGCATCCCTTCTTCTCCATGTCGACTACTTGCACGTTAAAGGGGGGGTGCTTGAGCATCGCGACTCAGGGCTCTTACTGGCTCTCCAGCCCTCACCCTCTGGCCTTGTCCATGGCATCGTGACCTGGCATACCAGCGATGGCTGAGACAAGCTCGAGGGCCGGGACCCGAGGACGTAGAGTACCGGCATCTAACCAAATTTTGCAGGGACACATCTCAAGATACGGCCCAGTGCCAGGCGCAACCCGCCTAGGGGTAGGGCCTCGTGAGCCCCGCACTGGCTCACGGGTGCCCAGGTACACCTCACCTACTCCAACCAGCAAGCTCTCGAGTGACTAGCGATCGACTAATGGCCGCCACGGCAACACCATCTTCTTTCTGTGATGACTCTGCAGGATCCTTGGAGGGAACTGCGCTAGCCAAGGCCCTCACGAGGTTCCCTTCACCCTCGCCCGCGCGAACCGCTTGCGCGTTAAAGGGGGGTGCCTGAGCATCGCGACTCGGGGCTCCTACTGGCTCTTCAGCCCTCACCCTCTGGCCTTGTCCACGGCATCGCGACCTGGCATACCAGCGATGGCTGAGACAAGCTCGAGGGCCGGGATCCGAGGATGTAGAGCAGAAAGGGGAGCAGAGGCGAGGGGGAAGGGGCTCGCGAGGACCTTGCCGAGCGACTCTGCTCCTACCGATGCGCGAACCCGACGGCGCACCAGGGATAATCCCCAATCCTCAAGATAAGTCACCTCCCACAGCGCTGGCCACCGTGGCACTACCCCCGCACCTAAGGCAATTCCGTACTAGCGACGCTGCTTCCCTTTCTCACCAAGCAACGACTGCTTGGGTGCCAAGGGGGACCTCCTGAGCATCGCGACTCAGGGGCTCTTACCGGACCCCGGGTCGCTCACCTCCTGGCCTTGACCACGGCATCGCGACCTGGCATACCAGCGACGGCTGACGCCGCCTTGGACTGGGACCTGTCGGCATAGAGCACCAAGCCCTCGCGAGGTTCGAAAGGAAAAACTAAGCTATGACGGAATCGGCAACTCACACAAATCCATAGCAAAGGTCATATATTAACAAACGGGACTACAGACACCTTACAAGCCCCCGTGGGGCGCATTTTGATTCCTCACAGGGAACGGATCCTAAGGAGTGCTAACTACACGGGCTCCAGCAGAAGATGCCATCATCAACAGTGGGCCGTCAAGCACCGGCACCAACCACATCCAGATCAGGGTCGGCGGCGGCCTGACGAGCCCGCCCTGCTCTGGGAGCGGCGCTGGCTCGGGGGCTCGTAGCTGTCGTCGCTCATCTCCGGAGTCACGAAGATCTCGCTGGAGTCACTGGACCCCCCAGCGCCTTCACCAAGGGAGCGGTCGACGGGCCTGGCCCTCTCCAGGGCAAGGTCCTGGCCGCCTCTCCCGCGGCAACACTCCAGCCGGCGCCCGATCGCGTCGAAGACCTTGAGGAACATCACTGCAGCGCCATCATACTCCAGGTGGACCGCGAAGACGCCCCTCACCTTGTAGACCCGGGCGATTTCTCTCCAGCCGCGGGACAAGTAGACCTCGCCCGGGGCGGCGACCATGACCTCAGCCTCGGTCGCGAGGGTGCTGCAGCCGGCGTGCTGCAGCCAGAGCTCCAGAGGCCCTCCTAGAGGGACGACGGAGGTGAAGAAGGGAGGCAGACGGATCCAGGATTGAAGAGGAACGACGACGTGGAGCACGAACTCATGGGAGGAGCCCTCGGCGTGGACTCCGGGAGGAAAAACCCACGCCTTCGTGACCCGACGACGCCTACGACGGCGCCGGCCGTGGAGATCAGCATCAACACCCTCGGCGGGGGCGTACAGAGGAAGCGGGGACCCCGGCGGAGCCCGCTCGCACCGGGGCCTCGGCTCCACCTGCCGATCTTCCTCGCCCCGGCTGCAAATGGCGAGCCATTTCTTCGGCGGGAGCGGGTCTGGCCCCTCTCGGGGAGCTTTTCCCTTCTCCGCTGTGGAGAACCGGCGGATCGGAGCCATCACACCAAGACGGAGATAGGATCGGGAAGAAGGAGAAGCCAGGAAGAGATGGATTGGAAGGGCATGCGCGGTGCCGTACTTATAGCCGGCGAAGGCCAACCGCCGGCCTCCACGATCACAGGTAATCATGACATGATTTGCATGCAGGGACTTGTCCACCTCGTGCGGTCACCAAGGCGTCGTGGGGAAGTGGAGTCGCCCACGTCCTATCAACCGCCACGCGGCGCCCAAGGCCGCAGGCTGTTAGGGCCTGCGGCGCTTCGCCCTTGCCCTTTCGCCTCTCAGCACGGCCAAGCCCATGCGCGCCACGGGCCCGGGGGCTACTGTCGGCGTTCTAGGAACAGGGGTCCCCAGACTTGCCTGCCTGCGGTGTGGCTCGAATGGGGGCCCAACATGGCCCATCTTCATCAAGCACAAGACTCAAGACCCTCGCGAGGGGCCGAGCCTCGCGAGGCGGATGACACGGTGCATCCTCGGGCGCAGCCTCCTCAGGCTGGCTCGCGAGGAGGCGGAGATATCAAGGCGGGGTGCCTCGCGAGGTGCCCGTGATGCAAGCCATGACGATCGAGGGCATTAGGCGGGTGCCAGCGCGCGCAGCGTCCTTCTTTTCTCTTTGGTGCAAAGGGGGCAAGCGCAGCCGCGGAGTACCGAGGCATCAGGCAAAGGTTGCCGTTTCGGTGCAACAAGACTAGGACCAAGCGGACTACGAGACGGAGGTCACCATGGAGCCCAGCACGGCGTCACCGCAGAGTCTTTCGCAGGCGAAGACCACCTTTAGTCAGGATAGATGTACTTGCTGTCCCCCTTCAAATTAGCCCACCATTGTTGGCTCCCTTCCCGCTCGATATTTGGGAAGAGGACCAGGGCTCCTATAAATAGGACCAGCCACCCACATAGCAAGGGGGTTGGTTGGTTCGGTAGGGTTCGGTTCGAGCAGTTAGCGGATCAAAGATCGGAAATCAGAGAGAAAGAGAGAGAGAGAGAAGGGCGACTGAACTCCTCCTAGCAGTTCATCGCCCCAGCCAAGAACAGACCCTCGCGAGGTTGTTCTTCCCTGTATTGTTCATCATCACCAGCCCCAAGAGGCAATCCATCCACGACACACTGGAGTAGGGTATTACACCACAATGGTGGCCCGAACCAGTATAACTCTTGTGTCTCTTGTGTGATCCTTTTAGTAGTTTAGATCTTTGTGAGGCGGGGAGGTTGAGGACGTGATCTCCGCGCGCACCCCAGTGTTCGAACCTTAAGGGTCTGCCGGAACCCGAGATCCGACATGTGCGTCTAGGCCGGATGGTAACAGGAGGCAAGGGACACGAAGTTTTACCCAGGTTTGGGCCCTCTTGATGGAGGTAAAACCCTACGTCCTGCTTGATTAATATTGATGATATGGGTGTTACAAGAGTAGATCTACCACGAGATCAGAGAGGCTAAACCCTAGAAGCTAGCCTACGGTATGATTGTATGTTGTGATTGTTGTCCTACGGACTAAAACCCTTCGGTTTATATAGACACCGGAGAGGGTTAGGGTTACACAAGGTCGGTTACAAAGGAGGAGATATCCATATACGTATTGCCTAGCTTGCCTTCCACGCCAGGTAGAGTCCCATCCGGACACGAGACGAAGTCTTCAATCTTGTATCTTCATAGTCTAACAGTCCGGCCAATGGAGATAGTCTGGCTGTCCGGAGACCCCCAAATCCAGGACTCCCTTAGTAGCCCCTGAACCAGGCTTCAATGATGATGAGTCCAGCGCGTAGTTGTCTTCGGCATTGCAAGGCGGGTTCCTTCTCCGAATACATCACAGAAGAATTTGAATACGAGGATAGTGTCCGACCCTACAAAATAAGTTCCACATTCCACCATAGAGAGAATAATGTTTTCGCAGATCTAATTCGCTAGCTTGTTTTGGCAACATGACGTTACGTCATGGCCCGCTGATTATTCGAACCGTTTCTTTTAACCAGCCCCGCACATAACGCAAGGCAGCTTTTCGACACGTCTTGTCAAAGCAGAGATCGTGTCCCCTTATTATGGGATTCTCATCAATATGGGCGTGGGTAACCCAACCGTGCCATCAATTATGGCGCTTGGGGGATAAGCGAGTTTTACCAGGAAAGTGGGGACGCTTAGTTTTGTCCGCCCATATAAAGGGATAAGGATTCACCTTTCTATCCATGCCTTCTTCCTCCTCTGCTCATCCGCTCCTGCACACTCGAGCTCTAGCACCCAAGTCCTCACTTCCATCTCAACCTTCTCCAACCATGTCCAGAGCGGGAGGCAAGTGGATGGTCTCCTCCTCCATGGAGGGAGACATCAAGAAACTGAGGAGAGCCGGATACCTACCCAACGACATCGCGCATCGGCTCCCAGATGAGGGGCAGCTCATCCCCAACCCCAGGCCCCATGAGAGGGTGGTATTCCTCACCCATTTCCTCCGTGGACTGGGATTCCCTCTCCATCCCTTCGTCCCGGGGCTCATGTTTTATTACGGCCTGGATTTCCACGATCTAGCCCCGAACTTCATCCTCAACATCTCGGTGTTTATCGTCGTGTGCGAGGCCTTCCTCCGCATCAAGCCCCACTTTGGCTTATGGCTAAAGACCTTCAATGTCAAGCCGAAGGTGGGCAAGATGCCCAACATAACATGGCTCGGGGGCTCCTTTGTGGATACCATAAAGGGATGGCACTCGGGGTGGTTCTATATCACCGAGCCGCGTGACCCCGCATGGGTAGCGGCCCCCGAGTTCCGATCTGGCATCCCCATGCGGCTCACTTCCTGGAAGGAGAAGGGCATGTCCTGGGGTAAATCAAAAGAGCTGACCGGACTCCAGACATGTATTCAAAACATGGTGGACAAGAAGCTCAAGCTCGTCAACATAGTCCAGGTTATGCTCGTCCGCCGGATACTCCCGTGCCAACAACGGGAGTTCACCTTGTGGGAGTTCAACCCGGCGCAGCACCGAACTCTGAACAGGATGTTCGACACGACTCATGAAGATGCCTGGAGGGTGCTGTTCAAGAGCGCCAAGGTCCCTCCCCCCATTACTGAGGATCGTGGATTCAGCGCGAAGCACCAAGCCAGTGCGGTAAGCTGTTTTACCTTTCACAGGATACTTGTTTTCTATATAGATTGACTCTCTGCGGGATCTAAACTCCCGTGCCTTTAACAGGACTGGCAGAAGATGGCCGGACAGATCGACTGTCCGGCTCCTTTGCCCGAAGGCCCCGCAAACGCCCTTCTGGCGAAGATGTTGACTCCGGCCCCTTATAAGGTGTCGGAGAAGACCAAGAAGGCCAAGGGAGCTCGAAAGAGTTCCCGATGCCAGGCGTCGTCGGACTCACCATCTAGTGACTCTGCAGCGCACTCTTCCCCCTAAGACGAGGAAGAGGAAGAAGAGGCTCCCCCACCGACTGGGGGAGACAAGAAAAGGAAGGCCGCCCCAACTGGGGAGGCCGGAGGGTCCAAGAAGGGAAGGACTCTCCTTCCGGACAGCTCCACCGCCGCTGACGAAAGTGGAGACGAGTGGTTGCCCAGGGCCAAGCCCCCGAGGAGATCGTAAGTATTCGGATACCCAAGTTATCCATAGGATTCCTTTGTCACACTACTTTTCCTAACGCCGAACTCAATTGCGCAGGCCGCCCCGAGCCGATATCGAGGTATCATCGGACGGCTCCCTGGGCTCGTCGAACATGGATAGCGATCCAGTCCCGACCGCCACCTCCCCTCATCCTGCCGACGACGCCGAAGTGTTGTCTCAAGAGGCGCCGGATCGAGGGGGGACCGTCCCGGAGGTGCCTCAAGGCGACCTTCCGGACTCCGGGAGCCGAGGGGACGGGGTCCCCAAGAGCTCCGAGTTTGGCCCTCAGCCGAACACTGCGTCGGATCCTCCAACGGTTCCGGACTCGGGTAGGCGGTCCCCTTCTAAGAGGGGCGAAACGCCAGTGCCGGTGACCTCTGCCCATCCAGAGGCACCGGACAGCCTGTTGGAAGTGCTTCGCATCGCTTCCATCGACGAGGAGCACCGCACCATCATGAGTGCGGTGATCCAGAAGGTTCAGTCCGCCAAGAGCGGATTGACTGAAGCCTGTGCCAGCCTTCTAACAGGCTTCGAGGTAAGTGTTTTAAAATGTAGTAGAAGTATTACCGCATAGACAATAGCCCCTGATGCTTTGTTCGGTGTTCACAAAGAAAAGCCGAACAGAGGATCAAATAATATCGCAAGAGTCTAATATAAGTATGTCAATATGCATATGCAGGCTTCTCTGCTGGCGTCCACCGCACTAACTGCGGAGGTCGCCGTACTGAAGCAGGACCTCGATGGGTCCAAGAAAGAACTCGACCTTGCCAAGAGGCAGCTCGAGGAGAACGAGGGTAAGTAATACCCCGTCTGTAGATATGTGTATATAAAAAAGGACGCGATTGCAAAATGACAGGATCATTGTATGTTTTGCCAGGGGCCACGACTGAGGTGGCGACTGAAGCAAGTGCTGACCAAGGCCGAAGATACAGTGGCCAAGGAGCGCACCGAGCGAGAGAGGCACGAGGCTCGGGTGGGCGAGGTGTAGCAAGAGCTCCAGGCTCTCGTGACGAAGCACGAGGCATTGGAGCTTGACTTGAAGACGCGAGAGTCTGAGCTTGCCGCGGCCCGTGAGAGCGTGAAGAGTGCCAAGGCCGAGGCCCAGAAGGCCCTTTAGGAGATCGACGCGATGAAGAAGATAGCGGCGGGTAAGGCTTTCTATATGCAAAGCAAGCATGTAAAAGTGAATTGCCGATTACTTACCCGAATCCGGAGCTCTTCAGGAGCATTCACAGCTTCGCCCCGCAGTGTGTCCGATGCCGCACAATTCTACCAGGCCAAGGACGGAAGCTCAACGGAGAAGCTGTTCTGGTCTCAGTATGTTGAGGCCGAACATCCAGTGCCAATGAGCGACCAGCTGAAGCAGATGGTCGAGCTACATAAGGCGGCCGATCAGGCCATGAAGGGCTTCATAGTCCGGTTGTGGCCTGGCGACGCCCTTTCGAACAGCTTCTTCGGCCTGGTGAGGCGGCTTGTGGATGCCTGCCCCCGGCTGGAGGTTGTCAAGCGATCCGTCTGCATAGAAGGTGCACGCCGGGCTTTCGCCCATGTAAAAATGCAGTGGGTCAAGCTAGACGTCGTGAAGCTGTTCAAGGAGGGGCCATCGGAGGGCAAGGAGCACCGCCACCCCGAGATGTACTACGAGGGTGTTCTGTCGGGTGCCCGTCTTATCGCGGATGAGTGTTCGCAAAATGTAATATTTGAATGAGACTTGCTCGTGTTGTCATGTATGTATGAAAACTTGTATCATGTTCGCTATGCAACGCCTGTTAGAATTTAAAATATTACCTTATGTTTGGCTGTTTATCCAATCTGAGAGATGGCTAGTCCTCGGCTTCTGCCCCCATGCCACGAGTGTTGGGGTGTTCGGGATAAACCTGAGCACTCTTGTTCCCATGTTTGTGTCCTTCGAGGGAGGTGCTCAGCACAAGGAACAAGGCAACCGGACTAATAATGCTTTATCACTCTCACTTAGCCATAGAATTCTATAATTTTAAATTTCGGCGAAGCCCCTGGTATTCGGAAGGCCGAATTCGGGGCGCGATACACGCCTGTAAGCCGGACGGAGCCGGCCCCTCGCCCTAAGAGGCATAAGTCTTTAGGGACTCGAAAAACCTCGCCGAACAGCGACCAGTCTCTCGCCTTATCATGACAGACAGTTTTAGCTTTCTCTATTGAGGTGCTCGGCCGGCAGAACCGGGGCACAATCGCAGTAGTTCTCCTAGCGCTACCTTAGCCGATAGAGCGGAACGTAAGGTACCAAAACATAGGAGCCAGGCAAACCCAACATTTGACCAAAGACATGATTCGGAGCTGATGCATATAATGCTATAAGTTCGGGGTGCCGCACTTGTGAAAGTGTTCGGACTTTTCACAACATATTGTGGGTACGTAAGCCCCTGGTGCATTGGCCGTACCAGAGTGTACGGTTGCAAGGCGTCATTAATGAACACATAGATATATATATATATATAACAAAAATGCAATAATAGTCATAATGTCATGCATTGTATATTAAAAATTGCATTAAAGCAGAGTGATACAGATAGTGCAATAAGCAAAAGAGTAGGACTATGTCCCTTCCAAGGGCGAGCTGAGGAATGATATGAAATCTGTAATCAACCTGGGAAATCTGTTGTATAACGTAGTTGTCTGCCTCCTTGGTTACTGTATCATGTGTTCGGCAATAGAGCTGCCGGACAGTGTTTCCAGAGATTAAAGTACTAAAAGAAAAAGAAAAATAACCAAACGGGAAGCCCCTAGTGTGGTTTAGGCCGCGTTTTGGGGCGTGCCGTAGTTGTGCCCCCCCCCCCCTCCCCACCTGTGCCCATGGTATTTTTAATGCGTAATTATGTACGCGCGGCACAAATAACATCATTGGGCTGGGATTGGGGTGGCCGCCGTATTGCTACGCGAGCTCAGATCGTGCTAGGAGGTCTGTTTGCCGATTGCCCCGAGCGCGCTTGAAGGTGTCCGGGCTTTGAAACGCCGAACTGGTAGATTGCCTTGAGAGGCTACTTTGCACTTCTGCTACAAGGGCCGCGGTGTGCTCCTCTGTTCGGAGAGAGCGCTCTGTGTTTCCATTGACTGTAATAACTCCGCGAGGTCCTGGCATCTTGAGCTTGAGGTATGCATAATGTGGTACCGCATTGAATCTAGCAAATGCGGTTCGTCCGAGCAGCGCGTGATAACCACTGCAGAACGGGACTATATCAAAGATTAACTCTTTGCTTCGGAAGTTATCCGGGGATCCGAAGACCACTTCCAGTGTAATTGAGCCTGTGCAGTGGGCCTCTACGCCTGGAATGACGCCCTTAAAGGTCCTTTTTGTGGGTTTGATCCTTGAGGGGTCTATACAAATTTTGCGCACTGTGTCCTGATAAAGCAGGTTCATGCTGTCGGCGCCGTCCATAAGGACTCGAGTGAGGTGAAATCCGTCGATGATTGGGCTAGGACCAGTGCGGCGAATCTGCCATGACAGATACTAGTGGGGTGGTCCCTGCGATCGAAGGTGATCAGACAGGAGGACCAAGGGTTGAACTTTGGGGCGACTGGCTCCAACGCTTATACGTCCCTGAGCGCACGCTTCTGCTCCCTCTTGGGAATGTGGGTTGCATATATCACGTTCACCGTCCGCACTTGCGGGGGAAACCTCTTCTGTCCTCCAGTGTGCGGCTGCCGGGGTTCTTCCTCGTCATCGCTATGCGGCCCCTTGTCCTTGTTTTCGGCAATTACCTTGCCGGCCTGCTTGAACACCCAACAATCCCTGTTGGTGTGATTGGCTGGCTTGTCTGGGGTGCCGTGTATTCGACACGAGCGATCGAGTATACGGTCCAAGCTGGACGGACCCGGCGTACTTTGTTTGAATGGCTTTTTCCACTGACCGGGTTTAGAGCTTTTGAATCCAGCATTGACTGACGTATCCTCAGTACTTTCGCTGTTAATGCGGCGCTTATGCTTGTTGCGATGTGACCTGCTATTGCCGTCCTTGGTATCTGAGGTACCATGGTTCTTTGATATGTTATTACTGCGAGCCAACCAACTGTCTTCTCCCACACAAAAGCGGGTCATGAGCGTCGTGAGAGCTGTCATAGATTTCGGCTTTTCCTGACCAAGGTGCCGAGCTAGCCACTCGTCTCGGATGTTGTGCTTGAAAGCCGCTAAGGCCTCCGCATCCGGACAATCAACGATTTGATTTTTCTTTGTAAGGAACCGAGTCCAGAATTGCCTGGCGGACTCTTCTGGCTGCTGAATTATGTGGCTCAAGTCATCGGCGTCTGGTGGTCGCACATAAGTGCCCTGAAAGTTGTCGAGGAATGCGGCTTCCAGATCTTCCCAACAGCTAATGGAGTCTGCTGGCAAGCTCTTAAGCCAATGCCGCACTGGTCCTTTGAGTTTTAGTGGGAGGTACTTGATGGCATGTAAGTCATCACCGCGGGCCATGTGGATGTGGAGGAGGAAGTCCTCAATCCATACTGCGCCCCCGTGACATCCACAGTGCGGCGCGCCCGGCTGTGGCTCGAATCCGTCGAAGATCAAGTCCCCACGGATGTTGGCCGTGTAATTCAAACTTCCAAATCTGACCTGATGGCTAGGGGCGTAGCTTTCAATCTGCTCCAAATGGCCAAGCGAATTAGCCTGCAGTGCAAAGCCGCCGAATACGAAGATCTGTCCGGGGAGAAAAGTCTCACCCTGGACCGCATCGCTACCGATGATAGTAGGAGCCATCAAGCCTAACGGCGACGACACAGAGGAACTCTCAATGAAAGCACCAATGTCGGTGTCAAAACCGGCAGATCTCGGGTAGGGGGTCCCGAACTGTGCGTCTAGGCCGGATGGTAACAGGAGGCAAGGGACACGAAGTTTTACCCAGGTTCGGGCCCTCCTGATGGAGGTAAAACCCTACGTCCTGCTTGATTAATATTGATGATATGGGTGTTACAAGAGTAGATCTACCACGAGATCAGAGAGGCTAAACCTAGAAGCTAGCCTATGGTATGATTGTATGTTGTGATTGTTGTCCTACGGACTAAAACCCTTCGGCTTATATAGACACCGGAGAGGGTTAGGGTTACACAAGGTCGGTTACAAAGGAGGATATATCCATACACGTATTGCCTAGCTTGCCTTCCATGCCAAGTAGAGTCCCATCCGGACATGAGACGAAGTCTTCAATCTTGTATCTTCATAGTCTAACAGTCCGGCCAATGGAGATAGTCCGGCTATCCGGAGACCCAAAAATCCAGGACTCCCTCAGTTATCCATTCTTCCATGATGAAATTGTAAGACTTATTCTGTGAGTGTTCCTGATGGGTACTTTGTGTATCCAAAATTTGACCTCTGCTTGAAGACCGTGTCGGTGCTATCTCGAAGCATGTCTTTGGTACTCCAATTTTCAATAAAACATTTTGAAGCCCAATGCTAAAGGTTTCTTGCTCAATTATCCAAACACCATTGTATGGGTAATGTCATGAAATTTTTCTGCCCCTACCTAAAGGGTTTTCTACTTTATATCTTGTCATGGATATTGTGCTCCGCTTGTCCTTGGGAAGGATATACCCCTGGAATATGTGTTTAAACACATTTTCCTTTCCATTGTTCTGTTTAATTAGATAATCGCATTTTCCTTTCCATTGTTTTGTTTAACCTTTATTGTAATCTGACTTAACTAAGTAGTGATAATACCCTGCTTACGTAAGCACCTCGTTGTACCACTCTGTCAGTAAGACCTTGTTACTTTGTTGATGACATTCCGGTAACCACCGATGGACGAGAACTTTGCCTATTTGGTCTACCTTGTTCAACGAGCAAGAAATGGTTCTCTTCGTCCCTCGCCCTTGGTACCGATGTTGTTGCTAACATAACTGACAGTCTCTTCTCTAACATGCCTTGCTATCATGATCATGCAAGAAGACAGCGCCCTCCCTACTTTTTACCCACATGGTGGGCCTATAACCCACAGTTCCATAGGATCGAAACCTGACTCTCCTGTATACCCCTGTTTTCAAAGTTATCCCACACGCTTGGCTTCATATATATATATATATATATATATATATATATATATATATATATATATATATATATCACGAGACACCTTCCGAGAGATCATCAGTTCTAGTATCAGACACAATACATATTCCCATTGCTTTGAGCTCTTTCCACGCTCTAGTTTAGACATCGAACGATTGCTTACCCATTCTAAACTTTTTGTACCATCTTATATTGCTCTCGATGATCTCCCCGAGTTTAACCTCGAAAGCTACCTTGTACCTTGTGCCCCGAGATAACTACCGAAAACTAGCCCTTGCAGACATTCTCCCTATATTTTCCCCCCATATCCTTTCCGTAAGTACGATGGAGATGCTGAAGAAAGGATGTCGGCTTCATCATGATGACCTGAATCAGAGAAATGAAGACATCAACGTAGAGGGATCGACTTCTTTGAGAAGAGCAACCAAGACCAAGAAGACCTGTTAGAATTTCGTAACCAATTCTCTTTCCCCTTACTCCACCCCTTAAATATCAAGACGAGATTTCTTGTAGTGGATGAGAATTGTGACCCCGGATAATTAAGCAATAGTGAACCTCTGCTAATGATGCCACGTCACCTCAGTTACTGTCGATAAACTCGCCTTAATTTAAAACCGATTCAAATTCAGATTTGAATTTAAAATGAAACGATGAAAGTTTTCAAATGTTCAAACTAAAATGCTCGGGTCGTGCCAAATAATGCATAGGTAATCATGTTGGAGAAACCAATTTTTTTATAAAAGGTTTAAATGCACTTAGGTAATTAAAGTTGTAGGTAAAACAATTAAATAAATGCCTTTCTATTTTACAAAATATTAAACTATCTAATTTAGTTGCCCGAAATTAATGGGGCAATAGCATAATTAATAGTACTGATATATGAACTAGCTTTATATTTTATAAAACTAAAACGAATTAAAAACTAAAAGAAAACAAAGAAACATAAACTATAAAAGAAAGAAAGGAAACACCCCACTGGGCCGACTGGCCAAGCTGGCCAGCCGACTGATATGTCTCCAACGTATCTGTAATTTTTTATTGTTCCATGCTATTATATATTCTATTTTGGATGTTTAATGGGCTTTATTATACACTTCTATATTATTTTTGGGACTAACCTATTAACCCAAGGCCAGTGCAAATTGTTGTTTTTTTGCCTATTTCAGTGTTTCGCAGAAAAGGAATATCAAACGAAGTCCAAACGGAATGAAACCTTCGGGTGCGTGATTTTTGGAACAAACATGATCCAGAGGACTTGGAGTGGACGTCAAGAAACAACCGAGGAGGCCACGAGGCAGGGGCGCGCCCTCCCCCCTCGTGGGCCCCTAGTGGCTCAACCGACCTACTTCTTCCTCCTATATATGTTCATATACCCCGAAAACATCCAAGAGCACCACGAAACCCTATTTCCACCGCCGCAACCTTCTGTACCCAAGAGATCCCATCTTGGGGCCTTTTCCGGAGCTCCGCCGGAGGGGGCATCGATCACAGAGGGCCTCTACATCAACTCCATGGCCCCTCCGATGATGTGTGAGTAGTTTACTTCAGACCTTCGGGTCCATAGTTATTAGCTAGATGGCTTCTTCTCTCTCGTTGGATCTCAATACAAAGTTGTCCTCGATCTACTTGGAGATCTATTCGATGTAACTCTTTTTACAGTGTGTTTGTCGAGATCCGATGAATTGTGGGTTTATGATCAAGTCAATCTATGAACAATATTTGATTCTTCTCTGAAATCTTTTATGTATGATTGGTTATCTTTGCAAGTCTCTTTCGAATTATCAGTTTGGTTTGGCCTACTAGATTGATCTTTCTTGTAATGGGAGAAGTGCTTAGCTTTGGATTCAATCTTGCGGTGCTCGATCCTAGCGGTAGAAAGGGAAACGACATGTATTGTATTGTTGCCATCGAGGATAAAAAGATGGGGTTTATATCATATTGCTTGATTTTATCCCTCTACATCATGTCATCTTACCTAATGTGTTACTCTGTTCTTATGAACTTAATACTCTAGATGCATGCTGGATAGCGATCGATGTGGAGTAATAGTAGTAGATGCAGGCAGGAGTCGGTCTACTTGTCACGGGCGTGATGCCTATATACATGATCATGCCTAGACATTCTCACAATTATTCACTTTTCTATCAATTGCTCGACAGTAATTTGTTCACCCACCGTAATACTTATGCTATCTTGAGAGAAGCCACTAGTGAAACCTATGGCCCCGGGGTCTATTCTCCATTATATTAATATTCCGTCAACAAGTTATTTCTATTACCGTTTATTTTGCAATCTTTACTTTTAATCTTTATCATAAAAATACCAAAAATATTATCTTATCATCTCTATCAGATCTCACTCTCGTAAGTGACTGTGAAGGGATTGACAACCCCTTTATCGTGTTGGTTGCGAGGTTCTTATTTGTTTGTGTAGGTACGAGGGACTTGCGTGTGGCCTCCTACTGGATTGATACCTTGGTTCTCAAAAACTGAGGGGAAAACTTACGCTACTTTCCTGCATCACCCTTTCCTCTTCAAGGGAAAACCAACACAGTGCTCAAGAGGTAGCAAGAAGGATTTCTGGCGCTGTTGCCGGGGAGTCTACGGACAAGTCTAGACATACCAAGTACCCATCACAAACTCTTATCCCTCGCATTACATTATTTGCCATTTTCCTCTCGTTTTCCTCTCCCCTACTTCACCCTTACCGTTTTATTCGCCCTCTTTTTCCGTTCCCCTTCTCTTTTCTAGTTCGTCTACTTTCGCTTGCTTCTTGTTTGCTTGTGTGTTGTATTGTTTACCGCAATGGCCTTACCAAAAAGTTTTGATCCTCACCTTAGAAGGTTGGAAGAAATTGAAAATAACGTTAGAAGTTTTATGTCCTTGCAGTTTGAGCATAATAATTTCTTCAAAAATGAGCTTAAAGAACAAAAAAGTTTTATGGGGTACATGAATAAAGAGGTCGATGATATGTCTAAAGAATTTTATGGTCTGAAATCTCAGTTCGCTCATCTTGAAAACTTAATAGCCCAAATTTCGGATAAGCAGGCCACCTTAGTAAATAAGATGGCCGCCAAACCAGAAGAACTTGATGATAATAATGATGAAGATCTAAAAGTTATTGATGTGTCCCCTATTAAATCTTTGTTTTGCAATATGAATCTTGATAATGATGGGACTGGAGATGAGTCAACTTTAGTTAGAAGGCGTCCCAATGATTCGGAGTTTTTAGATCTTGATGCAAAAATTGATAAAAGTGGGATGGGAGAGGTCAAAACTTTACATAGCAATGAACCCACTATCTTGGATTTCAAGGAATTTAATTATGATAATTGTTCTTTGATAGATTGTATTTCCTTGTTGCAATCTGTGCTAAATTCTCCACATGCTTATAGTCAAAATAAAGCTTTTACTAAACATATCGTTGATGCTTTAATGCAATCTTATGAAGAAAAGCTTGAATTGGAAGTTTCTATCCCTAGAAAACTTTATGATGAGTGGGAACCTACTATTAAAATTAAAATTAAAGATCATGAATGATATGCTTTGTGTGATTTGGGTGCTAGTGTTTCCACGATTCCTAAAACTTTGTGTGATTTGCTAGGTTTCCGTGAATTTGATGATTGTTCTTTAAACTTGCATCTTGCGGATTCCACCATTAAGAAGCCTATGGGAAGAATTAATGATGTTCTTATTGTTGCAAATAGGAATTATGTACCCGTGGATTTCGTTGTTCTTGATGTTGATTGCAATCCTTCATGTCCTATTATTCTTGGTAGACCTTTCCTTAGAACGATTGGTGCAATTATTGATATAAAAGAAGGGAATATTATATTCCAATTTCCGTTAAGGAAATACATGGAACACTTTCCTAGAAAGAAAATTAAATTAACTTATGAATCTATTATGAGAGCCACTTATGGATTGCATACCAAATATGGCAATACCTAGATCTACCCTTGCCTTTATGCCTAGCTAGGGGCGTTAAACGATAGCGCTTGTTGGAGGCAACCCAATTTTATTTTTGTTTATTTATTTTTGATTATGTTTAGTAATAAATAATTCATCTAGCCTCTGTTTATATGTGGTTTTATGCTTTTAATTAGAGTTTGTGCCAAGTAGAACCTTTGGGAAGACTTGGGGAAGGTCTTTGCGATCTTGCTGTAAAAAACAGAAACTTTAGCGCTCACGAGATTTGCTGCCATTTTCTACTGGAGAGTGCTATTTAGTTAATTATTTTTTCAGATGATTAATAGATAAATTCCTCACTTACATAAATTTATTTTAGAATTTTTGGGGTTCCAGAAGTATTCGAAACCTACAGATTACTACAGGCTGTTCTGTTTTTGACAGATTCTGTTTTTAGTGTGTTGTTTGCTTATTTTGATGAATCTATGGCTAGTAATAGAGTTTATGAACCATATAAAAGTTGTAATAAATTAGGTTTAACACCAATATAAATAAATAATGAGTTCATTACAGTACCTCAAGTGGTGGTTTGTTCTCTTTTACTAACGGAGCTCATGAGATTTTCTGTTTAAGTTTTGTGTTGTGAAGTTTTCAAGTTTTGGGTAAAGATTTGATGGATTATGGAACAAGGAGTGGCAAGAGCCTAAGCTTTGGTATGCCCAAGGCACCCCAAGATAAAATACAAGGACAACCAAAATCCTAAGCTTGGGGACGCCCTGTAAGGCATCCCCTCTTTCGTCTTCATCCATCGGTAACTTTACTTGGAGCTATATTTTTATTCACCACATGATATGTGTTTTGCTTGGAGCATCTTGTATGATTTGAGTCTTTGATTTTTAGTTTACCACAATCATCCTTGCTGTACACACCTTTTGGGAGAGACACACATGAATTGGAATTTATTAGAATACTCTATGTGCTTCACTTATATCTTTTGAGTTGGATAATTTTGCTCTAGTGATTTGCTTATATCTTTTAGAGCACGGCGGTGGTTCTATTTTATAGAAATAATTGATCTCTCATGCTTCACTTATATTATTTCGAGAGTCCTTTAGAACAGTATGGTAATTTGCTTTGGTTATAAATTTTAAATACTAAGAGAAGTTGGATGCTTGATAGTTGTTTTGAGATATAAAGGTGGTAATATTAGAGGTGTGCTAGTTGAGTGATTGTGAAATTGAGAAATACTTGTGTTGAAGTTTGAAAGTCCCATAGCATGCACATATGGTAAACGTTCTGTGACAAATTTGAAGCATGAGGTGTTCTTTGATTGCTTTCCTTATGAGTGGTGGTCGGGGATGAGCGATGGTCTTTTCCTACCAATCTATCCCCCTAGGAGCATGCGCGTAGTGCTTGGTTTTGATGACTTGTAGATTTTTGCAATAAGTATGTGAGTTCTTTATGACTAATGTTGAGTCCATGGATTATACGCACTCTCACCCTTCCATCATTGCTAGCCTCTTCGGTACGGTGCATTGCCCTTTCTCACCTTGATAGTTGGTGCAAACTTCGCCGGTGCATCCAAACCCCGTGATATGATACGCTCTATCACACATAAGCCTCCTTATATATTCCCCAAAACAGCCACCATACCTACCTATTATGGCATTTCCATAGCCATTGCGAGATATATTTCCATGCAACTTTCCATCGTTCTGTTTATTATGACATGCATCATCATTGTCATATTGCCTTGCGTGATCATGTAGTTGACATCGTATTTGTGGCAAAGCCACCGTGCTTAATTTTTTATACATGTCACTCTTGATTCATCACATATCCCAGTACACCGCCGGAGGCATTCACATAGAGTCACATTTTTTCTGAGTATCGAGTTGTAATTCTTGGGTTGTAAGTAAATAAAAGTGTGATGATCATCATTAAAGCATTGTCCCATGTGAGGGAAGGATGATGGAGACTATGATTCCCCCACAAGTCGGGATGAGACTCCGGACGAAAAATAAATAAATAAATAAATAAATAAATAAGAGGCCATAAAAAGGGAAAAGAAGGCCCAAATAAAAAAATGAGAGAAAAAGATAGAAGGGACAATGTTACTATCCTTTTTCCACACTTGTGCTTCAAAGTAGCACCATGATCTTCATGATAGAGAGTCTCTTATTTTGTCAATTTCATATACTAGTGGGAATTTTTTATTATATAACTTGGCTTGTGTATTCCGATGATGGGCTTCCTCAAATGCCCTAGGTCTTCGTGAGCAAGCAAGTTGGATGCACACCCACTTAGTTTCTTTGATGAGCTTTCATATATTTATAGCTCTAGTGCATCCGTTGCATGGAAATCCCTACTCCTTGCATTGACATCAATCGGTGGGCATCTCCACAGCCCATTGATTAGACGCGTCAATGTGAGACTTTCTCCTTTTTTGTCTTCTCACACAACCCCAATCATTATATTCTATTACACCCATAGTGCTATGTCCATGGCTCGCGCTCATATATTGCGTAAAAGTTGAAAAAGTTTGAAAAGGCTAAGTATGAAACAATTGATTGGCTTGTCATCGGGATTATGCATGATGAGAGCATTTTGTGTGACGAAAATGAAGCATGGCCAAACTATATGATTTTGTAGGGATAAGCTTTCTTTGTCTATGTTATTTTGATAAGACATAATTGCCTGGTTAGCATACTTTAAGAATTATTATTTTTATGTCAACATTAAACGTTTATCTTGAATCTTTTGGATCTGAACATTCATGCCACAATAAAGAAATCACATTGAAGAATATGCTAGAAAGCATTCCACATCAAAAATTCTGTTTTTATCATTTACCTACTCGAGGACGAGCAGGAATTAAGCTTGGGGATGCTTAATACGTCTCCAACGTATCTATAATTTTGGATTGTTCCATGCTATTATATATTCTGTTTGGATGTTTAATGGGCTTTATTATACACTTTTATATTATTTTTGCGACTAACCTATTAACCCAAGGCCCAGTGCAAATTGTTGTTTTTTGCCTATTTCGGTGTTTCGCAGAAAAGGAATATCAAGTGAAGTCCAAACGGAATGAAACCTTCGGGAGCATGATTTCTGGAACAAACGTGGTCCAGAAGACTTGGAGTGGACGTTAAGAAACAACCGAGGAGGCCACGAGGTAGGGGGCGTGCCTACCCCCCTGGGGGCGCCCTCCCCCCTCGTGGCTCAACTGACCTACTTCTTCCTCCTACATATGTTCATATACCCCGAAAACATCCAGGAGCACCATGAAACCCTATTTCCACCGCCGCAACCTTCTGTACCCAAGAGATCCCATCTTGGGGCCTTTTCCGGAGCTCCGCCGGAGGGGGCATTGATCACGGAGGGCCTATACATCAACCTCATGGCCACTCCGATGATGTGTGAGTAGTTTACTTCAGACCTTCGGGTCCATATTTATTAGCTAGATGGCTTCTTCTCTCTCTTTGGATCTCAATACAAAGTTCTCCTCGATCTTCTTGGAGATCTATTTGATGTAACTCTTTTTGCTATGTGTTTGTCGAGATCCGATGAATTGTGGGTTTATGATCAAGTCTATCTATGAACAATATTTGATTCTTCTCTGAAATCTTTTATGTATGATTGGTTATCTTTGCAAGTCTCTTCGAATTATCAGTTTGGTTTGGCCTACTAGATTGATCTTTCTTGCAATGGGAGAAGTGCTTAGCTTTGGATTCAATCTTGCGGTGCTCGATCCCAGTGACAGAAAGGGAAACGACACGTATTGTATTGTTGCCATCGAGGATAAAAAGATGGGGTTTATATCATATTGCTTGAGTTTATCCCTCTACATCATGTCATCTTACCTAATGCGTTACTCTGTTCTTATGAACTTAATACTCTAGATGCATGCTGGATAGCGGTCGATGTGTGGAGTAATAGTAGTAGATGCAGGCAGGAGTCGGTCTACTTGTCACGGACGTGATGCCTATATACATGATCATGCCTAGATATTCTCATAATTATTTGCTTTTCTATCAATTGCTCGACAGTAATTTGTTCACCCACCATAATACTTATGCTATCTTGAGAGAAGCCACTAGTGAAACCTATGGCCCGCAGGTCTATTGTCCATTATATTAATCTTCCGTCAACACGTTATTTCTATTACCGTTTATTTTGCAATCTTTACTTTTAATCTTTATCATAAAAATGCCAAAAATATTATTTTATCATCTCTATCAGATCTCACTCTCGTAAGTGTCCGTGAAGGGATTGACAACCCCTTTATCGCGTTGGTTGCGAGGTTCTTATTTGTTCGTGTAGGTACGAGGGACTTGCGTGTGGCCTCCTACTGGATTGATACATTGGTTCTCAAAAACTGAGGGAAATACTTACGCTACTTTGTTGCATCACCCTTCCCTCTTCAAGGGAAAACCAACACAGTGCTCAAGAGGTAGCACCGACCCAGCTGGCCAACAGGCCGGCCCATCCCCACTGCCCTCCTTAAACCCACCCGACCGAAACCCTAGCCGGTTTCCCCCACTCCCCCCTCGTTCGCCTCTTCCTATTCCCCCTCCCGATCCGATCTAGATCGGGCCAGATCCTCATGCCCCTCGCCTCACGCCCGAGGCCACCGCGCCACCCCGCATCAACCGCTGTCACCGACCACCGCCACCGCCCGAAACCACGTCGCCCTTCGCTTCGACCTCGCCGCACATCGTCCTCATCCTCCTCCCCAAGGGCTTCACCGAGCCACGCCGACCCCCTTCCCGACGATGAATGTGAGCACCGCATGTGCTCCCTCTCTGTCCCTCCCCCGTGGTCACCGCGCTCGCCGTCTACCCCTAGACATGTTGGCCACGCCCGGCTTTCCCTCTCGATGGCCGCCTCACCGCGCCACCCGTGCCCGCGCGTCGCTCGCCCCGTGCGCGCGCCACTGCCTCCCTGCACTCCAGCACGAGCCCGCGTCCCAGCTATCCCTCGCTCGCCCCCGCCTCGGTCTAGTGTGCGGCCTACTCGCTCGTCGCACCCCGTGGCAACTGGCCACACAGTCCAGCTCGCCGTGCCGCTGCGGCACCCTCCCCCTTCGCTGCACTGCCGCTGCAGTTCGCTGCAACCATCGTCGGGCCACACTTGCCCCGATCAGGCCCTGCCCAGCAAGCGCCTCCCTTTCTCACCACAGCCCCTCCCGCTCTTCACGCCCGTGCCCAGCCTCGCCAGCTCCGCCTGCCTCTGCCCTGCTCGCCCGCCTCGTGCAGTCGTGTCGCTGCTCGCCCACCGCTCTCCTGCTCCGTCCCCTGTCGTTGCTCCCTCTTCCCCTGCAGATGTTGCCGTTGGTTGCGCTGGCCGCTGGCGCCCCACCGGGCCATGCCACCCGCCCCTTCACTCGTTGCCCGCAGCGCCCGCGGGCGATGCCCGTAACCCGCATGCCCGCTAAGCAACCCCGCTGATGCAAATGACAAGTAGGGCCCGCCCCTAAGAACTGTTTTTTAAGAATAAAAATAATAATAGTAGTAGTAATAAAAATAATTAACTTAATTAAATCTATTTAGTTAACTAATCTATACCTACTATTAAAGGGAATAGATATTCTTAATTTGGTTTCGCTTTCTTTCGTCCCGTTTTGAGTATTTTACATGCACTATTTTTTTAGTCTACTATTAAAGAGAATAGATATTCTTAGTATGGTTTCGCTTTCTTTCGTCCTGTTTTGAGTATTTTACATGCACTACTTTTTAAGTCTACTATTAAAGGGAATATATATTCTTAGTTTGGTTTCGCTTTCTTTCGTCCTGTTTTGAGTATTTTACATGCACTAATTTTTTTTGTCCGTTTGACAAACATACATGCAAACAAAGAAAACCGAGACAATACGGACAAAACTAGGACGTACATTTAAAGGAAAGTTAATTGAAATAAAAGCAAAGTGGCCGCCCGCACGTCGTAACCTGACCCAAAAATATATACAAAGGAGTCCAAACTAGCTACGAGCTGCAGGGTGCCCGCTACATTGATTCTTTCCTAGCTAAACACATGAGTACATGTTAAGCAGGCTGGTGGATCGATCCGCCAACGACTACATGGCTGGATTAATTGGTCCCTGAGAACTTGCACGTGCTTCAACTAATAGGTGCACAACCCTAGCTTCAATGAGTCAAGTTAGTCTTTTATTAATAGCTGCTTGAACTTTTTTTTCTTTTCTGCTCTTCCTAGCTGAGCGTCCATGCATCAGGTTTTCATGGCTTAACTGACTTGCAATAAATAACTGTTCCATAAGGAGGAGAAAATGAGTTATTTTCATATTCCTTCAATTATGTTTTTTCGCTGGCATGTATTTCTATCTGACATGATATGGATTTTGCATAACTCGAAGCGTGCTAGAGAAATATTTTGCAAGGATTGGGATCCTCTCAGTGCAATGCAGATTGGCATGCATGTTACCTTTCTTTGTTCATCTTCAAGGAGAATTACCTTTTTTTTGGTCATCTTCAAGGCCAAAATCATATTATTCATTTCATCATGCTTTCAGGAAAACTAACACTTACTTATGATAATTTGCATATATTGGTATATGCAAAGGAGTAACTGAACAACTACCCATGCAAGCTCACATTGATCAATCAAGGTTAGCTTTTCTATATTACTGATTGTTGAAAGCACCCAATTTTTATTCATCTGGGAATAATTGATGTGTATCGTAAATCAAATCATCGCTTATGTTTTAGGACGTGTTTAGGCTTAAATCATCATTTGCTTACTGGGATGGGAGAGTGAGGTGAGGTTTTCTCCCGCTGCAACGTACAAACATATTTAGGTGGCACTTTCAGATTTTATTATACCATGATGACGGCCGTTTCTATGTACAGTGGGCATAATAATTTCTCTCTCGTTGCAATGCACGGGCATATGTGTGTGATAGCCTGGCTTATTAGGGATGATAGACTACTCATATCAATAAGGAATTCCTTCTTTTCCGGAAGCCCATTCGGACAGAACTCCAAAGTTAAGCGTGCTCAACTTGGAGTAGTTTCAGGATGGGTGACCAACCGGGAAGTTGCTCCCGGGTGCGCACGAGTGAGGACAAAGTGCGCAGAAAAGACTAGTATTGATCTGTGGGGCCAGTCTAGATCCTGCCAGGAGTAACGACCACCGGCGGGTGTGTCCGGGGCGTTACAAGTTGGTATCAGAGCCGACCCTCGCGGTTACACGGATGGTTGCGGACAGGTGTGTGGTCATGTTGTTCATGACGTTTGTGAGCCGTCGTGGCACACGGCATGACACATGTACTGGACTGGAAGCACAGACGTATGTCCAAGAGGGAACGTTCGTGTGGCCCGACGAGGATGTCGGTTCCTCTAAGTGGGGGTGTATGTGATAGCCTGGCTTATTAGGGATGATAGACTATTCATATCAATAAGGAATTCCTTCTTTTTCGGAAGCTCATTCGGACAGAACTCCAAAGTTAAGCGTGCTCAACTTGGAGTAGTTTCAGGATGGGTGACCAACCGGGAAGTTGCTCTGGGTGCGCACGAGTGAGGACAAAGTGCGCAGAAAAGACTAGTATTGATCTGTGGGGCCAGTCTAGATCCCGCCAGAAGTAACGACCACCGGCGGGTGTGTCCGGGGCGTTACAATGTGCTAGTTAAACTTAATTAACCTGTTAACTAAACTATCTAATGTTAATTAGTGAACAACCTATGACCAGTGGGACCCACACGAAAGTTTGACTAAGTCAACTGATTAGTTGACTACTGACATTATGCTGACATCATAATTGCATTTTCTAATTAAATTAATTATGTTAATTCCAAAATTGACCGAGACCGTTGCCGATACCCCCGTGATCGACTACATCGACTCCTCCTCCTTCTTGCCAGAGCAACCAGGCAAGCAAACCCCCTTTGATCAACCAGATTTTGCGCACTCTCTCCTCCCTTATTCTTGCATTAGGTTTGCTACTGTTGTTGATTCGATAGCTCCTATTCTGTTGCATAGCATTTCATTGTTGCTACAATTGTTGATACCTTTACCTGCTATCCTAATGCTTAGTATAGGATGCTAGTACTTCATCAGTGGCCCTACATTCCTGTCCATCTGCCATGCTATACTACTAGGTTGTGATCACTTCGGGAGGTGATCATGGATATATACTATATACTACTATACTACTATATCACTTGTGATACTGTTCAGATGTGGGGGCTGAAGGGACAGGTGGTTCCACCCAGGTAGTGGTGGGCCTGGGTTCTCGACGGCCCCTTTCGGGGATATACCCCATGGTATGACCCGGGCGGGACTTTGTATTTCATTGATATTAAGCCAGATGTTAAGCCGGCAGATGTTAAGCCAGATGTTAAGCCGGCAGATGTTAAGCCGCCAGATGTTAAGCCGGTAGATGTTAAGCCAGATGTTAAGCTGGGAGATGTTAAGCCATATGGTAAGTCAGGCTGTAACAGAGTCATCTGGGGTTAATAAGCCCGAGGTATTAAGAAGCCCATGGAGAGAATCCCGTGAAGAGAAGTCAAAATAAGTTTAAGTCTTAATCCGAGTTGGACTCTACATGTAACCCGCCCCTTCAACTTATATAAGGAGGGGCAGGGCACCCCAAGAGGGAGAGGAAAATAATCTTAAGGCTAGACACAACTAGAGGGGAGACGGCCTATGCGGTGACTCCCTCATGAGTATAATGAGACCTAGCCACAAACAGCATGTAGGGTTATCACCGGATGATGTTTCCCGGGGCCCGAAGTTGTCTAAATCCTTGTCTTGTGTGTTGATCCGCCTCGCGTCTCTCATCCCGATCAACCCCTCAAGCTACCACATAGATGTGTTGGCTTCACGACTAAGTCCTCACACTAGGACATCTGCCGTGACAAATCCACGACAGTTGGCGCCAACCGTGAGGCCTGCGCACGATGGTGTTGAGTTCTTGGAGGGATCCTTCTTTAGGGATCGACAAGTTCACAATTTTTCAGACGAAGAAAAACCGGTTTTGAAGGATTTACATCGTCTCCGTAGCAAGCAGACGGAAGGACATATACGAGACGAAGATCAATAGAAATTAGGCATGTGTCGGGTGTGCCGCTGCTAAAAAGTGCTCCGCCAAATTAAAGGTTTCGTCGAGATCATCGATAATTTTTACTACAGCATATTCGATCTGCAAAGTCACCAAAAGCCGAGACAAGCCCTACGCACAAGTCGCTGATTCGCATGTTCATGGTGGCGGCTACTCCTGAGAAGAAGAAAATTCATAGCAGCCCACGTGTGATTGATCCGCCGGGACCGACTTCTAGCCGGGCATCGTTTGTTTCCATATCAAACATAGCATGACATGTAAGGCTACAATACCGAGATGAGATTGAGCCAGAGCACTCAAAGTCCCTATGAAAGTCATCCACGCAACTTAGTTGTCGTGGTGAATGTAGAGCACCTCCAACCGTAGAAGACCGGAGTCCATGTGCCTACACAAGACAAAGAAGAAAAAGAAAAAACAGGGTAGGTCAACCACAACTCGAAGGAGGATTGGGTCATGGGTCATGGGTTTGCTTTGCTCCAGATCCGCCTCCACCACGGCAGACTGCTCCAGCCGTCGAGCTGCCTCTGAGCCGCCGCGCCCGAGCACAGGGGGAACACATCAAGCCGTTTCTGCTAGCCCTGCTAAGTCGCCGGCCGCATGCCCTCATCTCCACAGCCGCGCACCTGGATCGGGTCGCCGCTCGGGCCGGCTCTGGCGTCCCCTGCGCTGGTTCTGTTGCTCAGACTCCGCCTTTGTTGCTCCGAGCCGCTGTCACGGTTGTGCTGCCCCGATCGGCCTCGTCCCGATTTTCAAGTCGCCATTCCGGTCGGCTCCAGTGCGCCCTACCGCAGGTCGCTCCATCTTGGCCTCGCCATTTTTACCTCGCTTCCACCGAGAACCCGCCGCCACTGAGCCGGCCGTGCACTCAATGACCAACCTCCATGGTCACGGTGTCGCCAAGCCGCCGCCTTGCTTTGTTTCTCTGCCATGGCCGCAGCAAGCTGCCTCACCTTGAGCTGCCGGCCCCGTCGAGTCGTCGTTGCCTCGTCGGCCTTGCGCCAAGCTGCCGCGTCGCCACTGAGCCGCTTGTGTGCCAGGACCGGGTCGCCATTCCGGTCGGCTCCGGTGCGCCCTGCTGGCTCTCCGCCTCACCTCCACGGTGGATCCTGCCGCTGCCTGTCTCCGTGGTGTTTCCAACTCGCAGCCGCTGCCGCGCCTCACTGGTGTCGTTTATGGGCCGATCCTCCCTTCCGCTGAGCCGTCGCGAACACATCGTTGAGCCATCAAGTCATCCCATGGCCTTCAAAGTTACCTCCGTCGCCGCCTTTGCCCCGGGCGACCTTCACCTCAGGTGGTCTTTGCCTATGGGCCGCCAGCCGACTTGAGCCACTGACCGCTATTGAACCGTCGGCCCTGAGCCGCCCTTGAGACCTCGTCGGATGTTCCTTCTCCGCGTCAGCCTCATCGGCCCTGCGGCCCACCTCTGGGTTGCCTCTGCTGAGACCCGTCGCGTCAATCCGCCCCGCACCGTCGTCAAGCTATTAGGGCATGTACAATGCATAGCTTCAAGGTGATGTCTCGCATGCCATGTAAGATCGGATATGATGTAAAGTAGGTTCGGATAAGGAAGCGGGATCCTCTCCAGGAGGCGGGTGCTTGAAGAGAAAAAGTGTGGTCTGGTGACAAAAGCTGAAAAGGTTGGAGTAAAAAGTAGAGATGCATGTGTACTAGAGTCTTTATTTTCTATTTCTTAGTGAGGCCCACTAGTGATAGCTTGCATTAGGGAGAAAAGATAAATGTAGGTGCCTCAAATTATTTTTTTTGTCATGAGGCATATGTAACCATATGCCATCATTGTACATGCCCTTAAGCTGCCACTGTCTTACCTCACTCAACAGTGGCCCCGTCTCAAGTTGCTGTCGCGGCCCACCTTTAACCTGCGGTTTTTGTTGAGCCACTGCGCCCACGGCCAGCTGACCATAAGTCGACCTGTGGAAGAGGCCCAAGCGATAGCAACGCTGGCGCGTTTGACTGTAAATATCTGGAGTTTCTAGAGGATTTAAAAGATTCTGCACTTGGCGTTCAGCTCCGTCCAAGTCTTATCAATTAAAAGGGATGGTAACATTCTAGTTCACGGATTAGCAGCACTGGCAAAAACAAAGGAAACTAGGAACTGATAGCAAGTGTGCCTGATGAAGTTCGCGACCTGTGGCTCGCTGATTGTGTTCATAACCAAGGAAAAGGAACAAGGAACAGGCTGGTTTGACTGAAAAAACAAAAAAAAGACCCGGAGGGTGTGTGTGCTGAGCCGCCCCGATCGGCCTCATTCTGGGCTACCGTATTTTCACTTGCTGTGGTTGGTGCCCTTTTTTTGCAAAGGCAGGGGAGAATGGCTAAATTGCCATTGCAAATACTGGAAATTGTCCATGGAATGGATCATCTACCGTCCAGACAAATCAGGTGAAATCTATCCGGTATATTTTTATATTACATATTAATTCCTTTAAAAGAGCAATTACTCTGGCTTGTGAATTTTTTAATGTAGGACAAATTGTCTACTGCAAAAAGTGACCGTTATGTCACTGAATTTGTTGAATGACTCATACCGCGAGTATATAACAAGCATTGCGAGGATCATCAACTCGTTTCAAGCTTCTGGTTTACATAAATTCCAACGTTTCCGCTACTCAACTTACCGGTTTATATCACGGTTAAATATGGAGAATCTCAAGCCAACTCCTCGAGTCGTGTTGAGACTCGGGGGCTACAATGACATGACTCGGCAGAATTGGCCGATTTCAGTGAATTCAAGAACTCTGGGTCATTGGAGGGGAAAATAACCCATCCCCGGAGGCTACTACATTATTGGCGAATATTTAAAGGTCGTTAGAAAATTTCCGGCTTAAAAAGAAGGATTCCTGTTCAAAATCCTGCTCAAGGGAAATCTCTATCCCATAAAGCTTTGAATCTCTCAATATCCGGTTTAAAATCCTGGTTCAAGAAGAATTATCTCTCGCAAAGTTTGAGTTCTCAGAAAAATTAAAGGTTGCCAAAGAGAATTTGCTGCCATGATGCGCGGTTCAAACATGGGTATCCTGCCTTATTGGCTTATCTTATTGGTCACTTGGGGGCTTCCTGCTCATTGAGCATAGCTGTGAATATCCCTCTTGATCGGCTCATATGCCACTCTTACAGATGGTCACTTGGGGGCTTCCTGCTCATTGAGCATAGCTGTGAATATCCCTCTTGACCGGCTCATACGCCACACTTACAAGTCACTTGGGGGCTTCCTGTTCAAA
This sequence comes from Triticum monococcum, assembly GCA_034509565.1. Classification (NCBI taxonomy): domain Eukaryota; kingdom Viridiplantae; phylum Streptophyta; class Magnoliopsida; order Poales; family Poaceae; genus Triticum; species Triticum monococcum. Next base: position 491,204,153 of record CM067846.1, read on the forward strand.
CATAGGTGTATTCACCAAAGAGAACATAGCGTTACTACCCTCTTGACCGAATATGTCACTTGGGGGCTTCCTGTTCAAACATAGGTATATTCACCAAAGAGAACATAGCATTACTACCCTCTTGACGGGGTTATCTTGTTCAAACATAGGTGTATTCACCAAAGAGGACGTAACCCTTTTGGGTCATCCTGCCTATAGGTCAGGTGCTTCTCCATCAGGTAATCCTGATTGACCCATCAAACTCTTAACAGTCATATCTGAACTCGTTAAGGTTAAAATGTTGGATTGTCATGTGAGGGCATGGCTTACAGATAGCGAGGACGAACCCAGGCTACTAAGTCGCCTTCATTGAAACTTGATTAAGCCTGCCTGTTTGTTTGATGCTACTCCGACCTCATGTACTCTCGATAAGTCATATCTGAACTTATCCAGGTTCAAACATCGATTAGGTCATGTGAGAGCCGGCTTACAGAAAGCGAGGATACTCTAGTGGCTATCATGCTAGTTTCATTGAAGTATTCTCTTATCATACACATACATCATCATATATTGCATCATACATTGCATCATCATTACATCATCATATATTGCATCATACATTGCATCATCATTACATCGTCATTACATCATCATAGCATACATCATATGTGCATGGAAATACTGGTTTATATAGCAGGAATCGGTTTTCAGGCCGGGTTGTATTATTCAAATCATTAATAGCCAACCTGGCTGGATTTTTATTATGGTTATCAATAAATAGTATTATGATTAAGGTTTTCAAAGTCGCTTCAGCGCAATGGCTATTATTTATCAATGGATATGATTTATTCTACAATGAAAGGAATAGTCCCAAGTCGCTGCAGGCTTATGACCCGGCACTTGGGGGCTACATTATTCAGATTACATCAAATAAGTAAGTCCCATATTACATCATAAGTAAGTCCCATGTCACTGCCAGCATGCACCATGGCACTTGGGGGCTAATGCAAAGTCATTCTTAATTCGCCTTATTGAAGACCCGACTCATCACATTGTCATGAGTCGGCCCTTGGGGGCTGCCAATTACTTCTATCAAAAATTCAAGGTACACAAGCTTTAATCCATTATATTGAAGGATCCATTGCTCAGTTGGTAGAGCACAAGGCTCTTAACCTTGTGGACATGGGTTCAAGCCCCATGGTGGGAGTTACATCCCATGATGTTATTTTCATTGAAGTTCCAGCTCAGTATTATCTTACTAAGCCGGTCCTTGGGGGCTACACTGGTTGAAATTTTTATGAGCATAAGGCAATTACAAGTCCCAGGTTGCTGCAAGCATGACAACCCAGCACTTGGGGGCTACATATGTGGAATATTCAGTTTTGACGAGTGACTGAGATGAACAAACCTGGATTTCTTCAAGGTTGTAACATTTATATTGAAGCAAGTCTTAAGCGCTTACTACGCTCCATTCTTAAGGCTTGGGGGCTACAAGTGATATGCATATAAGGGAGGTATGTTTTCAAGCTTGATGATTAGCAACAATTATGACCCGGTACCATCAATATTTACAAGCCAGCAATTTTGGATAAACCGGCAAGTTTTGCATTTTCAAGCCGGCTGAAAATCAGATGAATATTTCAAAGACCAATATTTCTGTTAAGCATTGGGAACTGAGTCAAATGAACCATTCTTCACAATATTTCTCTATGAGAAACCAATGTCAGCAAATTGGTTAAGAGGCTGGCCTATTGACCTGGATTTTCTAGAAGAAGGAAATGACAAGGACTTAAGGATGATCAGGTGCCGGCTTACAAGAATTTTTTAAAACCTAGAGCACAATCTGTCAAATTTGTTCTTGTGTTTTGTTTACAGGATTAGTTTAACATGGATAAATCCAAATTAAACTGGGGGCTAATGTCGGGGATATACCCTGCGATATGACCCGACCGGAGATATGACCCGGCGAGGACTTGGTATTTCATTGATGTTAAGCCAGATGTTAAGCCAAATATTAAGCCGGCATATGTTAAGCCAGATGTTAAGCCAGATGTTAAGCCAAACGGTAAGCCAAATTGTAAGTCGGACTGTAACAGAGTCGACTGTGGTTAATAAGCCCGAGGCATTAAGAAGCCCAAGATGTTAAGAAGCCCATGGAGAGAAGCCTGTGACGAGAAGTCAGAATAAGTTTAAGTCTTAATCCGAGTTGGACTCTACATGTAACCCGCCCCTTCAACTTATATAAGGAGGGGCAGGGCACCCCAAGAGGGAGAGGAAAATAATCTTAAGGCTAGACACAACTAGAGGGGAGCCGGCCTATGCAGTGACTCCCTCATGAGCATAATGAGATCTAGCCAAAAACAGCAGGTAGGGTTATTATCAGATGATGTTTCCTGGGGCCCGAAGTTATCTAAATCCTTGTCTTGTGTGTTGATCTGCCTCGTGTCTCTCATCCCAATCAAGCCCTCTCAAGCTACCACATAGATGCGTTGGCCTCACGACTAAGTCCTCACACTAGGACATCTGCCGTGACAAATCCACGACAGCCCCCGAGTGTTACTTCGTGGCGGAGCGACAGGGCAGGTTGTGACCACCTAGGAGATAGGTGGGCCTGGTCCCTGGTCGGCGTCTGCAGATACTTCAAATAACATGCTTAACGAGATCTGGATATTTGATCTGAGTCTGGCCACTGGCCTACTCGCACTAACCAACTACGCGGGAACAGTTATGGGCACTCGACGTCGTGGTATCTGCCAAAGCCTTCTTGACGTCAGCGGTTGAGCGGTGCACGCCAGATTGGACTGGAACGTTGATACATCTCCAACGTATCTATAATCTTTGATGGGCTTATTTGTACACTTTTATATTATTTTTGGGACTAACCTATTAACCGGAGGCCCAGCCCAAATTGTTGTTTTTTTGCCTATTTCAGTGTTTCGCGGAAAAGGAATATCAAATGGAGTCCAAACGGAGTGAAACCTTTGGGAGCATGATTTTTGGAACAAACGTGATCCTGAGGACTTGGAGTGGACGTCAAGCAACCAACGAGGAGGCTGATGAAGCTATGTACCTAGGGTAGGGTCATGGACATGTCCTAGCTGCCCTACCCAAGGACATCTCAAGAAGGAATCACCTTTCAATCGACTTGAAGGTGTTTCACTCGACAGACTCGAAGACACTCGACCAAGAAGTAATCACTCGACCAAGGTCCAATCACTCGACGGCCAGGAGACCTAAAGGCACTCCGCACGCTAATGGTCGGTTATTAAGTAGCCTTTATGGTCATCATAGCACTTTATTAGAGGCGTTACCAGTAACGCCCGACTTTAATGTATTTAAGACCCTACACAACTGAGGGCCGGAGGGGGCCGGCGAACTCTATATAAGCCACCCTCCTCCTCAGTGTAAAAGGTTTGCACCCCTGTAATTCATACACGCATAATCCAGTCGACCGCCTCCGGGCTCCGAGACGTAGGGCTATTACTTCCTCCGAGAAGGGCCTGAACTCGTAAACCTCGTGTACTTACAACTTCTCCATAGCTAAGATCTTGCCTCTCCATACTTACCCCCCTACATTACTGTCAGACTTAGAACCACGACAGTTGGCGCCCACTGTGGGGCCAGTGTTTTAGCGATTCGTTGGAGGAGTTGCGATCTTTTCCGATCCAAATCATCATGGTTTCTGGCGGAGTTTTGGTGGAGGGCCGCGAGATCTGTCTCGGCGCGCTCATGTTCATCACCGACAACTCCGCTTGGCTTCAGGAGGCTCCGCTCGACATGGACGCACTCCCTGTCCGCGGGGCGACGCACTTTCGCGCGTGCGTCCGCCGCGTCCTCTTGCGGCAACCGTCGACCCACTATCGGTCGGCTCCTGTGCTGTCCTCCCTCCCTGTTTCCCGCCGGCACAAGCGCTCCGGTCGGTCGAGACTTCAGCGGTGGGTGAGACACGCGGTGGCACGCCAGTCGGCCACCCCTCAAGTCACGGCGATCGAGCCCGACGAATCCCTCTACGGCCTGTTCGACCTATCGACTGGCTCCGCAGAGACCGCATCCGAGTGCAACAGCAGTGATCCGGCGGCGGAGGTTTTGATGGTCGATGGACCACCCAGTCCTCCCGGTTTTCCCTGCACCGACGGAGGCGCAGGTTGAGGCGACCCGTCACGTCCCCATGAGAATATCTCCCCTAGCCTCTCACATTGTTGCAGAGGAAAGAACTTCGTCGCCGGAACATGGATGCACTGCACACTCCTATCGTTGGAGAAACCCCCGAGGCTCGTGCCTTGGAGGACGCGCGCCTGGCAAACTTGGCCAAGCGCGCTCGACTGGAGAACCTCCAGCGAGCACTCGACGAGCGTGCGCGACAACGAGTTCCAGAATCAAGTCGACGCTAGCTCTTTCCGCCCCCGCAGGTATATCGAACTCCGATTCAGAATTTAGCAGCTGCAGCCCGTATAGTAGAGTCAATTCAGCCTTCCCAGTCGGAGGCTGGCAGAGGCTTGTTGCAGATCAGAGCATTACTTCGGCCAGTAGGAGACCAGAATTCCGTTGTTTCTCAGTCGCGAAACAGGATTCATAGCAGATCCATTGTTGCGGACACAGTCCAGTCGGCTCATAGCCCAAGATCGCCCCCGAGGCATGAGGGCCGTGGGGACCGGCGCAATCAGTACGGAAACCGTGAGCAGTACGATCACCGATTCGATCGTGATGATCGACGTCGAGTGCCCACCCCTCCCCCGAGGAGCGAGTCGTACGCGCCTCGACAGCAAGATGACAGGCGCCCTCATAGTGTTGGGTTAAGGATTCCAGTCGACCCCAGGGAACAAGGCTTTGATGCGAGATCCATTCTCGTTCAAGGTTTGGTCGACAGGAACAGAGCTCACCGAGAAGGTCATGACGGAGATGCACCTACCAGCAGCAAAGTACATGTTTCGGGGCCAGAGTGCTTTAGTAGAGCCATCAGGGCTGCTGTGATTCCTCCCAACTTCAGGTTGGCGACTGGAGTCAGTAAGTTCACTGGTGAGTTTGAAGGAATATGCCCTAGAGGCAGTAATAAAGTTATTATTTATTTCCTTATTTCATGATAAATGTTTATTATTCATGCTAGAATTGTATTAACCGGAAACATAATACAGGTGTGAATACATAGACAAACAGAGTGTCACTAGTATGCCTCTACTTGACTAGCTCGTTAATCAAAGATGGTTATGTTTCCTAACCATAGACAAAGAGTTGTTATTTGATTAACAGGGTCACATCATTAGGAGAATGATGTGATTGACTTGACCCATTCCGTTAGCTTAGCACTCGATCGTTTAGTATGTTGCTATTGCTTTCTTCATGACTTATACATGTTCCTACGACTATGAGATTATGCAACTCCCGTTTATTGGAGGAACACTTTGTGTGCTACCAAATGTCACAACGTAACTGGGTGATTATAAAGGAGCTCTACAGGTGTCTCCAAAGGTACATGTTGGGTTGGCGTATTTTGAGATTAGGATTTGTCACTCCGATTGTCGGAGAGGTATCTCTGGGCCCTCTTGGTAATGCACATCACATAAGCCTTGCAAGCATTGCAACTAATGAGTTAGTTGAGAGATGATGTATTACGGAATGAGTAAAGAGACTTGCCAGTAACGAGATTGAACTAGGTATTGAGATACCGACGATCGAATCTCGGGCAAGTAACATACCGATGACAAAGGGAACAACGTATGTTGTTATGCGGTCTGACCGATAAAGATCTTCGTAGAATATGTAGGAGCCAATATGAGCATCCAGGTTCCGCTATTGGTTATTTATCAGAGACGTGTCTCGGTCATGTCTACATTGTTCTCGAACCCGTAGGGTCCGCACGCTTAAGGTTTCGATGACAATTATATTATGAGTTTATGAGTTTTGATGTACCGAAGGAGTTCGGAGTCCCGAATGAGATCAAGGACATGACGAGGAGTCTCGAAATGGTCGAGACGTAAAGATCGATATATTGGACGACTATATTTGGACATCGGAAAGGTTCCGAGTGGTTCGGGTATTTTTCGGAGTACCGGGGAGTTACGGGAATACGGGAGAAGAAGTATATGGGCCTTATTGGGCTTTAGGGGAGAGGGAGAGGCAGGCCGCGCGCTCCCCCCCCCCCCCCCAAGGCCTAGTCCGAATTGGACTAGGGGGAGGGGTTGCGCCCCCTCCTTCCTTATCTTCCCTCTTCCCCTTCCTTGTCTCCTACTCCTACTACATGGACGGACTCCTAGTTGGACTAGGAGGGGGGAATCCTACTCCCGGTGGGAGTAGGACTTCCCTAGGGCGCGCCATAGAGAGGACCGGCCCTCCCCTCCTCCACTCCTTTATATACGGGGGCAGGGGGCACCCCATAGACACACAAGTTGATCCTCGTGATCGTTTTCTTAGCCGTGTGCGGTGCCCCCCTCCACCATACTCCTCGATAATATTGTAGCATTTCTGGCATTATGTGTTGGGAAACGTAGCATTTCTACCATGATCTTGTGTGTGCGTAGGAATTTTTTTTTAAATTACTACGTTTCCCAGCAGTGGCATCCGAGCCTAGGTTTTATGTGTTGATGTTATATGCACGAGTAGAACACAAGTGAGTTGTGGGCGATATAAGTCATACTGCTTACCAGCATGTCATACTTTGGTTCGGCGGTATTGTTGGATGAAGCGGCCCGGACCGACATTACGCGTACGCTTATGCGAGACTGATTCTACCGACGTGCTTTGCACACAGGTGGCTGGCGGGTGTCAGTTTCTCCAACTTTAGTTGAACCGAGTGTGGCTATGCCCGGTCCTTGCGAAGGTTAAAACAGCACCAACTTGACAAACTATCGTTGTGGTTTTTGATGCGTAGGTAAGAACGGTTCTTGCTAAGCCCGTAGCAGCCACGTAAAACTTGCAACAACAAAGTAGAGGACGTCTAACTTGTTTTTGCAGGGCATGTTGTGATGTGATATGGTCAAGATGTGATGAGATATAAGTTGTTGTATGAGATGATCATGTTTTGTTGAAGTTATCGGCAACTGGCAAAATCCTTATGGTTGTCTCTCTATTGCATAAGATGCAAGCGTCCAATAATTGCTTTACTTTATCGCTATGCGATAGCAATAGTTGCAAGAGCAATTGTTGGCGAGACGACCACGTGACGACACATTGATATAGATCAAGATGATGGAGATCATGGTGTCATGCCGGTGACGATAGAGATCATGACAGTACTTTGGAGATGGAAATCAAAGGCGCAAGATGATGATGGCCATATCATGTCACATATTTTGATTGCATATGATGTTTATCTTTTATACATCTTATTTTGCTTAGTTTGACGATAGCATTTCAAGATGATCTCTCACTAATTATCAAGAAGTGTTCTCCCTGAGTATGCACCGTTACGAAAGTTCTTCGTGCTGAGACACCACGTGATGATCGGGTGTGATAGGCTCTACATTCAAATACAATGGGTGCAAAACAGTTGCACACGTGGAATACTCAGGTTATACTTGACGAGCCAAGCATATACAGATATGGCCTCGGAACACGGAGACCAAAAGGTCGAGCATGAATCATATAGTAGATATGATCAACATAGTGATGTTCACCAATGAAACTGCTCCATCTCACATGATGATCGGACATGGTTTAGTTGATTTGGATCACGTGATCACTTAGAGGATTAGAGGGATGTCTATCTAAGTGGGAGTTCTTAAGTAATATGATTAATTGAACTTAAATTTATCATGAACTTAGTCATGGTAGTATTTTGCAAATCGTGCTGTAGATCAATAGCTCGCGTTGTTGCTTCCCTGTGTTTATTTTGACATGTTCCTAGAGAAAATTGTGTTGAAAGATGTTAGTAGCAATGATGCGGATTGGATCTGTGATCTGAGGCTTATCCTCATTGCTGCATAGAAGAATTATGTCCTTGATGCACCGCTAGGTGACAGACTTATTGCAGGAGCAGATGCAGACGTTATGAACATTTGGCTAGCTCAATATGATGACTACTTGATAGTTTAGTGCACCATGCTTAATGGCTTAGAATCGGGACTTCAAAGACGTTTTGAACATCATGGACCATATGAGATGTTCCAGGAGTTGAAGTTAATATTTCAAGCAAATACCCGAGTTGAGAGATATGAAGTCTCCAACAAGTTCTATAGCTAAAAGATGGAGGAGAATCGCTCAACTAGTGAGCATGTGCTCAGATTGTCTGGGTACTACAATCGCTTGAATCAAGTAGGAGTTAATCTTCCAGATAAGATAGTGATTGATAGAATTCTCTAGTCACCATCACCAAGTTAGTAGAACTTCGTGATGAACTGTAATATGCAAGGGATAACGGAAACAACTCCCAAGCTCTTCGTGATGCTGAAATCAACGAAGGTAGAAATCAAGAAAAACATCAAGTGTTGATGGTTGACAAGACCACTAGTTTCAATAAAAGGGCAAAGGGAAGAAGGGGAACTTCAAGAAGAACGGCAAGCAAGTTGCTGCTCAAGTGAAGAAGCCCAAGTCTGATCCTAAGCCTGAGACTAAGTGCTTCTACTGCAAAGGGACTGGTCACTGGAAGTGGAACTGCCCCAAGTATTTGGCGGATAAGAAGGATGGCAAGGTAAACAAAGGTATATTGGATATACGTGTTATTAATGTGTACTTTACTAGTGTTTATAGCGACTCCTCGGCATTTGATACTGGTTCAGTTGCTAAGAGTAGTAACTCAAAATGGGAGTTGCAGAATAAACAGAAACTAGTAAAGGGTGAGGTGACGATGTGTGTTGGAAGTAGTTCCAAGATTGATATGATCATCATCGCACACTCCCTATACTTTCAGGATTAGTGTTGAAACTAAATAGGTGTTATTTGGTGTTTGCGTTGAGCATGAATATGATTTGATCATGTTTATTGCAATACGGTTATTCATTAAAGTCAGAGAATAATTGTTGTTCTGTTTACATGAATAAAACCTTCGATGGGCATACACCCAATGAAAATAGTTCGTTGGATCTCGATCGTAGTGTTACACATATTCATAATATTGAAGCCAAAAGATGCAAAGTTAATAATGATAGTGCAACTTATTTGTGGCACTGCCGTTTAGGTCATATCGGTGTAAAGCGCATGAAGAAACTCCATACTGATGGACTTTTGGAACCACTTGATTATGAATCACTTGGTACTTGCGAACCATGCCTCATGGGCAAGATGACTAAGACTCCGTTCTCCGGAACAATGGAGCGAGCAACAAACTTGATTGGAAATAATACATACTGATGTATGCAGTCCAATGAGTGTTGAGGCTCGCGGCGGGTATCGTTATTTTCTCACCTTCACAGATGATTTGAGCAGATATGAGTATATCTACTTGATGAAACATAAGTCTGAAACATTTGAAAAGTTCAAATAATTTCAGGGTGAAGTGGAAAATCATCGTGATAAGAAAATAAGGTTTCTACGATCTGATCGCAGAGACAAATATTTGAGTTACGAGTTTGGTCTTTAATTAAAACACTGTGGAATAGTTTCACAAACTCATGCCACCTGGAACACCACAGCATAATGGTGTGTCCGATCGTCATAACCGTACTTTATTGGATATAGTGCAATCTATGATGTCTCTTACCGATCTACCACTATCGTTTTGGGGTTATGCATTAGAGACAGTTGCATTCACATTAAAAAGGGCACCATCTAAATCCGTTGAGACGACACAATCTGAATTATGGTTTGGCAAGAAACCAAAGTTGTCGTTTCTTAAAGTTTTGGGTTGTGATGCTTACGTGAAAAAGTTTCATCCTGATAAGCTCAAACCCAAATCGGAGAAATATGTCTTCATAGGATACCCAAAGGAGACTGTTGGGTACACCTTCTATCACAGATCCGAAGGCAAGACATTCGTTGCTAAGAATGAATCCTTTCTAGAGAAGGAGTTTCTCTCGAAAGAAGTGAGTGGGAGGAAAGTAGAAAACTTGATAAGGTAATTGTACCTTCTTCCTTACTGGAAAGTAGTTCATCACAGAAATCTGTTCTTGTGACTACTACACCAATTAGTGAGGAAGCTAATGATGATGATCATGTAACTTCAGATCAAGTTACTACCGAGTCTCGTAGGCAAACCAGAGTGAGATCCGCACCAGAGTGGTACGGTAATCCTGTTCTGAAAGTCATGTTACTAGACCATGACGAACTTGCGAACTATGAGGAAGCGATGATGAGCCCATATTCCACGAAATGGTTTGAGGCAATGAAATCTGAGATATGATCCATGTATGAGAAAAAAGTATGGACTTTGATGGATTTGCCCGATGATTGGCAAGCCATAGAAAATAAATGGATCTTCAAGAGGAACACGGACGCTGATAGTAGTGTTACTATCTACAAAGCTAGACTTGTCGAAAAAGGTTTTTGACAAAGTTCAAGGTGTTGACTATGATGAAATTTTCTCACTCGTAGCGATGCTTAAGTCTGTCCAAATCATGTTAGCAATTGCCGCATTTTTATGAAATCTGGCAAATGGATAAACAAAACTACATTCCTTAATGGATTTAAAGAAGAGTTGTATATGATGCAACCAGAAGGTTTTGTCAATCCTAAAGGTGATAACAAAATATGCAAGCTCCAGCGATCCATCTATGGACTGGTGCAAGCATCTCGGAGTTGGAATATACGCTTTGATAAGTTGATCAAAGCATATAGTTTTATACAGACTTGCGGTGAAGCCTGTATTTACAAGAAAGTGAGTGGGAGCACTACAGCATTTCTGATAAGTATATGTGTATGACATATTGTCGATCGAAAATAATGTAGAATTATTCTGCAAAGCATAAAGGAGTGTTTGAAAGGATTTTTTCAAAGAAAACCTCGGTGAAGCTGCTTACATATTGAGCATCAAGATCTATAGAGATAGATCAAGACGCTTGATAAGTTTTTTTTCAATGAGTACATACCTTGACAAGATTTTGAAGTAGTTCAAAATGGAACAGTCAAAGAAAGAATTCTTGCCTGTGTTACAAGGTGTGAAATTGAGTAAGACTCAAAGCGTGACCATGGCAGAAAATAGAATGAGAATGAAAGTCATTCCCTATGCCTTGGCCATAGGTTCTATAAAGTAGGTCATGTTGTGTACCAGACCTATTGTATACCCTACACTAATTTTGGCAAGGGAGTACAATAGTGATCTAGGAGTAGATCACTGGACAGCGGTCAAAATTATCCTTAGTGGAATAAGGATATGTTTCTCGATTATGGAGGTGACAAAAGGTTCGTCGTAAAAGGGTTACGTCGATACAAGTTTTGGCACTGATCCGGATGACTCTTAGTATTCATCTAGATACATATTGAAAGTGGGAGCAATTAGCTAAAGTAGCTCCGTGCAGAGCATTGTAGACATAGAAAATTGCAAAATACTTACGGATCTGAATATGGCAGACCCGTTGACTAAACTTCTCTCACAGGCAAAACATAATCACACCTTAGTACTCTTTGGGTGTTAATCACATTGCAATGTGAACTAGATTACTGACTCTAGTAAACCCTTTGGGTGTTGGTCACATATCGATGTGAACAATTGGTGTTAACCACATAAAGATGTGAACTATTGATGTTAGATCGCATGGCGATGTGAACTAGATTATTGACTCTAGTGCAAGTGGGGGACTGAAGAAAATATGCCCTAGAGGCAATAATAAAGTTATTATTTATTTCCTTATTTCATGATAAATGTTTATTATTCATGCTAGAATTGTATTAACCGGAAACATAATACATGTCTGAATACATAGACAAACAGAGTGTCACTAGTATGCCTCTACTTGACTAGCTCGTTAATCAAAGATGGTTATGTTTCCTAACCATAGACAAAGAGTTGTTATTTGATTAACGGGGTCACATCATTAGAAGAATGATGTGATTGACTTGACCCATTCCGTTAGCTTAGCACTCGATCGTTTAGTATGTTGCTATTGCTTTCTTCATGACTTATACATGTTCATATGACTATGAGATTATGCAACTCGTGTTTACCGGAGGAACACTTTGTGTGCTACCAAATGTCACAACATAACTGGGTGATTATAAAGGAGCTCTACAGGTGTCTCCAAAGGTACATGTTGGGTTGGCGTATTTCGAGATTAGGATTTGTCACTCCGATTGTCGGAGAGGTATCTCTGGGCCCTCTCGGTAATGCACATCACATAAGCCTTGCAAGCATTGCAACTAATGAGTTAGTTGCGAGATGATGTATTACGGAACGAGTAAAGATACTTGCCGGTAACGAGATTGAACTAGGTATTGAGATACCGACGATCGAATCTCGGGCAAGTAACATACCGATGACAAAGGGAACAACGTATGTTGTTATGCGATCTGACCGATAAAGATCTTCATAGAATATGTAGGAGCCAATATGAGCATCCAGGTTCCGCTATTGGTTATTGACCGGAGACGTGTCTTGGTCATGTGTACATTGTTCTCGAACCCGTAGGGTCCGCACGCTTAAGGTTTCGATGAAAGTTATATTATGAGTTTATGAGTTTTGATGTACTGAAGGAGTTCGGAGTCCCGGATGAAATCGGGGACATGACGAGGAGTCTCGAAATGGTCGAGACGTAAAGATCGATATATTGGACGACTATATTCGGACATCGGAAAGGTTCTGAGTGGTTCGGGTATTTTTCGGAGTACCGGGGAGTTACGGGAATACGGGAGAAGAAGTATATGGGCCTTATTGGGCTTTAGGGGCGAGGGAGAGGCAGGCCCCCCCCCCCAAGGCCTAGTCCGAATTAGACTAGGGGGAGGGGCTGCGCCCCCTCCTTCCTTATCTTCCCTCTTCCCCTTCCTTGTCTCCTACTCCTACTACATGGAAGGACTCCTAGTTGGACTAGGAAAGGGGGAATCCTACTCCCGGTGGGAGTAGGACTTCCCTAGGGCGCGCCATAGAGAGGGCCGGCCCTCCCCTCCTCCACTCCTTTATATACGGGAGCAGGGGGCACCCCATAGACACACAAGTTGATCCTCGTGATCGTTTTCTTAGCCGTGTGCGGTGCCCCCCTCCACCATACTCCTCGATAATATTGTAGCGGTGCTTAGGCGAAGCCCTGCGACGGTAGAACATCAAGATCGTTACCACGCCGTCGTGTTGACGGAACTCTTCCCTGACACTTTGCTGGATCAGAGTCCGGGGATCGTCATCGAGCTGAACGTGTGCTAGAACTCGGAGGTGCCATAGTTTCGGTGCTTGATCGGTCGGGCCGTGAAGACGTACGACTACATCAACCGCGTTGTCATAACGCTTCCGCTTCCGGTCTACGAGGGTACATAGACAACACTCTCCCCTCTTGTTGCTATGCATCACCATGATCTTGCATGTGCGTAGGAATTTTTTTGAAATTACTACGTTTCCCAACAGAGTTCAAGCCCGATACTTGGCTTGAAGACTACCGAGTGGCCGTCCAGATTGGCAGCGGCAATGATGAAGTGGCCATGAAACACCTACATCTCATGTTGGAGGGCTTGGCCAGAGCGTGGCTGAATCAGTTAGCACCCAGCAGCATTTGCACTTGGGAATATCTCGCCCTAGTGTTTGTCACCACATTTGAAGGAACATGCAAGCGACCGGCAGGGCTGATGGAACTGCGGTCTTGCGTGCAGAAGCCGAATGAAACTTTGAGGGATTACATCCAGAGATGGATTACGTTACATCACACGATAGAGAATGTGCCTGACCACCAAGCAGTCTATTGAAAGCACAAGTGCTCCCTAGGTGACTTTGATAATTGATGACAACATATCTCTTGTTGGACTAACGTTTTCATCTAGTATGTTTCAGATAAGTTCAACAATGGAGTGGCATGGACTAAAGGTTGTGGGAAGTTCTCCAAGATGCTAAGGACAAAGGATTGGCTAAAGCTTGAAGCTCAAGACTCTTCATTTTACATTTTAGTGATCCAAGATCACATTGAGTCCATAGGAAAAGCCAATACTATCAAGCAGGGATGAGGTGTTGCTTAATGAACCTCTTGCTTCATGCGCTTAATGATATGCTCCAAAATCCTCAGCTACTTTCCCACATCCACATATGACCTAAACCTAAAGCCAAACTCGGACCTACCGATTATTCCTATCCGGTGCCACCGAGTTTCATATGTCATAGCCACTGCCAGAAACCCTAATCAGTTCGGTCTCACCGATGGGATCTCGGTCTCACCGAGATGGGCTTGCAAACTCTCTGTTACCTATTGCATTATTCTTGGTCCCACCGAGATATGCAATCGGTCCCACCGAGTTTGCTTGGCCAACTCTTTGTTTCGCTTATTACTCAAATCGGTCCCACCGAGTTTGAGTAATCAGTCAAACCGAGTTTTGGATTTACCCTAACCCTAGCACATCGGTCCCACCGAGTTGATCCAGTCGGTCCCACTGAAAATCTCTAACGGTCACTAGGTTTACCTTTTCGGTCCGACCGAGTTTGTTGATTCGGTCCCACCGAGATTGGTAAATCATGTGTGACGGTTGGATTTTGTGTGGAGGCTATATATACCCCTCCACCTCCTCTTCATTTGAAGAGAGAGCCATCAGACTAAGCCTACACTTCCAGCATCCTATTTCTGAGAGAGAACTACCTACTCATGTGTTGAGGCCAAGATATTCCATTCCTACCATATGAATCTTGATCTCTAGCCTTCCCCAAGTTGCTTTCCACTCAAATCTTCTTTCCACCAGATCCAAATCCTATGAGAGAGAGTTGAGTGTTGGGGAGACTATCATTTGAAGCACAAGAGCAAGGAGTTCATCATCAACACACCATTTGTTACTTCTTGGAGAGTGGTGTCTCCTAGATTGGCTAGGTGTCACTTGGGAGCCTCCGACAAGATTGTGGAGTTGAACCAAGGAGTTTGTAAGGGCAAGGAGATCGCCTACTTCGTGAAGATCAACCGCTAGTGAGGCAAGTCCTTCGTGGGCGATGGCCATGGTGGGATAGACAAGGTTGCTTCTTCGTGGACCCTTCGTGGGTGGAGCCCTCCATGGACTCGCGCAACCGTTACCCTTCGTGGGTTGAAGTCTCCATCAACGTGGATGTAGGATAGCACCACCTATCCGAACCACGGGAAAAACATCCGTGTCTCCGATTGCGTTTGAATTCTCCAAACCCTTCCCTTTACATTCTTGCAAGTTGCATGCTTTACTTTCCGCTGCCTATATACTCTTTGCATACTTGCTTGATATGTATTGTGATTGTTGAAATTATGCTTAAACTCCACTTAAACCGAAAAAGCTTAAAAATTGCAACTTTAGCATTATGTGTCTAATCACCCCCCTCTAGACACATCTACTTCAAGGTCCTACAAGTGGTATCAGAGCTTTGGTCTCCATTGCCTTGGTTTAATCACCATTGGAGGAAGATGGATGTGTCTACTTTAGGGAGTCTTAGACATAGAGTGCCTATTCTTGATGGAGAGTATTTTCATGAGTGGAAAAATGAGATGCTTGTAATTTTCAATCAATATCATTTAAACAAGTATATTGCTAGCCCTTGTGCACCTCACATTGATCCTTTGCATCCTACCCTATATGAAGATATTGACATAATTCGCAATCTTAGAACTATTGAGCTCATCATTAGAGGATTGCCCAAAAATTTGATTGCTAGTTTGCCTACTCTTAATTGTGCCTATACTATATGGAAATTTCTTGAGGAATGATTTCCCGATCATTCCTTGAAAAAATTGGATGAAATTCTCCATAAATCTATTACCTTGAGTAAGATGAACTCTAGTGATCCTAGTTTTGGTGATTGCCTATTTGAGCTTACCAATCTCAAGCATGCTAAAGGAGATGTTGGAACCATTAGAGATATTATATTCGAAGCTATAAGAATTCATAAAAGTGACCACTTTGATGATCATCTATCTAATGAATTACCCTCTCTAGGAAATGATGAGTCACAAGATCATGATGAACATGGATACTATGATGATGATGATACTTCGATCTTGATGATGCAATGAGACATTTTGGTCTTACGGCAAATCTTCGGGGATATGTGTCAGGAGGAAAGGAATGGGTTCTTGATAGTGGATGTACTGATCATATGACCGGAGATGAAGAGATGTTCCGTGAGCTTGCTGAAAATGACGGCCCTCGAAAATACGTCACCTTTGGTGATAATTCAAAGGGTAAAGTGGTTGGCCTTGGTAAGGTGGCCATCTCCCATGATAGTTCCATTCAAAATGTCATGCTCGTTGAATCTCTCGGCTACAACTTACTTTCAGTATCTAGACTTGTTGATTTTGGTTTGAATGTCCTATTTACTGAGGTAGATTGCCAAGTATTTCGTCGAGACAATCATAAAATGGTCTTTACCGGTATGCGTAGAGGTGATCTTTACATTGTCGATTTCTCTAAAAAGGCACAACCTAAAACTTGCTTTATTGCTAAATCCTCAAAAGGTTGGTTGTGGCATAGACGACTAGGTCATGTTGGCATGAGAAACCTTGACAAGCTTATTAAAGGAAATCATATCCTTGGAGTTAACGATGTCATATTTGATAAGGATAGACTTTGCAGTGCTTGTCAAGCAGGTAAACAGGTTGGAGGAAGGCATCCCGTGAAGAACATCATGACTACAAGGAGGCCACTCGAGCTACTTCATATGGATCTTTTTGGTCCCAACGCCTACAAGAGTCTCGGTGGAAATTCTTTTGGTCTAGTTATAGTTGAAGATTTTTCAAGATTTACGTGGGTTTTCTTTCTTAATGACAAGTCGCAGGTCCAGAAGATCTTCAAAAACTTCGCTAGGAAGGCCCAAAATCAGTTTGACATGAAGATCAAGAAGGTTCGGAGTGACAATAGAACGGAGTTCAAGAACGCAAATGTGGACACCTTTCTTGACGAAGAAGGGATTTCACACGAGTTCTCGGCTACGTACACACCTCAACAAAATGGAGTTGTTGAGAGGAAGAACCGGACGCTCATCGAAACGGCAAGAACGATGCTGAATGAATACAAGACGCCGAAGCACTTTTGGGCAGAAGCGGTTGAGACAGCTTGTCACGCAACAAATCGCTTGTATCTTCACAAGCTACTCGGCAAGACAGCATACGAGCTCCTCACCGGTAACAAACCCCAAGTTGGACACTTTCGAGTATTCGGCTCAAAGTGCTACATTCTTGATAAGCATCATCGTTCAAAGTTTGCTCCTAAATCTCATGAAGGTTTCCTACTTGGTTATGGCTCAAACTCTCACACTTACCGTGTCTACAACAATTTCACCCGAAAGGTTGAAGAGACGGTAGATGTGAAGTTTGATGAATCTAATGGCTCGCAAGTAGAGCAATTGCCAATTGATGTAGGAGACAAAGACCCTTCAGAAGCAATCCAAGACTTGTCCATAGGCAAAGTTCGTCCAACGGAGGTGAAGGAGAGTACTTCATCCGTCCAAGTGGAAGCTTCTACTTCACAACAAGGTGAACCAAGAATTGATACGGAAGCATCCACAAGTGGGACACACCAAGATGAAGAAGACAAGGAAATGCATCAAGACGAACATCAACAACCTCCTTCTCCACCACGACAAGAGAATGACAACGTCAACAATGAAGAAGGCCAAGAAGAAGAACAAGATGAAGAAGATGTTCAACGAAGACCCAAGCAAAAGCTCTCACGAGTTCGAGCAAGAATCGCCAAAGATCATCCCGTCGAGCAAATCTTCAATGATATACAAACCGGGAGAATCACTCGCTCAAAAACTCGTTTAACTAACTTTTGTGAAAACTACTCATTCATCTCTAGCATTGAACCTATGAAGGTTGAAGAAGCATTGGAAGATCCAAATTGGATAAACGCCATGCATGAAGAGCTACACAACTTTGAGAGAAACCAAGTTTGGACATTGGTTGAGAAGCCTGACAACAACCACAACATCATTGGTACCAAATGGGTGTTTCACAACAAGCAAGATGAAGATGGACAAGTGGTTCGCAACAAAGCACGTCTCGTCGCCCAAGGGTACACACAAGTCGAAGGTATGGACTATGGTGAGACATATGCTCCCGTTGCTAGACTTGAGTCCATTCACATCTTACTTGCCTATGCTAATCACCATGATATCACCTTGTACCAAATGGACATTAAAAGTGCTTTTCTAAATGGTGAAATAGAGGAGGAAGTTTATGTCAAACAACCTCCCGGCTTTATCAATCCTAAGAAACCAAATCATGTTTACAAACTTCACAAAGCTCTTTATGGTCTTAAACAAGCTCCTAGAGCATGGTATAAATGCTTGACCAAGTTCCTTATTGCAAGTGGTTTTGAAATTGGTAAAATTGATTCCACTCTTTTTACTAAAAGGGTTAATGGAAAACTATTTGTATGCCAAATTTATGTTGATGATATCATATTTGGTTCAACTAACCGTCTCTTTAGTGAAAAGTTTGGAAAGCTAATGTCAGAAAAGTGTGAGATGTCTATGATGAGTGAACTCAAATTCTTTCTCGGTTTGCAAATCAAGCAAACTAAGGAAGGTACATTTGTCTCTCAAACAAAGTACACCAAGGACTTATTCAAGAAGTTCAATATGCAAGAATGCAAAGGTATGTCTACACCCATGCCTACTAGTGGACATAATGATTTGACCAAAGATGGTGAACTGGTTGATCAAAAGGTTTATCGCTCTATGATTGGTTCATTGTTATACCTATGTGCTTCACGTCCCGATATTATGCTAAGTGTGTGCATGTGTGCACGATATCAAGCTGCTCCTAAAGAATGTCATCTTAAGGCCGTAAAAAGGATAGTTAGATACTTAATTCATACACCAAATTTTGGCATTTGGTATCCTAAGAGGTCTTCTTTTGATCTTGTTGGCTATTCCGACTCGGACTATGCCGGAGACAAGGTTGATAGAAAGTCAACTTCGGGTACTTGTCAATTTCTTGGTAGATCTCTTGTGTCTTGGTCTTCCAAGAAACAAAACTCCGTATCCTTATCCACCGCCGAAGCGGAATACATTGCCGCTGGTTCATGTTGTGCTCAATTACTTTGGATGACCCAAACTCTTAAAGATTATGGAATCTATGCTAAACATGTTCCACTGCTTTGTGACAATGAAAGTGCTATCAAAATTGGTCATAATCCTGTACAACATTCTCGAACTAAGCATATTGAAGTTCGTCATCATTTCATTCGAGATCATGTTGCTAAGGGTGACATTGATCTCAAACATGTTCGCACCGATAAGCAATTAGCGGATATATTTACTAAACCACTTGATGAGAAAGTGTTTTGCAGGTTGAGAAGAGAATTGAACATCATTGATGCTTCAAACTTGGAGTAGAAACTCCATTGGATACATGTAAGACATGAGCTTATGACTAATCCATGATATATCTCTTATGATGACTATCTTATGTCTTGGATATATTTGTACCTTGCATGTTGTCTAACCCATGTAGGTACTTGGTTGAATCTAATTTCATGAGATTGCAACTCACTCACATCTTGAGCAATCTTTACATCACCAAGTCTCTACACGATGGTGGTTGAAGACAAGGAAGCACAAAACCATTCAAACATATCCTTTGACAAATTCTATGTTGAGCTTCATGATTGTCATTTTTGGATACACAAGTGCTCTTCCTTGCAAGAACTAATCCATGTAGGTAGGTGAACTCACACTCCAAGTGGTGCTCCCAACTCTTGATGAGCTACATCAACCTTGAGCACCCACACAAGTTCAACTACATGAGCAAGAACCACACCACCACCCAAGGTATGTTATTCCATCTTAGAGAAGCTTTACTCCAAGACATGAGTCAAAGCAACTCAACAAGATGTGAATACATCAAGATGCTTAAACGAAAAATGGTAACCCCATTTTGAGCTTAAACGATGAGTATGACCTATGATCAAGTGTTCTCACTTGACTCCTAAGTCAATATACTCTAACATAGGTGACTATGCCACCGCCCAACTCTAGATGAAGTTCTCTTGTGTTCCTTCTTTGTGTTATTGCATTTGTCTCATGCATGTTTATTTTCTTTCTCTTTTTCAAAAAAAACTTCATCTAGATCTTTCAGTTTCTTCTCTTTTCTCTTTGTTTTTGTTCTGCATTTTCTGCATTTAATTCCTTGCAAATCCTTCAGATAATTCATTGCAAATCTTTGTGAGATCCTACATGTCTAGTGAGCTGAGGTGACAAGTGTTTTTCTCTGTGTAAACTCGGTTTCACCGACTTGCAATTTTCGGTCCAACCGACTCTTTTCGGTACCACCGAAATATGCCACTCGGTGCCACCAACTTTGCAATCAGAAAAACAGTTTGCCACTTGTTCTACATTTCTTCTCATCTAGCTCCACTCAATGAATCTTGTCCTCTACAAGCATCACAATTTTATCCATTGCTTTATGCTGAGTCTCAAGGACCAAACCTATACGTCGGATTCCAGAAAGCCCTTCTTGGAAATTGATGTCAAAGGGGGAGAGAGAGATCACATCAAAGCTCAAGGGGGAGAGAAACTCTCAAGGATCCCAGATGTTGTTAAGGGAAGCTCAAGGGGGAGAGAAAGTCTCAAGGATCCCAGATGTTATTAAGGGGGAGAGAGAGATTTCCAGGGAGATAAAATACTCAAGGATCCTAGATGCTTGATGTTCAAGAGGAGAAATGTCACATGTCTTTTTGGGGGAAAGACATGTTCATATACGCTTTGTATGTTTCAGCTCTGATTTTCTGTTTCCTATCTTCTCCCAATATCCCATGTAAGATTCGGGGGGAGCAAGACACCTAAGGGAAAGAAATCAGTCAAATTCATTGCATATCTTTACTCTTGGGGACATGTTGAATTCAATGTAGTACCTAGTACTTACTCTCTACATGTCATCCCGGTCTTGGTACTCTTGTGGTTTCTTTTGTTTGCCCTGGCTAGTGGATGTACCTGTGTTATCTAACTTTGTTTGCGCAGGTTCATTCTATCCTAAGCCAACTCAAAAACTACAAGGTAAGTGTATGCATCAAAATCATGAGTATGAGGAGTTCTTGCTTATGTACATACTGTTTGCAAGAAGGACTCATGAGCATGAAGGTATTTTCCTTGATAATCTTTTACTCTGATGCATATGGCCAAGATACATGTAACACATTGCCTACTCTATCATGATTATGCTCTCACATGCTTCTATATTTTATATTCATATGATTGCATACATGTGGGGGAGCCTATGTTTGTTACATGTCCTTCCAAAGCTTTACTTCTGTTCTTTATATCTTTATCTAAAGCTTTGATGTATGTTGCCATCAATTACCAAAAAGGGGGAGATTGAAAGCACAAGTGCTCCCTAGGTGGTTTTGATAATTGATGACAACATATCTCTTGTTGGACTAACGTTTTCATCTAGTATGTTTCAGATAAGTTCAACAATGGAGTGGCATGGACTAAAGGTTGTGGGAAGTTCTCCAAGATGCTAAGGACAAAGGATTGGCTAAAGCTTGAAGCCCAAGACTCTTCATTTTACATTTTAGTGATCCAAGATCACATTGAGTCCATAGTAAAAGCCAATACTATCAAGGAGGGATGAGGTGTTGCTTAATGAACCTCTTGCTTCATGTGCTTAATGATATGCTCCAAAATCCTCAGCTACTTTCCCACATCCACATATGACCTAAACCTAAAGCCAAACTCGGACCTACTGATTATTCCTATCCGGCGCCACCGAGTTTCATATGTCATAGCCACTGCCAGAAACCCTAATCAGTTTGGTCTCACCGATGGGATCTCGGTCTCACCGAGATGGGCTTGCAAACTCTCTGTTACCTATTGCATTATTCTCGGTCCCACCGAGATATGCAATCGGTCCCACCGAGTTTGCTTGATCAACTCTTTGTTTCGCTTATTACCCAAATCGGTCCCACCGAGTTTGAGTAATCGGTCAAACCGAGTTTTGGATTTACCCTAACCCTAGCACATCAATCCCACCGAGTTGATCCAGTCGGTCCCACCGAAAATCTCTAACGGTCACTAGGTTTACCTTTTCGGTCCGACCGAGTTTGTTGATTCGGTCCCACCGAGATTGGTAAATCATGTGTAACGGTTGGATTTTGTGTGGAGGCTATATATACCCCTCCACCTCCTCTTCATTTGAAGAGAGAGCCATCAGACTAAGCCTACACTTCCAGCATCCTATTTCTGAGAGAGAACTACCTACTCATTTGTTGAGGCCAAGATATTCCATTCCTACCATATGAATCTTGATCTCTAGCCTTCCCCAAGTTGCTTTCCACTCAAATCTTCTTTCCACCAGATCCAAATCCTATGAGAGAGAGTTGAGTGTTGGGGAGACTATCATTTGAAGCACAAGAGCAAGGAGTTCATCATCAACACACCATTTGTTACTTCTTGGAGAGTGGTGTCTCCTAGATTGGCTAGGTGTCACTTGGGAGCCTCCGACAAGATTGTGGAGTTGAACCAAGGAGTTTGTAAGGGCAAGGAGATCGCCTACTTCGTGAAGATCTACCGCTAGTGAGGCAAGTCCTTCATGGGCGATGGCCATGGTGGGATAGACAAGGTTGCTTCTTCATGGACCCTTCGTGGGTGGAGCCCTCCATGGACTCGCGCAACCATTACCCTTCGTGGGTTGAAGTCTCCATCAACGTGGATGTAGGATAGCACCACCTATCCTAACCATGGGAAAAACATCCGTGTCTCCGATTGCGTTTGAATTCTCCAAACCCTTCCCTTTACATTCTTGCAAGTTGCATGCTTTACTTTCCGCTGCCTATATACTCTTTGCATACTTGCTTGATATGTATTGTGATTGTTGAAATTATGCTTAAACTCCACTTAAATCGAAAAAGCTTAAAAATTGCAACTTTAGCATTATGTGTCTAATCACCCCCCCCTCTAGACACGTCTACTTCAAGGTCCTACATCTGTGCATTCAAAGAAGGCGTCAAGTACAGAGAACTGAATTTTAAATTCGGTCGAACCAGAGATATTTCTCTGAATCGGATGATGGAGATTGCTACCAAGTACGCTAATGGTGAAGATGAGGATCGACTCAGGAGTGGCAAGCTCAAGTCAGTCGCTCAAGAAACCGGAGGAAAATCCTATCGGAAACAGAAGCGGAAAGCCGAGCCAGCTGCTCCTGGGGAAGCCTTGGCTATAACTCAAGGAAAGTTTAAGGGGAAACCCAAAGGACCTTGGAACCCCAAGAAAGTTAAAGACCAGGACGGAAATGATGTGTTGGATTTGCCATGTCACATCCACACCAAGAAAGATGAAGAGGGTAATTTCATTTACCTGAAACATACCACTCGACAGTGTCGCCTCTTGATCCAGCAGTTCCAGGGCAAGCAGCCCAAAGATAAGGAAAAGGAGTCGGACAAAGTTGAGGACAAGGAAGATAGTGACGATGGATACCCCCAGGTCAATTCCACCCTGATGATTTTTGCTGATGTTGAAAGCAAAAGTCGACTGAAAGTTATCAACTGAGAGATGAACATGGTTGCTCTGGTGACACCCAGTTATCTGAAGTGGTCTCAGACTGCCATCACATTCGACCGGTCAGATCACCCAATGCACATTGCCACCCCCGGGAGGCAAGCTTTGGTGGTCAACCCAGTTGTTGAAGGCACTCGACTGACCAAAGTCTTGATGGATGGTGGCAGTGGTTCGAACATACTATATGCTGAGACGTTGAAAGGGATGGGCATTCCGATGTCCAGACTCAGTACCAGCAACATGAGTTTCCATGGAGTCATTCCTGGGAAGAAGGCTGAATCACTCGGCCAGATTGCTCTTGATGTGGTTTTCGGTGATTCCAAGAATTACCGCAAAGAAAAGTTGCCATTTGAAGTTGTAGACTTCCAGAGTGCCTATCACGCTATTTTGGGCAGGCCAGCTTATGCACGCTTCATGGCCCGACCATGTTATGTGTATCTCAAATTGAAGATGCCTGGCCCCAAAGGTGTGGTCACTGTTACGGGCAATCAGAAGAAAGCAGAAGAATGTTTTCAGAAAGGTTCAAAGATCACTGATGCTCATATGGCGGTGGTGGAGCTGCAGGAATACCAGAAGACTACAGACCCGAGTGATTTGTTGCGAGCCAAGAAGCCCGCTACAGAATCAGCTTTTCAGTCGTCTGGCGAAACAAAGACAGCTCACATTCACCCGACCGATCCCAGCGCTGCTCCAACTCATATCTCAATGACACTCGACTCCAAATAGGAAGAAGCGCTCATCCAGTTCCTCCGTGAGAACTGGCACATTTTTGCATGGAAGCCTTCTGACATGCCGGGTGTTCCCAGGGAGCTGGCTGAGCACCGCCTAAGAGTCGACTCAAAAGTAAAACCTGTCAAAGAACATCTCCGACGGTCCGCCGTCCAGAAGAGAAAGGCTATTAGCAAGGAGGTGGCTCGGCTCTTAGCAGCAGAGTTCATCCGAGAAATCTACCACTCCGAGTGGCTCGCCAACGTTGTCATGGTCCCCAAGAAGGACAAGTCACTTCACATGTGCATTGACTTTAAACATATCAATCGGGCCAGCCCGAAAGATCATTTTCCTCTCCCCCGCATCGACCAGATAGTCGACTCGACTGCGGGATGTGAGCGACTGTCTTTTTTAGACGCCTATTCCGGGTACCATCAGATCCATCTGTATGGACCCGACGAGATCAAAACAGCTTTTATCACTCCATTCAGGTGCTTCTGTTATGTTACCATGCCGTTCAGCCTCAAGAATGCCGGAGCCACTTTCATGAGGATGATTCAGAAGTGTTTGCTCACTCAAATCAATCGGAATGTGGAAGCATACATGGATGATATTGTGGTCAAGTCACGGAAGGGTTCCGACCTGCTGACTGACCTTGTTGAAACCTTTGCCAACCTCAGGAGGTACGATATCAAGCTCAATCCATCAAAGTGCACATTCGGAGTTCCTGGCGGAAAATTACTCGATTTTCTCATTTCCAAACGGGGAATCGACGCCAATCCAGAAAAAGTCGGTACTATACTCCGAATGAAAAGTCCTGCGTGAGTGCACGACGTCCAGAAGCTTACTGGTTGCTTGGCCGCTTTAAGTCGATTCATATCTCGTCTCGGTGAAAAGGCATTGCCTCTTTACTGATTGATGAAGAAGTACGACAAGTTCGAGTGGACTCCTGAAGCTGATGCAGCATTTGTAGAGCTCAAAGCTCTGCTCTCCACCCAACCGGTGCTTGCTGCCCCAATCAGCAAGGAGCCTTTGCTGCTTTACATCGCAGCCACGGGACAAGTCGTTAGTACGGTACTTATAGTCGAGCGGGAAGAAGAAGGGAAAGCCTTCAAAGTTCAGCGCCCAGTATATTATATTTCGGAAGTTTTGACCCCGTCAAAGCAAAGATATCCTCATTATCAGAAGCTTGTATATGGGATTTATATGACCACAAAGAAAGTTGCTCACTACTTCTCTGATCATTCCATTACAGTCGTCAGCGACGCTCCATTGTCAGAGATCCTGCATAACAGAGATGCAACTGGTCGAGTGGCAAAATGGGCGATTGAACTCCTTCCTCTAGATATCAAGTTTGAGGCAAAGAAAGCTATCAAGTCCCAGGCAATCGCAGATTTCGTCGCTGAGTGGATTGAACAGCAGCCGACTCGGGTTCACTCGGAGCATTGGACCATGTTCTTCGATGGTTCCAAGATGCTGAATGGTTCCGGTGCCGGAGTGGTGTTGGTCTCCCCCAGAGGAGATAAGCTCAGATATGTTCTTCAAATCCACTTTGACTCCTCCAATAACGAGGCAGAATATGAAGCACTTTTATATGGGTTGCGCATGGCCATTTCACTCAGCGTCCGTCGCCTCATGGTCTATGGCGACTCAGATTTGGTGGTTAATCAGGTGATGAAGGAGTGGGACGTCAGAAGTCCAGCCATGACTGGTTATTGTAATGCAGTGAGAAAGCTGGAGAAGAAATCCGAGGGGTTAGAGCTTCATCACATACCCCGACTGAAAAATCAAGCAGCTGATGATTTGGCAAAAATAGGTTCCAAAAGAGAAGCCATTGCCAGCAATGTGTTTTTGGAACACATCCACACACCATCAGTTCAGGAGGATCCCTTCACTGAAGAGGTCCCGCAGCCAAAAAGTGCCACAGATCTGACTGAAGTTGAAGTTCCAGCTGTGGTCGACCTGATCATGGAAGTCTTGGACATCACTCCCGACTGGACAATACCGTACATCGCGTACATCCTAAGGAAAGAGCTCCCAGAAGATGAAGAAGAGGCTCGACAGATCGTCCATCGATCGAAGGCCTTTACAGTCATAAAAGGATAGTTATATAGAGAAAGCACGACCGGAGTCAGTCAGAAGTGTATTACACCAGAAGAAGGTCAGATGATCCTTGATGATATCCACTCGGGGACCTGTGGTCATCATGCGTCCTCTCGGACCATTGTGGCTAAAGCATACCGAGCGGGATTCTACTGGCCAAGGGCCAATGAAATGGCAAAAGAGATAGTCGACAAATGTGAAGGATGTCAATATTACTCCAATATGTCGCATTAGCCCGCGTCAGCCCTGAAAACCATTCCACTCGTCTGGCCCTTCACTGTTTGGGGGCTGGACATGGTTGGACCACTGAGAACGGGCAGGAGCGGCTTCACTCATGTGCTAGTAGCAGTCGACAAGTTCACCAAATGGATTGAAGCTAAGCCTATCAAGAATCTTGATGCTTGCACTGCTATTAGTTTCATCAGAGAGTTGATATTCAGATATGGGGTTCCGCACAGCATCATCACTGATAATGGGTCGAACTTCGATTCCGACAAATTCAGGGCCTTTTGCGCCTCTCAGGGCACACGAGTCGACTACGCTTCGGTCGCTCACCCCCAGTCGAATGGACAAGCAGAAAGGGCAAACGGCCTAATTCTCAAAGGACTGAAACCTCGATTTATGTGCGATCTCAAGCACGCAGCAGGTGCATGGGTCGATGAGCTTCCATCAGTCCTTTGGGGATTGAGGACAACCCCGAACCGATCGACCGGAAGAACCCCATTCTTCCTGGTCTACGGAGCCGAAGCAGTCTTGCCGAGTGACCTGCTTCACAACACCCCCCGAGTCGAGCTCTACTCTGAAGATGAAGCAGAACAAGCCCGGCAGAACGCAGTCGACCTCCTGGAAGAAGAAAGAGAAATGGCCATGATCCAATCGACCATCTATCAGCAAGACTTGCATCGATTCCATGCCAGAAATGTGAAGAGTCGAGCCCTCCCACTCGGGGGCTTAGCTGCAGTCCAGTACTCGCCTAAGTTTGAAAAATCCTACCGAGTGGTGAGCGACCCTCCCACTCGGGGGCTTAGCTGCGGTCCAGTACTCGCCTAAGTTTGAAAAATCCTACCGAGTGGTGAGCGACCCTCCCACTCGGGGGCTTAGCTGCAGTCCAGTACTCGCCTAAGTACGAAACACATCGCCGACCCGCAAGGACGACGAGGTGCAGGTCGACTGCCACCTTCTCCTTGGGAGCTTCGCCACAAATACAACGTGTGTCGGTGTTCTGGGAACGGGGGTCCCCAGACTTGCCTGCCTGCGGCCTGCGGCGTGGCTCAAAGGAGGCCCAGCACGGCCCATCTTCATCAACACAAGACTCAAGACCCTCGCGAGGGGCCAAGCCTCGCGAGGCGGACGACACGGAGCTTCCTCAGGCACGGCCTCGTCAGGCTGGCTTGCGAGGAGGCGGAGAGATCAAGGCAGGGTACCTCGCGAGGTGCTTGTGACGCAAGCCATGACGACTCAGGGCGCCAGGCGGGTGCCAGCCCGCGCAGCGTCCTCCTTTCCTCTTTGGTGCAAAGGGGGCAAGCGCAGCCGTGGAGTACCGAGGCATCAGGCAAAGGTTGCCATTTCGGTGCAACGAGACCAAGACCAGGAGGACTACGAGATGGAGGTCACCGTGGAGCCCAGGACAGCGTCATCACCAGAGCTTTGCGCAAGCGAAGACTGCTTTTGTCAGGATAGTTGATACTTGCTGTCCCCCTTCAAATTAGCCCGCCATTGTTGGCTCCATTCCCGCTCGATATTTGGGAAGAGGACCAGGGCCCCTATAAATAGGACCAGCCACCCACATAGCAAGGGCCACTCTTTGATCGGTTAGAAGCAGAGGAAGAGAGAGAGAGAGAGAGAGAGAGAGAGAGAGAGAGAGAGAGAAAGGGTGGCTGAACTCCTCCTAGCAGTTCATCACCCCAGCCAAGAACAGACCCTCGCGAGGTTGTTCTTCCTTGTATTGTTCATCATCATCAGCCCCAAGAGGCAATCCACCCACCACACACTGGAGTAGGGTATTACACCACAACGGTGGCCCGAACAAGTATAAACCTTGTCTCTCTTGTGCAGTTCTTTCAGTAGTCTAGATCTTTGCGAGACGGAGAGGTAGAAGGCGTAATCTCCGCGCGCACCCCAGTGTTCGAACCTTAAGGGTCTACCGGAACCCGAAATCCGACATTTGGCGCGCCAGGTAGGGGTGCGCCGGAATTCGTCTTCCACCGCTCCATGCCCCGTCGCGTCGTCATCACCATGCCCGGCGACCAGGAGGGCAACGCCGACCCATGGGCTGCGTGGCTCGCCCGCACAGAACCGCTCGCCTCGGGCGGCCCCGTGCCCCAGGCAGCTCACGGCCCGCAGGGCGCTGCGGGCCGCGGGCGACGCGGACAGACTTCGACAACTCTTATGCCGCGGCAGGCACGGTCGGCAGCAAGGGCCTCCAATCACGCCGCGACCACGACACCATACACCCGCCAGGAGCAGACGAACTCGAGGGCCGCGCTCACGGTGGCCTGAGAGCTGCTGCGGTGCAGACTGCTGGAGGGCAGCCACGACATGCTGCTGGAGCGAGTGGCGGAGCTCCTGGGCTTCGACGCCTCGTGGGCTCACCCCTTCTCCACCCAGCTCCCATCTCAAGCCCAGGGCGACCCGCGCGGGGGCTCCGCGCGCGCCCGCAGGCTCCAAGGCTACTCCGACGCTAGCGAACCTGTCAGCACCGGACCGGCGGCGACGCTGCCCCCGCCCCCAGCCCGTGAAGAAGAAGGACTCAATGCGACCCGCGGCCCCAGTGGGCGGCCGCGTTGCCACCCCACAGTGGGCGTGACAGGCGGGACCGCGTAGCATGCGGGGCATCACGGCGTGGCATTCGGGATGACGGCAACGAAGGAATACGTGCCCCTTATGATGGACCATGGACACCCTCACGAGAACGGACAAGGCTCGCTCCTCGGCCCAAGCTGGGGGGACGAGGCAATGGAAGCTGAGCCTTTCCAGGAGCCCCGGAATGATCCCGCTGGCCACGCTAGAGGCAACGATTATCGGGTGCCGCTAATTCTTCAGGAGCAGGTATACGCTAACCATGGATCGCAGGAGGTGCAGGTCGCCGTGGCGAGCAGCTGCCCCACTCCCACAGTCTCCTACCCCTCGGGAGGACGGCGCAGGGGGCTGCGGGAGAGGGGCCAAGATCCGACATCACCACCGCAGTGTTCGGAGCAAGGTGTTCTCAGGAGGTAGGCCCTCTGCTGGGGAGGTGCCTCAGGGCCTGCCCCTGGCAGAGGACCTGTGGTCGTCAGGGTAACCGCTGGCGACCGCTCTACCCCATCGGGCAGCGTCCTAGGTTCCGGTCGTTGCTGATGGCACTAGAGTGTGGCGTAAGGCGGGGCCCTCGTCTAGCGATATGAAGCAAGGCCAGTACCTATGAAGAAGGCCCGGTGCCTGTGAAGCTCGCCGCCCCGTGACACTCTCACGTAATAATGAGTGGGGTTGTGCACGCCCCGGAGTCTCAGGGGTGCCGGCCTCAGGCCCTGGGGCTCCCTCCCACGCCCAGTGGACAACACTTAGCTCCGTGCTGGTGAGAAGACGTCCAAGACTAGATTAGGTGCCGGACGCGGCCTTTTGTCTGCTTTCATTGCCTTTCCCTTTGGCTGTAGCTTTTCCCCCGCTGGATTTAAGTTGGATTCGAATTTGAGATTTGCGTGTGTTCGGGGAAGGGGAGCTTATTCTCGTTCGAGCCATTTCTCGCGTTCTGGTTACCACTTCGCCACAGCTGCCTCCCCTCGCGAGCCCCTCGCGAGTCGGGTCAGGCCTGGCTCGTGCGCAACCCAAACTACCGCTGTTGCACCCTCTCGGGAGGATTTTCGGGTGCCTACGGAGGTTGTCCTATTTGGAAAAGGCCCAGAGCCTGTGAAGCAAGGCGAGTCCCTGTGAAGTTATCGTGTTTTGGAAAAGGCCCAGAGCCTGTGAAGCAAGGCGAGTGCCTATGAAGCTATCGCGTTTTGGAAAAGGCCCAGAGCCTGTGAAGCAAGGTGAGTGCCTGTGAAGCTATCGCCTTTTGGAAAAGGCCTAGAGCCTGTGAAGCAAGGCGAGTGCCTGTGAAGCTATCGCATTTTGGAAAAGGCCCAGAGCCTGTGAAGCAAGGCGAGTGCCTGTGAAGCTATCGCGTTTCAGAAAAGGCCCAGAGCCTGTGAAGCAAGGTGAGTGCCTGTGAAGCCGTCGCATTCGGGGAAAGGCCCGGAGCCTGTGAAAGTGTGAAGCTCCCCGCGGGCAACACTCTCATATCCTACGGATTCAACTAAAGAACACCCCCGACGTTGCGCCCTCCCACAGGCTGCTTCAGGGCTTGCGCGAAACAAAGGTAAACCGGCCAACCACCAGGCGCGGGCGCTCGTGCAATATGACAACTACTAATACGATGAACACAGGTTTTACATGAGGGGCTTCCCCTCCCAAAATGCTCTCACAGCCATCGGGTCAAAAAACCTGAGTTCTATTCATGCAGGGTAAAAAAGACAGGAGCGATACACACTCAGTCGGACCAATCCCCCAATGCGTCCTCCGGAGCACCTCCTGAGCCGTCGCTGGCTTCGCCAAGCTCGCCATCGTTGTCTGCGTCGCCACCAGCGGCGTCAGGGCCATTCACCACACCGTCCTCGTCGGCAGCCACGATCACGTCGTTGTCGTCCGAAGCGAAGGCCCTGACAAGGGCGTCCACGTTGTCTTCCACCCAGTGCGCCAGGTCGCCTCGAACGGCCTGGGGAACTGGGGCGATGACAGCATCAAAACCGAAGTGGGAATCCATGTTCAGGAGATGGCTGAAGACACGGGAAAAGGCACGCCCGAGCAGGGCGCAGCTCCTCTCCTCCACCAACCTGTCGGCCCTGGCCGACCGCGCCTCTAGCTGCGTCACCACGGCGGTGAAGAATTGAAGGTTGCCAGCATAGTTGGCTGTGTGCAGCTCGCCAACAGCCGCCTCACAGATGTTGCCCAAAACTGCGCTAGCCCTCTCCCGGAGCGTGGCGAGCATGGGGCCGTGCATGTGCTCCAGGACCTGCCGCTGACATATCTCATCTGCGTTTCGGCGCGCGACGCCCTCAGCCTCCTCCACCCGCTGACGATGAAGGAGCATCTCGACCTGGGAGGCGGCTAACTCCCCTTGCGCTACCTCCAGGGCGGCTCGGGAGGCGTCAGCCAGCTGCGTCGCCTCCTCCTGCTGGGCCCTCAAGGTTGCGGTCCTCCCTTCAGCTTCAACCCGGATCAGCTCCAGCCTCCTCTCGAACTCGCGCTCGAGGTCTTGGCGCGCCATCGCCACCCGACGTCCGACCTCCTCCAGGACACGAGCCTCCCGTGCGGCGACATCGTCCTCCGCATGCGTCACCAAGTGCCCCCTCGTCTCCAGCCGCTCGTACTCGCGAGTGCGTTCGGCGGCTTACAGCATCAACGCTTCTTCGTGCTTCTGGAGCTCAGCTGGGTCGCCGGAGGCCACCCGCATCGACGCAAGGGCCAACTCGCGCAGATCCACTTGCTCCTCCAGTGAGTGGCACCGGGCCAGAAGCTCACGAGCCCGCTCCTCTGCCGCCTCTCGCCGTCGGTCAGCTCCCCGGGCCTCCTCGGCGGCCTGGAATTGGGCCACCCGAGAGGCCTCCAGCGATGCCTTCGCCTCTTCATCGTCAAGATCATGCTGACAGCGCGCGAGGGTGATGGCGGCCTCCAGCTCACGCCTCCCTGCGGCTAGGCGCAGGCCCTCGGCCTCCAGGCGCGCGTCTTCGTCAGCAAGCTCCTCCCCAAGCAGGTTCACTGTGTCGGTCGCCCTTCGAAGGAACCCTTGGCGGCAAGCGCGGCGCTCCCGGGCACGCTCAAGCACATCTTCCGCACCGTCATTTGCCCCAAGCAAGCGCCGGGAGGCACGAACCATCGTACCTCCTCCAGGAAGGGGGCTGGGGACTGGCGCCCTCGCGACGGCCGGGCACGCCGCACCAGGAGCCCAGCCTAGAGCCAGCCCGTCCCCAGATGAAGGGCGCAGGGGGCGCCTCAACCAGTCGCACTCCACGACCAAACGAGAAGCCATGGCAGGCTGGCTATTCCCCAAGAGGGCCCGCGAAGGAAAATCGGGGGGAATGAAGGGCCGCGATGCGTCTCGGGATTGTCCACCCCTTCAGTCGCCCTCACCACAAGGGCAGAGCTGCTCGGAGCACTTGAGGACGGTAGAGGGGGCGAAGACAAAGGAGGCGGCACCTCAGCTGCTTTCGCGAGCTCGGCCGGAAGGGGCCTATGGAGCAAGGATCAGTGAAAGCAACAAGAGAATCAGGAGCCAGAAATGGAGAAGACTTACTCGTCAGTGGCGAAGTACTTCCTGCGCTTCAGCATGCGACAAGGGAAGTCATCACCCAGGGCCTCCCTCTTCCTCCGGAGGGCCTCAAAGTCCACGCGGAAGCGGCCCAAGAGAAGAGCGCAAGGATCAACCTGTGATGAAGACGGAGCATCGGAGCGATCTGCGTCAGGGGCACCTGCCTGGTGCGTGCCGTCCATCACCTCGCTAGAAGACGCGGCTGGGGGCTCCGAGGCCTCAGCCCCGGGCGCTGGGAGCGGTTGCTCGCCACCCTCAGCCTCAGCGGCATGGGTCCCAGGAGTTGTCCCCTCAAGAGCGTCACCCGGCGCTGTCACCTCATCAGGAGCCCCCTCGGCCCCCGGCGCCTCCTGCCTCCCTGCTCCGCCACTTGAGGAGGAGTCGCCTCGGCCGATCGGAAGGGCAGTCACCACCACTGGATTCTCACGAGGTCCCTGGAGGCCGGCGGGGCACAACCCCCACTCATCAAAGGCAGGCATCTACTTCACGAAGTCGGCCTTGCTCTGGTAGAGATACAGCAAGGCCCCTCCCTGCCGGACGTTGCCGGGGTTGGGGTCCCCGGCCAAGGTCAAGAGCGTCGACTTGAGCACCTTAGGAGCCAGGTCCTCTTCCTAGAGCCTCATGCTATCCTCGCGCCCATGGAAGGCCCACATCCGGCGAGAGTGGCGTTGAAGGGGAGCAACACGGCATAACAGAAACTCCTTCACCACCTTGGGCGCTGTCACGCCGAGCTTCCTCAGGAGCGTGAAGCGGCGCCAGACGAAGACGAGCCGAGGGCTCTCGAGCGTCTCCTAGCCCCAACTTGAATTGGGGACCGCAGGCGAGGTCGGCTCCGATAGCAGGGGGCTGGGCACCCCTGCGTCCACATACAGCCACCGCTCGCGGAAGCCAACCGCTGGTAGAGGGAGCTTGAAGTCAATCCCAAAGGCCGCGGTCTTAGACTCGGTAGCGAAGCTCACGCACGCCCAGCATTGGGTAGGGTCGACAAGATGCAGCGAGAAGAAGTGGCGCAGCAGGGCAACCGAAGCAGGGATGCCCACCATGGCTTCGCAAACGAAGGCGAAGACCGAAAGAAGGGTGATGGACTCAGGACTTAGATGCATCATGTGGATCTGATAATGGGAGAGCACGGCATTGAAGAAATCAGAAAAGGGGGGAACCAGACCCGCCCACAGGGCGTCAGTGAAATATGGGACCTCGGTGGCTATCCTGTCAATGGAGAAGTGGGACGCGGGCCAGGCCGTCGTCCTCCCGCACTCATTGAAGATCGTGGCCAGAGCCAAGCTAGCCCTGCCCAGGCACTCTTGATTGAGTATGGTCGACTGGCCGACGGTGGGGGCCACCGATGGCGGCACACAAGACGGAGGCATGGGTCTCCCCTCTCTCCTTCCTCGTCGGAGCCATGGCGATGGGAAGGAGGGGGAAGATTCGAGATTGGATTGGAGGCAGGAGCAGGCGTTTGAAGGAAGGAAGAACAGGGGACGCTCGAGCAACAGGAAGGGGAGCGGCTGTGTGCAACTACAAGTCCGCCTAGCAGGGCGCAGAATAAGGGGGCGTGGGGGAACAGTGCCGCCCATGTCCCATCAACCGCCATGCGGCGCCCAAGGCTGCAGGCTGTTAGGGCCCGCGGTGCTTCACCCTTGCCCTTTCGCCTCTCGGCACGGCCAAGTCCAGGCGCGCCTTGGACCCGGGGGCTACTGTCGGCGTTCTGGGAACGGGGGTCCCCAGACTTGCCTGCCTGCGGCGTGGCTCAAAGGAGGCCCAGCACGGCCCATCTTCATCAACACAAGACTCAAGACCCTCGCGAGGCGGACGACACGGAGCTTCCTCAGGCACGGCCTCGTCAGGCTGGCTCGAGGAGGCGGAGAGATCAAGGCAGGGTACCTCGCGAGGTGCTCGTGACGCAAGCCATGACGACTCAGGGCGCTAGGCGGGTGCCAGCCCGCGCAGCGTCCTCCTTTCCTCTTTGGTGCAAAGGGGTCAAGTGTAGCCGTGGAGTACCGAGGCATCAGGCAAAGGTTGCCATTTCGGTGCAACGAGACCAAGACCAGGAGGACTACGAGACGGAGGTCACCGTGGAGCCCAGGACGGCGTCATCACCAGAGCTTTGCGCAGGCAAAGACTGCTTTTGTCAGGATAGTTGATACTTGTTGTCCCCCTTCAAATTAGCCCGCCATTGTTGGCTCCCTTCCTGCTCGATATTTGGGAAGAGGACCAGGGCCCCTATAAATAGGACCAGCCACCCACATAGCAAGGGCCACTCTTTGATCGGTTAGAAGTAGAGGAAGAGAGAGAGAGAGAGAGAGAGAGAGAGAGAAAGGGTGGCTGAATTCCTCCTAGCAGTTCATCACCCCAGCCAAGAACAGACCCTCGCGAGGCTGTTCTTCCTTGTATTGTTCATCATCATCAGCCCCAAGAGGCAATCCACCCACCACACACTGGAGTAGGGTATTGCACCACAACGGTGGACCGAACCAGTATAAACCTTGTGTCTCTTGTGCAGTTCTTTCAGTTGTCTAGATCTTTGCGAGACGGAGAGGTAGAAAGCTTAATCTCCGTGCGCACCCCAGTGCTCGAACCTTAAGGGTCTGCCGGAACCCGAAATCCGACAACGTGCACTCCATCCCACTCCGCAAGGACGACGAGGTGCAGGTCGACTGCCGCCTTCTCCTTGGGAGCTTCGCCACAAATACAACGTGTGCTCCATCGCCAACCCGCAAGGACGACGAGGTGCAGGTCGACTGCCACCTTCTCCTTGGGAGCTTCGCCACAAATACAACATGCGCTCCATCCCACTCCGCAAGGACGACGAGGTGCAGGTCGACTGCCGCCTTCTCCTTGGGAGCTTTGCCACAAATACAACATGCGCTCCATCGCCGACCCACAAGGACGACGAGGTGCAGGTCAACTTCCACCTTATCCTTGGGAGCTTCGCCACAAATACAACGTGTGCTCCATCCCACTCCGCAAGGACGATGAGGTGCAGGTCGACTGCTGCCTTCTCCTTGGGAGCTTCGCCACAAATACAACGTGCGCTCCATCGCCGACCCGCAAGGACGACGAGGTGCAGGTCGACTGCCACCTTCTCCTTGGGAGCTGCGCCACAAAGACAAAAGTTGTCTCGAGTGAAGAATGATTTCCACTCAACGGAGGATTCATAAAGATATTCAACGATAAACCAAGCTCAAATAAATCCTAAAGGTTCCGGACCACAGATCGAAGTGCTCGGGCATTCAGCCCGAAAGAGTTTAACGGTTACAAAAACCACTCGGCATTCCGAGGCAAATTTAAGGTGAGGCATAAAAGTTTGTTCACTCCGCGGGAGGAGGTCTGGCAGGCTCGACGAACTCGTCTAGGTCGACGCTGTCGGCGATCCAAGTGGCTGCAGCGATGAAAGTCTCCATAAAAGATCGGAAGTCATGCTTCTGGGTGTTGGCGACCTTGATTGCTGCCAGCTTGTCTTGATGCACCTCCTTGCAATGGACACGAACCAAAGACAGAGCCACATCAGCACCACACCGGGCAGAAGATTTCTTCCACTCCTGCACTTGGCCAGGGATCTCGTTAAGTCAAGTCATCAGAGACTCAAGATCATTCTGGAGTGTGGCCTCCGACCAAAGTGCCGGGTCGATCCGTGACGTGGCGACCTTCGGTCGAGCCAAGTAGTCCACAACACCGTCGATGCGGGATTCCAGTCGGAGCAGATTCATGGCTGTTTCATCTTTCACGGGAGAATTGATCATGTCCAAACCTGGCTCAATCCGCCCAGTCTCCTCCTCGAAGTTCTGACAAAACTCTGCATTCACGATCCAAGGATAAGTCAATTTTCGTACGCTGAGTCGACAAAAAAATCAGTCGGAACAAAATTTGTACCTTCAAGCTTGATGAACAACTTCTTGGCAAGGCTCCTCAGATAGCCCTCCAGATCGTCCCTCCTGCGAGCGATGCTTTCCATCTTCTTGTACAGATTGAGATTGTCCTTCTTCAGGCGCATGCACTCCTTGTTGGCTTCGTTCAGAGCAGATTTCATCTTGGTATTCTCTTCTTCCAACTGGCCGACCAAAGCCAGTTTCTGTTCAGCCAGAGCGGTTCTCTCGTCAGCTTCCTTTCGAGCAGCAGCCAAATCCTGATCCTTCTTCGCCAGAGCTTCTCTCAGTTTTTCTACAAAGAAATGATGCTCGATTCAGAAAGAGCAGAAGGGTACTCAAGCCTAAGACAAACCAGTCGACAAACTCGTCTTACCATTGGCACCGCCCTTGGCCTTTTGCAGCTCTGTCTTGGCCAGCTCCAAGTCAAGGTTCAGTTGGATCTGTTGTTTCTCCAAGTCAGCAAAGCGAGCTCCAAGATCACAAGATTTCTGCAATCAAAGAGCAGAAGTTATTTTACAGCGAAAAACGACAAAGACAATAAGTACTAAGACTACGGTCGACTGCCCGCAGTCCACCATAGTCTCGGGGACTACACCCAGTGGGTGCACTTTGCGTGCCCCCACCAGTTCTGATCCCACTCGACCGGCCCGCCGGAGTCGAGTGCAGGGAGTAAAAAAAGGGAGAGAAAAAGAACTCAGACCACAGTCGACTGCCAGCAGTCGACCGCGGTCTCGAGGACTACACCCAGTGGGTGCACTTGGCGTGCCCCCATCGGTTCTGATCCCACTCGACCAGACCGAGTGGAAGAGACAAACTACCAGTTCGGTTTACACTCGACAAAATACAAAGACTACAGTCGACTGCTAGCAGTCCACCATAGTCTCGGGGATTGCACCCAGTGGGTGCACTCAGCGTGCCCCCACTAATTCAAAAATTCAATCAACGCACCCAGTGGGTGTACAGATGCAAAGATTTTCGGAAAGAGTCTTCAGATAGCATATCCTAACAGAACAAGCGGCGACCAACTAACCTGAACGTTGCTTTGGAGAGCCGAGCTGGCGTCGTAGGCGGCCTGACTAGCGTCCCGCACCATCTTCATCTTCTCCATCATGATGCCTGCCTGGCGTATAGCTTCCTTGGCAGCATTCACTTCGTCCTCTGGGACATGATGGGTCGCAAAAACTGAAGGTGGGTCAATAGAGGCCTGAGCAGTCAACGAAGAAGGCAAGGCACTCGACAGTGGCACGGCGAAGGTGATAGAACCCCGATTGGCGTCGCCAGTGTCCTGAACGACTGGTTCCGCCCTCGGCGTCGACTGTAGTACCTCGCTTGCAGGAGCTTGCCTATTCTTCCTCGTCAAAGGCCTCTCAGGCTCTTCATCATCATCGGGAAGGTCAGTAATGTTGGGAGCTGTGCAAAGTTCAATCGCCAAAATCACATCACCCAATGGTGCACATTGCAGTTGAGTCGACCAAACAAGACAGAATGGCAGAAATCATACCCAGATTGGAAGTGACCACATCCTCCATCACCTCATCCTCGTCCCTGTAAGCTGAGGTCCCGAAAGTAGCAGCACTACCAGTTCCAAAGTTCATCTGGTTAAAACAAGAAAAACAAACAGCGCGGGGCGTCGAGTGAATACAAAGGGAGACACTCATGCGGAAGTGACGTGGATGTCAATCTTAATCTTCGGCAACGCCTTCCGAGTCTTCGGCTCTGCAACTTTGGGATGCTTTGGTGCTTTTTCGGTCGGGGTTGGTGAAGAGATCCGAGGACGCTTTGAAGACTGACCAGCCTGAGCAATCGCCTTTTCGCGGGCGCTCGGTCGTTCTTGGTCAAGCTCGGATCGTCTCTCCCTGCGAGGAGGTGACTCGACTTCTTCTTCATCACTTGGGTCGTCGCTTTCTCCGTCCCCTTCACCGTCAAAAGTCCATTCGCCACTGTCGCCGCCGCTCGCCTCGCGTTCCAGATCTTGCTCTTGCTCCCCGTTGGGCATTGAATACATTTCAATAAGGGCCTGAAAGAAAGCAGGAAGAATAAAGTCAGTCGACGTGGTATAGACGACTGCGCGAGTGAATTCAGATTACAATCAAAAGCTCGGAATCAGACCTTCTCTGGTACATGGGACTGGTCGAATGGAGGAACTCTCCTAGCTCCCCTAGGGTTGTCCTTGTTTCCGGTCATGCCCGACAGCCACTTCTCTAATGTGTCATCGTCGACCTCCTCTGGGTGAATCCGAGTGGAGTCGTCAACACCCGAATACATCCACATCGGATGGTCTCGAGCTTGAAGAGGCTGGATGCGCCGCTGAAGGAAGACCTCCAAGAGATCCATACCGGTGACCCCGTCACGGATAAGCCGCACCACTCGCTCGACCAGCACCCTCACCTGCGCCTTCTCCTCCGGGAGCACCTTCAAAGAGGAGGGTTTCCTCACTCGGTCCATGGTAAAAGGAGGGAGGCCGATCGACTGCCCTGGCGTCGACTGGTCTTTGCAGTAAAACCAGGTCGACTGCCATCCACGAACCAAGTCGGGAAGAATCATGGCCAGAAAGGAACTTTTCCCTCTCATCTGAACACCAAGACCCCCGCACATCTGAATCACTTGAGTTCTCTCGTCACTCGGATTGGCCTTTTTCACCGTCTGAGAGCGACAAGTGAAAATGTGCTTGAAAAGACCCCAATGAGGCCGGCAACCCAGAAAATTCTCGCACAAAGAAATGAAAGCGGCGAGATAAACGATTGTGTTGGGAGTGAAGTGGTGGAGTTGCACCCCAAAGAAGTTCAGAAATCCCCGAAAGAAAGGGTGAGGAGGCAAGGAAAATCCACGGTCGACGTGGGTGGCGAGGAGAACGCGCTCACCCTCCCGAGGTTGCGGCTCGGATTCCTTCCCCGGAAGCCGCACCGATTCATGGGGGATCAGCCCTCCTTCGGCCAGGTCGTCGAGATCCTCTTGGGTGATCGTCGAGCGGATCCAGTCCCCCTGGATCCAGCCCTTCGGCAGGCCGGTCCGCAAGGAAGATCCGCCCCGACTGGTCGCTTTCCCCTTCGCCTTTGCCGTCGCTTTCTTCGCCCGCTCCAGAGCCGCCGTCTTCTCCTTCCACATCATTGCCGGCGAGACGCGTACGGAGCAGTGGTGCTGGGGCGAGAGCGAGCGCGACGAAGAAGGTTGAAGAGGAGAAGAGATAATGGGGACGCACTGTTCAAGAGACCCCGGTTCAACGCCTTATATGAGGCCGCTTTCGAGTGGCTGACTGGTAGGCCCGGGCGGCCCTGTCAAATCCCATAACAATCGCGCGCATGGTACATGGCGAAAAAGGTGGCGCGGGGATCGAGGCGGATCCTCCCTATCCCATCTGATTACTGCGGCCTTCCCCGTCCCGCGCGCTTCCCAAAATTCGGATCCCGCGAAATCTGCGGACACCGGAACAACTTGTCAGACCAAAGATCTCCTCCACACCGTCACTCGGAGCCTCTCAATTAAGGAAACTCACTCGACAAAAAACTAAGAATGGATCAAGGCGACTGAAAAGGAAGTTGCTGACATCACTCAGGTTCATTGATCCGAAACAAGATATGCTCATAGCATGAAAAATGAGTCGGAGAAGTGCTCAACTCCTTCCCCACTCAAACCTCGATCCATTCGGGGGCTAATGATGAAGCTATGTACCTAGGGTAGGGTCATGGACCTGTCCCAGCTGCCCTACCTAAGGACATCTCAAGAAGAAATCACCTTTCAATCGACTTGAAGGTGTTTCACTCGATAGACTCGAAGACACTCGACCAAGAAGTAATCACTCGACCAAGGTCCAATCACTCGACGGCCAGGAGACCTAAAGGCACTCCGCACGCTAACGATCGATTATTAAGTAGCCTTTATGGTCATCATAGCACTTTATTAGAGGCATTACCAGTAACGCCCGACTTTAATGTATTTAAGACCCTACACAGCTGAGGGCCGGAGGGGGGCCTGCGAACTCTATATAAGCCACCCCCCTCCTTAGTGTAAACGGTTCGCACCCCTGTAATTCATACACGCATAATCCAGTCGACTGCGTCCGGGCTCCGAGACGTAGGGCTATTACTTCCTCCAAGAAGGGCCTAAACTCGTAAACCTCGTGTGCTTACAACTTCTCCATAGCTAAGATCTTGCCTCTCCATACTTACCCCCCTACATTACTGTCAGACTTAGAACCACGACAGAGGCCACGAGGCAGGGGCGCGCCTACCCCCTTGGGTGCCCCCTCCCCCTCGTGGGCCCCTTGTGGCTCCACCGACCTACTTATTCCTCCTATATATACCTACGTACCCTAAAAACATCCAGGAGAACCACGAAACCCTATTTCCACCACCGCAACCTTCTGTACCCAAGAGATCCCATCTTGGGGCCTTTTCTGGAGCTCCGCCGGAGGGGGCATTGATCATGGAGGGCCTCTACATCAACTCCATGGCCCCTCCGATGATGTGTGAGTAGTTTACCTCAGACCTTCGGGTCCATAGTTATTAGCTAGATGGCTTCTTCTTTCTCTTTGGATCTCAATACAAAGTTCTCCTCGATTCTCTTGGATATCTATTCGATGTAATCTTCTTTTGCGGTGTGTTTGTCAAGATCCGATGAATTCTGGGTTTATGATCAAGATTGTCTATGAACAATATTTGAATCTTCTCTGAATTTTTTTATGTATGATTGGTTATCTTTGCAAGTCTCTTCGAATTATCAGTTTAGTTTGGCCTACTAGATTGATCTTTCTTGCAATGGGAGAAGTGCTTAGCTTTGGGTTCAATCTTGCGATGCTCGATCCCAGTGACAGTAGGGGAAATGACACGTATTGTATTGTTGCCACCGAGGATAAAAAGATGGGGTTTATATCATATTGCATGAGTTTATCCCTCTACATCATGTCATCTTGCTTAAAGCGTTACTCCGTTCTTATGAACTTAATACTCTAGATGCATGCTGGATAGCGGTCGATGCGTGGAGTAATAGTAGTAGATGCAGGCAGGAGTCAGTCTACTTGTCACAGACGTGATGCCTATATACATGATCATACCTAGATATTCTCATAACTATGCTCAATTCTATCAATTGCTTGACAGTAATTTGTTCACCCATCGTAATACTTATGCTATCTTGAGAGAAGCCACTAGTGAAACCTATGGCCCCCGGGTCTATTGTCCATCATACAAGTTTCCAATCTATTTTATTTTGCAATATTTACTCTCAATTTATATCATAAAAATACAAAAAAAATATTTATCTTATTGTTATCTCTATCATATCTCACTCTTGCAAGTGGCTGTGAAGGGATTGACAACCCCTTTATCGTGTTGGTTGCGAGGTTCTTATTTGTTTGTGTAGGTACGAGGTGACTCGCGCGTGGTCTCCTACTGGATTGATACCTTGGTTCTCAAAAACCGAGGGAAATACTTACGCTGCTTTGCTGCATCACCCTTTCCTCTTCAAGGGAAAACCAACGCATGCTCAAGAGGTAGCAAGAAGGATTTCTGGTGCCATTGTCGGGGAGTCTACGCACAAGTCAAGACATACCAAGTACCCATCGCAAACTCTTATCCCTCGCATTAAATTATTTGCCATTTGCCTCTCATTTTCCTCTCCCACACTTCACCCTTGCTGTTTTATTCGCCCTTTTTCCATTCGCCTTCTTCCCGTATGTATCTTTCTTTGTGTTTCCATGTGCCTTCTATTTTCTTGCTAAAAATCTATTGATATGGGTCCACTTAAAGTGTTCTACTTGGATCATCTTTGATCCTTATGCGCTCGTGCTGAAACCCCAACTAGCCTAGTTGATGGGAAATCTTTAGATGAGCATGCTCATTTTGTGCATCATCATTTGTCTGAAAAAAGGGAGACTATTATGAGATCAAATAAACAGATTGCTATGTTATGCTTGGAATCTTTGTGAAATTTTTTATTTTACTTGTTTCTCTAAGAACCCTAAAAAACACCTCCCCTACCTATGTGAGTTTAATGATAATGAAATCTTATCTTCTTATGCAAAGGGTGTTTATAGTTACTACGATATCGAACAAATTGAAGAATTTGTTGCTTTTAAGGGTGCTTATGAAGTTGCTTATTTGATTGAAAAGTATGATATTACTCTCTAGGAATCTGAAAATTTTCACATACTTAAATATTGCTATGAAAACAATGCTCATAATGTCTATGTCAAAGAATTTATTGAAAGAATGACCATTACTTCGGAATAAAATAATGATATGCATGAATCTATAGATAATTATGATTCCAATGATTTGATTGAAATATCCCTTGATGAACATGATGCTTGCTATTCTTGTGACCATGATGCCAATATTTATGAAGATGAATTTGCTATAGCTCCTTATGTTAAACATGAGATCGTTGCTATTGCACCCATACTTGATAGTTCCTTCGATGAAAAACATGATTGCAATGATGTTATTATAAATTATATTCATGTCGATTATGTTAATGATATGCAAAACCACAAGCTTGGGGATGCTAGTCTTGCTATGACTACTATTTGTTGCAATGATCATGATTGGGGTGATTCTTCTTATGATCTTGAAAATTTATTTAAGCCCCATGATGAATATAAGATTGATAATAATGTTTGCAATATTGAAAGTGGGTTTGGAAGAGTGTCAACTTTAGACCCCATGTATTTGTAGAATGTTCAATCTTATGCAATTTTCGATAAAAGTGGGTTTGGAGAGGTCATGACTTTAGTTAATGTTAATCCCGCTGTTTTGGAAGAGTGTCAACTTTGCATGCATGTGGATCATGTTGAAAATATTTTATGTGATAGCTATTTTGTTGAATTTGCTTATGATCCCACATGTAATTATTATGAGAGAGGAAAATATGATTGTAGAAAATTTCATGCTACTAAATTACCTCTCATTATGTTGAGATTGCTATTGTTTCTTTCCGCTACCTTGCATATGCTAGTTTTTGCTTGCTATGATAATTTGTTTGCCTTTAAGATGCCTATGCATAGGAAGTATGTTAGACTTAGATATGTTTTTCACATGTTTCATTATGCTCTCTTTGTTCTTCAATTCTTGTCTTTCATGTGAGCATCATTGAAATTATCAATGCATAGCTAGGGGCGTTAAACGATAGCGCTTGTTGGGAGGCAACCCAATTTTATTTTTCTTCCTTGCTTTTTGATACTCTTTAGTAATAAATAATTCATCTAGCCTTTGTTTAGATGTGTTTTTATGCTTTTAATTAGTGTTTGTGCCAAGTAGAACCTTCGGGAAGACTTGGGGAAAGTCTTTGTGATCTTGCTGTAAAAAACAAAAACTTTAGCGCTCACGAGATTTGCTGCCATTTTTTACTGGAGAGTGATATTTAGTTAATTCTTTGTACATATGATTAATATATAAATTCCTCACGTCCATATATTTATTTTATAATTTTGGGGTTCCATAAGTATTCTAAACCTACAGATTACTATAGACTGTTCTGTTTTTGACAGATTCTGTTTTTCGTGTGTTGTTTGCTTATTTTGATGAATCTATGGCTAGTAATAGAGTTTATGAACCATAGAAAAGTTGGAATACAGTAGGTTTAACACCAATATAAATAAAGAATGAGTTCATTATAGTACCTTCAAGTGGTGGTTTGTTTTCTTTTACTAACGGAGCTCGCGAGATTTTTCTTTAAGTTTTGTGTTGTGAAGTTTTCAAGTTCTGGGTAAAGATTTGATGGATTATGGAACAAGGAATGGCAAGAGCCTAAGCTTGGGGATGCCCAAGGCACCCCAAGGTAAAATCCAAGGACAACCAAAAGGCTAAGATTGGGGATGCCCCGGAAGGCATCGCCTCTTTCGTCTTCGTCCATCGGTAACTTTACTTGGAGCTATATTTTTATTCGCCACATGATATGTGTTTTGCTTGGAGCGTCTTGTATGATTTGAGTCTTTGCTTTTTAGTTTAACACAACCATCCTTGTTGTACACACCTTTTGGGAGAGACACACATGAATTGGAATTTATTAGAATACTCTATGTGCTTCACTTATATCTTTTGAGTTGGATAATTTTTGCTCTAGTGCTCCGCTTATATATTTTAGAGCACGGCGGTGGTTCTATTTTATAGAAATAATTGATCTCTCATGCTTCACTTATATCATTTTTATAGTCCTTTAGAACAGCATGGTAATTCACTTTGGTTATAAATTTTAAATGCTAAGAGAAGTTGAATGCTTGATAGATTGTTTTGAGGTATAAA
Source organism: Triticum monococcum (assembly GCA_034509565.1). Lineage (NCBI taxonomy): Eukaryota > Viridiplantae > Streptophyta > Magnoliopsida > Poales > Poaceae > Triticum > Triticum monococcum. Next base: position 491,248,871 of record CM067846.1, read on the forward strand.
GGTGGTAATATTAGAGGTGTGCTAGTTGAGTAATTGTGAAATTGATGAATACTTGTGTTGAAGTTGGCAAGTCCCGTAGCATGCATGCATGGTAAACGTTATGTGACAAATTTGAAGCATGGGGTGTTCTTTGATTGCTTTCCTTATGAGTGGCGGTCGGGGACGAGCGATGGTCTTTTCCTACCAATCTATCCCCATAGGAGCATGCGCGTAGTGCTTGGTTTTGATGACTTGTAGATTTTTGCAATAAGTATGTGAGTTATTTATGACTAATGTTGAGTCCATGGATTATACGCACTCTCACCCTTCCATCATTGCTAGCCTCTTCGGTACCGTGCATTGCCCTTTCTCACCTTGAGAGTTGGTGCAAACTTCGCCGGTCCATCCAAACCCCGTGATATGATACGCTCTATCACACATAAGCCTCCTTATATCTTCCTCAAAACAGCCACCATACCTACCTATGATAGCATTTCCATAGCCATTCTGAGATATATTGCCATGCAACTTTCCACCGTTCCATTTATTATGACAAGCATCATCATTGTCATATTGCCATGCTTGATCATGTAGTTGACATCGTATTTGTGGAAAAGCCACCGTTCATAATTTTTCATACATGTCACTCTTGATTCATCGCAATCCCAGTACACCGCCGGAGGCATCCACATAGAGTCATATTTTGTTCTAAGTATTGAGTTGTAATTCTTGAGTTGTAAGTAAAAAAGAAGTGTGATGATCATCATTATTAGAGCATAGTCTCAGTGAGGAAAGGGTGATGGAGACTATGATTCCCCCACAAGTCGGGATGAGACTCCGGACGAAAAAAAGAGAGAGAGAAAAGGCCAAAAAAAGAAGGCCCAAATAAAAAAATAGAGAAGGGACAATGTTACTATCCTTTTTCCACACTTGTTCTTCAAAGTAGCACCATGATCTTCATGATGGAGAGTCTCATATGTTGTCACTTTCATAAACTAGTGGGAATTTTTCATTATAGAACTTGGCTTGTATATTCCAATGATGGGCTTCCTCAAATGCCCTAGGTCTTCGTGAGCAAGCGAGTTGGATGCACACCCACTTAGTTTCTTTGATGTGCTTTCATATATTTATAGCTCTAGTGCATCCGTTGCATGGCAATCCCTACTCCTTGCATTGACATCAATCGGTGGGCATCTCCATAGCCCAATGATTAGCCGCGTCAATGTGAAACTTTCTCCCTTTTTGTCTTCTCACACAACCTCGATCATCATATTCTATTCCATCCATAGTGCTATGTCCATGGCTCGCGCTCATATATTGCGTAAAAGTTGAAAGAGTTTGAAAAGGCTAAGTATGAAACAATTGCTTGCTTGTCATCGGGGTTGTGCATGATGAGAGCATTTTGTGTGACAAAAATGAAACATGGCCAAACTATATGACTTTGTAGGGATAAGTTTTCTTTGGATATGCTATTTTGATAAGACATAATTGCTTGATTAGCATACTTGGTGTATTACTATTTTTATGTCAACAATAAACTTTTATCTTGAAACTTTTGGATCTGAACATTCATGCCACAGTAGAGAAGAATACATTGAAGAATATTCTAGAAAGCATTCCACATCAAAAATTCTATTTTTATCATTTACCTACTCGAGGACGAGCAGGAATTAAGCTTGGGGATGCTGATACGTCTCCAACGTATCTATAATTTTTGATTGTTCCATGCTATTATATATTCTGTTTTGGATATTTAATGGGCTTATTTATACACTTATATATTATTTTTGGGACTAACCTATTAACTGGAGGCCCAACCCAAATTGCTGTTTTTTTGCCTATTTCAGTGTTTCGCAGAAAAGGGATATCAAACGGAGTCCAAACGGAATGAAACCTTCGGGAGCGTGATTTTTGGAACAAACGTGATCCGGAGGACTTGGCGTGGACGTCAAGCAACCAACAATGAGGCCACGAGGCAGGGGGCGCGCCTACCCCCCTGGGCGCCCCCTGTAACACCCTCGATGCGGCTATATCTCCCACGTGTCGAAGCACGACTTAGAGGCATAACCGCATTGAAAGCAATGTCGCAAGTGAGGTAATCTTCACACAACCCATGTAATACATAAGGGAAAGAGATACATAGTTGGCTTACAATCGCCACTTCACAAAATACATGAATAAAGCATTACAACATCCAGATACAATCAAGGTCCGACTACGGAACCAAAATGAAAGAAGACTACCCCAAATGCTACACAGATCCCCAATCGTCCCAACTGGGCTCCACTACTGATCAACTGGAACAAAACAACAGAACAGACAAAGTCCTCATCGAGCACCTCCGGAGCTCAGTTGCGTCACCTTCTCGGTAACATCGGCACCTGCAAACTGGTTTTGGAAGTATCTGTGAGTCACGGGGACTCAGCAATCTCACACCTCGCGATCAAGACTATTTAAGCTTATGGGTAAGGTAAAAGGTATGAGGTGGAGCTGCAGCAAGCGACTAGCATATATGGTGGCTAACATATTCGCAAAAGAGAGCGAGAAGAGAAGGCAAAGCACGGTCGAACAACTATGATCAAGAAGTGATCCTAGAGCAACCTACGTCAAGCATTACTCCAACACCGTGTTCACTTTCCGGACTCCGCCGGAAAGCGACCATCACGGATACACACACGGTTGATGCGTTTTAATTAAGATAAACTTTAAGTTTTCTACAACCAGACATTAACAAATTCCCATCTGCCCATAACCGCGGGCACGGCTTTCGAAAGTTCAAATCCCTGCAGGGGTGTTTCAACTTAGCCCATCACAAGCTCTCACGGTCAACGAAGGATATTCCTTCTAGCGGGAAGACCCGATCAGACTCGCAATCCCGGTTACAAGACATTTCGACAATGGTAAAACAAGACCAGCAAAGCCACCAAGATGTGCCGACAAATCCCGATAGGAGCTGCACATATCTCGTTCTCAGGGCACACCGGATGAGCTAGACGTCGGGTGGGCCAGCCCAGAGTTGCCCCTGGTAGCTCCGGACATCGCTCAGTTGGACCAACACTTAGAGAAGCACTGCCCCGGGGGGTTAAAATAAAGATGACCCTCGGGATGCGCGACTCCCAAGGGAAAAAAAGGCTAGGTGGCGAATGGTAAAACCAATGTTGGGCCTTGCTGGAGGAGTTTTATTCAAGGCGAACTGTCAAGGGGTTCCCATTATAACCCAACCGTGTAAGGAACGCAAAATCCGGGAACATAACACCAATATGACGGAAACTAGGGCGGCAAGAGTGGAACAAAACACCAGGCATAAGGCCGAGCCTTCCACCCTTTACCAAGTATATAGATGCATTAATTAAATAAGAGATATTGTGATGTCCCAACCAAAAATCCATGTTCCAAACATTGAACAAGCTCCAATCTTCACCTGCAACTAACAACGCTATAAGAGGGGTTGAGCAAAGCGGTAACATAGCCAGACAACGGTTTGCTAGGACAAGGTGGTTAGCGGCTTGGTTTAACAATATGGGAGGCATGATAAGCAAGTGGTAGGTATCGCAACATAGGCATAGCAAAAGAGCGAGCAACTAGCAAGCAAAGATAGAAGTGATTTTGAGGGTATGGTCATCTTGCCTGAAATCCCGCAAGGAAGAAGAACGAGTCCATGAAGAAGACAAACGGACGTAGACGAACGGATCCTCACAAACGTGACGTAATCGGAACCAACCCGAAGAAGCAACACCGGAAAGAAGCACACAACATAGTAAACAACCACCACATAAACATGGCATGATGCACAACCAAGTATGGTGCATGTCCGGTTTAAATATGCATGGCATGGCAAAGTGCACTAACAAAACTACAAATTAAGTGGAGATCAATATGCAACGAGTTGCATATTAATGAAACACCACATGACTTATTTAGTTCTCTCTCGGTTATGTACCCAACAATATTAAATGTTGTTAAGCATGTCAAGAGGTGAAACATAAAGGGATTATCTATCTAAACAATTTAAATGGGGCCGGATATAGAAAACAACAAATCCGGTAAATCCCCATATGCATTAGTAAATTAATGCAAACAACAAATTAAACCATCTTAATGTTGTTAACATGATGCGGATGACATGATCAAGTTTTTATGCAAGTATTATTAAAAGTTGACATGAGCGTGATGAGAGCATTTGTGTCACCGTGGTAGAAAGAAAGGGGTACCACGGCGACGAAACGGAAATGACGCCGCGGCAACATTCCGATGATCCGGTAGCTCACGGGGATACCGGTGCAAAAGGAAGTGGGTGCGATTGTGTCGTGCAAGAAGATGGGGTTATCCCAGTTACCGGGTTCCCATGGGTCGACGGCGTGGCAACGAAGAGGAACAACTACCGTTCACGGGCGGATACAACATCCAAACATGCATCTCATACAACTCATGCATTCGTCCACGGGCGTTCGTTCTCGGCGGTTATACCTTCGAAGCGTGCATTTCGAAGAGGACCGGTTCGTAGGGGAAGTAGTCGTTCACGAGCCATTGAGGGAAGTAGTGGTACACGACGAAGGTAGTGGTACACGTTTTCGTAGATGTTCTGGGTCGTCGGTAGAGGTACTTGTCGCATCGCCGGGCGTATTCGTACCCGTTTCGGAGAGGAACTTGGCATATCCATGTACTTGGCGTTTTGCAATCCCATGTCCAGGGTCGTCATGTAGTCGTTCGGGCGTCGTGGAGGAACTTGATGTTCACGGGGTCCCGGTCTTGGCCATGGAGAGGGGCGCAACCCACGCAAGGAGGGGAGGCCGTGGTGGGTGCATTGGGCATGCGTGTGCAAAGGTCAGTGGATCTGGGCCTGCTGGAGGAACGTTGCGAGGGGCAAGCCTCGTGGTCCACTAAAAGGAGCAGGGGAGGTCGCTGCGGTCAACGGTACGGCGATCCCTCACTAGACTTGGCGCAGACGCGAACGAGGGCTTGAGGCGTCTGGCTCCGGGATGCAGGGCATGGAGGGAGGTGTTGATCCGGCCGTTTGACGGTGTCCTCGGTGAGAACCGAGTCGAGGCAGGGGTTCGGCAGCCATGAGATGGTCTCCTGTTATAGAGAACAAGAGAGATGAGAGGTGGAGGAGGGAAAGAGAAGGAAAAAGAGGCGCGAGGGAAGAGGTCTTGAAGGTCACCGGCGTTGAGAGCTCCGATGAGCTGGTCCGGTGGCCTTGCGCGCGGCGGGCGCGGGTGCTCGAGGCAGCAAGGCGACCGGTGTTGGGGGCCCCGGCGAGCTCCGACCTGAACGAAGGGGACAGGTGGCGCAGTCTTCCTGCTGAGCGTGGAGGATGGTAGAAGCGGGGAACGACGCCATGGAAGGTGGCTGGAGGAGGCGCGGTCGGGGACTAGCGCTGCAGAGGGAGGCGCGCGAGATCGAGAGGGAGAGATGGAGATGGGGAACGAGGGGTACGGGCGAGAGGAGGGGTCGAGCGAGGCAGGCGCTCTGCCTCCTGGCGGCGCGAGGGGAAGACGAGAGAGAAGCGAGAGGTTGTGCGGGCTAGGGTTAGTGGGGGTTTAAGTGGGGCCGGCGCGGGAGTTGGCCTAGGTTGGCCGACGCGGAAGGGGAGGCCCAACTGGGCTGCGGCAGGCCTAAGTTGAACTCCTCTCTCTCATTCCTCTCTTATTAGCTTTAACAGAAAAGAAAACGAATAGAGAGAAGAAAAAAAACTGAGAGGGTTAGGGAAAGAATATTTCAGAAAATAAAATATTCTTAGAGCTCCGGAACTTTGCACAAATAGACTAAAATGGTTTGGCAATATTTTAGAGATAGAAAAATAATTCAAGTTTGAATTAGATTCAAACTTGAGCCATTTTTGAATCCAACCAAACAAGTCCAAATGATCTGAAAATTGGAGGAGGTGGTCCTGGCACGGTCTAGAATTTATAGGAAAAGGGTGGACATTAATAGAGAAGGGGAAAAAATGGGACTATCAATTAACAGGAAAATAGAAGGGAAGGAGAAGGAGATGAAGCATGGGACGAAGGCAAGGGGAAATATTTTGCAAGTGTGTCACGGTAATTCCACAAGAATGGAAATATTTATAATAGCTCCATAAATATTAGGAGGAGAAGTCACTCTTCCCTCGACTTAAATGGATCGAAGATCCACACAAATTATTTAGTGGGTTTTAAGACGGGTTGCATATTGACATGATGACATGATGCAAGGCACATGATGCAAAGGGGAAAGCAACAAGCAAACAAAACACCTGACGAAACCCGGAATCCATGGATGGCATCTGAATCTTCGGTCTTGGGGCGTCACAACACTCCACCACTACGAGAGGATCTTGTCCCGAGATCTAGAATGGCACCGGAGGGAAAACGGAAGAGAAAGAGAAGAGGTAAAGCTAAGTTGCTTCTTTGACAAACGAGTGAAACCACGAGCCTTGAGAGGTTAAGCCATTTCGAGAAAAAAATACAACGGAGATAAATGAAGTTGAAAACACTCCGTTGGAAAAGAGGAACAAGGAACAATATGGAACCTTGAGATTACAAAGGTAAGAATGACGAGCGCAATGGACAAGAAGGAATTGAAACCACTCTGGTTGAGATAAACAAAGATCAAAGAAGAATAATCTTGGGCAGAACTCCGGTTGAAAAGTGATATGAAGCTTGACAAGATGAAAAGAACTTGAGCAGAGGACACAACACTCTGGTTAAATGGATAAGCACGAAAAGAACACGATCCTCACCATTCGAGATGATGACTGAAGAGAGAAACATCACAATGCCACAGGAAGAAAAGAAAGAATGGATGGTATGAACGGAAGGAAACAAGATCTTGTAAGATCACGCTTACCACAAATGCTAGAGCGGAGTTGTTGGAAAACCAACAATGAAAAGAATAATCTTGTATTGGGCTTATGGAGAAGAACTCAAAACTATGAGATGAAATTCTGCCACTCACGGGAAAAAGAATTGGATTGATATGAACAAGGAGACGAGAAAATATATCACCGGGAGGAAAGATGAAGAACTTGGGTCATTTATAAGCACCATAATAGCAACAATCCTTAGGGAAAGCTTTAGGTGAAATATTACCCAAGATAACTCAAATGACGAGATTGACGGATTTAAAATATCTCATTCTTAACAACATGTGAATCATGAAACATGAACTCAAATTATCAAGAATGACATAATACCACCTGAAAAGATAAGGTAGAAAGAATTGTACTCCGGATTGCACGAAGAAGAATACTTGAACTCCTCTGAAAAGAATCTTCAATGAACACTTCGAGAAGGAATTAAATCCTTGATGAACCATCATGTAGAACCTTTATGAAGAACTCCGGTAACAAAAGGATGATCAAACGGAAGGAAAGAGAAGTTGAAAACGCAAGGTGAAAACTTGTAATGATTTAGATGGATCTCCGTGACGAGGTAATTGAGAGAACTTGTAACTCCGGGAAAAGAAAGATGAACAAATGGAAACAAGAATTTGATGAGCCTCCGAAAAAGGTAATTTAGGTCACTCGATGAAACAAGAATAAGAATTACATTATGCTTATCCTTCACCAATTAAATTGATGACAAACAATGGATTTGGCACACCACTTATTCTCGTAGAAAGGATTAAGATAGATATAGCACAACGTTGAGAAGGTCTTCAACAAACCACCGGTAGGAATTGAAGCAACGAATAAATTGATATGATAACCAAGGAAGAGAACTCTTGAATGAACCACCGGTAGAATTGAAAATGAATGAAGAAAAGATAAATAAACACCGGGAAGAATTAGAAAATGAATGAAAATACTTAACAGAATTTAGATACCAGAGAACAAAGAGAACACGAGCTAATTAGAGGATATTTGAGCGATGCACCGGTAAGATTGGAGAATGATAACTGAAAGCTGAGAATGAATAAACCTGAATTGTTGGACTCCGGATAATCAAACTGAGAAGACTCTTGAATTGCTTCGGATGGGTGAAAAGAATTCTGACAATCGAAAACAATTATGAGAGGATGGCAGCAAGCTAGAACCATGAATTTTGAAGAGAAATGAGCAAGATTGAGAGAAAAATCTTCTTCGGTCTTCAAATGTTGATAATGACAATGTGAAACACCAACAAGAGTTGTTGAGATACTCCAGGATGAAGAATGGAAAAGTTGAACCAACGACTAGAAGAATTTGAAAAATCTTGGAGAACGACATAAGACTGAGGACAATTCATTCTTACGTCAAACTTTAAAATGAATTTGAGAATAACTCCAGAAAAATAAGAAGAGTCTGGTAAGATCCTGGGAAAAGACCTATGGGTTAGGGCCCACTCAAAAGAAACACGTTGAAATGATTGCTTGAAAAGAGAGATAGTGTTGGTTGAATTAAATGGCTTGAATGAGACAACAACCCCGAAATAGGTTGAACGGATCTTGAATGACAAGACGAGCCTTTTGAGATATCTTGAGCACTCCGGAACAATAGAATAGCAAGCGGGGAAGATTAAGAGGTGCATCAGAATAAGAACACATTTGAAACGAGGAAAAGGATGTGATCAACAAAGCTTGAATTAAATCCACCGAAGAAGAAAAAAGAATGAAGACTAATGAACTGGTAGAGCATCTTCAAGAGAACCACCGGGTAAGAACGTTGACGGAAAAGAATGGAGAGACTTCATAATCATAAGATAGATACTTGATAAAGAAATCTTAGTCCTTGAAGAAAAAGGGTGGGTGGGCGGGAAAAACAAAAGCAACTTGGAGACGGATGAAACAAACACCGTTGAGAAGAACTGATACTTGATCTTGCGGATGTTGAAATGTTCGGATCTACTTGAAGAGAAACACACCGGTAAAAAGGATTGACATGACAAACTCAATGATCGAGAAGGATTAGTATTCGCATAAGAGTATGAGAACACCACTTGGGGAAGGTATGGAATCAACATTTGACTTCGAAGCAACTCGAATACCACAACTCAAAACAAAAACAAAGGATTGGCTTGCAGAATAAGCCGGAACAAACATATGATAGAGATTTCGTCTGAAGTTTTCGTGGTGGGGCCTACATGGGCTTGATCATACAGCACCATCATGTACAAGGCAGTGCACATGATATACGAAGCGTCCCCGAGTCGGCATAGCCAATGACTCTTTAAGACACAACGAGACCACTGTAAAACCAACCGTGGATAGGCGGACCACTAGAAGTCAAACCCCAATTTCATATCATACATCTGTCGGAAAGATATCCTAAGAGCTACTTGAATTCCACCTTATAAACTCCCGAAACTTTCCCGATTATGCAATCAGGTGTTGGGGATACAGGGGAAGCATAATATCTCACCCAAAACTAGCAAATCCTACATCCAGCTGTATCCATCCCTCAACACATAACCAAGAAACCTTCAGAAATCGTTTACCTCAACCTTCGAAAAGCATCTGTTATACGAGTTATGGCAATACTCCCGAACTCCCGCCCAGTACTGGGTGGCGTCGAGGTTATCTCACAAACAACTGCATAAAAGAGATTTTTTATGTCGGCGAAACTAATCTCAGGTATTCCAGAACTGCAACGATAAAATTGTGACGACAACACCTCGGAGCTCAACTCCCCGGGACACTGCCACAACCCCTAAATGTCAGGAGGCACCAAGAACAATGTTCTCGTCACAAAACCATCGGAACGATTCCAAGATACCCGCGTGATCCTAAATTTTTTTTAGTGAAATTTGAGAACAGAAGAGTCAAAACTCTACGTCGGGATGCCTCACCAGAGCGACGAAGGGACTGAGGAGTAAAAACAATCCTACTCTCCGATATATAATTCCTAAATGACTCAAAACATTTTCTAGACTCAATAACACCAGCGATTCGATCAAGCAGGGGGCTCCTAAGGTCGGGGAAGGCTCTGATTACCAACTTGTAACGCCCTCGATGCGGCTATATCTCCCACGTGTCGAAGCACGACTTAGAGGCATAACCGCATTGAAAGCAATGTCGCAAGTGAGGTAATCTTCACACAACCCATGTAATACATAAGGGAAAGAGATACATAGTTGGCTTACAATCGCCACTTCACACAATACATGAATAAAACATTACATCATCCAGATACAATCAAGGTCCGACTACGGAACCAAAATGAAAGAAGACTACCCCAAATGCTACACAGATCCCCGATCGTCCCAACTGGGCTCCACTACTGATCAACTGGAACGAAACAACACAACGGACAAAGTCTTCATCGAGCTCCTTCGGAGCTCAGTTGCGTCACCTGCTCGGTAACATCGGCACCTGAAAACTGGTTTTGGAAGTATCTGTGAGTCACGGTGACTCAGCAATCTCACACCCTCGCGATCAAGACTATTTAAGCTTATGGGTAAGGTAAAAGGTATGAGGTGGAGCTGTAGCAAGCGACTAACATATATGGTGGCTAACATATTCGCAAAAGAGAGCGAGAAGAGAAGGCAAAGCACGGTCGAACAACTATGACCAAGAAGTGATCCTAGAACAACCTACGTCAAGCATTACTCCAACACCGTGTTCACTTTCCGGACTCCGCCAGAAAGTGACCATCACGGTTACACACACGGTTGATGTGTTTTAATTAAGATAAACTTTAAGTTTTCTACAACAAGACATTAACAAATTCCCATCTGCCCATAACCGCGGGCACGGCTTTCGAAAGTTCAAATCCCTGCAGGGGTGTTTCAACTTAGCCCATCACAAGCTCTCACGGTCAACGAAGGATATTCCTTCTAGAGGGAAGACCCGATCAGACTCGGAATCCCGGTTACAAGACATTTCGACAATGGTAAAACAAGACCAGCAAAGCCACCAAGATGTGCCGACAAATCCCGATAGGAGCTGCACATATCTCGTTCTCAGGGCACACCGGATGAGCTAGACGTCGGGTGGGCCAGCCCAGAGTTGCCCCTGGTAGCTCCGGACATCGCTCAGTTGGACCAACACTTAGAGAAGCACTGGCCCGGGAGGTTAAAATAAATATGACCCTCGGGATGCGCGACTCACAAGGGAAAAAAGGCTAGGTGGCGAATGGTAAAACCAATGTTGGGCCTTGCTGGAGGAGTTTTATTCAAGGTGAACTGTCAAGGGGTTCCCATTATAACCCAACCGCGTAAGGAACGCAAAATCCGGGAACATAACACCGATATGACAGAAACTAGGGCGGCAAGAGTGGAACAAAACACCAGGCATAAGGCTGAGCCTTCCACCCTTTACCAAGTATATAGATGCATTAATTAAATAAGAGATATTGTGATATCCCAACCAAAAATCCATGTTCCAAACATTGAACAAGCTCCAATCTTCACCTGCAACTAACAACGCTATAAGAGGGGCTGAGCAAAGCGGTAACATAGCCAAACAACGATTTGTTAGGACAAGGTGGTTAGCGGCTTGGTTTAACAATATGGGAGGCATGATAAGCAAGTGGTAGGTATCGCAGCATAGGCATAGCAAAAGAGCGAGCAACTAGCAAGCAAAGATAGAAGTGATTTCGAGGGTATGGTCATCTTGCCTGAAATCCCGCAAGGAAGAAGAACGAGTCCATGAAGAAGACAAATGGACGTAGATGAATGGATCCTCACAAACACGACGTAATCGGAACCAACCCGAAGAAGCAACACCGGAAAGAAGCACACAACATAGTAAACAACCATCACATAAACATGGCATGATGCACAACCAAGTATGGTGCATGTCCGGTTTAAATATGCATGGCATGGCAAAGTGCACAAACAAAACTACAAATTAAGTGGAGATCAATAAGTTGCATATTGATGAAACACCACATGACTTATTTAGTTCTCTCTCGGTTATGTACCCAACAATATTAAATGTTGTTAAGCATGTCAAGAGGTGAAACATAAAGGGATTATCTATCTAAACAACTTAAATGGGGCCGGATATAGCAAACAACAAATTCGGTAAATCCCCATATGCATTAGTAAATTAATGCAAACAACAATTTAAACCATCTTAATGCTGTTAACATGATGTGGATGACATGATCAAGTTTTTATGCAAGTATTATTAAAAGTTGACATGAGTGTGATGAGAGCATTTGTGTCACCGTGGTAGAAAGAAAGGGGTACCACGGCGACGAAACGAAAATGACACCGCGACAACATTCCGATGATCCGGTAGCTCACGGGGATACCGGTGCAAAAGGAAGTGGGTGCGATTGTGTCATTCAAGAAGATGGGGTTATCCTGGTTACCGGGTTCCCACGGGTCGACGGCGTGGCAATGAAGAGGAACAACTACCGTTCACGGGCGGATACAACATCCAAACATGCATCTCATACAACTCATGCATTCGTCCACGGGCGTTCGTTCTCGGCGGTTATACCTTCGAAGCGTGCGTTTCAAAGAGGACCGGTTCATAGAGGAAGTAGTCGTTCACGAGCCATTGAGGGAAGTAGTGGTACACGACGACGGTAGTGGTACACGTTTTCGTAGATGTTCTGGGTCGTCGGTAGAGGTACTTGTCGCATCGCTGGGCGTATTCGTACCCGTTTTGGAGAGGAACTTGGCATATCCATGTACTTGGCATTTTGCAATCCCATGTCCAGGGTCATCATGTAGTCGTTCGGGCGTCGTGGAGGAACTTGACATTCACGGGGTCCCGGTCTTGGCCATGGAGAGGGGCGCAACCCACGCAAGGAGGGGAGGCTGTGGTGGGTGCACTGGGCCTGCGTGTGCAAAGGTCAACGGAGCTGGGCCTGCTGGAGGAACGTTGCGAGGGGCACACCTCGTGGTCCACTAAAAGGAGCAGGGGAGGTCGCTGCGGTCAACGGTACGGTGATTCCTCATTGGACTTGGCGCAGACGCGAACGAGGGCTTGAGGCGGCTGGCCTCGGGATGCAGGCCACGGAGGGAGGTGTTGATCCGGCCGTTTGACGGCGTCCTCGGTGAGAACCGAGTCGAGGCAGGGGTTCGGCGGCCATGAGATGGTCTCCTGTTACGGAGAACAAGAGAGATGAGAGGTGGAGGAGGGAAAGAGAAGGAAAAAGAGGCGCGAGGGAAGAGGTCTTGAAGGTCGCCGGCGTTGAGAGCTCCAATGAGCTGGTCCGGTGGCCTTGCGCGCGGCGGGCGCGGGTGCTCGAGGCGGCAAGGCGACCGGTACTGGGGGGCCCGGCGAGCTCCGACCTGAACAAAGGGGACAGGCAGCGCAGTCTTCCTGCCGAGCATGGAGGATGGTATAAGCGGGGAACGGCGCCATGGAAGGTGGCTGGAGGAAGCGCGGTCGGGGACTAGCGCTGCAGAGGGAGGCGCGCGAGATCGAGAGGGAGAGATGGAGATGGGGAACGAGGGGTACGGGCGAGAGGAGGGGTCGAGCGAGGCAGGCGCTCTGCCTCCTGGCGGCGCGAGGGGAAGACGAGAGAGAGCGAGAGGTTGTGCGGGCTAGGGTTAGTAGGGGTTTAAGTTGGGCCGGCGCGGGAGTTGGCCTAGGTGGGCCGATGCGGAAGGGGAGGCCCAACTGGGTTGCGGCAGGCCTAAGCTGAACTCCTCTCTCTCATTCCTCTCTTACTAGTATAACGCCCGTGCGTTGCCACGGGCTCTTCAAAATTTATAATCAGTATCTTTCATTTATCATCCCCTCATATTGGGTGATTATGGGGTGCTTTAATTAGAAACGCAACAATCAAATATTAGGAAATTTCACCGAACGAACAACAATGAATAATACGATATCTATCAAACGAATAAAACGAGGTCATATTTTTGGTCCGTCATGCACTTCTGTTGAAAAGTGCCTATCCTTTTTAGAATCAACCCACTGTTTGCTCGCACGCAAAAAAATACATCTCTAAAGTGGGGAACCGATCGATGCCAAAAAGAACTCAAACTCCTATCCAATCTCGACTTCGTGCTCTTCCACTTCCATTGATGAAGATGGGACGTCAAGGGTTTCATCATGATGACCTCGAGCAGCCGCCGACATCCCTCCCCACATCTACCCCTACCCCCTGCTGCCGCTTGCACTGTCCTTGCTCCTAGAGGGAGCTAGGGACACAATGTTCTCTAGGATGGGCATGACCAGATCCACGAGGAGGCCACATTCTTCCATGGGAACCCAACCAAGCACACCACCCTCCGCAACCATCCAATCCCAGCCTAACAAAGTCAAGACCCGCCATCGATCCACAAATCAGGCTCGCCGCATCCAGGTTTACTGCAAGTCTGCGATGAGTCTGTAGTCGACATCTTGACTTTGGCTATCCCCACGGAAGAATCATCGGATCCTGCTTACTTTTACCATCACTTCATCTCTTCCCAAGGCAGCGACACCACCCAGCCAATCACCACCACCGCTTGCGGCTTGCCTACATAAAATCATGAGAAATCCCCACGGCGGTGCTGTAAGATCACCTTCGACCTCGACAGTGACCGACTGGTCTAAGATCTAAGCTAGCCGCTCTTTGTTGAAACCAATAGAAGTAGGCATGTGACTCAGATTTGTTCTTTGGTGTGCATGCATTTCTTGCTGCCCACCAGCTCTTGTCTACAACTCGCCTATCTCTGTACCAGCTCTTGGTCTACAACTCGCCTATCTCCATGCTTGAGACGATCAAGCTCGATGCACAAGCCGCATACGTCTGCTAGAGCTATATCCAGGCCCTATGATTTTTGGATCACTGGCACTATGGGTGCCAGGACCGGAGTCGCCCTCGTCCACCAAGTGGATCAAGGAGGCCCACCACCTAGACTCTACATCGCAACATTTTGTGTTTTCCTATAAAAAGTAAAGAACCTTCTCTAATAAACGTAAATATAACCTTTTGGTTTTATAGTCTCAACTTTCCTACACTCCAATACCAGAAGGATTTCTTGGTTTTATTTAATGACCTTCTTGAATGTCATTCACTTAGAAAGGTAGTAATACAATCTATGATATTAAGGCAAATTATTAGTCATATTAAAGTGCAAAAGGCCCTATAGGAGTCAAAGCATGACTTTTATGGTTATACTGTAATTTGCAAGATCTGAGATTTATACAAGTGTACAATTAGAGAAGAGCCAATTAAATAGATTTTCACATTCAGAATAGTACGATTAGCAGTAGCACTTCAATTTTTTCATGTTTGATCAGCTTGCTAGGTGGTTATCACTAAGCATGTTGGAACGATGAGCATAACCTAACTTAGTTCAGTACGTGTTGCTGCAAATTAGTTCAGTACGTATGAAGCTGTTGCTAATTTCAATGCCTGGCTGTTGCAAGTTTCTAATGAAAAAGTACTTCAGGTCAAAGGTCAGGGAATATACACTTTTGTTATCATGGTTGTTTCCTTATAGTGAACAACTTTGATCACCACTTCAGCAGCTACTATCTATAAGAAGACATTAGCTAAGTAGATACAGGCAAAGAAAGCATGTAGGCAAAACCAGAATTAAAAACATCCTTCTCAATGGAGCTCGTGCAGTTCGGAAGACCCTAATGATCGATGAGGGACCCCTCCGATGGTAGCATGGCGTGACAATTGCCGTCAATGACGACACCCAAAGTACCTTGCACAATCCATCGATCCAGTTCGGAACAATCAAGCACATACCTTGCAAAGTGATGTGGATCTGAAGCAGAGGTGGGAAGGTAAAGGCTCAGGTGAGGTGGAATGAGACGTTGATATAGACGTGCACGCATGAGAATAAGGCGGTGCCCAGGATGGATCTCCATCGGAGGAGGCCGGATCCGCTGGGGAGGAGGTCGCTGTAGTACCTGCCATCTGTGCGATGGATCACGGGGCTGGCAGGCAAGGGGGGGATAGGAGGGAGCCGGTGGGCTAGAGCGCAAATGGCGGGTGCCCCCGACAACGGCTGGGAAGGATGGTGGAGGAGGTGGATGAGGATGGCGGCGGCGGCGGCTGTGGTTGCGCCTTGTCCGAAGCCGTGCTGGTGGTGGTCGATGCGAGAGCCGGATGGCGTCGGCTAGAATCAGGCAGGGGCGACAAAGATTTAGAGGAAAGAGAGAATGGAGGCGATGAGCGATGGGAGGAAGGGCCACCGGCGATTGGGGTGGCCTCAGATCCGCCCTCCGTGGCCGCCTATTTCATGGGACGAACACCCGTGCTCACCGTTGAGCTCGCCTTCGGCCGCTGCCTCGCCGACATTCACGACGTAGAGCCCCTTCCTCCGATCCCATTTTCCAGGGAGGCAGCGCCATCCTTCATCGCAGAGAACGAGTCCACACTGAGATCCCAACCAGATCGTGATTGCGCCTCCCCAAACCGCAGCGGCACGTCCCACTCCATCAACGACCAACCTATATGAGGCGGAGGGTCAGTGTAGGACGCGAGCGCCGTCACCATGGACGTGGGGGACGCCGTAGGTGGGAAGGAGGCGGCGACAGCGTCTGTGTCAGGAAGATCGCATGATGGTGGCGGCGTTTACTCGAGGGGATCGAGAGGAGCTGCGTTTGGTGCCGGGTGGGTTCTTTGGTGCGTGCGTGGGGCTGGAGATTGTGATAGGTGATCAGGTGAGGGCGTGCCATACCTGGATCGATAGCCTTACCATACCTGGTGGTAATTTAAATTTATTACCATATTCGATATTTCCCGAGTTATGGCCTTACCATACCTAGATTGATAGCCTTTGGGGTAATTTAAATTTATTACCATATTCAAAATTTCCTGAGTTATGACCTTACCATACCTGGATTGATTTATTACTATACGTGGATTAATTATAATTGATTACCATAAATACGTTGGTGCGTGCGTGGGGCTGGAGATCGTGATAGGTGATCAGGTGAGGGCGTGCCATACCTGGATCGATAGCCTTACCATACCTGGTGGTAATTTAAATTTATTACCATATTCGATATTTCTCGAGTTATGGCCTTACCATACCTGGATTGATAGCCTTTGGGGTAATTTAAATTTATTACAATATAATTACCATATTCAAAATTTCCTGAGTTATGACCTTACCATACCTGGATTGATTTATTACTATACATGGATTAATTATGATTGATTACCATAAATACGTTGGTGCGTGCGTGGGGCTGGAGATTGTGATAGGTGATCAGGTGAGGGCGTGCCATACCTGGATCGATAGCCTTACCATACCTGGTGGTAATTTAAATTTATTACCATATTCGATATTTCCCGAGTTATGGCCTTACCATACCTGGATTGATAGCCTTTGGGGTAATTTAAATTTATTACCATATAATTACCATATTCAAAATTCCTGAGTTATGACCTTACCATACCTGGATTTATTTATTACTATACGTGGATTAATTATGATTGATTACCATAAATACGTTGGGTATTGCCGGTCAGACGAGAAAAGAGAAAAACCGGTGGGAGGGGCTGGTGGGAGGTGGGACGAAGAAAAACCGGTTGAAAATAAACCGGTTGAAAGTGGGGGGGACTATTCAACCAATTCGTCCATTAGGAGTAGAGATTAGCTTTAACAGAAAAGAAAAGAAATAGAGAGAAGAAAAAAATACAGAGAGGGTTAGGGAAAGAATATTTCAGAAAATAAAATATTCTTAGAGCGTCGGAACTTTGCACAAATAGAATAAAATGGTTTGGCAATATTTTAGAGATAGAAAAATAATTCAAGTTTGAATTAGATTCAAACTTGAGCCATTTTTGAATCCAACCAAACAAGTCCAAAGGATCTGAAAATTGGAGGAGGTGGTCCTGGCACAGTCTAGAATTTATAGGAAAAGAGTGGACATTAATAGAGAAGGGGGGAAATGGGACTATCAAAAGACAGGAAAATAGAAGGGAAGGAGAAGGAGATGAAGCATGGGACGAAGGCAAGGGGAAATATTTTGCAAGTGTGTCACGGTAATTCCACAAGAATGGAAATATTTATAATAGCTCCATAAATATTAGGAGGATAATGTTATAAAGAGAAGTCACTCTTCCCTCGATTTAAATGGATCGAAGATCCACACAAATTATTTAGTGGGTTTTAAGACGGGTTGCATATTGACATGATGACATGATGCAAGGCACATGATGCAAAGGGGAAAGCAACAAGCAAACAAAACACCTGACGAAACCCGGAATCCATGGATGGCATCTGAATCTCCGGTCTTGGGGCGTCACACCCCCTCCCCCTCGTGGGCCCCTTGTGGCTCCACCGACCTACTTCTTCCTCCTATATATACCTACGTACCCTGAAAACATTCAGGAGCACCACGAAACCCTATTTCCACCGCCGCAACCTTCTGTACCCAAGAGATCCCATCTTGGGGCCTTTTCCGGAGCTCCGCCGGAGGGGGCATTGATCACGGAGGGCCTCTACATCAACTCCATGGCCCCTCCGATGATGTGTGAGTAGTTTACCTCAGACCTTCGGGTCCATAGTTATTAGATAGATGCCTTCTTCTCTCTCTTTGGATCTCAATACAAAGTTCTCCTCGATTCTCTTGGAGATCTATTCGATGTAATCTTCTTTTGCGGTGTGTCTGTCGAGTTCCGATGAATTCTAGGTTTATGATCAAGACTATCTATGAACAATATTTGAATCTTCTCTGAATTCTTTTATGTATGATTGGTTATCTTTGCAAGTCTCTTTGAATTATCAGTTTTGTTTGCCCTACTAGATTGATCTTTCTTGCAATGGGAGAAGTGCTTAGCTTTGGGTTCAATCTTGCAGTGCTCGATCCCAGTGACAGTAGGGGAAACGACGTGTATTGTATTGTTTCCATTGAGGATAAAAAGATGGGGTTTATATCATATTGCATGAGTTTATCCCTCTACATCATGTCATCTTGCTTAAAGCGTTACTCCGTTCTTATGAACTCAATACTCTAGATGCATGCTGGATAGCGGTTGATGTGTGGAGTAATAGTAGTAGATGCAGGCAGGAGTCGGTCTACTTGTCACGGACGCGATGCCTATATACATGACCATACCTAGATATTCTCATAACTATGCTCAATTCTATCAATTGCTTGACAGTAATTTGTTCACCCACCGTAATACTTATGCTATCTTGAGAGAAGCCACTAGTGAAACCTATGGCCCCCGGGTCTATTTTCCATCATACAAGTTTCCAATCTATTTTATTTTGCAATCTTTACTCTCAATTTATATCATAAAAATACCAAAAATATTTATCTTATTATTATTATCTCTATCAGATCTCACTCTTGCAAGTGGTCGTGAAGGGATTGACAACCCCTTTATCGCATCAGTTGCGAGGTTCTTATTTGTTTGTGTAGGTACGAGGTGACTCGCACGTAGTCTCCTACTGGATTGATACCTTGGTTCTCAAAAACTAAGGAAAATACTTACGATGCTTTGCTGCATCACCCTTTCCTCTTCAAGGGAAAACCAACACATGCTCAAGAGGTAGCAAACGCCTGCTCTTATATTTGGGAGGCTAGGTTTGCTTCCGGCCGCCCTACCAACGTGCAAGAGTGCAATGGGCGATGGGCCCAGATCCCTGCGCGCTTAGGATTTAGACCGGCGTGCCGACCTCTCTGTTGAGTGATACGTCTCCAACGTATCTATAATTTTTGATTATTCCATGTTGTTATATTATCAATCTTGGATGTTTTATAATCATTTTATATCATTTTTTGGTACTAACCTATTGACATAGTGCCAAGTGCCAGTTGCTATTTTTTGCATTTTTTTACATCACAGAAAATCAATACCAAACGGAGTCCAAATGCAACGAAACTATACACAGATTTTTTTGGACTAGAAGACACCTAAAGAGCCAAGGCTGCGCCTGGGGGTGCTCCGAGGAGAGCACAACCCACCAGGGCGCGCCAGGAGGCCCAGGCGCGCCCTGGTGGGTTGTGCCCACCCCGGGTGCCCCCCGGACCACCTCTTTGCTCTATAAATACCCCAATAGAGTCCAGAACCACCAGATCCAATCTAGACACCATCACGGATGGGGTTCACCACCTCCATTAGTGCCTCTTCGATGATGCGTGAGTAGTTCTTTGTAGACCTTCGGGTCCATAGTTAGTAGCTAGGTGGCTTCCTCTCTCTCGTTTGATTCTCAATACAATGGTCTCCTGGAGATCCATATGATGTAACTCTTTTTGCGGTGTGTTTGTTGGGATCGGATGAACTTTGAGTTTATGATCAGATCTATCTTTTTATATCCATGAAAGTATTTGAGTTTCTTTGATCTCCTTTATGCATGATTTCTTATAGCCTCGTATTTCTTCTCCGACATTTGGGTTTTGTTTGGCCAACTTGATCTATTTATCTTGCAATGGGAAGATGTGGTTTGTAGTGGGTTCGATCTTACGGTACTTGATCTCAGTGGCAGAAGGGGAACCGACACGTATGTATCATTGCTACTAAGGATAAAACGATGGGGTCTATCTCTACATAGATAGATCTTGTCTACATCATGTCATCGTTCTTATTGCATTACTCCATTTCTCCATGAACTTAATACACTAGATGCATGCTAGATAGCGGTTGATATGTGGAGTAATAGTAGTAGATGCAGCCAGGAGTCAGTCTACTAATCTTGGACATGATGCCTATGTAATGATCATTGCCTGGATATCGTCATGATTATTTGAAGTTCTATCAATTGCCCAACAGTAATTTGTTTACCCACCGTTTGCTATTTTTCTCGAGAGAAACCATTAGTGAAACATACGGCCCCCGGGTCTCTTTCTCATGTTATTTGCCTTCGCGATCTACTTTTATTTGCCTTTTATTTTCATATCTACTAAACCAAAAGTACAAAAATACCTTGCTGTAATTTATTTTATTTGGCGTTCGATCTATCAATATTTACAACTTTCTCCCGTCAACGCACCAATGTCTTGCACCGTTACCCGAAAGGGATTGACAACCCCTTTAACACCCCGGGTTGCGAGTATTTGTTATTTGTGTGCAGGGGTTGTTTACATTGTGTTGCTTGGTTCTCCTACTGGTTCGATAACCTTGGTTTCATACCTGAGGGAAATACCTACCGCCGCTGTGCTGCATCATCCCTTCCTCTTTGGGGAAATACCAACGTAGCTTCAAGCGACATCAAAAGGAATTTCTGGCGCCGTTGCCCGGGAGGATGTTCAACGTATACTAGGTTCCTAATCAGAAATCTCATCTCCTCGCAATTTACATTATTGCCATTTTCCTCTCGTTTTCCTCTCCCCCACTTCACAAAAATTTGCTGTTTTATCCGCCCCTCTTTTTCGTTCGCCGTTTTCCTGTCGGATCTATCCTTTGCTTGCCACCTTGAGTGGTTTCGGTATGGCACCAACAGATGATGGCCTAACTCCTAAGATTGGACATACGGGCAGTCTGGATGCTAAAACTTTTATCTCGAGGCAAGGAATGTTATGGGAAAGGAACACATTCAAGAATTTTTCAATTGTGTGAGAAATCTAAGTCTTGATGATGCTCCTATACTTAGAACTACTAGATCTTATGTAGATGCTATTTCAGCACTAGTTCTGAAACTTGAAAGTAAATTTATCCGTACTCATCCTACTTTGCAAAGATTGTTTTTTGAGCTTCCCATTATAAAGAGTCCTAAAGCTAAAAAGTTGGCCACTCTCGTTCTTATGAATGAGTTTGACTATATAATACGGGAAGCTAGGGAAATCTTTGATTTCTATGGTATGACTCGTGAAAAACCCATGATAGAAGAAATTATTTACAATAGTGATTATGGGATAAGGCATTTGCTTGGGGATAATAAAATCTTTGATGAGAATCTTAAAAAAGAAGTCCCCGTTCTAGATGTAATTCAACAAGTTTTTAATAATGTTAATCAACATTACTCTTGGATTGTTGCCGGAAATCAACGTGGTTACGATAATGAGCAACTTAATAATGCTAAGGTTTCTATGGATAATATGTTTTATGTTGTTTTTACAAAACCCCATGATGAAAATACCTCTAAGGGAAGTAAGAAGAAGGATGACAAAACGTAGATCCTTGCTTTATGCCTAGCTAAGGGCGTAAAACTATAACGCTTGTTGGGAGGCAACCCAATGAATAAAATTTATTTTTGCTTTTTGCTTTCTGTTCTTGAGTGTTTGCACAATTATGCTACTGTTATGATTGTGTTTTTGTGTTTCAATTAGTGTTTGTGCCAAGTAAAGCCTTTAGGATCTTCTTGGGTGATAGTTGTTTGATCTTGCTGAAAAAACAGAAACTTTTGCGCTCACGAAAATAATTATCATTTTTAACCAGAGAGCGATAAAATACCCATTCCTTTTGAAATAGATAAATATACAAATTGCTCAGGTCGTCCTAATTTTTCGGTATTTTTGGATTTACAACAGTATTCGAAACAGTCAGATTGCTACAGACTGTTTTGTTTTGACAGATTATGTTTTCTTTGCATTGTGTGCTTGTTTTGATGGATCTATGGTTTTCTTTGATGATTTTTTGCCATAGAAAAGTTGGAATACAATAGATATAATGCAAGAACAAAATATGAATTGGTTTGATACAATACTTATAGTGGTGATTTGCTTTCTTTTACTAACGGATCTCATGAAGGCTTTTGTTGAGTTTTGTGTGATTGAAGTTTTCAAGTTTTGGGTTATCTTACGATGGATGAAGGAATAAGGAGTAAGAAGAGCCTAAGCTTGGGGATGCCCCGGCATCCCAAGCTATTATCCAAAAGAGAGCAAGCAACTAAGCTAGGGGCATCCCCTCTTTCTTCTAACGACCATCACTATTTTACTCGAAGCTATATTTTTATTCATCACATACTATGTGTTTTGTTTTGAGCGTCTTGTATGATATGAGTCTTTGCTTGTTTTTTTTTGTTTTTAGTATTGATTCCTTGCTGGGGACACCTATTTGAGAGAGCCCAAATTATGTCATGACTTCTTAGAATTGCTCTCTATGCTTCACTTAATTTTTTTATGAGCTATGGACTTGCTCTAGTGCTCCACTTATATCTTTTTTAGCACGATGTGCTTTAGTATTTTTGAAGAAATGCTCTCTTGCTTCACTTAGATTTATGTGAGATTTAGTAAAATTTTCAAGAATTTCTCTCTTGCTTCACTTAAATTAATTTGAGAGAAAGAAAAATTATGCTCATGATCTTCACTTATATTTGTTTGAGCTTGTCAAAAGCAACACATATAAATTAGTCCCAGAGTGATAAGTATCCAAGAAGGATATAATAAAAACTTTCATGAAGATCATTGAACGAAATAAACTTGATTCTTAGTAATAGTTTTGAGATATGATGATGCGATATGTGAGTCATCTTGATGAGTAATTATGCTTTAGTAAGAATATTGGTGTTAAGGTTTGTGATTCCCTATGCAAGCATGAAAGTCAATAATTATGCAATGAGATTATATCCTACTTGTGGTGCATTATTCGGTGTTAATTATGCTTAATGCTCGCTTATGAGATTATTCGTTTCTTGGTTGGTCGCTTCTCAATCTTTTGCCGGCCTTCATTTTGCACTAAGTATGATCACTACTTGTGCATCCAAAAACCTTTAAATCAGTTTTGCCACATGAGTCCACTATATCTACCTATATGCGGTATTATTTTGCCGTTCTAAGCAAATTTGTATGTGCCATCTCTAATTTTCAAAATAAACTTCTATTTTGTGTGTTCGTTTTGCTCGCGGAGCTTTGAGGGGTGGCTAATATTTTCCATGCTAGATGTGTTATTCTCACGATGAGTGTTTATTCACTTGTCATTGCACGAGAGTAAGGCAAAGGTATTAGGGATGCCCAGTCCTGAAATGAAAAATGGATTTACTTTATGTTGTCAAATAATAAATTCCTTGGAAAGTGTTGGTATGGAAGGCACCCATGGATATGGTTAGCCATGGAAAGTGAAAGTATGTTGGAAAAAGGAATAAACTTTATTTTCTGTTTGGGAACCGCCTATGATATATCTAGCATGAAAAGTGTTGGGAACTCCAAGTCATTTTCGTTGGTGGGAAGGACAAACCTCCCAAAATGTTTTTATCTCTAAGCTTTTCGCTTTGAGCTCTGACACCTCTACAAATCCCTACTTCCCTCTGCGAAGGGCCTTTCTTTTACTTTATGCAATTTTAATTTTGAATTTGAGTCTCCATTTTCTCTTACAAAAGCACCAACTAGGAGGCATTATGATCGTACTTGATCATTGGGTGTAGTTAATATGCGAATGTGTTTCATGAATGGATCAATGATTAAGCATGATGGGCTAGGGATAACTTATTTCAGCATTGATATTTTGAAAGACATGGTTGCTTGTTGATAAGCTTGAGTATTTAAGTTATCATGTTAAAACTAGACTATTGCTTTGAACAATATAAAAGTTCAAATGTCCATCCTATAAAGAAAAGAAATATGATATGACATGATAGGCAACATTCCACATCAAAAATTCTGTTTTTATCACTTACCTACTCGAGGACGAGTAGGAGTTAAGGTTGGGGATGCTGATACATCTCCAACGTATCTATAATTTTTGATTGTTCCATGTTGTTATATTATCAATCTTGGATGTTTTATAATCATTTTATAGTCATTTTATATCATTTTTTGATACTAACCTATTGACATAGTGCCAAGTGCCAGTTGCTGTTTTTTGCATTTTTTTACATCATAGAAAATCAATACCAAAATGGAGTCCAAATGCAACGAAACTTTACAGAAATTTTTTTGGACCAAAAGACACCTAATGGGCCAAGGCTACACCTGGGGGTTGCTCCAAGGAGAGCACAACCCACCAAGGTGCGCCAGGAGGCCCAGGCACGCCCTGGTGGGTTGTGCCTACCTCGGGTGCCCTCCGAACCACCTCTTTGCTCTATAAATACCCCAATATTCCAGAAACCCAAGGGGAGTCGACGAGAATCAATTCCAACCGCCGTAGAGTCCAGAACCACCAGATCCAATCTAGACACCATCACGGATGGGGTTCACCACCTTCTTTGGTGCCTCTCTGATGATGCGTGAGTAGTTCTTTGTAGACCTTCGGGTCCATAGTTAGTAGCTAGATGGCGTCCTCTCTCTCAATTGATTCTCAATACAATGGTCTCTTGGAGATCCATATGATGTAACTCTTTTTGCGGTGTGTTTATTGGGATCGGATGAACTTTGAGTTTATGATCAGATCTATCTTTTTACATCCATAAAAGTATTTGAGTTTCTTTGATCTCTTTTATGCATGATTTCTTATAGCCTCGTATTTCTTCTCCGATATTTGGGTTTTGTTTGGCCAACTTGATCTATTTATATTGCAATAGGAAGAGGTGCTTTGTAGTGGGTTCGATCTTACGGTGCTTGATCCCAGTGACAGAAGGGGAACCGACATGTATGTATCGTTGCTACTAAGGATAAAATGATGGGGTCTATCTCTACATAGATAGATCTTCTCTACATCATGTCATCGTTCTTATTGTATTACTCCGTTTCTCAGCGAACTTAATACAGATGCATGCTGGATAGCGGTCGATGTGTGGAGTAATAGTAGTAGATGCAGGCAGGAGTCGATCTACTAATTTTGGACGTGATGCATATGTAATGATCATTGCCTGGATATCGTCATGATTATTTGAAGTTCTATCAATTGCTCAACAGTAATTTGTTTACCCACCGTTTACTATTTTTCTCGAGAGAAGCCACTAGTGAAACCTACGGCCCCAGGTCTCTTTCTCATATTATTTGTCTTCATGATCTACTTTTATTTGCCTTTTATTTTCAGATCTACTAAACCAAAAATAAAAAAATACATTGCTACAATTTATTTTATTTGGCGTTCGATCTATCAATATTTACAACTTTCTTCTGTCAACGCACCAATTTCTGGCATCGTTACCCGAAAGGGATTGACAACCCCTTTAACACATCGGGTTGCAAGTATTTGTTATTTGTGTGCAAGGGTTGTTTACGTTGTGTTACTTGGTTCTCCTACTGGTTCGATAACCTTGGTTTCATATCTGAGGGAAATACCTACCACCGCTGTGCTGCATGATCCCTTCCTCTTTGGGGAAATACCGATGTAGCTTCAAGCGACATCATTGAACCTAGGTAGGGCTGCGACGTGTTGATCTTTCGAGGCCGGACATGACCCAGGAAAGTGTGCCCGGCTAGAGGGATCGAGCGTGTTGGGTAATGTGGTGCACCCCTGCAGGAAAGTTTATTTATTCGAATAGCCGTGTCCCTTGGTAAAAGGACGCCCGGAGTTGTATTCTGACCTTATGACAACTAGAACCGGATACTTAATAAAACACACCCTTTCAAGTGCTAGATACAATCCGGTGATCGCTCTCTCACAGGGCGACGAGGAGAGGATCGCTGGGTAGGATTATGTTATACGATGATACTTGGTGAACTTACCAGCTACTCTCTTCTATATGCTTCAAGATGGAGGCCGCCAGAAGTGTAGTCTTTGATAGGACTATCTATCCCCCTCTTATTCTGGCATGCTGTAGTTCAGTCCAAAGATATTACCTTTTCATTGATACCAATGCATATGTAGTGTATATCCTTACTTGCGAGTACTTTGGATGAGTACTCACGATTGCTTTGCTACTTTTTTTCTCCTTTTCCGGTTACTGCGATCATATGATGGAGTCCAGGAGCCAGAGAATCCCGAGGATGATTCTACGTGGAGTTCGACTTCAAAGAGTTGTTAGGAGGTCCCAGGCAGGAGGTTTTGCATTTTCGACCGTTGCTACTTTTGTGCTAGCCATTTTATGGCACTTTGTTTAACTTATGCATGTACTCAGATATTGTTGCTTCCGTTGACTTGTTTATGACTGAGCTTATGTATTCGAGCCCTTGAGGCCTCTGGCTTGTAATATGAAGCTTGTATGATCTTTAATTTGTGTCTAGAGTTGTGTTGTGATATCTTTCCATGAGTCCTTGATCTTGATCATACACATTTGCGTGTATGATTAGTGTACGGTCAAATCGGGGCGTCACACTCTCCTACACATATACATAGATGTCGATCGATCTCCCTCAATACACAGCTAGGTCTCTCTTCTTCTCCACACATATACTAGTCGATCTACCTCCCTATAGTTAGGTCTCTGCGCCCCACGCACACACCGATAGTCGAACGCCGTAGATAGGTATCCATGCCACAGAGACAAAATGCACCTCTCCCCTCTCACATTCGAGTAGGGCAGCCGCCCTATATCTTTGACGTGGGTGAACACAAATTTGATTGCACTCTTTAATGATCGCGCACCCACACACTTCACCCCTCTATTTGACTCTATCGACATCTCACATCGATGGTCCCTCCACTCTCTTCTCGGGGATTGCTCCCTCTATATATGATATATCCAGGACTCTGTTTCACACACATTGTATATGTTACATTTTTTTGTTTGAGATATCATCGACACATTGCCTTTGTTTTGCACAAACCATCTTTTTTTGAGTAAAAAAACCCATCTGTCTCACACCCACACCCACGTACGTGGGGTACCTGCACATAGAGAAAGGTGCACGCACGACACACATACTCATGTCTTGTTCCCGACCACACCCGTGCGGGTACGCGGTGGGGCTCATTTGTGTACAAAAAGGCAGCCCGCGTAATAATTGATGCGTGTAGCAGTTGTTTACTTGAAGGAGGGTCGTGTACCACGCATGCACGGAACAAAGATCGACTTGACGCGTTAGTTTTAGTAAATTTATATTCCTCAATGGCACGTAAAGAATATAAAACGATTGTTATCGAGAAAAAATAAATCCGCTCCACTATATACAATGGAGCCTGCCTGTCGGGGTTTGTCTCTCGTCATGTTATCTCACACAAGGCGGCGATGGCCTCTCTCTCTCACCGTTGGTCACTGATCTAGCCGCATCCCGTCCGCCGGTGAAAAAAGAGGATGTGCATCGTTTCTTCGTTCGACTGCGTCAAGGCAGCATATCTCGATCTACGGTACCCAAGTTTTCTCTGACCAAGCTCCGATCCGGTAGGGCCTTCACCACTTGCTCGCTGCCGCATTATGGGTAGACCCCGCCCTCCTAGTTACATCCCGACGACCCCCAGGTACAACTTCCTCCCCTCCGGCCTTACTCCACTGCCCATCTTCCCACGTCGTTGTATGTGGAAAATCTTGCATGTGGATCTTCCCTAGTTCTTTGCCCAAAACGTAGCTCGTCCGACGTACTTTCCATATTGCAATCTTGTCCTCACACCGTTTTAGATAAACAACCATGCTGTTATCTTCCCTTAGGACAAGGTATATGTTTCTTTTTTGTCGTTTTATGTGTCATCAACTGTTATTGGCCAGTAATCGTTTTCTTTCCGCCCCTTTTCTGCAAACAGAGCTATCTATTTCACCTCGTTGCTATTGCGACCTACCTTTTGGTGAACATCACAAATCACTTTTTTTCTTAGAAGTGTTTTGTGCATTTCTACTAAAATAGACTGAAAAAGTCATCCTAATAAAACTCCCTCAGTTTCTTTTTAGCTTGCATATAAAATTTGTCTCAGGCCAAACTTCGTAAAGTTTGACTAACTTTATAGGAAAAAATATCAGTATTCACACTACGAAATCAATATCATTAGATGCATCATGAAAATAATTTTTATACTACATATATTCAGTATTGTAGATATTGATATTTTTTAATATCAATTTAATCAAATTTTGCATAGTTTGATTTAAAAATATATTATATGGGGAGTAAGAGTAAATAGCATAAAACTACTACTTTACAGGCTAGGGTTCCAAAAAACTACCGATTTTTACTTTTTTCTTAGATAACTATCAAATCAGAGGTCGGCTGTTTCAAAAAACCCAAATTGCTGAGTGCTTATCTATTGACCGTGATTATGACAGGTCGGACCCGCACCTAAACGAAGCTCTAGTTTGACCGTTAACTGACATGTAGGGCCCACATGTCAGTGTCTCTTCTCATCTAGTCAATCTTCTTCTCCTCCTTCTGCCTCCCTTCTTCTTCTCCACCCTCCCTGCTCGCGAAGAACATCGGAGAATCGCCATGGCCGTCGCCCATGCCGCCGTCCTATGCCATGTCCGGCTGTCGCCCTATGCCACGTCGCCCCCTCCCTCCCCCTCCGCGGTCGCTGCTGGTAGGAGCTCGCGTGGAGCTCCTGGTGACAGGGGGCTCACAGGCCTGAACGGCCTCGTCCGCGGAGGGGGTCGTTGCCGCGCGCGCCGCCGTGGGGCTCCGGCTCAGGTCGCCACACTGCTGCGCGCCATGGGGAGCCGCCAGCCATGGGGCTCTGGCTCGGGTCGCCGCACCGTCACACGCCGTCGGGAACCGCCTGGGGCGCCGCCTACCGTGGGTCTCCGCTCGGGTCCCGCGCTGCCGCCCGCCATGGGGAGCCACCTGGGGGTCGCCGCAGGCGAGGCAGAGCGTGGCGGCGACCACATGCGAGGGGCAGCGTGGTGGCGGCCACAGGCGAGGGGCGGCATGGCGGCGTGGATCCGGCCACTGCGGGCGCGGCTCGCCGGCTGCAGGCGGTGCACATTGTCAGCCCGGAGGAGGTGGCATCGCGGCCATGGTGGGTGCGCTGGAGGATGATTGCTTTTTTTAAAAAAAAAAACTTCCATAGACCTGATTGCTTTTTTAGAAAATTTCTAGGGATCCGATTGCTTTTTCAGACACTGGCATGTGCCCCCCACATGTGAGTTAACAGTCAAACAAACGGTCAAACAAACGGTGCGTTTAATGGCGGGCCCGACCTGTCATAAACTTGTTTACTTTTTTAACAAAGAGGATTTGGGGTTTTTTGAAACAGCCAACCCCTGACTTAATAGCTATCAGTGAATAAATAAATCCGGTAGTTTTTTGAACCCTAACTCATAAAATAGTAGCTTTATGCTATTTACTCCGGGAGTAAAAAGAAACGAAGAGAGTACTACTCTCAGTGTATTCTCCTTTTGAACCAAATATCTGCCGTCGACCCCAGGCCAGAGGGGTGAGATCCATCCCCTCCCTCCACGGTTTCCACTCCCCACCGTCCCGTACCTGTACCCTTCTTTCCCCTCCTAGTCATCCTCTTCCTCTCCCGAGTCCTGACCTACCCAAGCAAGCTCCAATCCGACCCGATGCGGCTCTAGAACATCTCCTACAGTCTGCCGTGCCCTACAGCCGCCGCCGTGCCGTAGCTTAGGTCACCGCCGACGCCTGACCCCCCAACCCGTCCGACCTGGCACGCGCGTCGCCGCCGTCGCCGTTCCCGTTCCGCCTCATCGCGTCGCCGCTATCTCAACCCCGCCCGCCATCCTGGCGGTCTGTGAGCTTTATGGCGCCGAGTGATTAGATAAACCCCACCGATCTCCACAAATTTTGGGCGTGCCGCGCAAATTGGGTGTGCTGCTGCACACCCGGCACACCATCTAGATCCAGCGCTATCATGGCTGTCTACTATAAGTTCAAGAGTGCCAGAGACTATGACTCGATCCCTATCGAGGGGCAGTTCATCTCGGTTCTCAACCTCAAGGAGATGATTTTTGAGTCCAAGCACCTTGGCAGAGGCACTGATTTCGACCTCATGATCTCGAATGCCCAGACTGATGAAGGTTGGTTCTTTCTCAGCAAAGAACCCTTGTTTCATTTCTTGTGTGGGTGAATGTATACGAGATGCTAGTGCTAGCTAGATAATATTGGTTCTTTCTCAGAGAAGAACCTTTGCTTGATTTCTTGTGTGGGTGAATGTATGCAAGATGTTAGTGGTAGATAATATTGTGATAGGCTCAGGTTGTAATGCTGTTTGCTGTGTATGGTGAGCCATTTTGGCTGTTTGATTCATGCACGCAAGATTTCTGAAAATTGAGGCCTTATTTAGCTGGTATCATTTGTTGCCTGCCTCATTTTTTTTCTTATGATCTATGCTTTCTAAGACATGACGACTTGATTTACTGGTTTGGTGTGGAGGATTAACTGTTACTCCCTCCGTTCCGAATTACTTGTCTTGGATTTGTCTAGATACGGTCTAGATACGGATGTATCTAGACAAATCCAAGACAAGTAATTCGGAACGGAGGGAGTAGCTGGGTTTAGACATAAAATTGCAATATTTTGACAATGTGACATGATCTTTGTTTGCAATGGTTAGCAACTTGAATGTCTTTTGCGATGCTGAGCACATCTACCGTGCATTGCATCGAAGACTAGTAAGTGTGTTTCAATGAAGCCATTGTGTTGTTTGCTTACCTCACTGAACAAATATTCTGGATTAGTGGATTTTACTGTGGAGCATTCAGATTGAAATACAGTTGTATCTTAAGAACATATAATTAGCGGGCATGATAGGAATATCTTGATTTTTGGGGGACTTGGGATGTTGTTGTACAGTTGAAGTATTACTTAAACCATTCCTTTGATGTTTGTACTTTCAGAGTATGCTGATGAATCTATCATGATACCAAAGAACACTTCAGTGTTGATTCGCCGGATACCAGGACGCCCAAGGATGCCAATCGTTACTGAACCAAAAGAGTACTGTTTTGTTCTTTGATTTCGCACTTACTCCACATCATACCTCATAATTCACATTACTGATGCATCATCAATAGTCAAACACACAAAGCCCATCTGAACAGATTTCTAATTCGTATGTTTGACTTTAACTGCTTCATGTCACTGGATATGGTCCATGTCAGGAGTTACTCCTTATCAGCAATCATAGTTTTAAGGTTCACCATTTTTGCAGGGCAATAGCTGCAGAAAATAGGGTAGAAGAAATCGTGCCTTCTGGCAGCGCTTTTCTTGGTGATTCATCTATGAAATATGTAAGAATAACTTCTAGTCTGGGTTACTTTTATCTCATACAGTAGTTGCCGCTGCAATCACAGTTTGATGTTTGAGCTATGACGGTAGTCTATTAATCCTGGGAGCTAATGTTTAAAGGTATTGAAATTGCAGCCTGAAGAATCTGAGTGGGATGATGAGTTTGGCAACTCTTTATATGTTTCTGATTCAGTTCCTTCTCAGCCTGCTAGCCAGGCAATTGACGCTTCTTCTGAAAATCAAATTGACGAAGATAGTAAGATAAAAGCCCTTATTGATACAGCAGCCGTTGACTATAGGTTAGTGATCTGCTGGACTGGCTGAATGACTGTTCTATTATCCCTTAGAGTGATAATACTAATCATACACTGGACTGGATATCTCATTTTCAGCCAAATTCCTGACGGCTATGGATCCGGAAGAGGTTATGGCAGAGGAATGGGTGGGAGAATGATGGCTGGGCGCGGTTTTGGTAATTCTTTCCACCCTTTCTATTGCCATTTTTTTTGCAAGATTTATGTAGAGCTTAGTAGCACCAAGCTTCATGAAGGGAGTGCACATGGGTACCTATGCAACATGGATACCTGTTAACATCATTATTTGAAACTAGATGTTTATATAAGTACTAATCTGCTTTGATATTCTTAAGGACGTGGGATGGGTCGGCTAGATAACAGGTCACCTCCTCCTGGCTATATTTGTCATAGATGTAAAGTACCAGGTATGCTGGCCACTTGTCAAATCTTTCTTAATGGAATATTTTGTCCTGTTTCATTTGACCAATACTGGTTTACAGGTCATTTCATTCAACATTGCCCAACAAATGGTGATACTAGATATGACGTTAGAAGGATGAAACCTCCAACTGGCATCCCAAAATCCATGTTAATGGCAACTCCAGATGGCTCATATGCACTGCCAAGTGGGGCTGGTGCTGTTTTGAAGCCAAATGAGTGAGCTCAAATTGCTTATTTAGTTACTCACGTAATCACTAATTCTCCGTCTACTTGGAGGTAAAGATTAATCATATTTTTTTTTGTGACAGAGCTGCTTTTGAGAGGGAGATAGAGGGCCTACCCACCACCCGATCTCTCAGTGATCTCCCTCCAGAGTTGCGTTGCCCGTTGTGTAAAGAAGTAATGAAGGATGCCGTTCTAACTAGTAAATGCTGCTTTAAGAGTTTCTGTGATAAATGTAAGTTGCGGTTTTAAGAATCTATTATTTTCACATTGTTGACATTGATACTGTTGTCACTTAATACAAATATGGTTTTGCTGTATGGATTTTCTGCATTGCGTTTTTTTCTTTTTCTCAATATCTCCACTTTCAAGTCTCAAACATACATGCTCTTTAGTGGGCTGACACATTGTGTTTTGTTGGCAGGCATTAGGGACTACATAATTAACAAGTCAATGTGTGTCTGTGGTGCCACAAGCATATTAGCAGACGATCTTCTCCCCAATAAAACTCTAAGAGAAACCATCAGTCGCATATTAGAGGCACCACCAACTAGCAGTACAGAAAACGCGGGAAGCATGGTGCAAATACAGGGTATGTATATCAGTTATATCAGATTATCTGCCTCTATAAGAATTGGAAACTGATGAAATACCTTGCATAGACATGGAGTCGGCTCTACCTGTACCACCCAAGGTTAGGTCTCCTGCTGTTTCTGCTGCTTCAAAAGAAGAACCTAAAGCACTGATGCCGGTAGAGGAATCTCCAGACGCTGAGAGCCAGAGCGGATTGAAAGCTAACATTGATGTGAGTTCTTCAGATAATAAGGTTACCACAATTCCAGATATCACTGAAGGGACAATGGACTCTAAGAACAGCAAAAAAGAAAAAACACCGGAAATGATTCATGTCGCAAAAGAGTCACAGGAAAAATTGCCTGCAGGTGAACAAGGTGATAATCATTCTGGCCTGTTCCATTTTAGTTAACCTTGTCTGTGATGCAACCTCCACGCAAGTTTAATTGAACTAAAACATTTATTTGGGTCAAATTAGCCAAATGTTCATCTTGTTTGTGTTTTTTAGTGTGTGCATGTTTGATATTTAAACTCTTTATTATCATTGAAATAATGATACTATGTTGGTGACTTCAGCAGTAAAGAAGAAAAAGAAGAAGAAGGTGCGAGCACCAGGGAATGGTAAGTTCTGATCACCAACCATGATATTTTACTTGAACATTGTCAGAATATTTGATTGCACCTTTATTGGTTAAACTTCATTTTACCCCTATTTATTCGAACATTGCTTATTCTACCTACAGCAGCCGAGGAGCAATGGAATAATAATTATCAAGATTTTGGACCTGAAAATTTTGCTGGAATGCCTTTGGGCCCGCAAGGAGGTTTTAACCCTTACTGGGGAGGAGGGATGCCATTGCCAATAGATTACATGGGTGCACCATTTCCAGGTCCCATGCCTTACATGGGCTATCCTCCACCAGGTCCATTTGATCCTTTTGGTGGGGGAGTTCTTCCACAAGATCCATTTATGCCCCCGGCATACATGATGCCAACAGTTCCTAGGTATACCTCTAGCATCGTTTTGATGTTCTGTGAATTAATTTGTAGATGGCTAATTATACATGTATGAATGTTCTATTGTTCTGTGAATTTTAGAGGAATGCATAGCCTGCAAATTTTGTGGCTGTATTTCCAATTTGGCTGGAGATGAGCATTATGTCTAGCAGACTGTAATATACTCAGTACAAATATACAAGCCCCCCTTGATTTTTGGGCCTAACTTTGCCCATGAATTTGTCTAACAAAATCTGAATTAAATGCCACAAAAGTTATACTATTGGATCCGAAAGAGGATCCCATGGTATGACTTTTGTTAATCAAACTTATTGTCGGCTAAATTTGGGGAGTATATACACCTTATCTTTCCGCACATTGGCTATTACTAGTTTACTACAATGACCAGTTGGTCACTGGTTAAATGATGAAACTCTTGAATAATTCATTTTCAGGGACCTTTCTGAATTAGCTGTTAACAGTATGGGAATGAACATGGGGCCACCAGTTGTGAGAAGAGACGAATTTGAGCCCAGGAAACCAGATGGAAGGAGACGTGAAATGGATCGATTAAACGGAAGGTGATTAAGCAATTCAAATTATTTGTTTTATTTAATTTTATATGCTTTGTCTTCACCCAATATTGTATGAAATTAGATGCTGCTTCGAACCATTTGTTTAGTTTTCACCCAATATTCTATGAAACAATAGGATCAGGTGCCTTGTACTTTTAGATTAATCCAGTGCATTGGCCATAACTGATACCCTAGAACTATGAGTAACTAGGACAAATAATACCCATACCCCTAGTTACGTTTGGGGTTATTTTTATCCGAACTGGTTTCTGTTGATTGCATCGCAGTCGATGCAATCAAGTATGAACATCACATATTTGAGTAAGCAAATATATAAAAGGTGCAAGCGTGTCGTTGAACGTCTCCTGTAGACTAGGCACATGACTATTCAGTGTGTATTCTGCATGGCAAGGTCCAACAAGGTCCCTTGTTGAAACATTTTAATGGCCTAAACTTCTTCCCTGGCTTTTGGCTCACTCGAGTATAGTACTCTTCCAAAGCGGCACAATTTACACGACCCAACTCCTCAAAACAGATTGCTGCAAGTACCTTGTCGTGCTGTCTTGCGGTGCGGCCTTGAGCCCTTGATGCTTAATATATCCAAATTCTGTACAAAGTAAAAGACTCGAATGCTGAAAAAAAAGTGCATCTAGGTGGTAGTGAGTGGTGACAACAGAACACATAGCGTTTCATTCTGCTAAGCGTGCGCTTAAGCATGCCTAGGCGTGTGGTTAGGTGAGATGGGTGCTAGGCAGTGGGAAAAACGCACAGTTGATGACTAGCGCTTTTTTCCTCGCTCGAACGTAGATCCTTAAGCAATACCTTAGCAAAATCAACACATTGATGTTACAGGCTTGAATTGTCGAACTAGTCTTAGAGCACATAAAATGTTATCTTTTTTTAGCATAAGCACCCTCAAAAGAGTTCCTTTACAGGATTTAAGCACCTCAAATGTATTAATCAAACAGAAGGAAAAGAAGGGGATTCATGGTTTGACCCATGTCATGCCTCCAGTTCACAAATAAGTGATGCTTTGGATATTGACGTGGTCTTCAAGTGTAACTTTGACTATTAGTTTATTTGTATCAATATGTTTAATACAATAAAATTATAGTATTCAGAAAATATTTTCGAGACAGATTTGTCTGTATGATTTTTCAAGTTTCTATCTAAATATTTTAGATGATATTTGGTAGTAAGAATTTTAAAAGTTTAACTAGAGATTTGTCCAAAGCATTGCATCACATATTTGTGAACCGGAGAAAGTAGCATTAGACACTGCAGAAAAAGAGAGCAAAGATGCGCTTACCTTGAGGTGATTGCTGTTTTGGATCCACTCCCTGTGCTGTGCTGTCCCTCCTGGCCGGCAACTGGAAGCAGCTCTCCTCCTCACAGCGAGTTCCATGTCGACGGCTTGCTTCCTTCCCTCCGGATGGCGTTACTCCGGCATTCTTCTAGTGGTCTGGACTTGGCTGGGGAGAAGTCCCTGTACGGCGGCAACGGTTGCAGATGACGACGACGCCCGCAGGTGCCATCTCCTCCTTGGAGGCATTGTCTCGGCCATGTTTGAACCCTGCTCCGGCACCAGGGGAAACCTTAGGCTGGCTTGCTGGCCAGGCAACAGCGGTGCTGCGGCGTCATCCTTTCCTTGGAGGTGCTGCTGGGCTGCCCATGGAGGCTGCCGGAGTTGTTACTGGAGGTGGTGGCCTCGTTGGCTCTTCGGCGAGGATTTGGGGCGATGTGTTTGTTCGGTGGTTGTTCTGCTGTGGGCATGGGCTCTCGGGGTGCATTCTACACTGACTCAGGTTACTCTTGGATGACACCTTCTTTGAATCCGGTTGGTTCCTGCTGTTCACTTGTCGATTCCTAGGCATGATGGGTGGAGAGTGCATTGACCCAGCCTGAGTTGTGGTCGGGGTTGTGCTTTTAGGTATCCGGTGTTGGTCAAGACGTGGTCCTTGATCTATGTGTCTTGCCTCATCGCCATTTTTGGCTTGAGGATCGACTAGGCGAGCTGTTTTTATCGTTGTAGTCATGGTGTTGTGAAATGTATGCCGAAAGGCGTTGTATCAGCCGCTTGGCTCTTATTCTATGTTACTGGTACACCTCTCCATGCTGTATCCTTGAAAAATTAGCAACGAAGTTGGTGACTAAGCTCAGCATTGGCTTGTAAAGTTAGACGGCACATATTTGCCATGTCACGATGTCTCAGTCAAAAGTGATTTTTTTTTGGCACCGGTTTAAATAATTCAAGGGTGGCATGCTTGCTTTTGGAGTTGAAGGTTTGATTTCTGTGCTTGTGTAAAGGTCGAGTTGGGGGATGCCGGTTTAATTCTGTAATACTCCCTCAGTAACTAAATATAAGTCTTTCTAGAGATTCCAATATGGACTACATACGGATGTGGATGTATATAGACGTAGTTTAGAGTGTAGATTCACTCATTTTGCTCCGTATGTAGTCCATATTGGAATCTCTAAAAAGACTTATATTTAGGAACAGAGGGAGTACATGTTTACAAACTTGAAAGAAAATGGCCCTATTTTTGGTATGTATATCACTAAAAGTATGTTGGATTTTGCCCAAAATTTATTCCTCATATATGTTTGGATGAGATGGGGAGACAGACTAAGGGGCTCCTGCAAATGTAAAGCAGAGTGGCAGGGGTCATTTTGCAGAAATAACACACCTTGCCTCGCAAGCTGATGTCATACACTCCATCACCAATTTGTTCTTTTATGGGAGTAGAGATATAGTTGTACTCCCTCCGTCCCAAAATTCTTGTCTTAGATTAGTCTAGATATGGATGTATCTAATACTAAAACGTGACTTGATACATTCGTATTTAGACAAATCTAAGACAAGAATTTTGAGACGGAGGGAGTATCATTTAGTGGAAAATGAAATCTTGACCAGCGAATGAAGATTTAATGATCAGGGACGAGGCTGTAGAAACAGCTTAAAATGGCAATCACACGACATTCTGATATATGTTCTGCTCTTGATCAAAGCATGTGAGTTTGCATGTGAACCGTGTAGGGCTAATTGCGCCCATGTCCTGAAGTAATTTAGCATGCTCCAGAATCTGTTATACATCTACTCCATATCAAAATATAAGGTGTTTTTGTAGGCTAGAAAACGTCTTATATTTTGATACAAATGTGGTAGCATGTTGGCTTCATCTAGTTAACTGGATGCTTTGGTGTTTTTCCTTTTGTACTGCAGGGTCTCCTTAAATGCCTTTATATGGAGCCGTTCCCTAGTGTAATTTAAAAAGTCATTTAGTCTGCTAACTAAAATTTATGTTTTGAGTGGTGAAACTTGCCACTTGTGTCCCGAAGTGCAAGTTCCTTGTGCCTTGAAAGTCCACATTCCTGAAAGATTCATCCTCAGTTAATTCACTAGCCTTTTTGAAAATGGTTAAACTGTATTAATCAATACTCAATGCTTGTCTACAAATGCAGGGATCGGGAGCGGGATCGGGAGCGTGAACATTCCCGCGAGAGGGAAAGGGAGCGGGAGAGGGAGAGGCAGAGGGAGCGAGACCGTGATGGTGATCGAGACCGAGACCGAGACCGGGGCAGGGAGTATCGAAGGGAAGCAAGGGAATCATCAGGAGCCGTAAACGATAGTACATCGATGAGACCTAAGGATGTATGTCTTTTCCTGTCAATCTATTATCTTGC
Organism: Triticum monococcum; assembly: GCA_034509565.1. Classification (NCBI taxonomy): domain Eukaryota; kingdom Viridiplantae; phylum Streptophyta; class Magnoliopsida; order Poales; family Poaceae; genus Triticum; species Triticum monococcum. The sequence goes on from CM067846.1 coordinate 491,287,278, forward strand.
AAAGTTATGTACTGTCAGTTCCATGGTAAACTTGTGGGCGGCGGCGTCAGCAGTGGAGAGGTCAGCACCACCGGACAGGAAGAAGAACGCCTTTTCCATGGTTGTTTCTGATATCTACCGAACGAGAAGAGCAGCCTGTTGCATTCGTCAACAGCACGACTGGGCGGTGTTGTTGGCTGATCCCGGCAAGGCCGATGTGCTCAGTTGCTCGGGGTTGCTCCAAGCAGCAGTTGCTGGTCCGAGTTGTGTTATCATTCCGCCGGCTGCTCCTAGTGCCCTTCCCGTTGCCGTCCTGTGCTCGTTGCGGTTTTGGGCTACAGGATGGCATCAATATATGTGGGAGAAACATATCTGTTTATATATATTTTCATCGGTTTTCCTTTTCCTTGGTATTTGTTTATTTTTGGCTCGTTTTTCCTTTTTGTTGTTGTTGTTGTTGTTGTTGTTTTATTTTCTTAAAAGAAAAACATTTTTTTTACTATCTTCCTTTTTGCTTCGACTTAACCACCATGTTTGATGATGTAGATGTAGATAGTGTACAGTGCAAAAGGTAAAAAGGGATCACGACGCCATATGAAAGCGACAATCTTGTTTTATAAAAAATTGAGATTAGGATTACGTTTTTTTTGGAGACAAAAGGATTAGGATTACGTTCCCAAGCAGTCCAGGATATGCTACGTAGTTAGGCCGACGGCTAAGGCCTTGTCAACGGTTGGGCCAAGGGCCGTCGGTGCAAAGCATGGAATATTCTTGGCCGTACGATTTGGATCCCTTGGTTATGAATCCAGGCCAAGTCTGTGGGAAACTGGAGGTATTAGCATTATTCTGACTTGTGGCCCCGTTTTTTCCCTTTCTTCTTGTGTGCAGAGGTCGAGGCCCCAGGCGGACAGGTCGGAGCGCGCGCTGCCGCCGCCCCCACACAGCCCCGACCGGCACTCGCGTCGCTCCCCGCACCGCTCCTCCAGCTCCGGCAAGAAGCGCTCCTCGTCGGACCGCTACGACGACCTGCCTCTCCCGCCTCCGCCGCCTCCTGCGTCGCGGCACGAGGCAGAGCACGCGAAGGCGGCGGCTGCTGCAGCAGACCAGCGGTCCAAGGCCAAGGCCAGCGTCTTCTCCCGCATCAGCTTCCCCGGCGAGGCTAACACGTCCGACCCCAAGCGCAGCCGCAGGTCGTCCTCCGACAAGCGCCCTGCATCCTCGTCGTCTTCATCCAAGAGAAGCGTAGCTGCCGCCGCAGCTGCCGAGGAGAGCGACAGTCGTCATCACCACCAGGAGACGGTCTTGGCGGCGGAGGAGGAGAGGCGGAGACCCGCGCCTACCGACTACGACGACGAGGAGCAGTCGAGCGAGGAGGAGAAGCATTTCAAGAGGAGGCCGTCGTCCTCCAGGCGGGAGGGGGAGCGCGAGCGGCAGCACGAGGAGCCGCGGCACTCGCGGCGGTCTAGGGAGCGCGGGGACGGCCACCACCACAACCACAGCCACAGCGGTGGCGGCCACAAGCGCCGGTGAGGTGATGGAAGAATCAAAGGGGAACCCACCTGCGGCTGCCGCCCCCTTCTCCGATGACGGGGCGTCTGTGATGATAAGCGCGCCGCGAGCGCGCGTCCTAGTACGTGTCTGGAGAAGAGCTGTGTCTGCGCTCTGTTTCTTTTCGTGTTCTCTTTCGGTCTTGTACATTGACGACCTTCTGGGATTTGGAGTTTATTAATCAAATGATCAGATGAGATGATGATTATAATAAAAATGATTTCATTATGCATTCTTCTTGGCTCCCTTTATTTATATCATCTGTTTTAAAACATCCCTCCGTAACTTAATATAACACGTGTTGACACTGTCATAGTGTCAAAAAACATCTTATATTAAGTTATAGAGGTATTAAGTTGCATTACTTTTTTCTAAGGTCAAACATTTCAAGTTTATAGGAAAACTATTGATATCTGCAGTATCAAATAAACAAAACATGATAAATGCATTTCATAATGAATCTAATGATACTGATTAGGTATTGTGAATATTGATTTTTTTAAATAAAGTTGATCAAACATAAATAAATTTAATTTGTAATCATTAATATGTCGTATATTTGGGAACCGAGGAGTATAATGTTTTACTCCTTGTCCATACGATCAGCCCGTGGATGTTGTCATGATTTTTGCTTTGCGGCTAGCTTAATCCGAGGGCATTTCCAACACCGACCCTCAAATCACCCGTCAACCATCTCGACCGCATGGTCCAGACGTGTTTTGCCATCAAATGGGGGCCTGCATATGTCCGTTTGAGTCCAGGCGCACTTTTTCCGGCAAACCAGGGGTGGTGGTGGTGCGGGCGTGTGGACCACTGCCACGCCCGTGTCTGACTAATCTGGCCCACCAAAATCCCCCTTTCCCGCGCTTGCGTGTGTCCCCGCCCGAACCAACTGCCTGCATGCATGCCGGCTAAGAGCGGACGCGACCGCTTACTGGAGTCGTCATTGAAGCGGCTCATCGGCCGAGAGCGCCGCCTGTTGATCGCCGCTGTGCACACCTTCTCTTCTCACTAAAATGTCATTCATCTTCCTACCTACTTGTATTAAATCGTCACGTGTGCCGAGGAACCTGCTCCGGCTTCCCGAGCGCCACATGTTCGTTCCTATGCCGGCGAGCATTAAACACCTCTCCAGCCGGGTCCTCACATCCGCCCACTATATAAAGGTGTCCAGCTAGGAGCAAGGCAAGAACCACACCTCACCTCCGCTCTCTCCACCCCCTCCTTATACAACACCTGCCATGGCCTCCGGCGAACAAAAGGAGTTCTCCAGCATTGCAGATGCCTGGGTTGCCCGACGAGCCAACCCGATACAGGTTGGCTTACCGGAAAACCCTTCGGTCCGACGCCACAATCATCGCCATCACCACCCCCTCCTTGCCCATCCAAATCCAGGTTGGACAATGCCTTCTCCCGGAAAATCCGCTGCAAGCACCGTCGGAAACGCGTTAGGTAGGTGGGGAAAGAAGCCATGTCGACGGAGGCTAGCACGTCCGCGGCCACAGCAGACAGCAAGGAAAAGTAGATCATGAGAGGCCACCACCGCCCGGGTCTCACGAAGGCCACCGCCACCACGTCGCCGGGTTACACAACAAGTGTCTCCGTGTTTCAAGGAAGTGGAGGGAAGCTATTCTTCCCCTTTCGCCGAAGCATTTCCCTCCAGGGCATCCAACAGTCTGATGAGCGGGCTCCCGGACATAGGGAAGACATGTCGTGGGTGTGACGATCCGCCATGGTTGCTCATAGACTAGTTTTACCGCAACACGGTATAGTTTAGTTAAAATATGCCCAAAATGTAAATTTTTTTGTCCGCTTTGAATGAAAATTATTCGGTTTGCATGTAATTCATTCGGTTCGTTTAAAGAGTGTTTGAAATGTATGCGGGCAACATTGGATGGCTGGCTCCTACATCCATGTCCGCGGACTGGTCCCCCTATCAACGGACGGATGCAGTGTCCGGTTTATGGGTCAGCGTTGGAAATGCCCTAATAACGCATAAAAAATAGAACTGTAATATGTGCATGTATGGATGCCTATTTCTTCTTAAAAAAGGTGTGGATGGTCCTTGTTTTAAACGGAACAAGGCTAAAGACAGAGTTTTAAGGACTCTTCTATATCTACTAATAAAAAGAAGGTGATATTCTTAGTCTATTATGCACTTTTGCAGAAAACCCTCTGGCGTTTTTAGGAATAAACTTGCAGTCTGTCGCCTGTCGTTTCTCTGTCCAAGTCCTCATGGATCACGTATGGTATCCTTCCAACTTATGTTATGTCCAATCTTCAGCCATACGAGACAGGAGGGAAGAACCAACTTTTTACCTTCATATGGAAACCTCTAGAAGAAATCTTGCACGAGAAAGGAACAAACTGGTTTTGCAACATCTACCTTGTATTTTATTGAGATGTATCTTGTATTGTGAATTATGTTGTTTAGATGTGTTTTCTACTGGAAAGTGCTCAAACTTCACTCCACCGCTCTTCCGTTTTCTATTCCAAATTGAAGCATAGTAGAAGCAAAGATGCGCCTTGTTGTGCCCATTGTGTCTTACCATCATTAAAACATTATAATTTTCCTTTGTTGTGTGACCTTGGTTGTCAGAGCATGTAGCCCTCCTTTGGTTCCCATGATTTCAGAAACGAAGGAAAGCAAGAAACACAAGAATTGGAATAGGAATGCATGTGTAAAACAAAGGTTTTGAAAACATAGGAATTTTGAAAACTTGGGTGTTTGGTTCATATGAATCCTAATAAACAGGGTTAAATCAAAGTCAAACCACCTGGAAAGGTATAATTGGCATGCTATTATGCCACTAAAGAGCTTAGTCTCAATTTCCAGGCGTGGGAGTTTGAAAAGGAGGTCTAAGTGAATTGTAAAATTCCTGCATTTTCTTAGATCATCTAAGGAAATTTCCTCCATTTTTCCTTTGGTACAATCCTTTGAACCAAAGGCTTGAATAGTGTTACCATAGGAAAATTTCCCATTCCTATGTGTTTTCTCCACTTTTGATTTGAGCCAAAGGACACCTTATATTTTATATGGCTAGCATAGTTAATGTTAAAGTAGAAGCATCAAGTTCAAAATCATCCTACATCGTCAGTATTGGAGAGTAAGGAAGAAGCTAGGTCATTGTGATGTAATCTAAGTCAAACCCACAACGGAGAAAAGAATACCATACTATGTACACAAAACCATATGACTTAGGTACCCATGTTGTACTGTAAACCTGGTGGGTTAGATGAAGATGACATTTAGAATTCTTGAAGTTGAAGCTACTCCATATGACTAAGGTCTTTCCAACCGAGTGAACTGAAAACAGACAATCTGAGATCTTCTTTTTGGACTACTCCATGTTTATCAACAAAAATTTAGCCGATTTTCTTGTTTAATGCCCTACTTAAAGGAGAACATGCATCTATAAAGTAAACCTACTAACCAATCAACAGATAGAATGCACTACAGGAATCCAGTACTTTGCCGTCTGCCATGGCGGACGGCAAAGGCAGGGACGGCTGACGGCAAAGCACTTTGCCGTCCGCGGCGGATGGCAAATAGTGACGACAAAGATAGGGTCGGCAAACAGGTCCTTTGCCGTCTGCTTTTTATGGCGGACGGCAAAGAGCCCTTTGCCTACAGCGGCTGACGGCAAAGAGGGGGGACGGCAAAATGTTGCACGTCCGCCAGCGTTACTCCGTTAGGTGGCTAACGGCGGCCTTTGCCGTCCGCCAGCGGACGACAAATGTGAGCGCCTCTTTGCCATCCGCCAGACGACGTCAGCTATACGTCAGCGCCCGCTCTTTTTTGCCGTCCACCCGGCAGACGGCAAAGGCAAAGTCTTTGCCGTCCGCCACGGTAGGCAAATTGGCCAAATGGTCCATCCCCAGGAAGCACAGGTGGGCGCCACATGCCCCCTTTGCCGTCTGCCACCGACGGCAAAGGGGTCTTTGCCGTCTGCCGCAGACGGCAAAGAGCCTGCACTGCCTCTTTTTTGTTCTGTTTTTCTTATATCCAACAATTATCACAACAAATATTTCACAGCACATATATATCCATCACATAAATATCCAGCACATATATATCCAACATAATAAATATCCAGCACATATATATCCATCCATACATACATAGTAGGTTGCACATAGTTCCATTGATCCATACATATTACAATATGCAAAGTTTCATCATAGCAAGCGAGCAGAATACAAGAAGTGCATCAAAGGAAAAAATAGGAAAAAGCAAGCAATCCATCATAGGAAGCTGGCTTCCGTGAAGTGAATGAAACCTGGAAAATGACAAATAAGAAAGTTAGAAAAAGAAGACTAGAAGAAGAATTAGACTAGAAGAAAAAGAATAGAAGAAGAAGACTAGAAGAAGAAGTATATGCCATATATTAGCTAACTTAGGTGAAATGTATCGTTTATGAGCTAACCTAGGTGAAATGGGTAGTTTATGAGCTATCCTAGGTGAAATGGATCATTTTGGAGCTAAGTTAGGTGAAATGGGTCGTTTATGAGCAAACCTAGGTGAAATGGGTCGTTTATGAGCAAACCTAGGTGAAATGAGTCGTTTATGAGCAAACCTAGGTGAAATGGGTCGTTTATGAGCTAAGTTAGGTGAAATGAGTCGTTTATGAGCAAACCTAGGTGAAATGGGTTGTTTATGAGCTAACCTAGGTGAAATAGGTTGTTTATGAGCTAACCTAGGTGAAATGGGTCATTTATGAGCTAACCTAGGTCAAATGGGTCGTTTATGAGGTAACCTAGGTGAAATGGGTCGTTTATGAGCTAACCTAGGTGAAATTGATCATTTTGGAGCTAACTTAGTTGAAATGGGTCGTTTATGAGCTAACTAAGGTGAAATGCCACGTTTTGAGCTAACTAAGGTAAAATGGATCGTTTTTGAGCTAACTTAGGTGAAATGGGTCATTTTGGAGCTAACCTAGGTGAAATGGGTCATTTTGGAGCTAACCTAGGTGAAATGGGTCATTTTAAAGCTAACGTAGGTAAAATGGATCATTTAGGAGCTAATCTACGTAAAATGGGTCATTTTAGAGCTAACTTGGATAAATTGGATCACTTGTAAGCTAACTAAGGTAAAATGAGTCATTTTAGAGCTAACTTAGGTAGAATGGATGGTTTATGAGGTCAGTAAGCTTATTAAGTCATTTTGGAGGAAAAGAAGCTAACTCTAGGCCATTTTGGTAAAGCATATTGGAGAAAATAAAGCTAAGTCTAGGTCTTTATGCATTTGTTAAGCAAAACATTAGAGAAACTTACCGTGATCACGGAGGTGTAGGAGCGGGCTGGCTTGCGCCAGTAGCTGGAGAAGGAGCGGGCTGGCTCGCACCGGTAGCTGGAGAAGGATTGTGCGATGCGTTTTTGGAGTTAAGCTGCACCAAAGATCATTTCCAATGTCTTGTTAGCATTATGACACTCAAATGTTAAGACTAGCAAGTAATGTCCATTCAAATTAAACTCACCGTGCTCCTAGGAGCAATCACTGGCATCGGCGGAGCGGTCTGGCCGGACTTCTCGCACACAGACTGCACATTTGGTTTTCACAACAGAGTCATACTAGTTAGTAATGAGACTCAAATGTTAAGACTAGCAAGTAATCTGCAGAAGAAACTTACCACAAGGAGCTCGTACATGGCCCTTGCCTACATGTCATTCCGTGCCCTCTCCTGCTCCAACATCTTTGTCGTCTTCTCCTCCAACTCCCGCTGCCTCGCTGCCGCCTTCGCCAGAAGTTTCTCCATTCTATCTCTCTTACTCTGTATAGCAGCCTGCAACACCACTCACATGACCATTTGTAATCATTGATGGAAGCGCACACAATGTAATGGAGAAAGATAGCTGAGTACGTATAACTAACCTTGAAGGCGAGTTGGACTGGCCGTTCACGAGGCCTTATCTCAGGAGCAGAGCTCGACTGGCGCGCCTTGATCTCCGGGAGAGTGCTAGGACAATGGATAAGTCCATCTCCCATGGCTATGGAGCCATGGGACCTCCCGCCACCAGATATCATCAGCAGCTCTGTATCAATGGGACCCTGGCTCAGGTTAAAGTCCTCCCCTTTCCTCGCCTTCCCCTGATCTCTATATTGCACGAGCTTGTCGTGGGCGGAGATGTTGGTGAAGTTCTTTGGATCATCGAGGTCAGACACAGAGAATGCCTTGACTTTCTTGTAAGGGCCAGTGTGGGCCATGGCATACATGTCGTACACCTCTGGCACCTTATCCGCCTTATTGTAGCGTGCATGAAAGAGAGAAACAAAGTAAATTAGTAATTAAAGGGCTAAAGCTAGCATGATGAATGAATTGTATGAATCATGAAGCAAACCACATACCCAGTTCCGCCCGTACTGAAATAAGTTGGAGCTGCCTTGGTGGTGTGGCACACCTTCCATTTGGGCACGTTTGTCCTTGGCCTCTTTGTGGGTGGCCAGCCATTCTTTTGAGCACCACGCATTGACCAACACCTCCCAACAATCCATCCGATCCGCACACCATCTCGGAGGGGCCTAAGTTAGCAAATAGAAACTTGAGCGCTACGGCTATGAATTACTAAATGAAGGAAGTAAGTACAAGGCCTTAAGAATTACCTTCATGTACTTCTCCTTACTCAAGAACTTATCGCGGCACTCCTGCTTGGGCTCCTTGATACCACGCCCGACGTAGTAGTCTCGAACAGCCTGCACCCGAACCTCATGCCGTAAGTTCTGAAGTAGGCGCTTGCACTCCTTGTGGATAACATGATCCGCCTCCTCCTCGTATCCCTCCTCACACCTGTAGAATGTCTGCAATCAAATGAGACAATATTGATTAGTACAATTAATAACTAGCTAGTTGAAGATTTTTAATTGTGTAAAGGAGCAATTACCCAAAACTTTCTGATCACGACGTCTGCCCTCGTCTTGCACAAGACACCGTCGATAATCTCACCCGGCGGGGCCGGGGCAGCCAAGTAGTGCTCCCAAGTCAATCCAACCTCTGGAAGCCGACCCTCACCAGGCAACGTGACAAACCCCGGGAAGTTTTGCCGAATCAGAACTCCAAGGACGGAGTTGGGCCGGCGGACACTTTCATGGTGGTCCCAACCCCTGCAGCATGACAAGGCCAACACATCAGTTATTTGAAGAAACATGAATGCAGAAGGTACAAAAAGATTAAATGCACTTACCTCTCCCCATCAGGGACATTCAACCACCTCTGCTCACGGGTCGCCGGCACGGACGGGAGTCGTGTAGCACCACGCTGGTAGACGTTGCCCCCCTCCTCCCCCTCCTCATCAGTCGGCTCCCCGCCATCATCAGCATGGCCACTCGGCTCCCCGCCATCATCAGCGTGGCCACTCGGCTCCTCAGGCTGACCCGACCAGGTACCCCATCCAGACGTGTGCTCCTCCGGGGTCTCGTGGGTCCAAGTCTCGTGGGCCGAAGACCCATGGACCGGAGGCTCGTGGACCGGAGTCCGTGCAGCCTCCTCCTCAGACGAGTCCACCCTAGCAGTCACGTGCTCGGGTGAAACAGCTGGGGGCGGCGGCGAGGAAGGCGCAGTAAGAGTCACCCTACCTCCTCTCCCGCGACCACGTGCTCCACCTCCTCTCTTCTTCTTACCTCGTCCCCTGCTGGGCACCGCGGTCGACGAAGAAGGGCCCCGCGGTGTCGCCATACTGTCCAGCAACGCTCGGCGGAGAGGTGCGTGTGGAATGGAAGACCTCGCACCACGCGCCGACGAAGAAGGGGCCTCGGCGCGCTCCCGACCAGCGCCCACCATCTTTCAACACCTGCCATGACAAAGAATAAACGAAATTAGTACAACATAAAAAAAGTACCGACATGAATAATAATATGTATATCACTTAAGTGTATCATCATCAAGTACAACATAAAAAAATTGAATACCTGACACTACTAATAACCTCGATCAGTATCATCAATAAATGCATAATCATCATCATCACTATAATCAATGATGGGCTCATAGGGTTCATTGGCATCAACATGTGCAAGGCCACCTTGACGTAATCGGTCAAGCATTGACAGGTCATCCGCAGCAGTAACCTCTTCTTGTTCCTCCTCTGGGGTGATGTCGGATTCATTGTCGCTGTCTACTTCAATGTTTTGGGGTGAAGTATAGCGGTTCTTGAAACACTTTTTGGAAAGACGTGTCTCTTGGAAGAATTCTCCTTCATATGTGTCTGGGTTAATGTGAGGTTCATAATCCTCTTCCTTTGGGGGAGAAAGTCTAGCACGTGGCGGCACTTCATAAACGACATCCCAACCTTTCAGATTTGGATTAGTTTGGCAGGCCCACGGTAGATAGAATACTTGGGTCGCCTGTTGAGCCGTAATATAGACATCAGGAACATCTAAATGGGTGCTTTGGTTGATTTCAACTAGCCCTATATGTTCATGAGTCCTTCTAGTCTCCTTCGGCTGAAACCAATAACATTTGAAGACTACGACATTTGGTGGGTTTTCACCATAGAACAGAAGTTCATAAATTGCTTCAACTCTCCCATAATACTCGGTACCTCCTTCGTCGATAGTAGATACACAACAATTTGTAGACTTTCGGTCGGCCATAGATAGCTCTTTGCCATAGGTACGAAAGCGATACCCGTTGATGTCGTACTTGTCAAATGAACGGACCTTATAGTCAAAACCATTAGCGACTTGTCTCAATTCAGCGTCCATAGACTTTGAATTAGCCTACAAGTTTAATATGAAAGGATTGTTGCATTATGCACAAATTAGCAAATGAAATGAAATTGTCTAATAGAAATTACCGTTTGTTTGAACCAAGAGATGAAACCGGGATAGCCGCCTCCTTGCTTTGCGAGAAGCTCATACTCTTCGACAGAATCCTTTTGGATCTCCGCTCCATACGAGAATATGGCGACGTATCGACTGTATGACATATCCAGGAATAAGAGCAGTTCAAAGGAAATAGAAGTTGCGAAACAATGTACCAAGAACTTACTCGATGTACGGCCGCACTTCTATCAGGTTGTTGAAGATATACAACGAAATGGTCCGCCATTCTTCGTTATCCAAAGATACTGGATGTGAAACACTAGCTGGTGCGAGATTCCCTTTGAATAGGCTGAGGTTGGATCCACCCTTTTAGGCTCGTCAGCATTGTACCGAGGCTTCGGATTATGCAAATGACAATTTTTGGCTTCGTAATGCGCTGTTACGAAGTTTGCTGCCTCCTCTGTGATGAATGCCTCAGCCATCGATGCTTCAATTCTACATTTATTTTTACATTTTTCTCGAAGTGTCTTCTGCATCCTCTCAGTTGGGTAGCACCAACGATTTTGCATGGGCCCCCCCAATCTTGCCTCGGTCGGGAGATGCAAAATCAAATGCTGCATTGGATTAAAGAAGCCCGGTGGAAAGATCTTCTCTAACTTGCAGATCAACTCCGGCGCCAACTCTTCCATTTCTTCTAGCACGTCAGGCGATAGTTCTTTCGCACAAAGAACACGGAAGAAATAGCTGAGTTCTGCCAGTACTAGCCATTCATCCTCAGGGATGAAGCCACGCAACATCACCGGCATTACCCGCTCAATCCATATGTGCCAATCATGACTCTTGAGACCAAATATCTTCAGTTTATCAAGATTCGCTCCCCTCTTTAGATTCGCTGCATACCCATCGGGGAACATCAACTGCTGTTGCACCCACACGAGAATTTCCCTCATAGCTGGCCTTCCAAGATTGAACCATGCCTTTGGCTTCGTCCAGTTTTGCTTTCCTTTCGGTTCTTTCATGTTTTGTAACGGCCTATCACATAGCGCCTCCAGATCGACTCTAGCCTTAGTATTATCCTTTGACTTCCCATCTATGCCGAACAATGTACCAAAAAGTGCCTCGGCGATATTCTTCTCAGTGTGCATCACGTCGATGTTGTGTGGGCAAAGGAGGTCTTTGAAGTAAGGCAGATCCCATAAGCATGTTTTGTGAGTCCATGCGTGCTTAGTATTATACCCCTTGAAGTACCCTGGACGTTGTGGATCTGGCTCGAGAGTGTTTAACTGATCCAGGGTCTGTTGGCCTGTCAATGCAGGCGGTGCAGAGTTTTTGACAACTCTACCCCTGATGAAGTTCTTCTTGTCTTTCCTGAACTTATGGCGAGGATCCAGGAACTGTCTATGTATGTCGAAGCAAGAAAACTTGCGACCAGCCTGAAGCCAACGAAACTCAAGAGCTCCCTTGCATGTGGGGCACGGGAACCTTCCATGCACACACCAGCCAACGAATAGCGCATACGCCAGCAAGTCATGCATCGAGTACATGTACCAGACACGCATTATGAAGTTCCGTTTGCTAAAGGCGTCGTATGTCTTGAATCCATTATCCCAGGCTTCTTGCAATTCGTCCTTAAGCGGCTGCATGTACACATTCATATTTTTTCCCGAATAGTTGGGTCCTGGAATTATCAACGTCAGGAAAATGTTCTTTCTTTGCATAATCTGTCCGGGGGGGGGGGGGATTGAGTGGAAAGACAAATACGGGCCAACAACTGTATTGGGCTGCCGTCATACCAAACACACTGAACCCATCCGTGCTGATGCCGAGTCGAGGATGCCTCAGATCTGCCGCTTTGTCAGCATGTAATTCATCAAACTTTTTCCACGCAATACCATCCGATGTGTGTACCATCATCAGATTCCCATCTGCATCTAGTTCGGTTCTTTTGCCTATTTTGTGCCATGTCATCTGTCTGGCCGCCTCTTCGACCATGAAAAGACGTTGAAGTCTTGGTACGATTGGCATATACCGAAGAACACTAACGGGGATTTTGGTCTGTGTCTTCTCACCCATACCGTTGTCTACCACAATATACCTAGAAGACTTGCAAATGGGACAATAGTTCAAGTCCGCATAGTCAAGCCTAAATAAGGCACATCCTTTCTCACAGGCCTGTATCTTCTCAAAGGGCATCTTCAGTGCACGGAGGATTTTGTCCGACTGGTACAGGTTTGCAGGCATTACATGGCCTTTGGGTAGAAAGCGTCCAAATACTGTCATAATTGCATCATAGCATTCTCTGTCCAAGTTGAACTGAGCCTTCAGAGCCATTACTTGTGAGATGGCATCCAACTGACAAAGCTCAGTGTGCTCGTGGAGTGGACGTTTTGAAGACTCCAACATTTCATTGAAGGCCTTTGCAGATTCCTCCATCTCCTCGTCCGAATCCCGAGCATCATCATAGTCTTGCACCATGTTTTCCATCCCCGTACCATGCTCGTTGGTGCGACGACGATCCACCTCAGCTCGGTCACGTTGGGCAGACTCACCATGAAATGTCCACACCGTATAATCGGGCGTAAAACCACTCTTCTGCAGGTGTTTGCCCATTTCAGTCTCTGTCTTCTTTTCCCAATTGCCGCACCGGAAACAGGGGCACCAGGTTTTCTTTTGGCCATTTGCAAATGCGGCTTGCACAAACTCCTTGGTTTTTGTGAACCATTCAGCGCTCCATTTGTTCTGACCAGTGTGACCGGTATACATCCACGCACGGTCACTCATCTTGACTTTCAGAGCTACTGGACACACAACAATTATATATGTAATTCACCATGTATATATTCATCAGTTGATCTACTTTGTCAATTTTATTACGTCCATGCAACCTACACTCTAATAGGTAATGATAGGTCCTAATCCCACCCGTGTATGTGTAGATTGGGTTCATTTTCCCATGCTATGCTTCGGATCCGACGCAAAATTTCGGCAGCACCTCCCCGCTGTTCTCCTGATACACGTCTCTGCAATAAACAGAGAGGATGTGTACCCGGAGAACAACAGGGGAGGCACTGACGAAATTTATGCATCGGATCCGGAGCAAAGCATATGGGAAAACGAACCCAATCTACACATACTCGGGATGTCCATGGATAGCGTTGGACAATTCGAAAGAATCAAGGTTATAAATATGCAAATGCATGTATATTTATAACTATGACGCTTTCGAACGGGAGACACATATTGGTTACGCATACTGATGATTCAAGACACATATATAGCTAGCTATCAAGTTTCATCGGAATAGATCAAATAATTAATGGGGGAGGAGGACTTGTCATTTGTGCTCACCCACGAACGAAGGGGCAGAGCTCGTCAAACGCACGGCGAGGTCGTCGAACACCAAACCTCGCAGCGATGAAACAACTGCACATTTAAAACTACACGATCAACACAATTATATATGATGTTTTTCATAACAAAATCGAAAAATATATGACCTAACTAATAGTTCACAAATATATGACCCCGTCGGCCTCTGGAAGGCCAATGAACACCTTTTCGAGAGGTGTCGGGGGTCGGGGTGCTGTTTCGGGGTCGGGGGGTCGGGGTGTCGTGTCGATGTCGGGGTAGTGCCGTGTCGGTGTCGGGGTGTTGTTTCAGGGTCGGGGTGTGGTGTCGGGGTCAGGGTGTCGGGTCAGGCTCGGGGTCGGGGTGTCGGGGTCGGGGTGTCGGGTCAGGCTCGGGGTGTCGGGGTCAGGGTCGGGGTCGGGGTCGGGGTCGGGGTGTCGGGGTCGGGGTGTCGGGGTCGGGGTCTCGGGGTCGGGGTGTCGTGTCGGGGTGCCGGGTCGGGGTCTGGGTACCGTGTTGGGTCGGTTTTTTTCCTTTTTTTCCCTTTTCTTCTTCTTCCTCCTCTTCCTTTTCTTCCTTTTTTCCTTCTTCTTCTTCTTCTTCTTCTTCTTCTTCTTCCTCCTTTCCTTTTTCCTCTTCTTCTTCTCCCCCTCTCCTCTTTTCTTCTTCTTCTTCTTCTTCTTCTTCTTCTTCTTCTTCTTCTTCTTCTTCTTCTTCTTCTTCTTCTTCTTCTTCTTCTTCTTCTTCTTCTTCTTTTTTCTTCTCCTCCTCCTCCTCCTCCTCCTCCTCTTCTTCTTCTTCTCCTCTCCTCTTTTTCTCTTCTTCTTTCCTAAAACTAAACTAAACCTAAAACTAAAAAAACAGAAAAAGGAAAAAAACTAAATCTAAACCTAAAACTAAACTAAAACTAAACCTATAAACCTAAAACTAATCCTAAAACTAAAACTAAAACTAAATCTAAACTAAACATAAACCTAAAACAAAAAAAACAAAAAAAAGGAAAAAAAGGAGGCAGAGAGCTCACCTGGGTGGAGGAGGGGGGCGGGGCAGCCTGGGGCGGCGGAGGAGGGGGGCGGGGCGGCCTGGGGCGGCGGCGCCGGGCGGCAGTGGCGACGGGGCCGGGCCCAGCCGGGGCGGCGGGGCGCGGGGGTGCCGGGGCGCCGGGGCATGGCGGCGCCCAGACGGCAGGGCGGCGGGGGCGACGGGGCGGGGGGGGGGAGGGGGCGCTGGGGCGGCAGCGGGATGGTGGGGCGATGAGGCGGGGGGGGGGGGGGCACTGGGGCGGCGACGGGGCGGCGGCGAGTAACTGGGGAGAGAAAGAGAGAGAGAGAGGGGCGGGGTGGGGCGCCGCCGTTAAAGTTAGTGGGGCCCTCCCTCTTTGCCGTCCGCCCCCCTTTGCCGTCCGTCTTTTTGCTCTTTACCGTCCGCTAGCGGACGACAAAGAGGGGGGCCGTTAGGTTTTTTTAGCAACTCGTCAGTGGGGCCCCTCCCTCTTTGCCGTCCGCTAGCCGACGGCAAAGAATCTTTGCCGTCTGCTAGCCGACGGCAAAGAACTGGCTGATGGAAAATTAGGTCTTTGCCATCAGCCAGTTCTTTGCCGTCTGCTTTTTGGTAGCTGATGGCAAAGAGCTTCTTTGCCGTCCACTAGCTGACGGCAAAGAGCTGGCAGATGGCAAAGTAGCTGATTCCAGTAGTGATGGAATGAACAAAGTACATACACCCTCGGTGCCAAACAAAAATAACAATATGAAGCAGATCTTTCGGAGAGCAAATGGAAATATCTCGTATTGCAAACTCGTAAGCACCCCCTTAGTTATTGTAACATGGAAGCAAATAATAGTTGATATGAAATATATGAACATCATCAGACGAACTGACTAGATAATCCCTTATGATTATTTTATATAATTTGATTGTGCAGACTAAAGACCATCACAAGTTGCTAGCAGTACAACCCCCTCCCCCTAGTGTCCACTGCTTCCCGCTCTTTGTCCACACATGATAGTACCCAAAAGTTCATTTGAGCTTAAGAAAGCACCATGAATGATGAATGTGATGCCCCCGATTCAATCGCACACTAATCATACACGCAAATGTGTACGATCAAGATCAAGGACTCATGGGAAGATATCACAACACAACTCTAGACACAAATTAAAATAATACAAGCTTTATATGACAAGCCAGGGGCCTCGAGGGCTCGAATACATAGCTCGATACACAAGAGTCGGCGGAAGCAACAATATTTGAGTACAGACATAAGTAAACAAGAATGCCTTAAGAAGGCAAGCACAAAATCAACAACGATCGAAGAGGCAAGGCCTCCTGCCTGGGACCTCCTAAGTACTCCTGGTTGTCGGTGATTTCCAAGTAGTAGTAGACAACGGGGTGGCATCTAGCTCCTGGGATCCACCATCTGATCGCAGCAACCGGGTATAGGGGAAAATAGGTAGCAAATAAACCGTGAGTATTCTATTGGGGAACGCAGTATTTCAAAATTTTTCCTACGAACACGCAAGATCTATCTAGGAGATGCATAGCAACAAGACGGGGAGAGTGTTTCCACGTACCCTCGTAGACCAAAAGCGGAAGCGTTTAGTAACGCGGTTCATGTAGTCGAACGTCTTCACGATCCAACCGATCCAAGTACCGAACGTACGGCACCTCCGTGTTCAGCACACGTTCAGCACAATGACGTCCCTCGAGCTCTTGATCTAGTTGAGGACGAGGGAGAGTTCCATCAGCACGACGGCGTGGCGATGGTGATGATGATGTTACCTGCGCAGGGCTTCACCTAAGCACTACGACGATATGACCGAGGTGTTGAACTATGGAGGGGGCACCGCACACGACTAAGAGATTGTCTGTTGTGCTATGGGATGCCCCCTGCCCCCGTATATAAAGGAGGGAAGAGAAGGAAGCCGCCCCCCTAGGGGGCGCCAAGTGTGGGGAGTCCTACTAGGACTCCCAATTCCTAGTAGGATTCCCCTTTCTTTTTCCTTTTCCGGAGTAGCAAAGGGGGAAAGAGAGAGGGAGTAGGAGAGGGAAAGGGGGGGGAGGGCGCCGCCCTGTGACGCCCGGATAGTTACGCTACAGTAACCCTCCGCTAATGATGCGACGTCACCACGATTACTGTTGTTAATATTGTGATGATTCAAATCCCGTTCAAATTCAATTGAAAATAGAGTCAAACAATTAAAGTTTTCCAAAGTGAAAACTAAAATGTTCTTAATGTGACAAGTAAATCATGCATATTATTGGTGCAGGAACAAATTTTTTATAAAATACTAAATACCCTAAAGTGAACAAAACAGTAGCAAAAACAATTATTTAAAAAGCTTTTATAATAATAGACCATCACAAACTATTTTACTTTATGTGCCAAGTTAAATGTGGTTGTGTCATATTTACATATACTAAATTAGGTACAACTTTGGTATTTTATTAAAACTAAAATAAGTAGGACCTAAAAGAAAAAAAATAAAAGAAAAAAAACCCCTGACCCTGGGCTTCGGCCCGGCAGGCCGCAAACCCCTCCTTCTTGGGCCTCAGCCCACCAGGCCTAACCGGCCACCCCCTCCTCTTATCCACTCCCCCCACAACCACCGACACCCCCCACTGCCGAAAATATCTCCTCCCCCTCTCCCCCGATTGGATCGGGATCGAGGAGGAGGCCACCGACGTCGCGCCCCGCCGCGCCCGGAGCTCGCCGCCCCCTACGCCAGGACGCCGCCGCCTCGCAGGACTGCCTCTCGCTCCGCCGCTCGTCCTCGTCGTCCCCCTCAATCTTCCCCGAGCCCGCTGCCCCGTCCCTGCTCCTCGACGTGAGCTCCGCCTTGCCCCTCCCCTCCTCTCTGTCCCGCTCTTGGCCACGCCCGATGCGTGCTCGCCGCGACCGCACGCCTGGCCTGCCGGTAGCCTTGCTCCCCTGCTCGCCCGCCGCACCGCTCGCGCGTCCTCTGACCCGAAGCGGCCGCGCCCTGGCCGCGCTCGCGCGTGCCCCAGCACTGGCCCGCGCCCTCTTGGCCGGCTTCGCCCCTGCCCCGCACGGCCCTGCATGCCGAGCCCGCGGCAACCGCGTTGCCGTTGCTCCCGACCGCGGCGCTCCATGCCCCTGCCGCGCGCTTCCCCGCGCGCCCGCGCTGCCGCCTACCTCCTCCGGCCTCCCCTATACGTCGCTCCGTTACCCCTGTGGCCGCCGCCGCACTTGCCGTCCCGCTTCGCCATGGCCTCGTCGGTGCCGCGCCGGCGCCCGCAACCGCGTCCCCTCGATTCGGGCTGTTAGGCCCGCCCGGATGCGCCCCTGCGCCTGTACCCAATACGCCCTGTGGGCCTATGACAAGAGGGCCCCGCCCTCAGAACGTTTTTAGTAAATAATAATAATAATAATAAAATAATAATAAATGAATAAAAATAATTAATCAATAATGAAATTAATTAATTAAGTTAATTAATCATGATTAGATTAACCTAGTTAACTATTAGTTAATTAATCAATCAATGACAGTGGGGCCCACCCCCCTAATTAATTTTGATTAGATTAATTAAACTATTTAATTAAAATGTGTCACTGACCAGTGGGACCCACTGGTCAGGTTGACCAGTCAACTCTGTTGACTGCTGACGTCAGCATGACATCATGCTGATGTCATTAATTCATTTTCGAATTAATTAAATAATTAATTAGATTCCAGAAATTAATAAAATCTTTAGAAAATCATATCTTTTAATCCGTAACTCGGATTAAATTATTTTCAACATGAAAGTTGCTCAGAACGACGAGACGAACCCGGATACGCAGCCCGTTCGTCCGCCACGCATCCCTAACCTATCCAACTCACAACTTTCCCCCTCCGGCTCCTCTGCCCGAAAATGCGAAACGTCGGGGATACTTTCCCGGATGTTTTCCCCCTTCACCGGTATCACCTCATACCGCATTAGGGCACGCCTAGCATCACGCTTTGCTTTGTCATGCATCGTTATGCATCTGTTTGCATTGTATTTATTGTTTCTCCCCCCTCTTCTTCCGCTAGACACCGAGACCGACGCCGCTGCTATCCAGTACGACTACGGAGTTGACGACCCCTCTCTCTTGCCAGAGCAACCAGGCAAGCCCCCCCCTTTGATCACCAGATATCGCCTACTCTTCTCTATACTGCTTGCCTTAGAGTAGTGTAGCATGTTACTGCTTTCCGTTATTCCTATCCTGATGCATAGCCTGTCCTTGTTATTACTGTTGTTACCTTTACCTGCAATCCTACATGCCTAGTATAGGATGCTAGTGTTCCATCAGTGGCCCTACACTCTTGTCCGTCTGCCATGCTATACTACTGGGCCGTGATCACTTCGGGAGGTGATCACGGGCATATGTTATATACTTTACACTGTTACATTACCTGTGGTACTGTTCGGAGATGGGGGCTGAAGGGGCAGGTGGTTCCACCCAGGTAGTGGTGGGCCTGGGTTCCCGACGGCCCCCGACTGTTACTTTGTGGCGGAGCGACAGGGCAGGTTCAGACCACCTAGGAGAGAGGTGGGCCTGGCCCTGGTCGGCGTTCGCGGATACTTAACACGCTTAAAGAGATCTGGGTATTTGATCTGAGTCTGGCCATTTGGTCTATACGCACTAACCATCTACGCGGGAGTAGTTATGGGTATCCCGGCGTCATGGTATCAGCCGAAGCCTTCGTGATGTCAGCGACTGAGTGGCGCGCGCCGGATTGGACCGTAAGCCTGCTCTTGTATTAAGGGGGCTAGTTCTACTTCCGGCCGCGTTCGCAACGTGCAGGTGTGCAAAGGGCGATGGGCCCAGACCCCTGCGCCATAGGGTTTAGACCGGCGTGCTGACCTCTCTGTTGTGCCTAGGTAGGGCTGCGACATGTTGATCTTCCGAGGCCGGGCATGACCCAGGAAAGTGTGTCCGGCCAAATGGGATCGAGCGTGTTGGGGTATGTGGTGCACCCCTGCAGGGAAGTTTATCTATTCAAATAGCCGTGTCCCTCGGTAAAAGGACGACCCGGAGTTGTACCTTGACCTTATGACAACTAGAACCGGATACTTAATAAAACACACCCTTCCAAGTGCCAGTTACAACCGGTGATCGCTCTCTCACAGGGCGACGAGGGGAGGATCATCGGGTAGGACTATGCTATACGATGCTACTTGGAGGTCTTCAGTCTACTCTCTTCTACATGCTGCAAGACGGAGGCTGTCAGAAGCGTAGTCTTCGAAAGAACTAGCTATCCCCCTCTTATTCCTGCTTTCTGCAGTCCAGTCCACATATAATAGCCTTATTCCAGTTGATACCAATGCATACATATGTAGTGTAGCTCCTTGCTTGCGAGTACTTTGGATGAGTACTCACGGTTGCTTTCTCCTTCTTTTCCCTCTATCCCTTTTACCTGGTTGTCGCAACCAGATGTTGGAGCCCAGGCGCCAGACGCCACCGTCGACGACGACTCCTACTACATCGGAGGTGCCTACTACTACGTGCTGCCCGCTGACGATGAGCAGGAGTAGTTAGGAGGATCCCAGGCAGGAGGCCTGCGCCTCTTTCGATCTGTATCCCAGTTTGTGCTAGCCATCTTATGGCAACTTGTTTAACTTATGTCTGTACTCAGATATTGTTGCTTCCGCTGACTCGTCTATGATCGAGCTCTTGTATTCGAGCCTTCGAGGCCCCTGGCTTGTAATATGATGCTTGTATGACTTATTTTATTTGTAGAGTTGTGTTGTGATATATTCCCGTGAGTCCCTGATCTTGATCGTTCACGTTTGCGTGTATGATTAGTGTACGGTCAAATCAGGGGCATCACAAGTTGGTATCAGAGCCGACTGCCTGTAGGAATCCCCCTTCCACACTCCTTGGCCGAAGTCGAGTCTAGACATTGCAAAAACTTTTACTAACACGACTGTGTGTCTTACGGGCACACGTCACCGTTTGGGTGGTAGTAGGATCTTTTTATTCCTCGACCTTTACTCTGGGACTCTGAACTCTCTTCTATTCGGGTTAAGTGATTTTGCTAAAATCTAACTTTAGGTTCTCGAAAATACTTCCTCCCGGAGAGCCCCTTCAGGCCAGATGATCGCCTGCTCCAACCGAAGATTCTGACAATACTCTCCGATGTTTCCCCGAGACCTTTGTGTCCTTCGCCATTGCAATTCCATACCACCGATAAGTCCATATGGAAAGATACATACACTTGTCGTCCATAAGTTCATTCCCAGTTAATCTTGTTATTACAAGATACCTCGGAAATTCTCTCTATTTTTTCGAGAATACTTTGTGCCTGCTGCCTTGCAGTTCATTATCCACATATACACCCCTACGGATAATTCTCGCACTTACCGGGTATCCGCTCATTCCCAGTTGTTCAGGTGTTTCGCCAAAGACTTCAAAATATCATCCAATCTTCCGAAAATCCCGAGCAGCCTATTGCTCTTGAAATTCTCGCTTGCTTGCATTATGGTTAATCCCTTAAGTTTCGTAACCCTATTGGCCTCCCTTGTCTTTATCATTTTAAGTCCGTTGATTCAATATGTTGAGGATGCTCGCATTCCTCAGTTGAATCCTAGGATTCATCCTTCCGGCTCAAACGTCATTTGGATATGAGCTGGTTCTTGACCAATCAATGCCTTGATCGTTTGTGCTTCCAAGTCTGTTGAACTTATTCATTTTCGATCAGAACAATTGCTTCTGATCCCTTGATTTGGAGATCATAAAGTTTCTTTGCATTAAGCTTTGAATTAGTCAGTTGTTTCTATAACCCGATGCCATGGCATTCCTTCTTCCTTTAATTGAGTACCGATACTCACATCAGCCCCGTTGTGGATCGCCATACCCATTGCCGGGTTATTATCCGACAATGTCCTTCACAACCAAAATTCTTGTGAGTTCTTTACCTGATACATAATGCCCTTGGTAAATGGTATCATCTGCTTGGCCAACCATGCTCTGCTTTCGAGCTGGTCGTACTTACTATTGAAGCTTGTGGTATATGTTTCCACGATACCCTGACGGGTTGAACCTATGCCTTCCTTTATATGTGTGAACTCGGAAGTTTTCACGAGTCATACTCATCTGGTATTTCACGAGATAAAAATTTCAACACTAATGCCTTTATCAAAGTGAGAAGTGAATGAAAGGTTATGCATTGGAGAAGTGGGAGTCGACCTTGAACTTGTGTTCATGCCCATGGACACGATGCAGATCTTATCATTAAAGCTTCTCTTAAATTAATTATTCCTTTGGTATAAGTTCATCTTATATCTGGGATCTGGCCTTTTGCAATCGTGGTTCCGAACTTGTTCTCCTTTAAATGTCATTTCGCGTGCAAGTTTAAGCGCTTGTCTTCTGTATAGCAATACCCCAGTCCACCCTCTACTTTGATCTGTCATCGAGCATTACCCCCTCTGGTATCTCGAGATTATCATGGAACTGCATAACTTCTTATGAGTTCTTCTTCAAGTATTATTTGACTTCCGATGCATCATCATTTGACTTGATGTCATCGCCAACCGATTACATCTTCATGAAATTTCTCGACAAATGTGTCGTGGTCATCATCAACATCCTGAGCTCTTCCAAGATATATATCGAATTCTTGATGAGAAATACCATCCTCGCCCCTCAATGGTTCGTGTTATCACCGACCACTTTATTGCCTTCCGTTCAACACAAACTTAATCGTGTTTTGTGTTATACCTTGAGATCCTTGCTATCCAGCATTTGTTCTTCTTTACCTTGAGATGTTACCACCTTTTATGTCAAGAATGTCGTGGTAATTTTACCACCTCTTGAGAATTCTTGATATAGTAATATCTCTCGCCTTTTGCATTCATTTCTTGGTCTCCGCGTTGTTTCTAACCGGAATACCGACAAATGGTCTGTGATGTGCAAATTCTAAACTTCTAACAACCCTATTTCTTTGAAGTTATTGGTCTACAGTTTCCTTCTAAGTCTATTGCTTATTGAATCATCATTCGAACATTGATCGTGCTACCTAGTCCAGATTCCTGGGTGCACCCTTCTATCATTGTTCAGTTGTGTATGTTCCCCTCGAGCATACATCATTATATCATTTGATCCGACAAATGATATTTCCTTATTCACATAATTGTGGGAATCAATCCTTTGGAAATCTCGATGATTTGTTGCTGAGCCTATCAGCCACCTCCTCATCCTCTCCTTGGTTAAATGATGAACTCATGATTCGGAACTTGCTTCCATAGTACATTTCCCGAGAATTTTGCAACTCCATCTCATCTAATTGTGTTGCCATCTTTCCTTCTCGGGCATCATGAGTCTGAGTTATCCTGACACCAATCAGATCTGAATCTCGGTCAGATATGATGGTTGGAACATATTTCCAAGAGTTATAACCTTGGTCTTATGTGACCCGGTAAGGTGATGTCGTGCCTAGCACGCCTGGCCGGTTGGCCCTATTGTTATAGATTCTTTTTCAGCAAGGTTATCCATTCGTCCATGAGGGAATTGTAAGACTTTTTTTACAAGTTATTCCTGATGGATCCTTTGTGTTTCCAAAGTCCGATCTTTGCTTAAAGACCTTGTCAATGCTATCTGGAAGCATGTCTGTGGTACTTCAATTTTCAACAAGAATGTTGGAAATCCAATGCTAAATGTTTCTTGCTCAATTATCTAAACACCGTTGTATGGGTAATGTCATGAAATTTCTCTCTCCCCTTACCTAAAGGGTTTTCTACCTTATGTCCTATCTTGGATATCATGCTCTGCTTGACTTTGGGAAGGATATACCCCTGACATATGTGTTTAAACACATTTTTCTTTCCATTGTTCTGTTTAAATCTGATGATCACATTTTCCTTTCCAATGTCTTGTTTAAACTTTCTCGTGGTTTATATGATCTAAGCAGTAATGATTCGCTGCTTATATAAACACCTCGTTGTATGATTCTGTCAATAAGACCCTGTTACTATTGTTGATGACATTCTGGTAGCCACCGATGGACGAGAACCTTGCCTATTGGCCCGCCTCGATCAACAAGCAGGAAAATGGTTCTCTTCGTCCCTCGCCCTTGGTACCGTCATTGTTGCCGACATAATCGACAGGCTAGCCTCTGATTTGCCTTGCTTGCATGATCACACAAGACGTCTCCACCCTTCCAACTTTTAACCCTCATGGTGGGCCCATAACCCACAGTTCCACATGATCGAAACCTGACTCTCCTGAACAACCCTGGTTCTAATGGTTATTCCTCGCGCTTGGATTCGAATTTAATTCACGGGCCACCTTCCTAGTGATCTATTCTGGTATCAGACGCAATACTTTCCCATTGCTCTGAACCCCCTTTCACATTTCGTAATCAGGGAACGAACGATTGCCTATGCGCTTGAAACTTCTATTGCGCACCTTCTTACTTTGCTCTCGATAATTTCTTAAGTTTGAAATCGAGGGTTGCTTCCCGCCACCTTCACTGATGTTATCTACCACACAAGCAACATTGTAGCGGTTCGTTCTTCCGAAGTTACCCCTTATCCTTCATACGTACGATGAAGACTCCGAAGAAAAGATGATGACTTCATCATGACGACCTAAAGCAGAGAAATGAAGACATCAACGTTATGGATCGACCTCTTCGAGAAGAGCAACCAAGACTGAGAAGATTCGTTAGAATTTCGTAACTAGATCTTTCCCCGTTACTTCACCTCTTAAATCTCGGGACGAGATTTCTTGTAGTAGAGGAGAATTGTGACGCCCGGATAGTTACGCTACAGTAACCCTCCGCTAATGATGCGACGTCACCACGATTACTGTTGTTAATCTTGTGATGATTCAAATCCCGTTCAAATTCAATTGAAAATAGAGTCAAACAATTAAAGTTTTCCAAAGTGAAAACTAAAATGTTCTTAATGTGACAAGTAAATCATGCATATTATTGGTGCAGGAACAAATTTTTTATAAAATACTAAATACCCTAAAGTGAACAAAACAGTAGCAAAAACAATTATTTAAAAAGCTTTTATAATAATAGACCATCACAAACTATTTTACTTTATGTGCCAAGTTAAATGTGGTTGTGTCATATTTACATATACTAAATTAGGTACAACTTTGGTATTTTATTAAAACTAAAATAAGTAGGACCTAAAAAAAAAGAAAAAAAAAGAGAAAACCCCCTGACCCTGGGCTTCGGCCCGGCAGGCCGCAAGCCCCTCCTTCTTGGGCCTCAGCCCACCAGGCCTAACCGGCCACCCCCTCCTCTTATCCACTCCCCCCACTCCCCCCACAACCACCGACACCCCCACTGCCGAAAATATCTCCTCCCCCTCTCCCCCGATTGGATCGGGATCGAGGAGGAGGCCACCGACGTCGCGCCGCGCCGCGCCCGGAGCTCGCCGTCCCCCTACGCCAGGACGCCGCCGCCTCGCAGGACTGCCTCTCGCTCCGCCGCTCGTCCCCGTCGTCCCCCTCAATCTTCCCCGAGCTCGCTGCCCCGTCCCTGCTCCTCGACGTGAGCTCCGCCTCGCCCCTCCCCTCCTCTCTGTCCCGCTCTTGGCCATGCCCGATGCGTGCTCGCCGCGACCGCACGCCTGGCCCGCCCGTAGCCTTGCTCCCCTGCTCGCCCGCCGCACCGCTCGCGCGTCCTCTGACCCGAAGCGGCCGCGCCCTGGCCGCGGTCGCGCGTGCCCCCGCGCTGGCCCGCGCCCTCTTGGCCGGCTTCGCCCCTGCCCCGCACGGCCCTGCCTGCCGAGCCCGCGGCAACCACGTTGCCGTTGCTCCCGACCACGGCGCTCCATGCCCCTGCCGCGCGCTTCCCCGCGCGCCCGTGCTGCCGCCTACCCCCTCCGGCCTCCCCTGTACGTCGCTCCGTTACCCCTGCGGCCGCCGCCGCACTTGCCGTCCCGCTTCGCCGTGGCCTCGTCGGTGCCGCGCCGGCGCCCGCAACCGCGTCCCCTCGATTCGGGCTGTTACGCCCGCCCGGATGCGCCCCTGCGCCTGTACCCAATACGCCCTGTGGGCCTATGACAAGAGGGCCCCACCCTCAGAACGTTTTTAGTAAATAATAATAATAATAAATGAATAAAAATAATTAATCAATAATGAAATTAATTAATTAAGTTAATTAATCATAATTAGATTAACCTAATTAACTATTAGTTAATTAATCAATCAATGACAGTGGGGCCCACCCCCCTAATTAATTTTGATTAGATTAATTAAGCTATTTAATTAAAATGTGTCACTGACCAGTGGGACCCACTGGTCAGGTTGACCAGTCAACTCTGTTGACTGCTGACGTCAGCATGACATCATGCTGATGTCAATAATTCATTTTCGAATTAATTAAATAATTAATTAGATTCCAGAAATTAATAAAATCTTTAGAAAATCATATCTTTTAATCCGTAACTCGGATTAAATTATTTTCAACATGAAAGTTGCTCAGAATGACGAGACGAACTCGGATACGCAACCCGTTCGTCCGCCATGCATCCCTAACCTATCCAACTCACAACTTTCCCCCTCCGGCTCCTCTGCCCGAAAACGCGAAACGCCGGGGATACTTTCCCGGATGTTTTCCCCCTTCACCGGTATCACCTCATACCGCGTTAGGGCACGCCTAGCATCACGCTTTGCTTTGTCATGCATCGTTATGCATCTGTTTGCATTGTATTTATTGTTTCTCCCCCCTCTTCTTCCGCTAGACACCGAGACCGACGCCGCTGCTACCCAGTACGACTACGGAGTTGACGACCCCTCTCTCTTGCCAGAGCAACCAGGAAAGCCCCCCTTTGATCACCAGATATCGCCTACTCTTCTCTATACTGCTTGCCTTAGAGTAGTGTAGCATGTTACTGCTTTCCGTTATTCCTATCCTGATGCATAGCCTGTCCTTGTTATTACTGTTGTTACCTTTACCTGCAATCCTACATGCCTAGTATAGGATGCTAGTGTTCCATCAGTGGCCCTACACTCTTGTCCGTCTGCCATGCTATACTACAGGGCCGTGATCACTTCGGGAGGTGATCACGGGCATATGTTATATACTTTACACTGTTACATTACCTGTGGTACTGTTCGGAGATGCGGGCTGAAGGGGCAGGTGGTTCCACCCAGGTAGTGGTGGGCCTGGGTTCCCGCCGGCCCCCGACTGTTACTTTGTGGCGGAGCGACAGGGCAGGTTCAGACCACCTAGGAGAGAGGTGGGCCTGGCCCTGGTCGGCGTTCGCGGATACTTAACACGTTTAACGAGATCTGGGTATTTGATCTGAGTCTGGCCATTTGGTCTATACGCACTAACCATCTACGCGGGATTAGTTATGGGTATCCCGGCGTCGTGGTATCAGCCGAAGCCTTCGTGACGTCAGCGACTGAGTGGCGAGCGCCGAATTGGACCATAAGCCTGCTCTTGTATTAAGGGGGCTAGTTCTGCTTCCGGCCGCGTTCGCAACGTGCAGGTGTGCAAAGGGCGATGGGCCCAGACCCTTGCGCCATAGGGTTTAGACCGGCGTGCTGACCTCTCTGTTGTGCCTAGTGTTGGGGAACGTAGTAATTTCAAAATTTTCCTACGCGCACGCAAGATCATGGTGATGCATAGCAATGAGGGGGAGAGTCTGATCTACGTACCCTTGTAGATCGCAATGGAAGCGTTGACACAACATAGAGGAAGTAGTCATACGTCTTCTTCCCGATCCGACCGATCCAAGCACCGTTACTCCGGCACCTCCGAGTTCTTAGCACACGTTCAGCTCGATGACGATCCTCGGGCTCCGATCCAGCAAAGCGTCGAGGAAGAGTTCCGTCAGCACGACGGCGTGGTGACGATCTTGATGTACTACCGACGTAGGGCTTCGCCTAAGCACTACAACGATATGATCGAGGTGGAATTTGGTGGTAGGGGGCACCGCACACGGCTAAGGAACGATCAACAATGATCAACTTGTGTGTCTATGGGGTGCCCCCTGCCCCCGTATATAAAGGAGCAAGGGGAGGGGTTTGGCCGGCCAAGGGAGAGGGGCGCAGGAGGAGTCCTACTCCTACCGGGAGTAGGACTCCCCCCCAATCCTATTCCTAATAGGAATCCTCAAGGGGGAAAGAGAGAAGGGGTGGCCGGCCACCTTCCCTAGTCCTATTAGGACTAGGGAAAGGGGGGAGGTGCGCAGCCCTCTATGGCAGCCCCTTTCACTTTTCCACTAAGGCCCAATAGGCCCATTTGCCTCCCGGGGGGTTCCGGTAACCCTCCCGGTATTCCGGTAAAATCCCGATTTCACCCGGAACACTTCCGATGTCCAAACATAGCCTTCCAATATATCAATCTTTACGTCTCGACCATTTCGAGACTCCTCGTCATGTCCGTGATCACATCCGGGACTCCGAACAACCTTCGGTACATCAAAATGCATAAACTCATAATAACTGTCATCGTAACGTTAAGCGTGCGGACCCTACGGTTCGAGAACAATGTAGACATGACCGAGACACGTCTCCGGTCAATAACCAATAGCGGGACCTGGATGCCCATATTGGCTCCTACATATTCTACGAAGATCTTTATCGGTCAGACCGCATAACAATATACGTTGTTCCCTTTGTCATCGGTATGTTACTTGCCCGAGATTCGATCGTCGGTATCCAATACCTAGTTCAATCTCGTTACTGGCAAGTCTCTTTACTCGTTCCGTAATACATCATCTCATAACTAACATCTTAGTTATTATGCTTGCAAGGCTTATGTGATGTCTATTACCGAGAGGGCCCAGAGATACCTCTCCGACAATCAGAGTGACAAACCCTAATCTCGAAATACGCCAACCCAACATCTACTATTGGAGACACCTGTAGTACTCCTTTACTAATCACCCAGTTATGTTGTGACGTTTGGTAGTACCCAAAGTGTTCCTCCGGTAAACGGGAGTTGCATAATCTCGTAGTTATAGGAACATGTATAAGTCATGAAGAAAGCAATAGCAACATACTAAATGATCGGGTGCTAAGCTAATGGAATGGGTCATGTCAATCAGATCATTCAACTAATGATGTGACCTCGTTAATCAAATAACAACTCTTTGTTCATGGTTAGGAAACATAACCATCTTTGATTAACGAGCTAGTCAAGTAGAGGCATACTAGTGACACTCTGTTTGTCTATGTATTCACACATGTATTATGTTTCCGGTTAATACAATTCTAGCATGAATAATAAACATTTATCATGATATAAGGAAATAAATAATAACTTTATTATTGCCTCTAGGGCAAATTTCCTTCAGTCTCCCACTTGCACTAGAGTCAATAATCTAGATTACACAGTAATGATTCTAACACCCATGGAGCCTTGGTGCTGATCATGTTTTTCTCGTGGAAGAGGCTTAGTCAACGGGTCTGCAACATTCAGATCCGTATGTATCTTGCAAATCTCTATGTCTCCCACCTGGACTAAATCTCGGATGGAGTTGAAGCGTCTCTTGATGTGTTTGGTCCTTTTGTGAAATCTGGATTCCTTTGCCAAAGCAATTGCACCAGTATTGTCACAAAAGATTTTCATTGGACCCGATGCACTAGGTATGACACCTAGATCGGATATGAACTCCTTCATCCAGACTCCTTCGTTCGCTGCTTCCGAAGCAGCTATGTACTCCGCTTCACATGTAGATCCCGTTACGACGCTTTGTTTAGAACTGCACCAACTGACAGCTCCACCGTTTAAAGTAAACACGTATCCGGTTTGCGATTTAGAATCGTCCGGATCAGTGTCAAAGCTTGCATCAACGTAACCTCTTACGGTGAGCTCTTTGTCACCTCCATATACGAGAAACATATCCTTAGTCCTTTTCAGGTATTTCAGGATGTTCTTGACCGCTGTCCAGTGATCCACTCCTGGATTACTTTGGTACCTCCCTGCTAAACTTATAGCAAGGCACACATCAGGTCTGGTACACAGCATTGCATACATGATAGAGCCTATGGCTGAAGCATAGGGAACATCTTTCATTTTCTCTCTATCTTCTGCAGTGGTCGGGCATTGAGTCTGACTCAACTTCACACCTTGTAACACAGGCAAGAACCCTTTCTTTGCTTGATTCATTTTGAACTTCTTCAAAATCTTGTCAAGGTATGTGCTTTGTGAAAGTCCAATTAAGCGTCTTGATCTATCTCTATAGATCTTTATGCCTAATATGTAAGCAGCTTCCCCGAGGTCTTTCATCGAAAAACTTTTATTCAAGTATCCCTTTATGCTATCCAGAAATTCTATATCATTTCCAATCAGTAATATGTCATCCACATATAATATCAGAAATGCTACAGAGCTCCCACTCACTTTCTTGTAAATACAGGCTTCTCCAAAAGTCTGTATAAAGCCAAATGCTTTGATCACACTATCAAAGCGTTTATTCCAACTCCGAGATGCTTGCACCAGTCCATAAATGGATCGCTGGAGTTTGCATACTTTGTTAGCTCCCTTTGGATCGACAAAACCTTCTAGTTGCATCATATACAACTCTTCTTCCAGAAATCCATTCAGGAATGCAGTTTTGACATCCATCTGCCATATTTCATAATCATAAAATGCGGCAATTGCTAACATGATTCTGACGGATTTAAGCATCGCTACGGGTGAGAAGGTCTCATCGTAGTCAACCCCTTGAACTTGTCGAAAACCTTTTGCGACAAGTCGAGCTTTATAGACAGTAATATTACCGTCAGCGTCAGTCTTTTTCTTGAAGATCCATTTATTCTCAATTGCTTGCCGATCATCGGGCAAGTCAACCAAAGTCCATACTTTGTTCTCATACATGGATCCCATCTCAGATTTCATGGCCTCAAGCCACTTTGCGGAATCTGGGCTCACCATCGCTTCTTCATAGTTCGTAGGTTCATCATGATCTAGTAGCATGACTTCCAGAACTAGATTACCGTACCACTCTGGTGCGGATCTCACTCTGGTTGATCTACGTGGTTCAGTAGTATCTTGTCCTGAAGTTTCATGATCATCATCATTAGCTTCCTCACTAATTGGTATAGGTGTCGCAGAAACAGTTTTCTGTGATGTACTATTTTCCAATAAGGGAGCAGGTACAGTTACCTCGTCAAGTTCTACTTTCCTCCCACTCACTTCTTTCGAGAGAAACTTCTTCTCTAGAAATGATCCATTCTTAGCAATGAATGTCTTGCCTTCGGATCTGTGATAGAAGGTATACCCAACAGTTTCCTTTGGGTATCCTATGAAGACACATTTCTCCGCTTTGGGTTCGAGCTTATCAGGTTGAAGCTTTTTCACATAAGCATCACAGCCCCAAACTTTAAGAAACGATAACTTTGGTTTCTTGCCAAACCATAGTTCATAAGGCGTCGTCTCAACGGATTTTGATGGTGCCCTATTTAACGTGAATGCGGCCGTCTCTAAAGCATAACCCCAAAACGATAGCGGTAAATCAGTAAGAGACATCATAGATCGCACCATATCTAGTAAAGTACGATTACGACGTTCGGACACACCATTACGCTGTGGTGTTCCGGGTGGCGTGAGTTGCGAAACTATTCCACAATTTTTCAAATGTACACCAAACTCGTAACTCAAATATTCTCCTCCACGATCAGATCGTAGAAACTTTATTTTCTTGTTACGATGATTTTCAACTTCACTCTGAAATTCCTTGAACTTTTCAAATGTTTCAGACTTATGTTTCATTAAGTAGATATACCCATATCTGCTTAAATCATCTGTGAAGGTGAGAAAATAACGATATCTGCCACGAGCCTCAATATTCATCGGACCACATACATCGGTATGTATGATTTCCAATAAATCTGTTGCTCTCTCCATAGTACTGGAGAACGGTGTTTTGGTCATCTTGCCTATGAGGCACGGTTCGCAAGTACCAAGTGATTCATAATCAAGTGGTTCCAAAAGCCCATCAGTATGGAGTTTCTTCATGCGCTTTACACCGATATGACCTAAACGGCAGTGCCACAAATAAGTTGCACTATCATTATCAACTCTGCATCTTTTGGCTTCTACATTATGAATATGTGTATCATTACTATCGAGATTCAACAAGAATAGACCACTCTTCAAAGGTGCATGACCATAAAAGATATTACTCATATAAATAGAACAACCATTATTCTCTGATTTAAATGAATAACCGTCTCGCATTAAACAAGATCCAGATATAATGTTCATGCTCAACGCTGGCACCAAATAACAATTATTTAGGTCTAATATTAATCCCGAAGGTAGATGTAGAGGTAGCGTGCCGTCCGCGATCACATCGACTTTGGAACCGTTTCCCACGTGCATCGTTACCTCGTCCTTTGCTAGCGTCCGCTTATTCTGTAGTCCCTGTTTCGAGTTGCAAATATTAGCAACAGAACCAGTATCAAATACCCAGGTGCTACTGCGAGCTCTAGTAAGGTACACATCAATAACATGTATATCACATATACCTTTGTTCACCTTGCCATCCTTCTTATCCGCCAAATACTTGGGGCAGTTCCGCTTCCAGTGACCAGTCTGCTTGCAGTAGAAGCACTCAGTTTCAGGCTTAGGTCCAGACTTGGGTTTCTTCTCCTGAGCAGCAACTTGCTTGCTGTTCTTCTTGAAGTTCCCCTTCTTCTTCCCTTTGCCCTTTTTCTTGAAACTAGTGGTCTTGTTGACCATCAACACTTGATGCTCCTTCTTGATTTCTACCTCCACAGCTTTCAGCATTGCGAAGAGCTCGGGAATAGTCTTGTTCATCCCTTGCATATTATAGTTCATCACGAAGCTCTTGTAGCTTGGTGGCAATGATTGGAGAATTCTGTCAATGACGCAATCATCTGGAAGATTAACTCCCATCTGAATCAAGTGATTATTATACCCAGACATTTTGAGTATATGCTCACTGACAGAACTGTTCTCCTCCATCTTGCAGCTATAGAACTTATTGGAGACTTCATATCTCTCAATTCGGGCATTTGCTTGAAATATTAACTTCAACTCCTGGAACATCTCATATGCTCCATGACGTTCAAAACGTCGTTGAAGTCCCGATTCTAAGCCGTAAAGCATGGCACACTGAACTATCGAGTAGTCATCAGCTTTGCTCTGCCAAACGTTCATAACATCTGGTGTTGCTCCAGCAGCAGGCCTGGCACCTAGCGGTGCTTCCAGGACGTAATTCTTCTGTGCTGCAATGAGGATAATCCTCAGGTTACGGGCCCAGTCCATGTAATTGCTACCATCATCTTTCAACTTTGCTTTCTCAAGGAACGCATTAAAATTCAACGGAACAACAGCACGAGCCATCTATCTACAATCAACATAAACAAGCAAGATACTATCAGGTACTAAGTTCATGATAAGTTTAAGTTCAGTTAATCAAATTACTTAGAAACTCCCACTTAGATAGACATCCCTCTAATCCTCTAAGTGATCATGTGATCCAAATCAACTAAACCATAACCGATCATCACGTGAGATGGAGTAGTTTTCAATGGTGAA
This sequence comes from Triticum monococcum, assembly GCA_034509565.1. NCBI lineage: Eukaryota > Viridiplantae > Streptophyta > Magnoliopsida > Poales > Poaceae > Triticum > Triticum monococcum. The sequence goes on from CM067846.1 coordinate 491,320,377, forward strand.
CATCGTCATGTTGATCATATCTACTATATGATTCACGCTCGACCTTTCGGTCTTTGTGTTCCGAGGCCATATCTGCATATGCTAGGCTCGTCAAGTTTAACCTGAGTATTCTACGTGTGCAAAACTGGCTTGCACCCGTTGTAGATGGACGTAGAGCTTATCACACCCGATCATCACGTGGTGTCTGGGCACGACGAACTTTGGCAACGGTGCATACTCAGGGAGAACACTTCTTGATAATTTAGTGAGAGATCATCTTATAATGCTACCGTCAATCAAAGCAAGATAAGATGCATAAAAGGATAAACATCACATGCAATCAAAATATGTACGCGTAAGGTTGGTCCGGATCGTCTCGTCCAACAATACCGCCGAACCAAAGTATGACATGCTGGTAGGCAGTATGACTTGTATTGCCCACAACTCACTTGTGTTCTACTCGTGCAAATAACATCAAACCATAAAACCTAGGCTCTGATACCACTGTTGGGGAACGTAGTAATTTCAAAATTTTCCTACGCGCACGCAAGATCATGGTGATGCATAGCAACGAGGGGGAGAGTCTGATCTACGTACCCTTGTAGATCGCAACGGAAGCGTTGACACAACGTAGAGTAAGTAGTCGTACGTCTTCTTCCCGATCCGACCGATCCAAGCACCGTTACTCCGGCACCTCCGAGTTCTTAGCACACGTTCAGCTCGATGATGATCCTCGGGCTCAGATCCAGCAAAGCGTCGAGGAAGAGTTCCGTCAGCACGACGGCGTGGTGACGATCTTGATGTACTACCGACGTAGGGCTTCGCCTAAGCACTACAACAATATGATCGAGGTGGAATTTGGTGGCAGGGGGCACCGCACACGGCTAAGGAATGATCAACAATGATCAACTTGTGTGTCTATGGGGTGCCCCCTGCCCCCGTATATAAAGGAGCAAGGGGAGGGGTTCGGCCGGCCAAGGGAGAGGGGCGCAGGAGGAGTCCTACTCCTACCGGGAGTAGGACTCCCCCCAATCCTATTCCTAATAGGAATCCTCAAGGGGGAAAGAGAGAAGGGGTGGCCGGCCACCTTCCCTAGTCCTATTAGGACTAGGGAAAGGGGGGAGGTGTGCAGCCCTCTATGGCAGCCCCTTTCACTTTTCCACTAAGGCCCAATAGGCCCATTTGCCTCCCGGGGGGTTCCGGTAACCCTCCCGGTATTCCGGTAAAATCCCGATTTCACCCGGAACACTTCCGATGTCCAAACATAGCCTTCCAATATATCAATCTTTACGTCTTGACCATTTCGAGACACCTCGTCATGTCCGTGATCACATCCGGGACTCCGAACAACCTTCGGTACATCAAAATGCATAAATTCATAATAACTGTCATCATAACGTTAAGCGTGCGGACCCTACGGTTCGAGAACAATGTAGACATGACCGAGACACGTCTCCGGTCAATAACCAATAGCGGGACCTGGATGCCCATATTGGCTCCTACATATTCTACAAAGATCTTTATCGGTCAGACCGCATAACAATATACGTTGTTCCCTTTGTCATCGGTATGTTACTTGCCCGAGATTCGATCGTCGGTATCCAATACCTAGTTCAATCTCGTTACTGGCAAGTCTCTTTACTCGTTCCGTAATACATCATCTCATAACTAACATCTTAGTTATTATGCTTGCAAGGCTTATGTGATGTGTATTACCAAGAGGGCCCAGAGATACCTCTCCGACAATCGGAGTGACAAACCCTAATCTCGAAATACGCCAACCCAACATCTACTATTGGAGACACCTGTAGTACTCCTTTATAATCACCCAGTTACGTTGTGACGTTTGGTAGTACCCAAAGTGTTCCTCCGGTAAACGGGAGTTGCATAATCTCGTAGTTATAGGAACATGTATAAGTCATGAAGAAAGCAATAGCAACATACTAAACGATCGGGTGCTAAGCTAATGGAATGGGTCATGTCAATCAGATCATTCAACTAATGATGTGACCTCGTTAATCAAATAACAACTCTTTGTTCATGGTTAGGAAACATAACCATCTTTGATTAACGAGCTAGTCAAGTAGAGGCATACTAGTGACACTCTGTTTGTCTATGTATTCACACATGTATTATGTTTCCGGTTAATACAATTCTAGCATGAATAATAAACATTTATCATGATATAAGGAAATAAATAATAACTTTATTATTGCCTCTAGGGCATATTTCCTTCACCTAGGTAGGGCTGCGACGTGTTGATCTTCCGAGGCCGGGCATGACCCAGGAAAGTGTGTCCGGCCAAATGGGATCGAGCGTGTTGGGGTATGTGGTGCACCCCTGCAGGGAAGTTTATCCATTCGAATAGCCGTGTCCCTCGGTAAAAGGACGACCCGGAGTTGTACCTTGACCTTATGACAACTAGAACCGTATACTTAATAAAACACACCCTTCCAAGTGCCAGTTACAACCGGTGATCGCTCTCTCACAGGGCGACGAGGGGAGGATCATCGGGTAGGACTATGCTATACGATGCTACTTGGAGGTCTTCAGTCTACTCTCTTCTACATGCTGCAAGACGGAGGCTGCCAGAAGCGTAGTCTTCGAAAGAACTAGCTATCCCCCTCTTATTCCTGCTTTCTGCAGTCCAGTCCACATATAATAGCCTTATTCCAGTTGATACCAATGCATACATATGTAGTGTAGCTCCTTGCTTGCGAGTACTTTGGATGAGTACTCACGGTTGCTTTCTCCTTCTTTTCCCTCTATCCCTTCTACCTGGTTGTCGCAACCAGATGTTGGAGCCCAGGCGCCAGACGCCACCGTCGACAACGACTCCTACTACATCGGAGGTGCCTACTACTACGTGCTGCCCACTGACGACGACCAGGAGTAGTTAGGAGGATCCCAGGCAGGAGGCCTGCGCCTCTTTCGATCTGTATCCCAGTTTGTGCTAGCCATCTTATGGCAACTTGTTTAACTTATGTCTGTACTCAGATATTGTTGCTTCCGCTGACTCGTCTATGATCGAGCTCTTGTATTCGAGCCTTCGAGGCCCCAGGCTTGTAATATGATGCTTGTATGACTTATTTTATTTGTAGAGTTATGTTGTGATATCTTCCCGTGAGTCCCTGATCTTGATCATACACGTTTGCGTGTATGATTAGTGTACGGTCAAATCAGGGGCGTCACAAGTTGGTATCAGAGCCGACTGCCTGTAGGAATCCCCCTTCCACACTCCTTGGCCGAAGTCGAGTCTAGACATTGCAAAAACTTTTACTAACACGGCTGTGTGTCTTACGGGCACACATCGCCGTTTGGGTGGTAGTAGGATCTTTTTATTCCTCGACCTTTACTCTGGGACTCTGAACTCTCTTCTATTCGGGTTAAGTGATTTTGCTAAAATCTAACTTTAGGTTCTCAAAAATACTTCCTCCCGGAGAGCCCCTTCAGGCCAGATGATCGCCTGCTGCAACCGAAGATTCTGACAATACTCTCCGATGTTTCCCCGAGACCTTTGTGTCCTTCGCCATTGCAATTCCATACCACCGATAAGTCCATATGGAAAGATACATACACTTGTCGTCCATAAGTTCATTCCCAGTTAATCTTGTTATTACAAGATACCTTGGAAATTCTCTCTATTTTTCTGAGAATACTTTGTGCCTACAGCCTTGCAGTTCATTATCCACATATACACCCCTACGGATAATTCTCGCACTTACCGGGTATCCGCTCATTCCCAGTTGTTCAGGTGTTTCGCCAAAGACTTCAAAATATCATCCGATCTTCCGAAAATCCCGAGCAGCCTATGGCTCTTGAAATTCTCGCTTCCTTGCATTATGGTTAATCCCATAAGTTTCGTAACCCTATTGGCCTCCCTTGTCTTTATCATTTTAAGTCCGTTGATTCAATATGTTGAGGATGCTCGCATTCCTCAGTCGAATCCTAGGATTCATCCTTCCGGCTCAGACGTCATTTGGATATGAGCTGGTTCTTGACCAATCAATGCCTTGATCGTTTGTGCTTCCAAGTCTGTTGAACTTATTCATTTTCGATCAGAACAATTGCTTCTGATCCCTTGATTTGGAGATCATAAAGTTTCTTTGCATTAAGCTTTGAATTAGTCAGTTGTTTCTATAACCCGATGCCATGGCATTCCTTCTTCCTTTGATTGAGTACCGATACTCACATCAGCCCCGTTGTGGATCACCATACCCATTGCCGGGTTATTATCCGACAATGTCCTTCACAACCAAAATTCTTGTGAGTTCTTTACCTGATACATAATGCCCTTGGTAAATGGTATCATCTGCTTGGCCAACCATGCTCTGCTTTCGAGCTGGTCGTACTTACTATTGAAGCTTGTGGTATATGTTTCCACGATACCCTGACGGGTTGAACCTATGCCTTCCTTTATATGTGTGAACTCGGAAGTTTTCATGAGTCATACTCATCTGGTATTTCACCAGATAAAAATTTCAACACTAATGCCTTTATCAAAGTGAGAAGTGAATGAAAGGTTATGCATTGGAGAAGTGGGAGTCGACCTTGAACTTGTGTTCATGCCCATGGACACGATGCAGATCTTATCATTAAAGCTTCTCTTAAATTAATTATTCCTTTGGTATAAGTTCATCTTATATCTGGGATCTGGCCTTTTGCAATCGTGGTTCCGACCATGTTCTCCTTTAAATGTCATTTCGCGTGCAAGTTTAAGCACTTATCTTCTGTAGAGCAATACCCCAGTCCACCCTCTACTTTGATCTATCATCGAGCATTGCCCCCTCTGGTATCTCGAGATTATCATGGAACTGCATAACTTCTTATAAGTTCTTCTTCAAGTATTATTTGACTTCCGATGCATCATCATTTGACTTGATGTCATCGCCAACCGATTACATCTTCATGAAATTTCTCGACAAATGTGTCGTGGTCATCATCAACATCCTGAGCTCTTCCAAGATATATATCGAATTCTTGATGAGAAATACCATCCTCGCCCCTCAATGGTTCGTGTTATCACCGACCACTTTATTGCCTTCCGTTCAACACAAACTTAATCGTGTTTTGTGTTATACCTTGAGATCCTTGCTATCCAGCATTTGTTCTTCTTTACCTTGAGATGTTACCACCTTTTATGTCAAGAATGTCGTGGTAATTTTACCACCTCTTGAGAATTCTTGATATAGTAATATATCTCGCCTTTTGCATCCATTTCTTGGTCTTCGTGTTGTTTCTAATCGGAATACCGACAAATGGTCTGTGATGTGCAAATTCTAAACTTCTAACAACCCTATTTCTTTGAAGTTATTGGTCTACAGTTTCCTTCTAAGTCTATTGCTTATTGAATCATCATTCGAACATTGATCGTGCTACCTAGTCCAGATTCCTGGGTGCACCCTTCTATCATTGTTCAGTTGTGTATGTTCCCCTCGAGCATACATCATTATATCATTTGATCCGACAAATGATATTTCCTTGTTCACATAATTGTGGAAATCAATCCTTTGGAAATCTCGATGATTTGTTGCTGAGCCTATCAGCCACCTCCTCATCCTCTCCTTGGTTAAATGATGAACTCATGATTCGGAACTTGCTTCCATAGTACATTTCCCGAGAATTTTGCAACTCCATCTCATCTAATTGTGTGACCCGATAAGGTGATGTCATGCCTAGCACGCCTGGCCGGTTGGCCCTATTGTTATAGATTCTTTTTCAGCAAGGTTATCCATTCGTCGATGAGGGAATTGTAAGACTTATTTTACAAGTTATTCCTGATGGATCCTTATGTTTCCAAAGTCCGATCTTTGCTTAAAGACCTTGTCAATGCTATCTGGAAGCATGTCTGTGGTACTTCGATTTTCAACAAGAACGTTTGAAATCCAATGCTAAATGTTTCTTGCTCAATTATCCAAACACCGTTGTATGGGTAATGTCATGAAATTTCTCTCTCCCTTACCTAAAGGGTTTTCTACCTTATGTCCTATCTTGGATATCATGCTCTGCTTGACTTTGGGAAGGATATACCCCTGACATATGTGTTTAAACACATTTTTCTTTCCATTGTTCTGTTTAAATCTGATGATCACATTTTCCTTTCCAATGTCTTGTTTAAACTTTCTCGTGGTTTATATGATCTAAGCAGTAATGATTCGCTGCTTATATAAACACCTCGGTTGTACGACTCTGTCAATAAGACCCTGTTACTATTGTTGATGACATTCTGGTAGCCACAGATGGACGAGAACCTTGCCTATTGGCCCGCCTCGTTCAACGAGCAGGAAAATGGTTCTCTTCGTCCCTCGCCCTTGGTACCGTCGTTGTTGCCGACATAATCGACAGGCTAGCCTCTGACTTGCCTTGCTTGCATGATCACGCAAGACGTCTCCACCCTTCCAACTTTTAACCCTCATGGTGGGCCCATAACCCACAGTTCCACATGATCGAAACCTGACTCTCCAGAACAACCCTGGTTCTAATGGTTATTCCTCGCGCTTGGCTTCGAATTTAATTCACAAGCCACCTTCCTAGTGATCTATTCTGGTATCAGACGCAATACTTTCCCATCGCTCTGAACCCCCTTTCACATTTCGTAATCAGGCAACGAACGATTGCCTATGCGCTTGAAACTTCTATTGCGCACCTTCTTACTTTGCTCTCGACAATTTCTTAAGTTTCAAATCGAGGGTTGCTTCCCGCCACCTTCACTGATGTTATCTACCACACAAGCAACATTGTAGCGGTTCGTTCTTCTGAAGTTAGCCCTTATCCTTCGTACGTACGATGAAGACTCCGAAGAAAAGATGATGACTTCATCATGACGACCTAAAGCAGAGAAATGAAGACATCAACGTTATGGATCGACCTCTTCGAGAAGAGCAACCAAGACCGAGAAGATTCGTTAGAATTTCGTAACTAGATCTTTCCCCGTTACTTCACCTCTTAAATCTCGGGACGAGATTTCTTGTAGTAGAGGAGAATTGTGACGCCCGGATAGTTACGCTACAGTAACCCTCCGCTAATGATGCGACGTCACCATGATTACTGTTGTTAATCTTGTGATGATTCAAATCCCGTTCAAATTCAATTGAAAATAGAGTCAAACAATTAAAGTTTTCCAAAGTGAAAACTAAAATGTTCTTAATGTGACAAGTAAATCATGCATATTATTGGTGCAGGAACAAATTTTTTATAAAATACTAAATACCCTAAAGTGAACAAAAGAGTAGCAAAAACAATTATTTAAAAAGCTTTTATAATAATAGACCATCACAAACTATTTTACTTTATGTGCCAAGTTAAATGTGGTTGTGTCATATTTACATATACTAAATTAGGTACAACTTTGGTATTTTATTAAAACTAAAATAAGTAGGACCTAAAAGAAAAAAATAAAAGAAAGACAAAACAACAAAAGAAAAAAAGAAGAGAAAACCCCGTGACCCTGGGCTTCGGCCCGGCAGGCCGCAAGCTCCTCCTTCTTGGGCCTCAGCCCACCAGGCCTAACCGGCCACCCCCTCCTCTTATCCACTCCCCCCACTCCCCCCACAACCACCGACACCCCCCCACTGCCGAAAATATCTCCTCCCCCTCTGCCCCGATTGGATCGGGATCGAGGAGGAGGCCACCGACGTCGCGCCCCGCCGCGCCCGGAGCTCGCCGCCCCCCTACGCCAGGACGCCGCCGCCTCGCAGGACTGCCTCTCGCTCCGCCGCTCGTCCTCGTCGTCCCCCTCAATCTTCCCCGAGCCCGCTGCCCCCTCCCTGCTCCTCGACGTGAGCTCCGCCTCGCCCCTCCCCTCCTCTCTGTCCCGCTCTTGGCCACGCCCGATGCATGCTCGCCGCGACCGCACGCCTGGCCCCCCCGTAGCCTTGCTCCCCTGCTCGCCCGCCGCACCGCTCGCGCGTCCTCTGACCCGAAGCGGCCGCGCCCTGGCCGCGCTCCCGCATGCCCCCGCGCTGGCCCGCGCCCTCTTGGCCGGCTTCGCCCCTGCCCCGCACGGCCCTGCCTGCCGAGCCCGCGGCAACCGCGTTGCCGTTGCTCCCGACCGCGGTGCTCCATGCCCCTGCCGCACGCTTCCCCGCGCGCCCGCGCTGCCGCCTACCCCCTCCGGCCTCCCCTGTACGTCGCTCTGTTACCCCTGCGGCCGCCGCCGTACTTGCCGTCCCGCTTCGCCGTGGCCTCGTCGGTGCCGCGCCGGCACCCGCAACCGCGTCCCCTCGATTCTGGCTGTTACGCCCGCCCGGATGCGCCCCTGCGCCTGTACCCAATACGCCCTGTGGGCCTATGACAAGAGGGCCCCACCCTCAGAACGTTTTTAGTAAAAATAATAATAATAATAAATGAATAAAAATAATTAATCAATAATGAAATTAATTAATTAAGTTAATTAATCATAATTAGATTAACCTAATTAACTATTAGTTAATTAATCAATCAATGAAAGTGGGGCCCACCCCCTAATTAATTTTGATTAGATTAATTAAACTATTTAATTAAAATGTGTCACTGACCAGTGGGACCCACTGGTCAGGTTGACCAGTCAACTCTGTTGACTGCTGACGTCAGCATGACATCATGCTGATGTCATTAATTCATTTTCGAATTAATTAAATAATTAATTAGATTCCAGAAATTAATAAAATCTTTAGAAAATCATATCTTTTAATCCGTAACTTGGATTAAATTATTTTCAACATGAAAGTTGCTCAGAACGACGAGACGAACCCGGATACGCAGCCCGTTCGTCCGCCACGCATCCCTAACCTATCCAACTCACAACTTTCCCCCTCCGGCTCCTCTGCCCGAAAACGGGAAACGCCGGGGATACTTTCCCGGATGTTTTCCCCCTTCACCGGTATCACCTCATACCGCATCAGGGCACGCCTAACATCACGCTTTGCTTTGTCATGCATCGTTATGCATCTGTTTGCATTGTATTTATTGTTTCTCCCCCCTCTTCTTCCGCTAGACACCGAGACCGACGCCGCTGCTACCCAGTACGACTACGGAGTTGACGAGCCCTCTCTCTTGCCAGAGCAACCAGGCAAGCCCCCCCCTTTGATCACCAGATATCGCCTACTCTTCTCTATACTGCTTGCCTTAGAGTAGTGTAGCATGTTACTGCTTTCCGTTATTCCTATCCTGATGCATAGCCTGTCCTTGTTATTACTGTTGTTACCTTTACCTGCAATCCTACATGCCTAGTATAGGATGCTAGTGTTCCATCAGTGGCCCTACACTCTTGTCCGTCTGCCATGCTATACTACTGGGCCGTGATCACTTCGGGAGGTGATCACGGGCATATGTTATATACTTTACACTGTTACATTACCTGTGGTACTGTTCGGAGATGGGGGCTGAAGGGGCAGGTGGTTCCACCCAGGTAGTGGTGGGCCTGGGTTCCCGACGGCCCCCGACTGTTACTTTGTGGCGGAGCGACAGGGCAGGTTCAGACCACCTAGGAGAGAGGTGGGCCTGGCCCTGGTCGGCGTTCGCGGATACTTAACACGCTTAAAGAGATCTGGGTATTTGATCTGAGTCTGGCCATTTGGTCTATACGCACTAACCATCTACGCGGGAGTAGTTATGGGTATCCCGGCGTCATGGTATCAGCCGAAGCCTTCGTGACATCAGCGACTGAGTGGCGCGCGCCGGATTGGACCGTAAGCCTGCTCTTGTATTAAGGGGGCTAGTTCTACTTCCGGCCGCGTTCGCAACGTGCAGGTGTGCAAAGGGCGATGGGCCCAGACCCCTGCGCCATAGGGTTTAGACCGGCGTGCTGACCTCTCTGTTGTGCCTAGGTAGGGCTGCGACATGTTGATCTTCCGAGGCCGGGCATGACCCAGGAAAGTGTGTCCGGCCAAATGGGATCGAGCGTGTTGGGGTATGTGGTGCACCCCTGCAGGGAAGTTTATCTATTCAAATAGCCGTGTCCCTCGGTAAAAGGACGACCCGGAGTTGTACCTTGACCTTATGACAACTAGAACCGGATACTTAATAAAACACACCCTTCCAAGTGCCAGTTACAGCCGGTGATCGCTCTCTCACAGGGCGACGAGGGGAGGATCATCGGGTAGGACTATGCTATACGATGCTACTTGGAGGTCTTCAGTCTACTCTCTTCTACATGCTGCAAGACGGAGGCTGCCAGAAGCGTAGTCTTCGAAAGAACTAGCTATCCCCCTCTTATTCCTGCTTTCTGCAGTCCAGTCCACATATAATAGCCTTATTCCAGTTGATACCAATGCATACATATGTAGTGTAGCTCCTTGCTTGCGAGTACTTTGGATGAGTACTCACGGTTGCTTTCTCCTTCTTTTCCCTCTATCCCTTTTACCTGGTTGTCGCAACCAGATGTTGGAGCCCAGGTGCCAGACGCCACCGTCGACGACGACTCCTACTACATTGGAGGTGCCTACTACTACGTGCTGCCCGCTGACGACGACCAGGAGTAGTTAGGAGGATCCCAGGCAGGAGGTCTGTGCCTCTTTCGATCTGTATCCCAGTTTGTGCTAGCCATCTTATGGCAACTTGTTTAACTTATGTCTGTACTCAGATATTGTTGCTTCCGCTGACTCGTCTATGATCGAGCTCTTGTATTCGAGCCTTCGAGGCCCCTGGCTTGTAATATGATGCTTGTATGACTTATTTTATTTGTAGAGTTGTGTTGTGATATCTTCTCGTGAGTCCCTGATCTTGATCGTACACGTTTGCGTGTATGATTAGTGTACGGTCAAATCGGGGGCGTCACACGCCCCCACCCCTTGTCCAATTTGGATTGGCAAGGGGGTGGGGGCACCTCCTATGGCCATCCCTCTCCCTCCACTACGGCCCATGTTGGCTCATTACCTTACGTGTGTGTGTGTGGGGGAGGGGGGGGTGGGGGTTCCGGTAACCCCCGGTACTCCGAAACTTATCCGAAACGTCCCGAAACCATCCCAGTTCCGAATATAACCTCCAATATATAGATCTTCACCTCTCGACCATTTCGAGACTCCTCGTCATGTCCGTGATCTCATCTGAGACTCCGAACAAACTTCGGTCATCAAATCACATAACTCACAATACAAATCATCATCGAACGTTAAGCGTGCGGGCCCTATGGGTTCGAGAACTATATAGACATGACCGAGACACATCTCCGGTCAATAACCAATAGCGGAACCTAGATGCTCATATTGGCTCCTACATATTGTACGACGATCTTTGTCGGTCAAACCGCATAATAACATACGTTGTTCCCTTTGTCATCGGTATGTTACTTGCCCGAGATTCGATTGCCGGTATCATCATACCTAGTTCAATCTCGTTACCTGCAAGTCTCTTTACTTGTTCTGTAATGCATCATCTCGTAACTAACTCATTAGTCACATTGCTTGCAAGGCTCATACTGATGTGCATTATCGAGAGGGCCCAGAGATACCTCTTCGATACACGAAGTGACAAATCCTAATCTCGATCTATACCAACTCAACAAACACCATCAGAGACACCTGTAGAGCATCTTTTATAATAACCCAGTTACGTTGTGACATTTGATAGTGAAAGTGCAACTATCCCTAGGTGGTTTTGGTAATTCATAACAACATATAGCTCATTGAGCTAATGCTATTCCAAGATGATTATTTTAGGAAAGCTCAATGATTGGCATGGCATGGATGGTGAAAGTGGAACCCTCAAAATGCTAAGGACAAAGGATTGGCTCAAGCTCAAAGGCTCAAGACTCTTCATTTTATATTTTTGTGATCCAAGATCACATTGAGTCTTTAGGAAAAGCCAATACTATCAAGGAGGGATGAGGTGTTGCTTAATGAGCCTCTTGCTTCATGTGCTTAGTGATATGCTCCAAAACCCTCAACTACTTTCCCATATCCACGTTTGACCTAAACCCTAAGCCAAACTCGGCCCTACCGATTCTTTCAACCCGGCGTCACCGAGTTTCACTTGTCATAGCCATTGCCAAACCCTAGCAAATCGGTTCTACCGATAGGGATCTCGGTCTCACCGAGATGGGATTGCAAACTCTCTGTTTCCCTTTCGTAACTTTTTGGTCTCACCGAAAGAGCGGATCGGTCCCACCGAGATTGCAATGTAAATTCAGTGTTTCCTTTTTGTAACTTTTCGGTCTAATCGAAAGAGCAAATCGGTCCCACCGAGTTTACCTGACCAACTCTCTGGTTAGATTATTACCAAAACCGGTCTCACCGAGATTACGTTATGCCCTAACCCTAACGAAATCGGTCCTACCGAGTTGCATGTCAGTCCCACCGAAAATCTCTAACGATCACTAGGTTTACTATTTCGGTCTGACCGAGTTTGTTGATTCGGTCCCACCGAGATTGGTAAATTGTGTGTAACGGTTGGATTTTGTGTGGAGGCTATATATACCCCTCCACCTCCTCTTCACTTGTGGAGAGATCCATCAGAACACATCTACACTTCCAACTCATACTTTCGATCCTACTTTCGATCCTACAAGTGGTATCAGAGCCTTGGTCTCCATTTGCTTTGATTTCCATAGCTTTTGGTGGTCATAGCCTTGGTTTCACAACCTAGGAGAGTATGGCGTCTAGCGAGGGAAATTATCACCGTAGAGGTCCTTACTTTGATGGTACTAATTTTGCTAGTTGGAAGCATAAAATGAAAATGCATATTCTTGGACATAACCCCGCCGTTTGGGCTATTGTGTGTGTTGGTTTGCAAGGTGACTTCTTTGATGGGAGAGAACCAAACCGTGAAGCTACCGCGGATGAGTTGAAGATGTTGCAATACAATGCTCAAGCTTGTGATATTCTCTTCAACGGATTGTGCCCCGAAGAATTCAACAAAATCAGCCGTCCTGAGAATGCAAAGGAAATTTGGGACACTTTGATTGATATGCACGAAGGTACCGACTCCGTCAAGGAATCCAAATTGGATGTGCTTCAAAGTCAACTTGACAAGTTCAAAATGAAGGATGGTGAAGGTGTCGCTGAAATGTACTCTAGGCTTGCTCTCATCACAAATGAGATTGCCGGCTTAGGAAGTGAAGAGATGACCGATAGATTCATCATCAAGAAGATTCTAAGAGCCTTGGATGGAAAATATGATACCGTGTGCACATTGATCCAAATGATGCCCAATTACAAAGATCTCAAGCCAACGGAGGTAATTGGAAGAATTGTTGCTCATGAGATGTCACTTAAGGATAAAGAGGAACTTCACAACAAATCAAGTGGTGCCTACAAAGTCTCATGTGAAGCCCCTACATCATCAAGTGAGAAACAAAACTTCAATGAAGAATTGAGCTTAATGGTGAAGAACTTCAACAAGTTCTACAAGAGTAGAAGCAAAGATAGAAGCTCCAAGTCAAGGTCCTACAATGACAAAAGATCTTCTAGTCGAGAGCGAAACTGCTACAATTGTGGAAGACCTGGACACTATTCCAATGAGTGTACGGCTCCCTACAAGAGAAGAGAAGACTCTCTAAAAAGAAGAAGCAAAAGAGAAGAATCACCACCAAGAGAGAGAAGGAGTAGAGATGATCGTTATCAACGAAGATACTCATGGAGAAGCAAGGATTCGGAAAGGAAGGAAAAATCATCAAGGAGCTACACAAAATGAAGGCATCAAGCTCATGTTGGTGAATGGGTATCCGGCTCCGACTCCGACAACCACTCCTAGAGAAGTTATCACTCCGATTCCGAATATACTCAAGATGAAGGTGTTGCCGGTCTAGCACTTGTGTCAACCAACTCCTACGACATATTTGACTCACCAAATGAAGGAATTGGAAGATGCTTCATGGCCAAAGGTCCTAAGGTAACACACCCCGAGTATGTTGATTTTAATAGTGATGAAGATGACTTGTTAGGTGATGATGATTTACTTGTTGACAACTCTAGTGATGAATACTATGATGAAACGTCAATTAATCATGCTAATCAAGATAAAACGAATGACAATGATAAGGAGAAAATTGAGGCTCTAACTAAAGAACTAAACACTCTTAAGTTAGCTCATGAAACTATCTTCGAAGATCATCGAGAACTTTTAAGAGCTCATGAGAAGTTACGCTTTGAAAAGCTCAATCTTGAGCAAGAGCATGAGTTTTTAAAGGCAATCAATGATGATCTCCGCAAGAAAAGTTCTTCTTACATTGCCAAGCGTTTACTCTTATCCACTTACATGCCTCAAGTCAAGTCTAGTAACAAGAATGAGAAAGATTCTTCCTCTAGTAGTAACAATGATCATGCTAAATCCAATATTGTTGCTTCTAGTAGTTCTCTTGATTCCACTAATGATTCTCTTAGCCAAGTTACACTTGAGCAAGAAAATAGCTTATTGAAGGGAATTATAGAGAAAGGAGTGTACAAAAGCCTTGCCGGGAGTAAGCAATTCGAGGAAATTGTGTGCAAGCAAGGAAGGCACCGGAAGAATCAAGGTGTTGGTTTTGAACGAAGGTTCAATGCCAATGGAGTTGAGTGGGAAGAAGATCAATACCCCAAGACAAAGTTTGTTCCTCAACAAGATAAGTATGATACTTCCTTCAAGGGGACACAAGCTCAAGATGATCTTCCACCACAAGACTACAAGCAAAAAGGCAAGGACAAGCTTCAAGAGGAAATTGATGCATTTGAAGAAGCTCCTAAGACCTTAGTCAAGTGGATTCCCAAGACCACTTCAAGTTCCACTTCATCAAGTACGACTACAACTCCAAGGATTCCCATCAAGATGGTGTGGATCCAAAATAAGAAGAACTAGAGAGTTCTTGAGGGTGACTCCGCCAACATACTTCACTCTTATCATTTTGGCAAGAACAAGTGCAATCAACTTCCACATCTTGCACTAGTTCAAGTAGTCACAAACCCTCTTGTTGGTAAGACAAGGGACAAGGTAACCTAAAAGTTTTCATGGACATCATCTTGTGTGTGCATCACTCTATGTCTATGGATATCCTTGTTTGTTCCTTGTGGGACTAACCCATGTAGGTATTGAAAGTGCAATTCACTCAAATGGATAGCTCCAAGTGATCTACATCAACATTGAGCATCCACATCTTCAACATCTACATGAAGTCATCATCGACAAAACCCAAGGTTAGTTCATCCCTCTTAGGGGAGATATCACATCTAGGGGGAGCTTTACTCTAAGACTTGAGCTAAAGCAACTCTAAAGATGTGAACACAACAATGCTTTATGTAAAAGTGGTAACCCCACTTGAGCTTAAACGATGAGTATGACCTATGATCAAGTGTTCTCACTTGACTCCTAAGTCAATATACTCATATATAGATGACCTAGTCATCGCAAATTGCTTTATAGATGCTAGAATTGGTTGTGCATGCTTTGTCACATATTTCAATTGCCATCTTATTGTGTGAGCATGTTGGTTGCATATTTTACTCATTCGAGGACATCCACTTGTTGTTTTGATTGTTTGGTTTTATTTCCTTTTGCCAAGTGGATGGACAAGAATGCCTAAGAACCTCCTCTAGCTATCTATGCTTTTCTCGTCTCAAACTCTATTCATGCTTCATCACAAAATTTGATCAAGTCAGATTCGAACCACTCTGTGTGAGGAGCACTCGGAGTCCCCGATTCATCATAGACTTAAACTTCCAAAACCTCTTTGTGATTCTCGGTCTGACCGATATCCTACTTTCGGTCCTATCGAGATCATTAAGTTGATCTCAATTTTCGATCTCGGTGCAACCGATTTGAATCATTCGGTCACACCGAGTTTCAACAACTGTATACAGTTTTGCATCTCGGTGCCACCGAGTTGTTCCACTCGGTCACACCGACAGGGTCGGGCTATATATAGTCATGGGCAAAAATTTGGAAATTTCTCCGAACCCCTTCGCCCGCGCGATAGCTCGCTCTGCCAACGTGGTCTCCGGATCGTCTCCTCGCCGCCAGCCGCCTCCAGTCGCTGGTCTCCATCGCCGTCAATGGAATTCAACCCCGCCTTGCCGCCGTAGCGAGTCTCCGCCGAACTAGGGTATGGACTCGATCTTTGTGCTATCCCCAATCTGATTCCTAGCACATTGTGTTCTTAATGATTCTTGCCACGATTGAAACACTCTTATCCAGTCAATGCGTTCGTAGAATAGGATTGATTCGAAAATTTTAGGGTTAGGTTTCTGCCGAAACCATCTCGGACCCACCGAGTTGAAAAACTCGGTCCCACCAATTTGGCTCATGCTATTGCACAAGTGAGACTCGGTCTGACCGAGAATTACTTATCGGTGTGACCGATTTTGGAACTTTGTGAAACCCTAGCAGTCTCGGTGCCACCGAACTGTGCCTCGGTCTGACCGAGTTCACTAGTTTAGGTTCCAAAACTGCTTCGGTATCACCGAGTTTAAAAATCGGTAGATCCGAGATGATTTCAGTGGGATACTAAAACTAAGTTTTTGAATCGTTCTTTTGCAAAAATCTCTGCATTTTGTGATGCTCATCCACTCTCCTCATATATAAACTCTTCACAGGGTCAGTAGTCAGCTTTTACATCATGTCTGATCACAGTGACAACCAAAACAGATCAGAAGAGCAGGTGCTCATGAGTGAGGGCACTAGTCCCTCCAGCTCTTCAGATGATGGCAGCAGAAGTACCCCAAGCAATTTGCCAAAAGCTGCCACCAGACAAAGGAAGAAGAGAACTTTAGATTCTGAGGATGAAGATTATGTGGCAGAGGAAGAGGAAGCCACATCAAAGAGAGTTGTGCTCAAGAAGGAATATGGCTCAACTCAAGGCACAAAGTCAGGCTTAAAAATCAAAAGGCCAGCAGGTAGGCAGCCTATGCCAAAGGCCAGAGCTTCAACTCAGATTCCTGAAAAGCCTGCAACCATAGAGCCAGTTGCTGCTGAAGGAAAGAAAAGGAAGGAAAGGGTCAAGAAGACCATAGCCAGAGTGCCAAGAGCTCAGAGATCACATGCAGTGCCAGTTGCTGACACCAGAGCCACCACTTCTGCACCAGCTACAGCTTCAGTTCCACCAGCTCCAGCATCTACTTCAGCCTCAACTCCAACCACGTCTACAGAAGGCTTCGTCCTTGGAGTGCTCCGGACTCCACCACCACCAGAAGATCAAGCCTGCGAGTCGATCTAGCACTATGCATTTTCTAGGAACTTTTTGGTAACTTGTTGCCAAAGGGGGAGAAAAATGTATAGATCATAGGCTTCGAGAGAGAGAGAGTGTTGCTTTTATTCTCTCCTGCTTTATTTGGTGGTTCTTTGAACTTTGTTTCCTTTTGAGTGCTTGAGATACTATGCCGTTATCTGTGAGACATTGATGATCATGTGTTTGATCATAAGCTACACTTAATGCTTGGTGAATGCTATTATCTTATCTATCTTATGTGATCATTCACTTTTCTTGGTGATGAGTGCATGCATTTCATTCTTATCATTTTAAGCGCTCCACCAAGATGTATGTGACATGGAAGAGTAATCCATGACTCTAACTCTTTGTGCATTTGCAGTCCAAAGCAAATCTTAAATATGCACAAATTTAGGGGGAGCTCTTACTTATCACATACTTCTCAAAGCGACGATATTTTTCATGCTTATTATCATTTGTCGAAGCTTTGATCTATATGTTGTCATCAATTACCAAAAAGGGGGAGATTGAAAGTGCAACTATCCCTAGGTGGTTTTGGTAATTCATAACAACATATAGCCCATTGAGCTAATGCTATTCCAAGATGATTATTTCAGGAAAGCTCAATGATTGGCATGGCATGGATGGTGAAAGTGGAACCCTCAAAATGCTAAGGACAAAGGATTGGCTCAAGCTCAAAGGCTCAAGACTCTTCATTTTATATTTTAGTGATCCAAGATCACATTGAGTCTTTAGGAAAAGCCAATACTATCAAGGAGGGATGAGGTGTTGCTTAATGAGCCTCTTGCTTCATGTGCTTAGTGATATGCTCCAAAACCCTCAACTACTTTCCCATATCCACGTTTGACCTAAACCCTAAGCCAAACTCGGCCCTACCGATTCTTTCAACCCGGCGTCACCGAGTTTCACTTGTCATAGCCATTGCCAAACCCTAGCAAATCGGTTCTACCGATAGGGATCTCGGTCTCACCGAGATGGGATTGCAAACTCTCTGTTTCCCTTTCGTAACTTTTCGGTCTCACCGAAAGAGCGGATCGGTCCCACCGAGATTGCAATGTAAATTCAGTGTTTCCTTTTTGTAACTTTTCGGTCTAATCGAAAGAGCAAATCGGTCCCACCGAGTTTACCTGACCAACTCTCTGGTTAGATTATTACCAAAATCGGTCTCACCGAGTTTGTGTAATCGGTCTCACCGAGATTATGATGCCCTAACCCTAACGAAATCGGTCCTACCGAGTTGCATGTCAGTCCCACCGAAAATCTCTAACGGTCACTAGGTTTACTATTTCGGTCTGACCGAGTTTGTTGATTTGGTTCCACCGAGATTGGTAAATTGTGTGTAACAGCTGGATTTTGTGTGGAGGCTATATATACCCCTCCACCTCCTCTTCACTCATGGAGAGAGCCATCAGAACACATCTACACTTCCAACTCATATGTTTTGAGAGAGAACCACCTACTCATGTGTTGAGACCAAGATATTCCATTCCTACCATATGAATCTTGATCTCTAGCCTTCCCCAAGTTGCTTTCCACTCAAATCTTCTTTCCACCAGATCCAAATCCTATGAGAGAGAGTTGAGTGTTGGGGAGACTATCATTTGAAGCACAAGAGCAAGGAGTTCATCATCAACACACCATTTTTTACTTCTTGGAGAGTGGTGTCTCCTAGATTGGCTAGGTGTCACTTGGGAGCCTCCGACAAGATTGTGGAGTTGAACCAAGGAGTTTGTAAGGGCAAGGAGATCGCCTACTTCGTGAAGATCTACCGCTAGTGAGGCAAGTCCTTCGTGGGTGATGGCCATGGTGGGATAGACAAGGTTGCTTCTTCATGGACCCTTCGTGGGTGGAGCCCTCCGTGGACTCGCGCAACCGTTACCCTTCGTGGGTTGAAGTCTCCATCAACGTGGATGTAGGATAGCACCACCTATCCAAACCGCGGGAAAAAACATCCGTGTCTCCAATTGTGTTTGAATTCTCCAAACCCTTCCCTCTACATTCTTGCAAGTTGCATGCTTTACTTTCCGCTGCCAATATACTCTTTGCATGCTTGCTCGAATTGTGTGATGATTGCTTGACTTGTCCTAAAATAGCTAAAATCTGCCAAGAACTAAAATTGGGAAAAGGTTAAGTTTTTATTTAGTCAAGTAGTCTAATCACCCCCCCTCTAGACATACTTTCGATCCTACAGATAGCACACAAGGTGTTCCCCCGGTATTCGGGAGTTGCATAATCTCATAGTCAGAGGAACATGTATAAGTCATGAAGAAAGCAATAGCAATAAAACTAAATGATCATTATGCTAAGCTAACGAATGGGTCTTGTCCATCACATCATTCTCTAATTATGTGATCCCTTTTATAAAATGACAACACATGTCTATGGGTAGGAAACTTAACCATCTTGGATTAACGAGCTAGTCAAGTAGAGGCCTACTAGGGACACTTTGTTTGTCTATGTATTCACACATGTACCAAGTTTCCGGTTAATACAATTATAGCATGGATAATAAACATTTATCATGATATAAGGAAATATAAATAACAACTTTATTATTGCCTCCAGGGCATATTTCCTTCAGTCTCCCTTGCACTAGAGTCAGTAATATAGATTACATAGTAATGACTCTAACACCCATGGAGTCTTGGTGCTGATCATGTTTTGCTCGTGAGAGAGGCTTAGTCAACGGGTCTGCAACATTCAGATCCGTATGTATTTTGCAAATCTCTATGTCTCCCTCCTTGACTTGATCGCGAATGGAATTGACGCGTCTCTTGATGTGTTTGGTTCTCTTGTGAAATCTGGATTCCTCCGCCAAGGATAGTGCTCCAATATTGTAACAAAAGATTTTCATTGGACCCGATGCACTAGTTATTACACCTAGATCGGATATGAACTCCTTCATCCAGACTCCTTCATTTGCTGCTTCCGAAGAGCTATGTATTCCGCTTCACGCGCAGATCCCGCCATGATGCTCTGCTTGGAACTGCACCAACTGACAGCTCCACCATTCAATATAAATACGTATCCGGTTTGTGACTTAGAGCCATCCAGATCAGTGTCAAAGCTTGCATCGACGTAACCATTTACGGCGAGCTCTTTGTCACCTCCATAAATGAGAAACATATCCTTAGTCCTTTTCAGGTATTTCAGGATGTTCTTGACCGCTGTCCAGTGATCCACTCATGGATTACTTTGGTACCTCCCTGCTAAACTTATAGCAAGGCACACATCAGGTCTGGTACACATCATTGCATACATGATAGAACCTATGGCTGAGGCATAGGGAATGACTTTCATTTTCTCTCTATCTTCTGTAGTGGTCGGGCATTGAGTCTGACTCATCTTCACACCTTGTAACACATGCAAGAACCCTTTCTTTGACTGATCCATTTTGAACTTCTTCAAAACTTTATCAAGGTATGTGCTTTGTGAAAGTCCAATTAAGCGTCTTGATCTATCTCTATAGATCTTGATGCCCAATATATAAGCAGCTTCACCGAGGTCTTTCATTGAAAATTCTTATTCAAGTATCCTTTTATGCTATCCAGAAATTTTGTATTATTTCCAATCAACAATATGTCATCCACATATAATATTAGAAATGCTACAGAGCTCCCACTCACTTTCTTGTAAATACAGGCTTCTCCAAAAGTCTGTATAAAACCATATACTTTGATCACACTATCAAAGCGTATATTCCAACTCCGAGAGGCTTGCACTAGTCCATAAATGGATCCCTGGAGCTTGCATACTTTGTTAGCACCTTTAGGATCGACAAAACCTTCTAGTTGCATCATATACAACTCTTCTTTAAGTTATCCATTAAGGAATGTAGTTTTGACATCCATTTGCCAAATTTCATAATCATAAAATGCAACAATTGCTAACGTGATTCGGACAGACTTAAGCATCACTACGAGTAAGAAGGTCTCATCATAGTCAACTCCTTGAACTTGTCAAAAACCCTTTGGGACAAGTCGATCTTTGTAAACAGTAACATTACCGTCAGCGTCAGTCTTCTTCTTGAAGATCCATTTATTCTCTATTGCTTGTCGATCATCGGGCAAGTCAACTAAAGTCCACACTTTGTTCTCATACATGGACCCCATCTCAGATTTCATGGCCTCAAGCCATTTCGCGGAATCTGGGCTCATCATCGCTTCCTCATAGTTCGTAGGTTTGTCAGGGTCAAGTAACATGACCCCTAGAACAGGATTACCGTACCACTATAGTGCGGATCGTACTCTGGTTGACCTACGAGGTTCGATAGTAACTTGATCAGAAGTTTCATGATCATTATCATTAGCTTCCTCACTAATTGGTGTAGGAAACACTGGAACTGATTTCAAAGATGAACTACTTTCTAGTTCGGGAGAAGGTACAATTACCTCATCAAGTTGTACTTTCCTTCCACTCACTTCTTTCAAGAGAAACTTCGTCTCTAGAAAGGATCCATTCTTAGCAACGAACTAAAGGAAATATGCCCTAGAGGCAATAATAAAGTTATTATTTATTTCCTTATTTCATGATAAATGTTTATTATTCATGCTAGAATTGTATTAACCGGAAACATAATACATGTGTGAATACATAGACAAACATAGTGTCACTAGTATGCCTCTACTTGACTAGCTCGTTAATCAAAGATGGTTAAGTTTCCTAACCATAGACATGAGTTGTCATTTGATTAGCGAGATCACATCATTAGGAGAATGATGTGATTGACTTGACCCATTCCATTAGCTTAGCACTTGATCGTTTAGTTTGTTGCTATTGCTTTCTTCATGACTTATACATGTTCCTATGACTATGAGATTATGCAACTCCCGTTTACCAGAGGAGCACTTTGTGTGCTACCAAACGTCACAACATAACTGGGTGATTATAAAGGTGCTCTACAGGTGTCTCCAAAGGTACTTGTTGGGTTGGCATATTTCGAGATTAGGATTTGTCACTCCGATTGTCGGAGAGGTATCCCTGGACCCACTCGGTAATGCACATCACTATAAGCCTTGCAAGAAATGCAACTAATGAGTTAGTTGAGGGATGACGTATTATGGAATGAGTAAAGAGACTTACCGATAACGAGATTGAACTAGGTATTGAGATACCGACGATCGAATCTCGGGCAAGTAAAATACCGATGACAAAGGGAACAACGTATGTTGTTATGCGGGTTGACCGATAAAGATCTTCGTAGAATATGTAGGAGCCAATATGAGCATCCAAGTTCCGATATTGGTTATTGACCGGAGACGTGTCTCGGTCATGTCTACATAGTTCTCGAACCCATAGGGTCCGCACGCTTAAAGTTAGATGACGGTTATATTATGAGTTTATATGTTTTGATGTACGGAAGGTAGTTCAGAGTCTCGGATGTGATCACGAACATGACGAGGAGTCTCGAAATGGTTGAGGCATAAAGATCGATATATTAGACGACTATGTTTGGACACCGGAAAGGTTCCGCAAGGTTTCAGACATTTATCGGAGTACCGGGGGTTACCGGACCCCCTCGGGAACTAATGGGCCTTGTTGGGCCTTAGTGGAGAGAGAGAGGGGCCGGCCAGGGCAAGAGGCGCGCCCCCTCCCCTTGAGTCTGAATAAGACAAGGAAAGGGGGGGGCCCTTACCTTTCCCCTCTCCCACTCCTTCCTTCCCCCTCCTTCTTGGAATAGGAAAGGGAGGGGCAAACCTACTTGGAGTAGGTTTCCCCCTCCTAGGGCGCGCCACCCCCTTGGCCGGCCCTCTCCTCCTCCCCCTTTATATACGGAGGAGGGGGGCACCCTATAGACACAACAATTGATCTCTTAGCCGTGTGCGGTGCCCCCTCCACCATAATCCACCTCGATCATATCATAGCGGTGCTTAGGCGAAGCCCTGCGTTGGTAGAACATCATCATCGTCACCATGCCGTCGTGCTGACGAAACTCTCCCTCAACACTCGGCTAGATCGGAGTTCGAGGGACGTCATCGAGTTGAACGTGTGCAGAACTCGGAGGTGCCGTGCGTTCGGTACTTGATCGGTCGGATCGTGAAGACGTACGAATACATCAACCGCATTGTGCTAATGCTTCCGCTTCCGGTCTACGAGGGTACATGGACACACTCTCCCCTCTCGTTGCTATGCATCACCATGATCTTGCGTGTGCATAGGAATTTTTTTGAAATTACTACGTTCCCCAGCAGTGGCATCCGAGCCTGGTTTTATGCGTAGATGTCATATCCACGAGTAGAACACAAGTGAGTTGTGGGCGATGCAAGTCATACTGCTTACCAGCATGTCATACTTTGGTTCGGCGGTATTGTTGGATGAAGCGGCCCGGACCGACATTACGCTTACGCTTACGCGAGACTGGTTCTACCGACGTGCTATGCACACAGGTGGCTGGCGGGTGTCAGTTTCTCCAACTTTAGTTGAACCAAGTGTGGCTACGCTCGGTCCTTGAGAAGGTTAAAACAACACTAACTTTACGAACTATCATTGTGGTTTTAATGCGTAGGTAAGAACGGTTCTTGCTCAGCTCATAGCAGCCACGTAAAACTTTGCAATAACAAAGTAGAGGACGTCTAAATTGTTTTTGCAGGGCATGTTGTGATGTGATATGGTCAAGGCATGATGCTATATTTTATTGTATGAGATGATCATGTTTTGTAACCGAGTTATCGGCAACTGGCAGGAGCCATATGGTTGTCGCTTTATTGTATGAATTGCAATCGCCCTGTAATGCTTTACTTTATCACTAAGCGGTAGCGATAGTCGTAGAAGCATAAGTTGGCGAGACGACAACAATGCTATGATGGAGATCAAGGTGTCGCGCCGGTGACGATGGTGATCATGACGGTGCTTCGGAGATGGAGATCACAAGCACAAGATGATGATGGGCATATCATATCACTTATATTGATTGCATGTGATGTTTATCTTTTATGCATCTTATCTTGCTTTGATTGACGGTAGCATTATAAGATGATCTCTCACTAAATTATCAAGATATAAGTGTTCTCCCCGAGTATGCACCATTGCAGAAGTTCTTCGTGTTGAGACACCACATGATGATCGGGTGTGATAGGCTCTACGTTCAAATACAACGGGTGCAAAACAATTGTACACATGGAATACTCAGGTTAAACTTGACGAGCCTAGCATATAACAGATATGGCCTCGGAACCCTGAGACCGAAAGGTCGAGCGTGAATCATATAGTAGATATGATCAACATAGTGATGTTCACCATTGAAACTAATCCATCTCACGTGATGATCGGACATGGTTTAGTTGATTTGGATCACGTGATCACTTAGAGGATTAGAGGGATGTCTATCTAAGTGGGAGTTCTTAAGTAATATGATTAATTGAACTTTATTTATCATGAACTTAGTCCTAGTAGTATTAGCATATCTATGTTGTAGATCAATAGCTCGCGATGTTGCTCCCCGTTTATTATGTTCCTAGAGAAAAACTATGTTGAAAAATGTTAGTAACAATGATGCGGATTGGATCCGTGATCTGAGGATTATCCTCATTGCTGCACAGAAGAATTATGTCCTTGATGCACCGCTAGGTGACAGACCTATTGCAGGAGCAGATGCAGACGTTATGAACGTTTGGCTAGCTCAATATGATGACTACTTGATAGTTTAGTGCACCATGCTTAACGGCTTAGAATCGGGGCTTCAAAGACGTTTTGAACGCCATGGAGCATATAAGATGTTCCAAGAGGTGAAATTGGTATTTCATACTCATGCCCGTGTCAAGAGGTATGAGACCTCTGACAGTACTTTGCCTACAAGATGGAGGAGAATAGCTCAACCAGTGAGCATGTGCTTAGATTGTCTGAGTACTACAATTGCTTGAATCAAATGGGAGTTAATCTTCCAGATAAGAGAGTAATTGACAAAGTTCTCTAGTCACTATCACCGAGTTACTAGAACTTAGTAATGAACTATAATATGCAAGGGATGACAAAAGTAATTCCCAAGCTCTTCGTGATGCTGAAATCGACGAAGGTATAAATAAAAGAAAGGCATCAAGTGTTGATGGTTGACAAAGACCACTAGTTTCAAAAAGGGCAAAGGGAAGAAGGGGAACTTCAAGAAGAACAGCAAGAAAGTTTCTGCTCAAGTGAAGAAGCCCAAGTCTGGACCTAAGCCTGA
Source organism: Triticum monococcum (assembly GCA_034509565.1). Classification (NCBI taxonomy): domain Eukaryota; kingdom Viridiplantae; phylum Streptophyta; class Magnoliopsida; order Poales; family Poaceae; genus Triticum; species Triticum monococcum. Next base: position 491,345,624 of record CM067846.1, read on the forward strand.
GACTGAGTGCTTCTACTGCAAAGGGACTGGTCACTAAAAGCGGATCTGCCCCAAGTATTTGGCAGATAGGAAGGATGATGAGGTGAACAAAGGTATATTGGATATACATGTTATTGATGTGTACTTTACTAGTGTTTATAGCAACCCCTCGGTATTTGATACTAGTTCAGTTGCTAAGAGTAGTAACTTGAAACAGGAGTTGCAGAATGAACAGAGACTAGTTAAGGGTGAAGTGACGATGTGTGTTGGAAGTAGTTCTAAGAATGATATGATCATCATCGCACACTCCCTATACTTTCGGGATTAGTGTTGAACCTAAATAAATGTTATTTGGTGTTTGCATTGAGCAAGAATATGATTTGATCATGTTTATTGCAATACGGTTATTCATTTAAGTTAAAGAATAATTGTTATTCTGTTTACATGAATAACACCTTCTATGGTTATACACCCAATAAAAATTGTTGGATCTCGATCGTAGTGATACACATATTCATAAATTGAAGCCAAAAGATGCAAAGTTAATAATGATAGTGCAACTTATTTGTGGCATTGCCGTTTAGGTCATATTGGTGTAAAGCGCATGAAGAACATCCATGCTGATGGGCCTTTGGAATCACTTGATTAATGAATCAGTAGATGCTTGCGAACCATGCCTCATGGGCAAAGATGACCAAGACACCGTTCTCCGGAACAATGGAGCGAGCAACTGCCTTATTGAATATAATACATACTGATGTATAAGGTCCGATGAGTGTTGAGGCTCGCAATGGGTATCGTTATTTTCTGACCTTCACAGATGATTTGAGCAGATATGGGTATATCTACTTGAAGAAACATAAGTCTGAAACATTTAAAAAGTTCAAAGAATTTCAGAGTGAAGTGGAAAATCATTGTAACAAGAAAATAAAGTTTCTACGATCTGATCATGGAGGAGAATATTTGAGTTGCAAGTTTGGTCTTCATTTGAAACAATGCGGAATAGTTTCGCAACTCACGCCACCCGGAACACCACAGCGTAATGGTGTGTCCGAACATCGTAACCGTACTTTATTAGATATGGTGCAATCTATGATGTCTCTTACCAATTTACCATTATTGTTTTGGGGTTATGTATTGGAGAGAGCTGCATTCACGTTAAATAGGGCACCATCTCAATCTGTTGAGACGACACTATATGAACTGTGGTTTGGCAAGAAACCAAAGTTGTCGTTTCTTAAAGTTTGGGGTTGCGATGCTTATGTGAAAAAGTTTCATCCTGATAAGCTCAAACCCAAATCGGAAAAGTGCGTCTTCATAGGATACCCAAAAGTTACTGTTGGGGTACACCTTCTATCACAGATCCAAAGGCAAGATATTCATTGTATTCATTGCTAAAAATGGATCCTTTCTAGAGAAGGAGTTTCTCTCAAAAGAAGTGAGTGGGAGGAAAGTAGAACTTGATAAGGTAATTGTACCTTCTCCCGAACTGGAAAGTAGTTCATCACTAAAATCAGTTCCAGTGATGCTTACACCAATTAGTGAGGAAGTTAATGATGATGATCATGAAAGCTTCGGATCAAGTTACTACCAAACCTCGTAGGTCAAGCAGAGTATGTTCCGCACCAGAGTGGTACGGTAATCCTATTCTGGAGTTCATGTTACTTGACCATGACAACCCTACGAACTATGAGGAAGCGACGATGAGCCCAGATTCCGCGAAATGGCTTGAGGCCATGAAATCTGAGATGGGATCCATGTATGAGAACAAAGTGTGGACTTTGGTTGACTTGCCCGATGATCGGCAAGCCATAGAAAATAAATGGATTTTCAAGAGGAAGACGGACGCTGATAGTAGTGTTACTATCTATAAAGCTAGACTTGTCGAAAAAGGTTTTTGACAAAGATCAAGGTGTTCACTATGATGCGATTTTCTCACTCGTAGCGATGCTTAAGTCTGTCCGAATCATGTTAGCAAATTGCCGCATTTTATGAAATCTGGCAAATGGATAAACAAAACTGCATTGCTTAAATGATTTATTAAAGAAAGAGTTGTATATGATGCAACCAGAAGGTTTTGTCAATCCTAAAGGTGCTAACAAAATATGCAAGCTCCAGCGATCCATCTATGGACTGGTGCAAGCATTTCGGAGTTGGAATATACGCTTTGATAAGTTGATCAAAGCATATAGTTTTATACAGACTTGCGGTGAAGCCTGTATTTACAAGAAAGTGAGTGGGAGCACTACAACATTTCTGATAAGTATATATGAATGACATATTGTTGATCGGAAATAATGTAAAATTATTCTGCAAAGCATAAAGGAATGTTTTAAAGGAGTTTTTCAAAGAAAAACGTCGGTGAAGCTGCTTACATATTGAGCATCAAGATCTATAGAGATAGATCAAGACGCTTGATAAGTTTTTTCAATGAGTACATACCTTGACAAGATTTTGAAGTAATTCAAAATGGAACAATCAAAGAAAGAGTCTTGCCTGTGTTACAAGGTCTGAAATTGAGTAAGACTCAAAGCCCGACCATGGCAGAAGATAGAAAGAGAATGAAAGCTATTCCCTATGCCTCAGCCATAGGTTCTATAAAGTATGCCATGCTGTGTACCAGATCTATTGTATACCCTACACTATTTTTGGCAAGGGGGTACAATAGTGATCTAGGAGTAGATCACTGGACAATGGTCAAAATTATCCTTAGTGGAATAAGGATATGTTTCTCGATTATGAAGGTGACAAACGGTTCGTCGTAAAGGGTTACGTCGATACAAATTTTGACATTGATCCAGATGACTCTAAGTATCAATCTGGATACATTTTGAAAGTGGGAGCAATTAGCTAGAGTAGCTCCGTGCAGAGCATTGTTGACATATAAATTTGCAAAATACATACGGATCTGAATGTGGCAGACCCGTAGACTAAACTTCTCTCACAATCAAAACATGATCACACCTTAGTAATCTTTGGGTGTTAATCACATAAGCAATGTAAACTAGATTATTGACTCTAGTAAACCCTTTGGGTGTTGGTCACATGACGATGTGAACTATCAGTGATGTGAACTATTGGTGTTAAATCACATGGCGATGCGAACTAGATTATTGACTCTAGTGCAAGTGGGAGACTGAAGAAATATGCCCTAGAGGAAATAATAAAGTTATTTTTTATTTCCTTATTTCATGATAAATGTTTATTATTCATGCTAGAATTGTATTAACCGGAAACATAATACATGTGTGAATACGTAGACAAACATAGTGTCACTAGTATGCCTCTACTTGACTAGCTCGTTAATCAAAGATGGTTAAGTTTCCTAACCATAGACATGAGTTGTCATTTGATTAACGGGATCACATCATTAGGAGAATGATGTGATTGACTTGACCCATTCCGTTAGCTTAGTACTTGATCGTTTAGTTTGTTGCTATTGCTTTCTTCATGACTTATACATGTTCCTATGACTATGAGATTATGCAACTCCCGTTTACCGGAGGAACACTTTGTGTGCTACCAAAGGTCACAACGTAACTGGGTGATTATAAAGGTGCTCTACAGGTGTCTCCAAAGGTACTTGTTGGGTTGGCGTATTTCGAGATTAGGATTTGTCACTCCGATTGTCGGAGAGGTATCTCTGGACCCTCTCGGTAATGCACATCACTATAAGCCTTGCAAGCAATGCAACTAATGAGTTAGTTGCGGGATGACGTATTACGGAACGAGTAAAGAGACTTACCGATTACGAGATTGAACTAGGTATTGAGATACCGACGATCGAATCTCGGGCAAGTAACATACCGATGACAAAGGGAACAACATATGTTGTTATGCGGTTTGACCGATAAAGATCTTCGTAGAATATGTAGGAGCCAATATGAGCATCCAGGTTCCGATATTAGTTATTGACCGGAGACGTGTCTCGGTCATTTCTACATAGTTCACGAACCCGTAGGGTCCGCACGCTTAAAGTTAGATGACGGTTATATTATGAGTTTATATGTTTTGATGTAACGAAGGTAGTTCAGAGTCTCGGATGTGATCACGAACATGACGAGGAGTCTCGAAATGGTTGAGACGTAAAGGTCGATATATTGGACGACTATGTTTGGACACCGGAAAGGTTCCGGAAGGTTTCAGACATTTATCGGAGTACCGGGGGTTACCGGACCCCCCGAGAACTAATAGGCCTTGTTGGGCCTTAGTGGAGAGAGAGAGGGGCCGGCCAGGGCAAGAGGCGCGCCACTACTGGAATCAGCTACTTTGCCATCTGCCAGCTCTTTGCCGTCAACTAGCGGACGACAAAGAAGCTCTTTGCCATTAGCTACCAAGAAGCAGACGGCAAAGAACTGGCTGATGGCAAAGACCTAATTTTCCATCAGCCAGTTCTTTGCCGTCGGCTAGCAGACGGCAAAGATTCTTTGCCGTCGTCTAGCGGACGGCAAAGAGGGAGGGGCCCCACTGACGAGCTGCTAAAAAAAACCTAACGGCCCCCCTCTTTGCCGTCCGCTAGCGGACGGCAAAGAGCAAAAAGGTGGACGGCAAAGGGGGGCGGACGACAAAGAGGAAGGGCCCCACTAACGTTAACGGCCGCGCCCCACCCCGCCCCTCTCTCTCTTTCTCTCCCCAGTTACTCACCGCCGCCCCGTCGCCCCACCACCCCGCCGCCGCCCCGTCGCCCCACCACCCCGCCGCTGCCCCAGCGCCCCCCGCCCCGTCGCCCCACCACCCCGCCGCCGCCCCGGTGCCCCCTGCCCCGTCGCCCCCGTCGCCCCCGCCGCCCTGCCGTCTGGGCGCCGCCATGCCCCGGCGCCCTGGCACCCCTGCGCCCCGCCGCCCCGGCCGGGCCCGGCCCCGTCGCCACTGCCGCTCGGCGCCGCCGCCCCAGGCCGCCCCGCCCCCTCCTCCGCCGCCCCAGGCCGCCCCACCCCCTCCTCCGCCGCCCAGGCCGCCCCACCCCCTCCTCCACCCAGGTGAGCTCTCTGCCTCCTTTTTTTTTTCCTTTTTTCTGTTTTTTAGTTTTAGGTTTATGTTTAGATTTAGATTTAGTTTTAGTTTTAGTTTTAGGATTATTTTTAGGTTTAAGGTTTAGTTTTAGTTTAGTTTTAGGTTTAGATTTAGTTTTTTTCCTTTTTTTGTGTTTTTAGTTTTAGGTTTAGGTTTAGTTTAGTTTTAGGAAAGAAGAAGAAGAGAAAAAGAGGAGAGGAGAAGAAGAAGAAGAGGAGGAGGAGAAGAAAAAAGAAGAAGAGGAAGAAGAAGAAGAAAAAAGAGGAGAGGAGAAGAAGAAGAGGAAAAAGGAAATGAGGAAGAAGAAGAAGAAGAAGAAGAAGGAAAAAAGAAAGAAAAGGAAGAAGAAGAAAAGGAAAAAAAGGAAAAAACCCCGACCCGACACAGTACCCAGACCCCGACCCGGCACCCCGACACGACACGCCGACCCCGAGACCCCGACCCCGAGACCCCGACCCCGACCCCGACACCCCGACCCCGAGCCTGACCCGACACCCCGACCCCGACACCCCGAGCCTGACCCGACACCCCGACCCCGAGCCTGACCCGACACCCTGACCCCGACACCACACCCCGACCCCGAAACAACACCCCGACACCGACACGGCACTACCCCGACATCGACACGACACCCCGACCCCCCGACCCCGAAACAGCACCCCGACCCCGACACGGCACCCCGACACCGACAGGACACCCCGACCCCCGACACCTCCCGAAAAGGTGTTCTTTGGCCTTCCAGAGGCCGACGGGGTCATATATTTGTGAATTATTAGTTAGGTCATATATTTTTCGATTTTGTTATGAAAAACATCATATATAATTGTGTTGATCGTGTAGTTTTAAATGTGAAGTTGTTTCATCGCTGCGAGGTTTGGTGTTCGACGACCTCGCCGTGCGTTTGACGAGCTCTGCCCCTTCGTTCGTGGGTGAGCACAAATGACAAGTCCTCCTCCCCCATTAATTATTTGATCTATTCCGATGAAACTTGATAGCTAGCTATATATGTGTGTCTTGAATCATCAGTATGCGTAACCAATATGTGTCTCCCATTCGAAAGCGTCATAGTTATAAATATGCATGCATTTGCATATTTATAACCTTGATTCTTTCGAATTGTCCAACGCTATCCATGGACAGCCCGAGTATGTGTAGATTGGGTTTGTTTTCCCATATGCTTTGCTCCGGATCCGACGCATAAATTTCGTCAGTGCCTCCCCTGTTGTTCTCCGGGTACACATCCTCTCTGTTTATTGCAGAGACATGTATCAGGAGAACAGCGGGGAGGTGCTGTCGAAATTTTGCGTCAGATCCGGAGCATAGCATGGGAAAATGAACCCAATCTACACATACACGGGTGGGATTAGGACCTATCATTACCTATTAGAGTGTAGGTTGCATGGACGTAATAAAATTGACAAAGTAGATCAATTGATGAATATATACATGGTGAATTACATATATAATTGTTGTGTGTCCAGTAGCTCTGAAAGTCAAGATGAGTGACCGTGCGTGGATGTATACCGGTCACACTGGTCAGAACAAATGGAGCGCTGAATGGTTCACAAAAACCAAGGGGTTTGTGCAAGCCGCATTTGCAAATGACCAAAAGAAAACCTGGTGCCCATGTTTCCGGTGCGGCAATTGGGAAATTAAGACAGAGGCTGAAATGGGCAAACACCTGCAGAAGAGTGGTTTTACGCCCGATTATACGGTGTGGACATTTCATGGTGAGTCTGCCCAACGTGACCGAGCTGAGGTGGATCGTCGTCGCACCGACGAGCATGGTACGGGGATGGAAAACATGGTGCAAGACTATGATGATGCTCGGGATTCGGACGAGGAGATGGAGGAATCTGCAAAGGCCTTCAATGAAATGTTGGAGTCTTCAAAACGTCCGCTCCACGAGCACACTGAGCTTTGTCAGTTGGATGCCATCTCACAAGTAATGGCTCTGAAGGCTCAGTTCAACTTGGGCAGAGAATGCTATGATGCAATTATGACAGTATTTGGACGCTTTCTACCCAAAGGCCATGTAATGCCTGCAAACCTGTACCAGTCGGACAAAATCCTCCGTGCACTGAAGATGCCCTATGAGAAGATACATGCCTGTGAGAAAGGATGTGCCTTATTTAGGCTTGACTATGCGGAATTGAACTATTGTCCCATTTGCAAGTCTTCTAGGTATATTGTGGTAGACAACGGTATGGGTGAGAAGACACAGACCAAAATCCCCGTTAGTGTTCTTCGGTATATGCCAATCGTACCAAGACTTCAACATCTTTTCATGGTCGAAGAGACGGCCAGACAGATGACATGGCACAAAACAGGCAAAAGAACCGAAGTAGATGCAGATGGGAATCTGATGATGGTACACACATCGGATGGTGTTGCGTGGAAAAAGTTTGATGAATTACATGCTGACAAAGCGGCAGATCCGAGGCATCCTCGAGTCGGCATCAGCACGGATGGGTTCTGTGTGTTTGGTATGACGGCAACCCAATACAGTTGTTGGCCCGTATTTGTCTTTCCACTCAGTCTCCCCCCGGACAGATTATGCAAAGAAAGAACATTTTCCCGACGTTGATAATTCCAGGACCCAACTATCCGGGGAAAAATATGAATGTGTACATGCAGCCGCTTAAGGATGAATTGCAAGAAGCCTGGGATAATGGGTTCAAGACATACGACACCTTTAGCAAACGGAACTTCATAATGCGTGTCTGGTACATGTACTCGATGCATGACTTGCCAGCGTATGTGCTATTCGTTGGCTGGTGTGTGCATGGAAGGTTCCCGTGCCCCACATGCAAGGGAGCTCTTGAGTTTCGTTGGCTTCAGGCCGGTCGCAAGTTTTCTTGCTTCGACATGCATAGACAGTTCCTGGATCCTCGCCATAAGTTCAGGAAAGACAAGAAGAACTTCATCAGGGGTAGAGTTGTCAAAAACTCTGCACCACCTGCATTGACAGGCCAACAGACCCTGGATCAGTTAAACGCTCTCGAGCCAGATCCACAACGTCCAGGGTACTTCAAGGGGTATAATACTAAGCACGCGTGGACTCACAAAACATGCTTATGGGATCTACCTTACTTCAAAGACCTCCTTTGCCCACACAACATCGACGTGATGCACACTGAGAAGAATATCGCCGAGGCACTTTTTGGTACATTGTTCGGCATAGATGGGAAGTCAAAGGATAATACTAAGGCTAGAGTCGATCTGGAGGCGCTATGTGATAGGCCGTTACAAAACATGAAAGAACCGAAAGGAAAGTAGAACTGGATGAAGCCAAAGGCATGGTTCAATCTTGGAAGGCCAGCTATGAGGGAAATTCTCTTGTGGGTGCAATAGCAGTTGATGTTCCCCGATGGGTATGCAGCGAATCTAAAGAGGGGAGAGAATCTTGATAAACTGAAGATATTTGGTCTCAAGAGTCATGATTGGCACATATGGATTGAGCGGGTAATGCCGGTGATGTTGCGTGGCTTCATCCCTGAGGATGAATGGCTAGTACTGGCAGAACTCAGCTATTTCTTCCGTGTTCTTTGTGCGAAAGAACTATCGCCTGGCGTGCTAGAAGAAATGGAAGAGTTGGCGCCGGAGTTGATCTGCAAGTTAGAGAAGATCTTTCCACCGGGCTTCTTTAATCCAATGCAGCATTTGATTTTGCATCTCCCGACCGAGGCAAGATTGGGGGGGGGGGCCCGTGCAAAATCGTTGGTGCTACCCAACTGAGAGGATGCAGAAGACGCTTCGAGAAAAATGCAAAAATAAACGTAGAATTGAAGCATCGATGGCTGAGGCATTCATCACAGAGGAGGCGGCAAACTTCATAACAGCGCACTACGAAGCCAAAAATCGTCATTTGCATAATCCGAAGCCTCGGTACAATGCTGACGAGCCTAAAAAGGGTGGATCCAACCTCAGCCTATTCAAAGGGAATCTCGCACCAGCTAGTGTTTCACATACAGTATCTTTGGATAGCGAAGAATGGCGGACCATTTCGTTGTATATCGACGGTGTCTTGTGCAAGACGAGGGCAGACGTCGTGATCAGAAAGTTCTGGGTAATTGCTCCTTTACACAATTAAAAATCTTCAACTAGCTAGTTATTAATTGTACTAATCAATATTGTCTCATTTGATTGCAGACATTCTACAGGTGTGAGGAGGGATACGAGGAGGAGGCGGATCATGTTATCCACAAGGAGTGCAAGCGCCTACTTCAGAACTTATGGCATGAGGTTCGGGTGCAGGTTGTTCGAGACTACTACGCCGGGCGTGGTATCAAGAAGCCCAAGCAGGAGTGCCGCGATAAGTTCTTGAGTAAGGAGAAGTACATGAAGGTAATTCTTAAGGCCTTGTACTTACTTCCTTCATTTAGTAATTCATAGCCGTAGCGCTCAAGTTTCTATTTGCTAACTTAGGCCCCTCCGAGATGGTGTGCGGATCGGATGGATTGTTGGGAGGTGTTGGTCAATGCGTGGTGCTCAAAAGAATGGCTGGCCACCCACAAAGAGGCCAAGGACAAACATGCCCAAATGGAAGGTGTGCCACACCACCAAGGCAACTCCAACTTATTTCAGTACAGGCGGAACTGGGTATGTGGTTTGCTTCATGATTCATACAATTCATTCATCATGCTAGCTTTAGCCCTTTAATTACTAATTTACTTTGTTTCTCTCTTTCAAGCACGCTATAATAAGGCGGATAAGGTGCCAGAGGTGTACGACCTGTATGCCATGGCCCACACTGGCCCTTACAAGAAAGTCAGGGCATACTCTGCGTCTGACCTCGATGATCCAAAGAACTTCACCAACATCTCCGCCCACGACAAGCTCGTGCAATATAGAGATCAGGGGAAGGCGAGGAAAGGGGAGGACTTTAACCCGAGCCAGGGTCCCATTGATACAGAGCTGCTGATGATATCTGGTGGCGGGAGGTCCCATGGCTCCATAGCCATGGGAGATGGACTTATCCATTGTCCTAGCACTCTCCCGGAGATCAAGGCGCGCCAGTCGAGCTCCGCTCCTGAGATAAGGCCTCGTGAACGGCCAGTCCAACTCGCCTTCAAGGTTAGTTATACGTACTCAGCTATCTTTCTCCATTACATTGTGTGCGCTTCCATCAATGATTACAAATGGTCATGTGAGTGGTGTTGCAGGCTGCTATACAGAGTGAGAGAGATAGAACGGAGAAACTTCTGGCGAAGGCGGCGGAGAGGCAGCGGGAGTTGGAGGAGAAGACGACAAAGATGTTGGAGCAGGAGAGGGCACGGAATGACATGCAGGCAAGGGCCATGTACGAGCTCCTTGTGGTAAGTTTCTTCTGCAGATTACTTGCTAGTCTTAACATTTGAGTCTCATTACTAACTAGTATGACTCTGTTGTGAAAACCAAATGTGCAGTCTGTGTGCGAGAAGTCCGGTCAGACCGCTCCGCCGATGCCAGTGATTGCTCCTGGGAGCACGGTGAGTTTAATTTGAATGGACATTACTTGCTAGTCTTAACATTTGAGTGTCATAATGCTAACGAGACATTGGAAATGATCTTTGGTGCATCTTAACTCCAGAAACGCATCACACGATCCTTCTCCAGCTATCGGCGCGAGCCAGCCCGCTCCTTCTCCAGCTACCGGCGTGAGCCAGCCCGCTCCTACACCTCCGTGATCACAGTAAGTTTCTCTAGTGTTTTGCTTAACAAATGCATAAAGACCTAGACTTAGCTTTATTTCCTCCAATATGCTTACCATAATGACCTAGAGTTAGCTTCTTTTCCTCCAAAATGACTTAATAAGCTTACTGACCTCATAAACCATCCATTCTACCTAAGTTAGCTCTAAAATGACTCATTTTTACCTTAGTTAGCTTACAAGTGATCCAATTTATCCAAGTTAGCTCTAAAATGACCCATTTTACGTAGATTAGCTCCTAAATGATCCATTTTACCTACGTTAGCTTTAAAATGACCCATTTCACCTAGGTTAGCTCCAAAATGACCCATTTCACCTAGGTTAGCTCCAAAATGATCCATTTCACCTAAGTTAGCTAAAAAACGATCCATTTTACCTTAGTTAGCTCAAAAACGTGGCATTTCACCTTAGTTAGCTCATAAATGACCCATTTCAACTAAGTTAGCTCCAAAATGATCAATTTCACCTAGGTTAGCTCATAAACGACCCATTTCACCTAGGTTACCTCGTAAACGACCCATTTGACCTAGGTTAGCTCATAAATGACCCATTTCACCTAGGTTAGCTCATAAACAACCTATTTCACCTAGGTTAGCTCATAAACGACCCATTTCACCTAGGTTTGCTCATAAACGACTCATTTCACCTAACTTAGCTCATAAACGACCCATTTCACCTAGGTTTGCTCATAAACGACTCATTTCACCTAGGTTTGCTCATAAACAACCCATTTCACCTAGGTTTGCTCATAAATGACCCATTTCACCTAACTTAGCTCCAAAATGATCCATTTCACCTAGGATAGGTCATAAACTACCCATTTCACCTAGGTTAGCTCATAAACGATACATTTCACCTAAGTTAGCTAACATATGGCATATACTTCTTCTTCTAGTCTTCTTCTTCTATTCTTTTTCTTCTAGTCTAATTCTTCTTCTAGTCTTCTTTTTCTAACTTTCTTATTTTTCATTTTGCAGGTTTCATTCACTTCACGGAAGCCAGCTTCCTATGATGGATTGCTTGCCTTTTCCTGTTTTTCCTTTGATGCACTTCTTGTATTCTGCTCGCTTGCTATGATGAAACTTTGCATATTGTAATATGTATGGATCGATGGAACTATGTGCAACCTACTATGTATGTATGGATGGATATATATGTGCTGGATATTTATTATGTTGGATATATATGTGTTGGATATTTATGTGATGGATATATATGTGCTGTGAAATATTTGTTGTGCTAATTGTTGGATATAAGAAAAACAGAACAAAAAAGAGGCAGTGCAGGCTCTTTGCTGTCCGCGGCAGATGGCAAAGACCCCTTTGCCGTCGGCGGCGGACGGCAAAGGGGGCACGTGGCGCCCACCTGTGCTTCCTGGGGATGGACCATTTGGCCAATTTGCCTACCGTGGAAGACGGCAAAGCCAAGCTGATGGCAAAGACTTTGCCTTTGCCGTACGCCGGGCGGACGACAAAAAAGAGCGGGCGCTGACGTATAGTTGACGTCGTCTGGCGGACGGCAAAGAGGCGCTCAAATTTGCCGTCCACTGGCGGACGACAAAGGCCGCCGTTAGCCGCCTAACGGAGTAACGCTGGCGGACATGCAACATTTTGCCGTCCCCCCTCTTTGCCGTCAGCCGCTGTAGGCAAAGGGCTCTTTGCCGTCCGCCATAAAAAGAAGACAGCAAAGGACCTGTTTGCCGACCCTATCTTTGCCGTCACTGTTTGCCGTCCGCCGCGGACGGCAAAGTGCTTTGCCGTCAGCCGTCCCTGCCTTTGCCGTCTGCCATGGCAGACGGCAAAGTACTGGATTCCTGTAGTGGCGCGCCCCCTCCCCTTGAGTCCGAATAGGACAAGGAAGGGGGGGGGGGCGCCCCCCTTACCTTTCCCCTCTCCCACTCCTTCCTCCCCCTCCTTCTTGGACTAGGAAAGGGAGGGGCAAACCTACTTGGAGTAGGTTTCCCCCTCCTAGGGCGCGCCACCCCCTTGGCCGGCCCTCTCCTCCTCCCCCTTTATATACGGAGGAGGGGGGCACCCCATAGACACAACAATTGATCTCTTGATATCTTAGCCGTGTGCGGTGGCCCCCTCCACCATAATCCACCTCGATCATATCGTAGCGGTGCTTAGGCGAAGCCCTGCGTCGGTAGAACATCATATCGTCACCATGCTGTCATGCTGATGAAACTCTCCCTCAACACTCGGCTAGATCGGAGTTCGAGGGACGTCATCGAGTTGAACGTGTGCAGAACTCGGAGGTGCCGTGCGTTCGGTACTTGATCGGTTGGATCGTGAAGACATACGACTACATCAACCGCGTTGTGCTAACGCTTCCGCTTCCGGTCTACGAGGGTACATGGACACACTCTCCCCTCTCGTTGCTATGCATCACCATGATCTTGCGTGTGCATAGGATTTTTTTTGAAATTACTATGTTCCCCAACACAAATATCTTGCCTTCAGATCTGTGATAGAAGGTGTACCCAACAGTCTCCTTTGGGTATCTTATGAAGACACATTTCTCCAATTTGGGTTCGAGCTTATCAGGTTGAAGCTTCTTCACATAAGCATCGCAGCCCCAAACTTTAAAAATGATAGCTTAGGTTTCTTGCAAAACCACAGTTCATATGGTGTCGTCTCAACGGATTTAGATGGTGCCCAATTTAACGTTAATGCAACCGTCTCTAAAGCATAACCCCAAAACAATAGCGGTAAATCAGTAAGAGACATCATAGATCGCACCATATCTAATAAAGTGCGGTTACGGCATTTGGACACACCATTACGCTCTGGTGTTCCAGGTGGCGTGAGTTGCGAAACTATTCCACATTGTTTCAAATGAAGACCAAACTCATAACTCAAATATTTACCTCCACAATTAGATCATAGAAACTTTATTTTCTTGTTATGATGATTTTCCACTTCACTCTGAAATTCTTTGAACTTTTCAAATGTTTCAGACTTATGTTTCATTAAGTTGATATACCCATATATGCTCAAATCATCGGTGAAGGTCAAAAAATAACGATATCCGCCGTGGGCCTCAACACTCATCGGACCGCATACATCAGTGTGTATTATTTCGAAAAAGTCAGTTGCTCGCTCCATTGTTCCAGAGAACGGAGTCTTAGTCATCTTGCCCATGAGGCATGGTTCGCAACCATCAAGCGATTCATAATCAAGTTATTCCAAAAGCCCATCAGCATGGAGTTTCTTCATGCGCTTTACACCAATATGACCTAAACGCTAGTGCCACAAATAAGTTGCACTATCATTATTAACTTTGCATCTTTTGGCTTCAATATTATGAATATGTTTATCACTACAATCGAGATTCAACAAAATTAGACCACTCATCAAGGGTGCATGACCATAAAAAATATTACTTATATAAATAGAACACAACCATTATTCTCTGATTTAAATGAATATCCGTATTGCATCAAACAAGATCCAGATATAATGTTCATGCTCAACACTGGCACCAAATAACAATTATTTGGGTCTAAAAATAATCCAGATGGTAGATGTGGAGGTAGCGTGCCGATGGCGATCATATCGACTTTGGAACCATTTCCCACGCGCATCGTCACCTCGTCCTTAGCCAATCTTCATTTAATCCGTAGCCCCTGTTTCGAGTTGCAAATATGAGCAACAGAACTAGTATCAAATACCCAGGTGCTACTACGAGCATTAGTAAGGTATACATCAATAACATGTATATCAAATATACCTTTCACTTTGCCATCCTTCTTATCTGCCGAATACTTGGGGCAGTTCCGCTTCCAGTGACCAGTCCCTTTGCAGTAGAAGCACCCAGTCTCAGGCTTAGGTCCAGACTTGGGTTTCTTCACTTGAGCAACAACTGGCTTGCTGGTCTTCTTGAAGTTCCCCTTCTTCCCTTTGCCCTTTTTCTTGAAACTAGTGGTCTTGTTAACCATCAACACTTGATGCTCCTTCTTGATTTTTACCTCCGCAGCCTTTAGCATTGCGAAGAGCTCGGGAATTGTCTTATCCATCCCTTGCATATTATAGTTCATCAAGAAGCTTTTGTAGCTTAGTGGAAGTGATTGACGAACTCTGTCAATGACACTATCATCAGGAAGATTAACTCCCAGTTGAGTCAAGTGGTTGTGGTACCCAGACATTCTGAGTGTATGTTCACTGACAGAACTATTCTCCTCCATCTTGCAGCTATAGAACTTATTGGGGACTTCATATCTCTCAATTCGGGCATTTCTTTAAATATTAACTTCAACTCCTGGAACATCTTATATGCTCCATAACGTTCAAAACGTCTTTGAAGTCCTGATTCTAAGCCGTAAAGCATGGCACACTGAAAAACCGAGTAGTCATCAGCTTTGCTCTGCTAGACGTTCATAACGTCCAGAGTTGCTCCTGCAGCGGGTCTTGCACCTAGCGGTGTTTCCAGGACATAATTCTTCTGTGTAGCAATGAGGATAATCCTCAAGTTACAGACCCAGTCCATGTAGTTGCTACAATTCTTTCAACTTAGCCTTCTCTAGGAACGCATTAAAATTCAAGGGAATGGTAGCACGGGCCATTGATCTACAACAACATAGACATGCAAATACTATTAGGTACTAAGTTCATGATAAATTAAAGTTCAATCAATCATATTACTTAAGAACTCCCACTTAGATAGACATCCCTCTAGTCATCTAAATGATCATGCGGTCCATATCAACTAAACCATGTCCGATCATCCCGTGAGATGGAGTTGTTTTCAATGGTGAACATCACTATGTTGATCATATCTACTATATGATTCACATTCGACCTTTCGGTCTCAGTGTTTCGAGGCCATATCTGCATATGCTAGGCTCGTCAAGTTTAAGCTGAGTATTCTGCACGTGCAAAACTGGCTTGCACCCGTTGTATGTGAACGTAGAGCTTATCACACCCGATCATCACGTGGTGTCTCGTCACGACGAACTGTAGCAATGGTGCATACTCAGGGAGAACACTTGTACCATGAAATTTAGTGAGGGATCATCTTATAATGCTACCATCGTATTAAGAAAAATAAGATGCATAAAGGATAAACATTACATGCAATCAAAATATGTGACATGATATGGCCATCATCATCTTGTGCCTTTGATCTCCATCTCCAAAGCACCGTCATGATCTCCATCATCACCGGCTTGACACCTTGATCTCCATCGTATCATCGTTGTCGTCTCGCCAACTATTGCTTCTACGACTATCGCTATCGCTTAGTGATAAAGTAAAGCAATTACATGGCGATTGCATTTCATACAATAAAGCGACAACCATAAGGCTCCTGCCAGTTGCCGATAAATTTTACAAAACATAATTCATCTCATACAACAATTTATATATTATTACGTCTTGACCATATCACATCACAACATGCCCTGCAAAACAAGTTAGACGTCCTCTACTTTGTTGTTGGAAGTTTTACGTGGCTGCTACGAGCTTCTAGCAAGAATCGTTCTTACCTACGCATGAAAACCACAATGATTTTTTGTCAAGTGTGCTGTTTTAACCTTCAACAAGGACCAGACGTAGTCAAATTCGATTCAACTAAAGTTGGAGAAACAGACACCCACCTGCCACCTGTGTGTGAAGCACGTCGGTAGAACCAGTCTCATGAACGCGGTCAGGTAATGTCGGCCCGGACCGCTTCATCCAACAATATCGCCGAATCAAAGTAAGACATTGGTGGTAAGAAGTATGACTATTATCGCCCGCAACTCTTTGTGTTCTACTCATGCATATAACATCTACGCAAAGGCCTGGCTCTGATGCCACTGTTGGGGAACATAGTATTTCAAAAAATTTCCTACGACCATGCAAGATCTATCTAGGAGATGCATAGCAACAAGACGGGGAGAGTGTGTCCACATACCCTCATAGACCGAAAGCGGAAGCATTTAGTAATGCGGTTGATGTAGTTGATCGTCTTAACGATCCAACCGATCCAAGTACCGAACGTACGACACCTCCGTGTTCAGCACACGTTCAACACAATGACGTCCCTCGAGCTCTTGAACCAGTTGAGGGTGAGGGAGAGTTCTGTCAGCATGATGGCATGGCGACATTGATGATGATGTTACCGGTGCAAGGCTTCACCTAAGCACTACGACGATATGACCGAGGTGTTGAACTATGGAGGGGGCACCGCACACGACTAAGAGATTGTCTGTTGTGCTATGGGGTGCCCCCTGCCCCCATATATAAAGGAGGGAGGAGGAGGAGGCCGGCCCCCTATGGGCGCGCCAAGTGTGGGGAGTCCTACTAGGACTCCCAAGTACTAGTAGGATTCCCCTGTCTTTTTCCTTTTCCAGAGTAGCAAAGGGGGAAAGAGAGAAGGAGTAGGAGAGGGAAAGGGGGGTGCCGCCCCCACCCCTTGTCCAATTCGGATTGGCAAGGGGGGGGGGGCACGCGCCACCTCCTATGGCCGGCCCTGTCTCCTCCACTAAGGCCCATGTTGTCCCATTGTCCCATTACCTTCCGGTGGGGGGGGGTCCGGTAACACCCGGTACTCCAAAACTTATCTGAAACTTCCCGAAACCATTCCGGTGTCCGGATATAGCCTTCCAATATATTGATATTTACCTCTCCACCATTTCGAGACTCCTCATCATGTCTGTGATCTCATCTGGGACTCCGAACAAACTACGGTCATCAAATCACATAAATCATAATACAAATCGTCATCGAACGTTAAGCGTGCGGACCCTATGGGTTCGAGAACTATGTAGACATGACCGAGACACATCTCTGGTCAATAACCTACAACGGAACCTGGATGCTCATATTGGCTCCTACATATTGTACGAAGATCTTTATCGGTCAAGCCGCATAACAACATACGTTGTTCCCTTTGTCATCGGTATGTTAATTTCCCAAGATTCGATCGTCGGTATCATCATACCTAGTTCAATCTCGTTACCGGCAAGTCTCTTTACTCGTTTTGTAATGCATCATCCCGCAACTAACTCATTAGTCACTTTGCTTGCAAGGCTGATAGTGATGTGCATTACCGAGAGGGCCCAGAGATACCTCTCCAATACATGGAGTGACAAATCCTAATCTCGATCTATGCCAACTCAATAAACACCATCGGATACACCTGTAGAGCATCTTTTATAATCACCCAGTTACGTTGTGACATTTTATAGCACACAAGGTGTTCCTCCGGCATTCGGGAGTTGCATAATCTCATAGTCATAGGAACATGTATAAGTCATGAAGAAAGCAATAGCTAAACGATCATTATGCTAAGCTAACGGATGGGTCTTGTCCATCACATCATTCTCTAATGATGTGACCCCGTTCATCAAATGACAACACATGTCTATGGTTAGGAAACTTAACCATCTTTGATTAACGTGCTAGTCAAGTAGAGGCATACTAGGGACACTCTATTTGTCTATGTATTCACACATGTACCAAGTTTCTGCTTAATACAATTATAGCATGAATAATAAACATTTATCATGATATAAGGAAATATAAATAACAACTTTATTATTGCCTCTAGGGCATATTTCCTTCATATTCATCCAAAGTACTCATAAGACTTACATAAAACTATACTAAGTATGCATCAGTATCAAATGGAAGGGTTGTATCTGTGGACTGAACTGCAGAATGCCAGAATAGATGGGAAGGACTAGCCTATCGAAGACTAGCATCTTCAAGAAGCTCCAAGTGAGGGAGTCCTGGATTAGGGGGTCTCCGAACAGCCGGACTATATCCTTTGGCCGGACTGTTGGACTATAAAGATACAAGATTGAAGACTTCGTCTCGGGTCCTGATGGGACTCTACTTGGCGTGGAAGGCAAGCTAGGCAATACAGATATGTATATCTCCTCCTTTGTAACCGACCTTGTGTAACCCTAGCCCCCTCTGGTGTCTATATAAACCAGAGGGTTTAGTCCGTAGGACAACAAACAATCATACCATAGGCTAGCTTCTAGGGTTTAGCCTCTCTGATCTCGTGGTAGATCAACTCTTGTAATATTCATATCATCAAGAATAAATCAAGTAGGACGTAGGGTTTTAACTCCATCAAGAGGGCCCAAACCTGGGTAAAACACCGTGTCCCCTGCCTCCTGTTACCATCCGCCTTAGACGCACAGTTCGGGACCCCCTACCCGAGATCCACCGGTTTTGACACCGACATTGGTGCTTTTATTGAGAGTTCCTCTGTGTCGTTGCCGTTAGGCTTGATGGCTCCTACGATCATCGATAGCGATGCAGTCCAGGGTGAGACTTTTCTCCCCGGACAGATCTTTGTGTTCGGCGGCTTCGCACTGCGGGCCAACTCGCTTGGCCATCTGGAGTAGATCGAAAGTTATGCCCCTGGGCACCAGGTCAGGTTTGGAAGCTTAAACTACACGGCCGATATCCGCGGAGACTCGATCTTCGACGGATTCGAGCCCCTGCCTTGTGCGCCACGCGGTCATGATGAGTACGATTTAGCTCTACCATCGGACCGTATTCAGGAGATCACGCCGGCAGCCGCTCCGAGCCTCAATTCGGAGCCAGTTGCGCCATCCATGGACGGGTGGATAGACCCCATCATGGAGGCCGTATCCTCAGCAGCGATCGAGCTGAATATCGACCTTACCCTTCACTAGAGCCGTATTGCCAAACTGCCGGATCCTTCTCCGGCCACGGACTCCAAACCGCCTGCGCCCGTTCCTGTCGAATCTGATTGGGCGCTGATCATGGAGTTTACATCCGTGGATATTTTTCAGCACTTGCCCTTTGGCGACATACTGAACTCATGAAGGTCTCTCTCCTTGTCAGGACAGTCCTGGCCGAACTACGTCTGGCAAGATTGGGATGCGGATGACGAAGAAATTCGCCGCCCACCCACTTAATAGCCACCGTTGACGACTTAACCGACATGCTCGACTTCGACTCCGAAGTCATCGACGATATGGACGACGATGCGGGAGACGAAGAGGAACCACTGCCCACAGGGCACTGGACAGCCACCTCATCATACGATATATACATGGTGGACACACCCAAAGAAGGCAATGGCGATGAGACAACGGAGGATGACCCCTCCAAGAAGCAACCCAAGCGCCGGCGTCAGCGGCGCCGCTCTAAGTCCCGCCAAGGCAAAAGTGGTGATACCGGCACCGGAGATAATAGCAGTCCAGACAGTGCCGAAGACAACAACAATCCCCTCCAACAAGATTTAGAGTAGGAGGATGGAGGAGCCAGCCCTCCTGAGAGAGCGGCAGATGGAGAGGCAGAGGATGATAATTACATGCCTCCCTCCAAAGACTAGGCAAGCCTCGACGATGACGAATTCATCGTGCCAGAGGATCCCATCGAACAAGAGCGCTTCAAGCACCGGCTTATAGCCACGGCAAATAGCCTTAAGAAAAAGCAGCAGCAGCTTCAAGCTGATCAAGATTTGCTAGTTGATAGATGGACTGAAGTACTGGTGGCCGAGGAATATAAACGCGAACGCCCCTCCAAGAGTTACCCACAGTGCATGTTGCTACCCCGACTGGAGGAGGAAGCACCGAAACCTACATCCCTGGCGTATGACGCGGCTGATTGGCCACCTCGTGGCCGCGATAGAGAGACATTCCAGCCAAAAGCTCAGCCTGCACCCCAACGCCATTCAAATAAAAAGGCATGGGGAAATACGCCAGACCTGCGAGACGTATTGGAGGACAAAGCAAAACATGCAAGATCAATCTACGGATCACAAGGGCGCGCCACTATGTGAGACGATAATCTTCATGCCGGATACAGTAAAAGTAAGTTTGGTCGGGCCGAACACAGCGGGCAAGACTCATTCGAGCTGCGCCGCGACATAGCCTAGTACAGAGGCGCCGCACACTCCCTATGCTTCACAGACGAAGTAATGGATCATCAAATCCCAGAGGGTTTCAAACCCGTAAATATAGAATCATACGACGGCACAACAGATCCTGCGGTATGGATCGAGGATTTCCTCCTGCATATCCACATGGCCCGCGGTGATGATCTACACGCCATTAAATACCTCTCACTCAAGCTCAAAGGACCAGCTCGGCGTTGGCTCAATAGCTTGCCAGCAGAGTCCATTGGCTGTTGGGAGGATCTGGAAGCCGCATTCCTCGACAACTTCTGTCACACCCTAGCTAGGTTATGCATTAGAGTGTGCATCATGTCTACTTTCATCAGAAATGGAAATGGGGAAAGCAGAACCCCCAGCACCCCCCCTGAAATCAACTAGGGTTTACTAAAAATAAACTCAATGAACCTGAAATGCCCTTCAGATATGTTCACCCTCTTTGCCTTGGGTTAGAACCCTTGGGGAAAATGGTGCATATATTTTTAGGTCAACAAAAGGGGCATTGACTTAATTCATAAATATTGAATTTGGGCATTTAAATACTATTAAATAATTCAAATGCTCAAATAATGTTGGAATTATTTTTGGGCCACTGAAATATTTCAGAAAGTGTCCATAAATATTTTCAGGATTTTATAAAATGATTTAGTATTTAAACTAAATCAAAACAGAATAGCAAAAATAGAAAACAGAATAAAATTTGAGAGAGAGAGAGAGTAGGCCAGTGGGCCACTTACCTGGCGCCACCAACCGGCCCAGCACGGCCCAGCCCACCAGGCCGTGCCAGTCGTCTCCTTCCTTTGCCAGGAGGACGACGGCGTGGCGCGCGCGCAGGAGGCGAAGCCACCTCCTGCTCCCCCCCGGCCCTCCTAGCGACGCCACGATGATGTCCCGTGTCCCCTCGCTCCTCTCCCTCACTCGCTCCACTCTCTCTCGCTCCCCTGGCTCTCTTCCCCGAGCTCATCCGAGAGACGCCGTCACCGCCGTTCGCTGCCACCGCGGCCACCGGCCACCCCTCGCCGTGCCGCTGCGCCCAAAAGCTCCGCCTCGACCCACCCTTCCTCCTCACCGCTCCAAGCGACGCCGGGAGCCCTGCAGTGACGCAATTGCCGTCGTCTTCACCGACGGGCACCGAAGATCGCCGGCCCCGATTCTCCGTCTCCAGGTCGTCCCCGAGCCCACCGAGCTGCTCTACGTGCCCCCAGTGAGCTCCTGCTCCGAATCACCCTCTTCCCCGCTTCATTTGATCGCCATAGCCGTCACCCCCATGATGACCGAAGTGCGCCGCCGCCCGAGCTCGCCGTCGACGATGCTCCGGTGACCAAATGGTCACCCCGGAGTGTCGAACCTACTCCCCGCGATGCGTAGCACCCTCCTAGCCCCCTTGCCCCGCTCTTCTACGCACAGAAACGCGACCCCGCGCGCAACCGAACTCCGGCGGCCGCCAAAGAGCTCGCCGCCGTCAACTCCGGCCATCCTAGCTGCTGCTGCTGCCACCACTAGATCCGCGAGAGCACCAGCAAGCCGTAGCAACAAACCATGCTCAAAACGGAGCCCTATAGAGCATTCCCGAGCCGCTCCGTCGTCTCTGTCGTCGCCGGCGACGAGCCGTGGACCAAGTCCGGCAGGTTTGACCCCGCTGACTGCTGACTGGGTGGGCCCAGTTGACCCCCTGGGTCACTGACGCGTGGGCCCCAGGCCACTAATGAACCAGGATTAGGATTAACTTAAATTAGTTAAATTAATGACCCTGACATGCGGGACCCACTAGTCAGGTTTGACCTGGAGGCAACCCTGTTGACCAGCTGACGTCACCCTGACGTCAAGCTGACGCAGTAAATCATTTTCTAGTTTAAAAATAATTCAGGAAATTCCAGAAAATACCCAAAACTTCAAAAATTCATAGAACTTCAACCATAACTCCAAATGAGACAAATTATATATGTAAAATTATCAGAAAAATTCAAGGAATCCATCTGTACCATTTTCATGCATGTTTGAACAATGTTTGTCCCCTGTTTTGAACAAAACAAATAAAGGGCATTTAAATAATCATATATGGGGTTGGAATTTGAATCTTGTACTCAAACCAACTCCATTTAAATCATAGCTAGTTGCATTAGCTCAAGACACATCCATATTGCCATGTCATAGCATGCATCATATTGTTGCATATCGTCATGTGTTGATTGTGCTCGGTTGTGTTCTTCGTGGTAGGTTCTGCCTCCGAGGATATTCACGAGTATCCAACTGAAGGGCAGTATCCCATCACCACTCCATCAGGCAAGCAACCATTGATCATTCCGATACAACCCATGTTCTCGCTCCTGCTCTTGTTTAATGCATTAAGACAACACGATTCAAACTGCTGTGTGCTATGGTAGTTGAACCCTTATCCTCGGCATGACCTGTCATTGCCACAGTAACTAGATGAAACCCACTAGCATGTGTAGGAGTTGATTGAGCCATGTTTTGTGATTCCTACCTTGCTATGCCTGCTATGCTTAGAGTTGTGTCAGGTCTGGTTCATCTGGGTGATGGGCTAGAGTGAAATGCTTGTGCCAGTATTATGTGGGATGTGTTGAACATGTTTTGGTAAAGGTATCGATGAGAGGCCATGTAGGAGTACATGGTGGGTTGTTTCATTGAAGCCGTCCCTAAGAACTGAGTTCTGTATGCGTGAATTAAGATTCAGCTACTACCACACATTGGGCCCTGAAATATGACCCCGCTCGACTTACTGACCCCTCTCGCCTCAGTCCAGGAGTTGCAACTAGTTTCTGGTGTTTGTAGGACATGTGTTGGCGGCCGTGCGTAGCGCTGACCCTAGGGGTGGGCTATGTTGCGGTAGATACACCGTGGCACGGTGTACCGAGTCACCCGTTTGGTGTCTCGGGAACCCTGTTCACATCGTTCGGGGCCGTTGAGGACACCCCGGCCGGATTTCCTTGCGGATGGAACCTGAATAGGCGATGACCCTGGACTAGAGACTTGTGAGGTTAGTCAGGTCGTGGTCTACACCCACGTCGGTTTTCGCTTGAAGTCTGCCGAGCACATTTCGTGTGCAGACGCTAAGTGGTGGAAACATGTGTGACGAAGTACACCCCTGCAGGGTATAAAACTATTCGAATAGCCACGTCCGCGGTAAAGGACTACTTGATTGCATATACAGTTCATAGACAAGTTAATGGATACTACTAAAAGACTCAAGATAAGTGTGAGTACCGGGGATGGCCCCCTCACAGGATACGAGGGAGGATCCTCGGTGGAGTATTGTGATGGTGAGTAGTGGACTCGTGTGCGAAAACTATTTTGCTAAAAGATTCCGTAGGATAGCTTAGCCAAGAGTCAAAGCTGGCTTGCTGCATAAACCCCACCACCTTCTTGAGAATGAGCATGTACAGTAGGTTCTGATGTAAGACTTGCTGAGTACTTTTGTACTCATGTTTGCTTATTTATTGTTTTCAGACGACACCACTGCCCCCTCCGATGGGTTTTACGTAGATCTTGACGTCGACGAGTGACTAGACACCCAGGTGGTGATCCAGGCCATGGAGGGCCCTATGTAGATAGACAGGCTTCGAGGAGCCTTCTTTCTTTTTAGAGTCTGTACTCAGACTGGTTGCTTCCGCATGTGCTTGTATGACTGTATGAATTGAGTGTCGGGTCATGTGACCCCTACCTGTATGGATATGTTATGTATGGCTCCCTGTAGCCTTTAAATAAAGTACTTGAGTTGTAGAGTTCTGTTGTGATGCCATGTTGTATGTACTCATATCGAGCATATTGCATGTATGATTGAAATGCTTGGTATGAGTGGGGTCCGACAATCTAGTTGTTTGTCCTTCGCAGCCTTTCTTATGGGGAAATGTAGTCTAGTGCTCCTCGAGCCATAGTAGTCCTCTACAGCCCGGTTCACCGGAGTCCTGCTAGCCCAGCACTACTGTTCAGGACACTTGACTGGCCGGCATGTGTTTCACTTCGTCCCTATGTCTGTCCCTTCGGGGAAATGTCACGCGGTGATCTCCGGAGTCCTGTCTAGCCTGCTACAGCCCGGGATCCCCGGAGTCCTGTTAGCCCAGTGCTACAGCCCGGAATCACTCGTTGATGACCGACATGTTCGATGTGATTCATGTATGCCTGTCTCCATAGGTCTGTGCCGCTTTGGGTTCACGACTAGCCATGTCGGCCCGGGTTCTCGGTCATCTGGATGCTAGCGACATTGTCATATACGCGAGCCAAAAGGCGCAAACGGTCCCGGGCCATGGTAAGGCGACACCCGTGGAATACCGTGCGTGAGGCCACAAAGTGATATGAGGTGTTACCGGCTAGATCGATGTGGCCTGGAATCGGGGTCCTGACAGCGTTGGCATCAGAGCCGGACTGCCTGTAGGTTCGTTCAGCCAAACTGGTCGATGTCGAGTCTAGAAATGCTTTAGTTATATGTAAGGGAATTGATTGTGGGAGGGAACGTAAGGTTCTTTTACTCCTTTACCCTATGCTTCTGATCTGAGTCATTCTCTTCTCATTCAACGTGGGTTAAGGACTAGGCTCTCTTCTTCTATCAGGTTCACGTGTTACTAATCCGTAGTAGCTCATAGGATTATTGCTATGAGTTTCCGTCCAGTTTCTACTATTTTAGTACGTGGCTATTTGAATCAGAACCTTGATATGATGCTGTTGAGCGGTATTGTGAACTGTTGTGGATGTCTCAAAATCTTTTTCTGAGCATTTACAGCCGTTATGCTGCCCAATTTTCCCTAGGAATTCTGATGTCTTTGTCTTGTGGCTATGCTTTCAGATGGCCAACCAGTCTCAAAACCAAGTGGTTCGCCTGACCAGGTGCCTCGACGTGCCCGGTCATACTGCTATGTTGGTCCGGGTCATGATCGAGACAGGATACCGTTGGTATCCCGAATACACTGTTGAAGAGCAGTTCCGCGACTTTAATCAAAGCCAGTATTTATGCACCGTCAGGATATTTCCTTCCTATCCTGGATCTACCGAGCCCCTTCACTGTTCCTATGGACTCGGAGTTACCATTGAGATGGCTGTGCAGGATGCTGCCTATTCCATGATGACCATCTTGCGAGTCCGGACTGGCCTGCTTCGGAACACTGACTTCCGTTACATGCCAGCTTCACTTCCGGGAGCGCAGGGGTATCTTCAGGCTATCTATGCTGACTCCACTCAGGAGGACTCATTAACTCGTACCACCGCTGAGATGCTCGAAGATAAGGACCGAGAGAATCGGGCCTTGAGGCTGGAGCTCTTCAATACCCGTGCTGATCATTGGGCCACATTGACTCGGTTTGCACCCGCGGTGCAAGCTGGATGTATGGATACCAGGGATCTGTATCCTGTGAGAGCAGCTCTGCCAGACATGGTGGATTGGCGTGATGTGGGAGGCATCACCCCACCCCTTGGTCCCCGCAGGCCACCGTTTGTTGGTCCAAGACCTTATCCTAGCCCCTATGGTCCACAGGCTCCTCAGGACCGTCTGTTTCCGGATGATCACGTTGAACTTCCAGGCTATGGAGGTGACTTCTATGAGGACTACTACGGAGCTATCCGAGTTAGCAGTAGTACCACTAGTATTGTAGTAGTTGTATCTCCACTGTCCTGTGTGACTTGTGGAATACGACTTGGTGGTGTAATCGATTCCGGAGGTGTAGATAAATAATGTATAGGGACTCGGAATGCCTCCGATGAGATGTAACGTCTACCTTCATAGTTGTACTGTAGCATGGGCTTGTACTAAACTATGTATGACGAGTATGACCGTTGGTGTATATATGGCAGTTTTATATTACCATGGCATACGAATGAGCATCTCTACATTCCGCGTTATCCTTTACATTCTGCACTTCCCTGTTAAGTTTGAGCCATCCTTGTCTAAACCGTTGTCTTGTTTTCCCTCCTAGGATGGTCAACACCCGTGGAAACCCTGCTGCCCCAGCGCAGGGGGAAGCCAATGCAGCTAGAGGTGAAAATTTGCCTCACCCACCTTCCCTGGCCGAAGTGATGCTGGAGGCGGAAAGGAACAAGCGTGAGACCAACCGCCTGCTGGAGCGGATTGAGCAGAACACTGCACGCCACCCACGAAATGCCTTGGTGTCAATCAACGACTTTATCAAGCTGTACCCACCAAAGTTTAACCATTCCGTCGAGCCCCTCAACGCGGATGACTGGCTTCGCAGCATCACCCACAAGCTACGTTCTGCCAACGTAGCTGAAACCGACAAGGTTACCTATGCTGCTTATCATCTCGAGGGCCCCGCTAGCCATTGGTGGGAAAACTACGAAGCTATGCGCCCGGTCGGCCAAATCACTACCTGGGCTGAGTTCAGTGAGGCTTTCCGTGAGCATCACATTCCGGAAGGTCTCATGGATCGCAAGAGGGAGGAGTTCTGCAACTTCACCCAAGGAAGGCTGACTGTGGATGCATATAGCCGAGAATTTGGGAACCTGGCACGCTATGCTCCTGAAGAGGTTTCTACTGACGCCAAGAAGCAGGCAAGGTTCCGTAAGGGACTTAGCCTTGAGCTTCGCCGCGATCTCCGTCTGCACGAGTGCACATCCTTCCAGAAGTTGGTCAATAAAGCTATCAGTGCTGAGACAGGCCAGACTGATTATGACGCTTCACGCAAGCATTCTCGTGATTTTGGGTCTTCATCCGGCTCGGGAGCTCAGAAGCGCCGGGTGTGGATTCCAAGCACCGCACTGCCACCCAGATTCACCCCGAGGCCATCCTTTGAGGCGCCTCGTCCCAACCAGCAAATTGCACCATCCAAGCCCTATGGTGGCCCCGCTGCTAATGTTGCTCCACGCCCCACTGTGGTAACATGCTTCAAGTGTGGAGAACCGGGTCACTATAGTCGAGAGTGTCCCCAGAACAACCCCAATCAAGCTGGAAAGTCCGTTGGCCGTGGTAAGCCCGCGGGAAAGACTTTCTACGCCAAGCCGGCCACTACTGCACGTGGCCATGTCAACTACGTCTCAGCCGAAGAGGCTCATGAGGATCCCAACGTCGTCCTTGGTACGCTCCTTGTTAACTGCCATCCGGCATCTGTTCTTTTCGATACTGGAGCATCTCATTCATTCATATCCGAGAATTATGCTCGGTTGCATAACACGACATTCTGTGACATGCCCACTTCCATGGTAATTCAAACTCCGGGTTCCAAATGGCAAACTTCTAGGGTAAGCCATGGGAACGAAATTCTTGTCGATAGTCTTGTCTTCCTTGCATCTTTAATAGCTCTCAAGTCCTCCGACATAAACATCATCTTGGGTATGGACTGGATGTCGGCTCATTGCGCCAAGATCGATTGTGCCACTAGAACCGTTCAACTTACTCATCCCTCGGGCAAGACAGTTAATGTCTTAACTCGAGTGGCCAAGCGCCAACTTTACTCTCTCAATGCCAACCCTCTTCCAGACCTTGAGGACGTTCCGGTAGTCCGAGACTTCCTGGATGTGTTTCCGGAAGAACTGCCAGGTGTTCCACCTGACCGGGATGTCGAGTTTGTGATAGACCTTGTTCCAGGAACCGTTCCAATTGCTAGAAGACCCTACAAGATGGCACCCTTAGAACTAGCCGAGCTTAAGAACCAACTCGATGAGTCCTTGAACAAAGTGTTCATCCGTCCTAGCTCCTCTCCTTGGGCTTGCCCCGTCCTCTTCGTCAAGAAGAAGGATGGAACGGATCGAATGGTTGTGGATTACCGACCTGTCAATCTGGTCACCATCAAGAACAAATACCCGCTTCCCAGGATCAACGACCTGTACGATCAGCTCGCTGGATCCTCAGTCTTCTCCAAGATGGATTTGAGGTTGGGCTACCATCAAATCAAAATCAGAAACGGGGACATTCCCAAAACGGCTTTTGTCACTCGTTATGGCCAATACGAGTACACCGTCATGTCCTTCGGTTTAACCAATGCCCCGGCCACTTTCTCCCGGTTAATGAACTCGGTTTTCATGGAGTACTTGGACAAATTCGTCGTAGTATACCTCGATGACATACTCATCTACTCCAAGAATCAAGAGGAACATGCCGAACATCTAAGGCTGGTATTGATGAAACTTCGAGAGCATCGCCTTTATGCCAAATTCTCCAAGTGTGAATTTTGGTTGTCAGAAGTGACCTATCTAGGCCATGTAATCTCTGGTAAGGGTATTGCTGTCAACCCCGAGCGAGTTCAAGCCGTCCTTGATTGGACTCCACCTGTTTCGGTCAAGCAAGTTCGGAGTTTCCTTGGCCTAGCGAGCTATTGCCGCCGCTTCGTCGAGAATTTCTCCAAGGCTGCTAAACCTCTAACTGAACTCCTCAAGAAAGATAAAAAGTTCGAGTGGACTCCACAGTGCGAGTTCAGTTTTCAGGAACTGAAAAGACGCCTGACATCTGCTCCCGTACTGGTACCACCAGATTTCTCCAAGGACTTTATTATCTATTGCGACGCCTCGCGACAAGGACTAGGTTGCATACTCATGCAGGATCGTCAGGTAATTGCCTATGCCTCACGGCAATTACACCCACATGAGGAAAATTATCCCACACATGATCTAGAGCTTGCAGCTGTAGTCCATGCACTCAAAACCTGGCGACATTACCTTCTCGGTAATCGTTGCGAGATCTTCACCGATCACCAAAGCTTGAAATATATCTTCACCCAACCAGATTTGAATCTCAGGCAAAGACGTTGGGTCGAGTTGATCTCGGATTACGACTTAGGAATAACTTACACCCCTGGCAAAGCCAATGTCATGGCTGATGCACTAAGTCGTAAGTCCTACTGTAACAACCTGATGTTACAACAAAGTCAACCACTTCTCCATGAGGAATTTCGTAAGCTTAATCTTCACATTGTTCCTCATGGATTCCTGTCTACCCTGGTGGCGAAACCTACCCTTATGGATCAAATCATAGCTGCCCAAAAGCGTGATAAGGGCATATCCCGGATTAAGGAAAACATTGCTAGCGGAGTAGCTAAATGTTTTTCCATGGATGAGCAAGGTGCTGTCCTCTTTGAGAACCGCCTGGTGGTTCCCAAGAACCAACATCTACGCCAGATGATCCTTAAGGAAGCTCATGAATCCCCTCT
Organism: Triticum monococcum; assembly: GCA_034509565.1. NCBI lineage: Eukaryota > Viridiplantae > Streptophyta > Magnoliopsida > Poales > Poaceae > Triticum > Triticum monococcum. Next base: position 491,375,276 of record CM067846.1, read on the forward strand.
CACCATTCATCCCGGTAGTACTAAAATGTATCAAGACCTACGCCAGAGGTTTTGGTGGACTAGGATGAAGAGGGAAATTGCTCAATACATTGCTAATTGCGACGTTTGTCGTCGTGTTAAAGCAGAGCATCAACGGCCTGCTGGCACCCTTCAACCTTTGGCTATTCCTGAATGGAAATGGGACAAAATCAGTATGGATTTCATCACTGGGTTTCCTAGGACCAAGAGGGGGAATAATGCCATCTTCGACGTGATCGACCGTCTTTCCAAAGTAGCCCATTTCCTACCTGTTCGTGAGAGTATCACCGCTAGCCAGCTAGCTGACTTATACATCTCCCGAATAGTGTCTCTTCATGGTGTCCCATTGGAAATTAACTCAGACCGTGGAAGTCTCTTCACCTCTCGATTTTGGGAAAGTTTCCAAAATGCTATGGGAACTCATCTCTCCTTTAGCACCGCCTTCCATCCTCAATCAAGTGGTCAAGTAGAGCGAGTAAATCAAATTCTGGAGGATATGCTCCGAGCTTCTGTTATCTCGTTCGGAATGAGTTGGGAGAAATGCCTTCCATTCGCGGAGTTTGCCTATAACAATAGCTATCAAGCTAGTTTGGGCAAGGCTCCCTTCGAAGTTCTCTATGGACGAAAATGTCGAACGCCTCTTAACTGGTCAGAAACCGGGGAAAGACAACTCTTTGGCCCGGATATGATTCAGGAAGCAGAAGAGCAGGTTCGCGTTATTCGTGAGAAATTGAAAACGGCCCAATCTCGCCAAAAGAGTCAATATGATCGTAAGCATAAGCCTATGACATTTGAAATTGACGAGAAAGCTTACCTTCGGGTTACCCCGTTAAAGGGAACCCATCGCTTCGGTATCAAAGGCAAATTGGCTCCTCGTTACATTGGACCCTTTCGCATTATTGCCAAATGAGGAGAAGTTGCCTACCAATTGGAACTACCTCCGCATCTTTCCAGAGTTCACGACGTCTTCCACGTTTCGCAACTCAGGCGTTGCTTCGCGGATCCTATCCGTGGAGTGGACCATGAAACGCTTGATTTACAAGATAACCTTTCTTATCGGGAATACCCCGTTCGTATCCTTGATCAAGCCGAGCGTACCACTCGACGTCATAATATCAAGTTTCTCAAGGTTCAATGGTCACACCATTCCGAGGAAGAAGCCACTTGGGAAAGGGAGGATCGTCTTCGACTCGAGTACCCCGCCTTCTTCCCAGATGATCCTAAATCTCGGGACGAGATTCTATTGAGTGGGGGTGAGTTGTCACACCCTAGCTAGGTTATGCATTAGAGTGTGCATCATGTCTACTTTCATCAGAAATGGAAATGGGGAAAGCAGAACCCCCAGCACCCCCCTGAAATCAACTAGGGTTTACTAAAAATAAACTCAATGAACCTGAAATGCCCTTCAGATATGTTCACCCTCTTTGCCTTGGGTTAGAACCCTTGGGAAAAATGGTGCATATATTTTTAGGTCAACAAAAGGGGCATTGACTTAATTCATAAATATTGAATTTGGGCATTTAAATACTATTAAATAATTCAAATGCTCAAATAATGTTGGAATTATTTTTGGGCCACTGAAATATTTCAGAAAGTGTCCATAAATATTTTCAGGATTTTATAAAATGATTTAGTATTTAAACTAAATCAAAACAGAATAGCAAAAATAGAAAACAGAATAAAATTTGAGAGAGAGAGAGAGTAGGCCAGTGGGCCACTTACCTGGCGCCACCAACCGGCCCAGCACGGCCCAGCCCACCAGGCCGTGCCAGTCGTCTCCTTCCTTTGCCAGGAGGACGACGGCGTGGCGCGCGCGCAGGAGGCGAAGCCACCTCCTGCTTCCACCTCCTGCTCCCCCCCCGGCCCTCCTAGCGACGCCACGATGATGTCCCGTGTCCCCTCGCTCCTCTCCCTCACTCGCTCCACTCTCTCTCGCTCCCCTGGCTCTCTTCCCTGAGCTCATCCGAGAGACGCCGTCACCGCCGTTCGCTGCCACCGCGGCCACCGGCCACCCCTCGCCGTGCTGCTGCGCCCAAAAGCTCCGCCTCGACCCACCCTTCCTCCTCACCGCTCCAAGCGACGCCGGGAGCCCTGCAGTGACGCAATTGCCGTCGTCTTCACCGACGGGCACCGAAGATCGCCGGCCCCGATTCTCCGTCTCCAGGTCGTCCCCGAGCCCACCGAGCTGCTCTACGTGCCCCCAGTGAGCTCCTGCTCCGAATCCCCCTCTTCCCCGCTTCATTTGATCGCCATAGCCGTCACCCCCATGATGACCGAAGTGCGCCGCCGCCCGAGCTCGCCGTCGACGATGCTCCGGTGACCAAATGGTCACCCCGGAGTGTCGAACCTACTCCCCGCGATGCGTAGCACCCTCCTAGCCCCCTTGCCCCGCTCTTCTACGCACAGAAACGCGACCCCGTGCGCAACCGAACTCCGGCGGCCGCCAAAGAGCTCGCCGCCGTCAACTCCGGCCATCCTAGCTGCTGCTGCTGCCACCACTAGATCCGCGAGAGCACCAGCAAGCCGTAGCAACAAACCACGCTCAAAACGGAGCCCTATAGAGCATTCCCGAGCCGCTCCGTCGTCTCTGTCGTCGCCGGCGACGAGCCGTGGACCAAGTCCGGCAGGTTTGACCCCGTTGACTGCTGATTGGGTGGGCCCAGTTGACCCCCTGGGTCACTGACGCGTGGGCCCCAGGCCACTAATGAACCAGGATTAGGATTAACTTAAATTAGTTAAATTAATGACCTTGACATGCGGGACCCACTGGTCAGGTTTGACCTGGAGGCAACCCTGTTGACCAGCTGACGTCACCCTGACGTCAAGCTGACGCAGTAAATCATTTTCTAGTTTAAAAATAATTCAGGAAATTCCAGAAAATACCCAAAACTTCAAAAATTCATAGAACTTCAACCATAACTCCAAATGAGACAAATTATATATGTAAAATTATCAGAAAAATTCAAGGAATCCATCTGTACCATTTTCATGCAAGTTTGAACAATGTTTGTCCCCTGTTTTGAACAAAACAAATAAAGGGCATTTAAATAATCATATATGGGGTTGGAATTTGAATCTTGTACTCAAACCAACTCCATTTAAATCATAGCTAGTTGCATTAGCTCAAGACACATCCATATTGCCATGTCATAGCATGCATCATATTGTTGCATATCGTCATGTGTTGATTGTGCTCGGTTGTGTTCTTCGTGGTAGGTTCTGCCTCCGAGGATATTCACGAGTATCCAACTGAAGGGCAGTATCCCGTCACCATTCCATCAGGCAAGCAACCATTGATCATTCCGATACAACCCTTGTTCTCGCTCCTGCTCTTGTTTAATGCATTAAGACAACACGATTCAAACTGCTGTGTGCTATGGTAGTTGAACCCTTATCCTCTGCATGACCTGTCATTGCCACAGTAACTAGATGAAACCCACTAGTATGTGTAGGAGTTGATTGAGCCATGTTTTGTGATTCCTACCTTGCTATGCCTGCTATGCTTAGAGTTGTGTCAGGTCTGGTTCATCTGGGTGATGGGCTAGAGTGAAATGCTTGTGCCAGTATTATGTGGGATGTGTTGAACATGTTTTGGTAAAGGTATCGATGAGAGGCCATGTAGGAGTACATGGTGGGTTGTTTCATTGAAGCCGTCCCTAAGAACTGAGTTCTGTATGCGTGAATTAAGATTCAGCTACTACCACACATTGGGCCCTGAAATATGACCCCGCTCGACTTACTGACCCCTCTCGCCTCAGTCCAGGAGTTGCAACTAGTTTCTAGTGTTTGTAGGACATGTGTTGGCGGCCGTGCGTAGCGCTGACCCTAGGGGTGGGCTATGTTGCGGTAGATACACCGTGGCACGGTGTACCGAGTCACCCGTTTGGTGTCTCGGGAACCCTGTTCACATCGTTCGGGGCCGTTGAGGACACCCCGGCCGGATTTCCTTGCGGATGGAACCTGAATAGGCGATGACCCTGGACTAGAGACTTGTGAGGTTAGTCAGGTCGTGGTCTACACCCACGTCGGTTTTCGCTTGAAGTCTGCCGAGCACATTTCGTGTGCAGACGCTAAGTGGTGGAAACATGTGTGACGAAGTACACCCCTGCAGGGTATAAAACTATTCGAATAGCCACGTCCGCGGTAAAGGACTACTTGATTGCATATACAGTTCATAGACAAGTTAATGGATACTACTAAAAGACTCAAGATAAGTGTGAGTACCGGGGATGGCCCCCTCACAGGATACGAGGGAGGATCCTCGGTGGAGTATTGTGATGGTGAGTAGTGGACTCGTGTGCGAAAACTATTTTGCTAAAAGATTCCGTAGGATAGCTTAGCCAAGAGTCAAAGCTGGCTTGCTGCATAAACCCCACCACCTTCTTGAGAATGAGCATGTACAGTAGGTTCTGATGTAAGACTTGCTGAGTACTTTTGTACTCATGTTTGCTTATTTATTGTTTTCAGACGACAACACTGCCCCCTCCGATGGGTTTTACGTAGATCTTGACGTCGACGAGTGACTAGACACCCAGGTGGTGATCCAGGCCATGGAGGGCCCTATGTAGATAGACAGGCTTCGAGGAGCCTTCTTTCTTTTTAGAGTCTGTACTCAGACTGGTTGCTTCCGCATGTGCTTGTATGACTGTATGAATTGAGTGTCGGGTCATGTGACCCCTACCTGTATGGATATGTTATGTATGGCTCCCTGTAGCCTTTAAATAAAGTACTTGAGTTGTAGAGTTTTGTTGTGATGCCATGTTGTATGTACTCATATCGAGCATATTGCATGTATTATTGAAATGCTTGGTATGAGTGGGGTCCGACAATCTATTTGTTTGTCCTTCGCAGCCTTTCTTATGGGGAAATGTAGTCTAGTGCTCCTCGAGCCATAGTAGTCCGCTACAGCCCGGTTCACCGGAGTCCTGCTAGCCCAGCACTACTGTTCAGGACACTTGACTGGCCGGCATGTGTTTCACTTCGTCCCTATGTCTGTCCCTTCGGGGAAATGTCACGCGGTGATCTCCGGAGTCCTGTCTAGCCTGCTACAGCCCGGGATCCCCGGAGTCCTGTTAGCCCAGTGCTACAGCCCGGAATCACTCGTTGATGACCGACATGTTCGATGTGATTCATGTATGCCTGTCTCCATAGGTCTGTGCCGCTTTGGGTTCACGACTAGCCATGTCGGCCCGGGTTCTCGGTCATCTGGATGCTAGCGACATTGTCATATACGCGAGCCAAAAGGCGCAAACGGTCCCGGGCCATGGTAAGGCGACACCCGTGGAATACCGTGCGTGAGGCCGCAAAGTGATATGAGGTGTTACCGGCTAGATCGATGTGGCCTGGAATCGGGGTCCTGACAGCGTTGGCATCAGAGCCAGACTGCCTGTAGGTTCGTTCAGCCAAACTGGTCGATGTCGAGTCTAGAAATGCTTTAGTTATATGTAAGGGAATTGATTGTGGGAGGGAACGTAAGGTTCTTTTACTCCTTTACCCTATGCTTCTGATCTGAGTCATTCTCTTCTCATTCAACGTGGGTTAAGGACTAGGCTCTCTTCTTCTATCAGGTTCACGTGTTACTAATCCGTAGTAGCTCATAGGATTATTGCTATGAGTTTCCGTCCAGTTTCTACTATTTTAGTACGTGGCTATTTGAATCAGAACCTTGATATGATGCTGTTGAGCGGTATTGTGAACTGTTGTGGATGTCTCAAATCTTTTTCTGAGCATTTACAGCCGTTATGCTTCCCAATTTTCCCTAGGAATTCTGATGTCTTTGTCTTGTGGCTATGCTTTCAGATGGCCAACCAGTCTCAAAACCAAGTGGTTCGCCTGACCAGGTGCCTCGACGTGCCCGGTCATACTGCTATGTTGGTCCGGGTCATGATCGAGACAGGATACCGTTGGTATCCCGAATACACTGTTGAAGAGCAGTTCCGCGACTTTAATCAAAGCCAGTATTTATGCACCGTCAGGATATTTCCTTCCTATCCTGGATCTACCGAGCCCCTTCACTGTTCCTATGGACTCGGATTTACCATTGAGATGGCTGTGCAGGATGCTGCCTATTCCATGATGACCATCTTGCGAGTCCGGACTGGCCTGCTTCGGAACACTGACTTCCGTTACATGCCAGCTTCACTTCCGGGAGCGCAGGGGTATCTTCAGGCTATCTATGCTGACTCCACTCAGGAGGACTCATTAACTCGTACCACCGCTGAGATGCTCGAAGATAAGGACCGAGAGAATCGGGCCTTGAGGCTGGAGCTCTTCAATACCCGTGCTGATCATTGGGCCACATTGACTCGGTTTGCACCCGCGGTGCAAGCTGGATGTATGGATACCAGGGATCTGTATCCTGTGAGAGCAGCTCTGCTAGACATGGTGGATTGGCGTGATGTGGGAGGCATCACCCCACCCCTTGGTCCCCGCAGGCCACCGTTTGTTGGTCCAAGACCTTATCCTAGCCCCTATGGTCCACAGGCTCCTCAGGACCGTCTGTTTCCGGATGATCACGTTGAACTTCCAGGCTATGGAGGTGACTTCTATGAGGACTACTACGGAGCTATCTGAGTTAGCAGTAGTACCACTAGTATTGTAGTAGTTGTATCTCCACTGTCCTGTGTGACTTGTGGAATACGACTTGGTGGTGTAATCGATTCCGGAGGTGTAGATAAATAATGTATAGGGACTCGGAATGCCTCCGATGAGATGTAACGTCTACCTTCATAGTTGTACTGTAGCATGGGCTTGTACTAAACTATGTATGACGAGTATGACCGTTGGTGTATATATGGCAGTTTTATATTACCATGGCATACGAATGAGCATCTCTGCATTCCGCGTTATCCTTTACATTCTGCACTTCCTGTTAAGTTTGAGCCATCCTTGTCTAAACCGTTGTCTTGTTTTCCCTCCTAGGATGGTTAACACCCGTGGAAACCCTGCTACCCCAGCGCAGGGGGAAGCCAATGCAGCTAGAGGTGAAAATTTGCCTCACCCACCTTCCCTGGCCGAAGTGATGCTGGAGGCGGAAAGGAACAAGCGTGAGACCAACCGCCTGCTGGAGCGGATTGAGCAGAACACTGCACGCCACCCACGAAATGCCTTGGTGTCAATCAACGACTTTATCAAGCTGTACCCACCAAAGTTTAACCATTCCGTCGAGCCCCTCGACGCGGATGACTGGCTTTGCAGCATCACCCACAAGCTACGTTCTGCCAACGTAGCTGAAACCGACAAGGTTACCTATGCTGCTTATCATCTCGAGGGCCCTGCTAGCCATTGGTGGGAAAACTACGAAGCTATGCGTCCGGTCGGCCAAATCACTACCTGGGCTGAGTTCAGTGAGGCTTTCCGTGAGCATCACATTCCGGAAGGTCTCATGGATCGCAAGAGGGAGGAGTTCTGCAACTTCACCCAAGGAAGGCTGACTGTGGATGCATATAGCCGAGAATTTGGGAACCTGGCACGCTATGCTCCTGAAGAGGTTTCTACTGACGCCAAGAAGCAGGCAAGGTTCCGTAAGGGACTTAGCCCTGAGCTTCACCGTGATCTCCGTCTGCACGAGTGCACATCCTTCCAGAAGTTGGTCAATAAAGCTATCAGTGCTGAGACAGGCCAGACTGATTATGACGCTTCACGCAAGCATTCTCGTGATTTTGGGTCTTCATCCGGCTTGGGAGCTCAGAAGCGCCGGGTGTGGATTCCAAGCACCGCACTGCCACCCAGATTCACCCCGAGGCCATCCTTTGAGGCGCCTCGTCCCAACCAGCAAATTGCACCATCCAAGCCCTATGGTGGCCCCGCTGCTAATGTTGCTCCACGCCCCACTGTGGTAACATGCTTCAAGTGTGGAGAACCGGGTCACTATAGTCGAGAGTGTCCCCAGAACAACCCCAATCAAGCTGGAAAGTCCGTTGGCCGTGGTAAGCCCGCGGGAAAGACTTTCTATGCCAAGCCGGCCACTACTGCACGTGGCCATGTCAACTACGTCTCAGCCGAAGAGGCTCATGAGGATCCCAACGTCGTCCTTGGTACGCTCCTTGTTAACTGCCATCCGGCATCTGTTCTTTTCGATACTGGAGCATCTCATTCATTCATATCCGAGAATTATGCTCGGTTGCATAACACGACATTCTGTGACATGCCCACTTCCATGGTAATTCAAACTCCGGGTTCCAAATGGCAAACTTCTAGGGTAAGCCATGGGAACGAAATTCTTGTCGATAGGCTTGTCTTCCTTGCATCTTTAATAGCTCTCAAGTCCTCCGACATAAACATCATCTTGGGTATGGACTGGATGTCGGCTCATTGCGCCAAGATCGATTGTGCCACTAGAACCATTCAACTTACTCATCCCTCGGGCAAGACAGTTAATGTCTTAACTCGAGTGGCCAAGCGCCAACTTTACTCTCTCAATGCCAACCCTCTTCCAGACCTTGAGGACGTTCCGGTAGTCCGAGACTTCCCGGATGTGTTTCCGGAAGAACTGCCAGGTGTTCCACCTGACCGGGATGTCGAGTTTGTGATAGACCTTGTTCCAGGAACCGTTCCAATTGCTAGAAGACCCTACAAGATGGCACCCTTAGAACTAGCCGAGCTTAAGAACCAACTCGATGAGTCCTTGAACAAAGGGTTCATCCGTCCTAGCTCCTCTCCTTGGGCTTGCCCCGTCCTCTTCGTCAAGAAGAAGGATGGAACGGATCGAATGGTTGTGGATTACCGACCTGTCAATCTGGTCACCATCAAGAACAAATACCCGCTTCCCAGGATCAACGACCTGTACGATCAGCTCGCTGGATCCTCAGTCTTCTCCAAGATGGATTTGAGGTTGGGCTACCATCAAATCAAAATCAGAAACGGGGACATTCCCAAAACGGTCACGTCGCAACAAACATAAGCGCCGCATTAACAGCGACAATACCGAGGATACGGCAGTCAATGCCGGATTCAAAGGCTCTAAACCCGGTCAGCCGAAAAAGCCATTCAAAAGAAGCACTCCGGGCCCGTCCAGTTTGGATCGTATACTCGATCGCTCGTGCAAAATACACGGCACCCCCGACAAGCCAGCCAACCACACCAACAGGGATTGTTGGGTGTTCAAGCAGGCCGGCAAGTTAAATGCCGAAAACAAAGATAAGGGGTCACATAGCGATGACGAGGAGGAGCCCCGGCAGCCGAACACCGGAGGACAGAAGAGGTTCCCCCCACAAGTGCGGATGGTGAACATGATATACGCAACCCACATCCCCAAGAGGGAGCGGAAGCATGCGCTCAGGGACGTATATGCGTTGGAGCCAGTCGCCCCAAAGTTCAACCCATGGTTTTCCTGTCCGATCACCTTCGATCGCAGGGACCACCCCACTAGTATCCGTCATGGAAGATTCGCCGCACTGGTCCTAGACCCAATCATTGACGGATTTCACCTCACTCGAGTCCTAATGGATGGCGGCAGCAGCCTGAACCTGCTTTATCAGGACACAGTGCGCAAAATGGGTATAGACCCCTCAAGGATCAAACCCTCAAAAACGACCTTTAAAGGTGTCATACTAGGTGTAGAGGCCCATTGCACAGGATCAGTCACACTGGAAGTGGTCTTCGGATCCCCGGATAACTTTCGAAGCAAAGAGTTAATCTTCGACATAGTCCCGTTCCGCAGTGGCTACCATGCACTGCTCGGGCGAACCGCATTCGCGAGATTCAATGCGGTACCGCATTATGCATATCTCAAGCTCAAGATGCCAGGACCTCGGGGGGTCATAACAGTCAATGGAAACTCAGAGCGCTCTCTCCGCACGGAGGAGCACACTGCGGCCCTCGCAGCAGAAGCGCAAAGCAGCCTCTTAAGGCAATCCACTAGTTCGGTGATTAAGGACCCGGACACCTTCAAGCGCACCCGGAGTAATCGGCAACTGGACCGCCTGGCACGTTCCGAGCTCGCATAGCAATGCGCCCCCACCCCGGTCCCAGCCAAACGGCAAAATCTATGCCACGCGTACATAATTACGCATTAAAAATACCATGGGCACATGTGGGGAGGGGGAACGACTACGGCACGCCCCAAGACTCAGCTTCAACTGCACTAGGGGCTTCCCGCTTTGTTATTTTTCTCTTTCAGGACTTTAATTTCTGGAAACCCTGTCTGGCAGCATGATTGCCGAACACATGATGCAGCAACCAAGGAGGCAGAAAGCTACGTCACACCACGGAACTCCCAGGTGGATTACGATAACGAGTGAAATATTTGCTTTAATACTATTCCTCAGCTTGCCCTTGGAAGGGACATGTCAAATAGTCCTACTTTTTTGCTTATCGCACTACTTGTATCATTCTGCTTAAACGCAATTTTTTTGAATAAACAATGCATATCATTAAGACTATTATTGCATTCTTCCTTTCTATATATATGTTCATTCATGACATCTAGCACCCGTACACTCTGGTACGGACAATACGCTAGGGGCTTAAGCATACCCCATAATGCGGCGTGAGAAGTCCGAACACTTTCGACAGTGCGGCACCCCGAACTTATAGCATTATATGCATCAGCTCCGAATCATGTCTTGGGTCAATAGTTGGGTTTGCCCGACTCCCATGTTTTGGTACCTTACGTTCCGCTATATCAGCTAAGGTAGCAGTGGGAGAACTACTGCGATTGTGCCCCGGTTTTGCTGGGCTAAGCACCTCAGTAGAGAAAGCTAAAACTGACTGTCATGATAAGGCGAGAGACTGGTCGCTGTTCGAGAGGTTTCGAGTCCCTAAAGACTTATGCCGCTTAGAGCGAGGGGTCATCCCTGTCTGGCTTAAGGCGTGTATAGCGCGCCGAATTCGGCCTTCTGAATACTAGGGGCTTCGCGGAAATTTAATATTATAGAATTCTATGGCTAAGTGAGAGTGATAATGCATTATAGTCTGATTGCCTCGTTCGTTGTGCTGAGCACCTCCCTCGAAGGACCCAAAAATGGGAACAAGAGTGCTCAGGTTTATCCCGAACACCCCAGCACTCGTGGCGTGGGGGCAGAAACCGACGACTAGCCATCTCTCAGATTTGATAAACAGCCGAACATAAGGTAATATTTTAAATTCAAACAAGTGTTGCATAGCGCATATGAACAAGTTTTCATACTACAGGATTACACGAGCAAGTTTACTCAAATATTACATCTTTCGTACACTCGTCCGCTACGAGACGGGCACCCTTCAGGACACCCTCATAGTACATCTCGGGGTGGCGATGCTCCTTGCCCTGCGGCGGCCCCTCCTTCACCAACTTCACGGCGTCCATCTTAGCCCAGTGCACCTTCGCACGGGCGAAAGCCAGGCGTGCACCTTCGATGCAGATGGACCGCTTGATGACTTCCAGCCGTGGGCAGGCATCCACAAGCCGCCTCACCAGACCGAAGTAGCTATTGGGAAGGGCATCGCCAGGCCACATCCGGACTGTAAAGCCCTTCATGGCCTGTTCGGCCGCCTTATGCAGCTCGACCAGTTGCTTCAGCTGGTCGCTCAGAGACATCGGGTCTTCGGTCCCAGTATACTGAGACCAGAACAGCTTCTCCGTTGAGCTTCCCTCCTCGGCCTGGTAAAATTGTGCGGCATCCGACACGCTGCGGGGAAAATCTGCGAATGCTCCTAGAGAGCTCCGGATTCGGGTAAGTAACAAGTAATTTACTTTCACATGCTTGCTTTGCATATAGAATGCCTTACCTGCCGCTATCTTCTTCATCACATCAATCTCCTAGAGGGCGTTTTGGGCTTCGGCCTTGGCACTCTTTGCACTCTCAAGGGCCGCGGCAAGCTTAGACTCTTGCGTCTTCAAGTCAAGCTCCAACACCTCGTGCTTCGTCACAAGAGCGTGGAGCTCTTGCTGCACCTCGCCCACCCATGCCTCTTGTTTTTCCCGCTCGGTGCGCTCCTGGGCCGCTTTGTTTTCGGCCTCGGATAGCACTTGCTTCAGGGTCGCCACCTCGGCTGTGCCCCTGGCAAATTTACGATGATCCTGTCATTTTGCAATCACATTCTTTTTATATATATCCATAGACTAGGTACTACTTACCTTTGTTCTCCTCGAGCTGCCTCTTGGCAAGGCCGAGCTATTCCTTGGACCCTTTAAGGTCCTGCTTCAGTGCGGCGACCTCCGCAGTCAGTGCGGCAGAGGCCAGGAGCGAAGCCTGCATACGCATATAGACATACTTATATTAGACTCCTGCGATATTGTTTGATCCTCTTTTCGGCTTTTCTTTGTGAACACTGAAGAGAGCATCAGGGGATACTGTCTATGCGGTAATATTTTTTCCTATATTTCAAATACTTACCTCAAAGCCTGTTAGAAGGCTAGCACAGGCTTCAGTCAGTCCGCTCTTGGCGGACTGAACCTTCTGGATCACCGCACTCATAATAGTGCAGTGCTCTTTGTCGATGGAAGCGCTGTGAAGCGCTCCCAGCAGATTGTCCGGTGCCTCTGGATGGACAGAGGTCACCGGCACAGGCGTCTTGCCCCTTTTGGAAGGAGGCCGCCTGCCTGAGTCCGGAACCGCTGGAGGTTCCGGCGCGGTGTTCAGCTGAAGGCCGAACTAGGAGCCCTCGGGAGCCTCCCTCCCTCTGCTCCTGGAGTCCGGAAGGTCGCCTTGAGGCGCCTCCGGGATTGTCTCCCCTCGACCCGGTGCCTCTTGAGACAATACCACGGCATTGTCCGTAGGGCAAGGGGAGGTGGCGGTCGGAAGTGGATCGCTATCCATATCCGATGAGTCCAAGGAGCCGCCCGACGAAGATATATCGATACGGGCTTGGGGCGGTCTGCATAATCATATTCGACGTTAGGAGAAGCAGTGCGTCTAGGTAGGCTATGAGTTACTCTAGTATCTGAATACTTACGACTTCACCAAGGGCTTGGCCCTGAGCAGCCACTCGTCCTCGTCTTCGGCGGCGGTGGTAGAGCAGTCCGGAAGGAGAGTCCTTCCCTTCTTGGACCCTTTGGCCCCCCCGGTTGGGGCGGCCTTCCTTTTCTTGTCTCCCACGACTGAAGGGGGAGCATCTTCATCTTCCTCCTCGTCTTCGGGGGAGGAGTGTGTCGCGGAGTTATCGGACGATGAATCCGATAACACATGGCGTCGGGAACTCTTTCGGGTTCCCTTGGCCTTCTTAGTCTTCTCAGGCACCTTGTAAGGAGCCAGAGCCAGCATCTCCGTTAGGAGAGTGTCCACAGTGTCTTCGGGCAGAGGGGCCGGACAGTTAATCTGCCCTGATGTCTCCACCCAGTCCTGTCAAAGGCATGGAGCTCAGACCCCGCACATGGTTAAGATAGGGGAAATAAATATCCTACCGGATGTATAGAACTCACCGAATGCGCTAGGCGCTTCACGCTTAGCCCACGGTCCTAGTAAGAGAGGGAGGGATCTCGGTGCCCTTGAAAAGCACCCTTCAGACGTCCTTTTGCGTCGTGTCGAAGAGCTCGCTCAGAGTCTGGTGCTGGGCCGGGTCAAACTCCCACAAGTTGAAATCCCGTTGTTGACACGGGAGGATCCGGTGGATGAGCATGACCTGGTCTATGTTGACAAGCTTGAGCTTCTTGCTTGCCATATTCCGGATACATTTCTGGAGTCCGTCGAGCTCCACTGATGAACCCCAAGATAGGCCCTTCTCTTTCCAGGAGGTGACCCGCATGGGGATTCCGGATCGAAACTCGGGGGCCACCACCCAGTTGGTGTCGCGCGGCTCGGTGATGTAGAACCACGCCGATTGCCACCCCTTTATGGTCTCCACGAAGGAGCCTTCAAGCCATGTAACATTGGGCATCTTGCCCACCATGGCTTCGCCGCATTCCGCTTGTTGGCCTCCCACCACCTTCGGCTTGATATTGAAGGTCTTTAACCACAGGCCGAAGTGGGGCCGGATGCGGAGGAAAGCCTCACACACAACGATGAACACCGAAATGTTGAGGATGAAGTTCGAGGCCAGATCATGGAAGTCCAGCCCATAGTAGAACATGAGACCGCGGACGAATGGATGGAGGGGAAACCCTAGTTCGCGAAGGAAGTGGTGGAGGAAAACTACCCTCTCATGAGGTCCCAGGGTAGGAACGATCTGCCCCGCAGCGGGTAGACGATGCATGATATTCGCGGCTAAGTATCCGGCTCCGCGCAACTTCTTGATGTGTCCCTCCGTAACGGAGGAAGCCATCCATTTGCCTCCCGCTCCGGACATGTTTGGAGAAGGTTGAGGGGAAGGATGTGGACTTGGGCATTGCAGCTCGAGTGCGCAAGAATGGATGAGCAAGGAGGAAGAAGGTGTGGGTAGAAAAAGGTAAAACCTTATCCCCTTATATGGGTGGCCGAAACTATGCGCCCCCACTAGCCTGGTAAAACTCGCTTATCCCCCAAGCGCTGTAATTGATGGCGCGGTTGGGTTACCCACACCCGTATTGATGAGAATCCCGTAATAAGGGGGACACGATCTCTGCTTTGACAAGACGTGTCAAGAAACTGCCTCGCGTTATGTGCGGGGCTAGTTAAAGAAAAATGGTTCGAGTAATCACTGAGCCATGGCATGATGTCATGTTGCCAAAACGTGTCAGCAGATTAGATTTGTGGAAATATTATTCTCTCTACGGTGGTATGTGGAAATTATTTTGCAGGTTCGGACACTATCCTTTTATTCGAACTCTTCTGTGGTGTATCTGGAGGAGGAACCCGCCTTTCAATGCCGAAGACAACACCGCGCACCGGACTCATCGTCAGTGAAGCCTGGTTCAGGGGCTACTGAGGGAGTCCTGGATTAGGGGGTCTCCGGACAGCCGGACTATATCCTTTGGCCGGACTGTTGGACTAGGAAGATACAAGATTGAAGAATTTATCTCGTGTCCGGATGGGACTCTACTTGGCGTGGAAGGCAAGCTAGGCAACATGGATATGTATATCTCCTCCTTTGTAACCGACCTTGTGTAACCCTAGCCCCCTCCGGTGTCTATATAAACCGGAGGGTTTAGTCCGTAGGACAACAGACAATTATACCATAGGCTAGCTTCTAGGGTATAGCCTCTCCGATCTCGTGGTAGATCAACTCTTCTAATATTCATATCATCAAGAATAAATCAAGCAGGACGTAGGGTTTTACCTCCATCAAGAGGGCCGGACCTGGGTAAAACATCATGTCCCCTGCCTCCTATTACCATCCGCCTTAGACGCACAGTTTGGGACCCCCTACCCGAGATCCGCTGGTTTTGACACCGACACCAAGCATCTTGCAACATCCATAAGAGTATAGAATAGCATTTTAACATTTAACAAGCATGTTGTAGCTTTAATGCCTAGAGATCCTTCCTTGACTCCCTGCGAGAAAGCAATCTCGGAGCCACATATCCATCACATGTCTCAAGTAACCATTTCTAGTTATAATAGATCAGGATACAAGTCTGAACGTCCATTACCATGGACACGGTATTCAAATAGATAACTTCCTTGTAGGGATGCACCACATTACCCAACACGCTTGATTACTCTGGACGGACACACTTTTCTGAGTCAATGTCTGACCTCGGAAGATCAACACGTCGCAGCCCTACCTAGGCTTAGTAGAGAGGTCCCCGCCGGTCTACATCCTAAGCACTCCAGGGTCTTGGGCCCATCACCCGTTGCACTCCGGGTCGTTGCGTGCAGGGCGGGTCCAGGCTCCACTACTACAAGGATGGTGTCGGCCTAGCCGTGCCGCAATGCTGAACTTGACGTCTGACAAAGCTTCAGCTAATACTACAACGCCGAGTGCCCATAAATGTTCCCGTGTGGTGGTTAGTGCATAAAGGCCAAAGGCCAACTCAGAACAAATACCCAAACCATTAACGTGTCAGGAGCTCGCGGAGACGAGCAGAGACTCACGATTGATGTGACCCCGTCGCCCCGTCTTGTGGACTTATGGCAAGGGCCCAGAATGCCCAGTTGTGCCACATAATTATCTCGCGGGTGCTCTCCGGGCCGGCCCGACTTTCACATCAACTCGCGGGTACCCCTCAGGGCCGACCCGACTTCAACAATGGTCTCAAGTAAATTTCAGGTAACCGTGTGTCCATAACATCAAGGGGGAATCCCCGAGGAATCACCCTCAATGGATTTCACTCGATGTAATCATCAAGGTGAATATATAAGGAATCACACTCGAGGTTCACACTTGAGGTGTTGCTCGACAGAGTCGTATCAAGAGTGGTGAAGGAGGAATCACCCTCGATGACCACGACCGAATAGCTACACTATAGAGTTATCATCAGGAGTGCATTACAAGGTATCACCCTCGGTACTCGATAGTAGCTCTGCAGAGTCGAGCAACATAGGGGGTGTGAAGTGATGTGTCGGGCTCTGGTCTTCGATCATGTTGATCGATTCATCAATGATGAAGTAGGGGCAACAAGGATAAGGTGGGGGTCATTGTTGGATCACTAACCAACCTATACTAAGCAGTTTAGGGTAAGCAGGTAGATAACAATAAGCAGGTTAGAAAAGTAGACTATGCATCAGAATAGTAGCAATCAATTACATCATAAAAATCTAATGCAAGCATGAGAGAGAATGGAATGGGAGGTATCAGAGTGATCAAGGGGGGTTTGCTTGCCTAGAAGCTCTGCTGAAGACGGAAGAAGAGTCGTCGGTGATGTAGTTGATCACAGGGGCATCGGCATCGGCCTCGGGGTCTACCAGAGAGAAGAGGGGAAAGAAACAGTAAATATAGAGCAAATAGATGCATGACAGGAAATAAGCAGTGCTAGGGGTGTACTAACGTAGGGCTACACGATACCGGCAAATGGGGATAACACCCGGGAAAGTTTTCCCGAAGTTTGGCATTTTCAGACAGACGAATCGGAGGGGGACGGTTGCATGTTCGCTATGCTAGGGACGTGTGGCAGACAAACAGACTGCCTATTCGGATTCGTCTCAACTTTCTGAGCAACTTTCATGTACAAAGTATTTTCATCCGAGTTACAGATTATTTTATATTAATTTTAGAAGTTTTATTGAATTTCCGCAATTATTTCACTTATTTAAATCAACCGAAAAAGGGGAAATGACGTCAACATGGCATCATCACTGCATCAGCGGTCAACTGACCAGCTGACCAGTCAACAGGGCCTGCTCGAGACCCACCAACAGTGACTGGGCGATGCCCTATTAGCCATTGAATGGGTCAACTTTGCCGCAGGACCCAGGGGCAGTGACACAGTGGGGTCCCTCCTATCGGGCCATGTCAGCGACATGTCGATGCCAGCACCAAAACTAGTCCGGCGACCAATCCAGCGGCGGCGCCTCACCGGAGTTGGCCGGAACCGCGCTCCAAGGGGCCTCCGGACCCGCGGCTTGGTCCGTTCAAATGTGGAGACCAAGCCGTGTCGAGTGGGGGTGGTGACATGGCCGGACTTGTCCAGAGACGGCGCCGACGGTGAGCAGGGGCGGAGGCCAGTCGGGCTCGCGGTGGAGCGGTGCTAGGGGGTACGGCGAGCGGCGTGGGTTGGCCCTATGAGTCCCTTGGAGCCCTAGGAGCACGGGGCCGAGCTCGCTTTCGAGCTCAGGGGACCGAGGCTGCAACGGCGAGGCGAGCTACGGCGGCGAGCTCTCGGATGCGGTGGCGGGACTAGCTAGGGGGCACGGGCGAGCGAACGACGAGGGGGAAGAGAAGCGGAAGGTCACAATCATTGCTGCTACTTCTTGGGCTTGCGTTGGTTTTTCCCCTGAAGAGAAAAGGGTGATGCAGCAAAGTAGAGATAAGTATTTCCCTCAGTTATAGAACCAAGGTATCAATCCAGTAGGAGACAACGCATAAATCACCAAATACGCGTACAAACAATCAGACAACTTGCACCCAACACAATAAAGGGATTGTCAATCCCTTCACGGTTATTTGCAAAAGTGAGATCTGATACAGATAGATGAAATTAAACAAACGATAAAGTAAATATTTTTGGTGTTTTTGGTTTATAGATCGGAAAGTAAAAGATTGCAAAATAGTAGATCAGAAACTAATATGTGGAAAATAGACCCGGGGGCCATAGGTTTCACTAGAGGCTTCTCTCAATATAGCAAATAATACGGTGGGTGAACAAATTACTGTCGAGCAATTGATAAAAAAGCGCAAAGTTATGACGATATCTAAGGCAAAGATTATGAAATATAGGCATCACATCCATGTCAAGTAGACTGAAACGATTCTGCATCTACTACTATTACTCCACACATCGACCGACTCCTGCCTACATCTAGAATATTAAGTTTATGAAGAACAGAGTAACACATTAAGTAAGATGACATGATGTAGAGGAATAAACTCAAGCAATATGATGTAAACCCCATCTTTTTATCCTTGATGGTAACAATACAATACGTGCCTTACCGCCCTAGTGTTAGTGGGAAAGGGACACCGGAAGATTGAACCCAAAACTAAACATTTCTCCCATTGCAAGAAAAACGAATCTAGTTGGCCAAACTAAACCGATAGTTCAAAGAGAATTACAAAGATATCAAATTATGCATAAAATAATTTAGAGAAGATTCAAATAATATTCATAGATAAGTCGATCATAAATCCAAAATTCATCGGATCTCGACAAACACACCACAAAAGAAGTTTACATCGGATAGATCTCTAAGAACATCGAGGAGAACATGGTATTGAGAATCAAAGAGAGAGAAGAAGCGATCTAGCTACTAGCTATGGACCCGTAGTGTAACATCCCAAATTTTCAATTTGGAATGTTATACAAATAGATCATTATTGCATATCATATTTTATTGCATTTTGGTTGATCCTAGAAAATTCTACGCAACTCAAGGACCCTCGGAGAGAGTTGGGGATTTCCTTATTTTCATATTTGAGTTTTCTCAAATTTTGGAAATAGGATCATTTGATTTGATTTATTTTATCTTCAATTATTTCTATTACAAAAATATGAGAGAGGGAATAAAATGACTTTACCAAAATAAAGGAATATTGTGGATTTAATAAAAAAATCAAATAAGATTTTATTTTGGTTTTATTTGCTGTTTTATTTGAATTTAGGAAAAATACGTGTTTTTCAAAATTGCATTTAGGCTCCAAATAAATGTTCATCCTGTGCGGCTTGATTTTAGAAGCCGGGAAAAATTTATTTCGGGATTTTTGGAGTCCGTTTAGTATTCCTTTTGTTTTTTTCCGAGCGTAATTATTTTAAAAAAACGTCTGAACCGACTCTGGGCCGTAACCGGCCAGGACTTCGCCTGGCCGGACCTTTTTATAGCATCGCAGAGGCCCGAGGCCAGCCCAAAGCCGCCCCGCCCCAAACCCTAACCCTAGAGCCGCCCCACCGCCGCGCCTCACCGCCCCACCGCTCGCCGCGCCGCCCGCCGTCGCCGCCGCGCCGCAGGACCGCCGCCGCGCCGCCCGCCGTCGCCGCCGCGCCGCCGGACCGCCGCCGCGCCGCCTCGCCGCCACCGGAGGTATTTTTTTTCCGCCTGCGGTTTTTTTAGAAAACCGATCGGTTTTTCCGTCGGTTTTGGTTTTTTTTAGTTTCTTTTTTTTTAAAATAGATCGGGTTTTCTGGTTTATTTAATTAGCGAGCGTTCGCCCGTTCGTTCGTTTTAACGAACGTTCGTCATTTTTCTTTTTCTCGGATTAAATCCATGATTTTTCTGATCGCGATTCCTGATCCGATTTTCGTTTTAGTCTAACTTTTTGCTCGCTTATCAGAATCAGGCGATTCAAGCGCCTGGAGTTTCGTCTCGAAACCCTATTTCCGTTTAACCAACTCAAACAAGTTTTTGCCACTATAAAAATTGCCCTAGATCCAGAATAGTAAACGAAGCCTATTTCTTTTGCAATTTGTCTTTCGTTGCTTCGTTCGATTTGGTTCTTTTTTGCCAACCGGAGTTCTTAAGTTGAACTTTCTGGTTAGATCTCTTATTTGAGTTTTACTTGTGCATTAGTTGAGTATTTATTGTATGCTTGTTTGTTTGCGATAAAGTACCCGGAGTGCGCCGCTTGCTACTTCGAATCGCTAGGTTTTGCAGATCATCAGCAAGGCAAGTAACACATTGATCATACTTCCAATTACCCAGTTTTATTGCATTAGATCAACCCTACACATTGCATGATTAGGATCAAATTAAATTGTGGGTTTGGGAAGTAGTTGAGGTAGTACCTATTACCTGTTATTATCAAACCTTTGGGAGTTACTTCTATGTTTGCTTTATGCCATGCTATGCTAGTGGACGTGGATTGGGTGAGTGTATCCATGACAGAGGTGAGATTGTTAATTTAATGGTTTATCTAAGGTGGCAACTTAAATACACATCTGGGTGGATTGAGGTACCTGGGTATTCCAGTGATTGCCTGTTTTTTTTGTTTGGACTACCACCCAGGCTCAAAGGGATCATGAGATTATTCATGCTAAAAACTTCCGTGTGCAGCCACAAGCTATTATGGGCTCTAGCATAGTTGAGTAAGTCGTGAGAACTCTTACAGTGGTAGACTAGCAGATGTAGGGAAAGTAGGTGTAACGGTCTACCCGATCGTAAGGTGCTAGCGCTTCTGAAAGACTATGTCTCGGTCATCCGTTTCTCAAACACCATGTAGTATGAGAAATCAAACGGAGGTGATCGAGTCTTGTGGGGAAAAGTGTGCAAACCTCTGCAGAGTGTATAAACTAATCACAGTTAGCCGTGTCCCCGGTTATGGACATCTTGAGTATCTAGTACCTGGATTATCATGTGAATCTCATCATGTTACTCTAAAATTTATTTGTTGGGTTTTGTTTAATGATGATGCTTAATTGGGATTGAGAATGCTATCAACCATTCTCAATGTTTAACAACTACCATGATAGTTAAATAAAATTTATTCCTTTGCAGTAGGGAAAAATTGGCTTTACGCAAAACTGTAAACATAGAGCTTTCCACCAGCCATATATGCATATAGTATAGTCTATTTCATTCCATTACTCTCTATGTGTTACATTGCCAACATATTCCATGTGCTGACCCGTTTCGGGCTGCAACGTTAATGTTGCAGACTTTTTAGACGATGATTAAGGTGTTTTTAGGTCGTGGTTCTATACTCAGTGATGCTGTTGGAGTTGATGGACTCACTTATCTTCCAAGTCTTCCGCTATTATCGTTATTAGATGGCCTTAAGCCATATTTATTGTAATAAGTTCTCTTTTGAGACACTCGATGTAATAAGTGTGTGATTTCTACTCTGTTATAAATCCTTCAAGTACTGTGTGGTGTCAGCATTACTGATCCAGGGATGAAACCCAAGCACAGAGATTGGACCGTTTGAGGTCTGGTCGCTACAAGATGGTATCAGAGCACACGCTGACTGTAGGACACGGCCACTAAGCTAAAGACCTAGATCACTACTCACTCTCTTCTCATTCTGACTTCTTATCTTTTCTACTCTTTTAGGATGGCGGATGCAAGGAACAAGTTCACGCAACCAGATGAAGATACACCCTTTGGACGACACTTGAAAGAAGTCACTAGATTTCTAAACATAGGAGTACCAAGCTTCACCGGAACCTACAACGCCACTCTACATGAAGAAGAGCGCTGGATGATTCAAGTTCAAGTTCCAGGAAGGACGTTCATGCCAGTCACTGAGCCCATAGAGTTTTCTTTTGATGCACCAACTTGGAGTCTAGGAAAGATCATGGCAGCTCACATCGCCATGGGACGCATTGGAGAAGTTTACCGCAATGATCTCAAGGATACTATCTACCAGATTTGTGGGCGCCGAGATGAGCACTGGGAGATGATCAACACCAGGAAGGATAGATCAATTGTAGCTTTTATCCAGGAGTTAAACCAGCACATTCGACGTCAGGAGAACCAGATGTGCGCTGACATGATAGATCTGAAGAAGGCGAGGACAAGAATCAAGGAACTAGAGGAAGTACTCAAGGCTACACATGAAGATTATGAAGAGGAAATCGAAGTATTAGTGGAGAAGAATGACGATCTGATCAAGAAGATTGGAATATTCATGGGAGGCCCTACACCAGTAGAAGAAGACGAAGAACCCAAGGAGATCCGCCCGGAAGACTACATCATCATCGATGACACCGACTCGGATCCAGATGATAGTGATGATGACTATGTTGATGAAGCTGGAGCAGATATCATGGAGTCTGCAACCGAAGAATATTTCTAGTAGACCACCCCAACAGTAGTAGTAGTCCACCATGTAAATATAGTAGTCCGAGCACTTTTGCGATAGTTAGATCGATTGTATGCCCTTGTTTGATTGATTGAATGACGTGCATTGTTTGCTTTTGCCTCATGTGCATATGGGTAGTGCTTTATCTTTAGACCCCCTCTATTCTTAAATCTCATCTTTTCCTAAACCCTCAGATGCCCCCGAGACGTGACCCCGGATTTACCTTCCCACCGGAGCTCACTCAGTTGATCTAGCAGCAGAACACATTGATGTAGTTGCTAGTCCAGAATCAGAATAAGGGGAACAACAACAACAACCCACCACCACCACCACCTGTTGATCACTTAGCCCGTTTTCTTAGGCTGAATCCGTCGGTGTTTTCCAGTAGCACCGAGCCGATAGTAGCAGATGATTGGCTCCACAAGACAACTAGAGAGTTGACCACGGTAGGATGCACAGATGCGGAAAAGGTGAAGTTTGCCGCACATCAGCTGGAAGGACCCGCAGCATCATGGTGGGAGAATTTCACAGCCACTTTCCATGTCGACACAGTCACATGGGACTAGTTTCAGCAAGCTTTTCGTACTGCCCATGTTTCAGCAGGAGCTATGGCCATGAAGAAGCGAGAGTTTCACAACTTGCGCCAAGGAGGAAGGACAGTTGGCCAGTATGTGGAGGACTTTAGTAAGTTAACACGTTATGCCCCACATGACGTAGCTACGGATGCAGCTAAGCAGGAGAAGTTTCTGGAAAGACTGAATGATGAGTTGAGCATGCAGTTGATGGTAGCAACCTTTAACAACTAACAGGAGTTGGTAGATCGTGCTCTCATGATTGAAGGGAAGCAGCAGCAGATTGAGAATCGCAAGAGGAAGTATGGACAAGGGAAGTACAATTCAGGAGCTCAGCAGAAGCCACGTTTTACCCCTAGACCGGGAGGACATTTTTAGCATACCCATGGAGGAGGTAGCTCGCACAACCACAATGGCACCAAGACTGGTAATGGAAATGGAGGAAGCAATGGCCAGAACCGCACCAACCCATCAACCCCAGCCAAGAGAGACTTGAGCCAAGTCACTTGTTACAAGTGCCAGAAGACCAGACATTATGCCAACGAATGTCCTGAATCACAAATTGGCAATGGAAACGGAAGCTTTGGAAAGAAGCCGAACCCTTTCAACAGGGGACAGGTGAACCACGTTAACATGGAGGAGGTTGAAGAGCAGCCGGATGCAGTAATCGGTAAGTTTTTGGTTAAGTCATTTACTGCACTTGTTATTTTTGATACTGGTGCATCACATTCATACATATCAAGGGGATTTGTGGATAAGTATACCCTGCCCACCAAAGTTCTTCGAACACCTATGTTAGTAAGCTCACCAGGAGCGGAGTATATGGCTAGCCAAGGATGTTTTCAAGTGCCATTGAGTATAGGTAGGCATGTGTTTCCCTCGGATTTAATCATTTTGGAATCACAAGGTTTGGATGTAATTCTGGGTATGGATTGGCTATCGATGTATGAAGGAAACATCGATTGCGCCAGTAACTCAATTTTGCTCACCACCCCAGAAGGAAGAAGGATCAAGTATGTATCCCGGCATGTGCCAAAGAGGAATCAGGTAAATTGTTTAACAGGAGTTGTGCAGGAGGAAGTACCAGTGGTGAAGGATTTCCTGGTGGTATTTCCAGAAGAGTTGCCAGGCATGCCACCGGATAGAGATATTGAGTTTTGATTGAGCTTTTGCCAGGCACAGGGCCAATATCAAAGAGACCATATAGGATGCCTGCAAAGGATTTGGTGGAGATTAAGAAGCAGATTAAGGAGTTACTAGATAAAGGATATATTCGCCCAAGTTCTTCGCCTTGGGGATCTCTAGTACTGCTAGTGGAGAAGAAGGATGGATCGTTAAGGATGGTTGTTGATTATCGAGGATTGAATGAAGTAACCATCAAGAACAAGTACCCACTACCGATGATCAATGATCTGTTTGATCGATTGCAAGGAGCTAAGGTATTTTCCAAAATCGATCTACAATCAGGATACCACCAGTTGAAGATTCGAGAATAAGATATACCTAAGATGGCTTTTACCACCAGGTATGGGCTGTACGAGTATACCGTTATGTAATTTGGTGTGACTAACGCACCTGTATATTTTATGAACATGATGAACAAGGTGTTTATGGAGTTTCTGGATAAGTTCGTCGTAGTGTTCATTGATGATATCCTTGTTTACTCGAAAAATGAAGAGGAGCATAGGGAGCATTTGCGTTTGGTTCTTGGAAAACTCAGAGAACATCAATTATATGCCAAATTTAGCAAATGTGAGTTTTGGTTGAAGGAAGTTGGATTTCCTGGACACGTTATATCCGGAGAAGGTATAGCAGTAGATCCCACTAAGGTTGACACTGTGACAAATTGGGAAGCCCCAACAACGGTTGGAGAGATCCGGAGTTTTCTTGGACTTGCAGGATACTACCGGAGATTCATTGAAAATTTCTCAAAGATTGCGAAGCCTATGACGGAGTTGTTGAAGAAAGATACCAAGTTCATATGGACTGAGGAATGTGAGGCTAGTTTCCAGGAGTTGAAGAAACGTTTGGTTACTTCACCAGTGTTGATTTTGCCAGATCAGACCAAGGATTATGAGGTGTATTGCGACGCTTCACATTGAGGAATTGGAGCAGTGCTTATGCAGGAAGGAAGAGTTGTTTCATATGCCTCCCGACAGCTCAAACCTCATGAGTTGAATTATGCTACGCATGATTTGGAGTTAGCAGCCGTAGTACATGCATTGAAAACCTGGAGACACTTTCTCATTGGAAACCATTGTGAGGTATACATGGATCACAAGAGTTTGAAGTATATTTTCACACAGAAGGAGTTGAATCTCAGGCAAAGGAGATGGTTGGAGCCCATTAAAGATTATGATATGAAATTGCATTATCACCCCGGAAAGGCTAATGTAGTAGCTGATGCGTTGAGTCGTAAAAGCCATGTCAACACACTAATGACAGGAGATTTACCAAGGGAGTTAGCCGAAAATCTTCGTGAGCTATGTTTGGAGATAGTTCTGAGAGGCTATGTAGCAGCATTGGAGATTTAGTCTACTTTGATGGATAAGATCAGAGAAGCCCAGAAGACTGACAAGGAGATTGCCTCTATAAAGGAGAAAATGAGCAAAGGAAAAGCTAAGGGATTTCGTGAGGATGAGCACGATACCTTATGGTTTGAAGACCGTATTTATGTGCCTAATGATTTAGAGATCAGGAAGTTAATTCTACAAGAGGCCCATGATTCAGCATATTATATTCACCCAGGCAATACCAAGATGTATTTGGATTGGAAGGATATCTTCTGGTGGACCGGAATGAAGAAGGACATTGCGGAGTATGTAGCAGTGTGTGATGTATGTCAGAGAGTAAAGGCTGAGCATCAGAAGCCAGCAGGGTTGCTACAGCCATTGTCGATACCCGAGTGGAAGTGGGATAAGTTAGGCATGGATTTTATTACAGGATTACCCAGAACTCGTTCAGGCTATGACTCAATATGGGTTGTGGTCGATCGTTTGACAAAGGTAGTACATTTCATTCCAGTGAAGACTACCTATACCAGTGCAAAGTTGGCAAAAATATACATGACCAGAATCGTATGTTTGCATGGAGTTCCAAAGAGCATTGTATCAGATAGAGGAACCCAATTTACCTCAAAGTTATGGAATCAGTTGCATGAAACTTTGGGTACCAGACTGGAGTTCAGTACAGCTTTCCATCCGCAGACAGATGGATAGACCGAGAGAATCAATCAGATTTTGGAGGATATGTTGAGAGCTTGTGCGCTAGATTACGGATCTAGTTGGGACGAGAATTTGCCATATGCAGAGTTCTCTTACAACAATAGTTATCAATCCAGTTTGAAGATGGCCCCTTTCGAAGCCATGTACGGAAGGAGGTGCAGGACCCCATTGTCTTGGGATGAATTTCGAGACCGCCAGTTGTTTGGACCGGATCTGATTAAGGAGTTCGAATATAAAGTAAAATTGATTCGCAATAGGCTCAAGGTAGCCCAGTCTAGGCAGAAGAGGTACGCAGATTCTAAACGCAAGGATACAGCTTACGAAGCCAGAGACCGAGTTTATCTTCGAGTATCTCCACTTCGAGGAGTTAAGCGCTTTGGAGTTAAGGGAAAGTTAGCGCCATGTTTTGTAGGCCCATACAAGGTTATGGAGCGTATGCGAGAAGTAGCTTATAAGTTGGAATTGCCTGAAGGATTGCCAGGTGTTCACGACGTATTCCACGTATCCCAGTTGAAAAAGTGCCACACGGAGATGGTTGGTATACCTCTAAGAGACACAATGCCGCTGGAAGCGATTCAGCTAGACAGTGATTTGACCTATGAGGAGAAACCAGTTAAGATTCTAGAGTATGCCAGTCGAGTCACCCGCAGCAAGGTTATCAAGTTTTGCAAAGTTCAGTGGAGCCACCACACGGAGGATGAAGCCACCTGGGAGCGAGAGGAAGAATTGCTGAAGGACCACCCTCACCTATTTTCTAGCCAACCCGAATCTCGAGGGCGAGATTCATCTTAAGGGGGGTAGTTTTGTAACATCCCAAATTTTCAATTTGGAATGTTATACAAATAGATCATTATTGTATATCATATTTTATTGCATTTTGGTTGATCCTAGAAAATTCTACGCAACTCAAGGACCCTCAGAGAGAGTTGGGGATTTCGCTATTTTCATATTTGAGTTTTCTCAAATTTTGGAAATAGGATCATTTGATTTTATTTATTTTATCTTCAATTATTTCTATTACAAAAATATGAGAGAGGGAATAAAATGACTTTCCCAAAATAAAGGAATATTGAGGATTTAATAAAAAAATCAAATAAGATTTTATTTTGGTTTTATTTGGTATTTTATTTGAATTTAGGAAAAATGCGAGTTTTTCAAAATTGCATTTAGGCCCCAAATAAATGTTCATCCTGTGCGTCTTGATTTTAGAAGCCGGGGAAAATTTATTTCGGGATTTTTGGAGTCCGTTTAGTATTCCTTTTATTTTTTTTCCGAGCGTAATTATTTAAAAAAACGTCCGAACCGACTCTGGACCGTAACCGGCTAGGACTTCGCCTGGCCGGACCTTTTTATAGCGCCGCAGAGGCCCGAGGCCAGCCCAAAGCCGCCCCGCCCCAAACCCTAACCCTAGAGCCGCCCCACCGCCGCGCCTCGCCGCCCCGCCGCTCGCCGCGCCGCCACGCCGCCCGCCGACGCCGCCTCGCCGCCTCGCCGCACCGCCCCACCGCCGGACCGCCGCCGCGCCGCCTCGCCGCCGCCGGAGGTAGTTTTTTTTCGCCGCCGTTTTTTTAGAAAACCGATCGGTTTTTCCATCGGTTTTGTTTGTTTTTTTAGTTTCTTTTTTTAAATAGATCGGGTTTTCCGGTTTATTTAATTAGCGAGCGTTCGCCCGTTCGTTCGTTTTAACGAACATTCGTTGTTTTACTTTTTCTCGGATTAAATCCGCGATTTTTCTAATCGCGATTCCTGATCCGATTTTTGTTTTAGTCTAACTTTTCGCTCGCTTATCGGAATCAGGCGATTCAAGCGCCTGGAGTTTCGTATCGAAACCCTCTTTCCGTTTAACCAACTCAAACAAGTTTTTGCCATTATAAAAATTGCCCTAGATCCAGAATAGTAAACGGAGCCTGTTTATTTTGCCATTTGTCTTTCGTTGCTTCGTTCGATTTGGTTCTTTTTGCCAACCAGAGTTCTTAAGTTGAACTTTCTGGTTAGATCTCTTATTTGAGTTTTAGTTGTGCATTAGTTGAGTACTTATTGTATGCTTGTTTGTTTGCGATAAAGTACCCGGAGTGCGCCGCTTCCTACTTCGAATCGCTAGGTTTAGAAGATCATCAGCAAGGCAAGTAACACTTTGATCATACTTCCAATTACCCAGTTTTATTGCATTAGGTCAACCCTCACACATTGCATGATTAGGATCTAATTAAATTGTGGGTTTGGGAAGTAGTTGAGGTAGTACCTATTACCTGTTATTATCAAACCTTTGGGAGTTACTTCTATGTTTGCTTTATGCCATGCTATGCTAGTAGACGTGGATTGGTTGAGTGTATCCATGACAGAGGTGAGATTGTTAATTTAATGGTTTATCTAAGGTGGCAACTTAAATACACATCTGGATGGATTGAGGCACCTGGGTATTCCAGTGATTGCCTATTTTTCTTTTTTGGACCGCCATCCATGCTCAAAGGGATCATGAGATTATTCATGCTAGAAACTTCCGTGTGCAGCCACAAGCTATTATGGGCTCTAGCATAGTTGAGTAAGTCGTGAGAACTCTTACAGTGGTAGACTAGCAGATGTAGGGGAAAGTAGGTGTAACGGTCTACCCGATCGTAAGGTGCCAGCGCTTCTGAAAGACTATGTCTCGGTCATCCGTTTCTCAAACACCATGTAGTACGAGAAATCAAACGGAGGCGATCGAGTCTTGTGGGGAAAAGTGCGCAAACCTCTGCAGAGTGTATAAACTAATCATGGTTAGCCGTGTCCCCGGTTATGGACATCTTGAGTATCTAGTACCTGGATTATCATGTGAATCTCATCATGTTACTCTAAAATTTATTTGTTGGGTTTTGTTTAATGATGATGCTTAATTGGGATTGAGATTGCTGTCAACCATTCTCAATGTTTAACAACTACCATGATAGTTAAATAAAATTTATTCCTTTGCAGTAGGAAAAAATTGGCTTTACGCAAAACTGTAACCATAGAGCTTTCCACCAGCCATATATGCATATAGTATAGTCTATTTCATTCAATTACTCTCTATGTGTTACATTGCCAGCATATTCCATGTGTTGACCCATTTCGGGCTGCAACGTTAATGTTGCAGACTTTTTAGATGACGATTAAGGTGTTTTTAGGTCATGGTTCTATACTCAGTGATGTCGTTGGAGTTGATGGACTCACTTATCTTCCAAGTCTTCCGCTGTTATCATTATTAGATGGACTTAAGCCATATTTATTGTAATAAGTTCTCTTTTGAGACACTCGATGTAATAAGTGTGTGATTTCTACTCTGTTATAAATCCTTCAAGTACTGTGTGGTGTCAGCATTACTGATCCAGGGATGACACCCGAGCACAGAGATTGGACCGTTTGAGGTCTGGTCGCTACACGGAGCTCTATGGTAAATGTAACATCCCGATTCTCGGAATTTTTAAGAAGTTTTCCAAAAATCAGGGCGAGAAAATTTTCGTTTGGTAACGAAGATTAAATTGGACTTCTATAATTTGAAGGATTTAATTTGAACTAATACCAACTTAAATTAAATTTGAGTTTTGTTGTTTCTTTTAGTTGGGTTTTATTTTGGTCTTAAGCATATTTAAATATGCGAGTCTGTGTTTTCTTCGATTTCTAAGTTCGTGATATTTTGTTTCGGATTCTTTTTCATTATTAGATTTCCTCTTAGGAAAATCAATTTGTTTCCCTCTCTCAAACTTTGTACCAAATTCCCGTGGACAGTATGTATTTCCTCTCTCTTCCCTGTGCTAAGCCCACCTATATTTTTCTCACACCCGAATGGGCCAATGGAAACTTTTCCTTTCTTATTTCTCCCGCTTGGACCAAAGCCAAACTGGGCCAATACCCAGCCAAGTGTGCGCCTCCTCTTCTCTCCCTCTGCACGTTTCGATCTGCAGAAGAGAAACATAAACCTACACATACAAAGAGAAAACGCACGCACATGAAACCGCAACA
The DNA here is from genome assembly GCA_034509565.1 of Triticum monococcum. Taxonomy (NCBI): domain Eukaryota; kingdom Viridiplantae; phylum Streptophyta; class Magnoliopsida; order Poales; family Poaceae; genus Triticum; species Triticum monococcum. The sequence goes on from CM067846.1 coordinate 491,405,235, forward strand.
GTCATGGACTCATGGTTGCCTCCTCCTTAATTCCCTCTCCTTGACTCCTCCCTTGCCTTGTCTCTCTCCATTTGCCATCTTCCAAGCGCAGTCTCAACTGCTTCGTCTCCTCCTCCACTTACCTACAGGCACACCACTACAGAAGGAAACGTACAGCCATGAAGAAACCTCTTTTTTTTGAGAAACCTCTTCTCTAATTCCCTTCAACTCCCCATCGATTCTAGACCCGCTAGTACATATAGGTGCGCCCCAACCTCTTCTTCCATTCCCGCAGTAACCCATGCCCTCTTTGTTCCTAATTCTCCCAAGAATTCCCTCCAAAGGAATGGTGCTCCATGGACGCCGACGCTTGATTCCGGTGACATGCCATCTTCATCAGCACCCTTGCGCCCTAAAGTTCCTCTCCACACCACGGGTCAATTCAGAGAAGAAGGAATGCGATCTGTCTATCACACGCTAAGAATTTTACATGTCTGTTCACACTGTTCATCGAGTTCGTCGCATCAATTTGTTGCGCTCGGTGAGCCTCTCTCCAATTTCTTTTGCGCTCCTTCTAAACATCACTACTAGTATCCCCTAGACATCTTACTCCATCCATTCGTCATTGTTGGATCACGCGCACTACGGAGCCGTGCTGCTACTACTACTCGGGGTGCTGTCGCCATTGCTGGAGAGACTCCACCATGTTCATCTTCTTCGCATCGCGTGCAGGAGCATCCCAACGCCTTCTACCATACCATTGGTTAACTACATCGATGGTGCATCAAGAACTTCAACATCTTATCATGGCATCGTCCTCTTTAAACTCTCTTTGGTGAGCCATGATTCAACTCTGTTTGCATACATGCTTTACTTTGTCCATCCTATACCCTAGACATCATAGGTTCACCTATTTTGTCATTGGGTGCGTAGATGACTTTCGTCGCCATGAAACGAGGGAATTACCATTTTTTGTACGTCGGTTGATCTCGAACCTTGTATGCGAAACGTTTTAAATAATCTTAGGAACACTATGGTTGTTTTACCTTTTAGTTTAGCATATATGACTATTTCCGTACGTTCTTGATATGCCTAAGAATTCATGGTGTTCGCCTCATAATTTTTGGTGTGCCATGTGACTTGCTTGATTGATTTGTTCTACCAATTGTAGTTATTAATAATTTTTGAACAAGTTGTTTCATGAGATATTTTTCTTTCGTCCGCTACATGGTTATGATATGCATATGTATGTGTTTTTGCAAATTATTACCATGAGTAGGTTTATGTAGAATTACTAACCTTTGCGTGATTATGCAATACCTAATGTTTTGATTATTTTCATTTTTGTTTAGAATGAATATATCTTAGATATTGATTATGTATTCATTTTCGTCCATGCGGCATGTTTTCTTGTTTGCAATTATGCCATGTCTACGAAAAATGCTTATATATTTTTAGTAGGTGTTGTTGGATAGTATTCTTTATGCTAGATTTCGAATGACATGCCTTATTGTTTGGATATGAGTACATTGTAGTTCATAGCATAGAATATTATGGGCTAGTTGTTCCTTTTATTTTATACATGTATGTTATACAAGATTGCATGGATAGTTGCTTCATGCAATCATTTTGTTTTGTATTGCTATATATAACTTATTCTTCCAAAATGGAATATAGTTTATTTCATCTTGGTAATTATCATGTGTGATCACTTACCTTAGTTTATTACCTTGCCATGCTAGAACTTGTTCAAATGTTGAATGCATGTTTTATTGTATGATTTCCATGTGTTATAACATTGCTAGGATTTACGATATGATGGTGTATATTGTTAGACTTTGCTTAGTAGACATACATGCTAGTTGTGTATGATTCCATCTTGCTTGAGCAATACCATTCTATGATGTTGTGACAAATGTAGCTAGATGATAGTGCGTGTATCAATTTATGTTATAGAACATTCCTGCTTATGTAGCTTATGTCGTTACAAGTGTAAGTTGTATTTGATAGAAATTCATGTTGTCTCTGTTATTCATGCTATGATATTTCATTGCTTGATTTGGCTGATGTCACGATCTATTTGTTTACTTGCCTACAAGCTTAGCATGCTTCCTCGATGTGCTTATATGTCACAACTAGAATGTACGGTGGTGTGCTATTGCCATACTTGATAGTCGTGTTAGTTGATATCAACTAAGTTATCTCATAGTTATGAGGTGTATTCTATTTGTAGCATACTTTGGCATCTCGTGTGATGATCACCCATGCTTAGCATCATATCGGGTTTATCTTACTACTGCATTGTTGTGTGCATATCCTTTGTCATATCTATTATATCTATTTGTTGCATTGTTGTATGTCTAGCCATCGTCATGCAAGTGATCTTTCACGTCTTATGATGTTCTACGTGTTATAGTTGCCTAGTTTAGTTCTTTTTTGTAGATATTTAACTTCGTTACATCTTGGCCTTATGAGTGTTTTACTACTTGTTGCTATGACTCTTATACATAGGACGAGTCATATGGCATGTCAGTAGAGTTGTACATCACACACTCTGTAACATCCCAAATTTTCAATTTGGAATGTTATACATAGATCATTCTTGCATATCATACTTTATTGCAATTCGCCTCGTGATCCTCGAAATCCTAAGCAACTCAAGGACCCTCGGAGAGAGTTGGGGATTTCCCCGGTTTTCAAATTTGATTTTTATCAAATTTTGAAACGAGGATTTTGGTTTTAATTATTTTCTCTCTGAAAATATTTCATATTAAAATATATGAGAGGAGATAACATGACTTCTCCAAAATAAATGGAATATTGGAGGAAAAATATTAAAATCAATATTTTTTTATTTTGGATTTTATTTGCAATTTTGTTTGCATTAGAATAATTGCATGTTTTCGAAATTGCATTTTAAGGCCAAGGAAATGTTCATCTCGTTCTAAATATTTTATTTAGACGGAGAAAATTTGTTTTGGCATTTTTAGAATTTTATTTTATTTTCTAGGATTTTTTTAGTTTCGGTGGAATTATTAAAAAAAATGCCAAGGCTAACTGGGCCGAAGCCCAGCCGCTGGCCCATCTCCCCCGCGACGCCATCTCCCTCAGGAGACTGACGCCGCCACGCCCCGAGCCGGACCGGAGTCCGGTTAGGACTCCGCCACCGCCCTTTGCCCCCTGCCCCAAGGCACCCCTCCCCTTAAATACCACCCCCCGGCCACCACCACCCACCACCGCCGCCGCCTCGCCCCAAGCCGCCGCCGCAGCCACCGCAGCCGCCGCCGCCTGCTGCGCCCGCGCCGCCGCCTGCCGCGCCCGCGCCGCCGCCGCCTGCCGGACCCGCGCCACCGCCTGCCGCGCCCGCGCCGCCGTCTGCCCGCGCCGCCGCCGCCTGCCGCACCCGCGCCACCGCCTGCCCGCTGCCGTGCCCCGTCACGCCATTGCTGCCGTACCTCGCCAGACCGACGAGGTAGACCGCTGGTTTTTTAAAAGAAAACCGATCCATTTTTTTAAGAAAACCTTAACTCATTTTTGTTGGTTCGCCAGTTTTTCTCGGTTTTTCTTTCTAGCGGACGTTCGTCCGTACATTCATTTTAACGAACGGTTTTCGCTCGTTAGTTACAGAAAACGAACGCTCGTTCGTTAGCCTGTTCGTCAGTTTTCTTTTATCGGATTATTCCGCGATTATTTCTGATCGTGATTTCTGATCTGATTTTCATTCTAGTTTATCTTTTCGCTCGTTAGTCGGAATCAGGCAATGAGTGCCTAGATCTTCGTCTCAAGACCCTCTTTCCGCTTAACCAACTTGCACAAGTTTTTGCTACTGTAAAATTTGACCTAGGTCCAGATTAGTAAACGGATCTTGTTTCTTTCGCCGTTTGAGTTTCGTTGCTCCGTTCGATTTGATTCTTTTTGCAAACCGAAGTTCTTAAGTTGAACTTTCTGGTTAGATCTTCTTATTTGAGATTTACTCGTGTTTCCTAGCTTGATTGCTTATGTAAGTTATTGTTTGTTTGTGATAGAATTCCCGGAGTGCGAAGCGTGTTATTTGGAGTCTCTAGGTTACGCGGATCGTCAGCAAGGCAAGTAACACTTTGATCATATCCCTTTATCACCCAGTTTTTATGCATTAGTTCCAATCCTCAAACATTGCATGGTTAGGATATCATTAACTTGTGGGTTGGGAAGTAGTTGATGAGGTAGAACCTATTACCCTATTACATTCAAACCCTTGGGAGTCACTTCTACGCGTTGCTTATATTGCTATGCTATGCTCATAGACAAGGTTTGGTAAGTGAAATCCATGGCAGATGTGAGATTGATAAATAATGGTTCAACTTAAGGTGGCAACTTGAATACACATCTGGGTGGATTGAGGTACCTAGAGTACCCAGTGTTGCCTGTATTTTTTTGGAAATCCCGGAGTACCCGTGTGATCTTCCTATGGACCGCCACCCAGGCTCAAAGGGAACTAAGATTATTCATGCTAGAAACTTCCATGTGAAGCCACAAGCTATTATGGGCTCTAGCATAGTTGAGTAAGTTACGTGAAGCTCTTGAAGAGGTGGATCAGCAGGTAGTGGGATTGTAGGTTTGGTATGGTCTGCCCGGAGTAGAGAGTTAATGTTTCCGAAAGACTGTGTCTCGGTCATCCGTTTCTCAAACACCCTGTAGTGTGAGAAAACCAACGGAGGAGATCGAGTCTTGTGGGGAAAAGTGCACAAACCTCTACAAAGTGTATAAACTAATCATGGTTAGCCGTGTCCCCGGTTATGGACAATCTTGAGTATCCAGTACTTGGAGTATCTTAAGTATCACATCACTCTAAATTAATATTGTTGGGTTGATAATTACCTTAATTGGGATTGAGTTGGAGGAACCTTCTCAATGATGTTTCAACTACCATGATAGTTAAATTAAAAATCTATTCCTTTGTTGTTGGAAAAAATTGGCTTTTCGCAAAAAAACTATAACCTTAGAGCTTTCCACCAGCCAAATATGCATGTAGTGATAGCTTTATTCTGTTCTTGCTCTACTGTGTTATTTTGCCAGCATATTCCATGTGCTGACCCGTTTTCGGGCTGCAACGTATTATGTTGCAGACTTTTCAGACGAGGAGTAAGGTTCGTTAGGTCATTGCCGTGCAGCTCAGCTATGCCGTTGGAGTTGATGGACTCACTTTATCTTCCAAGCCTTCCGTTGTTATCGTATTAGATGGCCTTAAGCCATATTTACTGTAATAAGTTCTCTTTGGAGACATTCGATGTAATAAGTGTGTGATTGCTACTCTATTATAAATCCTCGAGTACTGTGTGTGTCAGCATTACCGATCCAGGGATGACACTGAAGCACAGGGACTTGACAGTTTGAGGTCGGGTCGCTACACACTCAGTGTGTGTATCGTGCTCTATTATTGCAAGCATATGGTGATAATATTGCTGCTGGTGGTCATTAGTATTCGTTTTTCTTTATTATTAAGACCATGTCCTGGTTTAGTATCTTCTCATGATCACTCGTATGTCTGACGCTTGTGTTATTTATTAAGACCTCTAGTTATTCTCCATTAACATGCCTTGTATGATGTGCATCTTACTATTAATGGTTTGATTATGTTTCACCTTAGTGTTAGTTTGGCTTTTGTTGTGGAATGCTTGTTATTAGATGCTTGGTGGATTCATATCTTTAGTTAAGGTTTGACCATTATAAATGTTTAGAGTTATCTAAATATTTATTTGTGGTTGATTATCGCTCTTAATCATATCATGTCTAGGATAGTTGTTCATCCTTTTGTTCCATGTGTTGTATAGTTTCTTGTTAATTGTTTGACAAATGAATTGATTTGATGTTATGTACTTGGACCTATTTTCTTTTAATAATGATTTAGGTCTAGACCTAGATCAATTCAATTCATGTTGTTCAATGGTATTTGATTGCTTAACTAGTATTGTTTGTAATGTTGGTTTGGTTGTGAACACTTGCTTATGAATGATTATATAGTTGATGTATATGTTTGGTTGCAATTGACCATTATAAATATTTAGACTCTATTGATCTAAATATTTATCGTGGTTAACTTTTACCTTTATCATGTCATGGTGAGTTGGTGTAGTTAAAATGCATATGATGGTTCCATTCCACGAGTGTTGATGTCAATGTGTTTGTTATATGGTAGTTTTCTACATAGTTAGTCGAGATGTGTGGTGGGCACTACTAGTTCATAACAAAACTTTAGTCTTGATCGCAAAGCCTTCCTTAATCGTGTCAACCTACCCTTGTCCCTTCGTTGAATCCTATCTCTTACCTTCCTACCATTCTACCTTGTTCTGGAATATCCATCTTGATAAATATCTTATCCATCCACTCTTAATTTGGTTTTGATTAGGATTTACTATTACTTTGGTATTTATTGTTTGTCTTTTGCTATCGTTACGACGAGTAGGGAGTGACGACAATGTTGGACATGGACGGAAACAGGTCACCGAAGAAGGACTCAACAACGAAGGCATGCCTCCTTCTTTGATCATACTTATCCTATGGTTTACAAAATTGCATTGAGTTTTATTGTTTTATGTGCATGCTATTTTCAATTCTCGTAGCTAGCGTGTCGATTGACACATTACCTTGATCCGCTTGTCGCCTATTTACATGACACCTGAGTAGAAGTATATGGTTCCGATAGAGTAGAAATGCTTAGCCATGCTTATCACCCAATAGGTGCCTTGTTGAATGACCTCTCAGTCATTGACAGTTGAAACTTAATGTTGAGCTAGGCCAGTTGGCCACTAGTAGAAAAAGGGTCAAACGTGAAGCACATTAGTGCCGGTTTGAATTTGAGCCGGCACTAATGTGTGCATTAGTGCCGGTTCCAACGGCTAGCCGGCCGCTCTCATTAGTACCGGTTCGTGGCGAACCTTTAGCACCGGTTCGTGCCACGAACCGGTACTAAAGTGAGTGGTGGCAGGATGTTGTCAGTCCGGGGCCCCTCTAGCACCTTTAGTACCGGGTCGTATCACGAACCGGTACTAAAGGTCGTCTTACATAGACACTTCGTCCACCCGAGCTCGCTCTGTTCCTCCCCTTTCCCCTCTCCTCTCTGTTCTTTTCCCTCTTCCTCTCAATCTCATCACACATTTTGCCCAAAATTTGTCAAGATTTGAAGTCCCCCATCCATTCAAATGATCACAAAGGTTAGCAACTTTGTCCTTTCATCTCTCATTGCTAGATTAGCTCGTGCAATGCTTTATATAGTGATTGATTTTTGAGTTTAGTAATTTGGGAGGAATTATATATATGTGCTAGTATTTGATTTATATGCAATTTGAGGTCAGAAATAACACTTAGTTTGCATATGTAGGTGTGGTTTACTTAGTACCTTCTAAATCTCCGTCGTAACCACCGTCGATCGCTCGCAACATCCCGTTGCCGGCACCACTTTGTGGTGAGCCTCTTGTTCATGAAGTTTTATATAAAAAATTGATGTTTGTGTGATTTGGATATATAGTTACTCGTATAATTATCTTACCCATACGTTGTTTGTTATACATAGTGCCATGGTTTTGATATCCATCCCCATCGGCCCTCGTCCGGGTTATGATTCGGATGTGGTATATTCTATTTTAAAAACTATTCATTGCATTTTGTGTTTATGACAAATTATGCCCATCAAGTTGACATAGATATTTGTATTTAGGAGGTAATTGAACCGGAAATTCCAAACGACCCTATTGTCGAGAGGTTAAATTTAGTTGAAAGAGAAAATGAGGATTTGAAGGAAAAATTGAAAAGAATTGAGGGGGAGAAGATGAAATTGGAGTTGCATGTTGCCGATGTCGTCGATGATCACAAGATTAAGATGGAGAAAATGCGCTTGAAGATTAGAAAGATTAGAAAATATGCCATTCATAGTGAGGCTTGGTATCATTATGCTGTTGGATCAATTGTTACCTTAGTTGCGATCTTGATCGCATTTGTTGTTGCATTTAAATTCTTTAGCTAGAGAGTTATTTGTTTGTTGCATTTAAGTGTTGTATGATCTTTATGTATGAACTTTACGTATTGTATTAATTTGGTGTTTTCGGTGCTATGTATTGAAGATGAGCCGGCAATGGATGTATGATGACCGATGCTCTCCCGAGTTCATTAATGGCGTGCGTACTTTTCTGCTTGCGACTGAGGCAAACAAGCGGGCGGATGGTTTTATGCCTTGTCCATGTGCTGGCTGTAAGAATGGTCACAATTACTCTACGTCGAGAACCATTCACGTCCACCTGTTTGAGTCCGATTTCATGCCCCACTATAATTTTTGGACCAAGCATGGAGAAAGAGGGGTTATGATGGAAGACAATGAAGAAGAAGAGGACGACGACAGCTATCCTGGTCATGGGTTCCCTGAATACGATGATACAACAATGAGGGAAGAAGCTGAGACGGTAATGCGGGAAGAAGCCGAGCCGGCAATGTGGGAAGAAGCTGAAGAAGAGGCATTGGATGAGCCCGTTGATGATCTAGGTCGGGCCATTGCCGATGCAAAGAGAAACTGCGCAAGTGATTTGGAGAAGAAGAAGTTGCAGCGCATGTTAGAGGATCACAAAAACTTGTTGTACCCGAATTGCGTAGGTGACAAGAAAAAGCTGGGCACCACACTGGAATTGCTACAATGGAAGGCAGAGAATGGTGCATCTGACAAGGGATTTGGAAAGTTGCTGGTAATGATAAAGAATATGCTTCCAAAGGACAACGAATTGCCCGAGAGTACGTACGAAGCAAAGAAGGCTGTCTGCCCTCTAGGGTTAGAGGTGCAGAAGATACATGCATGCCCTAATGATTGCATCCTCTACCACGGTGAGTACGAGGATTTGAACGCTTGCCCAGTATGCGGTGCATTGCGCTATAAGATCAGTCGCGATGACCCTGGTGATGTCGAGGGCGAGCACCCCAGGAAGAAGATTCCTGCCAAGGTGATGTGGTATGCTCCTATAATACCACGGTTGAAATGTTTATTCCAAAACAAAGAGCATGCCAAGGCGGTGCGATGGCATAGAGAAGACCGTAAGAAAGAAGGAAAGTTGGGAGTACCCGCTGACGGGTCGCAGTGGAGAAAAATCGAAATAAAGTACGGGAAGGAGTTTGTAGATGACGCAAGGAACGTATGGTTTGGTCTAAGCACAAATGGCATTAATCCTTTTGGGGAGTAGAGCAGCAACCATAGCACCTGGCCTGTGACTCTATGTTTCTATAACCTTCCTCCTTGGTTGTGCATGAAGCGGAAGTTCATTATGATGCCAGTGCTCATCCAAGGCCCTAAGCAACCCGGCAACGACATTGATGTGTACTTAAGGCCATTAGTTGAAGAACTCTTACAACTATGGAATGGAACAGGTGTACGTGCGTGGGATGAGCACATGGGGGAAGAATTTGACCTAAAGGTGTTGCCGTTCATGACCATCAATGATTGGCCTGCTCTCAGTAACCTTTCAGGACAGACAAACAAGGGATACCGCGCATGCACGCACTGTTTGGACGATACCGACAATATATATTTGGCTAATTGTAAGAAGAATGTGTACCTGGGACATCGTCGATTTCTTCCGAGCAGGCATCCCGTAAGAAAGAAAGGCAATCATTTCAAAGGTGAGGCGGATCACCGGATGAAGCCTCGCCATCGTACTGGTGCTGATGTACATGATATGGTCAAGGATTTGAAGGTGGTCTTTGGAAAGGGTCCTGGTGGACAACCTGTTCCGAATGACGCTGACGGACGCGCACCCATGTGGAAGAGGAAATCTATATTTTGGGAGCTGCCCTATTGGAAAGACCTAGAGGTCCGCTCTGCAATCGACGTGATGCACGTGACAAAGAATCTTTTTGTGACCCTGCTTGGCTTCTTGGGTGTGTATGGGAAGACAAAAGATACACCTGAGGCACGGGAGGACCAGCAACGTATGCACGGAAAAGACGGCATACATCAGGGTCATGCAAGCTACGCTCTTACCAAAGAAGAGAAGGAAATCTTCTTTGGATGCCTGCTCAGTATTAAGGTACCGTCTGGCTTCTCGTCGAATATAAAGGGAATAATAAACATGGCAGAGAAAAAGTTCCATAACCTAAGTCTCATGACTGCCACGTGATTATGACGCAACTGCTTCCGGTTGCATTGAGGGGGCTTCTACCGGAAAACGTTCGATTAGCCATTGTGAAGCTATGTGCATTCCTCAATGAAATCTCTCAGAAGGTAATCGATCCAGAAATCATACCAAGGTTAGAGAATTATTTGGTGCAATGTCTTGTTAGTTTTGAGTTGGTGTTCCCACCATCCTTCTTCAACATCAGGACGCACGTCCTAGTTCACCCATGTGAAGAGATTAACGTTTTGGGTCCTGTATTTCTACACAATATGTTCCCCTTTGAGAGGTTCATGGGAGTCTTAAAGAAATATGTTCATAATCATGCTAGGCCAGAAGGAAGCATCTCCAAGGGCCATGAAAATGAGGAGGTCATTGAGTTTGTATTGAATTTATTCCTGACCTTAAGCCGATTGGTGTTCCTGAATCGTGGCATAAGGGCAGACTGGATGGAAAAGGCACGCTAGGAGGGGAACAAATAATATGTATGGACGGACATTATCTCACTGAAGCACACTACACAGTTCTACAGAATTCCGCCTTGGTGGCTCCGTATATGGATGAACACAAGAATTTGCTACGCTCCAAACACCCGGAGCGGTCTGATGACTGGATTACACATGAACAAACCAGGAGTTTCGCCAGCTGGTTGCAGACACGTACCATGCATGACGCCTCTATTGAAGATGACCTGTACTTGCTGTCCCAGTTACCATCTTCGAATATAATGACTTTCAAAGGGTACGAGATAAATGGTAATACATTTTACACGATCACCCAAGATAAGAAGAGCACCAACCAAAACAGTGGTGTCCACTTTGATGCAGAAACCAAGACGGGAAAGGAAACATATTATGGTTATATACAGGACATATGGGAACTTGACTATCGACGTGGTTTGAAGGTCCCTTTGTTTCGGTGCAAATGGGTCAATATGACACGAGGTGGGGTAACGGAAGACCCATAGTACGGAATGACAACAGTGGATCTCAACAATCTTGCTTATGCAGACGAACCATTCGTCCTAGCCAATGATGTGGCACAGGTTTTCTATGTGAAGGGCATGTCTACCAAGCTGAGAAAAAGAAAAGATAAGGAAGTGAATGCATCGTACGACGAGCCAAAGCGGCACATAGTTCTTTCTGGGAAGAGAAACATCATGGGAGTGGATGACAAGACAAACATGTCAGGAGATTATGAAAAGTTTGATGAAATTTCTCCATTCATAGTGAATATTGACCCGAGTATCCAGTTAAATGATGAAGATTTTCCATGGCTACGGCGCAAAGGGACTCACGCGAAGAAAAAGTTTCACACCCAAAGATCTGGGATGTGATCGGCTTCACTATCATCACTTTCTTCTGTGTTTCACACCCAGGAGAGAATCTCTGTAATAGTTAGGGTAGCTAGTTACTCCCTCCTTCCATCTATATAGGGCCTAATGCGTTTTTTAAGACCGCCTTTGACTATTGACAAGATTAATAGTACATGAATTTAACGATCTCCTTTCACACACGAATTTAACGATGTGCTTTGTTTAAGTTGCATGTCATATATTATTGCTCTAATATTTGGTCAAAGTTAGCCTCGAAAAACGCATTAGGCCCTATATAGATGGAACGAGGGAGTATGTGTTTTGGCATTTGAAACGCGAAGAAATTTTATGTGCAAGCAAATTCTTTCATGCATTATTGATTTTTTTCAGCTAAATGGCCCTGAAATTGAAAAGCATTTCAAATGAACTCAGAAAAGGTTGAAAGTTGGCATGGTATCATAATTTCACCCACATAGCATGTGCAAAAAAGTAGAGAGGGTTACCGCAAAAACTGGATGCACTTCGTGTACAAAATGGGCAATCTCTTTCGAAGTATCAGGGTTTCGGACGAAAACTCATCCGTTACAAAGGCATTTCATTTTTTAAATAACCTAAGCATTACCAAATTGAATATAATGATAAAACGCACTAATATTAAACATAAGAAAAAAGAATCACTGAAAAATCTATTTTCAAAGTTAAGTTATTCACAAACTAGTGATTCACACAAATTTCAAATAATTCAAAATTTAAACTATTCAAATTTGTAAACTACCGGTACTAACAGAAAGGTTGTATTTTTTGTACCTAAAGCAAATATATTCACAAACAAACGCTAAATACAGCAAAAAACAACTCTAAAATAAAAAAAAGAAAAAAAAGAAAAAAAGCCCACCTACTGGGCCACACGGCCTGCATACGACTATAAACCCAAATTCTAGTTGGGCCAGGATGCAAGCCCGCTAGCCCAGTAGGCCCAACAGGGCATCGAAGAAGAGGTAGGCCTAGAAGGCCTGCTTAAGAGAGGAGCTCAAGACAGGAGCGACGGCGGGGCTTATAAGCAGGTGCGAGTGCCCCTCGGCTAGCGAGCTGGGACTAAACTTTTGCGACCCTCGCCTGGCAGCGCACACCCTTTAGTACCGGGTCGTGGCTCCAACCGGTACTAAAGGGGGGGCTTTAGTACCGGTTGGTGCCACGACCCGGTACTAAAGGGGGTGCGGTTCCCGCCGCTTCACCTGGCCAAAACAGACCTTTAGTACCGGTTGATGGCTCCAACCGGTCCTAAAGGTGGGTTCTATATAAGAAAACACTTCAAAAAAAAATTGTCAGTTTCTCATCTCTCCCTGCTTCTTTCTCCTCTGCCCCGTCGCCGCCGCCCCTCGTTGCCGCCCCCGTCGCCGTCCGTCGCCGTCGCCGTCCCCGTCCCCGTCCCCGTCGCCGCGCCGCGCCTCGTCGTCGCGCCCCACCCCGTCCTCCGGTCGTCCCCGCCCGGCCCGTCCTCCCGTACGTCGTCCCCGCCCGGCCCGTCCCTGTCCCCGTCCCCATTGAGGGAGTCCTGGATTAGGGGGTGTTCGGATAGCCGGACTATACCTTCAGCCGGACTCCTGGACTATGAAGATACAAGATTGAAGACTTCGTCCCGTGTCCGGAAGGGACTTTCCTTGGCGTGGAAGGCAAGCTTGGCGATACGGATATGTAGATCTCCTACCATTGTAACCGACTCTATGTAACCCTAACCCTATCCGGTGTCTATATAAACCAGAGGGTTTTAGTCTGTAGGACAACATACACATCAACAATCATACCATAGGCTAGCTTCTAGGGTTTAGCCTCCTCAATCTCATAGTAGATCTACTCTTGTACTACCCATATCATCAATATTAATCAAGCAGGACATAGGGTTTTACCTCCATCGAGAGGGCCCAAACCTGGGTAAAACTTCGTGTCCCTTGTCTCCTATTACCATCCGGCCTAGATGCACAGTTCGGGACACCCTACCCGAGATCCGCCGGTTTTGACACCGACATTGGTTCTTTCATTGAGAGTTCCTCTGTGTTGTCGCCATCAGGAAGGATGCCTCGCCCCATCTTTAAAGACGGCACCGTTGCTAAGGGAGCTTTGGCTGTCGGCCAAACCCTCCGGTTAGGTGGCTTTCTTATGACCGCCTGTTCGGCTTCTGCGCCGACGATGACCTCTCGAGCCATCGAAAACAATCTTCATGTCAACTCGGAACTTGCCGAGCAGTTAGACCCAATAGAGCTTTCCTCCATAAACGAGCTCTTGGATCGCTTCGCCGCCCTGGGAGTCGCTACGGATTACGACCAGATTGGGCCTAAAACCGATCTGAGAGAGATTAACTCTCCCCAAGTCACCCATCATGTTGCCGTGTTAGAGGGACAGTGCGGCGACCCTTCATCTATCTTAAGGACTCGCTACGTTCGGATTCCCGATCCCTCCAAGCCGGATACCCGCGGAGGGGAGGATATCACTCAAGACCTGAACTTAGAGTCAGGCGACGGGCTGGATTCATTAGACAACATCCAGGAATCCAAATTTTCCAGTTCAGAAATTCCTCGGTCTCTGAGCCTTAGATGGGGTGAGGCTTCGGATTTAATTCCACCCACCCACCCCAACATAAGCGATCTATCCAAAATCAGGCAAGAACCCGATGAAACAGTACATCATTACTAGGCCAGATTCCTCCTGGTTAAGAACATGCTAAGGGACTGCCGCGAGGAAGACGCAATCTCAATCTTCTGGAATAACTGCACGAACAAGGGAATACTCAACACCATAAGTCGGCGTGATATTACATGCTTCGCTGACTTGGCGTCCATTGTACGAAAGTACTGTGCGATGGAAAGCGCCTGGAAAACCGAAATAAAATTTTGGGACAATCCGACCCTGAATACAAATCTAGTCCGAAATAAAAGGGTGCATCATCACCAGTCACACGGGTCAAGCACTAAAAAGCAAAAACCCTCTACAGGGCATGGAACCGTACTGGAAGGGTGGCTCAATGGACCATGTAAAATTCACAGTACAGAGGACGCCATACCAACTCACAGCCTCAGAGCATGTTGGATACTCCGGCAGATGGCCAAAATTGGCGAAAATCTCCTAATTCCGGAGGCCACAGAAAGCCACCCCAGAGACACCAATATGGTATTAACAGTCTTCGAGACTTTCGCATCAAATAATATGCGAAAAAGGACACACCGCAGCCTTGCCTAAGTCTACCAAGTAGCAACAATAAACCCATGGAGCGATGCGGCTATTACCTTTAACGCCAATGATGAACCTAAATTCCGAACAGCCCGAGCACCAGCCGCATTGGTCCTCAGTCCAATAGTGGATGACTTTCGTCTTACCAAGGTACTCATGGACAGCGGCATCGGATTGAAACTCATTTATGAGGAGACTCTTCAAAAAATGGAAATAGACTGGAACCGCATTGAGCGAAGCAGCACAACCTTTAGAGGAATAATCCCCAGTCGGGAAGCGCGTTGTACAGGAAAAATCACACTAGATGTGGTGTTCGGCACGCCGGATAATTACAGGTCCGAAGAGGTCACGTTCCAGGTGGCTCCATTCAGCAGCGGTTATCACGCTCTGCTAGGGCGGGAGGCGTTTACAATCTTCCAAGCAATACCCCATTACGGGTACATGAAGCTCAAGATGCCCGGGCCTAACGGGATCATCACTCTCGCTAGTGATCCGGACATAGCACTCCGTGACAAAAACAAGACAGCCGCCCTGGCCCTGGAGGCACTATCCGAAGCCCTAGAGGCTGAGGAGCTGACTGCGCTGCGCTCTACGGTGAATAGGGACGACGTGGTACTCAACAAAAGATCCAAGTCCACCTCCTTTAAACCGGCGGACGAAATAGTCAAATTCCAAGTCCATCCAACGGACCCCAATAAAAAAGCTTCCATCGGGGCACAGTTAAACCCTGATGTCGACGCTGCATTGCGAGAGTTCCTACGAGAGAACCGGGACATTTTCGCCTGGCACCCTTCAGACATGCCAGGAATCCCACGCAGGCTGGCCGAGCACAGCTTAAATATCCAAACAGGATTCAAACCTGTCAAACAGGCTCTTCGGCGTTTTTCCGAACCTAAGAGACAGGCCATGGGAGAGGAACTAGCAAAGCTATTGGAGGCCGGATTCATCAGAGATATAAAACATCCGGACTGGCTAGCAAACCTGGTGATGGTACCAAAGAAGGACAAATCCTGGCGCCTGTGTGTTGATTTTAAAGACCTTAACAAGGCTTGCCCAAAGGATCCCTTCCCCCTCCCACGCATCGATCAAATTATCGACGCTACCGCAGGACACGATTCATTGTGCTTCCTCGACGCATATTCTGGCTACCATCAAATCAAGATGGCAGAACCAGACCAAGCCGCAACGGCATTTATCACACCATACGGGCCATTCTGCTTCAACACGATGCCGTTCGGGCTCAAAAACGCCGGCGCAACATATCAGCGCATGATTCAGACATGTATGGCAAGCCAGATCGGCAAAACAGTGGAGGTATATGTAGATGATGTGGTCGTCAAAACAAGACATGTTGAATCTCTAGTAGACGACTTGAGGCTCACATTTGATAACCTCCGAACATACAACATCAAGCTCAACCCAGAAAAATGCGTTTTCGGCGTTCCAGCCGGAAAGCTCTTAGGCTTCATTGTATCTGGTAGAGGAATTGAAGCAAATCCAACCAAGATCCGAGCTCTGTCGCAACTGGATATCCCAAAGGACCTCAAACAAATACAAAAGTTAACCGGATGCATGGCGGCTCTAAGACGCTTTATCTCCTGCTTGGGAGAAAAGGCCCTACCCCTTTACCGCCTCCTTCGGCGCATCGAACACTTCAAATGGACGGACGCAGCCACGGCCGGAATCGACAAAATAAAAGCCATACTGGCAACAAACCCAGTCCTGGCCGCGCCAAACATTGGCGAACCAATGCTATTATACATTGCAGCAACACATCAGGTTGTAAGCGCAGTGCTCGTCGTCGAACGAGAAGCGGACGGACACAAATTCCCCCTTCAAACGTCGGTCTATTATGTGTCCACTCTCCTCACTCCCTGCAAATCACGGTACCCGCATTATCAAAAGATTGCGTACAGGGTATTCATGGCATCCCGGAAGCTACGACACTACTTTCAAGAGTGTTCAATGACGGTAGCCTCGGAAGTACGACTTAACGATATTATAAACAACCGTGACGCAACGGGCCGGCTTGCGAAATGGGCCATCGAGCTCCTCCCGTTCGACATAACTTATAAGCCACGATGAGCCATCAAGTCACAAGTCTTGGCCGACTTCGTCGCAGAATGGACGGAGGTCGAACTCCCTAAAGAGTACGACACATATTAAAATTGGATCATGCATTTCGACGACTCCAAGATGTTGGCCTGACTGGGGGCTGGCGTCATTTTGACGTCCCCCACAGGAGACACAGTTCAATACGTACTACAGATTATGTATACGGACTCCAACAATGCAGCCGAATATGAGGCCCTTTTACATGGTCTCCGGATGGCAGTATCCATGGGCATCCAACGCCTAGAGGTGCGCGGGGACTCGAACCTCGCAATATCCCAAATAAATGGAGACTTTGATGCCAAGGATCCAAAAATGGCAGCTTACCACCACGCTGTCCTAAAAATGTCACCATATAGCCCGGGAAAATAATCAGGCGGCGGATGTCCTGGCACGCATCGGCGCAAAACGCGATGTAGTCCCCCCCCCAACATCTTTTTGGAAAGGCTGTTCAAGCCATCCGTAGCATGGGAAGGGGAGCCGAACAATAACAGCCCGGACCCAACCGCACTGCCCGACACTGAACATTCTGACACAATCGGAGGCTCTGCCAATGAAATAACACCTTCAGCCCACGTAATAATGGCCGTCATTGCCCCAAGGACAGAACCACTCCTCGCCTACCTTACTAGGCAGGAACTCCCCGGGGACCAAAATGAGGCACGCTGCATAGTGTGGCGATCCAAAGCCTACAGAGTCCACGAGGGAGAGCTTTATAAGAAAAGCACCACCGGAGTCCTTCAAAGGTGCATCTCCGAAGAGGAGGGGCGGAATCTCCTGGCTGAAATTCATGCCGGACTCGGCGGTCATCACGTTGCAGCCGGTCCCTTGTAAGCAAGGCTTTCCATACAGGCTTTTATTGGCCGATGGCCCGGGCAGACGCTCAGGATTTCGTCCAACGATGCACCGGTTGCCAGCTATTTGCAAACCAAAGCCATATGCCACCCACCGCCCTCCAAACCATCCCATTACTTGGCCCTTCGCGGTCTGGGGGCTTGACATGGTTGGACCCCTTAAAGGCGGAACCCACAAGCAAAAATACTTACTAGTCATGGTGGATAAGTTCACCAAATGGATAGAAGGCAAGCCTGTTAAGACGGCCGAATCCGGACCGGTGATAGACTTTATATCCGGGGTTGTACACCATTACGGCGTCCCCCACAGCATCATCACTGATAATGGCACGAACTTCACGGTCGACGAGGTAAAACTCTGGTGAAAAAACATGGGCATCAAGCTCGATTATGCTTCCGTCTATCACCCACAAACTAGCGGCCAGGTCGAACGTGCAAATGGTCTTATCATGCGCGACATCAAACCCAGATTAGTGCGGTCCCTCAAGGAATCTAACACGCACTAGGTAGAGGAGCTCGACTCCGTACTCTGGGGGCTGCGGACCACGACGAATCGCATCGCCGGATACACACCATTCTTTATGGCGTACGACGCAGAGGCAGTTTTGCCTTCCGACATAATTCATGACTCACCTCGAGTGCAGATGTACGAAGAAAGAGAAGCCGAGCTCGATCGTTAGGACCACTTGGATGCATTGCAGGAGGAGCGCGATGTGGCAAAAGGCTGTTCCGCATTCTATCAATAGCAGGCTCAAAGATACCAAAGCAGAGAAGTACGGGCCAAAAATTACAACACTGGCGAATTAGTTCTACGACTACCGGACAAGAAAAAGGACAAACTCAAGCCCAAGTGGGAAGGTCCCTTCATAATTGACCAAGTCCTGACTGGTGGAGCGTACCGCCTGCGGGATGCATCGGATAACCGACTCAAGCCAAACCCATGGAATGCAGCCCGTCTCTGAAGATTCTATGCCTAGCGTCGGACTCTGTGTTCGTCTCCTTCCTCTGTCCATTTTTTATATTTTCTGTCTTACATTTCTCTTCTTCCTTTCTCTCTCTCTCTCTCTCTCTCTCTCTCTCTCTTATAGCCTCTAAAGGCTCATAAAGTGACGCGCTATCCGTGCTCATTAAACCTGGGGGCTTCTTTAAACAGAAGCTTATTCATGCGGGCTTCATGCCCAACACATGTGTCACACTTCCGCATGTACCTTTTATTCACCATTATATGCATCGATATGACTTAAGTTTTGGCCAAGCTGGGTTGCCTGGCTCCTGTGGTTACCCCTACGTTCCCGATTGTTTGGCTAGGTGGTAAAGGGAGCACCTCTGCGATTGTTACTGCCGGGTCAGCCGGACGTGTACCTCAGACTGGGTGAAGCCGAAAGCTAGCGTTCCTAAGGGAATATTCGGTCGATGAACTAAATATGATCTTTTTTATTTTTATCTATACGCCCCCAGATGTTTTTCCTGCGTTTCTTTTCGCAGCATGGACATGCACCTTAGGGCATGCCTCCCAGGGAAAGGAACCCCTAACGGAACTATTCTCCCTGGAAGATGTTTCTTACTAACCATGTAATATAACATACCT
The DNA here is from genome assembly GCA_034509565.1 of Triticum monococcum. Classification (NCBI taxonomy): domain Eukaryota; kingdom Viridiplantae; phylum Streptophyta; class Magnoliopsida; order Poales; family Poaceae; genus Triticum; species Triticum monococcum. The sequence continues at coordinate 491,424,432 of CM067846.1, forward strand.
AGTCGGGCACTTGTCTGTTCACGCCCTAATGACCCCTACGCCTGGTCTCCATGCATTCCCCGGTTCCTATATAACTGCATGGGAATTCGGACACACTCCGGACCGTCAGGTCCCGAGGCTGAAGCGAAAAGGTCGGCCATGACAAATGATCTACAATCCGGCTAGAAGGCATTATAAATGTCAATTAAATTACATAGTAATTTCGACTGGTTGTATTCCTCTTCAATACCATCTAACATGTTGTCTAATTTACAGTCCTGTTGGGAATAATTTGCGGCCAACTCTACTTGGCCGTATACTAAGCTTACAGGGATCTCCTTCCCATCGGGCCCTACAGGACCGACCTCGGCCATGTGGTTGGGGTCAGCCTTTGCATACCGCGTCTTCACCATGGCCCAGGCCTCCCTAGCGCCTTGATGGCAGGCTGATATCTTCCACAATCGGAAGCGCCGCCGTGCTCCCTTTAGCTTCTCCGCAAGCTCTCCAAGACCTTCGGGCATGGAGACGGATGGCCACAGGGCCTGGGCGGCGCCTCACATCGCTTGCCGAACTCGATCGAGAAGTTGTGAGAGCTCGGGAAGAAGGTCACCCGTAGAACCGGGCATCTCCTCTGCAGGACGACCGGTTAGCACACCTACAGACATTGCTCTGTTAGTCGACTTCCCCGCCGAACTTTCTCTCAAAAGGTTCGTTCAAGCACTTACTAAATATGCCACGCCGAAGCCGCTGATTCTCCTTCACGGAGTCTGACAGCTGGGCACGAACATCTTTCAGCTCGACGCCCAGCCTGGTGTTGGCATCTTGGAGAACGTTCTTCTCCCCCATCACCTTTAATAGCACCCTCTCACCAGCCTTTAGCTGGCGTAGGAGGTGTTGCCTTTTGGGATTGAGTCCGGTGCCATCTGCAATTTCATTTGTCAGATTCGCACCAAAGCCGTGCTTCGCAAAATACTTATCTTTCGAAGTGTATATTACCAGAGGGGGTCTCCTTAGGCTCCCCTGCCACGGCTAGTGCGGCCTCTAGTTGGGCTTTGCACTCTTCCAGCTCCTTGGACAGTAGGGAATTCTTTTCTGTAAGAACCTGCATATCAAATGATCCTTAAATCAGTTATTCTAACTGTTTCAAGTCTTGGGGGCTACTGCCATATATATATATATATATATATATATATATATATATACCAAAATTTTCTTACCCGTATGTCTTTTACATATTGCTCTGTGGCGCTGGCTAGACCATTTTGAGAGGCACGGAGGTGCGCATCTCCCGAGTTGAAGGCATCTAACGCCCCTTGGGAGAAACAAGCGTCGCGAAGAATTGTCCGGCGACGCCTGTGGTTCATGGCACTCTCCACCTCAGAGTTGGTGGCAAACAACCCGTCCACATCCTCCATTGGAGGAGCGTCTAGCGCGCGCCTTGCGTTCGCCTTTGCCTCCGGACCAGGCTTTGGAGCCTGGATGGTGGAGGCGCGATTGGCAGCCTCTCCGGGTATAGTCCGGCGAGGTCTCTTTGTCCTGAAGGGAGCACGAGTGTCAATGTGCCTCGAAGGTATAACACCTCGGGTAAGGGGGTGCGCCATAACTTTGCGCTGATGCCTCGGTCCGGACTGCACTTCTTTTCGGCCCACGGGGCCCCACGGCCCCTCGTTGGCTTGTCGCCGCAGGTTCGGCCTTCCGCCTTAAAAACCTCCCTGGCAAAGTTCGGTTGCAATCAGGAAACTGAACACGAGTGGGCGGACAACTATTCAGGGTACTGGGACTTCGATTTTAGGTACCTGGGGCGTCAGGACTAGCCCTGGGTAATCGGCCGTAATGGCCACCAAGGCGTTCTTCTCGCTCAATTGATGGAACACTCCATCAATCAGCTCCACAGATATGTCCGGATCCTCTTGAGAGGCCGGGTCAAGGGACCGTCCTGGGTCCTCGGGTTGTGGAGGAGGGCTGCTTATTTCCTTAACAGCCCGGCACAGTTCCTGCGTCAAAGTCATCAGACTGAATATTTAACAATGGGAATACAAAACGGATGGACAAGTAAATACGGCCGCTTACCCATCTCGGGGGATTGTGCATGGAGAATCCACCCTGAGGGTTGACGCAGAGAAATTCCTCCTCTTCTCCCTTATACAAAGTGGACAAGATCTTTAGTAGAGCGGCAGCTGAATCCGGCCCCTTACGACCGTAGCGGGTGGTGTCGTCCTCCCCGTTGAAGTCCCACATGGGGTGGCTTCTATACTGAAGCGGCTGCACCCCCCGCATAATGCATTCGGCCATAACCCCGATCATCGTTAGTCCGGAATGGGCCAACAATCTTATTCGGCCCATCAGGTAATTGATGTCCCTGTCACTTTCCCTCTGAGGGCTCCGTGGGCGCCAGCTTAGGCGCTTCTTTAAGGGACCATTGTTGAATTCAGGGAGGCCGATCCGGACAGGATCCAGCAGCGGACATCTTCTATATAGAACCATTCCGAGGGCCAGTCTTCGGACGCCTTCTTTGGGGTTCCGGACAGATATCCGGTCCCGGCGATGCGCCACACTTCGGCTCCGCCCACCTGTACATTAACCCCTTCTTGGAACGGGGCATGAGGCAAAATAGCTCCTTCCACAGTCTGAAATGAGTTTCAACACCCAAGAACAGTTCGTAGAGGGCTACAAAGCCCACGATATGCAATACTGAGGCAGGCGTGAGATGATGTAGCTGGAGGCCGTAGAACTCCAGCAGCCCCCAGAGAAATGGGTGGATTGGAAATCCGAGCCCCCTTATTAAGTAAGGGACGAGGCACACCCGCTCTCCTTTGCAAGGATTAGGGGCATTCTCTGCTTGCTCTCCGCCGTTGTAGACGGCAAGACCGGCTCGAACCGGGACCATATAGGCCGGGGGGAGAAATCCCTTGGTCTGGAGCGTCACTAGCTCGCTATGCGGGGTGGAACATCTCTCCCAATACCCAGGCTTAGGGCTGGAAGGGCGAGGGGAGGAATTGCGACGGCTGGCCATGGTGGAATGGACCTTTGTCGGATGCGCTCTGATGAACACTCGTGGAGGGGAGAAGGTGTGGATTGGATCTAAATCCTCGTCCCCTTAAATAGGGCAGCTCATTTACGCGGCTAGGGGTGTGAATGTAAAAACACTCAGACTTTTCATATTCGTTTGACATGTGGGAAGCGGCCATTATTGGGCGTAGAAGCCAAGGAGAGCAACATCTATAAGAAACTGGACTTTATTCAAACAGGTACACGGAATTTGGAGGAGAACCCGTGTAACGCCCTCGATGCGACTATATCTCCCACGTGTCGAGGCACGACTTAGAGGCGTAATCACATTGAAAGCATATGTCGCAAGTCGGGTAATCATCACAAACATCCCATGTAATATAATAGTAAAGAGGGATAACATAGCTGGCTTACACTCGCCACGTCACATCAAAGTACATAAATAACATCCATCATACAATTCACTCATGGCCCGACTACGGCGCCAAAATAGAAAAGACCCCCAACATGCGACAAGGCCCTGAATCTAACCCCGAATAGGCACCACTACTGATCATCAGGAAAAGACACATAGTAACGCTGAGAGTCCTCGTCGTACTCCCACTTGAGCTCGAGCGCGCCATCTGGAGCTGTATCATCTGTCCCTGCATCTGGTGTAATAGTAATCTGTGAGCCACAGGGACTCGGCAATCTCGCACCCTCGCGATCAAGACTATTTAAGCTCAATAGGTAGGAAAGGGTAATGTATAAGTGGAGCTGCAGCAAGCGACTAGCATATATGGTGGCTAACTTATTCGCAAAAGAGAGCGAGAAGAGGAGGCAAAGCACGAGCGAGAAACTAGAGAGCAACCTGCACAAACATAACTCCAACACCGTGTCCACTTCCCGGACTCCGCCGAGAAGAGGCCATCACGGCAACACACTCAGTTGATTCATTTTAATTAATTAAGGTTCAAGTTATCTACAACCGGACATTAACAAATTCCCATCTGCCCATAACCGCGGGCACGGCTTTCAAAAGATCAATCCCTACAGGGGGGTCCCAACTTAGCCCATAACAAGCTCTCACGGTCAACGAAGGAATAGACCTCCACCCAAGACACACCGATCAGACTCGGTATCTCGGTACAACAAGATGATTCGACAGGTTAAAACAAGTCCAGCAACACCGCCCGAATGCGCCGACAAATCCCGATAGGAGCTGCACATATCTCTTTCTTAGGGCACGCTCGGATAGGTCAAGCTACGAGTAAAACCAACCCTCGAGTTTCCCCGAGGTGGCCCCGCAGGCTGCCTGGTTCGCACCAACGCTCAGAGGAGCATTGGCCCCGGGGGGGGGGTTAAAATAAGATGACCCTCGGGCTCCGGAAACCAAGGGAAAAAGAGGCTAGGTGGCAAATGGTAAAACCAATGTTGGGCATTGCTGGAAAAGCTTTAATCAAGGCGAACTATCAAGGGGTTCCCATTATAGCCCAACCGCGTAAGGGACGCAACAATCCGGGAACATAACACCGATATGACGGAAACTAGGGCGGCAAGAGTGGAACAAAACACTAGGCGAGAGGCCGAGCCTTCCACCCTTTACCAAGTATATAGATGATTTAAGATAACATAGCAATATAATGATATCCCAACAAGTAAATAAATGTTCCAACAAGGAACGGCTCCAATCTTCACCTGCAACTAACAATGCTATAAGAAGGGCTGAGCAAAGCGGTAACATAGCCAATCAACGGTTTGCTAGGACAAAGGTGGGTTAGAGGCTCAATCATGGCAATTGGGAGGCTGACAAGCAAGTGGTAGGCATCGTAGCATTGGCAAAGCAAAAGAGCGAGCAAACTAGCATAGCAAAGATAGTAGTGATTTCGAGGGTATGATCATCTTGCCTGCACAGTTGTCAGAGTTGACTGGATCCTCAAAAGCAAACTCAACGTGCTCCTCGTTAGCAAACTCGTCTCCCGGCTCTACCCAACAACACAAACAAGCAACAAGGATACAATCAACCACGTGCAAGGGGAACCAATAAGATGCAAAGATTGTATGCTATGCGGGATGCGATGCGGGATGCAAAATGCAAGACGTGACAGGAAATGCATGAACCTGGCCTCAACTTGGAAAACCAAGTGTGCCACTGGATAGAGGGGAAGAAATCCCCTGAAAACGATATAAAGATCATTGGAATCGGAGCTACGGTTTGGAAATGGCAAGCGTTTTACGAAACGAACCGATCTGCGGTTTACAGCAAGTAGGCTCCTAAATGCAACGAAATGAACATGCTACAGCCACCAAACATGAAAACAAAATACATGGCAGGGATGTACACAAGATTCTTAACAAATCACTAGGACTGAGCCATAGGCAAATTCATCCATTAAGGGGTTCAAACAAGCATGGCAAAACTAAATAAGCAAAACAGATTTCAGACAGCGAAATTAACGCTAGTCTGGAATTTCAGACCACGATGCTCTCTTTGGAGCAGCAAAACAACCTGAAACATAACCTGAACATGGAAAGTAAGAGCATGGCATGGAGCTACTCAACAATCTTAACAAAACACCCAAAATGACCTGGGGCCAAAAGGGTTCACAAAATACTCTACCGAGCACACGAATATAGATGAAACACAATCAGTTTTCAGACTTAGTGAAAACTGAGACATGCTGAAATTATATCTCACAGAGGCATGTAAACGTGCTCGATGCACTCACTACGGTGCAAGTCATAGCAAGGAAAGCATATATACATAAAGAAGGCACAAATAGCTCAGCCGCCGGCCCTCCGCGAGGAGGGCGAGGCGGCGTGCCTCCAGAACTTCGTCGCTGGCGTCAGCCGGAAGGGGGGCGGACAAGTCTTGGGCAGCCGCGCGTGGGGTGTCGCGGGCGCCCTCGTCAGTCGGGCCGTCGAGGCCGATAACCATCACCTTGGGGGTGTCAGAATTGTGAGCGCCAGCCGGAGGGAGCGGGTGGTTGTAGACCGTGACGTTGGTGGGGAAGGTATCGTAGGATGCCGTGTCAGAGTCGACGGTCATCGGGTCGGTGAAGCCAACTGACTCCAAATCCGCAGCGAGCTCGCTGGAGACGTGGAGCTGGCTGAGGAGGTTGGCGAGGTGATCTGTGCCCGCATCGGAAGCAAGCTCGTCGGGGATGCGGGCCTTGTCGAAGAGGTTGGCGAGGCCGCTAGCCGCGCAGACGTTGGCGACGCCATGCAGCACGTCGCGGCAAGCGCCATCGGGTGAGCCAGGCTGGCTACGCTCGCGAGGAAGGAAAAGGGTTCCCGTCCAGAACAGGTCTTCGGACGACGGTGCACCTGGCCCGACGGTGGGCGCCAAATGTCGGGTGGTAGGAGCGACATATGCCAACGGGTGGCTTATCACTGCGGGGGCCAATAGAACGTCGCCGTTGCCTGGAAACGGGATGAGGCGAAGACATGCACGCCGGCGAATCTTACCCAGCTTCAGGGCTCTCCAGGGAGATAATACCCCTACTGCTGCTCTGCGGGGTCTCCGCATGGTTACTAGGTGGACAAGTAGCTACAATGCTCCTTGAGATGTTTTGGGTGGAAGGAGGAAGAAGGGCTCGGCTCAGCTTGCTTCCTCTCCTTGTATTGTGTCTAGGTCTAGGAAGAGAGTCCAACCCTTTGCATGGGTGCACCGGGGGGTTTATATAGGCCTACCCCCCGGGGGTACAATGGTAATCCAACTGGGCGCGGGGCCCAGCTGTGTGTGACTATGCTCGCCGGCTTCTTCGCCGGCTTCTAGGGCCCGCTGGCTGGTGGGTCCCGCCGGCCGCCGGCTCCTGGGTCGACAGGCCGGCCCCACTGGCCAGGGCCTGGTCGGCAGCTGGTTACTGTTTCTCCATGTCGTTGACGCAGGCTTGGTCGGGGTAAGCGTGGCTACAGTAACGCCGCCCTGGCGGGCGATTACTGTAGCCCCGCCGCGTCTTGTCTCCTTAATGGGCGTCTCCTTCGAGGAGGGCAGCAGGCCGGCTACGTGAAGCCGGCCCTCTGTCTTGCCAGCTTGAGAGGAGGTGCGGCCGCCTTTGGCATCTCTCTGCCCGAAGGGGCCCACCGCCTCAGGGGCCACGCTGGCGACCCATCGTGGACGGCATCAGAGCCGCCGTGGCTACAGTGCCGCGTCGGGCGGGCCGCAGCTGCCCGCACGATGCGCTCTACCAGGCGTGCTCCGGGTCTTGGGGGTGGCAGGCTCTACTGTAGCCACGCCCCGCTTCATCATCGCAGAATGGACGCGTACATCGCGGGTACGGCGTTGACTGCTTTATGGGGCCGGCCTGGCAGTAGCCGGCCTTGCTGTAGCCGGCCCTGTCGTAGCCAGCCTTGCTGTAGCCGGCCCTCCGCAGCTTTCTTCAGGAGGGTGAAAAGGCGGGCCCCCCCGAAGCCGGCCAGGAAGGTAGCCGGCTGGGGGGAGGCGGCCCAAGTCTTGAGTCTTCTTATGAGCCGGATGGGCTCATAATTTTTTCTGAGGGGCCAGGGGAAGCCGGCTGGGCTACCCATGGCTATTTAGCCCGACAGTAGTCCCCGAAGACCGGCGAGCTTCAGGGCGGACGGAAGGACGGGAAGCTTGGCCGGTTTCATACCTTGAGGGGCCGACCTCGTCGTTGCAGCCGACTCTGGAGCACTTTTTGTTTATCAAGGTGGCAGTGGTTGACCCGCGGGCCGGCCGCGAGCCCCATGACGAGCCACGTGGCGGAGAAGTCCTGCCGTCGCACGCGCGCGACGGGACGCCGCCACAGGCCCGGGCCCGCCACTCCCTGGCCTCGGCCCGGGCGCAGATCTTCTGTGGCCCGAGGGGACTGCTCGCCTCCCCGCGGCCGTTACTTCGCATCATCAAGGCGCGCAATTAACGCGGGCGTGGGGGAGATGGGCACGATCGATCCCCACGATCCCCCACGCCACGCCTCCTCGGCTCTGGCGCACGTGCCTACAAGTAGGGGGGGGAGGGGGAGAGGCACAGGCCCGTTCGCTCCCCCGCTCCCCGTCCCTCCTGCTCCTCCTCTTCTTCTTCTTCTTCTTCGCGCCTGACGCAGTCTTGCGCCGCAGCCCACCCACGCCGCCATGTCTCTGGCTCTGTCGAGCTCGTGGGACGGGTCCAATGTCCATGAGGACCATATTGAATTCCTCCGCCAGACCCGGCGTCTGCCCGCCGCCAACCTCGTGCAGGTGCGTCTGGCGCCCACGAAGGAGGTCTCGCCGGCGCCGGAGGAAGGCGAGCGCGTCGTCTTCCGCACGGACTTCCTCCGCGGCTTCGGCTTCCCGGCGAGCAGCTTCATGCGCTCTTTCCTCGAATTCTACAACCTCCAACCACATCACGTCATGCCCAACGCAGTGCTGCAGCTCTCGGCCTTCATCTCGCTCTGCGAAGGATTCTTGGGGGTGCTGCCGACACTGGAGCTCTGGGCGGAGCTGTTCCAGAACAAGCTCGGCACCGTCTCCGCTGGCGTGCCGGCTCCCTGCGGCGCCTTCATCGCGATGAAGAGGGCAAGCGACGACAACCCCTTCCCCCACATTCCTCTGATCCAGTCTGTCAAGCTTTGGCAGAAATCCTACTTCTACGTCAAGAACATCGCCCCGCATGGTGATTACGTCAATCTGCCGGCTTACGTAGCCGGCCCGCCGGCTGGGAGGCGGCGGTCTTGGGGCTACAGGTCGAAGTCCTTGTCTCCGGCTGGGAATGCCTCCATCGCCCGGCTTCGGGTGATAATCCAGTCGGAAGGCCTGCGCGCATCCGACCTGGTAGCCACCTTCGTCGAGCGCCGGATTCTGCCCCTCCAAAGCCGGCCGCACATGATGTGCCAGATGAGTGACCGGTTCGACCCTTGCCGGCTGAGCACATGGGAGATGCCCCATGCCGAGGTGGCTCTGATGGTGAACTACATCGCCAACCTGAAGCTCACCGATGAGTGGCAATTCGGCAAGGTGCCGTACTCCCGCGCCCATCCTCCACCTATGGTAAGTCTTTCTTCTCGTCGTCTGCCGGCTTGAGTCAGCCGGCTTCTGACTAGGCGGCTCTTCTCTTTTTTCTCTTCATCAGAATCCTCTCCTCCCGCCGCCAGCCGGGGTGGCTGGAGTCGATCGCGAGTATGCCCCGGACCGCACGGTGGACGACCTCGACGACCCGGACCTTGCCGCAGTCGCCATGGAGGATGCCGCCACGGGGGATGCCGCCGAGCTCGGCGGCACGGGGCTCTCGGCCAGTTTCGACGACTGGCCGGATGATTTCGAAGCCGAAGAAATCCCGCGCCACCAGCCGGCAACCGACCGCCGCGGCGCGGGCTTGTCTGCCGCGCCGACTGCCGGTGGTGGAAAGGGGAAACGCCGGGCCACGCTCCCGCTCTTCGGAAGCCAGCCGAAGAAGCCGAAGGCCTCCGCCGCGGCCACGAAGCGCGAGGAGGCGGCGGTGAAGGCGGCTCGCTTCCGGAAGGCGGTGAAGAAGCCTCCATTAGTTTCCGCGTAAGTCTTTTAGCCGCCTACGTGCTTGTTATTCTGAAGTCTTCCTTTACTTGAATTCTTCTCTGATTTTCCGAGCAGGGCGCCGCTCTCCCTCGAGCGAGGCCCAGCCGGCTCCGTGGTCGGGCCGAGTGCCGGATCCTCAGGGTCCCGCCGAGTGGACCCCCGTGCCAAACTTGAAGCAGCCACGGAGCGCAACGCTCACGAGGTGCGTCGAGAGAGGGAGGCGGCAGAGCGGGAGGCGGCGGAGAGGGAGGCCGCCCAGACGGCGCCGGGGCGAGCGAGCGCGGCGGCCGAGACTCCGTCGGAGCGGGCGGCCGCGGAGACGGAGGCGGAAGGCACGCATAGCCGGCCTCCGCTACTCGCCATCCCCCTCCAAACTTTGGATCCGGACATCCCTCTGCCCACGGCGGAGGAGATTATCCCCGAGCAGCCGCCGGTGCAGAGGGACGAAGTCTTTGAGATTTCCGTCGAGAGGACGCCACCGGCAGCGCCAGTCAGAGCAGGCGAAGGCGGCCAATCGTCGGCGGTGCCGGAGGAGCCGGCCTGGGCTGCCCCCGAGGCCGGAGCCGGCCTTGAGATCGAGCTGGCGGCGGGCCGGCATACCGGAGGGGGCAGGGCCCCGCCGGACACGCACCGAGCCGCGGGGGCTGAGCAGACGGCAGACGCCTTGGAGGCGGCCAACTCCGCCACGTCCGGATGGACTCCTAGCGGAGGGAGCGGCGTGCTGAACGTCGCGGGCCAAGGGGTTCGGAGCCGGCTCCAGGCACAGGCCGGCCTCCTGAGGCAATTTACTCAGGAGTTTCTGTCGACGCGGTCTGCAATCCGGGTAAGTCTTCACTCGTTGACCGTTCTGGTCCTTTGAATTTTTTCCGTGGGGGCGCGCTAGCGCACCCACTGGGTGTAGTCCCCGAGATCCGGGCCGACTGCAACGCAATCGGGTCGGATCTTACTCGACGACTATCTTTAACTGTTTTTTCTGATCTCTTAGGATTATCATAATTCTCGTGCTGCCGCCTTCAACTCCCAGGCTCGGGAGCTGAGCCGGAGGACCGAAGACCTCGCCAGCAGCCGGCGTAAGTGTTTTGTCTTTATTTGTTTCTCGTGGGGGCGCGACAGCGCACCCACTGGGTGTAGTCCCCGAGATCCGGGCCGACTGCAGCGCAGTCGGGTCGGATCTTACTCGACGACTTTTCCTTTGCTGACTTTTTCTCTTTATCTTTTGCTCGCGCAGAGGCCAACGCCGACATGCGGAGGGAACTCGGCGAGGTGCAGGCCGCTCTTCGCGCCAAGGACGCCGAGTATGCTGACTTGGTTCAAGAGCGCGACCGCCTGGCGAAGAAACTGGCCGACCAAGAGGAGAGCCACAAGGCGGCCCTGCAAAAGGCGCAGGACGGCGAGGCTACCCTGAAGGCGGAGTTCGAGGCCAGGGAGGCGAGCTGGGCCGAGACGCGCCAGGCGCTGGAAGAAGGCTTCGGCCGGATCGAGGATCTCATCGATGGTAGGCCGTCCTTCTTGCTCTTCTTCCATCCGCCGGCCGCCTGCGGCTTTGTTTTGACTTGTGTTTGCTATCTTGCGCAGAGTACTTTCCCGGTCAATCCGTCCAATCCATCGAAGCCTACCGCGAGGAGCGTCGTCAGGCCGGGGTTGTGATTCCGCCTGACGCGAATCGGACGTTGTCGGAGCAGCTCATCGCCGTCCAGGCGCGGCTGCAGCCGGCCCACCGGCTGCTCCGCCAGCTTCAACGCGCCGGGGCGACGATGCTGGCCGCGCTCTGGCCCGGCCAGACAATTCCCCGCACCCCAAGCCGGACGGCCGACTGGCTCGAAGTCGCAGTCGGCCGCTTCGAGGCCTGGAAGGCGTCCGCGGCCCGTCTTGGAGCCGGGCGCGCGCTGGAGTTCGTCCGCGCGTGGTACCCAGGGCTAAGCCTGGACCAGCTGCGGACGTGGCAGTCGGAAGCCGACGCAGAGCTGGAGGAGGTGCGGCCGGCGATCGCGCAACGCGCCTCGACGATCGCCGAGTGCACCGACACCAGCGTCTTCGTGCCGGAGCTCAACGACGATGGCGCCGCCCAGCCGGAGGAATGGTTCGGGCTGAACCCGGCGGACGGCGAGGACTCGGCCAAGGAGATCGCCTCCAGCGACGAGGGCGAGGACGACGAGGAGGAGGACGGCGAAGACGCCAAGCCGACTGGTGAGACGGCCGACCGTCCCCCAGCCGACCGTGCCTCCAGCAACGAGCCACGCGGGAGCGCGCCCTCTGCCGGAGACGACGATCAAGCCGAGGTTGGCCAGCCGGCCGCTCCTCCAGCCGGCGCGACTGCTTCCACCGCCCAGCCCGGCTCGTCTGCGGCCCTGCCGGCTTGATCTGCCGTTCCTTTTGTCCCTGTTTTACTTTTTCGGACAATTTTAAGTTTCTGCAATTCCACCCACTGGGGGTGTATCGAACAATGTTGGATGTCGACCTCTTTGGAGGCCTTTTGTGTAAATATTAATATATGCATGTGTTGGCGTTCATTCAAGTGTACTTTTTTGTCCTTAGGCTCTTTCCTTTGCCGCCTTCCCTCTTTGGGAAGGCAAGTACTTGAGCTTTCTTGGATTTGAAGCAGACTGAATATAAGCTGGCCGGCCGGCTACTCTGGAAGTCGGTCGGCGGGAGGCAGTCAGCCGGCTTTTGTTATATATGCGAGCCTGTTTGGTCCCTAGCCGTTTTTCATGTGCGCACCCTTTCCGGCTTGTGGCTCTTGCCAGCCGGGTAGTCGGTTCTTCGAGCTGCGATTTCGGCAAGAGCCAAGCCTGGGTGTCGGCACATTACTTGTCTAACTGCGGGTAGGGCTCCTAATATAACTCTAGTCGGCCAGTCCCCGGGCCGACTCGTCGGACCCGGTACCGGACAAAATAAGTGAATAGGTAATATCATACGCATGATAACTTTCATTCATAAAATAAAGGGTGGCAGTCCCCGAGTCTTTCTCGGGGAGCCTACTGTTTCGTACTTAATACAAAAGTGGGCATAATACATACTGTGTTTTAACTGTAAAACTTCCGAAGGAGATTTGCGTTCCATGGTCGCTCCGACTCCTTGCCGGAGTCGTCTCTCTTGCGTGCCTTCGGCTTCTGCTCGTCGATGAGGTAGTAGGCGTCGTTGCCCAAGGCTCTGCTGATGATGAAGGGGCCTTCCCAGGGGGCTGCGAGCTTGTGCTGGCCGGCTGTTCGCTGGATCAGCCGGAGCACAAGGTCGCCCTCCTGGAAGGATCTTGGTCGGACCCTCCGGCTATGGTAGCGGCGCAAACCCTGCTGGTAGATGGCAGACCGGCTGAGGGCTAACAGCCGGGCCTCTTCCAGCAGGTCGACGCCGTCTTCTCGTGCTTCTTTGGCTTCCGCTTCCGTGTACATGGTTACCTGAGGCGAGTCGAACTCGATATCTGTTGGGATGACCGCCTCGGCACCATATACAAGGAAGAAGGGAGTGAAGCCGGTTGATCTGTTGGGAGTAGTGCGCAGACTCCATAGGATAGCTGGCAGCTCATCGAGCCAGCAGCTGGCTGAACGCTCCAGAGGTACGACCAGTCGAGGCTTGATGCCGGACAAATGAGGCCATTTGCTCGCTCCACTTGGCTGTTTGACTGCGGGTGGGCGACTGACGCAAGGTCCAGCCGGATACCTTGCACAGCGCAGAACCGTGCCAAGGCACCTTTGGCAAAGTTCGTGCCGTTGTCGGTGATGATACTGTGCGGTACGCCGTACCGGGTTGTTATATCTGCAATGCAAGTCACTGCAGTCGGCCCATTCAGCTTCTTGATCGGCTTCGCCTCGATCCACTTGGTGAATTTGTTGACGGCGACGAGCAAATGTGTCATGTCGCCGCGCGCCGTCTTGAATGGGCCCACCATATCCAATCCCCAGACGGCGAAGGGCTAGGTGATGGGAATGGTCTTGAGTGCCGAAGCCGGCATGTGTTGCTGCGAGCTAAAAAGCTGGCAGCCTTTGCAGTGTTTGACTAGCTCTTTGGCGTCGTCCAAAGCAGTCGGCCAGAAGAAACCGTGGCGAAAGGCTTTGGCGACAAGTGATCTTGATGCGGCGTGGTGGCCGCACTCTCCTTGGTGTATATCCCTGAGGATCGTGATGCCTTTCTCCTGCTCGACGCATCGCTGCAAGACTCCGGTGGCGCTACGGTTGACAAGCTCTCTGTTGACGATTGTGTATGCTCCAGCCCGGCGCTGGACTTGTCTTGCTTCGCTTTTGTCAGCCGGCAGGTCATGGTTCACCAAAAAGTTGCGGATGGTTTGGGCCCATGATGGGGCGGCGACTTCCTCTGCCACCAATGTGGCCACAGCCACCAGGGTGGGCGGGCTGGGTAATGCAGTGCTGGAGTCGGCCGCCGCTTGCTGTGCTGAAGAAGTGCCCGGGCCGGCTACCGCAGTCCCCGGGCCGGGTGCGGTAGTCCCCGAGCCGGGTACTGTAGTCCCCGAGCCAAATATTGAAGTCCCTGGGCCGGCTGCTTGATTCTTCGAGCCGGACCCGGCCTCCTCGGGGTTAGGCGGCACGAAGATGGAGTCGGATTCCGGAGACGGCTTGATTGATGGCTTGAGGAGGCGTTGTAGGGCGACGCTGGCTGGTATTGCTTGCCGCGTGGAGCCTATTCGGGCCAGAGCATCTGCTGGCTCGTTGTCGGCTCGCGGTACATGAAGGAATTCACACCCGTCAAAGTATCCGCTGATTTGCTGCACTAGGAAGCGGTAGCTCGCCATGTTCGCGTCCTTGGCGTCCCAGTCGCCAGAAGACTGCTGCACCACCAAATCCGAGTCGCCATAGCACAGGATCCGGCGGATGCCAAGTTCCTTGGCAAGCCGGAGCCCGTGTATGAGCGCTTCGTACTCGGCTACGTTGTTGGAGGCGGCGAAGTGGATCTGCAGCGTGTATCTGAGCTTGTCGCCCTTTGGAGAGGTAAGGACGACGCCGGCTCCCAGGCCGGTGCGCATCTTTGATCCGTCAAAGTGCATGCGCCAATGGGTGGAGTCGGGCGCTGGTGGTAAGTACTGGGTCTCGGCCCAGTCGATGAGGAAGTCGGCCAGCGCTTGCGTCTTGATGGCGGTGCGGGGTTGGTAGAAGATCATGTAGGGGGCCAGCTCGATGGCCCATTTAGCCACCCGACCGGATGCATCCCGGCTACCTATGATCTCGGCTAGCGGGGCAGTGCATACGACCGTGATGGGATGCTCTTGAAAGTACGGCTTCAGCTTCTTGGCGGCGAAGTACACGCCATAGCACATCTTCTGATAGTGCGGGTAATTTTGCTTTGAGGCGGACAGCACCTCGCTCAGGTAATAAACCGGCCTCTGGACCGGCTGGGCTTGGCCTTCTTCGGGGCGTTCGACCACAATGACGGTGCTGACCACCCGGCTAGTGGCGGCAATATATAGGAGCATGGGCTCCTTCTCAGTCGGTGCCGCCAAGACAGGCGGCGTGGACAACATTTTCTTCAGCTCGTGGAAAGCTTGGTCGGCCTGGTCATTCCACTCAAAGTGAGTGCTCTTCTTCATGAGGCGGTAGAGGGGAGAGCTTTTTCTCCAAGCCGGCTGATGAAACGGTTCAGAGAGGCCAGACACCCGGTGAACTTCTGAATCTCTCTGAGCTTGGTTGGGACCGCCATCCTCTCGATGGCCTTGATCTTCACAGGGTTGCACTCTATGCCGCGTTCGGAGACCAGAAAGCCTAGGAGCTGGCCGGCTGGCACTCCGAACACGCATTTCTCCAGGTTGAGCTTGATCCGGAACCGGCGCAGGTTCTCGAATGTCTCCTTCAAGTCTTCCAGCAGAGTGCCACGCTTCTCCGTCTTCACCACAACATCATCCACGTAAATGTGGGCGTTCTTGCTGAGCTGCATGAGGAGGCACTTCTGCCTGCATCGCTGAAAAGTGGCGCCGGCATTCCTCAAGCCGAACGTCATAGTCAGGTAGCAGAAGGCTCCAAACGGCGTGATGAAGGCGGTCTTCAGTTGGTCATCCGGGTTCAGCTTGATCTGGTGGTATCCCGAGTAGGCATCCAAAAAGCTCAACAGCTCGCATCCGGCTGTGGAGTCTATCACTTGATCAATCCTGGGCAGAGCAAAGGGATCTTTTGGGCAGGCTTTGTTGAGGCTTGTGTAATCTATACACATGCGCCACTTGTTATTCTTTTTCAGCACGAGGACTGGGTTCGCGAGCCACTCGGGGAAGAAAACTTCCATGATGAAGCCGGCTGCAAGAAGCCGGGCTATCTCCTCCCCTACGATCCTTCTCTTCTCTTCTGACAGTCGGCGGAGGGGCTGCTTGACTGGTTTAGCATCCTCCCGCACATGCAATTTGTGCTCGGCGAAATCCTTCGGAACACCCGGCATGTCCTTGGGGGACCATGCAAAGATATCCCGATTCTCACGGAGGAAATCGACAAGCTCGCCTTCCTATTTGCTATCCAGGCTCGCCCCAATGACGGCAAACCTCTCGGGGTGCTCGGGGTCGAGCTGTATCTTCTTGGTCTCCTTGGCCGGCTGGAAAGATCCTTGGGCATCATACTCCTTGGAGTCGACGGGTTGGTTTAGCTCCTTGCTGGCCAGGGCCACGACCCGGTCCAGCGTCTTCTTCTCTGCAGCGATCACGAGGGATTCGGCCAGCCGGCTGCTGGCCGCGGCGCAGTCGGCGGACTTCTTGTAGTCGCCGGCGATGGTGATGACACCCTTGGAGCTCGGTATCTTCATCTTGAGGTAAGCATAGTGGGGGACCGCCATGAACTTGGCCAAGGCGGGTCGGCCAAGCAAGGCATGGTAAGGGCTCTCCAGGTCCACCACCTCGAACCAGATTGCTTCCCGGCGGAAATGATCCTTGCCCCCAAAGAGTACATCGATCTTGATCTTGCCGATGGGGGCACAGGACAAACCGGGTACGATGCCGTGGAACACCGTTCGAGTCGGCGCAAGCTGCTTTGCCTTGACGCCCAGCTTCTCCATGGTGTCGCGGTACAGGATGTTGATGCTGCTTCCGCCGTCGATCAGCACGCAGGAGAAGCGTGCGGCACGCGTATCCGTTGCAAGGGTGGCCTCCAGGACCAATGCGTAGGAGCCGGGGGATGGCATCACCTCTGGGTGGTCGGCCCGGCTCCAACTGATGGGTTTCTCCGACCAGTGCATGTGGCCGGCTGGGCTGGTGGCGGCCACATTGACTTCTTGTTGCTCTCGGCGCTTGCTGCGCCGGTCTTTGGGCTGGCTCGTGAAGACAACATAAGATGCTTGCTCATCGGGGAACTCGTCCTGCACGGCGTCGACCGCGGGCCGGGCGGCTTTGGGCGGCGGAGCCGGCGGTGGCGGGCCGGCAGGCGGAGTCGGCGTGAGCCCTTCGCCCTTCGAGATTCGGGCGAGCCAGTTGCATTTGCGGGTCGTGTGGTTGGACGGCTTCGCGCCGCTGTGGAACTTGCACGGGGCATCAAGGGTTTGCTCGTAGGAGAAGGCCGGCTGCCAAGCCGGCCGGCCGCCCTTGGGCTTCTTGGGTGCGGGCCTCCCTTGAGGCGGCGCGTCTTCGACCGTGGCCACCTGCCGGCTGGCGGGAGGCGGCGCAGGGCCCTTGCGCTTTTGATCATTCTGGTGTTGGCGTCGGCCGCCGTCTCCAGCCGGCGCTTGGGGCGCCGGATTGAGCACTTTTCCGGATGCATCCACCCGGAGCTCGGTCTTCATTGAGGAGTCGGCGGTGGCGTACTTGTCAGCGATGTTCAGTAACTCGTCGAGGGTAGTCGGCTCATCGCAGAGAAGCTTGTGTTTGACGAGGGTGCCCTCTCGGCACCCGGCGGTGAAGTATTCGACGGCTTGCACCTCGTGCACCCGCTCGCAGGAGTTGCGGAGCTCGGCCCAACACGTCAGGTAGTCGCGAGTGGACTCGGCTGGGCCCTGTACGCACAGGGAGAGCTGTCTAGGCTTGGAGCCCGCTTGCAGGTGCTGGTGAAGTTGCGAACGAAGGCTTCAGTGAAATCCACCCAGCTGTGGATGCTGAGGGGCTTGAGGCTGTTAAGCCAAGTCCGTGCCGTGCCTTGCAGCATGAGGGGCACGTACTTTACGGCAACGCGCCGGTTGCCATTGGCGATGCTGACGGCTGTGGAGTAGCCGGTCAGCCAATCTTCCGGCTTCACCGAGCCATTGTACTTGGGTGTGTCTCTTGGGAGCGAGCACCCTTTGGGGAAGGGCTCGTCGCGTATGCGGGGGCCAAAGCAAGGCGGGCCGACATCGTCTTCTTCTTCTAGCGCCAGGGATCGGGCCAGGCGGTCGATCCGGTGGCGGGCGTCGTTTTCGCCGACTCCCTCGCGGCGACCAAGCCGGCCGCTAAGAGTCGGGTGAGCCACTGGAGGCGGGGTAGGATATCTCTCTCCGCGAGCTCGAGGCGGAGGCGGGGTGCCCCGCCATTCCATGGCTCGGGGGCGGCCATCCGCGTCTCGCTCGATGGAGACTTGGGTCCGGCTTCGGCTGGAAGCCAGCTCTTTCTCGCGCCGCGCGCGGGTGTTGCTTGTAGTCGGCGACCGGGAAGTCGCGTCGTGTTTGCGGCGCGGGGGAGGGCTCCCCGCGTAGGCGTCGGCTTCGTGTCGTCGTGCGGCCGCATCAATTAGTTGCTGGATGCGCCGCGTCATGTGGGGGAGGTCTTCGGCTTCCAAGCCGTCCAGCTCGTCTATGGCCGCCTGGGGGCCGAGCAGGTTCTCGAGCGGGGTGGCGTAGACCGGGCGATCCACTCCAAGTGTGTCGGCGATGACGGCGCCGCGTTGCCTGACAACGCCAGCCCGGCTAGGGCCAGCCGGAGCCGGCGTGCCGAAGGCGGCGCGGTCAGCTTTGCGCTGGTAGGCCTCCGTGAGGCGTCTTACGGAGGCCAGCCGCCGGCCCTCCGCGAGGAGGGCGAGGCGGCGTGCCTCCAGAACTTCGTCGCTGGCGTCAGCCGGAAGGGGGGCGGACAAGTCTTGGGCAGCCGCGCGTGGGGTGTCGCGGGCGCCCTCGTCAGTCGGTCCGTCGAGGCCGATAACCATCACCTCGGGGGTGTTAGAATCGTGATCGCCAGCCGGAGGGAGCGGGTCGTTGTAGACCGTGACGTTGGTGGGGAAGGTATCGTAGGATGCCGTGTCGGAGTTGACGGGCATTGGGTCGGTGAAGCCAACCGACTCCAAATCCGCAGCGGGCTCGCTGGAGATGTGGAGCTGGCTGAGGAGGTTGGCGAGGTGATCTGTGCCCGCATCGGAAGCAAGCTCGTCGGGGATGCAGGCCTTGTCGAAGAGGTTGGCGAGGCCGCTAGCCGCGCAGACGTTGGCGACGCCATGCAGCACGTCGCGGCAAGCACCGTCGGGCGAGCCAGGCTGGCTACGCTCGCGAGGAAGGAAAAGGGTTCCCGTCCAGAACAGGTCTCCGGACGACGGTGCACCTGGCCCGACGGTGGGCGCCAAATGTCGGGTGGTAGGAGCGACATATGCCAATGGGTGGCTTATCATTGCGGGGGCCAATAGAACATCGCCGGTGCCTGGAAACGGGATGAGGCGAAGACATGCACACCGGCGAATCTTACCCAGCTTCAGCGCTCTCCGGGGAGATAATACCCCTACTGCTGCTCTGCGGGGTCTCCGCATGGTTACTAGGTGGACAAGTAGTTACAATGCTCCTTGAGCTGTTTTGGGTGGAAGGAGGAAGAAGGGCTCGGCTCAGCTTGCTTCCTCTCCTTGTATTGTGTCTAGGTCTAGGAAGAGAGTCCAAGCCTTTGCATGGGTGCACCGGGGGGTTTATATAGGCCTACCCCCCGGGGGTACAATGGTAATCCGACTGGGCGCGGGGCCCAGTTGTCTGTGACTATGCTCGCCGGCTTCTCCGCCGGCTTCTGGGGCCCGCTGGCTGGTGGGTCCCGCCGGCTGCCGGCTCCTGGGTCGACAGGCGGGCCCCACTGGCCAGGGCCTGGTCGGCAGCTGGTTACTATTTCTCCATGTCATTGACGCAGGCTTGGTCGGGGTAAGCGTGGCTACAGTAACGCCGCCCTGGCGGGCGATTACTGTAGCCCCGCCGCGTCTTGTCTCCTTAATGGGCGTCTCCTTCGAGGAGGGCGGCAGGCCGGCTACGTGAAGCCGGCCCTCTGTCTTCCGGCTTGAGAGGAGGTGCGGCCGCCTTCGGCATCTCTCTGCCCGAAGGGGCCCACCGCCTTAGGGGCCACGTTGGCGACCCGTCGTGGACGGCATCAGAGCCGCCGTGGCTACAGTGCCGCGCCGGGCGGGCCGCAGCTGCCCGCATGACGCGCTGTACCAGGCGTGCTCCAGGTCTTGGGGGTGGCAGGCTCTACTGTAGCCACGCCCCGCTTCATCATCGCATTGTGGACGCGTACATCGCGGGTACGGCGTTGACTGCTTTATGGGAGCCGGCCTGGCAGTAGCCGGCCTTGCTGTAGCCGGCCCTGCCGTAGCCGGCCCTCCGCAGCTTTCTTCAGGAGGGTGAAAAGGCGGGCCGCCCCCGAAACCGGCCAGGAAGGTAGCCGGCTGGGGGGAGGCGGCCCAAGTCTTGAGTCTTCTTATGAGCCGGATGGGCTCATAATTTTTTCTGAGGGGCCAGGGGAAGCCGGCTGGGCTACCCATGGCTATTTACCCCGACAACGAGCACGTCCATCGCTACATGGCTGCTATGGACGTCAAGTTCTCCAATACCTGGCAGGTTCTTTTGGGAGATCACCCGAGCTATGATCCAGTGATGGTTCCTTCTCTTTGGGTGTCCACCGCCCGCACCTCAGGAACCGCGAGTGGCCTAGATTACTCTGTAGTATTCGATCTTTATTAGCTTGCTAGCTAGCTAGCTAGTGATGTATTCGATATTATATGTATTATTCGAGACGATGTATTCGAGATTATATCTATTATTCAAGACGATGTATTCGAGATTATATCTATTATTCGAGACTACGTATTCGAGATTAAATTTGATTGTGCTTATTATGTACTATGATTGATTCAGTTTTTCCTTATTAATTGATTGCATCCATGCATTCTAATTTGAATATATTTCTTTTGGATTAGTTAAACAAAACCTATGGCGGACAATACCGGCAGAGAGGGAGAAGAGGCCCTGTTCAATATCATACACAATCCTTGCGGGCCAGATGATGATCAGAATGAAGAAGATTATGACGGCTCCGAATATCTAAACAACACCGGGGAGGGTGATATGATATTCGATCGCGACGACCGAATTGATGAAGTCATGAACTATGAACATGACGAAGAAAATGTTGATCTTGAAACAACAAAGACCGGCGAGGTATATATATTTATATAAGCAGGCATCTGGTGATCATCACATGTTTTAAATGACTTGAAGATATATTAACAAATCGATCTTTCTTCTTTCAGCCATCGGGATCGAGCAAATCTTCAGGCAACAAGAAACGAGGCCCGAACAAAAAGTTGAAGGAGGGCGTAAAGTACAATATCGAGGCCATCAAACCTAATGGCGAACCATTAGCGCCTAAGAAGATTGCGGACAAGTTCATTCGTCAGTGCGGAGTTCTTGTGAAGGACCAACTCCCGATCTCCCTTCAAGAATGGAGAGAGCCAGCAAAGCCACGTCCAGGAGTTACTTTTGTCGACGACAGACAAAAACTTCTGCTTTGGGAAACGATCATGGAACATTTCACCCTACCAGATCATTTCACAGATGCAGATGTGGAGAAAGTCAAGGACGCTGCTCTTAGGAAGATGGAAGTTGCATTCAAGAACCACATGATTCGTGAATGGGCCAAGTACGTCAAGGGAGGAAGGAAGACTCCAGTATTCGAGGGAACACTAGACAAGCAAAGTGCTCATTGGGACGAGTTTGGGAAATTCAAGGATTCGGAATTATCTAAGGAACGGTCGAGAATAAACAAGGCCAATGCCGCAAAAAGGATAAGTTCCATAAGCTAGGGCCAGGTGGCTATGCGGTGGGAATGCCTAAGTGTGATAAGTCTGAGAAAGAGATGCTGGATGCAGGTGTCACTCCAGAAACATTGAGCTGGCCCCCCAGGTGCAGGACTTCGTTCTATGCGCATGGGGGGAGTTGGACCCGAAGACAGGCAAAGTTTCGAAGAAGGCATGTCTGGATGGAGCCGAAGATAAGCTACTTGTTGCAATAGAAGAGGCTTGATCGGGGGTGTTCGAGCCCAACAGAGAGAACGACGAGCTTACGCGTGCCCTGGGAAATCCTGAACACCCCGGAAGAACACGAGGCATGGGCACTATGCCGTGGTATGAGGGGTTTGCGGACTAGAACGCCGACTACAGAACTCGTGCGAGAAAGAAGATTGCGGAGGAGAAGAAGAGGAAGATGGAGGAGGAGCAGAGGAAGCTAGACTATGAACGCCTTCAAGGCCTAGAATCAGCGCACGTGGACTTGGCAGTCAAATTCCAGCGGCAGCAGGAGCAGATCGACTCACTTAGCCAGCAAAGGGGGTCTCAGCAGCTAGCGGATGATCCACCATTGGATAGCACCGTCCCATCCATGCCGAGAAGCAGCATGGGTTCCGCCCCGGGCAACGCATTGCTGGATAGCTACCCAGTGGATGACATCATGGAGAACACTAACTACGAGCTACACTTCAAAATGAAGAACATATCCATGAAGGTGGCGGACGCCCTTTCTTTTACAAATCCCCCCGAGGCAACCTTCCATTGCAACCCGATTCCAGCGGGCTATGCTCGTGTCTTGGTTGATGAGGTGGTGGACCAATATTCGGGGCTAGAGCTTGACATTCCTGGAGGTGACAATGGGCACACACTGGGAGAGGCCAACCATCATATCATCCTATGGAGAAAGGATTGCATCATCTTTCGAAGGCCACCGACACCGCGTCATCCGACTCCTCGTCAAAGTCCGCCATCGAGTCAGCAGACTCCCGCTCCTCCAAGTCCACCAACGTGTCAGGACACTCCTCCAAGTCCGACACAGCTTCAGGCCAGTCCTCCTCCTCCAAGTCTGGCAAAGCGTCAGGCCACTCCTCCTCCAAGTCCGGCACAGCTTCTGGCCACTCCTCCTCCTCCAACTCAGCCACATCAGCCGTCTTCGCCGCCTCAGCAATCACGGAAGAGAGCCGCCTCAGCTATGGTGCGTAGCGGTACAAGTCGAGGTAGTACTGGAGGTACAGGCGGAGGCAAGCGATTTCAATATGGTCCAAGCCTCACGCCTCTTCCGCAGAGGCCTTACGACAAGTCCGAGGAGGAAAACGTAGCCATATCAAAGGCCGAGGTGGAAGCCCATTTTGCACAGAAACCACCATCACCGCTAAGGGAGAAAGTGCATGTGGAAAAGATTGACCACTTCATTCGTATGGCTAGAGCACCAGCTCCCAAGCCTGTTGACACAGACTATGAGCGCCACATCAAGAAGTTAAATCGAGCACGTCTATAGAAAGAGGCGAGCTCGAGCAAATCAGCTAGCAAAAGGAGCGGTAAAACTGTTCCCCAGCTAGGAGAACAGGCGGCGCAATCAATCCCCCCGCTTGTTGTGCCAACAACACATGAGAGTATCCGCGCCCAATATTATTGTGGGCAAACCATTAACGTTCCTGGGGTGGGCGATGTGGTAATAACCGAGGAGCATATTGCGCAGGCTGAAGCGATCGGGATCACTGTTGGACAACTCCTCGATATCGATCCCATGTCTCCGACTAGAGAGGAGGAAATAAAATGGAAATATGTCCGGGGCCAACCTTTGGTCAAGCCAGACGAGGTCAAGAACCTCCCAACTAGAATGTATGAATTGCATCGATGGTACATGGACATTAGCAAGATTTCCAATCGAGAGTCCCTCATGGTGAATGTCAAGGAGGAGCATTACTACCATGAGAAAGCTCTGGCCGTTGAGTATTCAGAACTGTTTCAGCTATACAATCAAGACGCACTCGACAAATCTATCGTCAGTTGCTATTGTCTGTAAGTGATTTCTTTCTATAATTTAACTCTCAAGCTAGCTGTAGTGATCATTTTGATCAATCATTACCTGTAATTATCCTCACTATATTATTTTCTGTGGTATTATGCAGGATGAAGATTTATGAAATGAAAAAAGGTGGATGCTATGGCATTGGGTTCGTTGACCCAAATACCATTAATGAATACACATGGAAATTAGATCCATATTACAAAAAAAGTGTAGATGAAAGCATGCTTGAGTTCTTCAAGCGCCTCAAATACAATGAAGATATACTACTTCCTTACAACTTCGAGTGAGTCACACTATCTTGTACTACAAATTCTGTTTTTGCCTACTAGCTAGCTACATGTTTTTGCTTATATATGCCCGCTTAATTAAGACATGCAAACATGTGTGCATGCAGATTTCACTAGATCTTGTTAATCATTAAAGGTGATGAAGGACCAGTTGAAGTACTAGACTCACTACTTAAGAAAGCAAGTGACTACACCATCATGAAGGGGATAGTCAACAGGTAATTTTAGTCATTATTAACTATATCTCGGCCTATTTAATTAGTTCGTGATTTCCTGATAACAACTATTTAATAACCCATTTATTCATTTTCTTTGTCGGCGGGCAGGGCTTGGGCAAAGTTCATCAGGGCCACTCCAGGCCCATGGAACCAAAATCTGAAATGGTATCGACCCCAGGTAAGTAATTAAGTAGTACTAGCTAGCTGCCATCTCTTTAATTATCATGCTTGATTAATTATTATCTGATCAAATTCCATTCTCGTAAAGGCCCTGAAGCAGGCATCGGGGAATAATATGTGTGCATACTACGTTTGCAAGAACATTCGCATGATGGCGTCCGAAAGGAGCAAATCTCAAAGACAGGAGTGGATACGTTTGTCAGAACACTATTCACAATTTTTACACCATTATCGATATCTAGTCACACAACTAATACACATGCATATTGATCTCCTTCCTAACAGTGAGACATTCGATGATATATATATATATATATATTATGATCGGTTCTACTAGAAATTCTATTTATATATATGCATAACGTGTACAATATGTAGTATCGTAAAATACCAGCAAACGAAAAAGAATTAAATGCAAAACACAAAATTAAATGAAAAAGAAATCATAAACCCAAACCCCCCCCCCCCAACCTTCTAATACCGGTTGGTGACACCAACCGGTACTAAAGGGCTCCCTGCCCCCGAAACTGGCTCGTGCCACGTGGTTGCCCTTTAGCACCGGTTCGTGCTGAACCGGTACTAAAGGGGGGGGGGGGCTTTAGTGCCTACTGTTGGCGAACGTAGTAATTTCAAAAAAATTCCTACGCACACGCAAGATCATGGTGATGCATAGCAACGAGAGGGGAGAGTGTTGTCTACGTACCCTCGTAGACCGAAGCGGAAGCGTTGACGCAACGTAGAGGAAGTAGTCGTACGTCTTCCCGATCCGACCGATCCAAGCACCGTTACTCGGCACCTCCGAGTTCTTAGCACACGTACAGCTCGATGACACTCCCCGGGCTCCGATCCAGCAAAGCTTCGGGGATGAATTCCGTCAGCACAACGGTGTGGTGACGATCTTGATGTTCTACCGTCGCAGGGCTTCGCCTAAGCACTACAACAATATGATCGAGGTGGAATATGGTGGAAGGGGGCACCGCACACGGCTAAGGAACGATCACGAGGATCAACTTGTGTGTTCTAGGGTGCCCCCTTTCCTCCATATATAAAGGATCCAAGGGGGGGGGGTGCGGCCGGCCCTATGGTGGCGCGCAGGAGGAGTCCTACTCATACCGGGAGTAGGACTCCCCCCCCTTTCCTTGTCCAATTAGGAGATGTGGGAGAAGAGAGGGAAAGAGGGGGGCGCCGCCCCTCCCTCCTTGTCCAATTCGGACTAGGGGGAGAGGGGGCGCGCGGCCTGCCCTGGCAGCCCCTTCCTCTTCTCCACTTTAGGCCCATGAGGCCCATTAACCCCCCGGGGGGTTCCGGTAACCCCCCGGTGCTCCGGTTTTATCCGAAACTTCACCGGAACGCTTCCGGTGTCCGAATATAGTCATCCAATATATCAATCTTTATGTCTCGACCATTTCGAGACTCCTCGTCATGTCCGTGATCACATCCGGGACTCCGAACTAACATCGGTACATCAAAATGTATAAACTCATAATAACTGTCATCGTAACGTTAAGCGTGCGGACCCTTCGGTTCGAGAACACTGTAGACATGACCGAGACACGTCTCCGGTCAATAACCAATAGCGGGAACTGGATGCCCATATTGGCTCCTACATATTCTATGAAGATCTTTATCGGTCAGACCGCATAACAACATACATTGTTCCCTTTGTCATCGGTATGTTACTTGCCCGAGATTCGATCGTCGGTATCCAATACCTAGTTCAATCTCGTTACCGGCAAGTCTCTTTACTCGTTCCGTAATACATCATCTCGCAACTAACTCATTAGTTGTAATGCTTGCAAGGCTTATGTGATGTGCATTACTGAGAGGGCCCAGAGATACCTCTCCGACAATCGGAGTGACAAATCCTAATCTCGAAATACGCCAACCCAACATCTACCTTTGGAGACACCTGTAGAGCACCTTTATAATCCCCCATTTACGTTGTGACGTTTGGTAGCACACAAAGTGTTCCTCCGGCAAACGGGAGTTGCATAATCTCATAGTCATAGGAACATGTATAAGTCATGAAGAAAGCAATAGCAACATACTAAACGATCGGGTGCTAAGCTAATGGAATGGGTCATGTCAATCAGATCATTCAACTAATGATGTGATCTCGTTAATCAAATAACAACTCTTTGTTCATGGTTAGGAAACATAACCATCTTTGATTAACGAGCTAGTCAAGTAGAGGCATACTAGTGACATTCTGTTTGTCTATGTATTCACACATGTATTATGTTTCCAGTTAATACAATTCTAGCATGAATAATAAACATTTATCATGATGTAAGGAAATAAATAATAACTTTATTATTGCCTCTAGGGCATATTTCCTTCAGTCTCCCACTTGCACTAGAGTCAATAATCTAGATTACACTGTAATGATTCTAACACCCATGGAGCCTTGGTGCTGATCATGTTTTGCTCGTGGAAGAGGCTTAGTCAACGGGTCTGCTACATTCAGATCCGTATGTATCTTGCAAATCTCTATGTCTCCCACCTGGACTAGATCTCGGATGGAATTGAAGCGTCTCTTGAAGTGCTTGGTTCTCTTGTGAAATATGGATTCCTTTGCCAAGGCAATTGCACCAGTATTGTCACAAAAGATTTTCATTGGACCCGATGCACTAGGTATGACAGCTATATCGGATATGAACTCCTTCATCCAGACTCCTTCGTTTGCTGCTTCCGAAGCAGCTATGTACTCCGCTTCACATGTAGATCCCGCCACGACACTTTGTTTAGAACTGCACCAACTGACAGCTCCACCATTTAATGTAAACATGTATCCGGTTTGCGATTTAGAATCGTCCGGATCAGTGTCAAAGCTTGCATCAACGTAACCGTTTACGATGAGCTCTTTGTCACCTCCATATACGAGAAACATATCCTTAGTCCTTTTCAGGTATTTCAGGATGTTCTTGACCGCTGTCCAGTGATCCACTCCTGGATTACTTTGGTACCTCCTTGCTAAACTTATAGCAAGGCACACATCAGGTCGGGTACACAGCATTGCATACATGATAGAGCCTATGGCTGAAGCATAGGGAACATCTTTCATTTTCTCTCTATCTTCTGCAGTGGTCGGGCATTGAGTCTGACTCAACTTCACACCTTGTAACACAGGCAAGAACCCTTTCTTTGCTTGATCCATTTTGAACTTCTTCAAAATCTTGTCAAGGTATGTGCTTTGTGAAAGTCCAATTAAGCATCTTGATCTATCTCTATAGATCTTTATTCCTAATATGTAAGCAGCTTCACCGAGGTCTTTCATTGAAAAACTCTTATTCAAGTACCCCTTTATGCTATCCAGAAATTCTATATCATTTCCAATCAGTAATATGTCATCCACATATAATATCAGAAATGCTACAGAGCTCCCACTCACATTCTTCTAAATACAGGCTTCTCCGAAAGTCTGTATAAAACCAAATGCTTTGATCACACTATCAAAGCGTTTATTCCAACTCTGAGAGGCTTGCACCAGTCCATAAATGGATCGCTGGAGCTTGCACACTTTGTTAGCTCCCTTTGGATCGACAAAACCTTCCGGTTGCATCATATACAACTCTTCTTCCAGAAATCCATTCAGGAATGCAGTTTTGACATCCATCTGCCAAATTTAATAATTATAAAATGCGGCAATTGCTAGCATGATTCGGACAGACTTAAGAATCGCTACGGGTGAGAAGGTCTCATCATAGTCAACCCCTTGAACTTGTCGAAAACCTTTTGCGACAAGTCGAGCTTTATAGACAGTAACATTACCGTCAGCGTCAGTCTTCTTCTTGAAGATCCATTTATTCTCAATTGCTTGCCGATCATCGGGCAAGTCAACCAAAGTCCATACTTTGTTCTCATACATGGATCCCATCTCAGATTTCATGGCTTCAAGCCATTTTGCGGAATCTGGGCTCACCATCGCTTCTTCATAGTTCGTAGGTTCATCATGATCTAGCAGCATGATTTCCAGAACAGGATCACCGTACCACTCTGGCGCGGTTCTCACTTTGGTTGATCTACGAGGTTCAGTAGTATCTTGTTCTGAAGTTTCATGATCATTATCATTAGCTTCCTCACTAATTGGTGTAGGTGTCGCAGAAACAGTTTTCTGTGATGTACTACTTTCCAATAAGGGAGCAGGTACAGTTACCTCATCAAGTTCTACTTTCCTCCCACTCACTTCCTTCGAGAGAAACTCCTTCTCTGGAAAGGATCCATTCTTAGCAACGAATGTCTTGCCTTCGGATCTGTGATAGAAGCTGTACCCAACAGTCTCCTTTGGGTATCCTATGAAGACACATTTCTCCGATTTGGGTTCGAGCTTGTCAGGTTGAAGCTTTTTCACATAAGCATCGCAGCCCCAAACTTTAAGAAACGACAACTTTGGTTTCTTGCCAAACCATAGTTCATAAGGCGTCGTCTCAACGGATTTTGATGGTGTCCTATTTAACGTGAATGCGGCCGTCTCTAAAGCATAACCCCAAAACGATAGCGGTAAATCAGTAAGAGACATCATAGATCGCACCATATCTAGTAAAGTACGATTACGACGCTCGGACACACCATTACGCTGTGGTGTTTCGGGTGGCGTGAGTTGCGAAACTATTCCGCATTGTTTCAAATGTACACCAAACTCGTAACTCAAATATTCTCCTCCACGATCAGATCGTAGAAACTTTATTTTCTTGTTACGATGATTTTCAACTTCACTCTGAAATTCTTTGAACTTTTCAAATGTTTCAGACTTATGTTTTATTAAGTAGATATACCCATATCTGCTTAAGTCATCTGTGAAGGTGAGAAAATAACGATATCCGCCATGAGCCTCAATATTCATTGGACCACATACATCGGTACCTATGATTTCCAACAAATCTGTTGCTCTCTCCATAGTATCGGAGAACGGTGTTTTAGTCATCTTGCCCATGAGGCACGGTTCGCAAGTACCAAGTGATTCATAATCAAGTGGTTCCAAAAGTCCATCAATATGGAGTTTCTTCATGCGCTTTACACCGATATGACCTAAACGGCAGTGCCACAAATAAGTTGCACTATCATTATCAACTCTGTATCTTTTGGTTTCAACATTATGAATATGTGTATCACTACTATCGAGATTCATCAGAAATAGACCACTCTTCAAGGGTGCATGACCATAAAAGATATTACTCATATAAATAGAACAACTATTATTCTCTGATTTAAATGAATAACCGTCTCGCATTAAACAAGATCCAGATATAATGTTCATGCTTAACGCTGGCACCAAATAACAATTATTTAGGTCTAATACTAATCCCGAAGGTAGATGTAGAGGTAGCGTGCCGACCGCGATCACATCGACTTTGGAACCATTTCCCACGCGCATCGTCACCTCGTCCTTTGCCAGTGTTCTCTTAATCCGTAGTCCCTGTTTCGAGTTGCAAATATTAGCAATAGAACCAGTATCAAATACCCAGGTGCTACTACGAGCTCTAGTAAGGTACACATCAATAACATGTATATCACATATACCTTTGTTCATGTTGCCATCCTTCTTATCCGCCAAATACTTGGGGCAGTTCCGCTTCCAGTGACCAGTCTGCTTGCAGTAGAAGCACTCAGTTTCATGCTTAGGTCCAGACTTGGGTTT
Source organism: Triticum monococcum (assembly GCA_034509565.1). Taxonomy (NCBI): domain Eukaryota; kingdom Viridiplantae; phylum Streptophyta; class Magnoliopsida; order Poales; family Poaceae; genus Triticum; species Triticum monococcum. Next base: position 491,454,149 of record CM067846.1, read on the forward strand.
CTTCTCCTGAGCAGCAACTTGCTTGCCGTTCTTCTTGAAGTTCCCCTTCTTCTTCCCTTTGCCCTTTTTCTTGAAACTATTGGTCTTGTTGACCATCAACACTTGATGCTCCTTCTTGATTTCTACCTCCGCAGCTTTCAGCATTGCGAAGAGCTCGGGAATAGTCTTATTCATCCCTTGCATATTATAGTTCATCACGAAGCTCTTGTAGCTTGGTGGCAGTGATTGGAGAATTCTGTCAGTGACGCAATCATCTGGAAGATTAACTCCCATCTGAATCAAGTGATTATTATACCCAGACATTTTGAGTATATGCTCACTGACAGAACTGTTCTCCTCCATCTTGCAGCTATAGAATTTATTGGAGACTTCATATCTCTCAATCCGGGCATTTGCTTGAAATATTAACTTCAACTCCTGAAACATCTCATATGCTCCATGACGTTCAAAACGTCGTTGAAGTCCCGATTCTAAGCCGTAAAGCATGGCACACTGAACTATCGAGTAGTCATCAGCTTTGCTCTGCCAGATGTTCATAACATCTGGTGTTGCTCCAGCAGCAGGCCTGGCACCCAGCGGTGCTTCCAGGACGTAATTCTTCTATGCAGCAATGAGGATAATCCTCAAGTTACAGACCCAGTCCGTGTAATTGCTACCATCATCTTTCAACTTTGCTTTCTCAAGGAACGCATTAAAATTCAACGGAACAACAGCACGGGCCATCTATCTACAATCAAACATACATAAGCAAGATACTATCAGGTACTAAGTTCATGATAAATTTAAGTTCAATTAATCAAATTACTTAAAGAACTCCCACTTAGATAGACATCCCTCTAATCTTCTAAGTGATCACGTGATCCAAATCAACTAAACCATAACCGATCATCACGTGAAATGGATTAGTTTTCAATGGTGAACATCATTATGTTGATCATATCTACTATATGATTCACGCTCGACCTTTCGGTCTCTGTGTTCCGAGGCCATATCTGCATATGCTAGGCTCGTCAAGTTTAACTTGAGTATTCTACGTGTGCAAAAACGGGCTTGCACCAGTTGTAGATGGATGTAGAGCTTATCACACCCGATCATCGCGTGGTGTCTGGGCACGACGAACTTTGGCAACGGTGCATACTCAGGGAGAACACTTCTTGATAATTTAGTGAGAGATCATCTTATAATGCTACCGTCAATCAAAGCAAGATAAGATGCATAAAAGATAAACATCACATGCAATCAATATAAGTGATATGATATGGCCATCATCATCTTGTGCTTGTGATCTCCATCTCTGAAGCACCGTCATGATCACCATCGTCACCGGCGCGACACCTTGATCTCCATCGTAGCATCGTTGTCGTCTCGCCAATCTTATGCTTCCATGACTATCGCTACCACTTAGTGATAAAGTAAAGCATTACATCACGATTGCATTGCATACAATAAAGCGACAACCATATGGCTCCTGCCAGTTGCCGATAACTTGGTTACAAAACATGATCATCTCATACAATAAAATTAGCATCATGTCTTGACCATATCACATCACAACATGCCCTGCAAAAACAAGTTAGACGTCCTCTACTTTGTTTGTTGCAAGTTTTACATGGCTGCTATGGGCTTAAGCAAGAACCAATCTTACCTACGCATCAAAACCACAACGATAGTTTGTCAAGTTGATGTCGTTTTAACCTTCGCAAGGACCGGGCGTAGCCACACTCGGTTCAACTAAAGTTGGAGAAACAGTCACCCGCAAGCCACCTTTGTGCAAAGCACGTCGGGAGAACCGGTCTCGCGTAAGCATACGCGTAATGTCGGTCCGGGCCGCTTCATCCTACAATACCGCCGAACCAAATTATGACATGCTGGTAGGCAGTATGACTTATATCGCCCACAACTCACTTGTGTTCTACTCGTGCATATAACATCAAACCATAAAACCTAGGCTCGGATGCCACTGTTGGGGAACGTAGTAATTTCAAAAAATTTCCTACGCACACACAAGATCATGGTGATGCATAGCAATGAGAGGGGAGAGTGTTGTCTACATACCCTCATAGACCGAAGCGGAAGCATTGACGCAACATAGAGGAAGTAGTTGTACGTCTTCCCGATCCGACTGATCCAAGCACCGTTACTCCGGCACCTCCGAGTTCTTAGCACACGTACAGCTCGATGACGCTCCCCGGGCTCCGATCCAGCAAAGCTTCGGGGATGAATTCCGTCAGCACAACGGCGTGGTGACGATCTTGATGTTCTACCGTCGCAGGGCTTCGCCTAAGCACTACAACAATATGATCGAGGTGGAATATGGTGGAAGGGGGCACCGCACACGGCTAAGGAACGATCACGAGGATCAACTTGTGTGTTCTAGGGTGCCCCCTTGCCTCCGTATATAAAGGATCCAAGGGGGTGGTGCGGCCGGCTCTATGGTGGCGCGCAGGAGGAGTCCTACTCCTATCGGGAGTAGGACTCCCCCCTTTCCTTGTCCAATTATGAGAGGTGGGAGAAGAGAGGGAAAGAGGGGGGGGGCGCCGCCCCTCCCTCCTTGTCCAATTCGGACTAGGGGGGAGAGGGGGCGCACGGCCTGCCCTGGCAGCCCCTTCCTCTTCTCCACTTTAGGCCCATGAGGCCCATTAACCCCCCGGGGGGTTCCGGTAATCCCTCGGTGCTCCGGTTTTATCCGAAACTTCACCGGAACGCTTTCGGTGTCCGAATATAGTCATCCAATATATCAATCTTTATGTCTCGACCATTTCGAGACTCCTCGTCATGTCCGTGATCACATCCGGGACTCCGAACTAACTTCGGTACATCAAAATGTATAAACTCATAATAACTGTCATCGTAACGTTAAGCGTGTGGACCCTATGGTTCGAGAACAATGTAGAAATGACCGAGACACGTCTCCGGTCAATAACCAATAGCAGGACCTGGATGCCCATATTGGCTCCTACATATTCTACGAAGATCTTTATCGGTCAGACCGCATAACAACATACGTTGTTCCCTTTGTCATCGGTATGTTACTTGCCCGAGATTCGATCGTCGGTATCCAATACCTAGTTCAATCTCGTTACCGGCAAGTCTCTTTACTCGTTCCGTAATACATCATCTCGCAACTAACTCATTAGTTGTAATGCTTGCAAGGCTTATGTGATGTGCATTACCGAGAGGGCCCAGAGATACCTCTCCGACAATCGGAGTGACAAATCCTAATCTCGAAATACGCCAACCCAACATCTACCTTTGGAGACACCTATAGAGCACCTTTATAATCACCCATTTACGTTGTGACGTTTGGTAGCACACAAAGTGTTCCTCCGGCAAACGGGAGTTGCATAATCTCATAGTCATAGGAACATGTATAAGTCATGAAAAAAGCAATAGCAACATACTAAACGATCGGGTGCTAAGCTAATGGAATGGGTCATGTCAATCAGATCATTCAACTAATGATGTGATCTTGTTAATCAAATAACAACTCTTTGTTCATGGTTAGGAAACATAACCATCTTTGATTAACGAGCTAGTCAAGTAGAGGCATAGTAGTGACACTCTGTTTGTCTATGTATTCACACATGTATTATGTTTCCGGTTAATACAATTCTAGCATGAATAATAAACATTTATCATGATGTAAGGAAATAAATAATAACTTTATTATTGCCTCTAGGGCATATTGCCTTCACCTACACTTTAGCGCCGGTTACGAAACCGGCACTAAAGGGCCTTACGAACCGGTGCTATTTCCCGGTTCTGCACTAGTGGGCCCTTGTTGACCTTCTCGATCCTCTTCTACTCTTGGTGAAACTTACCATCTGAATACTGGCGCGGGCGACAGCTGAATCAAGGATTGAAGGAGCGATTGGCCGCCCTTCACGAGTTGAAGGGGGCAATGAGTCGTCCGTGCCGCTTAAGGCCTAATAAGTCTTGGATTTGAAGATTGTGATAACAGTACAACCACATGCTATATGGGCACTGGCTTGGTCAAGTAAGCTAGTCAGCGTTAGGTGTCGATGTCGTCGTACCATAGATGGGATAGCTGCCTTGCGAGGAGTATCCTCGGCACAGATGGGGGGACCAGTTTGAGGACGTACTCTTAGTTCCGTGCGCCAGACCCGGTGGGCATGTCACATCTTTGGGGGATCTAGTCCGAAGACCTCGTCACAATCTCCCTGCTGGTATACCAAATGGTGTACTATACCAGCGGCCACTGGTGGCACCAAGATGAGATTGTGTCATGTGGGTAAAGTGTACAACCTCTACAGAGTGTAAAACTATTCGAATAGTTGTGTCCACGGTCATGGACGACACATGAATCTTTCTTGACATATAGGACCTGTCTTGCTTATTCCCTCTTTACCCCTATTCTTGGAACCTATGAAGAGTGTGAGTTGATCAAGGATCCTCACTTTGATGAAAGTTATTCTGGAGATAAAACATGTTTTCATCCAAACTGCTTTTATCCAACTGCTATATTTGTCAAACAAAATTAGCTTTTATGCAAATGAGCCATATAGCCTTCCGTTGAAGCCACATGTAGCTATTAGGTCCTTCCCCGAGGGAGGCATGTTGAGTATGTAATGTACTTATGGCAATAATTTGGTTGACAACAGAGTTCCATGAAGATGAAGGTGATGACGACGACTACTATGATGATCCATAGGAGTGAGGTCACGTGGACTACATCGACTGCCTGTGGCTGAGATGGAGTCGCTATACATTTTTACTTTTCGCTGTTTTCTCTATGTAATAAATGTCATTTGACATTTCCCTATGTATGCCTTGTGGAAAAATTTATTATACTTGTAATACATTTGTGCATTGTGCAATGATACAATTTCGCGGGGTTGACAAATATACACAGGAGGGTCTGGAAGTTAATTCCAGGTTCTCACAGAAGTGGTATCAGAGCCGATGTCGACCTAGTCACGTGGCCTTAATTAGAAATGGAAAGCCTTAGGACTATTGTCAAAGAAAAATATTTTCATAAATATATATTCTCATAGTCTTGTTCTTCACTATTCTCTTCTTGACTTATCTTATTAGAATCAGATTTAAACTCTAATTTCTTACCTTCTTCTTCATAGTTGTGAAACCCCTCCCCTTGTCCGTGGTGTTTAAAAGTCAGAAGCTTCACAAGATGTGCTAAGAATTTCAAGACAACTTCATCCCCGGAAGCTCCGAGTATCAACATTTTGCCAGGAGAAGACACCTCGAGAACTCAAGAAGTCAACAACTGTCCATCATGCTTCAATCATCAATGTCGAAGATATGCACCAAGTTATGATGTGACCTACCATATAGGAATAGCTTGGTTAAAACCCTTGTAGTGATAGAACTCATTGCTTGTAGATGCAAAATCTTTCTTGTGTGAGTATTGTCTGCATAATTTTTGGTGTTTTCCTATGCAGCCATACTAAAACCCTGTTTGCCAAAATGAGTTGCTTTTGAGTTTTATTTTGTTAGTTTCATGATTATTTGGGTGTTATCTTTTGTTTATCTTCTAGGGTATCTCCGACTTGTGTAGGATTCTTCTACTCATCTTATGCTCTTTCCCTCTTCTCTATAAACCCTAGAGGACACCTTGAGATGAACAAAGTTGTAACATCATGCTTAAAATTCTATTATCAAAGTGAACCCCATGGATAACCTATTTTAAGAGGGCTACTGAGGGAGTCCTGGATTAGGGGGTATCCGGATAGCCGGATTATATCCTTTGGCCGGACTGTTGGACTATGAAGATACGAGATTGAAGACTTCGTCCCGTGTCCGGATGGGACTCTACTTGGCGTGGAAGGCAAGCTAGGCAATACGGATATGCATATCTCCTCCTTTGTAACCGACCTTGTGTAACCCTAGCCTCCTCCGGTGTCTATATAAACCAGAGGACTTTAGTCCGTAGGACAACATACAATCATACCATAGGCTAGCTTCTAGGGTTTAGCCTCTCCGATCTCGTGGTCGATCAACTCTTGTACTACTCGTATTATCAGGAACAATCAAGCAGGACGTAGGGTTTTATGTCCATCAAGAGGGCCCGAACCTGGGTAAAACATCGTATCCCCTGCCTCCTGTTACCATCCGCCTTAGACGCACAGTTCGGGACCCCCTACCCGAGATCCGCCGGGTTTGACACCGACAGGTAGTACACAATGATTTGTGTCAAGATCGAAGATTTGAAGACCTTCATTTGCAAAGAATACAAAGATTTGAAGACCTTCACTGCACCTACTATAAGTTCAACCTAAAGAGGGATCAATGAGTCTATCCACACCAATGCTTGGCCTAAAGAAGAAGGGCAAGATAGAAGAGTAGTAACCACTCAGAGAAGATATCAAATTACCACCGCCAAGATTGAAGGACTACTTCCGAGCCTTGAGAAAGCTTGAGATAGTGTCGACAATCGAATAATCTTCAATCAAGACCCCAAAGTTGCTTTCCACGAAGATCAGAATCAACCATGATTACATCAGTTTCTGAGAAGAGCTGTGTTGAAGATGAAGTTAACCCAGACCCATTCTCTTTAGTCAGCCTGAATCTCAAGGACGAGATTTATTTTAAGGAGGTTAGATCTGTAACATCCTGATTCTCGGAATGTTTAAGAAAAAGTTTTCCAAAAATCAGGGCGAGAAAATTTACGTTTGGTAACGAAGCTTAAATTGGACTTTTATAATTTGGAGGATTTAATTTGAACTAATACCAACTTAAATTAAATTTAAGTTTTGTTGTTTCTTTTAGTTGGGTTTTATTTTGCTCTTAAGCATATTTAAATATGTGAGTCTGTGTTTTCTTTGATTTCTAAGTTCGTGATATTTTGTTTGAGCTTCTTTTTCCTTACTAGATTTTCCTCTTAGGAAAATCAATTTGTTTCCCTCTCTCAAACTTTGTACCAAATTCCCGTGGACAGTATGTCTTTCCTCTCTCTTCCCTGTGTTAAGAGCACCTATATTTTTCTCACACCCGAATGGGCCAAAGGGCAACTTTTCCTTTCTTCTTTCTCTCCCACTTGGACCAAAGCCAAACTGGGCCAATACCCAGCCAAGCGAGCGCCTCCTCTTCTCTCCCTCAGTACGTTTCAATCTACACAAGAGAAACAGAAACCTACAGGTACAGAGAGAAATCGCACGCACATGAAACCGCAATAGTCATGGACTCATGGTTGCCTCCTCCTTAATTCCCTCTCCTTGACTCCTCCCTTGCCTTATCTCTCTCCACTTGCGATCTTCCAAGCGCCAGTCTCAACTGCTTCGTCTCCTCCTCCACTCACCTATAGGCACACCACTACAGAAGGAAACGTACAACCATGAAGAAACCTCTTCTCTAATTCCCTTCAACTCCCCATCGGTTCCAGACCCGCTAGTACATATAGGTGCGCCCAACCTCCTCTTCCATTCCCACAGCAACCCATGCCCTCTTTGTTGCTAATTCTCCCAAGAACTCCCTCCAAAGGAATGGTGCTCCATGGATGCCGATGCTTGATTCCGGTGACATAGGCCATCTTCATCAGCACCCTTGCGCCCTAAAGTTCCTCTCCACACACGGGTCCATTCAAAGAAGAAGGAATGCGATCCATCTATCACACGCGAAGAATTTTACATGTCCGTTCACATTGTTCATCGAGTTCGTCGCATCAATTCATCGCGCTCGGTGAGCCTCTCTCCAATTTCTTTTGCGCTCCTTCTAAACATCACTACTAGTATCCCCTAGACATCTTACTCCATCCATTCGTTGTTGTTGGGTCACGGGCACGACGGAGCCGTGCCACTACTACTACTCGGGGTGCTGTCGCCATTGCTGGAGAGACTCCACCATGTTCATCTTCTTCGCATCGCGTGCAGGAGCATGCCAACATCTTCTACCACACCATTGGTTAACTACATCGATGGTGCATTAAGAACTTCAACATATCATCATGGCATCGTCCTCTTTAAACTCTCTTTGGTGAGACATCATTCAACTCCGTTTGCATACGTGCTTTACTTTGTGCATCATATACCCTAGACATCATAGGTTCACCTATTTTTGTCGTTGGGTGCATAGATGAATTCCGTCGCCATGAAACGGGGAATTACCATTTTTTGGACGTCGGTTGATCTCGAATCTAGTATGCGAAATGTTTTAAATAATCCTTGGAACACTGCAGTTGTTTTAATTTTTAGTTTAGCATATATGACTATCAATATTTTATTTATGTACGTTCTTGATATGTCTAAGAATGCATGGTGTTCGCCTCATAATTTTTGGTGTGCCATGTGACTTGCTCGATTGATTTGGTCTACCAATTATAGTTATTAATAATTGTTGAACAAGTTGTTTCATGAGATATTTTTCTTTTGTCCGCTACATGGTTATGATATGCATATGTATGTGTTTTTGCAAATTATTACCATGAGTAGGTTTATGTAGAATTACTGGCCTTTGTGTGATTATGCAATACCTAATGTTTTGATTATTTTCATTTTTGTTTAGAATGAATATATCTTAGATATTGATTATGTATTCATTTTCGTCCATGCTGCATGTTTGTTTTGTTTGCAATTATGCCATGTCTACAAAAAATGTTTATATATTTTTAGTAGGTGTTGTTGGATAGTATTCTTTATGCTAGATTTCGAATGACATGCCTTATTGCTTGGATATGAGTACATTGTAGTTCATAGCATAGAATATTATGGGCTAGTTGTTCCTTTTATTTTATACATGTGTGTTATACAAGATTGCATGGATAGTTGCTTCATGCAATCATTTAGTTTTGTATTGCTATATATAACTTATTCTTGCAAAGTAGAATTTAGTTTATTTCATCTTGGTAATTATCATGTGCGATCACTTACCTTAGTTTATTACCTTGCCATGCTAGAACTTGTTCAAATGTTGAATGCATGTTTTATTGTATGATTTCCATGTGTTATAACATTGCTAGGATTTACGATATGATGGTGTATATTGTTAGACTTTGCTTAGTAGACATACATGCTAGTTGTGTATGATTCCATCTTGCTTGACCAATACCATTCCATGATGTTGTGACAAATGTAGCTAGATGATAGTGCGTGTATCAATTCATGTTATAGAACATTCCTGCTTATGTAGCTTATGTCTTTACAATTGTAAGTTGTACTTGATAGAAATGCATGTTGTCTCTGTTATTCATGCTATGATATTTCATTGCTTGATTTGGTTGATGCCATGATCTGTTTTTTTACTTGCCTACAAGCTTAGTATGCTTCCTCGATGTGCTTATATGTCACAACTGGAATGTACAGTGATGTGCTATTGCCATACTTGATAGTCGTGTTAGTTGATATCAACTAAGTTGTCTCATAGTTATGAGGTGTATTCTATTAGTAGCATATTTTGGCATCTCGTGTGATGATCACCCATGCTTAGCATCATATCGGTTTTATCTTACTATTGCATTTGTCGTGTGCATGTCCTTTGTCATATCTATTATATCTATTTGTTGCATTGTTTTATGTCTAGCCATCGTCATGCAAGTGATCTTTCATGTCTTATGAAGTTCTATGTGTTATAGTTTCCTAGTTTAGTTCTTTCTTATAGATGTTTAACTTCGTTACGACTTGGCCTTATGAGTGTTTTAATACTTGTTGCTATGACTCTTATACATAGGACGAGTCATATGGCATGTCAGTAGAGTTGTGCTTTGATCACACACTCAGTGTGTGTATCGTGCTCTATTATTGCAAGCATATGGTGATAATATTGCTGCTTGTGGTCATTAGTATTAGTTTTTCTTTATTATTAAGACCATGTCCTGGTTTAGTATCTTCTCATGATCACTCGTATGTCTGACGCTTGTGTTATTTATTAAGACCTCTTGTTATTCTCCATTAACATGCCTTGTATGATGTGCATCTTACTATTAATGGTTTGATTATCTTTCACCTTAGTGTTAGTTTGGCTTTTGTTGTGGAATGCTTGTTATTAGATGCTTGGTGGATTCATATCCTTTAGTTAAGGTTTGACCATTATAAATCTTTAGAGTTATCTAAATATTTATTTGTGGTTGATTATCGCTCTTAATCATATCATGTCTAGGATAGTTTTTCATCCTTTTGTTCCATGTGTTGTATAGTTTCTTGTTTGACAAATGAATTGATTTGATGTTATGTACTTGGACCTATTTTCTTTTAATAATAATTTGTGTCTAGACCTAGATCAATTCAATTCATGGTGTTCAATGGTGTTTGATTGCTTAACTAGTATTGTTTGTAATGTTGGTTTGGTTGTCAACACTTGCTTATGAATGATTATATAGTTGATGTATATGTTTGGTTGCAATTGACCATTATAAATATTTAGACTCTATTGATCTAAATATTTATCGTGGTTAGCTTTTACCTTTATCATGTCATGTTGAGTTGGTGTAGTTAAAATGCATAGGATGGTTCCATTCCACGAGTGTTGATGTCAATGTGTTTGTTATATGGTAGTTTTCTACATAGTTAGTCGAGATGTGTGGTGGCCACTACTAGTTCATAACAGAACTTTAATCTTGATCGCAAAGCCTTCCTGAACCATGTCAACCTACCCTTGTCCCTTCGTTGAATCCTATCTCTTACCTTCCTACCATTCTACCTTGTTCTGGAATATCCATCTTGATCAATATCTTATCCATCCACTCTTAATTTGGTTTTGATTTGGATTTACTATTACTTTGGTATTTATTGTTTGTCTTTTGCTATCATTACGACGAGTAGGGAGTGACGACAATGTTGGACATGGACAGAAACAGGTTACCGAAGAAGGACTCAACAACGAAGGCATGCCTCCTTCTTTGATCATACTTATCCTATGGCTTACAAAATTGCATTGAGTTTTATTGTTTTATGTGCATGCTATTTTCAATTCTCGTAGCTAGCGTGTCAATTGACACATTACCTTGATCCGCTTGTCGCCTATTTACATGACACCTGAGTAGAAGTATATGGTTCCGGTAGAGTAGAAATGCTTAGCCATGCTTATCACCCTATAGGTGCCTTGTTGAATGACCTCTCAGTCATTGACAGTTGAAACTTAATGCTGAACTAGGCCAATTGGCCCTTGTTGACCTTCTCTATCCTCTTCTACACTTGGTGAAACTTACCATCTGAATACTGGCGCAGGCGATAGCTGAATCAAGAATTGAAGGAGCGATTGGCTGCCCTTCACGAGTTGAAGGGGGCCATGAGTCGTCTGTGCCGCTTAAGGCCTAATAAGTCTTGGATTTGAAGATTGTGATAACAGTACAACCACATGCTATATGGGCACTGGCTTGTTCAAGTAAGCTAGTCAGCCTTAGGTGTCGATGTCGCCGTACCGCAGATGGGATAGCTACCTTGCGAGGAGTATCCTCGACACAGATGGGGGGACCGGCTTGAGGATGTACTCCCAGTTCCGTGCGCCAGACCCGGTGGGCATGTCACATCTTTGGGGGATCTAGTCCAAAGACCTCGTCCCAATCTCCCTGTCGGTATACCAAATGGTGTACTATACCAGCGGCCACTAGTGGCATCAAGACGAGATTGTGTCATGTGGGTAAAGTGTACAACCTCTACAGAGTGTAAAACTATTCGAATAGCCGTGTCCACGGTCATGGACGACACATGAATCTTTCTTGACATACAGGACCTGTCTTGCCTATTCCCTCTTTACCCCTATTCTTGGAACCTATGAAGAGTGTGAGTTGATCAAGGATCCTCACTTTGATGAAAGTTATTCTGGAGATAAAACATGTTTTCATCCAAACTGCTTTTATCCAACTGCTATATTTGTCAAACAAAATTAGGTTTTATGCAAATGAGCCATATCGCCTTCCGTTGAAGCCACATGTAGCTATTAGGTCCTTCCTCGAGGGAGGCATGTTGAGTATGTAATGTACTCATGGCAATAATTTTGTTGACAACAGAGTTCCATGAAGATGAAGGTGATGACTATGACTACTATGACGATCCGTAGGAGTGAGGTCACGTGGACTACATCGACTGCCTATGGCTGAGATGGAGTCGCTACGCATTTTTACTTTCCACTATTTTCTGTATGTAATAAATGTCATTAGACATTTCCCTATGTATGCCTTGTGGCAAGATTTATTAAACTTGTAATACATTTGTGCATTGTGCAATGATACCATTTCGCTGTGTTGTCAACAATGATCCCGGGGTTGAAAAATATACACAGGAGGGTCTGGAAGTTAATTCCAGGTTCTCACAGTAAACTACTCACGCTTCATCGGAAGGGCAATAGGGTTGATGTAGAAGCCCTCCGTGATCCAATCCCCCTCCGGCAGGATGCCGAAAAAGGCCCCCTAGATGGGATCTCACGGGTTTGGAAGGTTGCGGCGGTGAAAAAGTGTTTTCGTGGATGCCTCTAGTGGTTTGGGAATATATGTGAATATATAGGCGAAATAATTAGGTCAGGGGAGTCATGGGGCCCACAAGGCAGGGGGGCGCGTCCTACCCCCTGGGCGCGCCCTCCACCCTTGTGGCCGCCTCGTGGCTCCTCTGACTTGAACTCCAGGTCTCCCGGGTGTCTTCTGGTCCAAGAAAAATCATCGCGAAGGTTTTATTACGCTTGGACTCTGTTTGGTATTCCTTTTCTACGAAGCTCAAAAACAAGGAAAAACAGGAACTGACACCAGGCTCTAGGTTAATAGGTTAGTCCCAAAAATAATATAAAATAGCATATTAATGCATATAAAACATCCAAAACAGATAATATAATAGCATGAAACAATAAAAAATTATATATACGTTGGAGATGTATTAGTTGCTGAGACGGCCTGAGGATGACTCGAGGTGGCCGGAGTTGTTAGCAAGCTCGCGGTGGCCGGAGCGGAGGAAGAATGGTCGGGCAGTATCGTGGGGCCTTCCCAGCTGACGTGCACGGTCGGCGGAGATGAGGCGGACGATGGGGGTCCTTCTGGCGAGCTCCTAGGTGGTGGGGGCACGCTGGCCGCGTGAGCAGCGTCGGCCATGGTGACGGTGGCGGTGGACGCGGCAGATCTCGTGGAGGGGAGGTGGAGAATGAGAGGGATGGGCGAGGGGGCGAGAAAGGGAGTTGGGCAAGTGGGGAGGGGGGCCCGAGGAGGCGCCGCGTCGGTGTCCTTCTCCCACTGGCGGGGGCGGCGAGGTGGTCCGGCAGAGCGCGCTCGGGTGCGCGCTGGGTCGGCGGAATAGGGGAGGAAGGCGACCTGGGGGGAGGTGGACTGCTGGGCCGACCTAGGTGGGCTAGGCCCAGGGGAGGAGGGGGCTTCCCCTTTTCTTTTTGTATTGCTTTTTCCTTTAAAAGTTTATGTTTTCCCTTTTAATTTTATTTTACTTTTAGTTTTATAAAATATGGTTTTCAACATGACAAATATCCAGGGATTGTTTGCCACACTTTGAACATTTTAGTTTTCACGTTTGACAAATTTGAATTTTGACTTTAAACTCGGTTTTGAATTTGAATCGTGATTTGGATGAAATAAAGATTAGCAATAGTAATGTGATGACACGACACCATTAACAGGGATTACTGTAGCTTAATTATTCAGGCGTTACAATGAAGTCACTCACTTTATGCATCTAAGAAGAAAAAATAAATTACGAATGACTAGGGCTAAACCTACTCTAATGGGAACTAGGAACTTTGTACCAAACATAACTTCTATAGACATTTTGGATTAAAAAACAATCAAGTAAAACGTTTCAAGTCAAACCATGCATAAAATAGTTATCACCATGTTACTTATTTGAGAAATTCAATGCCAATTATAGCGCTTCTCATATTCTAAATCCCCATTTGTCTGCTTGCACTAACAATTAATACTATAATATCTGTGAAATACAGTGATGCTCAAAGCATGAAGTGAGCAGACAAGTAGTAGTAAGTGGGATCCATCATTTAGCTGGTTATTATAAAATACAAGTGTGGTTATTGAAAAGGCTACCGGGTTGTAGAGATTATAATATACATGATACCAATAACTTAAAATTGTATAAAGAAAGCAAAGGTTTTGTGAACGAATGGGGGAGCTAACTCATTGATCAAATTTTTGCATACGCTGAAGGAATCTACATATTGATAAACCATTGAGATCACCTTAGATGATTGAAATACGAAGCACTTTGATCTACTTTTTGAAGTCCTTAGAGAAATAAAGAATAAGAACAATATACGATGTATTTATAGAGGATAAAGAAATGATTTTTCCTTTATAACAGTTAATGTACAATCTAGATTTTGTGGTATTGCTGTAAGAACCCATCATCTATTTTCCCAATAATTTTAACTGACATGTATTTAGATGAACTAGACATTAATTTTGAAAAAGCACTTTGTTTAAACCAAATACCACTGTGATTGCACCACTACGACACCAATCAAACAACTAATTTAGCACTATTAGAATGGTACCATACTTTCAATCCATCATCAACCAGGTTAGGACCATCCTCCTTCTTTTACCTTGACGAGAACCATAGTGAACTCCAAGCAGATGATCATAGAGTTGTTATACCATACTATTAATCCATCATCAACTAGGTAAGGACCATCCTTCCTTCTTTGGCATTCACTATAGCCACAACCGATGACTACCTACTCCCTCCATGCAGCCTTGGAGATTTTGATTCACCATACCCCCTCGTAGCACCGCAGGATAAGGATGGCACTCGGCCATGTGCCGCCACATACTTTACTTGTCGTCGCCATTGGAACGAGCCGCGGCGTGGATGTGAAAAGAGAGAGGGGGAGGCGAGATGCAGAGGGCAAAGGTAGAGATCTGAGCCGCTTGCTCCCAGCCGCCAAGCTCTCTACTGTTGAGTGCCCTTCAAGCCGCCTCTCCGCACAGCCGCCGGATCGTACACCCACAACGTACAGGTGAGCCAAAAAATTCTAGAGGTAGGCACACATTACTCTCAAATGGGCCGTCCCGCAGCGTAAGCAACACCCATAGGTTGATAACTGTTAGAGTCCAGGACACCGACGGCATCTCATCTTGGAGTACACACAAAGATATTACCAGATCAATAGATTCCATGTATGGTTACGGGCTTGTGTTGTAATTAAACTCTGTAATCATCTCATACTATAAATATATGAGAAGGCTTGCCAAGGCTGGCATTGAGCCGCCCGGTATTTTCCCTATTACATGGTATCAGGCCGATCGGTACTCTCCTACCTTGAACTCGATCGCGCATCCTAATCGCCCTCCTCACCGCCGCTGCTTCCCTTCGCTTTTTTATTTTCTAGGATCAAAACCCAAAAATAAAATAAAATACAAAATTTGATCCTTAAAAAAACCGATCGGTTTTCGTCGGTTTTATTTTTGGTATTTTATTTTTTTTAGATTAATCCGTTCGTCGTTTTTCTTTTTCGTCGGATTTTCCACGATTATTTTCTGATCGCGATTTCTGATCCGATTTTTGTTTTAGTATAACTTTTCGCTCGTTTATTGGAATCAGGCGATTCAAGCGCCTGGAGTTTCGTCTCGAAACCCTCTATCCGAATAATCAACTTAAACAAGTTTTTTCTACTGTAAAATTTGCCCTAGATCCAGATTACTAGAACGAAGTTGTTTTCTTTCGCCGTTTGACTTTCTTTGCTTCGTTCGATTTGATTCTTTTTGCCAACCGGAGTTCTTAAGTTGAACCTTCTGGTTAGATCTCTTATTTGAGTTTTACCTGTGCATTAGATGAGTACTTATTGTATACTTGTTTGTTTGTCTGCGATAGAGTACCCGGAGTGCGCCGCCTGTTACTTCGAATCATTAGGTTTCACGGATCATCAGCAAGGCAAGTAACACTTTGATTATACATTTTCTACTACCCAGTTTTATTGCATTAGATCAATCCTCACACATTGCATGATTAGGATCTAATTAAATTATGGGATGGGAAGTAGATGAGGTAGTACCTATTACCTGTTTATTATCAAACATTTGGGAGTTACTTCTACGTTTGCTTATTATGCCATGCTATGCTAGTAGACGTGGATTGGGTGAGTGATATCCATGACAGATGTGAGATTGATAATTAATGGTTTATCTAAGGTGGCAACTTAAACACACATCTAGGTGGATTGAGGCACCTGGGTATTTCAGGACTTGCCTGTTTTCTTTGGACCGCCACCCAGGCTCAAAGGGATCATGAGACTATTCATACTAGAAACTTCCGTGTGTAGCCACAAGCTATTATGGGCTCTAGCATAGTTGACTAAGTCGTGCGAACTCTTACAGTGGTAGACTAGCTGATGTAGGGGATGTAGGTGGTACGGTCTACCCGATCGTAAGGTGCTAGCGCTTCTGAAAGACTATGTCTCGGTCATCCATCTTCTCAAACACCATGTAGTGCGAGAAAACAAACGGAGGGGATCGAGTCTTGTGGGGAAAAGTGCGCAAACCTCTGCAGAGTGTAATAAACTAATCATGGTTAGCCGTGTCCCCGGTTATGGACATCTTGAGTATCTAGTACCTGGATTATCATGTGAATCTCAACATGTTACTCTAAATTAATTTTGTTGGGTTTGTTTAATGATGATGCTTAATTGGGATTGAGAATGCTGTCAACCATTCTCAATGTTTAACAACCATCATGATAGTTAAATAAAATTTCCTTTGAAGTAGGGAAAAATGGGCTTTACGCAAAAACTGTAACCATAGAGCTTTCCACCAGCCAAATATGCATATAGTATAGCTGTTTCATTCCATTACCCTCTATGTGTTACCTTGCCAGCATATTCCATGTGCTGACCCGTTTTCGGGCTGCAACATTAATGTTGTAGACTTTTCAGACGACGATTAAGGAGTTTTTAGGTCGTGGTTCTATACTCAGTGATGCCGTTGGAGTTGATGGACTCACTTATCTTCCAAGCCTTCCGCTGTTATCGTTATTAGATGGCCTTAAGCCATATTTATTGTAATAAGTTCTCTTTTGAGACATTCGATGCAATAAGTGTGTGATTGCTACTCTGCTATAAATTCTCCGAGTACTGTATGGTGTCAGCATTACTGATCCAGGGATGACACCGGAGCACAGAGATCAGACTGTTTGAGGTCTAGTCGCTACACGTGAGGAAGAACTGAAGCGTCTTGACGAGGAAAAAGGAAAAATTTTCCTCATCCCTGCTCCGGCACCCTCGTCTTACGCCGCCTCCATCAAGATGTATGTTCCCATCACTCTCGATCTTTCGGACTCCAACTACGTCAAGTGGCGTGAGTTGTTTCTCGTCGCCCTCGGACGCTATGGCCTCTCCAACCACGTCGTTGGCGACGCCGCCGCCACTCCGTTCGACACTTTGCCTACCTCTGATTGGGGGCGAGACGACTTCACGGTGCTCTCCTGGATATACGGCTCGATCTCCATCGAGCTTTTTGGCATCATCATGGCTCCCGGCTCCACGGTGCGGCAGGTCTGGGACTCCATCGCTAACCTCTTCCACGACAACAAGAAAAGTCGCGCCCTAGCACTTGATGCCGAGTTCCGAAACACACCTTAAGGACACATGTCCATCCACGACTACTGCGCCAAGCTCAAGTCTCTTGCCGATGCTCTCAGCGACGTCGGCCAGGACATCACCGACGAAACTCTCGTCCTCACAGTGCTTCGCGGTCTCAACGAACAATTCAGCCATCTTCGGTCTTTTCTTCCGTTCCAAGTGCCGTTCCCTTCGTTCTTGCAGACGCGTTCCGCACTCGTCCTTGAGAAGACGCAGAAGAAGACGGACGCCAAAAATGCGGCCGCTACGGCGTTATGGGCAAGCGGCAACAATGTTCTCCCTCAGGCTAGCGGCGAGCATGCTCCTCCTCCTGGACGTGGCGCCGGCTACAGCGGCAACGACTCCGGCACTGCCCACTCCCACCCCATCATGCCCTACACCAACCCTGGCCGTGGTGGTGGAAGCAGCAGCCGCCGCGGGCGTGGGGGCGGACGCAGACGTAGCCGCGAGAACCCATGGATGTTCAATCCATGGACCGGCCTCCCGACTCGTGCGCAACATCAACAGCAGGCTCCCATCATGTCGTCCCAGCCTTGGTGGCGTGCTCCCAATGCCGGTGTTCTGGGCCCCTGTAACGCCCCAAGACCGGGGCTTCAGTTGCCTTCCAGGGTTTCCGGGTTTTCGTTGTGTGATTTGTTTCGTCTGTTGCATTCATCTTTGCATCATGCGCATTGCATCATGTTATGATGCCATCAAGTTATTTATTTTCGTAACTCACTAAATAAATTGCATGGATCTTCGGTCCATTTAAATCGAGGGAATTCACTTGGTGATTCTCTTTATAACATATCCTCCCGATATTAGGGAGCTATATTAAATATTCCATTTTCGGAATCACCTAACACACTTGCAATTTATCACATGCACTTTTCCGCTTCAAGTTTGGTCCCCAAACTTGTCCTGTAATTTCTTTCGTCGCTTCCCCGAGCTCCACCTAAATTCTCAACATTTCTGGTGCACTTCAAAACCCTAGCCCTAGTTCAAAACCATTTGGTTAAATTCAAATGAGTTTGAATTCATATGTTCCAATCTTGGCCTTTTCTATTTTCTCGGAACAAGCGTATTTTTGTTAGTTTGGGAAAATTATCCCCTTGTCCAAAATCTTTTCCTAAACCTCTCTTTCTTTTCCTCTCCTTTTTTGGTCTTTTCTGCTAAAGTAATATGGGAGAGAGAGAAAGATGAGGGGGAAGGTAGTGCAACAGCCCACCTGGCCGGCCCAAGGCCTCCCGCACCAGCCCACTTATAGCTAACCCTAGCTTCAACCACCCAATCCTCATCTCCCTCTCGTCCTCATCCACCGCCGCCTCTCCCTTCGCCCCTTTCCCCCGATCCACTTCTCTCCCCCGTGCTCGACCCTCAGCCTCTCCTCGTCCTATCCCTCACCCCGTAGCACCTCGCCTCGCTGCAACTTCCAGGCCGGCCCCATCGCGCCCCTCCCCTGCCTCCTGTCCCCCACGCGCCTCCTTCCTCAGCGCCAAGCCGCCACCGCGACCGTCCTCTGCTACCCCACCTCAGCGCCACCGTCCTCCATGGCTACTGTCGGCTGAGATCGAAGCTCTGCTGATACACCTCGTCGTCGGAGTGCCGCTCCTCTGCCTTCCCTGCAGCTGCTCTCCGGCAGCTCGTACGGCCTCCTCTGCCGACCGCGCAGGCCATCGGAGTCGTTGACAGCCGAAGCCCAGCCATGTCGCAGCCCCTGCTGTCGGCGACCTCGCCTAGACCCGACAAGTTCACCAGAGTCCCTCTGCTGCTCCCCTATGTCAAGCCTGCTGCTGCGTCGTCGTCTGCATCCACCATGGCCTCGCCTCTGCTCGAAATAGATGAACAGCAGCGTCCGCCGCACGCTTCCTTTGCATCGTCACGCCCGCGCCAAGTCCTACTTGTGGGATTCGTCAAGTCGAGCTTCGTTGAACGAGGGTTTTTGTCTTGCTCATTTTTGAGACGCGACAAGTTCCTCTTCGAAGGAACGTCTGCATGATGATCTAACAAGTACCGTGGCACCGAAGACCTTTCATGCGTCAAGTCCATCTCCGAGGATTTCACCAAGTACCATGACGACCTCGGAAGAACTCGGATTCACCAAGTCCCACTACCGTCGCCTCCGGAAGCCTCGGATCCATCAAGTCCCTTGACGACAAGTGCATGACTATGCGGATTGTACCAAGTACCCCTTCGAGTTGACGAGATCGGCAAGTGCGAAACACAAGTACCACGACGACCATCGACATGTACCCCTTCACCTCACCGAAACGCCAAGTACCTCGATGCCCGACGCCCGACGCCAAGAGAAACTACCGACGCCGTAGACCCACGAACCAAAAACGTCAAGTTCGACAATCATTGACGTGCACTTCGACAAGTACCACTACTTCCCTCGACGACCCGTGAACGTCTACTTCCTCTTCGACTCGTGAACCTCTACTTCCACTACGATCCGCGAGTACCACTACTTCCACTAGGAACTCGAACCGCCGCAATACCGCACGCTTCAAAGGTATAACCTCGAGACGACGCCCGTGGACTAATGCTTGTGATGTGTTGCATGATATGCTCCTGTTTGGCCATGTTCACACCGTGTCCGTTTTGTCACTCATTTTCCTTGCCACCGATACGTGGGAGACCCGGTATCCGGGATCACTCCCCGAACCCCTTTCACATTCCGCACATCTCACATTTGTTTCTTGCACCGGTATCTCAACTAGTTGTCGGATCACCGGAATGTTGCCGTGGCACCCCCTTTTGTTCCGCCATGACGACCAAATGCTTCATGATAATGCTCTTGTCAAGTTTTAATAAAAATTGCATAAATTTGAACATGTCATCCGCATCATGTTAACAACATTAAGATGGTTTAAATTGTTGTTTGCATTAATTTACTAATGCACATGGGGATTTACCGGATTTGTTGTTTGCTATATCCGGCCTCATTTAAATTGTTTAGATAGATAATCCCTTTATGTTTCACCCCTTGACTTGCTTAACAACATTTAATATTGTTGGGTACATAATCGAGATCGAACTAAATAAATCACGTGGTGTTTCGTCAATATGCAACTCGTTGCATATTGAGCTCCACTTAATTTGTAGGATTGTTTGTGCATTTTGCCATGCCATGCCTCGTAAACCGGACATGCATCATACTTGTTTGCGCATCTTGCCATGCTTATGTGGTGGTTTTTTACTATGTTGTTTGGTTCTTTCCGGTGTTGCTTCTTCGGGTTGGATCCGGTAACGTCGAGTTTGTGAGGATCCGTTCGTCTACGTCCGTTTGTCTTCTTCATGGACTCGTTCTTCTTCCTTGCGGGATTTCAGGCAAGATGATCATACCCTCGAAATCACTACTATCTTTGCTATGCTAGTTTGCTCGCTCTTTTGCTATGCCATTGCTACGATGCCTACCACTTGCTTGTCAGCCTCCCAAATTGCCATGTTCAGCCTCTAACCCACCAATGTCCTAGCAAACCGTTGATTGGCTATGTTACCGCTTTGCTCAGCCCCTCTTATAGCGTTGTTAGTTGCAGGTGAAGATTGAAGTTTGTTCCTTGTTGGAACATGGAGATGCTGTTCCTTGTTGGAACATGTTTACTTGTTGGGATATCACTATATATCTTATTTAATTAATGCATCTATATACTTGGTAAAGGGTGGAAGGCTCGGCCTTATGCCTGGTGTTTTGTTCCACTCTTGCCGCCCTAGTTTCCGTCATATCGGTGTTATGTTCCCGGATTTTGCGTCCCTTACGCGGTTGGGCTATAATGGGAACCCCTTGACAGTTCGCCTTAAGTAAAGCTTCTCCAGCAACGCCCAACATTGGTTTTACCATTTGCCACCTAGCCTTTTCTTTCCCTTGGGTTCTGCAGACTCAAGGGTCATCTTTATTTTAACCCCCCCCCCCCCCCCCGGGCCAGTGCTCCTCTGAGTGTTGGTCCGACCGAGTAGACTGCGGGGCCACCTCGGGGCAACTTGAGGGTTGGTTTTACTCGTAGGATGTCTCATCTGAGTGTGCCTTGAGAAAGAGATATGTGCAGCTCCTATCGGGATTTGTCGGCACATTCGGGCGGTGTTGCTGGTTTAGTTTTACCCCGTCGAAATGTCTTGTTGTACCGGGATACCGAGTCTGATTGGAATGTCTCGGGTGGAGGTCTATTTCTTCATTGACCGTGAGAGCTTGTGATGGGCTAAGTTGGGACACCCCTGCAGGGATTTGAACTTTCGAAAGTTGTGCCCGCGGTTATGGGTAGATGGGAATTTGCTAACATTCGGTTGTAGAAAACCTGAAGTTGACCTTAATTAAAATGAATCAACAGCGTGTGTAACCGTGATGGTCTCTTTCCGGCGGAGTCCGGGAAGTGAACACGGTTGTTGGAGTTATGCTTGACATAGGTAGACCAGGATCACTTCTTGATCATACTTTTATCGACCGTGCTTTGCCTTATCTTCTCGCTCTCATTTGCGTATGTTAGCCACCATATATGCTAGTCGCTTGCTGCAGCTCCACCTCATACCTTTTACCTTACCCATAAGCTTAAATAGTCTTGATCGCGAGGGTGCGAGATTGCTGAGTCCCTGTGGCTCACAGATACTTCCAAAAACCAGCTTGCAGGTGCCGATGAGACCGAGCAGATGACACAACCAGGCTCAGGAGGAGCTCGATGAAGATCGTGTTCTTTATGTTGTTCCGTTCTAGTTGATCAGTAGTGGAGCCCAGTTGGGGTCGATCGGGGACCTTTGTCGCATTTGGGGTTCTTCTTTTATTTTGGTTCCGTAGTCAAACCATGAGTGTATTTGGTTGATGTAATGCTTTATTCGTGTAATTGTGTGAAGTGGCGAGTGTAAGCCAACTATGTAACTTTTCCCCTATTGTATTACATGGGTTGTGTGAAGATTACCTCACTTGCGACATTGCCTTCAATGTGATTATGCCTCTAAGTCGTGCCTCGACACGTGGGAGATATAGTCGCATCGAGGGTGTTACAAGTTGGTATCAGAGCCTTCCCCGACCTTAGGAGCCCCCATTGCTTGATCGTTTTTAGCGTCCGAGTTGTGTCTAGAAAAATGTTTTGAGTAATTTAGGAATTATATACCGGAGAGTTTAGGAATTCTTTTTACTTCCCAGTCTCCTCATCGCTCTGGTAAGGCATCCTGACATAGAGTTTTTACTCTTCTTTTCTCAAATTTTACAAAAAAAATTTAGGATCACGCGAGTATCTTGGATTTGTTCCGATGGCTTATGATGAGAACACTGTCTTGGTGCCTCCTGTCAGGGGTTTAGTGGAAGTGTCCCAGGGAGTTGAGCTCTGAAGTGTTGTCATCATAATTTTATCGTTGCAATTCTGGAATACTTGAGTTTAGTACGCCGACATCGAAAATCTCTTTTATGCAGTTCGTTGGTGAGATAACCTCGACGCCACCCAGTACTGGGGTGGGAGTTCGGGAGTATCGCCATAACTTGTATAACGGATGCTTTTCGAAGGTTGAGGTAGATGGTTTCCGAAGGCTTCTTGGTTATGTGTTGAAGGATGGATACAGCTGGATGTAGGATTTGCTAGTTTGGGTGAGATATTATGCTTCCCCTATATCCCCAACACCTGATTGCATAACCGGAAAATTTCGGGAGTTTCATAGGTGGGAATTCAAGTAGATCTTAGGATTTCTTTCCGACAGATGTATGATATGAAATTGGGGTTCGACATCTAGTGGTTCGCCTATTCACGGTCGATTTTACAGTGGTCTCGTTGTGTCTTAAAGAGTCCTTGGCTATGCTGACTCGGGGACGCTTCGTATGTCATGTGCACTGCCTTGTACATGATGGTGCTGTACGATCGAGCCCGTGTAGGCCCCACCACGAAAACTTCGGACGAAATCTCTATCATATGTTTGCTCCGGCTTATTCTGCAAGCCAACCCTTTGTTTTTGTTTTGAGTTGTGGTATTCGAGTTGCTTCGAAGTCAAATGTTGATTCCATACCTTCTCTAAATGGTGTTCTCATACTCCGATGTGAATACTAATCCCTCTTGATCACCGAGATTGTGTTGTCAATCCTTTTCAACCGGCGTGATTCTCTTCAAGTGAATCCGATCATTTTTCAACATCCGCAAGATCAATTATCACTTCTTCTCAACGGTGTTTGTTTCATTCGTCCCAAGCTGCCTTTGTTTTTTCCCTCCCTCCCACCCTTGTTTCTTCGAGGAACCATATTTCTTATTCAAGTATCCTTTTATTCATGTGAAGTCTCTCCATTCTTTTTTATCAATATTCTTATCCGGATATTCTCATGAAGATTCTAACGGAACTTCAAGTTCATCATCTTTCGTTCTTTTCTTCTCCGGTGGAACCAATTCAAGCTTTCGGTGTTGATCATACTCTTTTCCGTATTTCAATGTTTTCTCATGCCGGTGTAATTCTTAATCGTTCACTTCTCGCTATTCAATTGTTCCGGAGTGCTCAAGATATCTCGAAGATTCGTGTATCCACTCTTCTTTCATTCAAGCTATTTCGAGGTCCTATCTTATTCAAGTCATTTAATTCAACCGGTGCAACCTCTCTTTTAAATCATTTCAATGGTGTTTCTTTTGAGTGGGCCCTAAACCACAGGTCTTTTCCCAGGATCTTACCTGACTCTTCTTATTCTCCCGGAGCTAGCCTAAATTCTTTCGAAGTTTGACGTAAGAATGTTTTTCATCAGTCAAGTGCCTTTCTCCAAGATCTTTCAAATTCTTTTCATCGTTGGCTCAACCTCTGTGTTTTGATTCTTCTGGAGTTTCTAAATAAGTCATGATGGTATTTCTCATTGTCATTCTCAGGTTTTGAAGACCGAAGAAGATTTTTCTCTCAATCTTGCTCCATTCTCTTCAAGATTCGTGATTCTAACTTGTTGCCATCCTCTCATAATTATTTGCGATTGTGAGATATTCTTTTCAACCATCCGGAGTAATTCAGGAGACTTTTCAGTTTGTTCATCCGGAGTCCATCATCTAAGATTTATTCATTCTCAGCTTTCAGCTATTGTTTCTCCAAATTTTACCGGTGCTTCGTGCAAGTGATCTTTAATCAGCTCGTGATCTCTTCGTTCTCATGGGTCTAAATTCTCTCAAGCATCTTCGTTCATTTGCTAATCCTTCCCGGTGTTCCTTTATCTTTTCTTTGTTCATTTTAATTCTTACGGTGGTTCGTTCAAGATTTCTCTTCCTTTCTTATCATATCAATTTTATTCGTTGTTTCAACCCTTCCGGTGGTTCGTTCAATACCTTCCCAAGTCTGATGTTATATCTCTCTTAATCTTTTCTACAAGAATAAGTAATATGCCAAATCCGTTGATTGTCATCAATTTAAATTGGTGAAGGATAAGCATAATGTAATTCTTACTCTTGTTTCATCCAAGTGATTTAATTCATTATTACGGAGGCTCATCAAAATTCTTGGTTTCAATTGTTTCATCTTTTCTTTTCCGGAGTTCCAAGCTCTCTCAATTTATTTCATCACGAAGATCCATATAATCATTGCAAGGCTCAACCTTACTCTTCTCATCTTTCTTTTCATTTGATCATTCTTTTGTTACCGGAGTTCTTCATGGAGGTTCTACATGATGGTTCATCAAGGATTTAATTCTTTCTCGAAGTGCTCATCAAGATTTTTTTAGGGAGCTCAAGCAGTCTTCATCTTGCATTCCGAAGTGCAATTTCTTTCTACCGTAACTTTGGAGGTGGTTTTACATCATTCTTGATAAGTTGAGTTCTTGTTTCACATGTTATTAAGAATGAGGTATTTTAAATCCACCAATCTCTTCTTTGGAGTTATCTTGGGTTATATTTCACCAAAGCCTTTCCTAAGGACTGTTGCCATCTATAGTGTTTATAAATGATCTGTAACGCCCAGGTAATTAAGCTACAGTGAACCTCTGCTAATGATGCCACGTCACCTCGATTACTATTCCTAATCTCGTGCTAGTTCGAAACTGATTCAAATTCAAATTCAAAATCAACCAAAGAATAAAAACTTTTCAAAATTTAAAACAAAAATGTTCGGGGTGTGCAAATAAATGCCTAGGACTTTATGGTGTGGGATCCATGCCTTTATAAAAGACCTAACTACTTAAAATGAATTAAAACAGAAAAGAAAATAAAAAAAGAAAAGAGAATAAAAAAAATAAAAGGGCCCCCCACTGGGCTTCGACCCAGCAGGCCGGCCCACTCGCCCACTGGCCCATCCGGCCCCCTCACTCCCTTAACCCCCCCCCCCAATCCCCACCGAACCCTAGCCGCCACCCACTCCTCCCCCGAAATATCTCCCCCACTCCCCCCCCCACGTCGCCCGCTCCTCCTCGATCCGAATCGGGATCGTCCCGATCCCGCCCCGCCCGCGACCTCGACGACGGCGCCCGTCGCCGGCGCCGCCCTGCTGCCGTCGCCTCGCTCCCTCCCGCACGCCTCTCTCCCCTTCCCCGTCTGGATCGGGGCAGAGGGCCCCGACGCCGTCGCCCGTTGCCGCCTGGAGACCACGCCGCCCCGGACCGCGTCGCCGGACTCCCTCCCCATCGCCCGGTCGTCCCCGTCGTCCTCCCCGGCCTCCACCGAGCACGCTGCCCAGCCCCCACGCTCCCGCGGTGAGCCTCTGCGCCGGATGCGCCCTCCCGCCTCTCCCACGGCCGCCCGTGCCCCGGCCACGCACCGCGCCTGCACGCCGCGCGCTCCACGCGCCCAGCACCCGCAACCGCCCGCGGCCTCGCCCCCCTGCCGGCGCCCGCGTACCTGGCCGCCTGCGTGCACGCCAGGTCGGGCCCCCTCCCCTGCCCGCTCGCGCCGTGGTCGTCGCCCCCGCGGCTGTGTCCGATGCCCGCGCCCCTGGATTCCCGCAGTCGCCGCGGCCCGACCTCGCCCCACGCCCCTCCCTGCCTCGCCGCCTCCGCCGCACTTGTCGCCGTCCCCTGCCCGGCGCCACTCCGGCCTCCTCACGGCCGTCGCGTCGCCGCTCCGGCCGCGGCCACGAGCCACGCGCCGGCCCCCTTATTTTCCCCCCTCTCGCTGGCCGCATCGGGCGCCAACGCCCGCGCCTTGCCCCCAGCGCCCGCAAGGCCCCCCCTGGGTCAATGACACGAGGGGCCCACCCACAGAACGTTTTAATTAAAAAAATAAATATATAAAAAATAAATAATAATAATAATAATAAAATTAATTAATAAATTAATTAAGGAATTAATTAATTATAATTAGATTAACCTAATAACTAATTAAACTAATTAACTACTGTTAATTAACATAACTAATCTGTTAACTAAACTAATTAACCTGGTCAATTAGTTAACAGACAATGACAGGTGGGTCCCACTGGACCCACCTGTCTGTTTGACTGGTCAACTGACCAGTTGACCTGCTGACATCATTTTGATGTCATGCTGACGTCATCATTCACTGTTCTGGATAATGTTGTAATAAATTAATTAAATAAATCCTAAAAATGATTTAAATCTTTAGAAAATCATATCTTTTATTCCGTAACTCGGATGAAAATACTTTCTACATGAAAGTTGCTCAGAACGACGAGACAAATCCGGATACGCAACCCGTTCGTCTGCCACACCCCCCCTAACCTATCGAACTCGCAACTTTCCCCCTCCGGATCCTCTGCCCGAAAACGCGAAACACCGGGGATACATTCCCGGATGTCATCCCCCTACACCGGTATCACCTACTACCGCGTTAGGGCACCTCTAACGCCGTTACTTGTCATGTCATGCATCACTATGCATATGCTTGCATTATATTTATTGTTTCTTCCCCCTCTTCTCTCGCTAGACACCGAGACCGACGCAGCTGCTACCCAGTACGACTACGGTGTTGACGACCCCTCTCTCTTGCCAGAGCAACCAGGCAAGCCCCCCCTTTGATCACCAGATACCGCCTACTCTTCTCTATACTACTTGCATTAGAGTAGTGTAGCATGTTACTGTTTCCCGTTAATCCTATACTGATGCATAGCCTGTCCTTGCTGCTACTGTTGTTACCTTTACCTGCTATCCTACTACTTAGTATAGGATGCTAGTGTTCCATCGGTGGCCCTACACTCTTGTCTGTCTGCCATGCTATACTACTGGGCCGTGATCACTTCGGGAGGTGATCACGGGCATATACTATATACTTTACACAGTTACATTACCTGTGGTACTGTTCGGAGTTGGGGGCTGAAGGGGCAGGTGGCTCCATCCTGGTAGAGGTGGGCCTGGGTTCCCGACGGCCCCCGACTGTTACTTTGTGGCAGAGCGACAGGGCAGGTTCAGACCACCTAGGAGAGAGGTGGGCCTGGCCCTGGTTGGCGTTCGCGGATACTTAACACGCTTAACGAGATCTGTGTATTTGATCTGAGTCTGGCCATTTGGTCTATACGCACTAACCATCTACGTGGGAGCAGTTATAGGTATCCCGGCGTCGTGGTATCAGCCGAAGCCTTCGTGATGTCAGCGACTGAGTGGCGCGCGCCGGATTGGACTGGAAAGCCACTAGGCTAGGTCTGCTTCCGGCCGCGTACGCAACGTGCAGGTGTGCAAAGGGCGATGGGCCCAGACCCCTGTGCCATAGGATTTAGACCGGCGTGCTGACCTCTCTGTTGTGCCTAGGTAGGGCTGCAACGTGTTGATCTTTCGAGGCCGGGCATGACCCAGAAAAGTGTGCCCGACCAAATGGGATCGAGCGTGTTGGGGTATGTGGTGCACCCCCTGCAGGGAAGTTTATCTATTCGAATAGCCGTGTCCCTCGGTAAAAGGACGACCCGGAGTTGTACTTTGACCTTATGACAACTAGAACCGGATACTTAATAAAACACAACCTTCCAAGTGCCAGATACAACCGGTGATCGCTCTCTCACAGGGCGACGAGGGGAGGATCATCGGTTAGGATTATGCTATGCGATGCTACTTGGAGGACTTCAGTCTACTCTCTTCTACATGCTGCAAGACGGAGGCTGCCAGAAGCGTAGTCTTCGACATGATTAGTTATCCCCCTCTTATTCTGGCATTCTGCAGTTCACTCCACATATGATACCCTTATTCCATTTGATACCCATGCATATGTAGTATAGCTCCTTGCTTGCGAGTACTTTGGATGAGTACTCACGGTTGCTTTCTCCTTCTTTTCCCTCTATCCCTTCTACCTGGTTGTCGCAACCAGATGTTGGAGCCCAGGAGCTAGACGCCACCGTCGATGACGACTCCTACTAAACCGAAGGTGCCTACTACTACGTGCTGCCCGCTGACGACGACCAGGAGTAGTTTAGGAGGATCCCAGGCAGGAGGCCTGCGCCTCTTTCGATCTGTATCCCAGTTTGTGCTAGCCTTCTTAAGGCAAACTTGTTTAACTTATGTCTGTACCCAGATATTGTTGCTTCCGCTGACTCGTCTATGATCGAGCTCTTGTATTCGAGCCCTCGAGGCCCCTGGCTTGTAATATGATGCTTGTATGACTTATATTATTTGTAGAGTTGTGTTGTGATATCTTCCCGTGAGTCCCTGATCTTGATCGTACACGTTTGCGTGTATGATTAGTGTACGATTAAATCGGGGGCGTCACAAGTTGGTATCAGAGCCGACTGCCTGTAGGAAACCCCCTTCCACACTCCTTGGCCGAAGTCGAGTCTAGACATTGCAAAACTTTTTACTAACTTGGCTGTGTGCCTTACGGGCCCACGTCGCCATCGGGTGATACTAGGATCTTTTACTCCTCGATCCTTACTCTGGGACTCTGATCTCTCTTCTACTCGGGTTAAACGAATTTACTAACTCTGACACTAGGATCCCGTTACGACATTCACCCCAAAGTTGGATAAGCCCTAGTTATTCTTTAGAGTAGTATTTGAACATTGTCCACCTTGTCATTTGACTCCTGTGAAAACATCTTTGTTTTCAGATGGAACCCACGAGGCAGGTCGTGCGCCACACGACGGCCATTGGTGCCTCAGGATCACCTGCTGTGTTGGTTGAGATGATGACCTATCTGGGTTATCGCTGGCACCCTGAGTACACCGTCTATGAGGAGTATCAGGACTTCAACCAGGAGCAGTACCGTGCCGTCGTCCACCTCTACTCTCGGGAGTATGACTCCACTACTGTGCTGCACACTGCTTATGGTGTTGGACACGATGCTACTTATGCTGCTCTGACACGTCTTCGGGGCGAGAATCAGGAGTTGGACACCTCCCCCTTCAGGCACATTGCTATCGCATCCGATGTTGGTGCGGAGGGTTACTACACTGCGGCCTACTCCACTGTCACCCGCGAGCCCTTCTACCATCAGAACCTGGTTCTGCATGCTGATGGGCTGGATAGAGCTAACCGAGCTCTTCGACACGAGTTGTACACCACCCGTCAGCACCTGTATCGTGCTCTGACACTGTTGCACCCCTCTGTCCGATCTGGTGATCTGTCGCGTTCTGCGATCTACCCCGCCAGGACCGTGATGCCCCAGGGCGTCGGCTGGCCAGATGTGGGAGGCTACTCTCCTGCACTTGGTCCTCTCCTGCCAACTGCGCATAGGGTTCCGCATCAAAGTATCCGCGGACCCCAGGCTACTCACGTGGAGGTCTTTCCTTCGCGTCACTACCAGCTGTCGGGCTACACCTACCTCCACAGTACCGCGTGGGACTGATGTAGACTTGCTTGTTAGTGTTAGATGCATTCGCCGCGAGCCTGTGTGCCGCCTATGATGTCTTAGACTTTGTGCCGAACTCTGTGTAACGACCTCTATGCATGGTCTCTTTTGTAAGATATGCCGACTACTATGTAGTATCTATCATGCTGCTTTCGTTGTGCATGTTTCTTCATGAATGATTCTTGTCTTTGCAAATTTCTAAATGCTGAACTACCCCTGTTATATATTAGCAGGATGGTTAGACCAGGTGGTCGTGGTCGTGGTGGCAACCCCCCACCACCGCCTGAGTACATGGCTGGGATGATGCAACAGTTTGAGCTGAATCGTCAGTTCATGGAGAATATTATGGCTCAGTTCCCTCGCCCCAATACGAACCAGCAGCCAACCCAAGTGACTCTGCAGGATTTCATGCGCCTGAACCCAACTGTGTACCGCAGCTCAACTCAGCCTCTGGATGCTGATGACTGGCTCCGTGACATCACCTATGAGATGGAGTCTGCTGATGTAGCCCCTGCCAGCTATGTCACCTTTGCTTCATTCTTCCTGAAAGGACCCGCAGCTCAATGGTGGGACAGCCACAGGCGTACCCTGCCAGCTGGGACAATCATCACCTGGCCAGACTTCCAAGCTGCCTTCCGTGCTCGCTTCATTCCTCAGGGAGTCATGGACCGGAAGAAGCGTGAGTTCCGCAACCTCACCCAAGGCAACAAAACGGTGGAAGCTTATCAGCGGGAGTTTCTGGACTTGTCCCTCTACGCTGAAGAGGACATTGCGACTGATGCACGCAGACAGGAGAAGTTCCGGGATGGCCTTCAAGCTGACATCAAGCTCGCACTTCTAGCGCATGACTTTGCTGATTTCGCCACTCTGGTGAACAAAGCCATCAATATCGAAACTGGTCTGCAGGAATACCAGAGCTCTCACAGGCGCAGCCGTGACATGGGCTCATCTTCGGGCCCGTCCTCGCAGAAGCACAAGATATGGATTCCCAACAGCATGTACCAGCCGAATACACCTGCCCCAAGGCAGTCCTATGCTGCACCTCGTCTGCCTACGGCTCCAACTAGGCAGTCAAGGCTTCCAGCTCCACCACCCCAAGCTCCTGTTCCTACTCCCGAGAATGGTTTGTGCTTCAGGTGTGGACAACCAGGTCACCGTGCTAGGGAATGCAACCAGAAACAAAATCAACTGGCCCTTCCAGCAACTGGCCGTGGTAACAACCAGCCCCGCAACAACAATGCCAAGTCTTATGGTCGCGTTCATGCCAACCATGTTGATCTGAACGAAGCCCAAGACCAGCCTGCTACCATGATGGGTACACTCCTCGTAAACTCAGCACCTGCATCTGTTTTATTCGATTCAGGAGCATCGCATTCATTCATGTCAGAAGATTTTGCATACAAGCATGACGTTAAATGTGAGGAGATGAACACTTCGGTATTGGTAAAAACCCCCGTGGGACAATGTCAAACCTCACTGGTTGGCATCGATGTCCCCGTGGAAATCGAAGGGCTGGTATTCTATGCCTCTCCCATTATCCTGAAGTCGTCTAACATCGACCTCATTCTGGGAATGGATTGGTTGAAAGCGCATACTGCTTCTATAGTTTGCGCCACTAAGGTCGTCCATCTGCTACACCCTTCTGACGAAATAATAGCTTACCAAGCTCATCTAGTTCAGAACGCCGAGGCACGACTTTATGCCTTGAATGCGTTGAACACTGCACCACTCGAGGGCATCGAAAACATTCCCGTCATTCGTGAATTCCAAGATGTCTTCCCAGAAGAACTTCCAGGGATTCCTCCTGCTAGAGCTGTCGAATTCATCATCGACTTGAAACCCGGCACTACCCCTATAGCTAAACGACCCTACAAGATGCCGCCGCATGAACTCATTGAGCTTAAGGAGGAAATCAACAAATCTCTTGTCAAAGGTTTCATTCGTCCAAGTTGCTCTCCTTGGGGAGCACCTTCTCTCTTTGTTAAGAAGAAGTATGGGACAAACCGATTAGTCCAAGACTACCGTCCTATAAACCAAGCTACCATTCAAAATAAATACCCACTTCCTCGGATCAATGATCTTTATGATCAGCTGGCTAGCTCATCAGTGTTCTCCAAACTCGACTTGAGGTTGGGTTACCACCAGATCCGTGTTCGTGAAGAGGACATTCCAAAAACCGCCTTCGTTACTCGGTATGGATCATACGAGTACACCGTCATGTCATTCGGCTTAACGAATGCTCCAGCCACCTTCTCTCGTCTGATGAATTATATATTCATGGATTACCTCGACAAGTTCGTCGTGGTTTATTTGGACGATATCCTTGTATTTTCCAAGAACAAGGAGGAACATGCTGAACATCTTCGTCTTGTGCTGGAAAAACTTCGAGAGCATCAACTGTATGCTAAGTATTCCAAGTGTGAATTTTGGCTCCCCGAAGTAACCTATCTTGGGCATGTCATCTCCAAGGATGGTATTGCCATCAACCCTGAACGAGTTCAGGCTATTCTCGATTGGACTCCTCCGAAGAACGTCAAGCAAGTCCGAAGTTTTCTCGGACTCGCCAGCTATTGTCGTCGATTCGTCGAGAACTTCTCCAAGATTGCCAGGCCTCTGACTAATCTGTTGCATAAGGGTGTCAAGTTTGACTGGACAGACAAGTGTCAGGATAGTTTCCAGGCGCTCAAAGACAAGTTGACTTCTGCCCCCGTACTTGCTCCACCTGATACTAAGAAGGACTTCGTCATTTACTGCGACGCTTCCCGTCAAGGATTAGGCTGTGTCCTAATGCAAGAGCGCAGAGTGATTGCTTATGCCTCTCGTCAACTGCACCCTCACGAAGAAAAACTACCCAGTTCACGACCTCGAGCTTCCTGCTGTCATTCATGCACTGAAGCAGTGGCGACATTACCTTCTCGGTAATCGTTGCGAGATCTTCACCGACCATCAAAGTCTGAAGTATCTGTTTACTCAGCCGGATTTGAACCTACGTCAGCAAAGATGGATGGAGACTGTTGCAGACTTTGACGTGGGTATATCCTATACCCCCGGCAAGGCTAATGTAATGGCTGATGCCTTGAGCCGCAAGTATTACTGTAACCACCTCCAGGTTCACAAAGTTCACCCATCGCTTGTTGAAGAATTTAGAAGGCTGAACCTCCATATTGTTCCTCCGGGATCACTCGCTCCCCCTCCCGAAGATTTCCCCAAACGGAACATCCATGTTGTTTCCAAGGGTTCTCTCAATACCCTGGTTGCGAAACCAGATCTTGTGGACACCATCAAATGGATACAGAAATGTGACGATGAAGTCCTCAAGATTAAGCGCGACCTCAAAAAAGGAAAGCCCTCATTCTTCACTGTTGCTGACGATGGCGCCTTGTATTTCAAAGGCCGCCTAGTGGTACCATGTTCGAAGAAAAACCTGGATAAAACTAAAGGGGTTATGCAAGAAGCCCATGATACGCCTCTGTCCATCCATCCTGGTAGTACAAAGATGTACCAGGATATTCGTCAAAGATTCTGGTGGTCTAATATGAAGCAGGACATTGCTCGTTATGTTGCTGAATGTGACGTTTGTCGCCGAATCAAAGCAGAGCATCAAAGGCCTGCTGGAACTCTGCAACCTATCTCTATTCCTGAATGGAAATGGGACCATGTTGAAATGGACTTCGTCACTGGATTTCCCAAATCTCACAAAGGTAATGATGCTATTCTTGTCGTCATTGACCGGCTTTCCAAAGTTGCCCATTTTCTGGCGGTCAAAGAGACAATCACTGCTAGTTAGCTTGCTACTCTCTACATGGCCAGAATTGTTTCACTTCACGGTATCCCACTGGTTATCAGTTCAGACCGTGGCAGCTTATTCACTTCAAGGTTTTGGGCGAGTTTCCAAGAAGCTATGGGAACTCATCTGTCGTTCAGTACTGCGTTTCATCCTCAGTCGCAAGGACAGGTTGAACGTGTCAACCAAGTTCTCGAAGACATGCTTCGATCTTGTGTAATCTCATTCGGCAAGAAATGGGAGGAATCTCTTCCATATGCCGAGTTCTCTTATAATAATAGCTATCAAGCTAGTCTGAAGATGTCCCCCTTCGAAGTGCTATATGGACGAAAGTGTCGAACCCCTCTGAACTGGTCAGAAACGGGGGAACGCCCACTCTTCGGTCCGGATATTATCCAACAGGCTGAAGAACAAGTTCGCATTATTCGCGAGAATCTCAAGACTGCTCAGTCACATCAGAAAAGTCAGTATGACCGTCATCACCAAGACATGGTCTATCAACCTGGCGAAAAGGCTTATCTTCGAGTTACACCAATGAAGGGTGCACACCGCTTCGGGATCAAGGGCAAGCTAGCTCCTCGCTTTATCGGTCCATTCACTATTCTTGAAAAGCGTGGAAAGGTGGCATATCAACTGGAGCTTCCGCCGAACCTTTCTCAGGTTCACGATGTGTTCCATGTGTCACAACTCCACCGTTGCTTCAAGGATCCAATCCGAGCGGTGGATCATGAAGTGCTCGAATTGCAACAGGACCTCTCTTATAAAGAGCATCCGGTCCGCATTCTTGACCAAGCTGAACGCCGCACACGTCAGAAGGCGATCAAATTCCTCAAAGTCCAGTGGTCGAATCACTCTGAAGACGAAGCCACTTGGGAACGCGAGGATCGCCTGCGTGATGAATACCCCGCGTTGTTTCCTTCTACCTCCTAAATCTCGGGATGAGATTTCTTGTAGTGGAGGAGTTTTGTAACGCTCGGGTAATTAAGCTACAGTGAACCTCTGCTAATGATGCCACGTCACCTCGATTACTATTCCTAATCTCGTGCTAGTTCGAAACTGATTCAAATTCAAATTCAAAATCAACCAAAGAATAAAAACTTTTCAAAATTTAAAACAAAAATGTTCGGGGTGTGCAAATAAATGCCTAGGACTTTATGGTGTGGGATCCATGCCTTTATAAAAGACCTAACTACTTAAAATGAATTAAAACAGAAAAGAAAATAAATAAAGAAAAGAGAATAAAAAATATATATATAAGGGCCCCCCACTGGGCTTCGACCCAGCAGGCCGGCCCACTCGCCCACTGGCCCATCCGGCCCCCTCACTCCCTTAACCCCCCCCCCCAATCCCCACCGAACCCTAGCCGCCACCCACTCCTCCCCCGAAATATCTCCCGCACTCCCCCCCCCACGTCGCCCGCTCCTCCTCGATCCGAATCGGGATCGTCCCGATCCCGCCCCGCCCGCGACCTCGACGACGGCGCCCGTCGCCGGCGCCGCCCTGCTGCCGTTGCCTCGCTCCCTCCCGCACGCCTCTCTCCCCTTCCCCGTCTGGATCGGGGCAGAGGGCCCCGACGCCGTCGCCCGTTGCCGCCTGGAGACCACGCCGCCCCGGACCGCGTCGCCGGACTCCCTCCCCATCGCCCGGTCGTCCCCGTCGTCCTCCCCGGCCTCCACCGAGCACGCTGCCCAGCCCCCACGCTCCCGCGGTGAGCCTCTGCGCCGGATGCGCCCTCCCGCCTCTCCCACGGCCGCCCGTGCCCCGGCCACGCACCGCGCCTGCACGCCGCGCGCTCCACGCGCCCAGCACCCGCAGCCGCCCGCGGCCTCGCCCCCCTGCCGGCGCCCGCGTACCTGGCCGCCTGCGTGCGCGCCCGGTCGGGCCCCCTCCCCTGCCCGCTCGCGCCGTGGTCGTCGCCCCCGCGGCTGTGTCCGATGCCCGCGTCCCTGGATTCCCGCAGTCGCCGCGGCCCGACCTCGCCCCACGCCCCTCCCTGCCTCGCCGCCTCCGCCGCGCTTGTCGCCGTCCCCTGCCCGGCGCCACTCCGGCCTCCTCACGGCCGTCGCGTCGCTGCTCCGGCCGCGGCCACGAGCCACGCGCCGGCCCCCTTATTTCCCCCCCCCCCTCTCGCTGGCCGCATCAGGCACCGACGCCCGCGCCTTGCCCCCAGCGCCCGCAAGGCCCCCCCCCCCTGGGTCAATGACACGGGGGGCCCACCCATAGAACGTTTTAATAAAAAAATATATATATAAATAATAATAATAATAATAATAAAATTTATTAATAAATTAATTAAGGAATTAATTAAATTAATTAATTATAATTAGATTAACCTAATAACTAATTAAACTAATTAACTACTGTTAATTAACATAACTAATCTGTTAACTAAACTAATTAACCTGGTCAATTAGTTAACAGACAATGACAGGTGGGTCCCACTGGACCCACCTGTCTGTTTGACTGGTCAACTGACCAGTTGACCTGCTGGCATCATTTTGATGTCATGCTGACGTCATCATTCACTGTTCTGGATAATGTTGTAATAAATTAATTAGATAAATCCTGAAAATGATTTAAATCTTTAGAAAATCATATCTTTTATTCCGTAACTCGGATGAAAATACTTTCTACATGAAAGTTGCTCAGAACGACGAGACGAATCCGGATACGCAACCCGTTCGTCTGCCACACCCCCCCTAACCTATCGAACTCGCAACTTTCCCCCTCCGGTTCCTCTGCCCGAAAACACGAAACACCGGGGATACATTCCCGGATGTCATCCCCCTACACCGGTATCACCTACTACCGCGTTAGGGCACCTCTAACGCCGTTACTTGTCATGTCATGCATCACTATGCATATGCTTGCATTATATTTATTGTTTCTTCCCCCTCTTCTCTCGCTAGACACCGAGACCGACGCAGCTGCTACCCAGTACGACTACGGTGTTGACGACCCCTCTCTCTTGCCAGAGCAACCAGGCAAGCCCCCCCTTTGATCACCAGATACCGCCTACTCTTCTCTATACTACTTGCATTAGAGTAGTGTAGCATGTTACTGTTTCCCGTTAATCCTATACTGATGCATAGCCTGTCCTTGCTGCTACTGTTGTTACCTTTACCTGCTATCCTACTACTTAGTATAGGATGCTAGTGTTCCATCGGTGGCCCTACACTCTTGTCCGTCTGCCATGCTATACTACTGGGCCGTGATCACTTCGGGAGGTGATCACGGGCATATACTATATACTTTACACAGTTACATTACCTGTGGTACTGTTTGGAGTTGGGGGCTGAAGGGGCAGGTGGCTCCATCCCGGTAGAGGTGGGCCTGGGTTCCCGACGGCCCCCGACTGTTACTTTGTGGCGGAGCGACAGGGCAGGTTCAGACCACCTAGGAGAGAGGTGGGCCTGGCCCTAGTCGGCGTTTGCGGATACTTAACACGCTTAACGAGATCTGGGTATTTGATCTGAGTCTGGCCATTTGATCTATACGCACTAACCATCTACGTGGGAGCAGTTATGGGTATCCCGGCGTCGTGGTATCAGCCGAAGCCTTCATGACGTCAGCGACTGAGTGGCGCGCGCCGGATTGGACTGGAAAGCCACTAGGCTAGGTCTGCTTCCGGCCGCGTACGCAACGTGCAGGTGTGCAAAGGGCGATGGGCCCAGACCCCTGCGCCATAGGATTTAGACCGGCGTGCTGACCTCTCTGTTGTGCCTAGGTAGGGCTGCGACGTGTTGATCTTTCGAGGCCGGGCATGACCCAGAAAAGTGTGTCCGGCCAAATGGGATCAAGCGTGTTGGGGTATGTGGTGCACCCCTGCAGGGAAGTTTATCTATTCGAATAGCTGTGTCCCTCGGTAAAAGGACGACCCGGAGTTGTACTTTGACCTTATGACAACTAGAACCGGATACTTAATAAAACACACCCTTCCAAGTGCCAGATACAACCGGTGATCGCTCTCTCACAGGGCGACGAGGGGAGGATCATCGGTTAGGATTATGCTATGCGATGCTACTTGGAGGACTTCAGTCTACTCTCTTCTACATGCTGCAAGACGGAGGCTGCCAAAAGCGTAGTCTTCGACAGGATTAGTTATCCCCCTCTTATTCTGGCATTCTGCAGTTCAGTCCACATATGATACCCTTATTCCATTTGATACCCATGCATATGTAGTATAGCTCCTTGCTTGCGAGTACTTTGGATGAGTACTCACGGTTGCTTTCTCCTTCTTTTCCCTCTATCCCTTCTACCTGGTTGTCGCAACCAGATGTTGGAGCCCAGGAGCTAGACGCCACCGTCGATGACGACTCCTACTACACCGGAGGTGCCTACTACTATGTGCTGCCCGCTGACGACGACCAGGAGTAGTTTAGGAGGATCCCAGGCAGGAGGCCTGCGCCTCTTTCGATCTGTATCCCAGTTTGTGCTAGCCTTCTTAAGGCAAACTTGTTTAACTTATGTCTGTACCCAGATATTGTTGTTTCCGCTGACTCGTCTATGATCGAGCTCTTGTATTCGAGCCCTCGAGGCCCCTGGCTTGTAATATGATGCTTGTATGACTTATATTATTTGTAGAGTTGTGTTGTGATATCTTCCCGTGAGTCCCTGATCTTGATCGTACACGTTTGCGTGTATGATTAGTGTACGATTAAATCGGGGGCGTCACATGATCCAAGTTCTTCTTTTATCCTCCCGGTAATATAGCCTTCTCGTCTCCTTGTTCTTGTCAATCCAATTCTTTTCCCGTGAGTGGCAGGTTTTTCATCTCTTAATTTGAGAGGTATTCCATAATACCATATCAAGCTTATTATTTTCGTTGTGGGTTTTCCAACAACTCCGTTCTAGCTTCTGTTGAAACGTGCTCTCTCAAGATATTGTTTTCCTTCGTTCACTCCATTCCATTCTTACTTTTGTTCCGAAGGCATTGTGATGTTCATCTTTTCAACCCATCATCTCGTTTTGTCAAAGATCATGATCTTTCCATGCCTATCCTTTTAATCTGAGTGTTGTGTCCTCTTTTCAAGTATCCTCTCATCTTGTCAAGTTCAATTCCTTCCATTTTACAGACAGAGTGCTGTCCAAATTATATCACTCTTATTCCTTCCCTATCTTGCTTAACCGGAGTATTGTGCCCCTTTGTTCAAGTTCTTGTCGCCTTATCAAGTCTTGCATCCCTTTCTCAACCGGAGTGTCGTGTTTTCATTTGAGCTCTCTCATCTTATCAAATTTTGACTCCCTTCTCAACCGGAGTGCGGTCTGAGATCTTTCTTACCCCTTGTTCCATTCATTCAATAGTTCCGGTGGCAGTGTGTTGTGATTTCATCAAGTATCTTCTCATCTTATCAAGACCTTATTCAATTCTTTTTCTTTTCAACCGGAGTGCTGCCCAAAGTTGTTCTTCCTTGTTCCTCTTTGCTTACAGAGTATTTTCAACTTGATTTATCTCCGTTGTTTTCTTTTCTCGAGATGGCTTACCCTTTTCAAGGTTCTTTGGTCTTACTCGTTTGTCAAAGAAGCAACTTAGTTTTACCTCTCCTCTTTTCTCTTCCGTTGTCCCTCCGGTGCCATTCTGGATCTCGGGACGAGATCCTCTCGTAGTGGTGGAGTGTTGTAACGCCCCAAGACCGGAGCTTCAGTTGCCTTCCAGGGTTTCCGGGTTTTCGTTGTGTGATTTGTTTCGTCTGTTGCATTCATCTTTGCATCATGCGCATTGCATCATGTCATCATGCCATCAAGTTATTTATTTTCGTAACTCACTAAATAAATTGCATGGATCTTCGGTCCATTTAAATCGAGGGAATTCACTTGGTGATTCTCTTTATAACATATCCTCCCGATATTAGGGAGCTATATTAAATATTCCATTTTCGGAATCACCTATAACACACTTGCAATTTATCACATGCCCTTTTCCGCTTCAAGTTTGGTCCCCAAACTTGTCCTGTAATTTCTTTCGTCACTTCCCCGAGCTCCACCTAAATTCTCAACATTTCTGGTGCACTTCAAAACCCTAGCCCTAGTTCAAAACCATTTGGTTAAATTCAAATGAGTTTGAATTCATATATTCCAATCTTGGCCTTTTCTATTTTCTCGGAACAAGCATATTTTTGTGAGTTTGGGAAAATTATCCCCTTGTCCAAAATCTTTTCCTAAACCTCTCTTTCTTTTCCTCTCCTTTTTTGGTCTTTTCTGCTAAAGTAATATGGGAGAGAGAGAAAGATGAGGGGGAAGGTAGTGCAACAGCCCACCTGGCCGGCCCAAGGCCTCCCGCACCAGCCCACTTATAGCTAACCCTAGCTTCAACCACCCGATCCTCATCTCCCTCTCGTCCTCATCCACCGCCGCCTCTCCCTTCGCCCCTTTCCCCCGATCCACTTCTCTCCCCCGTGCTCGACCCTCAGCCTCTCCTCGTCCTCTCCCTCACCCCGTAGCACCTCGCCTTGCTGCAACTTCCAGGCCGGCCCCATCGCGCCCCTCTCCTGCCTCCTGTCTCCCACGTGCCTCCTTCCTCAGTGCCAAGCCACCGCCGCGACCGTCCTCTGCTACCCCGCCTCAGCGCCACCGTCCTCCATGGCTACTGCCGGCTGAGATCGAAGCTCTGCTGCTACACCTCGTCGCCGGAGTACCGCTCCTCTGCCTCCCCTGCAGCTGCTCTCCAGCAGCTCGTCCGGCCTCCTCTGCCGACCGCGCAGGCCATCGGAGTCGTTGACAGCCGAAGCCCGGCCATGTCGCAGCCCCTGCTGCCGGCGACCTCGCCTAGACCCGACAAGTTCACCAGAATCCCTCTGCTGCTCCCCTGTGTCAAGCCTGCTGCTGCGTCGTCGTTTGCATCCACCATGGCCTCGCCTCTGCTCGAAATAGATGAATAGCAGCGTCCGCCGCACGCTTCCTTTGCATTGTCACGCACGCGCCAAGTCCTACTTGTGGGTTTCATCAAGTCGAGCTTCGTTGAACGAGGGTTTTTGTCTTGCTCATTTTTGGGACGCGACAAGTTCCTCTTTGAAAGAACGTCTGCATGATGATCTAACAAGTACCGTGGCACCGAAGACCTTTCATGCGTCAAGTCCATCTCCGAGGATTTCACCAAGTACCATGACGACCTCGGAAGAACTCGGATTCACCAAGTCCCACTACCGTCACCTCCGGAAGCCTCGGATCCATCAAGTCCCTTGACGACAAGTGCATGACTATGCGGATTGTACCAAGTACCCTTTCGAGTTGACGAGATCGGCAAGTGCGAAACACAAGTACCACGACGACCATCGACATGTACCCCTTGACCTCAGCGAAACGCCAAGTACCTCGACGCCCGACGCCCGATGCCAAGAGAAACTACCGACGCCGAAGACCCACGAACCAAAAACGTCAAGTTCGACAATCATTGACGTGCACTTCGACAAGTACCACTACTTCCCTCGACGACCCGTGAACGTCTACTTCCTCTTCGACTCGTGAACCTCTACTTCCACTACGATCCGCGAGTACCACTACTTCCACTACGAACTCGAACCGCCGCAATACCGCACGCTTCAAAGGTATAACCTCGAGACGACGCCCGTGGACTAATGCTTGTGATGTGTTGCATGATATGCTCCTGTTTGGCCATGTTCGCACCGTGCCCGTTTTGTCACTCATTTTCCTTGCCACCGATACGTGGGAGACCCGGTATCCGGGATCACTCCCCGAACCCCTTTCACATTCCGCACATCTCACATTTGTTTCTTGCACCGGTATCTCAACTAGTTGTCGGATCACCGGAATGTTGCCGTGGCACCCCCTTTTGTTCCGCCATGACGACCAAATGCTTCATGATAATGCTCTTGTCAAGTTTTAATAAAAATTGCATAAATTTGAACATGTCATCCGCATCATGTTAACAACATTAAGATGGTTTAAATTGTTGTTTGCTTTAATTTACTAATGCACATGGGGATTTACCGGATTTGTTGTTTGCTATATCCGGCCTCATTTAAATTGTTTAGATAGATAATCCCTTTATGTTTCACCCCTTGACTTGCTTAACAACATTTAATATTGTTGGGTACATAATCGAGATCGAACTAAATAAATCACGTGGTGTTTCGTCAATATGCAACTCGTTGCATATTGAGCTCCACTTAATTTGTAGGATTGTTTGTGCATTTTGCCATGCCATGCCTCGTAAACCGGACATGCATCATACTTGTTTGCGCATCTTGCCATGCTTATGTGGTGGTTGTTTACTATGTTGTTTGCTTCTTTCCGGTGTTGCTTCTTCGGGTTGGATCCGGTAACGTCGAGTTTGTGAGGATCCGTTCGTCTACGTCCGTTTGTCTTCTTCATGGACTCGTTCTTCTTCCTTGAGGGATTTCAGGCAAGATGATCATACCCTCGAAATCACTACTATCTTTGCTATGCTAGTTTGCTCGCTCTTTTGCTATGCCATTGCTACGATGCCTACCACTTGCTTGTCAGCCTCCCAAATTGCCATGTTCAGCCTCTAACCCACCAATGTCCTAGCAAACCGTTGATTGGCTATGTTACCGCTTTGCTCAGCCCCTCTTATAGCGTTGTTAGTTGCAGGTGAAGATTAAAGTTTGTTCCTTGTTGGAACATGGAGATGCTGTTCCTTGTTGGAACATGTTTACTTGTTGGGATATCACTATATATCTTATTTAATTAATGCATATATATACTTGGTAAAGGGTGGAAGGCTCGGCCTTATGCCTGGTGTTTTGTTCCACTCTTGCCGCCCTAGTTTCCGTCATATCGGTGTTATGTTCCCGGATTTTGCGTCCCTTACGCGGTTGGGCTATAATGGGAACCCCTTGACAGTTCGCCTTAAGTAAAGCTTCTCTAGCAATGCCCAACATTGGTTTTACCATTTGCCACCTAGCCTTTTCTTTCCCTTGGGTTCTGCAGACTCAAGGGTCATCTTTATTTTAACCCCCCCCCCCCGGGCCAGTGCTCCTCTGAGTGTTGGTCCGACCGAGTAGACTGCGGGGCCACCTCGGGGCAACTTGAGGGTTGGTTTTACTCGTAGGATGTCTCATCTGAGTGTGCCCTGAGAAAGAGATATGTGCAGCTCCTATCGGGATTTGTCGGCACATTCGGGCGGTGTTGCTGGTTTAGTTTTACCCTGTCGAAATGTCTTGTTGTACCGGGATACCGAGTCTGATTGGAATGTCTCGGGTGGAGGTCTATTCCTTCGTTGACCGTGAGAACTTGTGATGGGCTAAGTTGGGACACCCCTGCAGGGATTTGAACTTTCGAAAGCCGTGCCCGTGGTTATGGGCAGATGGGAATTTGCTAACGTCCGGTTGTAGAAAACCTGAAGTTGACCTTAATTAAAATGAATCAACAGCGTGTCTAACC
The DNA here is from genome assembly GCA_034509565.1 of Triticum monococcum. Classification (NCBI taxonomy): domain Eukaryota; kingdom Viridiplantae; phylum Streptophyta; class Magnoliopsida; order Poales; family Poaceae; genus Triticum; species Triticum monococcum. The sequence continues at coordinate 491,497,418 of CM067846.1, forward strand.
GTGATGGTCTCTTTCCGGCGGAGTCCGGGAAGTGAACACGGTTGTTGGAGTTATGCTTGACGTAGGTAGACCAGGATCACTTCTTGATCATACTTTTATCGACCGTGCTTTGCCTTCTCTTCTCGCTCTCATTTGCGTATGTTAGCCACCATATATGCTAGTCGCTTGCTGCAGCTCCACCTCATACCTTTTACCTTACCCATAAGCTTAAATAGTCTTGATCGCGAGGGTGCGAGATTGCTGAGTCCCGTTGGCTCACAGATACTTCCAAAACCAGCTTGCAGGTACCGATGAGACCGAGCAGATGACGCAACCAGGCTCAGGAGGAGCTCGATGAAGATCGTGTTCTTTATGTTGTTCCGTTCTAGTTGATCAGTAGTGGAGCCCAGTTGGGGTCGATCGGGGACCTTTGTCGCATTTGGGGTTCTTCTTTTATTTTGGTTCCGTAGTCGGACCATGAGTGTATTTGGTTGATGTAATGCTTTATTCGTGTAATTGTGTGAAGTGGCGAGTGTAAGCCAACTATGTAACTTTTCCCCTATTGTATTACATGGGTTGTGTGAAGATTACCTCACTTGTGACAGTGCCTTCAATGCGATTATGCCTCTAAGTCGTGCCTCGACACGTGGGAGATATAGTCGCATCGAGGGTGTTACAGCCCCCGACCCAGTCCTGCTTCCTTTCAGGCGTATGCTGCCTACAGCCCCCAGCACACCAACAACAACCCCATGATGCCGTCTCCATCTACTGGCTATCCAGGAGGCCGACAGCAGCCGCAGCTTGATCTAGCACTCCTCAATGCACTACAGAACATGCATCTCCCCAGACATCAAGAGTGGTACATGGATTCTGGAGCGTCCTCTCACATGGCATCTGATCACGGTATACTTTCCTCCTCCCAACCCTCCTCTGCTCACACCGTCACCGTTGGTAATGGTGCATCTCTTCCGATCTCACACATTGGCTCACACACACTACCTTCTCTTTCTAAACCTTTATATCTTAAAAATATTCTTGTTGTTCCGCACATCATAAAAAATCTTCTTTCTGTTCGAAAACTTACCACCGACAATTTTGTTTCAATCGAATTTGACCCTTGGGGTTTTTCTGTGAAGGCACTTCCCACCAGGATCGAGATTCTTCGATGCAATAGTCTCGGCCCACTCTACTCCGTCTGCCGCCCCACACCACCCGAAGCACACGTCATCACCACCACCCTCGACCTTTGGCATCGGCGACTTGGACATCCCGGTCACCACACTATGAAGCGTCTTCAGAGTTCTCAACTTATCTCCTGCAATAAAATCGTGCCGCCCCTTTGTCATGCTTGTCAACTTGGGCGACATGTTAGATTACCGTTTTACTCTTCAGTTTCATCCACTAGCAAACCTTTTGCTTTATTACACTGTGATCTTTGGACCTCTCCAATTCCTAGTACGTCCGGATTTGTCTATTATCTTATAATAGTTGATGATTTTACTCATTATTTTTTGACATTCCCGCTACGCAAGAAATTGGACGTGTATGCTACTCTTCTTGCTTTTCATGCCTACGCCCGCACACAATTCGATTTGTCTATTTTAGCCTTCCAATGTGATAATGGACGGGAATTCGATAACACTAAAATAGATACATTCTGTGCCACCCAAGGTATCCTTCTTCGCTTCTCCTGTCCATACACTTCCCAACAAAACGGCAAGGCCGAACGAGCCATTCGAACCACCAACAATGTCATTCGTACTTTGTTAGTTCAAGCCTCTCTTCCTCCATCATTTTGGGCTGAAGCACTACACACTGCCACCTTCCTCATAAACATACGGCCAACCTCTTCCACCAAGTTTCTCACACCATATGAAACTCTTCTTGCCTCGCCACCTCCATACGACTCTCTTCGTGTCTTCGGTTGTCTTTGTTATCCCGACACTACATCTATCTCTCCCAACAAACTATCCCCTCGCTCTACCAAATGTATATTTCTTGGCTACCCAACACATCGCAAAGGCTATCGTTGTCTTGATCTAACTACAAGGCGAATCATTATATCTCGCCATGTTGTTTTTGATGAGTCCTCCTTTCCCTATGCACCACTGCCATCTCCTTCCCCACCACGGTGCACTGAAATTTTTGATCCACCAGAACTTGTACGTGTGCTCGCTCCCACCTCTATGCATGCCCCTGTTATGCATGCACCCACTATCCATGCACCCAGCAGCCCCCCATCCACGCCTCCCCGTTCCAACCAGCCTTCTACACAACCTGTTGCTAGTCCACCCGCTAACACTCCCTCCTATTCCTCCTCTCCCAATGGGTCACAGCCAAGCCCACCTCCGGTGGCCTCCCCAGTTCCCGTACCACCACAGCCCGCACCCATCATCCATCGCACACGATCTACAACTGGCCGACTTCCTCCACCCATCGACCGGCTTAATCTATCAGCCGTTGCCTCTTCCCCTATCCCACACAACTATCTCACGGCATTGCGTGATATTAACTGGCGTCAAGCAATGCAAGAAGAGTTCGATGCTCTCCTCCTAAACCAAACATGGACACTTGTCCCTGCTCCTCCCGGTGCAAATATTGTGAGCGAAAAGTGGATCTCTCACCACAAATACCATGCTGATGGCTCTCTTGCTCGTCACAAAGCTCGTTGGGTCGTTCGTGGTTTTTCTCAACAACCCGGCGTGGATTTTGATGAAACCTTCAGTCCAGTTGTTAAACCAGCAACCATTCGCATTGTACTCTCCCTTGCTATATCTCAATCTTGGCCCATTCACCAACTAGATGTCAAAATTGCTTTTCTTCATGGTCATCTCGATGAGGTTGTCTATAGTCAGCAACCCTCCGGTTTTGTTGATCCTCATCAGCCCACTCATGTATGTCGCCTACATAAATCTCTATATGGTCTCAAACAAGCTCATCGCGCATGGTTTCAACGTTTTGCCGCGTTTGCTCGCACTATTGGGTTCACTGAATCCAAATCCGATGCCTCTCTTTTTATCTTTCACCATGGCACCAATCTTGCATATCTTCTTCTTTATGTTGATGACATCATTCTTACAGCCTCCAGCTCGTCTACTCTAGCTACTATCACCAACGCAATGACACGCGAATTTGCTATGAAGGATCTCGGCCGCCTACATCACTTCCTTGGCATCTCTGTCACACATACATCCACTGGAATTCATCTCTCTCAACGTCAATACATTCTTGACATCTTGTCTCATGCTGGCATGCGCGATTGTCATCCAGTCACCACCCCTATTGACACCAAAGCAAAGCTCTCTTCCACCTCCGGGTCCTCTGTTACTGATCCTTCTTTGTATCGTAGCTTAGCTGGTGCTCTCCAATATGCTACCCTCACTCGCCCTGACATTGCTTATGCGGTCCAACAAGCATGTCTCCATATGCACGATCCACGCGATCCACATCTTTCTCTCATCAAACGTATTCTTCGATATCTCAAAGGCACCCTCGATCATGGTCTTTCTTTGCATCGTACTTCTTCACACTCTCTTATTGCCTACTCCGATGCTGACTGGACTAGATGCCCGGATACACGACGCTCTACATCCGGATTCTGCATGTATCTTGGGGACAATCTCATTTCATGGTCAGCACGACGACAGACCACTGTCTCACGCTCCAGTGCGGAAGCAGACTACAGGGCAGTTTCCACGGCCGTCTCAGAGTCATGTTGGGTACGGCAGCTCTTACAGGAACTTCGACGACCGATATCAAGTGCCACCATTGTCTATTGTGACAACGTCAGTGCTGTATACTTGTCTACTAACCCTGTTCAGCATCGTCGGACCAAACATATTGAATTGGATATTCATTTCGTTTGGGAGAAGGTCGCACTTGGCGACGTTCGCGTGTTACATGTTCCCTCCTCCTCTCAGTTTGCAGACATCTTCACAAAGGGCTTACCTACTGCTCTCTTTCAAGAGTTTCGCTCCAGTCTTCAGGTCGAGTCATCTTCCAGTTCAGATTGTGGGGGCGTGTTAGAGTCCAGGACACCGGTGGCATCTCATCTTGGAGTACACACAAAGATATTACCAGATCAATAGATTCCATGCATGGTTACGGGCTTGTGTTGTAATTAAACTCTGTAATCATCTCATGCTATAAATATATGAGGAGGCTTGCCGAGGCTGGCATTGAGCCGCCCGGTATTTTTCCTATTACATGGTATCAGGCCGATCGGTCCTCTCCTACCTTGAACTCGATCGCGCACCCTAATCGCCCTCCTCACCGCCGCTGCTTCCCTTCCCTCAGCCTCCACCCCCCCCCCCCTCTCACCATGAACGCTGACGATCTGAAGAAGCTCGAAGAGGAGCTGAAGAACCGCGAGTCCATCGTACGGGCTCGTGAGGAAGAACTGAAGCGTCTTGACGAGGAAAAAGGAAAAAATTGTCCTCATCCCTGCTCCGGCACCCTCGTCTTATGCCGCCTCCATCAAGACGTATGTTCCCATCACTCTCGATCTTTCGGACTCCAACTACGTCAAGTGGTGTGAGCTGTTTCTCGTCGCCCTCGGACGCTACGGCCTCTCCAACCACATCGTCGCCGACGCCGCCGCCACTCCGTCCGACACTTCGCCTACCTCTGATTGGGGGCGAGACGACTTCTGGCCACCTAACATCCATACAGAATCATTAAATACACGGAAAATCCAACTAGCCACCTAACTGCAAACCAACTGTCGCCATTTATCCAGTTGCAAAATCCCACCAGCTCTGGAGCACGGAGACAGGCAGCAACAACGAACCAACGTCACTGTCCATCACCATTGGCACCCTCTCAGACCAAGTCCAATATAACTGCCATGTAACCGTGTTGTGTGGATCCTTTGTGGAACCACATGATTCGACCCGTTGCAGTGTGTTCCCCGGCCAAAAGAAACGTTCATTGCATCTAGATATACTTCGTCTCCCGGCTAGTCTAGAAGTCCGATTTTTAGCGTTAAAATCTGACACCCTCATGTACGTCGAATCCTGATTAAATGCATGACAATTACTCAATGTAACATTATAATTCTTCCTGATTATTTTTATCCTATACATAGCAATTTTACTTTAGAACATGACAAATCCTTGTACACAAATACTCCTTTGTACGAAATATAAGACCTTTTAAATTGTTACTTTAATGATCTAAAAAGTCTTATATTTCTTTATGAAGGGAGTATAACAAATTTATCTTTTCTCGAAGCATCTACAGTCGGGCGTTTCAAAACCATCTCAAACGCCTAGGCAGACGGTCCGGTCACTGGCCGATCATGAAAATTCAACTCAGTGGACACTTCAAACGGGTCTCAAACGATCGGGCTGATCGGCATCCATCATATCCAGCTCAAATATGGGACGGATAAGTGGTCGCCCGGGCGCGTCCGTCACGTTGGATCCGGCCCATGCTGGCCCACCTGACTCCACATATAGTCTTCCCCATTCGCTCATTGGACCAAACCCTAGCCACTTCAGTCCACTCCCCTCCGCCACCGAACCTCCCATCCGACGGTCTCCAGCCATCTCCGACATGGCGGGCAGCGGATCCGAGTTCTTCACCTCCAGATCCGTTCACCCCGAGCTCATCCCACGCGCCCCTGAGGAGAAGATAGTTGTCCAGCTTGCACTACGCCGCTCCCGCGAGGAGGCCCGTGCGAGGCAGAGCTCGGACTCCTTTCGTCTGAAATCCATTACGTTCGTCCAAATGGCACATGGATTAGGAGCTTCGTGTCGTCATGGATGTCAACTGCTCCTCCCAAGACGGATCCATCATTGATCTGACGTCCACGAGCACCGTTCGGGTTCCGGGCTCCGACGAGGAAAAATAGGACATGGGTGACAACGACGCCTTGAGCCCCATGTGCCGGCTTGTGTCCCATGCACTACTCTACCTTGCCGGCGTTCGGACCAACACTCTGGGAGCGCAGCCGGCCGCCGGACATGGGCACGGCGGAACCGGACGAGCTCCACTTAAAGATCGATTTGCGTTACATGCAATAATATGGATTTCAGGTTTCTAATCTAAGACGTCCGGTTTTAGAATCAAATATTTAAGGCGTGACCGGTCAATGTCTGCGGACGTTTAAGAGGTTAGATTTGTTAACGGCGTGTCCGTGGGCGTTTAAGGGATCAGATTTATTAAGTCCGGCTGTAGATGTTCTCACATGGCCAAAATCTGAAGGGTCTGCTGGAGAATGTTAAAAATCTGATCCATGTTAAAAAAAACAGGTCCAAGGTGCCGAGAGTGCCTTTTCCCCCAATGTGAGCCAGCTGACATTCCTGAACTTGTAGACTGAGGGGGTGTTTGTTTCCAGGGACTTTTCTGTGTAGAGACTAGAAAAAGTCCCTCTTAGAGACTTTTTTACCAAACGAGAGGGGCTTTTTAGGAACTAAACTAGGCATTTGGGACTAAATGAAGAAGACTCTCAAAGAAAGTCTTTTTGGGACTTTTTGGGACTTTTCCAACAATGTCCCTCCATGCACCCATTGGCCCGCCACCCCATGGTGTTGTTTGAGTGTTATTTTTATATATACTAGGGGCAACATGGTCATTTAATAACCTCTAGCAAGGGACTAGGGACTTTTTAGTCTCTGGAAACAAACATGGAGGGACTTTTTAGGGACTAAAGACTTTTTAGTTGGGATTAAAAAAAGTCCTATGACTAGAGAACCAAAAAAAGCGTTAACAGTGCAAAAATTCCTATGTAGAGTCGAACTGCTGTGCAAATAGAATCAACAACAGTTCCATTCTATTGACAGTAAATTGCATTATCCTACGGGTTCGCGTCAAACTGCCCGCCTTGAGGACAAGCTGTCACGGCGAGCTTTCTCTTTCAAGGCACGTTGCTGTCACAAGAGAGCCCCGTTGCCCAGGAGCACAGTAGAGTGGCCCACATCCGTCCCATGCCTGCGCGTCGCGTGGGTCCCCATCCGCACCCCCGCGAGCTCCAGCTGGTTCCGACCCACTTAACGCCCCCGAGCCCAACACTCTCCCGACCCAGCAAGTCGCGCTACCTGGCTGGCGCCTCCGGTGCCGCACCGCGTTGAGCCGTGCACGCGGGGACGTCGCGCTCCACGCGCTAAACTATATAAACCGCCACATTTCCCTCCCAAATCCAAACTACCTGCTTCCACTTCCTCCCCCAGCTTACACTCGCAGCCAGCATAGCCGGCCATGGACCTCAGTGCCCTCAGCAGCGACTACTCGTCAGGAACGCCGTCCCCTGTGGGCGCGGACGGCGGCAACAGCGAGGGCTTCTCGGCGTACATGACGGTGTCTTCGGCGCCGCCGAAGCGCCGCGCCGGGCGGACCAAGTTCAAGGAGACGCGGCACCCGGTCTACAAGGGCGTGCGCCGGAGGAACCCCGGGAGGTGGGTCTGCGAGGTGCGGGAGCCGCACAGCAAGCAGAGGATATGGCTCGGCACGTTCGTGACCGCGGAGATGGCGGCGCGCGCTCACGACGTGGCCGCGCTGGCGCTGCGCGGCCGCGCCGCCTGCCTCAACTTCGCCGACTCGCCTCGGCGGCTCCGGGTCCCGCCCGTGGGTGCTAGCCCTGATGAGATACGGCGGGCGGCGGTGGAGGCGGCTGAGGCATTCCTGCCGGCACCCGACCAGAGCAATGCGGCCGCCGAGGAGGTAGCAGTTGCACCAACGGAGCAGTTCGCCGGTGATCCGTACTATGGGATGGACGATGGGATGGACTTCGGGATGCAGGGCTACCTCGACATGGCGCAGGGGATGCTCATTGCCCCTCCTCCGATGGCAGGCCCGTCAGCGACTGTCGGAGACGGCGACGATGACGGCGAGGTCAGCTTGTGGAGCTACTGATTACGCGCATTTGAGTTACGAAGAACTTCTAATGCATGTGCAGCTTTATATAGCAATCCAGTACAGGAAGTGTACTGCATGGTTGCCCTTCCATTTTCTCTTCTGAACTTCTCTGGGTAATGTACGGTTGCTCTCTGATGAACTGCGATCAGAAGAAGCAGAAGGTCTGATCTTGTGTTTGGTAAATGGTGCACGCTTGTCGGGTTATGGCTTGTTAGTGTTTTAACTCCGAAGGAGTGTTGGGGCTAGCTATATGTATCTCCCTTGTTTATTAACCATGAGAGGAGTGTCTTCGTCGGTGTTTGGTTAAGCAAAGTGTAATTTTCTTGATGTATAATTAGCAGTAGCATGCTGCTAGAGCATCTCTAATCGATCCCTTGTAAAGCTTAATTCCTTGCAAAGTTTTAGAGGAGTAAAAAACATGGTTTCTCCTTTAAACAGCACCTAACCGATCCCGTGTACTGTAGCATTTAAGAGTACAACCTTGAAAGTGCTAAAAATCTGACGTTAAATTTTTAGGCATGGCAAATCAAACATTTTTCATGGTAATTTATGTTGGCGTAAGGATGACAAATTTAGTTGACGAGCACGACACTTTTTTGGCAAAAAATTTGTTCGGATGTGCCATGCATGTCAACTAAACTTGCCACTCTTGGAAAGCATAGAAAATGTTAGATTTGTCATGCCTAAAAATCTGACGTTTGCTAGATATTCGAGTCCTAAATTTTTTACTCCACTGTACACCTGACTCTTAAATATACTTGGCCGCCCCCGCTGGAGTAATAAAATTTCCCCTCACACCGCTCGATCTCATCCATTCAGCCGCCGCTTGAGCACTCTGCATCTTGTCGGCGTGCCCCCACATCCACTCCGGCGCGCCCCGCCGCCCAAATGACTAGGTCCCCGCTGTCGATCAGAAGCACCACTCGACGCTCTCGAGCCCGAGGTCGCGGCAACACGTCCTCCTCCCGGTTCCTTGACCTGCCACCACTGCCGACGTCGCAGAGGAGGTACCTTGGCGTGCAACAACGGTCATGCGGGATTGGGTGACAGAGATCACCGACAACGAAACTCACAAACGCATTTGGATCAGCTCCTCCTAGTCGGCAGCGCAGGCGGCACATGCTTACGGCATCCAGTCGGTGTGCCTCCACGGCACAAACATGCGGCCAAACTTTCTGATGTCCTACATATGCACATGAATTTTGTAGCAATTTTGCGGTAAATAAGGTTTGTCGATCTCACAGGAAGTGAATAGAATGGCAACATAAACCCCGCAACTACGTTGTCTTACGTAGTTCCATACGCACCCAAACATGAGTTTGGAAATAGTCCATTATAGTCAGTTGCTAGGAAGACGGATAAAAAGGGAGTTTAACTAAACTACGAACGAGAAAATGAAGGACAAAAAATCAAAGGGACTAAATTATGTGAAATAGTGTTTGATAGTAAATGTTCTTGAGGGATCTAGAGTCATCACCACAAGTATGTGTTGGAAATATTTCCTAGAGGCAATAATGAAGTGTCTATATTATATTTCCTTGTTCATGATAATCGTTTATTATCCATGCTATAATTGTATTGACTGGAAACTCAAATACATGTGCGGATACATATACAACAACATGTCCCTAGTGAGCCTCTACCGGACTAGCTTGTTGGTCAAAGATGGCTATGATTTCCTAGCCATAGACATAAGTTGTCATTTGATAATGGGATCACATAATTAGGAGAATGATGTGATGGACAAGACCTGAACTATAAACATAGCATATGATTGTATCAAGTTTATTGTTATCGTTTTCTACATGTCAAGTATCTGTTCCTATGACCATGAGATTATGCAACTCACTGACACTAGAGGAGTACTTTGTGTGTATCAAACGTCGCAACGTAACTGGGTGACTATAAAGATGCTCTACAGGTATCTCCGAGGGTGTCTGTTGAGTTGGCATGGATCAAGACTGGGATTTTTCACTCTGTATGACGGAGTGTTTCTCGAGGCCCACTAGGTAATACAACATCACAATGAGCTTGCAAGCAATGTGACTAAGGAGTTAGTCACGTGATATTGTATTACATAACGAGTAAGGAGACTTGACGGTAACGAGATGGAACTAGGTATGGAGATACTGACGACAGAATCTCGGGCAAGTAACATACCGATGGACAAAGGGAACTGCATATGGGATTAGCTGAGTCCTTGGCATCGAGGTTCGACCGATAAAGATCTTTGTAGAATATGTAGGAACCAATATGGACAGCCGGTTCCTGCTATTGGTTATTGACCGTAGAGGTGTCTCGGTCACGTCTGCTTAGTTCTCGAACCCGCAGGGTCTACACACTTAACGTTTGGTGAGGATCTAACTATTGTTGAGTTATTATGTTGGTGACTGAAGGTTGTTTGGAGTCCCGGATGAGATCCTGGACATGACGAGGAACTCCGGAACAGTCCGGAGGTAAAGATTGATATATAGGATGAAGGGATTCGGATTTCGGAAGTGTTCCGTAAGGTGACGGGTTCCGTCGGAGAACCAAAAAGGGTTGGGGGGGGGGCAAGTGTTGGGGGGCCTCATGGGCCAAGGGTGAGGGGCACACCAGCCCACAAGGGGCTGGGCGCCACCCCAAACCCCAGCCCACTTGGCCAAGAGGGTGGGGCGCCCCCCTAGGACAGCCGCCCCCTTGCTTGGGAGGCAAGGCTCCTAGGGGGCGCCACCCAAACCCTAGGGCGCCTCCCCTTGGTGGCCGCCGCCCCACCTAGAGGGAAACCCTAGGGAGCCCCTACCTCCTCCTACCCCCTATATATAGAGGGGAGAGGGGGAGCGCAACTGCACCCATTCATGCCACGGCGCCGCCCTTCGTCTCCCTCGTAGTTCTTCTCTCTCTCTCCCTCTCTCTCTCTCTCCCTCTCTCTCCTTCTCTCTCTCGGATTGCTTAGCGAAGCTCTGCTGAGATTGCTCCACCACCGCCGCCACCATGCTGTCGTGCTGCCGGGAACTCGATCTACTACTTCACCATCGCTCACTAGATCGAGGAGCTGAAGGCGTCATCAAGCCGCACGTGCGTTGAATGCGGAGGTGCCGTCCGTTCGGCACTTGACCGGGAGTTCGTGGACGAATCGTGATTGGATCGCGAAGACGTTCGACTACATCAACCGCATTTCTTAGCGCTTTCTCTTAGTGATCTACAAGGGTATGTAGATCCAATCTCTCCTATCCTAGATGTGCATCTCCTAGATTGATCTTGGTGAGCATAGGATTTTTTTTGTTTCCCATGCAACGTTCCCCAACAGTGGCATCATGAGTTAGGTCTATGCGTAGATGACATCATGAGTAGAACACAAAGGACTTTGTGGGCGTTGATATTCAGATTGCTTCCTTCCTTAGTCTTATCTTGTTTCAGCGGTATTGTGGGATGAAGCGGCCCAGACCAACTTTACATGTCCACGTACATGAGACCGGTTCCATCGATTGACATGCAACTTGTTGCATAAAGATGGTTGGCGGGTGTCTGTCTCTCCCACCTTAGTTGAATCGGATTCGACAAAGGAGGTCCTTGTAAAAGGTTAAATAGCAACTTGAATATCACTATTGTGGCTTTGCGTAGGTAAGAACGGTTCTTACTGTTTACCCATAGCAGCCATGTAAAACATGCAAGAACAAAGTAGAGGACGTCTAACTTATTTTTTGTAGGGTATGTTGTGATATGATATGGCCAAAGACATGATAAAATATATTTGATGTATGAGATAATCATGTTTTGTATAGATTATCAGGACTTGCATGTCGATGAATACGACAACCGATAGGAGCCATAGGGTTGTCTTTAATTATTGTATAAATCTTTAAGCACTATGTAATGCTTTACTTTATCTCTAAGCGGTAGCAATAGTTGTAGAAGTATGGTTGGCGTGACAACCCCGATGGCGACATGATGATGGAGATCATGGTGCCATGCCAGTGACGATGGAGATCATGCCGGTGTTTTGAAGATGGAGATCAAAAGCACAAGATGATGGCCATATCACGTCACTTATGATTTGCATGTGATGTTAATCCTTTTATATATCTTATTCTACTTAGGACGACGGTAGCATTATAAGGTGATCCCTCACTAAAATTTCAAGATAAAATTGTGTTCTCCCCAAGTGTGCACCGTTGTGAAAGTTTGTCGTTTCGAAGCACCACGTGATGATCGGGTGTGATAGACTCTATGTTTGCATACAATGGGTGCAAGCCAGTTTTGCACATGCGGAACACTTGGGTTAAACTTCACGAGCCTTGCATGTACAAACATGGCCTCGGAACACAAGAGGTCGAAAGGTCGAACATGAGTCATATAGTAGATATGATCAACATGGAGATGTTCACCATTGAAACCACCTCATCTCGCATGATGATCAAAGTTTGGTTGGTGAATTTAGATCATGTTACACTCGGACAATCGGAGGGATGTTGGTTTGAGTGGGAGTTCTTAGGTAATTTGATTAATTGAACTCATTATCTTGAACAATGGTCTAAGTTGTCTTTGCAAATTATGTTGTAGATCAATGGCTCGTGCAGTAGCTCCCCTGAATTTCAATGCATTCCTAGAGAAAGCTAAGTTGAAAGATGATGGAAGCAACTTTGTGGATTGGGCCCGTAATTTGAGAATTATCCTCACGGCTGCCCAAAAGTCTTATGTCCTTGATGCACCGCTCGGTGTGCCACCCCCTCCAGCATCTGTGGACGTTGTGAACGCCTGGCAGTCGCGTGTTGATGACTACTCAATAGTTCAGTGTGCCATGTTGTATGGCTTAGAACCAGGACTTCAAAGGCGTTTTGAACGTCATGGAGCATATGAGATGTTCCAGGAGTTCAAGTTTATTTTTGAGAAAAATGCCCGGATCGAGAGGTATGAGACCTCTGATAATTTCTATACCCGCAAAATGGAGGAGAACAACTCTGTCAGTGAGCACATACTCAGAATGTCTAGGTATTACAACCGTCTGGCTGAGTTGGGAGTTGAGCTCCCGCCTGAGGAGATCATCGATAGAGTTCTTCAATCACTAGCACCTAGCTACAAGAGCTTTGTGTTGAACTATAACATGCAAGGAATGAACAAGTCAGTCTCCGAGCTGTTCGCGATGTTGAAAGTCAGAGAAGCAGACATCCAAAAGGAGCATCAAGTGTTGATGGTCAATAAAACCACCAGTTTCAAGAAGAGCAAGGGAAAGAAGGGAAACTTCAAGAAGAGTGGCAAAGCAGTTGCTCCTCCCGTGAAGAAACCCAAGGCTAGACCCAAGCCAGAAACTGAGTGCTTCTTTGCAAGGGAACTGGCCACTGGAAGCGGAATTGCCCCAAGTATTTGGACGACAAGAAGGGGGCCAACATCTACAATGGTATATATGATATGCATGTTATTCATGTGTACCTTACCAGCTCTCGTTGTAGTGCCTGGGTATTAGATACCGGCTCGGTTTCTCACATTTGCAACTCAAAATGGGAACTACAGAATAGATGAAGGCTGGCGAAGGACGAAGTGACGATGCACGTGGGAAATGGTTCCAAGGTTGATGTGATCGCCGTCGGCGCGCTCGCTCTTTGATTACCATCGAGATTAGTGATGAACCTGAATAATTGTTATTTAGTGCATGCGTTGAGCATGAACATTATATCTGGACCTTGCTTAATGCGAGATGGTTACTCATTTAAATAAGAGAATAATGGTTCTTCTATTTATATGGGTAATATCTTTTATGGTCCTGCACCCATTCTAAGGGGTTTATTCTTATTGAATATCGATAGTGATGATACGCATGTTCATAGCATTGATGCACCCACTTTCTTGTGGCACTGCCACTTAGGTCATATTGGTATAAAGTGCATGAAGAAACTCCATGTTGATGGACTTTTGGGGTCACTTGATTTTGAATCACTTGACACATGCGAACCATGCCTCATGGGCAAGATGACTAAAACCCCGTTTTCCGGAATTGATGTGTGTGGTCCATTGAATGTTGACGCGTGCGGTGGATATCGTTACTTTCTCACCTTCACCGATGATTTGAGTAGATATGAGTATATTTACTTAGTGAAGCATAAGTCTGGAATGTTCGAAAAGTTCAAGCAATTTCAGAGTGAAGTTGAGAATCATCATAACAAGAAGCTTAAATTCCTATGATCTGATCGAGGGGGAGAGTATCTGAGTTATGAGTTTGGCAATAATTTAAGACAATGTGGAATTGTTTCATAACTGACGCCACCTGGAACACCACAGCGTAATGGTCTGTCTGAACGTCGTAATCGTACCTTATTGGATATGGTGCATTCTATGATGTCCCTTACCAATCATCCACTCTCGTTTTGGGGTTATGCATTAGACATAGTTGCATTCACTTTAAATAGGACACCATCTAAGTCTGTAGAGACGACACCGTATGAACTATGGTTTGGTAAGAAACCTAAGCTGTCATTTCTTAAGGTTTGGGGCTGCGATGCTTTTGTCAAAAGGCTTCAACCAGAAAAGCTCGAACCCAAAGCGGACAAATGTGTCTTCATAGGATACCCAAAGGAGACGATTGGGTATACCTTCTATCTCAGATCCGAGGGCAAAGTGTTTGTCGCTAAGAATGGGTTCTTTCTTGAGAAAGAGTTTCTCTCAAAAGAATTGAGCGGGAGGAAGATATAACTTGATAAGGTTGTTGAACCTTCACTTCAACCAGAGTAGCACAACACGGAAAGATGTTTCTGTGGCACCTACGCCAGTTGAAGAGGAAGCTAATGATGGTGATCATGAAGCTTCGAATCAAGTTACTACTGAACCTCGTAGGTCGACAAGGATACATACTGCTCCTAAGTGGTAAGGTAATCATGTCTTAGAGGTCATGTTGTTGGACAATGATGAACCTACGAGCTATGGAGAAGCGATGGTGGGCTAGGATTCCGACAAATGGTTAGAGGCCATGAAATCCAAGATGGGATCCATGTATGAAAACAAAGTATGGACTTTGGAAGTATTACCCGAAGGGCGAAAGGCCATTCAGAATAAGTGGATCTTCAAGAATAAAACAGACGTGGACGGTAATGTTACCGTCTATAAAGCTCGACTTGTGGCAAAGGGGTTTTCACAAGTTCAAGAAGTTGACTACGATGAGACTTTCTCACCCGTAGTGATGCTTAAGTCCGCTAGAATCATGTTGGCAATAGCTGCATTTTTCGATTATGAAATCTGGTAGATGGATGTCAAAATGGCGTTCCTTAACAGTTTCCTTAAGGAAGAGTTGTATATGATGCAACCGGAAGGTTTTGTCGATCTAGAGAAGGCTGACGAAGTGTGCAAGCTCCAATGATCCATTTATGGACTGGTGCAAGCATCTCGGAGTTGGAATCTTCACTTTGATGAGGTGATCAAAGCGTTTGGGTTTATACAAGTTGATGGAGAAGCTTGTATTTACAAGAAAGTGAGTGGGAGCTCTATATAGTTTCTAATATTATATGTGGATGACATAATGCTGATTGGAAACAATATAGAACTTTTGGAAAATGTGAAGGCATATTTGAACAAGAGTTTTTCAATGAAGGACCTAGGAGAAGCTGCTTTCATATTAGGCATCAAGATCTATAGAGATAGATCGAGACGCTTAATAAGACATTACAAAGCACATACCTTGATAGGATTTGAAGAAGTTCAAAATGGATCAGTCCAAGAAGGGGTTCTTGCCTGCTTTGCAAGGAGTGAAGTTGAGTAAGACTCAATGCCCAACGACTACAACAGATAGAGAAAAGATGAGTGTCATACCCTATGCCTCTGCCATAGGCTCTATCATGTATGCGATGCTATGCACCAGACCAGATGTTAGCCTTGCCATAAGTATGGCCGGAAGGTTTCAAAGTGATCCAGGAGTGGAACACTGGACGACGGTCAAGAATATCCTTAAGTACCTGAAAAGGACTAAGGAAATGTTTCTCGTTTATGGAGGGGATCAAGAGCTCGTCGTAAAGGGTTACGTCGATGCAAGCTTTTACACTGATCCGGATGACTCTAAGTCTCAAACCAGATACATATATATTACAAATGAGGGACCGGTAAGCTGGTGTAGTTCCAAGCAAAGCGTGGTAGCTGATTCTACATGTGAAGCGGAGTACATAGATGCCTCGGAGGCAGCGAAGGAAGGTGTCTGGATGAAGCAGTTCATGACAGATCTTGGAATTGTGCCTAGTGTACTGGACCCAATGACTCTGTTCTGTGACAACACTGGTGCCATTGCTCTGGCCAAGGAACCAAGGTTTCACAAGAGGACGAGACACATAAAGCATAGCTTCAATTCCATTCGCGATGCGATCAAGGAGGAGGACATAAACATTTGCAAAGTACACATGGATCTGAATGTTGCAGATCCGTTGACTAAATCTCTTCCATGAGCAAAACATGATCAACACCAGAACTCTATGGGTGTTAGATTCATTACCATGTAATACTAGATTATTGACTCTAGTGCAAGTGGGAGACTGTTGGAAATATTCCATAGAGTCAATAATAAAGTAGTTATTATTATATTTCCTTGTTCATGACAATCATTTATTATCCATGCTATAATTGTATTGACTGGAAACTTAAATACATGTGCAAATACATAGACAACCACATGTCCCTAATGAGCCTCTATCGGACTAGCTCATTGATCAAAGATGGCTATTGTTTCCTAGCCATAGACATGAGTTGTCATTTGATAACGGGATCACATCATTAGGAAAATGATGTGATGGACAAGACCCAAACTATAAGCGTAGCAGATGATCGTATCAAGTTTATTGCTATCTTTTTTGCATGCCAAGTATCTGTTCCTATGACCATGAGATCATGCAACTCACTGACACTAGAGGAGTACCTTGTGTGTATCAAACATCGCAAGGTAACTGGGTGACTATAAAGATGCTCTACAGGTATCTCCGAGGGTGTCTGTTGAGTTGGCATGGATCAAGAGTCAAGACTGGGATTTGTCACTCCGTATGATGGAGAGGTATCTTGAGGCCCACTTGGTAATACAACATCACAATGAGCTTGCAAGCAATGTGACTAAGGAGTTAGTCACGGGATCTTGTATTACGGATCGAGTAAAGAGACTTGACGGTAACGATATTGAACTAGGTATGGAGATACCGATGATCGAATCTCGGGCAAGTAACATACCGATGGACAATGGGAACTACATACGGGATTAGTTGAATCCTTGGCATCGAGGTTTGACCAATAAAGATCGTCGTAGAATATGTAGGAACCAATATGGACAGCCAGGTCCTGCTATTAGTTACTGACCGTGGAGGTGTCTCGGTCATGTCTGCATAGTTCTCGAACCCGCAGGGTCTACACACTTAACATTTGGTGACAATCTAAGTATAGTTAAGTTATTATGTTGGTGGCCGATGTCAGATCGCTGGTCCGGCAAAACCCTTAAGGTTCGAACACTGGGGTGCGCGCGAAGATCTCCCCCCTACCGATCCGCGTCCTAAGTTAGCCTAGATCTCACGAACTAACTCGACGAACTCGCAACACAAAAGACACAAGATTTATACTAGTTCGGGCCACAGTTGTGGTGTAATACCCTATTCCAGTGTGGTGGTGGTGGATTGCCTCTTGGGCTGAAGACGAACAGTACAAGGGGAAGAACAGCCTCCCGAGGTTGAGGTGTTCTTGTGCTTGGTGAACTTGTGTGGCTGAGGATGATCTTGATGATCCGTTCTTGCCTATGGTGGTGGCTAGTCCTATTTATAGAGGCCCTGGTCCTCTCCCCAAATATTGAGCGGGAAGGGAGCCAACAACGGACAATTTTGAAAGGGGACAACCAGTACAAGCTATCCTGACAAAAGGTGGTCTTCGTCGGCCAAAGGTTCTGGCGGTGACGCCGTCCTGGGCTCCATGGTGACCTCCGTCTTGCCATCCTTCTGGTCTTGGTCTTGTTGCACCAATATGGAAACCTTTGCTTGATGCCTTGGTACTCCGCGCATGTGCTTGCTGCTACCTCTTGAGCACTGCGTTGGTTTTCCCCGAAGAGGAAGGGATGATGAAGCAAAGTATCTTAAGTATTTCCCTTAGTTTTTGAGAACCAAGGTATCAATCCAGTAGGAGGCTACGCGCGAGTCCCTCATACCTGCACAAAACAAGTAAATCCTCGCAACCAACGCAAATAGGGGTTGTCAATCCCTATAAGGCCACTTACGAGAGTGAGATCTGATAGATATGATAAGATAATATTTTTCAAATTTTTATGATAAAGATGCAAAGTAAAATAAAGGCAAACTAAATAGCAAAGGAAATAACTAAGTAGTAGGAGATTAATATGATGAAGATAGACCCGGGGCCATAGGTTTCACTAGTGGCTTCTCTCGAGAGCATAAGTATTCTACGGTGGGTGAACAAATTACTGTTGAGCAATTGACAGAATTGAGCATAGTTATGAGAATATCTAGGTATGATCATGTATATAGGCATCACATTCGAGACAAGTAGACCGACTCCTACCTGCATCTACTAATATTACTCGACTCATCGACCGCTATCCAGCATGCATCTAGAGTATTAAGTTAAAAATAGAGTAACGCCTTAAGCAAGATGACATGATGTAGAGGGATAGACTCATGCAATATGAAGAAAACCCCATCCTGTTATCCTCGATGGCAACAATACAATACGTTCCTTGCCGCCCCTACTATCACTGGGAAAGAACACCGCAAGATTGAACCCAAAGCTAAGCACTTCTCCCATTGCAAGAAAGATCAATCTAGTAGGCCAAACCAAACTGATAATTCGAAGAGACTTGCAAAGATAACCAATCATACATAAAAGAATTCAGAGAAGATTCAAATATTATTCATAGATAGACTTGATCATAAACCCACAATTCATCGTTCTCAAATAACACACCGCAAAAAGAAGATTACATCAAATACTTCTCCACAAGAGAGGGGGAGAACATTGTATTGAGATCCAAAAAGAGAGAAGAAGCCATCTAGCTACTAACTATGGACCCATAGGTCTGAAGTAAACTACATACACTTCATCAGAGGGGCTATAGTGTTCATGTAGAAGCCCTCCGTGATCAATGCCCCCTCCGGCGGAGCTCCGGAACAGGCCCCAATATGGGATCTCGTGGATACAGAAAGTTGCGGTGGTGGAATTAGGTTTTTGGCTCCGTATCTGATCGTTTGGGGGTATGTAGGTATATATAGGAGGAAGGAGTACATCGGTGGAGCAACAGGGGGCCCACGAGGGTGGAGGGCGCGCCTGGGGGGGGGGGTAGGCGCACCCCCTACCTCGTGGCCTCCTCTTTTCTTTATTGACGTAGGGTCCAAGTCTCCCGGATCATAATCTTCCTAAAAATCACGTTCCCGAAGGTTTCATTCCATTTGGACTCCATTTGGACTCCGTTTGATATTCCTTTTCTTCGAAACCCTAAAACAGGCAAAAAACAGCAATTCTGGGCTGGCCCTCCGGTTAATAGGTTAGTCCCAAAAATAATATGAAAGTGGATAATAAAGCCCAATAATGTCCAAAACAGTAGATAATATAGCATGGAGCAATCAAAAATTATAGATACGTTGGAGACGTATCAAGCATCCCCAAGCTTAATTCCTGCTCGTCCTCGAGTAGGTAAATGATAAAAACAAAAAATTTGATGCGGAGTGCTACTTGGCATAATTTTAATGTAATTCTTCTTAATTGTGGTATGAATATTCATATCCGAAAGATTCAAGACAAGAGTTCATATTGACATAAAAATAATAATACTTCAAGCATACTAACAAAGTAATTATGTCTTCTCAAAATAAGATGGCTAAAGAAAGTTATCCCTACAAAATCATATAGTCTGGCTATGCTCTATCTTCACCACACAAAATATTTAAATCAAGCACAACCCCGATGAAAAGCCAAGCAATTGTTTCATACTTTTGACATTCTCAAAACTTTTTCAATCTTCACGCAATACATGAGCGTGAGCCATGGATATAACACTATAGGTGGAATAGAGTGGTGGTTGTGGAGAAGACAAAAGGGAGAAGATAATCTCACATCAACTAGGCGTATCAACGGGCTATGGAGATGCCCATAAATAGATATCAATGTGAGTGAGTAGGGATTGACATGCAACGGATGCACTAGAGCTATAAGTATATGAAAGCTCAAAAAGAAACTAAGTGGGTGTGCATCCAACTAGCTTGCTCAGGAAGACCTAGGGCATTTTGAGGAAGCCCATCATTGGAATATACAAGCCAAGTTCTATAATGAAAGATTCCCACTAGTATATGAAAGTGATAACATGAGAGACTCTCTACTATGAAGATCATGGTGCTACTTTGAAGCACAAGTGTGGTAAAAGGATAGTAACATTGTCCCTTCTCTCTTTTTCTCTCATATTTTTTTATTTGGGCCTTTTCTTTTTTATGGCCTCTTTTCTTTCTCTTTTTTTTCAGATAAGATTCATCCCGACTTGTGGGGGAATCATAGTCTCCATCATCCTTTCCTCACTGGGACAATGCTCTAATAATGATGATCATCACACTTTTATTTTTCTTACAACTCGATACTTAGAACAAAGTATGACTCTATATGAATGCCTCCAGCGGTATACCGGGATATGCAATGATGCATGAGTGTGTCATAATAAACGGAACGGTGGAAAGTTGCATGGCAATATATCTCGGAATGGCTATGGAAATGCCATAATAGGTAGGTAGGGTGGCTGTTTTGAGGAAGGTATATGGTGGGTGTATGATACCGGCGAAAGGTGGGCGGTATTAGAGAGGCTAGCAAAGGTGGAAGGGTGAGAAAAGTGCGTATAATCCATGGACTCAACATTAGTCATAAAGAACTCATATACTTATTGCAAAAATCTACAAGTTATCAAAGCAAAGTATTACGCGCATGCTCCTAGGGGGATAGATTGGTAGGAAAAGACCATGGCTCGTCCCCGACCGCCACTCATAAGGAAGACAATCAATAAATAAATCATGCTCCGACTTCATCACATAACGGTTCACCATACGTGCATGCTACGGGAATCACAAGCTTCAACACAAGTATTTCTCAAATTCACAAAAACTCAACTAGCATGACTTTAATATCACCATCTCCATATCTCAAAACAATTATCAAGTATCAAACTTATCATAGTATTCAACACACTCATAAGAGAATTTTTTTATTCTTGAATACCTAGCATATTAGGATTTTAAGCAAATTACCATGCTATTAAGACTCTTAAAATAATCTAAGTGAAGCATGAGAGATCAATAGTTTCTATAAAACAAATCCACCACCGTGCTCTAAAAGATATAAGTGAAGTACTAGAGCAAAACTACATAACTCAAAATATATAAGCGAAGCACATAGAGTATTCTAACAAATTCCAAATCATGTATGGCTCTCTCAAAAGGTGTGTACAGCAAGGATGATTGTGGTAAACTAAAAAGCGAAGAATTAAATAATACAAGACGCTCCAAGCAAAACACATATCATGTGGTGAATAAAAATATAGCTCCAAGTAAAGATACCGATAGAAGTAGACGAAAGAGGGGATGCCTTCCGGGGCATCCCCAAGCTTGGCTTTTAGGTGTCCTTAGATTATATTGGGGGTGCCATGGGCATCCCCAAGCTTAGGCTCTTGCCACTCCTTGTTCCATAATCCATCAAATCTTTACCCAAAACTTGAAAACTTCACAACACAAAACTTAAAGTAGAAAATCTCGTGAGCTCCGTTAGCGAAAGAAAACAAAAGACCACTTCAAGGTACTGTAATGAACTCATTCTTTATTTATATTGGTGTTGAGGGAGTCCTGGATTAGGGGGTCTCCGGACAGCCGGACTATATCCTTTGGCCGGACTGTTGGACTATGAAGATACAAGATTGAAGACTTCGTCCCGTGTCCGGATGGGACTTTACTTGGCGTAGAAGGCAAGCTAGGCAATACGGATATGTATATCTCCTCATTTGTAACCGACCTTGTGTAACCCTAGCCCCCTCCAGTGTCTATATAAATCAGAGGGTTTTAGTCCGTAGGACAACATGCAATCATACCGTAGGCTAGCTTCTAGGGTTTAGCCTCTCTGGTCTCGTGGTAGATCTACTCTAGTAATACTCATATCATCAAGAACAATCAAGCATGATGTAGGGTTTTACCTCTATCAAGAGGGCCCGAACCTGGGTAAACACCGTGTCCCCTGCCTCCTGTTACCATCAGCCTTAGACACACAGTTTGGGACCCCCTACCCGAGATCCGCCGGTTTTGACACTGACATTGGTGCTTTCATTGAGTGTTCCACTGTGTCGTCATCATAAGGAAGATGGCTCACCTTGTTGTCAAGGACAACATCACCTCTGGGGGAGCCCTGGCTGTGGGCCAAACTCTCTGACTAGGCGCCTTCGCCATGACCACCCGGTCGGCCGCTGCGCCGACGATGACCTCTCGGGTCATCGAAAATAGCCTCCACATCAGCTCAAAATTTGCCGAGTAGATGGATCCAATGGAGCTCTCCTCTTTGAACGAGCTCTTGGATCGCATTGCCGCTCTAGGAGTCACTACGGACTACGATCAGATCGGGCTTAAACCCGACCAAAGGGAGATTAACTTTCCACCAGTCACCCATCAGATAGCGGCGGTGGAGGAGCAATTCGGCAATTCTCCCTCTATCCTGAGGACGAACTATGTCCGGATTCCCGAGCTCTCCGAACAGGATACTCGCTCATGGGAGGACGCCGCCCTAACCCTGAATCCAGAATCAGGCCGCATACCGAACCCGCAGGGCAACATCCCGGAGCCCGAACTTCCAAGATCAGAAACTCCCCTGCCCCGGGATCACAGATTGGGTCAAGGTCTGGACTTAAATCCACCCACCCACCCAGATACAGACTATCTTTCCCACATTAGGCAAGCGCCCCAAGAGACAATACATCACTATTGGGCCAGATTCCTCCTTTTAATGAACAAGGTCAAGGACTGTCGCGAGGAAGATGCAATTTCGTTCTTTTGCAACAATTGCACAGACAAGGGAGTCCTCAACGCCATAAGTCGCCGCAACGTAGCACACTTCGCTGACTTGGCAGACATAGTACGGAAATACTATGCGATGGAAAGTGCCTGGAAAACCCAAACGCAATTTTGGGATAATCCGGCTCTGACAAAACACCCAGTCTGAACTAAAAGGGCGCACTCTCATAAGTCGCCCGACCCAATTACAAAGAAGCAAAAGCCCACTACAGGGCGTGGAACCGTATTGGAGGGATGGCTCAATGGGCCCTGCAAAATCCATAGTACAACAGATACCATATCAACACCACAGCCTTAGAGCATGTTGGGTACTCCGGCAGGTGGCCAAAAGCGGTGAGGATCTTCTCACCCAAAATACCTCAGAGCACCTTCCCACGGATAAAAACACAGTATTAACGGTCTTCGAGACATTCGCCTCAAATAATAGGCGTAAGCGGGCACTCCGCGGCCTTGCCCAAGTCTGCCACGTGGCAACAATAAATCCATGGAGCGACACAGCTATCACCTTCAACGCCAGTGACGAACCTAAATTCCGAACAGCCCAAGCACCAGCCGCTTTGGTCCTTAGTCCAATTGTGGACGGCTTTCGGCTCACTAAGGTGCTCATGGATGGTGGCAGCGGATTAAACCTCATCTATAAGGAAACTCTCCAAAAAATGGACATAGACAGCAACCATATTGAGCAAAGCAGTACGACCTTCCGAGGAATCATCCCTAGTCGAGAGGCACGTTGCGCTGGGAAAATCACACTTGATGTGGTATTCGGCACTCCGGAGAATTATAGGTCCGAAGAAATTACATTCCAAGTGGCCCCGTTTAGTAGCAGATACCACGCCCTTCTAGGGCAGGAGGCATTCACGATTTTCAAGCCATACCCCATTACGGGTACATGAAGCTCAAAATGCCCGGACCCAAGGGAATTATCACTCTAGCTAGTGATCCGGACATAGCACTCCGCAGCGAGAACAAAACAGCCGCACTAGCCCTCGAGGCATTGTTCGAAGCCCTTGTGGCGGAGGAGTTAACCGCATTGCGCTCCACGGTGGACAGGGACGATGTGATACTAGACAAAAGATCCAAGTCCACCTCCTTTAAACCAGCGGACGAAATAGTTAAATTCCAAGTCCATCCAACGGACCCTACAAAAACAGCATCCATTGGGGCACAGTTAGACCCTGTTGTAGACGCCGCACTATGGGAGTTTCTACGAGAGAACTGGGATATATTCGCCTGGCATCCTTCAGACATGCCAGGAATCCCACGTAGATTGGCCAAGCATAGCCTTAATATTCTAAAAGGATTCAAGCTGGTCAAGCAGACTTTTCGGCGTTTCTCTGAACCTAAGCGACAAGCCATGGGAGAGGAGCTGGCCAAGCTACTGGAAGCCGGATTCATTAAAGAAATAAAACATCCGGATTGGCTAGCAAACCTGGTGATGGTACCAAAGAAGGACAAATCCTTTCGCCTATGTGTCGACTTCAAAGACCTTAACAAGGCTTGCCCAAAGGATCCCTTCCCACTCCCTCGCATCGATCAAATCATCGACGCTACCGCAGGACACGAATCATTGTGCTTCCTCGACGCATACTCCGGTTACCACCAGATTAAGATGGCGGAGTCCGATCAAGCCGCAATGACGTTTATAACACCATACGGACCCTTCTGCTTTAACACAATGCCCTTTGGGCTCAAAAACGCCGGCGCAACATATCAGCGCATGATCCAGACATGTGTGGAAAAGCAGATCGGTAAGACTATGAAGGCATATGTAGACGATGTGGTCATTAAAACCAGACACGTCGACTCTTTCATAGACGACTTGAGGATCACGTTCACTAATCTCCGAACATACGACATTAAGCTCAATCCGGAAAAATGCGTTTTCGGCGTTCCCGCCGGAAAGCTCCTGGGCTTCATCGTCTCCAGTAGAGGAATTGAAGCAAATCCGGCTAAAATCCGAGCTCTGTCACAGTTGGCTATCCCAACTGACCTCAAGCAAATCCAGAAATTGACTGGATGCATGGCAGCTTTAAGCCGCTTTATCTCCCGATTAGGAGAAAAGGCATTTCCCCTTTACCGCCTTCTTCGGCGCACCGAACACTTCGAGTGGACGGACGCAGCCACGGACGGACTGGAAGAAGTCAAAGCCATCCTGGCCGCCAACCCAATCCTGGCCGCGCCAACTGTTGGCGAACCAATGCTATTATATATAGCGGCAACTCACCAAGTTGTAAGCGCAGTGCTCGTCGTCGAACGAGAGATGGACGGACATAAATTCCCGCTTCAAAAGCCGGTATATTATGTATCCATCGTCCTCACTCCATGCAAATCACGGTACCCACATTACCAAAAGATAGCATACGCGATATTTATGGCATCCCGGAAATTATGATACTACATTCAAGAGTGTTCGATTACGGTGGCATCCGAAGTACCACTCGATGATATAATAAACAACTGTGATGCCACGGGCCAGATTGCCAAATGGGCTATCGAGCTCGTCCCATTCGACATAAAATATAAACCACGACGAGCCATTAAGTCGCAAGTACTGGCCGATTTCGTAGCCGAATGGACAAAAGCCGAACTCCCTAAAGAGTACGGCACATACTCCAATTGGATCATGCACTTCGACGGCTCTAAAATGCTGGCTGGTCTAGGGGCTGGCATCGTCCTGACGTCCCCCACTGGAGACACAGTGCAATACGTGCCCCAAATACTATATACGGACTCCAATAACGCAGCTGAATACGAGGCCCTATTACACGGTCTCCGGATGGCAGTCTCCATGGGCATCCAACGCCTAGAGGTGCATGGGGATTCGAACCTTGCAATATCCCAAATAAATGGAGACTTCGATGCCAAGGATCCGAAAATGGCGGCATATCGCAACGCCGTCCTCAAAATGTCAGCCCGGTTCGAGGGGCTGGAATTCCACCATGTGGCTCGGGAAAACAACCAGGTAGCGGACATCCTAGCACGTATCGGTGCTAAACGCGACCCTGTCCCACCAAACATCTTCCTGGAAAGACTGTTTAAACCATCCGTGGTATGGGAAGGGGACACCGGCAAAAATAGTCCCGACCCGGCCACAACCCCAGATACCTAATACTCTGACACAATCGGAGGCTCTGCCACCGAAATAACACCTTCAGCCCACGTGATAATGGCCGTCACCGCCCCGTGGATAGAACCATTCCTGGCCTACCTAACTAGACAAGAATTACCTGAGGACCAAAATAAGGCTCGCCGCATAGTGCGGCGATCTAAAGCCTACAAGGTCCATGAGGGAGAGCTTTATAAGAAAAGCACAACTGGAGTCCTTCAAAGGTGCATCTCCGAAGAGGAAGGGCGGAAGCTTTTGGCAGAAATCCATGCCGGACTCGGCGGCCAGCACGCAGTAGCCCGTGCCCTTGAAAGTAAGGCCTTCCGTACAGGTTTTTATTGGCAGACGGCCCGGGCAGATGCACAACATCTGGTTCAACATTGTATTGGTTGCCAGCTTTTTGCAAACCAAAGCCACATGCCACCTACCGCCCTCCAAACAATCCCCATTACTTGGCCCTTTGCGGTCTGGGGGCTCGATATGGTCGGACCCCTCAAAGGGGAACCCATAAGAGAAAATACTTACTGGTCATGGTGGACAAATTCACCAAATGGATAGAAGCCAAACCTGTCAAAACGGCTGAATCCGGACTGGTAATAGACTTCATATCCGGGGTTGTACACCGTTATGGCGTCCCCCATAGCATCCTCACTGACAACGGCACGAACTTTACAGTCGACGAGGTGAAACTTTGGTGTAGCAACATGGGCATCTGATACGTCTCCGTCGTATCTATAATTTTTTATTGTTCTATGCCAATATTCTAAAATTTTCATATACTTTTGGCAACTTTTTATACTATATTTGGGACTAACATATTGATCCAGTGCCTAGTGCCAGTTCCTGTTTGTTGCATGTTTTTTGTTTCGCAGAAAACCCATACCAAACGGAGTCCAAACGGAATAAAAATTGACGGAGATTTATTTTGGAATATTTATGAATTTTGGGAAGTGGAATCATCACGAGATGGTGCCCTAGGGGGGCACGAGGTAGGGGGCGCGCCCCAGGGTGTCAGGCGCGCCCCTGACCCTCGTTGCCACCCCGTAAGGTGGTTGATGCCCTTCTTTCGCTGCAAGAACGCTAATTTATGGATAGAGATCGTGTCAAAATTTCAGCCCAATCGGAGTTACGGATCTCCGGGAATATAAGAAACGGTGAAAGGGAAGAATCTGAACGCAGAAACAGAGAGAGACAGAGAGACAGATCCAATCTCGGAGGGGCTCTCATCCCTCCCGTGCCATGGAGGCCATGGACCAAAGTGGAAACCCTTCTCCCATCTAGGGAGGAGGTCAAGGAAGAAGAAGAAGGAGGGGGGCTCTCTCCCCCCTCGCTTTCGGTGGCACCGGAGTGCCACCGGGGGCCATCATCATCACCGCGATCTACACCAACACCTCCGCCATCTTCACCAACATCTCCATCACCTTCCCCCCTCTATCTACAGTGGTCCACTCTCCCGCAACCCGCTGTACCCTCTACTTGAACATGGTGCTTTATCATATGCTTCATATTATTATCCAATGATGTGTTGCCATCCTATGATGTCTGAGTAGATTTTCGTTGTCCTATCAGTGGTTGATGAATTGCTATGATTGATTTAATTTGCTTGTGGTTATGTTGCTGTCCTTTGGTGCCCATCATATGAGCGCGCGTGTGGATCACACCATAGGGTTAGTTGTATGTTGATAGGACTATGTATTGGAGGGCAAGAGTGACAGAAGCTTCAACCTAGCATAGAAATTGATGCATACGGGATTGAAGGGGGACCAATATATCTTAATGCTATG
The DNA here is from genome assembly GCA_034509565.1 of Triticum monococcum. Classification (NCBI taxonomy): domain Eukaryota; kingdom Viridiplantae; phylum Streptophyta; class Magnoliopsida; order Poales; family Poaceae; genus Triticum; species Triticum monococcum. The sequence continues at coordinate 491,525,164 of CM067846.1, forward strand.
GTTGGGTTTTACCTTAATGAACATTAGTAGTTGCGGATGCTTGCTAATAGTTCCAATCATAAGTGCATAGAATTCCATGTAAGGGATGACATGCTAGCAGTGGCCTCTCCCACATAATACTTGCTATCGGTCTAGTAAAGTAGTCAATTTCTTAAGGGACAATTTCACAACTCCTACCACCACTTTTCCACACTCGCTATATTTACTTTAGTTGCTTCTTTACCTTAACAGCCCCTAGTTCTATTTTCGTAATCTTTATTATCTTGCAAACCTATCCAACAACACCTACAAAGTACTTCTAGTTTCATACTTGTTCTAGGTAAAGCGAACGTCAAGCGTGCGTAGAGTTGTATCGGTGGTCGATAGAACTGGAGGGAATATTTGTTCTACCTTTAGCTCCTCGTTGGGTTTGACACTCTTACTTATCGAAAACTGTTGCGATCCCCTATACTTGTGGGTTATCAACACCTTTTTCTGGCGCCGTTGCCGGGGAGCAATAGCGTGGGGTGAATATTCTCGTGTGTGCTTGTTTGCTTTATCACTAAGTAATTTTTATTTGCTGTTCTTAGTTGTTTTCTATCTTTAGTTATGGGTAGGAAACACAAAATACCAAAAAAATTAGTTGTACCTACTAAACCAATGGTTGAAGAACCAATCAAAATCTATCACACTGCTGAAGCTTATTACTTGGATCATCTTCGATCCCTATGTGCTCGTGCTGAAACCCCAACTAGCTTAGTTGAGGGAAAATCTTTAGATGAGCATGCTTGTTATGTGCGACACCATATATATGAAAAAGGGAAATTATTATGGAGTCAAATTCAACGTTTGCAATGCTATGCTTGGAATTTATGTGAATTATATGATTTTACTTGTTGTTCTGAAAACCCTAAGAAACACCTTCCCTACCAATGTGAGTTTATTGATAATGGAATCTTATCTTCTTATGCTAAAGGTGTTTCTAGTTACTATGATGTTCAACAAATTGAAGAATTTGTTGCTTTTGAGGGTGCTTATGAAATTGCTTCTTTGATTGAAAAGTATGATGCTACTTTTCACAAATCTGAAAATTTTGCTATACTTAAATATTTCTATGATAATTATGCTTCTAATACCTATGTTAAAAATATATTGAGGAATACTCCGCTGTCCAAGAAGAGACTAATATTTTGCAGGAGTCTATGGAAGAATAAATTGATGACACTGTGAGCTCATTGGATGAAAAAGATGAGGAGGAGAGCGAAGAACAAAAGGAGGAAGAGCGGATTGATCACCCGTGCCCACCTTCTAATGATAGTAACTCTTCAACTCATACATTGTTTAATTCCCCTTCGTGCTTACCGAAGGATGATTGCTATGATGACTGTTATGATCCCATTGATTCTCTTGAAATATCCCTTTTTGATGATGCTTGCTATGCTTGTGGCCAAGATGCCAATATGAATTATGCTTATGGAGATGAACTTGCTATAGTTCCTTATGTTAAACATGAAATTGTTGCTATTGCACCCATGCATGATAGTCCTATTATCTTTTTGAATTCTCCCGATTATACTATATCGGAGAAGTTTGCACTTATTAAGGATTATATTGATGGGTTGCCTTTTACCGTTGCACATGATGATTTCGATAAATATAATATGCATGTGCTTGCTGCTCCTACTTGCAATTATTATGAGAGAGGAACTATATCTCCACCTCTCTATGTTTCCAACATGATAAAATTGCAAGAAATTGTTTATACTATGCATTGGCCTTTACTAGGTGTGCATGAATTGTTCTTTGATGACATGCCGATGCATAGGAAGAGAGTTAGACTTCGTCATTGCTTGATATATGTTGCTTTGTGCTCACTACTAAATTACAAATCATTGTTAATTAAAATTGGCTTTGATATACCTTGGGATCTGGGTGGATTCACTATTTGAGCACTATATGCCTAGCTTAATGGCTTTAAAGAAAGCGCTGCTAGGGAGACAACCCGGAAGTTTTAGAGAGTCATTTATTTCTGTTGAGTGCTTTCATATAGTTTAAAAACAACAAAAATAAAGAGGGGAATCCAAAACTTTTCAAAAAGGAAAGTGAAAGTGAGAAAGACAAGCACTGTTGAAGTGGGAGAGCTCCTTGAACTTTGTTCATGCTCATGGCAACTTTGTGAATCTTGATTACAGAAACGTTTTAACAAAAATAATGATCCCCTTTTACAATTCCATTGTATTATAAAAATAATGTGCCAAGGTTTGCCTTTAGGATGTTTACATTTGCTTGATGGTTTGTACGGTGCAGGACAGAAACTTTGGCTGTAGTGCATGATTTTACATTAATAGCTGGAATGTAAAATGGTTCTGATTCTTTTTGAACTGTATTCCTATACAAATTGATTGTTTTTCATAATTTTTGTAGAATTTTTCAGGTATCATAAGTATGGTGAATGTTCAGATTGCTACAGACTGTTCTGTTTTAGACAGATTCTGTTTTTGATGCATAGTTTGCTTGTTTAGATGAAACTATCAACTTATATCAGTGGATTAAGCCCTGGAAAAGTTATATTACAGTAGACACAATGCAAAAACAAAATATGAATTGGTTTGCAACAGTACTTAGAGTAGTGATTTGCTTTATTATACTAACGGATCTTACCGAGTTTTCTGTTGAAGTTTTGTGTCGATGAAGTGTTCGACGATTGAGAAGGTCTCGATGTGAGAAGAAGGAAGAGAGGAAATAGCTCAAGCTTGGGGATGCCCGAGGCACCCCAAGTAAATATTCAAGGAGACTCAAGCGTCTAAGCTTGGGGATGCTGGGAAGGCATCCCCTCTTTCTTCAACAAATATCAGTATGTTTTCGGATTCGTTTCGTTCATGCGATATGTGCAAGCCTTGGAGTTTCTTTTGCATTTAGGTTTTTATTTTTATTTTTATGCACCATGATGGTATGAGATAGTCCTTGGTTGATTTATAGAATGCTCTTTGCACTTCACTTATATCTTTTGAGTATGGCTTTATAGAATGCTTCATGTGCTTCACTTATATCATTTCAAATTTGGATTGCCTGTTTCTCTTTACATAGAAAACCGCCATTTGTAGAATGCTCTTTTGCTTCACTTAGATTTGTTAGAGCACGGGCATATCTTTTGTATAAAGAATTGAACTCTCTTGCTTCACTTATATCTATTTAGAGAGATGACAGGAACTGGTCATTCACATGGTTAGTCATAAAATCCTACATAAACTTGTAGATCGCTGAATATGATATGTTTGATTCCTTGCAATAGTTTTGCGATATAAAGATGGTGATATTAGAGACATGCTAGTGAGTAGTTGTCGATTGTAGAAATACTTGTGTTGAGGTTTGTGATTCCCGTAGCATGCACGTATGGTGAACCGTTATGTAACAAAGTCGAAGCATGATTTATTTATTGATTGTCTTCCTTATGAGTGGCAGTCGGGGACGAGTGATGGTCTTTTCCTGCCAATCTATCCCCCTAGTAGCATGCATGTAGTACTTTGTTTCAATGACTAATAGATTTTTGCAGTAAGTATGTGAGTTCTTTATGACTAATGTTGAGTCCATGGATTATACGCACTCTCACCCTTCCACCGTTGCTAGCCTCTCTAGTACCGCGCAACCTTTGCCGGTACCATAAACCCACCATATACCTTCCTCAAAACAGCCACCATACCTACCTATCATGGCATTTCCATAGCCATTCTGAGATATATTGCCATGCAACTTCCATCATCATCATATACATGACTTGAGCATTCATTTTCATATTGCTTTGCATGATTGTAACATAACTAGCATGATGTTTTCATGGCTTGTCCGTTTTTTGATATCATTGCTACGCTAGATCATTGCACATCCCGGTACACCGCCGGAGGCATCCATATAGAGTCATAATTTGTTCTAGACATTGAGTTGTAATATTGTGTTGTAAGTAAATAAAAGTGTGATGATCATCATTATTAGAGCATTGCCCTAGTGAGGAAAGGATTATGGGGACTATGATTCCCCCATAAGTCGGGATGAGACTCCGGACTTTACAAAAAATAAAAGAGGCCAAAGAAGCCCAAATAAAAAAAGAGGCCAAAGAAGCCCACCAAAAAATAAAAATAAAAATAAAAAAGAGAAAATAATAAAAAAATGAGAGAAAAAGAGAGAAGGGGCAATGTTACTATCCTTTTACCACACTTGTGCTTCAGAGTAGCACCATGTTCTTCATAGAGAGAGTATCCTATGCTTTCACTTTCATATACTAGTGGGAATTTTCATTATAGAACTTGGCTTGTATATTCCGATGATGGGCTTCCTCAAACGCCCGAGGTCTTCATGAGCAAACAAGTTGGATGCACACCCACTTAGTTTCCAGTTTGAGCTTTCATACACTTATAGCTCTTAGTGCATCCGTTGCATGGCAATCCCTACTCCTCACATTGATATCTATTAATGGGCATCTCCATAGCCTGTTGATACGCCTAGTTGATGTGAGACTTTCTCTTTTTTGTCTTCTCCACATAACCCCCACTGAGGGAGTCCTGGATTAGGGGGTCTCCGGACAGCCGGACTATCCCCATTGGCCGGACTGTTAGACTATGAAGATACAAGATTGAAGACTTCGTCTCGTGTCCGGATGGGACTCTACTTGGCGTGGAAGGCAAGCTAGGCAATACGTGTATGGATATCTCCTCCTTTGTAACCGACCTTGTGTAACCCTAACCCTCTCTGGTGCCTATATAAACCGAAGGGTTTTAGTCCGTAGGACAACAATCACAACATACAATCATACCATAGGCTAGATTCTAGGGTTTAGCCTCTCTGATCTCGTGGTAGATCTACTCTTGTACTACCCATATCATCAATATTAATAAAGTAGGACGTAGGGTTTTACCTCCATCAAGAGGGCCCGAACTTGGGTAAAACATCGTGTCCCCTGCCTCCTGTTACCATCCGGCCTAGACGCACAGTTCGGGACCCCCTACCTGAGATCCGCCGGTTTTGACACCGACATTGGTGCTTTCACTGAGAGTTCCTCTGTGTCGTCGCCGTTAGGCTTGATGGCTCCTACTATCATCGATAGCGATGCGGTCCAGGGTGAGACTTTTCTCCCCGGACAGACCTTCATATTCGGCGGCTTCGCACTGCGGGCTAATTCGCTTGGCCATCTGGAGCAGATTGAAAGCTACGCCCCTGGCCATCAGGTCAGATTTGGAAGTTTGAACTACATGGCCGACATCCGCGGAGATTTGATCTTCGACGGATTCTAGCCACAGCCGGGCGCGCCGCACTGTCGCGATGGGTATGACCTAGCTCTGCCGCCGAACAGTACCCCAGAAGCCGCGCCCGCATCAGCTCCGACCCTTAGTTTGGAGCCAGCTGCGCCAATCGAGGACGGGTGGTTAGACACCGCCTCAGGGGCTGCAGTCTCAACGGCGATCGAGCCGAACACCAGCCTAAACCTCTGCGCGGCCCGTGCCTCCAAGGTGCTGGACTCTTTTCCGAACTCCGAACCATCCGCGCCCCTGCCAATCGAATCCGATTGGGCGCCGATCATGGAATTCACCACCGCGGATATCTTTCAGCACTCGCCCTTCAGCGACATTCTGAATTCACTAAGCTCTTTCTCTTTGTCAGGAGAGCCCTGACCGGATTATGGCCAACAGGATTGGGATGCGGACGACGAAGAAATTCGACGCCCACCCACCACCCACTTAATAGCCACTGTCGATGACTCAACTGACATGCTCAACTTCGACTCCGAAGACATCGACGGTATGGACGACGATGCGGGAGGCGAAAAGGAATCACCGCCCACAGGGCGCTGGACGTCCACCTCACCATATGATGTATACATGGTGGACACACCAAAAGAAGACGATGACGAGGAACGGAGGGATGCACCAAAGGCTTGTTCCCTCGAGAAGCAGTCAAAGCGGCGGCGCAAGCGCCGCCCCAAATCCTGCCTCGGCATAAATAACAATCATACAGACCCAGCGTTGGAGCAGGGCGAACCACTGCCAGACTACGGCAATACGGAGAATCAAATCGAACAAACTAATTCTTTCAAAGATAATAGTCCGGACGACATAACGCCAGACAGGCACCCGGAGCAGCATAATGCCCGTCAAAGGCTTGTTGCCACCGTGAGGAGTCTGAAAAAGCAGAAGCAAAGGCTCAAGGCTACGCATGACACACTCCAAATCAGATGGAGTAAAGTACTCAACACAGCAGCGAAGTACGGCGACAATCGCCCCACCAAGAGCTACCCAAAGCGGAAGTTGCTACCTGAATTCAATGGGGAGGCCTCAGACCCCCCACAACCAAAAATCAAAACAGCCACCTGGCCGGATAGACGACCTCACGGCCAACATCGAGCGGCAAACAACGCCACTCACAAGCCAATACGCGACACACGCAAGGGCTCGCACCAAAAGGACGGCGCAACCAGATCCATCTATGGACCACGCAGGCGCGCCCCAGCATATGATGTAGCACAACAAACATCCGAACAACGCGGTACACCCAGATACAGGGGTGCCGCACACCCCCTATGTTTCACCGACGAGGTGCTGGACCATGAATTTCCAGAGGGATTAAAACCCGTAAACATAGAGGCATACGACGGAACAACAGACCATGGGGTCTGGATCAAGGACTATATCCTCCATATCCATATGGCTCGAGGAGATGATCTCCACACCATCAAGTACTTACCCCTCAAGCTCAAAGGGCCAGCTCGCCACTGGCTTAAAAGCCTCCCCGAAAACTCCATTGGAAGCTGGGAAGAGCTCGAAGACGCTTTTCGAGCAAATTTTCAAGGGACTTATGTCTGACCTCCGGACACGGACGATTTGAGTCATATAACTCAACAGCCCGGAGAGTCAGCCCGAAAACTTTGGAATAGTTTCTTACTAAAAAGAACCAAATTGTCGACTGCCCGAACGCCGAAGCCTTGGCAGCTTTTAAGCATAGCGTCTGTGACGAATGGCTTGCCAGACACCTCGGCCAGGAAAAGCCAAGAACAATGGCAGCATTAACAAGCCTCATGACCCACTTTTGCATGGGTGAGGACAGCTGGCTAGCCAGATGCAGCACCAGTGACCCCAGTACATTTGAAGTTAGAGATGGAAACGGGAAATCACGGTGCAACAGCAATAACAAACGCCGGAATAAAGAAGACAACACGAAGAGCACGGCAGTAAACGCCGGATTCAAAAGCTCTCGGCCAGGTCAGCAAAAGCCGCCCTCTAAAGGCGCCAGAGACGAACTGTCCAGCCTAAACAAAATTCTGGACCAAATATGTCAGATCCATAGCACCCCTGGTAAACCCGCTAATCATACCCACAGAGAATGTTGGGTCTTCAAGCAGTCTGGCAAGCTCAACGCCGTACACAAGGGGGAGGATACACCAAGCGAAGACGAGGATGAGCCTCTCAAGCAAGACACTGGGGAACAAAAGAAATTTCCACCAGAAGTCAAAACAGTAAATGTGTTACATGTGACCAAAGGAAGAAACAAAACGGCACTCCCAGAAAAATATGCCCAAGGGCCTATCACCGTGGAGTCCTGCCACTGGTCGTCTCAACCGATCACTTTCGACCATCGTGATTACTCAGCAAGTATCCGGCGTGCAGGATGGGCTGCCCTAGTATTAGACCCAATAATTGACGGATACCACTTCACATGAGTCCTGATGGACGGTGGCAGCAGTCTAAACCTGATATACCAGGACACAATCCGCGAAATGGGGATAGACCCAACAATTTTTTTTGCCAAAGCAATACTACCTTTAAAGGAGTAACGCCAGGCCCAGAGGCTCATTACACGAGCTCCCTGCTACTAAAGGTTATATTCGGCTTCCCCAATAACTTCCGTAGTGAACATTTAACCTTCCACATCGCTCCGTTCCAAAGTGGCTATCAAGCACTACTCGGACGCGAAGCTTTCGTTCGCCTTAATGCAATACCGCACTACGCTTCCCTCACACTCAAGATGCACGGCCCACGTGGCATCATTACAGTGAAAGGAAGTATTAAGCGATCTTTGCGCGCCGAAGAGAGTGCGGCTGCCTTGGCAGCCGCACATTAAAAACGACCTGACCAACTAAAGCATTTATTAGGTCGTCAAGACCTCGGACACAGTTAGACGAGTCCGGTGCAGCTATAGGTCATTCATACCGGATCAATGGTCACACCCCTATTACAAATAACAGGGGCTCAACGCGCGCAGACAAGTGGCAATTTTTACTCATCTTGAATTATACATAGTTTCTTTAAAAACTATCCTTTTGCACGACAACTTTTTCACCTAAGTTCCACTCTTTTACAGATGATCATCATGCTACACCCATCCAGGATACGGCATAACGGAGACACAGGCGCAGACGTGCAGCAGGGACCCGCTCCAAGGATTCTTTTTAGATTAAGACCCTGCGTAAACCTTTTTACTGTCTCTTGTTGATACATATCCACCAAATTCTCAACACAGTTGAGAGGGATGCTGACGTCTTGGCATGTGGCCACGCCAGAATAATGCACGTACCTGGACATAAGGGGCTTCTTATAAAGGGCACTATCTAGGCCCGGTTTATACCATAAAGACCGAATACCTTAGGGAGTGTTCGGCGTCGCGAGTTTGGCCTTATATGCATCAGCTCCGAATCATTGTCTTTGGTCAAATGTTGGGTTTGCCCGGCTCCTGTGTTTTGGTGCCTTACGTTCCGCTTTATCGGCTAAGGTAGCACCAGGAGAACTACTGCGATTGTGCCCTAGTTCATCTGGATGAGCACGTCAGTAGAGAAAGCCGAAAACTGACTGTCATGATATAGCGTGAGACTGGTCAGCCACTCGATGACCTATCGGAATGTTAGAATTCCTCCGCCTTAACGAAGGGCCGTTTTCTGACCATGCATGTATGCACCCCGCGATCGGGAGAGTGCGGAGCCACCAGGGGCTATCTAGTAGCCCCACTATCAAACTCCTATGGCTAAGTGAAAGTGTTAAAGCATTATAGTCCGGTTGCCTCGTTCGCTATGCTATCACCTCCTTAATAGGACCAAGACGTTGGGTTAAGTGTGAACACGCGTTTTTTGCGAGCACCTTCGCATTATATGCGTGGGGGTTGAAGCCGACGGCTGCAATCTTTCAGGCTATACACATGTATACATAAACGGCCGCACAGGAGGCATCATACTACTTTCAGGCAAAAGTATAAACATAGCCTTATAAAAACTTCATAAAAGCATTATGTTTACAATGAGAATACATATCACTCAAACATAATATTTTTCGAGCACTGGGCCTCTATCAAACGAGCACCCTCGAGAACCTCCTCGAAATAATGCTCGGGAGCCACTCGACCTATGGCCGAACCCTGCGCCGCAACAGTGGTAGCGTCCATCTTCGCCCAGTATGCTTTAACACGGGCAAGGGCCATCTGCGAGCCTTCTATGCACACCGACCTCTTCATCGCATTAATGCGCGGCACTGCACCAAGGAAGTGCTGCACTAAGCTAAAATAGCTGTTCGGCTTTGGCTTTTCTGGCCATAGTTGATCCACAACAGACCTCATGGCGAGTCCGGACAACCTATTCAGTTCGGCCCATTCGGCTAGCTGGTCAGTCAAGAAAAGCAGATGCTCTGGAACATGGAATTGCGACCAGAACAGCTTGTCCACTTCACGATCAGTCTGACCTTGGAAGTACTTGGCCGCATCGGCAGCGCTCGCCGCCAAATCCATATACACATCTGCCGAACTCCACAGCCGATCCAGAGGGGCATACCGTGGATCTCCGAAATTGCTCCGTAACATGAATGGTTTCCCAGCCGCAATACCCCCGGCTTCCCGCAGCTCCTCCTTCCTCGCTCTTATAGCAGAACAGGTGTCTTTGTCCGCTGCCGTGGCCTTCTCAAGGTCCGTTGCCTTCGCGCGGTTTTCTTTTTCAAGGACCTGGCAACGGTCGGCAGTGTCTTTTAATTCTACGGCCATCTTGGCCATCTTCTCTTGGCTCTCGCAATGTGCGGCCTTCTCGGCTTTCAGCTCTTCGGCTGCCTTCAAAGCAGCCACATTACTAATCCTCGTTTGTTCCTTGGCTCGGGCAAGTTCTGCCCACAAGGCTTCCACAGTGGCAGCTCCATCTGCAGTCACAACATATTAAAGATACTGGCATCATGCTGCTCTTACTATGTGGCGTTCACCAGATAATAACACTTGCCCTGTGCCTCATCAAGCCTCTCGTTAACAAGCTTGATGTCAGCGTCTGCCGCATCTAGTTGCCATTTTAATTTGGCAAACTCACTAGTCCGGCTAGCCACCGGAGCTTGCACCACCTACACATAGGAGCAGTTTGGTTATTGCCTGGGAATATGATCCTCTGTTCGCCGCCGTTCTCGATGACAACCAGAGTCTCAGGGGCTACTATCTACACAAGGCACACCTAACATGTGCAGTACTATCACATATTATCTCACGTACCTCAAAGCATGTCAGTAGACTTATAAAAGCTTCATGTAATCCGCTTTTGGCGGACGAGATTCTCTCCATCACTGTACTCATCAGCATACAGTGTTCTTCTGAGATGGCTGCTTGCCCCACCAACTCCCTCAGAACGTCCGACCGCACACCAGACGGTGCCAGACTCTTTTGTCTGCTCTCTTCGGGAGCCGGGCGCTGGGGACTTCGGGGGTCTATGGGATTATCTTCTGGCCTCACCGGATCCGGAGAGGCCCTCCGTGACGACACTTCGGGGTCGCCCGCTTCTTGAGCGGAGGAGTCTGGGGGAGGCATTTCGCTCTCCATCATCTCTGGAAGAAGATGCCCCGAAGACGAGCTCAGCTGAGAGGGGCTAAGGCCCGAACTGCAAAATATATATGGCGGTTATTCTCTCAGAAAAAAGAAAAGATAGCATACCTTTACTATTAAAGTATTTTGGATCACTTACAACTCTTTGGGGGGCTGATCCCCCCGCGGACTTTGTGCGGCAAAAGCACCCCCCGAGGCAGGACCCTCTATGGGAGACTTCTTCTCCTGTTCGGAGGCTTCGGCTTCTGGATCCTCGGAAGCAGTCCTTTTCCTCCCCCGGTTGTCCTCCTTCATGGAGACGCTCGTTCCCTCAATTGGAACGGGTAGCGATGGGGGCCCGCGTCTGCCCGTATTAGCCCCCCCCCCCCGATATCTTCCTTCAAGGGCTCCGGGCAAGGTGCGACCTCGAGCATCTTTTCCAATACCGGATTTTCCAAACCCTCAGGGAGGGGGGCCAAACACCAAATCATCTTCGCCTTTGTTAGCCAGTCCTGGTCAAAAAGAGAACTCTCAAAAATAACTTCGAATAAAAGACAGTGTGTTCGGCTAGAGGATTTCTTACTTGTTCGGTGGCGCGGTTACTGCTCAGGCCCACGTCCTCGGTAATATCCGGACATTCTACTTGAGGTCCGAAGAACGACTTGTACATCTCCTCGTGCGTCAGGCCGAGGAAACTTTGAATGGCACGTGGTCCCTCTGGGTTGAACTCCCACAAGCGAAGGGGCCGGCGTTTGCAAGGCTGGACTTGATGAACCAGCATAACTTGAATTACCGCGACCAAATTAAAATCTCCCTTGAAGAGATCTTGGATGCAGCTTTGCAGTATAGGCACGTATTTGGCTGGACCCCAGCTCAGACCTCTGCTAATCCATGACATCAGTTGTGGTGGGGGGCCCGAGCGGAAAGCGGGGGCAGCCGCCCACTTGGCACTTCTGGGAGACGTGACGTAAAACCACTCCCGTTGCCATAATTCGGACACTTCTGGAAAGGAACCTTTCGGCCATGGAGCTCCTGCCATCTTGCCTATTGAGGCACCTCCGCACGCTGCATGTTGCCCCTTGATCATCTTCGGCTTTACTTCAAAGGTCTTGAGCCACAGGCCGAAGTGAGGGGTAACGCGGAGGAAGGCCTCACACACGACAATAAATGTCGAGATGTGGAGGAAGGAGTCTGGAGCTTGATCGTGGAAATCTAGCCTGTAATAGAACATCAAACCCCTAACGAAGGGATCCAGAGTAAGGCCTAGACCTTGGAGGAAGTGGGAGACGAACACGACGTCCTTGTTGGGTTCGGGGGTAGGGACGATCTGCCCTCGAGCAGGCAGCCAATGCGAAACCTCGGCGGTCAGATATCTTGCCTCCCTCAACTTCTTAATGTCCTCTTCCGTAACGGAGGAGGGCATCCATCGGCCTTGAAGGCTGGATCCGGACATGATTGAAGATCCGGAGCACCTAACCTAGGCTTTGGGTGTTAGAACTCGAGGCGGGGGAAGGGTTTGATTGAGCACGAGAGGGAAAAAAGCGAAAACATTGTCCCTTTATAAAGAGGGTGAATATCAAGTGTCCTCTCCGTAGCCATTTAGGACTTGCCTATAATCTAGGAGTCCTAGACACGGTTGGGTTACCCACGACCGCATTAATGAGAATCCCGTAATTGAGGGAACACGATCTCCGCTTCAGCAAGACGTGTCAAGAAACCGCCTCGCGTTATGTGTGGAGCTGGTTAAAATAAATGGTTTGAATAATCACCGGGCCATGACATAACGTCGTGCTGCCAAAACAAGCCAGCAAATTAGATCTGCGAAAATATTATTCTCTCTACGGTGGAATGTGGAACTTATTTTGCAGGGTCGGACACTATCCTCGTTTTCAAGTTCTTCTGTGATGTATTCGGAGAAGGAACCCGCCTTGCAATGCCAAAGACAATGTTGCGCGCCGGACTCATCGTCATTGAAGCCTGGTTCAGGGGCTACTGAGGGAGTCCTGGATTAGGGGGTCTCCGGACAGCCGGACTATCTCCATTGGCCGGACTGTTAGACTATGAAGATACAAGATTGAAGACTTCGTCTCGTGTCCGGATGGGACTCTACTTGGCGTGGAAGGCAAGCTAGGAAATACGTGTATGGATATCTCCTCCTTTGTAACCGACCTTGTGTAACCCTAACCCTCTCCGGTGTCTATATAAACCGAAGGGTTTTAGTCCATAGGACAACAATCACAACATACAATCATACCATAGGCTAGCGTCTAGGGTTTAGCCTCTCTAATCTCGTGGTAGATCTACTCTTGTACTACCCATATCATCAATATTAATCAAGCATGACGTAGGGTTTTACCTCCATCAAGAGGGCCCGAACCTGGGTAAAACATCATGTCCCCTGCCTTCTGTTACCATCCGGCCTAGACGCATAGTTCGGGACCCCCTACCCGAGATCCGCCGGTTTTTACACCGACACCCACCATCATATTCTATTCCACCTAAAGTGCTATGTCCATGGCTCACGCTCATGTATTGCGTGGAAGTTGAAAAGGTTTGAGAACCTCAAAAGTATGAAACAATTTCTTGGCTTGTCATCGGGGTTGTGCATGATTTGAATATTTTGTGTGGTGAAGATGGAGCATCGCCAGACTATATGATTTTGTAGGGATAACTTTCTTTGGCCATTTTATTTTGAAAATACATGATTGCTTTATTAGTATGCTTGAAGTATTATTGTCTTAATGTCAAATGATAGACTATTGCTTTGGATCACTCGTGTCTTAATATTCATGCCATGATTAGACATATGATCAAGATTATGATAGGTAGCATTCCACATCAAAAATTATCTTTTTTATCATTTACCTACTCGAGGACGAGCAGAAATTAAGCTTGGGGATGCTGATACATCTCTGTCGTATCTATAATTTTTTATTGTTCCATGCCAATATTCTACAACTTTCATATACTTTTGGCAACTTTTTATACTATTTTTCGGACTAACATATTGATCCAGTGCCCAGTGCCAGTTCCTGTTTGTTGCATGTTTTTTGTTTCGTAGAAAACCCATACCAAACGGAGTCCAAACGGAATAAAAACTGACGGAGATTTATTTTGGAATATTTATGAATTTTGGGAAGTGGAATCATCGCGAGACGGTGCCCGAGGGGGCACGAGGTAGGGGGGCGCGCCCCAGGGTGTCAGGCGCGCCCCTGACCCTCGTGGCCACCCCGTAAGGCAATTGATGCCCTTCTTACGCCGCAAGAAAGCTAATTTCCGAATAGAGACGTGTCAAAATTTCAGCCCAATCAGAGTTACGGATCTCCGGGAATATAAGAAACGGTGAAAGGGAAGAATCTGAGAACGCAGAAACAGAGAGAGACAGAGAGACAGATCCAATTTCGGAGGGGTTCTCGCCCCTCCCGTGCCATGGAGGCCGTGGACCAGAGGGGAAACCCTTCTCCCATCTAGGGAGGAGTTCAAGGAAGAAGAAGTAGGGGGGCTCTCTCCCCCTCACTTCCGGTGGCACCGGATTGCCACCGGGGGCCATCATCATCACCGCGATCTACACCAACACCTCCGCCATCTTCACCAACATCTCCATCACCTTCTCCCCTCTATATACAACGGCCCACTCTCCCGCAACCCGTTGTACCCTCTACTTGAACATGGTGCGTTATGCTTCATATTATTATCCCATGATGTGTTGCCATCCTATGATGTCTGAGTAGATTTTCGTTGTCCTATCGGTGGTTGATGAATTGCTATGATTGATTTAATTTGCTTGTGGTTATGTTGCTGTCCTTTGGTGCCCATCATATGAGCGCGCGCGTGGATCATACCATAGGGTTAGTTGTATGTTGATAGGACTATGTATTGGAGGGCAAGAGTGACAGAAGCTTCAACCTAGCATAGAAATTGATGCATACGGGATTGAAGGGGGACCAATATATCTTAATGCTATGGTTGGGTTTTACCTTAATGAACATTAGTAGTTGCGGATGCTTGCTAATAGTTCCAATCATAAGTGCATAGAATTCCAAGTAAGGGATGACATGCTAGCACTGGCCTCTCCCACATAATACTTGCTATCGGTCTAGTAAAGTAGTCAATTGCTTAAGGGACAATTTCGCAACTCCTACCACCACTTTTCCACACTCGCTATATTTACTTTAGTTGCTTCTTTACCTTAACATCCCCCAGTTTTATTTTCGTAATCTTTATTATCTTGCAAACCTATCCAACAACACCTACAAAGTACTTCTAGTTTCATACTTGTTCTAGGTAAAGCAAACGTCAAGCGTGCGTAGAGTTGTATCGGTGGTCGATTGTCAGGACCCCGATCCTAGGTCACACCGATCTAGCATGTAACACATCATATCACTTTGTGGCCTCACGCACGGTATTTCCACGGGTGCCACCTTACCTGGCCCGGGACCATTTGCGCCTTTTGGCTCATGTATATGATAGTGTCGCTAGCATCCATATGACAAAGAACCCGGGCCGACATGGCTAGTCGTGAACCCAAAGCGGCACTAACCCATGGGGACAGGCATACATGAATCAACCTCGAGCATGTCGGTCAACAGCGTGTGAATCCGGGCTGTAGCACTGGGCTAATAGGACTCCGGTAACCCGGGCTGTAGCAGGCTAGGCAGGACTCCGGATGTCACCGCGTGACATTTCCCCGAAGGGACAGACATAGGAACAAAGTGAAACACATGCCGGCCAGTCAAGTGTCCTAAGCAGTAGTGCTGGGCTAGCAGGACTCCGGTGATCCGGGCTGTAGCGAACTACTATCGCTCAGAAGCACTAGACTACATTTCCCCATATGATAGGCTGCCAAGGATAAACAACTAGATAGTCGGATCCCACACATACCAAGCATTTCAATCATACACACAATATGCTCGATATGTGTGAATACAACATGGCATCAGAACATAACTCTACAACTCAAGTATTTATTCATTAGGCTCCGAGGAGCGAGATATTACAGACATGGGTCTCATGACCCAACAATCATAGCATACAATGCAAAGCACATGCGGAAGCTTAACATGTCTGAGTACAGACATCTATAAATGAAAAAGGCTAAGAAGCCTGACTATCTACCAAATCCTGTCGAGGGCACAAGATCGTAGCTGAGGTATCAAGCTAAACGTCGAAGTCCACGCGGAACTACTAGAGAGACTGAAATCTCTCTGCAAAACATAAATTAAGCAAACGTGAGTACAAGGGTACTCAGCAAGACTTACATCAGATCTAAACTACATATGCATCGGTATCAACAAGGGGGGTGGGGCGTGGAGGTTAACTGCAGCAAGCCAGCTTTGACTCAGTGGCTAACCTGAACTATGATTGCAAGCAACTCTTTTGAGGTGGCGCACACGAGTCCACATATTCACCATTCAATACACCACTATGGATCCGCTCTCGTCTCCCTACGAGAAGGCCATCCATAGCACTCACACTTATCTTGCGAGTTTTAGAGTATCCACTTTCACTTGTCTATGAACTGTTATAGGCAACCCAGAAGTCCTTTACCGCGGACACGGCTATTCGAATAGATCATTTATAACCCTGCAGGGGTGTACTTCGTCACACATGTTTCCACCACTTAGCGTCTGCACACGACATGTGCTCGGCAGACTTCAAGCGAAAGCCGGCGTGGGTGTAGACCAGGACCTGACTAACCACACAAGTCTCTAGTCCAGGTTTATCGCCTATTCGGGTTCCATCCGCGAGGAGATCCGGCCGGAGTTTCGCTCACAGCCCCAAACAATGTGTGCAGGGTTCCCGAGACACCAAACGGGCGCCCGGTACACCGTGCCACAGTGTATCTACCGCATCATAGCCCGCCCCTAGGGTCAGCGCTACGCACGGCCGCCAACACATATCCTATAAACACCAGAAACTAATTGCAACTCCTGGACAGAGGACGAGAGGGGTCAGTAAGTCGAGCGGGGTCATATTTCAGGGCCCAACGTGTGGTAGTAGCTGTTCATGGATCACAGACACAGAACTCAGTTCCTGAGGACGGTTTCAATGAGACAACCCACCATGTACTCCTACATGGCCTCTCACCGCTACCTTTACCAAATCATGTTCACACACTTAGCTCTCAACAGTAGGACATGTTTACACACCTCCGATTCATCCCCGATGAATCGGACCTGACTCAACTCTAAGCAGTAGCAGGCATGACGAACAAGCATGAATGAGTAGGCACATCAGGGCTCAAACAACTCCTACTCATGCTAGTGGGTTTCATCTATTTACTGTGGCAATGACAGGTCATGCAAAGGATAAGGGGTTCAACTACCGCAACAAGTAACAGATGAATCGGTGTTGTCCTAATGCAGTAAAAGAGAGCAGGAGCGAGAGAGGGGGATTGTATCGGAATGAACAAGGGGGTTTTGCTTGCCTGGCACTTCTGAAGATAACATTGAGTCTTCATCAGTGTCAACGGTCACAGCGTCGGTACAACGTCTATCGAGAGGGGGCAAATACCGGCAACAGAGAAAGAAACACAATCAATGCAATGCACAATATGATGCATGATCATGACATGGCAATATGCTATGGTTTGAGCTAATGCAACTAGCAACATGTTAAATGAAGTTGGTTTGAACCTAAGATTCAAATTCAAATTCAAACTATGAATTTAAATAGTGTGTTATCATGTTTTGGACTAAACAGTGAGGTTAAGTTGTTCAAACATGCATGAAAATGCCATAAACAGATTCCTTGAATTTTTCTGATAATTTTTCATATATAGTTTATTTCATTTGGAGTTACGGTTGAATTTCTATGATTTTTAGAAGTTTTAAACATTTTCTGGAATTTCCTGAATAAACTTAAATCTAGAAAATGATTTATAGCGTCAGCATTGTGCAAGCATGACATCAGCGAGTCAACTGACGCTGACCAGGTCAAACCTGACGACCGGGTCCCACATGTCATTGGCTCACTGTTGACTGGGAGTTAATCCTGTGTTGACTGGGAATTTGACCCGCTGCGGGGCCCACCTGTCAGTGTCTGTTGGAGGGGGATTAGTGGTGATTAGCGCCTAACTAAGCGACCATGTCAGCCCGCCGGAGTTACGTCGGCGGTGACCAGGAACGCGGCGGAAGTTCGCCGGAATGGCCCTAGGGGCGGTGGCTGGGTGTGCTGAGGGCACCAGAGGGGAGCCCTCGCTCGGCTGCATCGAGCAGAGGCAATAGTGGGTCACTGGGTGGCCGGAGCTCGCCGGAACTGAGCTCGCGGTGGCGCCGGAGTTCGGGCGGAGAGGGAAAGAGGGCTACGGTGCACGACAGGGCGAGGGAGTGCGTGCGTTAGGCTCCTAGGGACGCACTGAATGCGGTGGTGCGCTCGGACGCGTGCTTGCACGGCCGTAGCCACGACGGCGACATGGCCGGCGGCGAGGAGCGCTCGGGCTTGAAGGGGGCGGTGGCTACGAGGCGTAATCGAGCACGAGAAGTAGGGGGGCAGGTAGAGGAGCTCACGGCGGATCGACGGGTAGGCTCAGCGGCTCGGGGGAGGTCCTGACGACGGAGAATCGACGACGGCGACGCTCGGTGCAGGAGGTAGAAGATGGTGGTGGTGAGGGCGTTCGGGGGCGTCCGGCATCGCGTAGCTTGGTGGAGAGGACGAGGCAGACGTGGCGGAGCCCGTGGGCTGCTCGGAGAGGCGAGGGGAGCACAGAGGCCGTGTCTACGGAGTACGGCGGCGACGAGCTCCGCTCTGCTTCAGGAAAGCGAGGGGAGGGGGGAGAGCTACGAGGATGGAAGAGGTGCAGAGGGGCGAGGGGGTGTCGTGGCGTCTCCCAAAGGCGTCCAGGCATCGAGGGGGTGCGGCAAGCAAGCAGGAGGTGGTCGGACGCGTGCTCGCGCGCGCCGCCCACACGCTTGTCCTCCTGGCGAGGGGGGGGGGGGGGAGACGACAGGGAGGAGCCCTGGTGGGCTGGGCTGTTGAGCTGGCCGGCTCTGCTACAGGTGAGCCAGGTAAGGCCCTTTCCCTTGTCTGTTTTATTTAATTTATGTTCTGTTTTCTATTTTTGCTATTATGTTTTGATTTAGTTCAAGACCAAACCATTTTCAAAATTCATAAAAAATAATTGTGTGAACTAAATGGACTTATCCAAATCCACACAACAATTTTCAGAATTATTGAACATATATTTATTATATAATAAATATAGATCCAATTCAAATATTTATTGGATTAAATCAAAGGCCCAAAATAATTGCTTCTGAGATTCTAAAAATATTGGTTTGAATTTTGTCCCTTGCCAATATTTCCAGAGATTCACAGGAACATTTTCTTGGACTTAATTGAGGCAATTTTTATCTTGGTCATTTTTAGAAATGTTCTCTGAGGCTTTCACATGTCCCCATTTCAAGTTTCAGATCAAATTAGACATGATGCATGAATGCTTGTGCAACTATTTGCAAACAAATTCTAGGGCTGTGACAACTCACCCCCACTAACAAAAATCTCGTCCCGAGATTCAAGACGTGAGGTAAGAAGACAGAGGGGCACAACTAACACGGTCTTCACGATCCAGGTTGCATCTCATAAGGTTGTTGATCCGATCACCATCATTGTCTTGATGTCTTGCTCTGAGAATTTCATCCACTCATGACAATGAGAAGGAAGGAAAACCCTAAAGAGTCGATCTCCTCGAAGATCAGGCAACTCACGATCAACTCACGGAGTGAGACATAGAAACATCTCGCGAACGGAGAGGCAAAACTTGCATCAGGAGCGATAGAAGAAACAATTTGACGAGGGTTTCAAAGTAGCGAGGGAAATTGCCATGATTCTAAAATAGGGCACCTCGGGGAAGGTGACTCGAAGAACTATTCCCTTAAGTGGCAAAAAAAATTACTTTTGATTCAGAGATCGTTGGAACTCTTCATACCAGCTTAAGGCAATTTACAATTGATCGTTGGAAGGGGTTCGGAAGAATGGCATACTCCGACTAGGATGGATGATGTGGACTACCTTGTTGAAGACAACGCAATGGATGATTTTTGCTTATCATCGGAAATGGATGAGACCCATGGTAAGTCCACTTTTGAGGATGATCCTGAACAAAACTACTGAGGTGCAAGCTGGAGACAAAATGCAAATGTTGGGAATGATTCTAGTAACTGGGGAGAAGGTTCACCGGCAAAGGTGATTCCACCAATTGGATGGCTAACAAACAACTGCGAGGACGGACGCACCAGTTAATGACAACGTCAGAACCTAGTGCCTGAGCGTGCCCTCAAGAACTTGAGCATTTCCGTATTCATCAAGGTTCTGCCAATATCCGTGTCAAGGATCCTGGCAACACAGCATGCTACCATGATGAATAATGGTGGAAGATGCAGATGCAAAGAAAGATAACACTTCTCAGATTTCACCTTAGCGAGGCCAAGGAAACAAAATCTGGATAATCGATCGAGAGACTTTTAGCACTCCGCTTCTAATGTTCTCCTTGATGCGCTAGGAGAGCTCATTTATTGATATGGTTTGGTATCTAGGACATCAAGTAACAGGTCGGACTTTGGGAGCACAAGAATCCGTAAGGATTAACTACGGAGGTAAATCCTACGAAATCCTCATGGGGAGGTGGCCAACTTTCTTCAATCGAGATACTACAATAATAGGTCTTCCGGCTGGATGTGTTGGCCACGACAACTACTTTACCGGTTATCGAGGGACCAATATTATAGTTCTTGGAAAGTGCTCCAACCATCATATCTGCCTGAGATTCAGATCTGGTTGGTGTCAGGATATTCCAGACTCATCGAGTCTAGAAACAAAATGAAAGTTTGCAACACAAATCGACGAGACGACGTTGCGAGATTCTTGGGGGAATGAACTACGGTAGTAAGCTCCAAAACATGAGCTGGTTCTGCTAAACACATGTGAACACGCTGTCCCAGACAAGCATGACCACATGGTGGTCTTACAATGAAACACTACCGAGTCCTGGTTGGGAACCATCATCAAGGATATCGAAGTCCTTGCATAAGTCATATGATTAGCTCTTACGGAGAACTTCTTCTCCCTGAACAAGTCAATCAGTGGCTTGGTGTGCTAGGGATACGTATGGGATGTAGATGATCAGTCTATCAGACCATAGAATACTTCGCACATGCATGACTGACTTGGGATGATTCCAGAGGAAGCAAAAACAAACTTTCTCGAATTCACGGCGGCAACTTACATCAGATGCACATGAATTAGAGGAAGTCACATCTTTCAACCGGACATATGCTTCATGATCGGGACATGAGGGAAATGCTTATAAAGTTTCCAACACTAGCTGGATGTTCAACACAATCATGGAGGAGACAAAATGCCGCTGATGGGCTCAACAGCAACTCATCGGAATTTCCATATCACTGGACTTCCACCACTATGTGAATAATGTGATAGTATTGGTCAGACCAAAGATATAATGGTGTATGCTCGAGGGACAACCGTAAGTAAGACAACATTACGAACATCGTTGGTTCTGATTTGATTTAACGATAGCCCACACTCAAATCAAGGTTTGGACAAGATAATGGATTCAACAATTGATCACGAGGACCAATTGGTGAAGATATCATCTTTCTTCAGCACACGCACAAACACAAAGATGTCCCTTAACATGAACTAAGTCAGACAAGCTTTTATCTTCCAACTCTCCAAGCTGTTGTTAAGCTTAACCAACTAGCTCAGGGGTATCCAACACAGGTTCTTGGGGAAAAGTGGTTTATTGAAAAACCATCTTGATCACGAACTCAACATAACGGTCAGGTGACAACCTGGTAACACTTCCGAGAAGATATTCGGAAAATCACGAACCACCGATATGTTATTAAGCTCGAGAACAATCTTGCTTTTCAGGGCAAGACTATATGATCAAGGAGCGAGGGTTTAGCAAAATCCTAACCCATTGATCGAAGTGTGCACCAGAAATATGGACTAGGTATCACGATCAGTCTTAGAATGATAATTCAATAACCAACACGCTAAGGATGAGAATATTGTCCATTAACTACCGAGCAACGGAGTTGCTAGGAGTATTGATTTCACACATCACGGTTCACTTGTCGGCATTCCGGTTGCGACAACACGGGACCGAGGAATGAAGAATGATGGTAAGAAGTATCACTGCGTCAAGAATTCATGAGAGATGTGCAATTCTCACGACGCTCTTGACATAAAGTGGGTAATACTTCAGGGTAGAACAGAACCAAAAGCAGGGTTGCATTTTGATCTGCGGAATACAACTATTTTGACCCAACCCTAGATATGGATGAGGTACTGGAGTTTGTTTCTCCTAGTCATTCTAAAATAGAACGGCTCGACGGACCACAAGAATAAAAGGCACCGATGAACACAAATGCACACATACTCTTGGCTATCTACTGATAGAGGATGGTCGGAATACAACTGAAGAGGAACAACTCAAGGAACATATAATTTTCTGAGCTGTGGAGGCATAGATTAGTATGTCGAACGAGTTCAACATATTTCTTCCAGATAACCCATGCAGAAAGGTAGAACTGGCAGAGCCACAATATAGAATGGAGAACTCATCAAGAGCACTCTGGTTGTGATCCTTTGGTTCAAGAACTTCTGCCATAAGTGGTTCATAGTATTTGGAAGAAGGAAATACCACGGACCTCGAGGTCTATCACAAGGTTTACTAATGTCCTAAGGAACTAGCAAACACTATCAACATGAAGCAGGTAGGGTGAGTCTCGGGTTCAAAACCCAGGAATAGAATGCCTACTAACTAAATGGCATCATATGATGCTTTCAAGAATAACGGCCAGAATCATCACACTGGGAACACAAAACATGGTTAGATTACTAGGTGATCCTCTAAGACACCTAGGATCATAATAATAGGTCCAACATAAATGCCGAGGCAACGGAGTACCTCAACTCACCGATTAGTGTGATTAACCTGGCCTAAATGGACATCAGGAACAGGGGAAAAGGTCTGGAAATGCATCAGACTATTTAGAAACCTGGGATGACTCGGACAGCATAACGGCTATAAATGCTCGAAAAGATTTGAGACATCCTGCAAAAATGGTGGCACAACCACTTAGAATCATAATATCAAGGTTCTGAGGCCAGTTATGAATATATGGAAGTAGTAGGAACTGAACTGCAACATGAATCCATCAATCCTATAAGTCAACGGGTTAGTAATACGTCATCCTGATAGATAGATAAGAAGGCCTAGTTCTTAATCCCCGTAGAAAGGAAGAGGGTGACTCAGATCAGAAGGGCATGAGGTATAAGGAGTAAAAAGAGCCTTATGTTCCCTTCCGCAATCAATTCCCTTACATAGCTAAAGCATTTCTAGACTCAACTTCGACCAGTTTGGCTTGGTAATCCTACAGGCAGTCAGGCTCTGATACCAACGCTGTCAGGACACCGATCCTAGGTCACATCGATCTAGCATGTAACACATCATATCACTTTGTGGCCTCACACACGGTATTTCCACGGGTGCCACCTTACCTGGCCCGGGACCATTTGCGCCTTTTGGCTCACGTATATGATAGTGTCGCTAGCATCCATATGACAAAGAACCCGGGCCGACATGGCTAGTCGTGAACCCAAAGCGGCACTAACCCATGGGGACAGGCATACATGAATCAACCTCGAGCATGTCGGTCAACAGCGTGTGAATCCGGGCTGTAGCACTGGGCTAACAGGACTCCGGTAACCCGGGCTGTAGCAGGCTAGGCAGGACTCCGGATGTCACCGCGTGACATTTCCCCGAAGGGACAGACATAGGAACAAAGTGAAACACATGCCGGCCAGTCAAGTGTCCTAAGCAGTAGTGCTGGGCTAGCAGGACTCCGGTGATCCGGGATGTAGCGGACTACTATCGCTCAGAAGCACTAGACTACATTTCCCCATATAATAGGCTGCCAAGGATAAACAACTAGATAGTCGGATCCCACACATACCAAGCATTTCAATCATACACACAATATGCTCGATATGTGTGAATACAACATGGCATCACAACATAACTCTACAACTCAAGTATTTATTCATTAGGCTCCGAGGAGCGAGATATTACAGACATGGGTCTCATGACCCAACAATCATAGCATACAATGCAAGCACATGCGCAAGCTTAACATGTCTGAGTACAGACATCTATAAATGAAAAAGGCTAAGAAGCCTGACTATCTACCAAATCCTGTCGAGGGCACAAGATCGTAGCTGAGGTATCAAGCTAAACGTCGAAGTCCACGCGGAACTACTAGAGAGACTGAAATCTCTCTGCAAAACATAAATTAAGCAAACGTGAGTACAAGGGTACTCAGCAAGACTTACATCAGATCTAAACTACATATGCATCGGTATCAACAAGGGGGGGGGGGTGGAGGTTAACTGCAGCAAGCCAGCTTTGACTCAGTGGCTAACCTGAACTACGATTGCAAGCAACTCTTTTGAGGTGGAGCACACGAGTCCACATATTCACCATTCAATACACCACTATGGATCCGCTCTCGTCTCCCTACGAGAAGGCCATCCATAGCACTCACACTTATCTTGCGAGTTTTAGAGTATCCACTTTCACTTGTCTATGAACTGTTATAGGCAACCCAGAAGTCCTTTACCGCGGACACGGCTATTCGAATAGATCATTTATAACCCTGCAGGGGTGTACTTCGTCACACATGTTTCCACCACTTAGCGTCTGCACACCACATGTGCTCGGCAGACTTCAAGCGAAAGCCGGCGTGGGTGTAGACCAGGACCTGACTAACCACACAAGTCTCTAGTCCAGGTTTATCGCCTATTCGGGTTCCATCCGCGAGGAGATCCGGCCGGAGTTTCGCTCACAGCCCCAAACAATGTGTGCAGGGTTCCCGAGACACCAAACGGGCGCCCGGTACACCGTGCCACAGTGTATCTACCGCATCATAGCCCGCCCCTAGGGTCAGCGCTACGCACGGCCGCCAACACATATCCTATAAACACCAGAAACTAATTGCAACTCCTGGACAGAGGACGAGAGGGGTCAGTAAGTCGAGCGGGGTCATATTTCAGGGCCCAACGTGTGGTAGTAGCTGTTCATGGATCACAGACACAGAACTCAGTTCCTGAGGACGGTTTCAATGAGACAACCCACCATGTACTCCTACATGGCCTCTCACCGCTACCTTTACCAAATCATGTTCACACACTTAGCTCTCAACAGTAGGACATGTTTACACACCTCCGATTCATCCCCGATGAATCGGACCTGACTCAACTCTAAGCAGTAGCAGGCATGACGAACAAGCATGAATGAGTAGGCACATCAGGGCTCAAACAACTCCTACTCATGCTAGTGGGTTTCATCTATTTACTGTGGCAATGACAGGTCATGCAAAGGATAAGGGGTTCAACTACCGCAACAAGTAACAGATGAATCGGTGTTGTCCTAATGCAGTAAAAGAGAGCAGGAGCGAGAGAGGGGGATTGTATCGGAATGAACAAGGGGGTTTTGCTTGCCTGGCACTTCTGAAGATAACATTGAGTCTTCATCAGTGTCAACGGTCACAGCGTCGGTACAACGTCTATCGAGAGGGGGCAAATACCGGCAACAGAGAAAGAAACACAATCAATGCAATGCACAATATGATGCATGATCATGACATGGCAATATGCTATGGTTTGAGCTAATGCAACTAGCAACATGTTAAATGAAGTTGGTTTGAACCTAAGATTCAAATTCAAATTCAAACTATGAATTTAAATAGTGTGTTATCATGTTTTGGACTAAACAGTGAGGTTAAGTTGTTCAAACATGCATGAAAATGCCATAAACAGATTCCTTGAATTTTTCTGATAATTTTTCATATATAGTTTATTTCATTTGGAGTTACGGTTGAATTTCTATGATTTTTAGAAGTTTTAAACATTTTCTGGAATTTCCTGGATAAACTTAAATCTAGAAAATGATTTATAGCGTCAGCATTGTGCAAGCATGACGTCAGCGAGTCAACTGACGCTGACCAGGTCAAACCTGACGACCGGGTCCCACATGTCATTGGCTCACTGTTGACTAGGAGTTAATCCCGTGTTGACTGGGAATTTGACCCGCTTCGGGGCCCACCTGTCAGTGTCTGTTGGAGGGGGATTAGTGGTGATTAGCGCCTAACTAAGCGACCACGTCAGCCCACCGGAGTTACGTCGGCGGTGACCAGGAACGCGGCGGAAGTTCGCCGGAATGGCCCTAGGGGTGGTGGCTGGGTGTGCTGAGGGCACCAGAGGGGAGCCCTCGCTCGGCTGCATCGAGCAGAGGCAATAGTGGGTCACAGGGTGGCCGGAGCTCACCGGAACTAAGCTCGCGGTGGCGCCGGAGTTCGGGCGGAGAGGGAAAGAGGGCTACGGTGCACGACAGGGCGAGGGAGTGTGTGCGTTAGGCTCCTAGGGACGCACTGAATGCGGTGGTGCGCTCAGACGCGTGCCTGCACGGCCGTAGCCACGACGGCGACATGGCCGGCGGCGAGGAGCGCTCGGGCTTGAAGGGGGCGGTGGCTACGAGGCGTAATCGAGCACGGGAAGTAGGGGGGCAGGTAGAGGAGCTCACGGCGGATCGACGGGTAGGCTCAGCGGCTCGGGGGAGGTCCTGACGACGGAGAATCGACGACGGCGACACTCGGTGCAGGAGGTAGAAGATGGTGGTGGTGAGGGTGTTCAGGGGCGTCCGGCATCGCGTAGCTTGGTGGAGAGGACGAGGCAGACGTGGCGGAGCCCGTGGGCTGCTCGGAGAGGCGAGGGGAGCACGGAGGCCGCGTCTACGGCGTACGGCGGCGACGAGCTCCGCTCGTCTTCAGGAAAGCAAGGAGAGGGGAGAGAGCTACGAGGAGGGAAGAGGTGCAGAGGGGCGAGGGGGCGTCGTGGCGTCTCCCAGAGGCGTCCAGGCATCGAGGGGGTGCGGCAAGCAAGCAGGAGGTGGCCGGACACGTGCTCGCGCGCGCCGGCCACACGCTCGTCCTCCTGGCGAGGGGGGGGGGGGAGACGACAGGGAGGAGCCCTGGTGGGCTGGGCTGTTGAGCTGGGCCGGCTCTGCTACAGGTGAGCCAGGTAAGGCCCTTTCCCTTGTCTGTTTTATTTAATTTATGTTCTGTTTTCTATTTTTGCTATTATGTTTTGATTTAGTTCAAGACCAAACCATTTTCAAAATTCATAAAAAATAATTGTGTGAACTAAATGGACTTATCCAAATCCACACAACAATTTTCAGAATTATTGAACATATATTTATTATATAATAAATATAGATCCAATTCAAATATTTATTGGATTAAATCAAAGGCCCAAAATAATTGCTTCTGAGATTCTAAAAATATTGGTTTGAATTTTGTCCCTTGCCAATATTTCCAGAGATTCACAGGAACATTTTCTTGGACTTAATTGAGGCAATTTTTATCTTGGTCATTTTTAGAAATGTTCTCTGAGGCTTTCACATGTCCCCATTTCAAGTTTCAGATCAAATTAGACATGATGCATGAATGCTTGTGCAACTATTTGCAAACAAATTCTAGGGCTGTGACATCGATAGAACTTGAGGGAATATTTGTTCTACCTTTAGCACCTCGTTGGGTTCGACACTCTTACTTATCGAAAACTGTTGCGATCCCCTATACTTGTGGGTTATTAGCATCAAGCTCGATTATGCTTCTGTCTATCATCCGCTAACTAACGTCAAGTCGAACGAGCGAATGGTCTTATCATGAGTGGTATTAAACCCAGATTAGTCTGGTCCTTAAAGGAATCAGACACCCATTGGGTAGAGGAGCTCGACTCCGTACTATGGGGGCTGCGGACCACGCCGAACCGCACTACTGGATACACACCGTTTATTATGGTGTACGGCGCTGAGGCGGTGCTGCCTTGCGACATAATTCATGACTCACCTCGAATGCGCATGTACGAAGAAAGAGAGGCTGAGCTCGATCGACAGGACAGTTTGGATGCCCTAGAGGAGGAGCACGACGTGGCAAAGGCCCGTTCCGCATTCTATCAACAATAGGCTCGAAGGTATCAAAACAGAGAAGTGCAGGCCAAAACCTATAATGTTGGTGAACTAGTTCTGCGCCTGCTGGAGAAGAAAAAGAACAAGCTCAAGCCCAAATGGGAAGGTCCCTTCATTATTGACCAGGTTCTAACCGGTGGAGCGTACCTTCTGCGGGATGCATCAAATAATCGACTCGAGCCAAACCCATGGAATGCAGCCAGACTCCGAAGATTCTACGCCTAGCGCCGGACTCTATGTTCATCTCCTTACCTCCATGAATTTTTTGCACGTCTGTTTTTCTCTCTTTCTTTCTCTCTTCAAAGCCCTAAAGGGCTAAACCTGTGTCTTGGTTACACAATCTTGATGGGCTAACCGCGCTCAATATACCTGGGGGCTTCCTATACAGAAGCTTAATCTAATTATTTTTCCGGGCTTCATGCCCCGCACATGTGTTATTCTTCAGCATGTACCTTTTTTCGCAATTATATGCATCGATATGACTTAAGTTTTGGCCAAGCTAGGTTGCCTGGCTCTTGTGTTTATGCCCTTCGTTCCCGTTAATTCGGCTAGGGCATAAGGGGAGCACCTCTGCAATTGTTTCTACTGGGTCATCTGTATGTGTACCTTAGACTGGGTGAAGCCAAAAGCTAGCATTCTTAAGGGAATATTCGGTCGGTGAATAAAAGATGACTTTCATTTAAATTACTACACGCCCCAGATGTTTTTAGCCTACGTCTCGCAGTTCAGACATGCACATTAGGGCATGCGTACCTAGGGAAAGGAACCCTTAACGGAACTATTCTCCCTGGAAGATGTTTCTTACTATCCATGTAATATAACATAACTAGTTGGGTACTTGTCTGTTCAAGCACTTATGACCCCTACGCCTGGTTTCCATGCATACCCCGGTTTTTATATAACCAAGTGGGTATTCGGATACACTCCGGACTATCGGGTCCAGAGGTCGTAGCGAAAAGGTCCGCCATGACAAATGATTTACAATCCGGCTAGGGACATTACATATGTCATTTGAAGTACACAGTCACTAAGACTAATTAAATTCTTCCTCTATACCATCCAACAGGCTGTCTAGCCTACAATCCTGTTGGGAATACTTTGCGGCTAATTCTACTTGATCATACACTAAACTGACCCCACAGGTCCGACCTCGGCCATGTGGTTTGGGTCAGCCTTGGTATATCGTGACTTCACCATAGCCCAGGCTTCCCATGCACCTTGTTGGTAGGATGATATCTTCCATAATAGGAAGCGCCACCACGCTCCCTTGAGCTTCTCTATAAGCTCCCCCATGCCTCCTGGCGGGGACGCGGACGTCCACAAGGCTTGGGCAATACTCTACATCACCTGCCGAACTTGTTCGTGCAGTTGTGAGAGCTCTGGCAGAAGATCACCCGAGGACCCGGGCATCTCCTCCGCGGGACGACCCATCAGCATAC
The DNA here is from genome assembly GCA_034509565.1 of Triticum monococcum. Lineage (NCBI taxonomy): Eukaryota > Viridiplantae > Streptophyta > Magnoliopsida > Poales > Poaceae > Triticum > Triticum monococcum. The sequence continues at coordinate 491,554,432 of CM067846.1, forward strand.
CTGCAGACATAACGCTGTTAGCAGGCTTCTTCGCCGAACTCCTTTAAAAAGTTCGTTCAAGCACTTACTAAAAATGCCGCGCTGAAGCCATTTATTCTCCTTCACGGAGTCCGCAAGATGGGCTCGGACATCCTTCAGTTCCATGCCCAGCCGGATATTGGCATCTTGGAGATCATTTTTCTCCTGCCTGACTCGCATCAGCACGCGCTCGCCAGCATTTCGCTGTCGATCATCACGTGCCGTATCCGCCTCCACGGCCTCCGGATTCACTCCGAGGCCACCTGCAGCATCTATTGTTAGGTGTGCATATACGCCACATACTACCTGGTGCTGATATTCTTTGCAATAGACAAAAGAGTTACCTGGGGGACCCTTTTTGGACTCCTTCAATGCAGCAACAGCGGCTTCCAGCTGGGCCTTGCACTCGTCCAGCTCTTGAAACAGTTGGGAATTCTTCTCCGTAAGAACCTGCACAAATATTGATCCTTAAATCAGTTGCGTCAACTGTTTCAAGTCTCAGGGGCTACTGATACATATAATCGTCAGATTTTCTTACCCGTACATCCCTTACATATTGGTCCGTGGCTCTGGCTAGACCATTTTGAGGAGCACGGAGGTATGCGTCTCCAGAATTGAAAGCATCAAATGCCTCTGGTGAGAAGCAAGCGTCACGGAGTATGGCCCAGCGACGCCTATGATTCATGGCGCTCTCCACTTCTGAATTTGTAGCAGACATTATATCTGCATCCTTTGTAGGAGGAGTATCCGGCGTCTGACCCATGTTAGCTTCCGCCTCTATGTCCGCCCTTGGAGCCCGACTGGTGGAAGCGTGATCTGCAGCCTCTCCGGACATATTCCGGCAAGCATTTTTTCTATTAAAGAAACATGGACGTCATTACATTTTGAGAAAGACGACAACCACGGAGCGGGATTTTTTTGTCATACCTCTGCGCCGACGTCTTCGTCCTGACCGCCTTCTTTTTTGGCCTACCCGGCCTCAGTGCCTCTTGTTGGCAAGTTGCTACGGGTTCGGCACGGCGTCTCGAATGCCTTCCCTGTAAAACACCATATGTATATGGTAGGTGAAGTGTCTAAAAGGGTGGTCCTAGTTTTTGGAGTTGGGATTTTGGTTTTTCTTACGTGCGACGCAGGGAGCAGTCCGGGATAGTCGGCCGTAATGGCCACCATGGCATCATCACAGCTCAATTGATAGAACTGCCTGTCTATCAGCTCCACAAATATGTCCGGATCTTCTTCGAGTCCGGGACCGAGGGCCCGGTCAAGGTCCTCTGGTTGTGGAGATGGGCTGTTGACCTCCCTTATAGCTTTTCGCAGTTCCTGCTGTAAAATGGCAAGGTGAGTACCTATGACAAAGAATGCGGGAAGAATGGGAGTAAGGAGATATAACTCACCCAGCTTGGAGGGTTGTACATGGAGAATCCATCCCGTGGCTTGATGCGGATGAACTCCTCTTCCTCTCCCTTGAACAACTTGGACAGAATTTTTGCTAAAGCAGCAGCAGAGTCTGGTCCCTTACGCCCGCAACGGGTGGCATCATCTTCCCCGTTAAAACACCACAAGGGGTGCCCTTGGTATTGAAGTGGCTGCACTCCCCGCATTATGCATATTGACATAACCTCGATTACTGTCAATCCTGATTGAGCCAGCACTTTAATCCAGTTCATCAGGTAAAGGACTTCTCCGTTGTCTTCCTCCTGGGGGCTCCGTGGGCGCCAGCTTCGGCGTTTCTTCAGAGGAGCATTGTTGAACTCAGGAAGACCCCGCCGAACAGGGTCCGGAAGGGGGACGTCCTCAATATAAAACCATTTCGAAGGACAGTCTTCGGACGTCTTCTTCAAAGTACCAGACAGGTATCCGGTTTCGGTGATGCGCCATATTTCAGCTCCGCCCACTTGATAAAGTGACCCCTTCTGTGTGCGGGGGATGAGACAAAATAACCTTTTCCACAGCTCGAAATGGGCCTCACAGCCCAGGAATAACTCGCAAAGGGCAACATAGCCGGCGATGTGTAATATGGAAGCAGGGGTGAAATTATGCAGTTGGAGGCCGTAAAACTCCAGGAGCCCGTGGAGGAACGGATGCATTGGAAATCCATGTCCCCTTAATAAGTAAGGAACAAGGCACACCCGCTCCCCCGTAGAGGGGCTGAGGAAGCTCTCCGCTTGCTCCCCGCCATTGTAGGTGGCGAGCCCGGCTCGGACGGGAACCATATACGCTGGAGGGAGAAATCCCTGAGTCTGCAGTTCGACTAATCGAATGTGTGGGACAGAACACCTCTCCCAATCACCGGGCTTAGGGCTACGGGGGCGTGAGGAGGAGCTGCGGTGGTCGGCCATGTTGGAGTGGATTTTTTCTGAAGCGCGCTCCAATGGATCTCACTGTGGGAGGATGGTATGGATTGGATCTAAGAATCCCCATCCCTTTAATAGAATATTTATTTATCTGGCTGGGGGGGGGGGGCGAACGTAAAAACGCCCTGGCTCCTCATTTTCATTCGACGCGTGGAAGATAGCCCTTATTGGGCGCAGAAGCCAAGAAGTCCAACATTTATGGGGCCGGACACTACTTAACAAACATTCAAAATTTGGAGAAGAACCCGCCTTGCAATGCCGAAGACAACACTGCGTGCCGGACTCATCGTCATTGAAGCCTGGTTCAGGGGCTACTGAGGGAGTCCTAGATTAGGGGGTCTCCGGACAGCTGGACTATACCCTTTGGCCGGACTATTGGACTATGAAGATACAAGATTGAAGACTTTGTCCCGTGTCCGGATGGGACTTTACTTGGCGTAGAAGGAAAGCTAGGCAATACAGATATGTATATCTCCTCCTTTGTAACCGACCTTGTGTAACCCTAGCCCCCTCCGATGTCTATATAAACCGGAGGGTTTTAGTCCATAGGACAACATACAATCATACCATAGGCTAGATTCTAGGGTTTAGCCTCTCTGATCTCATTGTAGATCTACTCTTGTAATACTCATATCATCAAGAACAAATCAAGCAGGACGTAGGGTTTTACCAATATGAAGAGGGCCCGAACCTGGGTAAACATCGTGTCCCCTGCCTCATGTTGCCATCCGCCTTAGACGCACAGTTCGGGACCCCCTACCCGAGATCCGCCAGTTTTGACACCGACAGGTGTTATACCTACTGTATTCCAACTTCTCTATGGTTTATAAACTATTTTACTAGCCATAGATTCATCAAAATAAGCAAACAACACATGAAAAAACAGAATTTGTCAAAAACAGAACAGTCTGTAGTAATCTGTAGCTAGCGCAAGATATGGAACCCCAAAAATTCTAAAATAAATTGCTGGACGTGTGGAATTTATCTATTAATCATCTTCAAAAAGAATTAACTAAATATCTATTTCCAAATAAAAATTACAGCAGTTCTCGTGAGCGCTAAAGTTTCTGTTTTTACAGCAAGTTCAACAAGACTTCCCCCAAGTCTTCCCAACGGTTCTACTTGGCACTAACACTAATTAAACACAAAAAACACAACCAAAACAGAGGCTAGATAAATTATTTATTACTAAATAGGAGCAAAAATAAAGGAATAAAAATAAAATTGGGTTGCCTCCCAACAAGCGCTATCGTTTAACGCCCCTAGCTAGGCATAACAAGCAAGAATAGATCTAGGTATTGCCATCTTTGGTAGGCAATCCATAAGTGGCTCTCATAATAGATTCATAAAGTAATTTAATTTTCTTTCTAGGAAAGTGTTCCATGCCTTTCCTTAATGGAAATTGGAATCTAATATTTCCTTCCTTCATATCAACAATTGCACCAATCGTTCTAAGGAAATGTCTACCAAGAATAATAGGACATGAAGGATTGCAATCTATGTCAAGAACAATAAAATCTACGGGCACATAATTCCTATTTGCAACAATAAGAACATCATTAATTCTTCCCATAGGTTTCTTAATAGTGGAATCCGCAAGGTGCAAGTTTAGAGAGCAATCATCAAAATCACGAAAACCTAACAAATCACACAAAGTCTTTGGAATCATGGAAACACTAGCACCCAAATCACATAAAGCATAGCATTCATGATCTTTAATTTTAATTTTAATAGTTTTTTCCCACTCATCATAAAGTTTTATAGGGATAGAAACTTCCAATTCAAGTTTTTCTTCATAAGATTGCATCAAGGCATCAACGATATGTTTAGTAAACGATTTATTTTGACTATAAGCATGAGGAGAATTTAGCACGGATTGCAACAAGGAAATACAATCAATCAAAGATCAATTTTCATAGTTAAATTCCTTTAAATCCATAATAGTGGGTTTAGCAACATCTAGGGTTTTAATTTCTTCAATCCCACTTTTACAATTTTAGCATCAAGATCAACAAATTCCGAATTCTTGGAACGCCTTCTAGGTAAAGGTGGATCATATTCAGTCCCATCATTATCAAGGTTCATATTGCAAAACAAAGATTTAATAGGGGACACATCAATAACTTTTAGATCTTCATCTTTACTTTCATAGGAACTAGAAGAACACGCTCTTATAAAGGCATCTTTCTTAGCACGCATCCTAGCGGTTCTTTCTTTGCACTCATCAATGGAAATTATCATGGCTTTGAGAGACTCATTGATATCATGCTTAGGTGGAATAGATCTAAGTTTCAAAGAATCAACATCAAGAGAAATTCTGTCAACATTCCTAGCCAACTCATCAATCTTAAGCAATTTTTCTTCAATCAAAGCATTAAAATTCTTTTGCGAAGTAATAAATTCTTTAATATTAGATTCAAAATCAGAGGGCATCTTATTATAATTTCCATAAGAATTGTTGTAGGAATTACCATAATTATTAGAGGAATTACTAGGATAAGGCCTAGGGTTGAAATTTCCTCTATACGCGTTGTTACCAAAATTGTTCCCACCAACAAAATTCACATCCATAGATTCATTATTATTATCAATCAAAGTAGACAAGGGAATATCATTAGGATCAGAAAAAACACTCTTATTAGCAAATAATTTCATAAGTTCATCCATCTTTCCACTCAAAACATTAATTTCTTCTATTGCATGCACCTTTTTATTAGTAGATCTTTTAGTATGCCATTGAGAATAATTAAGCATAATATTATCTAGGAGTTTAATAGCTTCTCCTAAAGTGATTTCCATAAAAGTGCCTCCCACGGCCGAATCTAAAAGATTTCTAGAAGAAAAATTCAATCCGGCATAAAAAATTTGTATAATCATCCACAAATTTAAACCATGAGTAGGGCAATTACGTATCATTAATTTCATTATCTCCCAAGCTTGTGCAACATGTTCATGATCAAGTTGCTTAAAATTCATAATATCGTTTCTAAGAGAGATGATCTTAGCGGGAGGAAAATACTTAGAGATAAAAGCATCTTTGCACTTGTTCCATGAATCAATACTATTTTTAGGAAAAGACGAAAACCAAGCTTTAGCACGATCTCTAAGCGAAAAAGGAAATAGCTTCAATTTAAAAATATCATTATCCACATCTTTCTTCTTTTGCATGTCACACAAATCAACGAAGCTATTTAGATGGGTAGCGGCATCTTCACTAGGAAGGCCGGAAAACGGATCTTTCATGACAAGATTCAGCAAAGCAGTATTAATTTCACAAGATTCACCATCGGTAAGAGGAGAAATCGGAGTGCTAATAAACACATTATTGTTGGTATTGGTGAAGTCACACAATTTAGTATTATCTTGAGCCATCATGACAAGCAGGTAAACTAACACACAAGCAAACAAAAAGCAAGTGGGCAAAAAAGGGAAATAGAGAAAGAGAGGGAGGATAGAGAGAGAGAGAGGGTGAAGTGGGGGAGAGGAAAACGAGAGGCAAATGGCAAATAATGTAATGCGGAAGATAAGGGTATGTGATCGGTACTTGGTATGTTGACTTTTGCGTAGACCTCCCCGGCAACGGCGCCAGAAATCCTTCTTGCTACCTCTTGAGCACTGCGTTGGTTTTCCCTGAAGAGGAAGGGATGATGCAGCAAACTAGCATTAGTATTTCACTCAGTTTTTGAGAACCAAGGTATCAATCCAGTAGGAGGCTACGCGCGAGTCCCTCATACCTGCACAAAACAAATAAATCCTCGCAACCAACGCGAATAGGGGTTGTCAATCCCTATAAGGCCACTTACGAGAGTGAGATCTGATAGATATGATAAGATAATATTTTTGGTATTTTTATGATAAAGATGCAAAGTAAAATAAAGGCAAACTAAATAGCAAAGGAAATAACTAAGTAGTAGGAGATTAATATGATGAAGATAGACCCGGGGGCCATAGGTTTCTCTAGTGGCTTCTCTCGAGAGCATAAGTATTCTACGGTGGGTGAACAAATTACTGTTGAGCAATTGACAGAATTGAGCATAGTTATGAGAATATCTAGGTATGATCATGTATATAGGCATCACGTCCGAGACAAGTAGACCGACTCCCGCCTGCATCTACTACTATTACTCGACTCATCGACCGATGTCCAGCATGCATCTACTACTATTACTCGACTCATCGACCGCTATCCAGCATGCATCTAGAGTATTAAGTTAAAAACAGAGTAATGCCTTAAGCAAGATGACATGATGTAGAGGGATAGACTCATGCAATATGAAGAAAACCCCATCTTGTTATCCTCGATGGCAACAATACAATACGTGCCTTGCTGCCCCTACTGTGACTGGGAAAGGACAACGCAAGATTGAACCCAAAGCTAAGCACTTCTCCCATTGCAAGAAAGATCAATTTAGTAGGCCAAACCAAACTGATAATTCAAAGAGACTTGCAAAGATAACCAATCATAAATAAAAAAATTCAGAGAAGATTCAAATATTATTCATAGATAGACTTGATCATAAACCCACAATTCATCGGTCTCAACAAGAGAGGGGGAGAACATTGTATTGAGATCCAAAAAGAGAGAAGAAGCCATCTAGCTACTAACTATGGACCCGTAGGTCTGAAGTAAACTACTCACACTTCATCAAAGGGGCTATGGTGTTGATGTAGAAGCCCTCCATGATCGATGCCCCCTTCGGTGGAGCTCCGAAACAGGCCCCAAGATGGGATCTCGTGGATAAAGAAAGTTGCGGTGGTGGAATTAGGTTGTTGGCTCCGTATCTGATCGTTTGGGGGTATGTAGGTATATATAGGAGGAAGGAGTACGTCGATGGAGCAACAGGGGGCCCATGAGGGTGGAGGGCGCACCTGGGGGGGGGGGGGGGTAGGCGCGCCCCCTACCTCGTGGCCTCCTCTTTTCTTTCTTGACGTAGGGTCCAAGTCTCCCGGATCATAATCTTCCTAAAAATCACGTTCCTGAAGGTTTCATTCCGTTTGGACAGCGTTTGATATTCCTTTTCTTCGAAACCCTAAAACAGGCAAAAAAACATCAATTCTGGGTTGGGCCTACGGTTAATAGGTTAGTCCCAAAAATAATATAAAAGTGGATAATAAAGCCCAATAATGTCCAAAACAGTAGATAATATAGCATGGAGCAATCAAAAATTATAGATACGTTGGAGACGTATCACTTGCCCCCTTAGCACTAAAGAGGAAACAAGGACGCTGCGCGCGCTAGCGCCCGCATGGTCTCGACCGTCATGGCTTATGTCATGAGAACCTCGCAGGTTTGCCCGGCCTTGAACTCTCCGCCCCTCACGAGCCAGCCTAGTGAGGCCGCTCTTGAGGAGGCCTTGCGCCATCTGCCTCGCGAGGGTCTTGATTCCGTGTTGATGAAGATGGGCCGTACAGGACTGCCAGCAAAGCCATGCCGTGGGCCATGGGCAGGCAAGTCTGGGGACCCCCGTTCCCAGAATGCTGACAGTAGCCCCCGGGCCCAAGGCGCGATCGGGCTTGGCTTCAAGGCGAAGCCAAGGGCCAAGTGCGGAGCACCGCGGGCCCCCATAGCCTACGGCCTCGGTCAACACGTGGCGGTTGATTGGACGTGGGCGTCTCCGCTTCCCCACGCTGCCTTGATACCCGCCTGGCTAAACGCCCACCGCGGTCTACACGGTTATTCTTCCATCGCTTGCACTATTCTCCTCCAATTCCTCTGCTTCCCCCCAGACTCTGCTCCTCTTTCCCATCTGATCTTAGCTCTGCTCGCCCCATCGCCATGGCGCCGACGCAAGCGGATAAGGGGAAGAAGCCTCTGTCTTCGCCTAGTGCGCCCCCGGCCGCCGAGCCTGCAGTAGGCCAATCACGGGTGCTCAATGATGAGGGCATGGGCAAGGTGCGTCCCATGCTTGGATCCAGCTTCAAAGTGTGGGGAGAGACGGTGGCTTGGCCTGCTTCCCGTGCTCGCATCGACCGGACGGCCACTGAGGTCCCCTTCTTCATCGACGCCCTCTGGGCCGGCTTGGTCCCTCCTTTCTCCGCTTTCCTCAATGTAGTGTTTTCCCATTATCAGATCCACATGCTGCACCTTGATCCCCAATCCGTGACCCTTCTTGTCGTCTTCGCCTTCATTTGCGAGGCCATGGTAGGCATTGCTCCCTCCGTGGCTCTTCTTCGCCACTTCTTCTCACTGCACCTGATTGATCCTCGGCAGAGCTTCGGATGCCTGAGCTTTCAGGCCGTGGCGGCGACGGCCGGTGACGGGACCGACTTCGAGCTTCCACCATCCATGAGCGGGTTCCGGACACGGTGGGTGTTTGTTGATGCCGGAGTGCTCAGCCCCCTGCTCTCCTCTCTGTTAGGGCCCACCATTCCTAACTCCGGTTGGTGCCACCGGAGGCTCGCTGATCCGCGCCTTGTCCCCTTCTGGCTCAGACTGAGATGGCTCAAAGACCTTGGCGTGATTGCGCCCATGGTGGTGAGGGAATTCATCCGGTGCAGAATTTCTTTCGCTTCAGCGCCACTCCCGACCGATGTGGGCCTTGCTCAGCAGCCAGGACCACATGAGACTTCAGGAGTCTAATTTCCCCCATGAGGCGCGGCGAACGGTGCTTGAGGTCTTGACGGGCGTCCCGTTGCCGGACGACTTGCCGAGGAAGAGTTGTGTTTTGTGCCGCTGCTCGAACAAGATGACCTTCGTGGAGCGGATGCCCTCCTTCGACGAGTGGGGGCTGCACCCAGCTGACCTCGTGGGGCCCCGCGAGAACCCCATTGTCATGGTTCCTTTCCTCTACGCTAGCGCCGAGCTCGCCCCAAGTGTTGGCGCAGGGGGGCGTACACCGCTGGGGGCCGATAGTGAAGGTGCCGAGATGCCGATGCCGCCCAGGGCTTCCAAAGCGTCGACCTCGGGGTCCCATGACTCTTGCCCTGGGGCGGCGGTTGAAGGGGTGACGCAGCCCGCGTCTCCCACGGCCAGGGCTCTTGAGGCTTTGGCAAGTCACTGTGAGGCAGAGCCGGCCAGCTCTCCTCAGCCTGGCGCTTCTGAGGCTGCCTCTCCGAGCACTTCTCCGGCCGCGCCTCGTGTCGGCCTCCATGTCCAGTGCTTCGGCCAGCTGTGCGTGGACTTCGCAGAACTCCGCAAGAGAAAGGGGTCCCCGAGCTATGGTAGCGGCACCTTCGGGATGTTGAAATGGAGGGAGAATATCGCCGTGGACGAGTAAGTACCTTATGTTGGTGATCTTCTGTGTTCCGCTTTCCTTCCTGACGATTGTCCTCTCAGGACCCCTTCTGCCAAGGCCGCGAAGTCTCCTGAGAAGCAGCTCCTTCTCGCCCCGTTGCACCTGCCAAGCTCGAGCGCTGTAGGCTCGTGCACTGCCCACGGCGTGGGGTCAACCATGGGAGTTGGTCCGTCATCAAGGCGCCTTGAGCTTGCGCCTTCGTCGTCCTTTCTTCGCGGCCTCGCTCAGAGCGCAGCAAGCGTGCCAAGGGCTCCTCCCCTAGTCACGGTCGGTAGCTGGCTGGCTTCAATCCTGGGGTCTTCTTCAAGTAGCGGGCCCCTTTCAGTTCGGTCCCCTCACGAGGGCAGGCTGGCGCCTGGGGCTGCGCTAGGCCCCCGCTCCCTACTAAGAGGGGGCGCATCGCATCGGGGGTCGCCCACAGCCCCCGTAGCGGAGGGGGAGATGGGTCGTGCGCTCGAGTTCGAGCGCGGGCGGAGCATTGTTCGCCATGAGCTCTTCCAGGAGGTGATGGGCACGATGAACCGACTCGGTGAAGAACTCGTGGGTGCCGATGTGCGCCTTGAGGCCGAGGGTCTTCCGTTGGCGGAGGAGTGGCACAAGCTGAAAGTGGCCATCAACCTCGAGTGCCACCAACGCGAGCTGGATAACATGAAGGCTGAGGCTTCCCTTGCAGCCTCCCGTGAGGCCTGCTCCCGAGCTCTGGATGAGGCTCGTGAAGCTGACCGCCGTCGCAAGGCCACGGAGAAACACGCGTGGGAGCTCCAAGCCTGGAGCGCTGTCTTGGATCAGCAGGTGGAGGCGCGTAGGGCTGCCCTTGCGTTGTTGAGGGGGACGCCCGCCGAGGGGGAAGAGATCCAGAAGCGCGAGGAGGTGCTGGCGCTGGAAGCCGTGGAGCGTAGCCTTGAACTTGAACGGCTGGAGACGAGGGAGCACCAAGTTGCTCACGCGGAGGACGCAGTTGGCGCGCGCGAGGCCAGGGCCCAGGATGAGGTCTACCGCCGGGTGGCCGAGGCTCACGCGGATCTCGAGGGCAAGCATAACCTGAAGCTGAAGCTCGTGGAAGCCGGGTCGCTGGTTGGATTGCTGCCCTCAAGTCCAGGTTGGTCGAGGTGGAGCGGCGCGAGGAGGCCACCGCATCCACCCTAGCCTCAGCGCAGGCTGAGCTGCCTTCCGCCCACACCGAGCTGCTCTCTCTTCGGTAGGGGGTCGCCGACGCTGAGTCCGTCACGCGGCAGAACAAGGAAGAAGTGCTTGAGCGGTGGACGTTGGAGTGCGTGCACGCCCCATGCTCGAGGACCTCAAGAATAGGGCCAACACCGCCCTGGGCCACATCTGCGACGAGAATGCTCATCATCCCCATGCAAACGACTATGCCAGCCACCTCTGCTTCTTTGGCGATGTGGTGACGCGCCTGCAGAACCGTTCCGAGAGGGCTCGCCAGCTTGTTGAAGAGAGGAGTCGTAGTCTGCTTGGGCACGAGTTCTCCCGCGTCCTCAGCCACCTCCGGAACATCGATCCCAACTTCGATTTTGACGCCGCCATTGCTCCCGTACCAGAAGCCATCCGGGGCGACTTGGCGTGATGGGTTGAAGACAACGTTGATGCGCTGGTCAGGGCCTTCCCTTCTAACGACGACGGGGTAGTGGTTGCGGCGGACGAAGGCGACGTGGTTGATGACAGCGACGCCGGCGTCGGTGAAGGTGGAGGCGACGCCAATGATGGCGACGGCGACGCCAGCAGTGCGTCTGAAGATGACATGGGGGACACGACGAGCGACATATCCGGCTGCTCCCTTGTTTCCTTGTTGTTTACCCTGTAAAAACTTGGGCGTGGCCCCGGAAGATTGTAAGAGCATTTTTGAGAGAGGGAGCCCCTCATGTAAACAAGTCGCAGCTTTGATCCTTCTGTGTCAAATTGAGTACGCGTCTTCGCGAGCTTACGTATGCTAGGGCAAGGTTGTTGTTGCGGTTTACCTTAGCCTGGACGAGCCCATAACCGGCTCAAGAGATTGTGGGTTTCTGAGAAGCTCCTGAGGAATTCATCGACACGCCCGAGAGGACCGCGTGATAAGCAAGCGCCAGCCACGGCTTGACACGTGCATGGCTCATGTGCTTCATGCCTGACCCGGCTCGCGAGGAGCCCGCGAGGGGGAGAGATTGGCGCGAACTCCGAAATAAGACAAGAACTAGACTGCGAGAAAAATCTCGAACGAGAAATGGCATCCCCCCACGCACATCAAATGAAAATTTAACTTCAACTTAAATCCAAATCCAGAAGGCAGGGTTACAGAAAAGAGATCCAAAGCAAACGACGGCATCCGTTGCCTAGTCTAGTCTTCAACGTCTTCTCACCAGTGCGGAGCTAAGTGCTGCCACTGGGCATGGGAGGGAGCCCCCGAGGCCCGAGGGCGGCTCTCCTGAGGCTCCGGGGCGTGTACAACCCCACTCATTATTACGTGAGAGTGTCACGGGCGGCGATCTTCATACGCGTGAGACTTACTTCATATTGCCTGACGGGGGCCCCGCCTTGCGCCACCCCCTACCACTGTTGGGACGACCGGAAACTAGGACGGCCCAACGAGGGCAGAGGGGACGCCAGCGGCGCCCCCGGCGACCACGGGTCCTCTGCCGAGGGAAGGGTCGCGGACGCCACCCCGGTAGAGGGCCTACCTTCGGGCGTTGCCTTGCTCCGCGCGACGCGGGGAGGGGCCTTGCTCCTGGCCCCTTCCACGCAGCCCCCAGTGGGTCTCTCCTATCGGGGCGGGCATCGATGTGCCAGAACCATCGTTCGGCGCCATGACCTGGTTGATCTGTGACTCATGGTTAGCGTAAGATTGCCCCCGAGGGATTAATGGTACCCTGTATCTGTCGTCGATGGTGCGGCCGACGGGGCTCTCTGGCGGCTCCTGGAAGGCTTCAGCTCCTAACGCCTCCTCCTCCTATGCTGGCCCGAGGAACGAGTCGGGGCCGTCCTCCGGCGTGTACTCATGATCCATCATGCGGGGCACGTAGGTCTCCGAGGCCGCTGCCCCGAAGACCTCGCCGAAGTGCCCCACGCCCCACGTCACTCGGCATGTCACGCTATCCTGAGGATGGTGGGGCGGTGCTCCGCTGGGGCCGTGCGCGATGACGCTCGTGCCCGCGCCCATCCGAGGTGGCTCGGATGCAAGGGGCGCCCTCCGCCGTGGACCGTACTGATGTCGACGAAGCCCCTGGGCGCACTTGGGGGTACGCGGGCGCGGCGAGGCCCGCCGTGGGGTCCTGCCGCTGCCTGGAGCGTGAGCTGGTAGCGAAAAGGCGGCGCTCCCGTGGCAGCCGCGTCCAGGAGCTTGGCGACACGTTCCCGCAGTGCATCCCGGCCGCTCTCCATCAGTCGGCACCGCAGTAGCTCCCGTGTCACTGTGAGCAGGACCCGCATGTTCGCCTGCTCCCTCCTGGTGTGCGGCGCCGTCGCTGCGGCGTGGCTTGCGGCCCTTGCAGCGGCTCGCGTCTGTCGGGGGGTAAGATCAAAGGGTGAGTGGCCGCGCCGCCCACGCCCCGCGGTGTTTGGTGCGCGCGCCACCTGAGACGTGGGGTTGAGGTCTTCCTGGGCAGGCGGCGCCGCCCGGGCGGGCCAGGCAGCCCATCGGTCATCATCAGCCCTCGGGTCGCCGGACATCAGAACCTTAGAGCGTCGGCGGATCGTCTAGTAGGGAAGAAGCTCCAAAGCACCCCTACCTGGCACGCCAAATCTCGGATCTCGGGTTCCGGCAAAACCCTTAAGGTTCGAACACCGGGGTGCGCGCGAAGATCTCCCCCCCTACCCATCCACGTCCTAACTTAGCCTAGATCTCACGAACTAACTCGACGAACTCGCAACACAAAGGACACAAGATTTATACTGGTTCGGGCCACCATTTTGGTTTAATACCCTACTCCAATGTGGCGGTGGTGGATTGCCTCTTGGGCTGAAGACGAAGAGTACAAGGGGAAGAACAGCCTCCTGAGGTTGAGGTGTTCTTGTGCTTGGTGAACTTGTGTGGCTGAGGATGATCTTGATGATCCGTCCTTGCCTATGGTGGTGGCTAGTCCTACTTATAGAGGCCCTGGTCCTCTCCCCAAATATTGAGCGGGAAGGGAGCCAACAATGGCCAATTTTGAAAGGGGACAACCAGTACAAGCTATCCTAACAAAAGGTGGTCTTCGCCTGCCAAAGGTTCTGGCGGTGACGCCGTCCTGGGCTCCATGGTGACCTCCGTCTTGCCGTCCTTCTGGTCTTGGTGTCGTTGCACCAATATGGAAACCTTTGCTTGATGCCTCGGTACTCCGCGCTTGTGCTTGCCCCCTTAGCACTAAAGTGGAAACAAGGATGCTGCGCGCGCTGGCGCCCACCTGGTCTCGATCGTCATGGCTTACGTCACGAGAACCTCGCGAGGTTTGCTCGGCATTGAACTCTCTGCCCCTCATGAGCCATCCTGGTGAGGTGAGGAGGCCTTGCGTCGTCCGCCTCGCAAGGCTTGGCCCCTTGCGAGGGTCTTGATTCCTTGTTGATGAAGATGGGCCGTACAGGCCTGCCAGCAAAGCCATGCCGTGGGCCGCAGTTAGGCAAGTCTGGAGACCCCCATTCCCAGAACGCCGACAGCCGAGGGTTGTTCGGAGTCCCGGATGAGATCCCAAACATGATGAGGAACTCCAGAATAGTTCGGAGGTGAAGATTGATATATAGGATGAAGGGATTCGGATTCTGGAAGTGTTTCGGGAGGTACTGGGTTTCGTCGGAGAACCGAAAAGGGTTTCGGGGGGTGGGGGTAGTGTTGGGGGGCCTCATGGGCCAAGGGAGAGGGGCACACCAGCCCACAAGGGGCTGGGTGCCGCCCCAAACCCCAGCCCACTCGGCTAGGAGGTTGGGCCCCCTTGCTTGGGAGGCAAGGCTCCTAGGAGGCGCCACCCAAACCCTAGGGCGCCTCCCCTTGGTGGCCGTCGCCCCACCTAGGGGAAACCCTAGGGTGCCCCTTCCCCTTCCTCCCCATATATATAGAGGTGGAGAGGGAGGGCGGCCGCACCCATTCATGCCACGACGCTGCCCTTCCTCCCCCTCGTAGTTCCTCTCTCTCTCTCGGATTGCTTAGCGAAGCTCTGCTGAGATTGGTCCACCACCTCCATCACCACGTTGTCATGCTGCCGAGAACTCGAGCTACTACCTCACCATCGCTCATTGGATTGAGGAGGCGAAGGCGTCATCAAGCCGTACATGTGTTGAAGGCGGAGGTGCCGTCCATTCGACACTTGATCGGGAGTTCGTGGACGGATCGTGATTAGACCGTGAAGACATTCGACTACATCAACCACATTTCTTAATGCTTCCTCTTAGCGATCTACAAGGGTATGTAGATCCAATCTTTCCTCTCATAGATGTGCATCTCCTAGATTGATCTTGGTGAGCATAGGAATTTTTCCCAATGCAACATTCCCCAATAGTATGATGCTGATAACACATGCAAAAGCATAACTCTATAATCATATCACTACTTCTACTTGTATATGATCTCACGTGGGTGGAGCCAATAAAGTACGCATCCCCACTCAGGTTACTGCATACACTCGTGCAACCACTACGTGTCCCCACTCGGGTTACCGCAACGATAAGTGTTTCCTCGTGGACAGGACATAAAGGTCTGGGGTTCTCCACCACTCTCTATTGCAATGATCAGGGACGAAGGGAGTTAGGCCCTGTCATTACCTACCTCCTCAACCATCTGTCATAACAATATTAATTACCTCATGTCCATAAGGTGCCCATGTTGTGTGGGTTCCCTTCACAACACCATGAGAAAATCAACGCAATACATATAACGAGAATGATCGTATCGCTTATCATTAAGTGCTAATCATGCAAGGGTTAAACCAAATTCTCAAGAACTAATGCAGCTACTCAAACAAAATAGAGGGAAGAGGGAAATTACAAGCCAGCGTGGAGCCAGTGTCGGAGAGGAGCATGGCGCCGATGATGGAGATGGCGATGGTGGCGGCACCAGTAATGGAGACGACACCGGCATGTGCCTCCCCTTCCTCCTCTTAGCTTGGCCCTTCTTCTCTCTGTGGAGATGGTCGGTCTTGGCGCAATAGTGGAGATGGATGATGGCGGCTTGTGGATGGATGATGGAGAGAGATGGACGCGCCTAGGGTTGGAGGTGCATATATAGAGGTCTCTCGATTTATTCCTGCATTGATGTGATCATCCAAGGGCTCAAGACGAACCTTATCCTCTACCAAACACTTTCTTATTATCTAAGGACCATGTGGGAACAAGTAGGGACGAAATTGGTGAAAAATCACGTCTAAAAGGGCAACTTTCGGAGCTGTTTGAACTTGGTACGACCGCGTGTGATCATACGAGACGACGTATTGCGTTCTTTACGCCTTGGGTATTTTGGTCATCATTTCTTCATACGGACTCTGATTTGAACGTTCTTGGGCTAGTTGGATTCGGGAGAGCGACACCAACGCACTGGTGGTGTTAGATTTTGATTTGTAGCACTTTGGGAAATCAATTTTTCCGCTCTTTGAAATGCATAAGTCTGGTACTAGAAGTCCTCCTTACTGAACCCATCCTTGGTCCTTTCATCTTGCTTGGTCCTAAGTTGCTCCAAAGCACATGTAGACACAACAAAACAAAGAAAACTAATCAAAGCTAAATAAAACCACGGATATTCAATGCTCATAGTGAAAATTGTAAAATGTGGTAATCATGCATAATGGACAACTATTTGGTTCAATATGACAAGATATATGTAGAGAACATGCAAGAAATGAGCTCTAAACATGCGTAAAATATAGAGCCATCACTTCCCCTTTGGCACCCCTGCCTTACCGAATTTGCCCCCGTCAACCCTCGTGTGGCCTCCATACACGAGCTGCGGGAAGACTAGGAGGTCTACGAGAACCTCGAGGCAGAGCGCACTGACGAAGGGTACATGGCAGAGCTCCACCACCTGTACCAAGAGCGCGTCAAGGAGGAACCCTGATAGTATGAGCACAAGTTGCGGACGATGATGGTCATCGATCTTTGCTCCAGCAACGACAATGGCTCGGGTCTGCCAGGGATAGAGTGAACAATGGTGGTGACGATGGAGCGGGCGAGTGGCAATGACCTCGTCAATGACGAGGAATGGGAGGAGAACATGGCCAAGTCACCGATGGCGACTAGTTTGTTTAGTTCTGGTGCAACCTTAGTTTAGGTTTTGTTTAAAGTTATGTGAATGTAGTTTATGCTAGTGGTTGAATCAAGTTCGGACTGAGTTTGACAGACTAGTTTGAATCAAATTTGTAGCGAATTTGTGTTCAATTTTTTTTAAGGATTTAAGTTTAAGGGATCGGCTAGAAACCACTAATTTTGAGAGAAGAAGATTTGAGTACTTAAAGGATACGAGTCTGTATACTGCTCTAAACTATAAGTGATCGGCCAGAGATGCTCTTATCTCTTCCTACGTAAAAAGGACCTACCGTCTCTCGTCCATCTCAACATTTTTCAAACCCTCTCCCCGCGTCCTTCTCCCCCGCCCCCACGCAGTGCTCCCCTATCTCTGACACTTGGTCTTCCTATTTGAAAACCGCTCGGCCTCCCACACTTAACCGCATACACCCATGTAATAGCCAGACTGAAAACAGTTCGACCGCACCAATAGTCCTTGTCCTAGACCCCATGAATGATCCTATGCTCCATTATTTCCTGGTGGCTGTTGCACGAGACCTCGGCCTCCGCCACAATCCAGCCATCCCGACCACGGCGCCTCGCGATCTCGCCCTGAATGCTCGTCCACCGCGTCACATGTACACCACGGTCCTACCCATCGATCTACTGGATCGGCATCTCTCCTACCTATGAATCTTCTCCACCATGATCCTCCCATCCCGTCCATGATGCCACGCAATCTTTCCCTCAACCCATGTCCGTCGTGCTGCCCGTATATCACGTCCTCCCGATTGATCGATTAGATCAGCACCCAATGACAGGCGAGGAAAACCACGTCACTCACATTGCGGGCAGATCGAGGTGTATTGAGCCCTAACAAGTGACGCCCAGAAGCAGAGCTACGCATCGTTGGTTGAAAAATCAAAACTGAATCTGGTAATCTAACTAGAGTTTGGAAGGGCTCGATTAGTGGGCTGATCCCATTCAACATGTAGCTCCCCCAACTATTCGACATATGCACTGATCAGGATTGTACTGTAGAGAGGTTCAATGCAGTTGATGCACCTTCTTGTTTCGGACTGGATAATGGTGAGAGATGTGTGAACATATCTCTGGTATTCGTCTCACGACTGATAATGATGTGGTTTATTGGGGTCCAAATAAAATGATAAGTTCTTGACAAAATCTATGTACAAATGGCTAGAGAAGCCTTTGGGTGGTTGCAGTTATAAATGGATTAGGAAGGCTAAACTTCCTCTCAAAATCCAAATTTTCATGTGGCAGTTGGCCCAGAATGTTGTCCTTACTCGTCAAGTTCTGAAAAGTAGGAAATGACCTGGTAATCCATCATGCTCTTTTCGCAACGAACCCGAGACTGCCACCCACCTATTTTTCATTTGTCCGGTGGCACAAATGATGTGGCGATTGGTTAGGATTGTGTAAAGGACTGAGTTATGCCCTAATAACTATTGGCAATATTATATTTGGAGCTGCAAGTTTCTCCCTGATGGACTTAAGTTTCTTATGGTTGGCTTAGCTGCTGTGACCTGGGCCATATGGCTAGCCCACAACAAAGCTACCTTTGAGAAAAAGATGACTAAGATGCCTTTTGAAATTGTTTTCTCTGCATGTTCCTTTCTTTAATATGGGGCAGGTCTGAAACATGAGGGAGATGCAAAGGTGCTACGCTCTGGCACCGAGATGATCAGGTCGAGTACCATGAACTTGATGAGGCTTTGTGCTGTTTCAGGCAACCAATTAAGGGAGCATAGGCTTGTCCTCACGCGGGTGTTCCTGGAGTTGTCTTCGGGCACCCAGGAAGTTGATCTTCCTGGCTTTGTTCTTTTGTTGTTGTTGTTGTTGTTGTCTGCCTGCCGTAGTACTTGTTGTTAATTTTCTCCCTGTTATGCTAGTGATAGGCCCCTTCTCTGTGGGCATGTATAAGGACTTGTTTATTTTGGTGTTGTTAGGTTCTCATCCCATAGCATGCATTTTGATGGATAGCGAATGTAGTGGGTTTCCTGGCGCACTCACTACATCTCTTTCCCCTCCTCCTGAATGTTCCTAAAACTGATGTATTTCCATTCAATGCAATGGAAAGAGGTTAGCCCGGTTAAGAAAGATGACGCCGAAAAGGTCGTGACCAGCGTGGCCAGTAGCACGGGGTAAGGGCATCTCCAAGGCAGACCCGTAAACCTCCCGCAATCGTCCGAACTGCGCTATACGAACCGCGAAAGCCATCCAACACGGTCCTATATCGGTCCGCGGGGCTGTTCGGATGCGATTTCTCCCGCAAAATGGAGACAAGAGTGGGGGAGGTTTGTGGGAGTCTGGACACACAAAACATACGAATCTAACACCCCGGGCTCACCCAAAACCCTTCCCGGAACGCGGGACTCCATCCTCCCCATTTTCTTTCCTTCCTTCTTTTCTCTCTTGCCGTCGCTGCCGCTCCACCACCCCGGCCACCATGCCATACCCCTGCCAGAAATCCGCGTCTCCGTCACCTCCGGCGATCCAGCAAGGCTCCCCTCCGCTTCTCCCCCGTCTCCGTTCGACCCCCTGTCCTCTGACCCGCCAGATACCATCCTCTACCATGCCCGACAACTGTTCGATGAATCACCGGAGCTGAAAACAGTTGTCCCTTCTTGTATGTAGCAATGGATTCTGATTTGGAGTACATATAGGAGCAGTATGTTGAGTCCTTCGATGGCTCGTCAGATGAGGAGGAGTACTCTGATGAGATGGCGATGATGCAGGCGGTCCTTAATGACACGGAGCGTGCGGAGGAGCATGTTCTCAATTTCAAGGGCTCGATCAAGGGTCATCGAGTTCTCAACCGCAATAGGGCGCGCAACATTTGACACTAACGACCGACTACTTTGCCCCTGATGCACTATTCTCTGACCATTTTCATCGACATTTTTGGATGTGCAAGAATGTCTTCGATTGTTTGTACCATGGTGCCCGGTCCTACGATGACTACTTCATCCTGAAGAAGGACACCGTGGTAATGATTGGCTTCTCTGGTCACCAGAAGTGCACGGCCGCACCCCTGGTCACTAGTACCTACGGATGTCTGAGAGCACATGCGGAGATGCCATGGTCAGGTTTGCAACTGCCATGCTTGAGGTGTCCGGATCTCAGTACCTGGGAGAACCAATTGTGCTAGACACCGAGAGGCTCCTGGTAATCTCAGAAGCAGGAGAGTGGCTAGGTTTGCTTGGATCTCTTGACTACATGCATCGGAAATGGAAGAATTGCCCGAAGGCTTTACAAGGGCAATATCAGGGTCATGTCAAAAAACCTACCATCATGTTGAAGCAGTTGCATCACATGATCTTTGCATTTTGCACGCTTTCTTTAGCATGCCTAGGTCTCACAATGACATCAATGTGTTGCAACAATCGCCATTGTTTGCGACACTGATTGGAGGAAAAGGTCCTCCTTTCCACTATACTATCAATGGACATGAGTACAACATGGGCTACTATCTGGTTGATGGTATCTATCCTCCATGGGCTATCTTTGTCAGCACCATCTCAAACCCAATTGGCCAGAAAAAGGCTCACTTTGCCTAAAGACAAAAAGCATCTAGAAAGGATGGCGAGAGGGCATTTGGAGTTCTTCAGGCCAATTTTGCAGTTGCTCCTGGACCTGAAAAACAATGGGATCCGGAGACCTTGTGGGAGGTGATGACATGTTGTGTGATCATGCACAACATGATCATCGAGGATGAGGGTGACGATGCTACCACAGCTCTGAAATTTGATAACATGGGTGATCCTATCCAACTTACGGACCAGAATCCGGCCACATTTGAGGAGTTTCTTCAAATGCATCGACAAATTCGGCATCGACCAACTCACGATCAACTCAAGAAAGATCTGATTGAACATCAGTGGGTGGTGAAAGGGGACAACAATGTTGGGATGTATATTTGAACTTTTTAAAATTTAAATTAGTGATGCATGCGACTATTTGAACTTCTATGCCTTTTGCATGGGGCTACTTGATTATGCGGACTGGAAAAAAATCCGGAAGGCCGAATGTATGCAGCTACATTTGGATGTCGATCTCCCGCATCCGTGTCCGTGGACTGGTCCCCCTGTTTTGGACGGATGGTGGAGATTTTTTGTGCATTGTTGTTGGAGATGCCCTAATTGCGACAACTTCCACACCACGTATGACTACATGTTAGAAGAATATTTTATTCTGAAAGCGTGTCATACCCGGTAGAGCTAATGTGAGAGCAATGTCAACTTTTATTTAGTGCCTATGTGAGAGTAACAATACAGAGGCAGGGTCATTTAGCCAAGTGTTGGGAGTAGAACCCTTAGCTAAACTTGTTAATTCATGTGTGACTTTTTTTTGAGAGACATGTGTGACTTTGTTGGCCTCACGGTATACAAGCATAGTTGTCGCCGGCACTAAAACGACCGCTCTTCTGTGCAACTCAGAGTCAACTAACATCATATATATGTATATATATATACCTTGCTTGAGACCTTTTTTTTGTTAACCTACGGTTTTGCGAAGAGTCAACTCAACATTTTTTGGTTAACCTACTGTTTTGCAAAGAGTGAAATTAACTAATTTTTTGTAAACCTATAGGTTTGCTATGTTCATGCGAAACAGGGTAGATCAATTGCATCGTGTAATGCCCGGATAATTAAGCTACAGTCAACCTCTGCTAATGGTGCCATGTCACCACGGTTACTGTTGTTAAACTCATGTTGATTCAAAACCAGTTTAAATTCAAATTCAAAATCAAGTCAAATAGTAAAGGTTTGCAAATATTAAAACTAAAATGTCTGGATTGTGCCAGATATTGCATAGGTATTTATGGTGGAGAAACCAAACTTTGATAAAATGTTAAAAGGCTCTGAAATAATTAAAACATTAGTTAAAATAATTAAATAAATGCCTTTTGCAATTAATAAAATATTAAACTAAATTATTTAGTTGCCCAAACTTATGTGGCAGTAGCATAATTATTAACACTAAATTAGGGACTACTTTTATAATTAGGGACTCCTTTTTTCAACATACTTTCACTTTCCATGGCTAGCCGTATCCACGGGTGCCTTCCATACAACCACTTCCCAAGGAATTTATTATTTGACAACACAACGTAAATTAATTTTTCATTTCGCGACTGGGTATCCATAATACATTTGGCATACTCTTGTGCAATGACAAGTGAAAAACACTCATTGTGAGAATAACACATCTAGCATGGAAATATATCAGCCACCCCCTACCGTTTCATGAGCAGTACGAGCACACAAAAGAGAAGTTTATTTTGAAAATTAGAGATTGATATGTCTCCAACGTATCTATAATTTTTGATTGCTCCATGCTATATTATCTACTGTTTTGGGCAATATTGGGCTTTATTTTCCACTTTTATATTATTTTCGGGACTAACCTATTAACCGGAGGCCCAGCCCAGATTTGTTGTTTTATGCCTATTTCAGTGTTTCGAAGAAAAGGAATATCAAACGGAGTCGAAACGGAACGAAATCAACTGGAGAAGTTATTTTTGGAACGAAAGCCACCAGATAGACTTGGACTCCACGTCAGGAGATACGGGAGGTGCTCACGAGGGTGGGGGCACGCCCCCCCTAGGGCGCGCCCCCTGCCTCGTGGGGCCCCCGTGGCTCCTCCGACGTACTTCCTGCACCCATATATATCATCGTACCCTAAAACTTCCAGAACGAATAATAGATCGGGAGTTCTACCGCCAGAAGCCTCCGTAGCCACCAAAAGCCAATCTAGACCCGTTCTGGCACCCTACCGGAGGGGGAATCCCTCTCCGGTGGCCATCTTCATCATCCCGGTGCTCTCCATGACGAGGAGGGAGTAGTTCTCCCTCGGGGCTGAGGGTATGTACCAGTAGCTATGTGTTTGATCTCTCTCTCTCTCTCGTGTTCTTGATTTGGCACGATCTTGATGTATCGCGAGCTTTGCTATTATAGTTGGATCTTATGTTTCTCCTCCCCCTCTTCTCTCTTGTAATGAATTGACTTTTCCCTTCGAAGTAATCTTATCGGATTGAGTCTTTAAAGATTTGAGAACACTTGATATATGTCTTGCCGTGCGTATCTGTGGTGACAATGGGATATCGCGTGCTTAACTTGATGTATGTTTTGGTGATCAACTTGCGGGTTCCGCCCATGAACCTATGCATAGGGGTTGGCACACGTTTTCGTCATGATTCTCCGGTAGGAACTTTGGGGCACTCTTTGAGGTCCTTTGTGTTGGTTGAATAGACGAATCTGATATTGTGTGATGCATATCGTATAATCATACCCATGGATACTTGAGGTGACATTGGAGTATCTAGGTGACATTAGGGTTTTGGTTGATTTGTGTCTTAAGGTGTTATTCTAGTACGAACTCTAGGGCTGTTTGTGACACCTATAGGAATAGCCCAACAGATTGATTGGTAAGAATAACTTTGAGGTGGTTTCGTACCCTACCATAATCTCTTCGTTTGTTCTCCGATATTAGTGACTTTGGAGTGATTCTTTGTTGCATGTTGAGGGATGGTTATGTGATCCAATTATGTTATCATTGTTGAGAGGACTTACACTAGCGAAAGTATGAACCCTAGGCCTTGTTTCAACGCATTGCAATACAGTTTCCGCTCACTTTTATCATTAGTTACCTTGCTGTTTTTATATTTTCAGATTACAAAAACCTTTATCTACTATCCATATACCACTTGTATCACCATCTCTTCGTCGAACTAGTGCACCTATATAATTTACCATTGTATTGGGTGTGTTGGGGACATAAGAGACTCTTTGTTATTTGGTTGCAGGGTTGCTTGAGAGAGACCATCTTCATCCTATGCCTCCTACGGATTGATAAACCTTAGGTCATCCACTTGAGGGAAATTTGCTACTGTCCTACAAACCTCTGCACTTGGAGGCCCAACAACGTCTACAAGAAGAAGGTTGTGTAGTAGACATCAAGCTCTTTTCTGGCGCCATTGCCGGGGAGGTTAGCGCTTGAAGGTATATCTTTAGATCTTGCAATCGAGTCTTTTAGTTTCTTGTTTTATCACTAGTTTAGTTTATAAAAGAAAACTATAAAAAAATATGGAACTGAGTTTGTCTCATACGCTTCACCTTTTTAATATCTTTCGTGAGTATGATGGAAAGGATAATTGTGCTCAAATGCTAGAAGAAGAAATCTATAAAATGTTTGGCACTAAATATTTGAATGATGAGCATGATTGCAATGTTGTTAGTACGAATTATTTGAATATCCATGATGCTAATGATGATTGCACTAGTTATGATGAAAATGCCTCCTATAAACATGTCAATTTTTGTGGAGTAGACTGGGTTTGCAAGTACACACCAAATAGGGAAGATAGATATTGCAAGAGGCATAAGTACTTAGAAACTAAATTGTTGCAAGAAGAGCTAGATGAATGTGCTGAAAATTTAAGATATCTTACCCATACTTGCGAACTTTGCAATGAACATGGTCACTTAAATATCAAATGCAAATTGTTTCATGACCGTATGGTGTCCAAAAATTGTGATGACTTGATTTCCCTTGCACATCATAATGAACTTAGTTTGCTCTTGGGTTATGAAGAAATGAAACGTATAACTGAGGGTATTCCAAAATTTAATCTCGATAAACTTCTTGGTTTTGAACTAGAGAAGATTTATATGTATTGTGCGGTGAATTGCATTGAAAATCCTTATATTGCCAATTACATAAAGAAAAGAAAACTGATAGGAGATGAAGAGAATACTAATGAAAGGGAAGAGACCTCCCAATATCCTCCTATTATTTCTTATGATGAATCAGGTAACGAGGAGGAGCCTCCTATTCAACCAATCTCATTAATAAGGAGCTCCAAAAAGAGGATTGAACCCACACATGATGTGGTGAAGAAGAAGAAAAGAAAAAGTAAGAGAGGTAAAAAGATGTCTCTCCCAAATAATGCTACCCCTATTACTATTGTGCCTCATGAAAATATAATTGTGGAAGATAATGATACTTCTTATGATCTTGAAAATCTTTTTGACACTTGCTTGGAAGAATATAATAATTGCTATACTATCGGTGCTATCTATACTATTAATGATGAGAGTGATTATTCTTATGATATGAAAAGGCCCAAGCTTGGGGAAGCTATGTTTGATGAGGATGACATATTTGAGAATATATTTGCTGCAATTAATGTTTGTCCCGAGCTTGGGGAAGCTATGATTAATGAAGATGATATTTTTAGTCTCCCAAGTTTTGATATGCAAGTTTATAATGATGATAGCATGCCCCCTACTTATGATGATTATTGTGATGATACTTATGCTATAAAAAGTAGTGATTATATTTATAAAACTTTTCATGGTTATGATTACCTCTTCTCTGAACATTACTCTTTTAATGTGGAAACAATTTATAGTATTCAAGTTTCCTATGATACTCCCACTATTCCGAATGAGAAGAATTTTGCTTATGTGGAGAGTAGTAAATTTTCTATGCTTGTAGATCATGAAAAGAATGCTTTAGGTGCTGGTTATATTGTTGAATTCATTCATGATGCTACTGAAAATTATTATGAGGGAGGAACATATGCTTGTAGGAATTGCAATAATATCAAGTTTCCTCTCTATGTGCTTAAAATTTTGAAGTTATGCTTGTTTTACCTTCCTATGCAAGTCGATTCTTGTTCCCACAAGTTGTTTGCTCACAAAATCCCTATGCATAGAAAGTATGTTAGACTTAAATGTGCTAGTCATATTCTTCATGATGCTCTATTTATGTTTCAATTCTTATCCTTTATGTGAGCATCATTGAAATCATCATGCCTAGCTAGGGGCGTTAAACGATAGCGCTTGCTGGGAGGAAACCCAATTTTATTTTTGTTCCTTGCTTTTTGTTCCTATTTAGTAACAAATAATTCATCTATCCTGTGTTTAGATGTGGTTTTATGCTTTTAATTAGTGTTTGTGCCAAGTAGAACCTTTGGGAAGACTTGGGGAAAGTCTTGTTGATCATGCTGTCAAAAACAGAAACTTTAGCGCTCACGAGAATTACTATCATTTTTATTTGGAGAGTGCTATTTAGTTAATTATTTTTGAAGATGATTAATAGGTAAATTACTCAGGTCCAACAATTTATTTGATAATTTTATGAGTTACATAAGTATGCATTTGATCCAGATTACTACAGACTGTTCTGTTTTTGACAGATTCTGTTTTTCATGTGTTGTTTACTTATTTTGATGAATCTATGGATAGTAAAATAATTTATAAACCATATAGAAGTTTAAATACAGTAAGTTTAACACCAATATAAATAAATAATGAGTTCATTACAGTACCTAAGTGGTGATTTATTTTCTTATACTAACGGAGCTTACGAGTTTTCTGTTAAGTTTTGTGTTGTGAAGTTTTCAAGTTTTGGGTAAGGATTCGATGGACTATGGAATAAGGAGTGGCAAGAGACTAATATTGGGGATGCCCAAGGCACCCCAAGGTAATATTCAAGGACAACCAAGAGCCTAAGCTTGGGGATGCCCCGGAAGGCATCCCCTCTGTCGTCTTCGTTCATCGGTAACTTTACTTGGAGCTATATTTTTATTCGCCACATGATATGTGTTTTGCTTGGAGCGTCAATTTATTTTGTTAGGAATTGCTTGCTGTTATTTAGAACAATGTTTTGCATCTTTTACTTCAATAAAAGTGGCATTGATAGCCTTTACTATGCCTATTTTAGAAGTCCACATGTTGCTGTTTGAAAACAGAAAGTTTACCGCTGTTGCAATAATTCCCTAGAAAAGTCAGAATGTGATAAAAATTTTAAACCTTTTTCATATTAAGATCTGATAAATTTTCTACAGTGGGAATTTTCTTTCATAATTTTTGGAGCTAGGGAAGTATGGATGTTGCAGCATTCTTTACAGACTATCCTGTTTAGGCAGATTGCTGTTATGTTTGCATTGTTTGCATATGTTTTCTTCTTTAATGATTCTATTTGAGGATAGGACTATTAAATATGCAGAGGCATTTAGTATTAAATGTTGAATAATAATTTCAGTGATTTTCTACTGTAGAGTATGATAAGGTTTTTGCAATGGTTTATACTAACTTATCTCACGAGTCCTTGTTGAGTTTTGTGTGGATGAAGCTTTTGAGATTTAGGGAGACCGTGATATAAGAGGAATTAAGGAGACACAAAAGCTCAAGCTTGGGGATGCCAAGGCACCCCAAGATAATATTTCAAGAAGTCTCAAGCGTCTAAGCTTGGGGATGCCCCGGTTGGCATCCCACATATCTTCTTCAACAACTATCGGCTAGTTTCGGTTGATCCTAAGTTTTTGCTTCTTCACATGATGTTTGCCATTCTTAGAATGTAATTTTATTTTGATTTGTTTGCTGTTTGAATAGAATACCAACATCTGAAATTATTAAATGTTAGAGAGTCTTCACATAGTTGCATAATTATTCGACTACTCATTGATCTTCACATATATCTTTCGGAGTAGTTTGTCATTTGCTCTAGTGCTTCACTTATATCTTTTAGAGCATGGTGGTAGTTTTATTTTGAAGAAATAGATGAACTCTCATGCTTAAATTATATTATTTTGAGAGTTTTAAATAGCATGGTCATTTGCTTAAAATCCTAATATGCTAGGTATTCAAGAATAATAAAATTCTCTTATGAGTGTGTTGAATACTATGAGAAGTTTGATACTTGATAATTGTTTTGAGATATGGAGATGGTGATATTAGAGTCATGATAGTTGAGTAGTTGTGAATTTGAGAGATACATGTGTTGAAGTTTGTGATTCCCGTAGCATGCACGTATGGTGAACCGTTATGTGATGAAGTCGGAGCATGATTTATTTATTGATTGCCTTCCTTATGCGTGGCAGTCAGGGACGAGCGATGGTCTTTTCCTACCAATCTATCCCCCTAGGAGCATGCGCGTACTACTTTGTTTGATAACTTGTAGATTTTTGCAATAAGTATATGAGTTCTTTATGACTAATGTTGAGTCCATGGATTATACGCACTCTCATCCTTCCACCATTGCTAGCCTCTCTAATACCGCTCACCTTTCGCCGGTATCATACACCTACCATATCCTTCCTCAAAACAGCCACCATACCTACCTATTATGGCATTTCCATAGCCATTCCGAGATATATTGCCATGCAACTTTCCACCATTCCGTTCATCATGACACATTCATCATTGTCATATTGCTTAGCATGATCATGTAGTTGACATAGTATTTGTGGCAAAGCCACTGTTCATGATTCTTTCATACTTGTCACTCTTGATTCATTGCATATCCTGGTACACCACCGGAGGCAGCCATATAGAGTCATACTTTGTTCTAGTATCGAGTTATAATCATTGAGTTGTAAATAAATAGAAGTGTGATGATCATCATTCAATAGAGCATTGTCCCAAAAAAAGAGAGAAAGGCCAAATAAAAAAAGGGAGGCCAAAAAAAAGAAAGACCAAATAAAAAAGAAAGACCAAATAAAAAAAAGGGACAATGCTACTATCCTTTTTCCACACTTATGCTTCAAAGTAGCACCATGATCTTCATAGTAGAGAGTCTCTCATGTTGTCATTTTCATATACTAGTGGGAATCTTTCATTATAGAACTTGGCTTGTATATTCCAATGATGGGCTTCCTCAAAATGCCCTAGGTCTTCATGAGCAAGCGAGTTGGATGCACACCCACTAGTTTCTTTTGTTGAGCTTTCATACACTTATAGCTCTAGTGCATCCGTTGCATGGCAATCCCTACTCACTCACATTGATATCTATTAATGGGCATATCCATAGCCCGTTGATACGCCTAGTTGATGTGAGACTATCTTCTCCTTTTTGTCTTCTCCACAACCAACATTCTATTCCACCTATAGTGCTATGTCCATGGCTCATGCTCATATATTGCGTGAAGATTGAAAAAGTTTGAGAACATCGAAAGTATGAAACAATTGCTTGGCTTGTCATCGGGGTTGTGCATGATTTAAATATTTTGTGTGGTGAAGATGGAGCACAGCCAGACTATATGATTTTGTAGGGATAACTTTCTTTGGCCATGATATTTTGAGAAGACATGATTGCTTAGTCAGTATGCTTGAAGTATTATTATTTTTATGTCAATATGAACTTTTGTCTTGAATCTTTCGGATCTGAATATTCATATCACAAGTAAGAAGAATTACATTGAAATTATGCTAACTAGCATTCCACATCAAAAATTATCTTTTTATCATTTACCTACTCGAGGACGAGCAGGAATTAAGCTTGGGGATGCATGATACGTCTCCAACGTATCTATAATTTTTGATTGCTCCATGCTATATTATCTACTGTTTTGGGCAATATTGGGCCTTATTTTCCACTTTTATATTATTTTTGGGACTAACCTATTAATCGGAGGCCCAACCCAGATTTGCTGTTTTATGCCTATTTTAGTGTTTCGAAGAAAAGGAATATCAGACGGAGTCGAAACAGAACGAAATCAACTGGAGTTATTTTTGGAACGAAAGCCACCAGATAGACTTGGACTCCACGTCAGGAGATACGGGAGGTGCTCATGAGGGTGGGGGCGCCCCCCCCCTAGGGCGCGCCCCCTGCCTCGTGGGGCCCTCGTGGCTCCTCCGACGTACTTCCTGCACCCATATATATCGTCGTACCCTAAAACTTCCAGAACGAATAATAGATCGGGAGTTCCGCTGCCAGAAGCCTCCGTAGCAACCGAAAGCCAATCTAGACCCGTTTCGGCACCCTGTCGGAGGGGGAATCCCTCTCCGGTGGCCATCTTCATCATCCCGGTGCTCTCCATGATGAGGAGGGAGTAGTTCTCCCTCGGGGCTGAGCGTATGTACCAGTAGCTATGTGTTTGATCTCTCTCTCTCTCTCTCGTGTTCTTGATTTGGCACGATCTTGATGTATCGCGAGCTTTGCTATTATAGTTGGATCTTATGTTTCTCCTCCCCCTCTTCTCTCTTGTAATGAATTGAGTTTCCCCTTCGAAGTAATCTTATCGGATTGAGTCTTTAAAGATTTGAGAACACTTGATATATGTCTTGTCGTGCGTATCTGTGGTGACAATGGGATATCACGTGATTAACTTGATGTATGTTTTGGTGATCAACTTGCGGGTTCCGCCCATGAACCTATGCATAGGCCTTGGCACACGTTTTCGCCATGATTCTCTGGTAGGAACTTTGGGGCACTCTTTGAGCTCCTTTGTGTTGGTTGAATAGATGAATCTGAGATTGTGTGATGCATATCGTATAATCATACCCATGGATACTTGAGGTGATATTGGAGTATCTAGGTGACATTAGGGTTTTGGTTGATTTGTGTCTTAAGGTGTTATTCTAGTACGAACTCTAGGGCTGTTTGCGACACCTATAGGAATAGCCCAACAGATTGATTGGAAAGAATAACTTTGAGGTGGTTTCGTACCCTACCATAATCTCTTCGTTTGTTCTCCGCTATTATTGACTTTGGAGTGATTCTTTGTTGCATGTTGAGGGATGGTTATGTGATCCAATTATGTTATCATTGTTGAGAGGACTTACACTAGCGAAAGTATGAACCCTAGGCCTTGTTTCAACGCATTGCAATACTGTTTACGCTCACTTTTATCATTAGTTACATTGTTGTTTTTATATTTTCAGATTACAAAAACCTTTATCTACTATCCATATACCACTTGTATCACCATCTCTTCGCCGAACTAGTGCACCTATACAATTTACCATGGTATTGGGTGTGTTGGGGACACAAATGACTCTTTGTTATTTGGTTGCAGGGTTGCTTGAGAGAGACCATCTTCATCCTACGCCTCCTATGGATTGATAAACCTTAGGTCATCCACTTGATGGAAATTTGCTACTGTCCTACAAACCTCTGCACTTGGAGGGCCAACAACGTCTACAAGAAGAAGGTTGTGTAGTAGACATCAGAGATGACACATACAAATTTGCTTAGAACGGCAAAAGAATACCGCGTATAGCTAGGTATAGTGGACTCATATGGCAAAGCTGGTTTAAAGGATTTTGGATGCACATGTAGTGATCATACTTAGTGCAAAATGAAGGCTAGCAAAAGATTGAGAAGCGACCAACCAAGAAACGAAAAATCTCATAAGTGAGCATTAAGCATAACTAACACCGAATAATGGACCACAAGTATGATGTAATTTAATTGGATAACTATTGACTTTCGTGCTTGCATAGGGAATCACAAACCTTAACACCAATATTCTTACTAAAGCATAATTACCCATCAACATGACTCACATATTATATCAACATATCTCAAAACTATTACAAGGAATCAAGTTTATTTTGTCCAATGATCTTCATGAAAGTTTTTATTATATCTTCCTTGGATATCTATCAGTTTGGGACTAGTTTCATATGTTTCTTTTGATATATAGCTCAAACAAATATAAGTGAAGAACATGAGCATACAAAAATTTCTTCTCTCAAGTTAATATAAGTGAAGCAAGAGAGAATTTCTTCAAAAAATTACTAACTCTCAAATAAATCTTAGTGAAGCATAAGAGCATTTATTCAAAAATACTAAAGCACACCGTGATAAAAAAGATATAAGTGAAGCACTAGAGCAATTCCATATCTCATAAAGATTTAAGTGAAGCATAGAGAGCAATTATAACAAGTCATGGCATAAACTTGGCTCTCTCAAAAAGGTGTGTCCAGCAAGGATTCATGACTAAAAACACAAAGCAAAGCAAGCAAAGACTCATATCATACAAGACGCTCCAAGCAAAACTCATAGTATGCGACGAATAAAAATATAGTTTCAAGTAAAATACCGATGGTTGTTAGAAGAAAGAGGGGATGCCACTTGGGGGCATCCCCAAGCTTAGTTGCTTGATACTTCTTGAATATTGTCTTGGGGTGCCACGGGCATCCCCAATCTTAGCTTTTTGCTAATCCTTATTCCTTCATCCATCGTAAAGTCACCCAAACTTGAAAACTCCAATCACACAAAACTTAACAAAACCTTCGTGAGATCCGTTAGTGTAAGAAAGCAAATCACTACTATAAGTACTATGCAAACCCATTCATATTTTATTATTGAATTATATCTACTGTATTCCAACTTTTCTATGGCAAAAAATCTTCAAAGAAAACAATAGAATCATCAAAACAAGCACACAACGCAAAGAAAATAGAATTTGTCAAAAACAGAACAGTCTGTAGCAATATGGAGAATTCGAATACTTCTGTAACTCCAAAAATTCTGAAAAATTAGGACAACGTGAGAAATTTGTATATAATCTTCTGTAAAAAGAACTTAGGATTTTATCGCACATCTGTAAATGTAAACAATTCTGCGACTGGGTGCAGAAGTTTGTGTTTTTAGCAAGATCAAATTAACTATCACCCAACATAATCCTAAAGGTTCTACTTGGCACAAACACTAATTAAAACACAAAAAACACAATCATAACAGTAGCATAATTGTGCAAACACTCAAGAACAGAAAGAGAAAGACAAAAATAAATTTTATTCATTGGGTTGTCTCGCAACAAGCGCTATTGTTTTATGCCCCTAGCTAGGCATAATGCAAAGGATCTAAGTATTGTCATCTTTCGTGTCCAACTCTTCAATCAAGCACTTGGAATTTTTCAAGGATTTAGCATACAAATTTTCAATGACAATACTCTTAGGAACATGTTTAAGGAATTCATTCTTGCACAAAGGATCTCTTATAACTTCAACAAAATCCGGGTGAATACTAATAATCTTGAGATCTTCTTTACTGCTATTACTAGAAGTTGCACCGTTGTTCTTAGTAACTTGAGTAATATTTCCAACTTTTATGGGAGTTTTTTCAATGGTTTTAGCGGAAGCAAAAGCCGTACTTAGATTACTAAAGATTTCTTCCAGTTTGTCAATCTGAGATGGGCTTTCTTCAATTCTTTCATGAATTACGGTACTCTTTTCTTTTAACAACTTAAAAACTTCTCCCGCTTTTGACCAAATTTTAGTAGCAAAATTATGCATGTTTTATCCAAGTTTTCAATATGTTCTTCGGTAAGCATTTTCTTTTCAATATCATCTACTCTTTCCATAACATGCTTAAGAGTCAATGTTGTTTCATTAACCATAAGCGGTGGTGAACCCACTAAATTTCCCATAGCATTAAAAGCATCAAGAGAGGGACACATCAAGAAATTTCCGCTGCTAAACATATCAAGGATGAATCTATACCAAGTGGTGATGCCCACATAAAAATAGCAAAGAAGAACAACAGTAGATTGCTTATGGATAGATCTATTATGAGCATTGCAAATCCTATACCAAGCACCCTTTAAATTCTCCCCTCTCCTTTGTTTAAAGTTAAGAACCTCGTTCTAGGGAGTGCACGCAATAGCAGAAGAACTATCCATATCGACAAGAAGTAGCAAACAAGATTGCACTCAAAAACAGATTTGACGAGAAAACGATGCACGAAAAAGAGGGTGAATAAAACAGGAAATTTTTGTGAAGTGGGGGTGAGGAAAACGAGAGGCAAATGGCAAACAAGATTACCTAGGCAAGCAAACCGGTTCAAATTCAAATTCAAATTCAAGTCAAATAGTAAAGGTTTTCAAATATTAAAACTAAAATGTCCGGGTTGTGCCAGATATTGCATAGGTAATTATGGTGGAGAAACCAAACTTTGATAAAATGTTTAAAGGCTCTGAAATAATTAAAACATTAGTTAAAACAATTAAATAAATGCCTTTTGCAATTAATAAAATATTAAACTAAATTATTTAGTTGCCCAAACTTATGTGGCAGTAGCATAATTATTAACACTAAATTAGGGACAACTTTTATAATTTATAAAACTAAAATAAAAGGAAACTAAAAATAAAACAGAAAAGAAAAATAAACAAAAAATAAAACGGGGGAAAACCCCACGGCCCACTGGCCCAGCCGGCCCCCACTCCCTTCCATAACCCCTCACCCGAAACCCTAGCCCACCGGTCGCCCACTCCCCCCCACATCGCTCGTTCCCCCCTCCCCTGAACCAGATTAGGATCAACCCGATCCCGCCACCTGCCGCGGCCCGGTAACGCCCCACCATTCGCCGGACCTCCCAGTCAGACTGCCCGTCCCTGACTCTCCCTTGCCGGCTCCCCAGGCCACGACGACCCCCCTTCATGGCAGCGCGGGTGAGCACCCCCCCTCTCCCCCTTTCGCTTCCCCTCCGTCTGGTCACCACACGTCCCCCGCCGCGCTCCACCTGCTCCAGGGCCCGACCCGCCCGCCTCACCTTTCTCCGACGGCCCACCCGCGACCCCCGCACCCCAAGGCGCTCACCCGCGCGTGGCCTTCTTGCCATCTGCAGCTGCCCCGCGCTGCCACCTCCTGCTCTGCTGCCGTGCCCGCCGCCACCATGATGGCCGCCTCCACCGCCCCCGCAGTTGTCGTCCCCAGGCATGCACGCCCCTGGTACCATCACCTCGCTCTAGTCCCACCCCCGCCGCCTCCCCTGGCCGACGTCAAGGGCGCCGGCAGCCGCGCCGCTGGTCTCGCCTAAGGCCAGCACCCGGGATCGCCCCATCGGTCGCTCGAGGTTGCACTAGTCGCCCTCACCCGGTTTGGCCTCTGGACCACTGACCAGAGGGCCCATCGCCCTAAAAAATTGAAAAATGAATTAAAAAATATAATAAAAAGTAAATAATTAATTAACTTAATTAACTCTATTTAGTTAACCTAATCACTTAATTAAACTAATTAATCATGTTTAGTTAAACTGTGCCAATGACAAATGGGACCCACCCGTCAGGTTGGCTAGTCAGTGGTCTGAGTTGACCGCTGACGTCATGCTGACATCATGATGACATAATAATTGTTTTTCAAATTAAATTAATCTTCTAATTTCAGAAAATGATTTATAACTTTGAAAATCAATATAAAACAATCTGTAACTCGGATGAAAATGAGACGAATTCGAAATTGCAGTCCGTTCGTATGCCACACGTCCCTAGCATAGAGAACATGCAACCACCCTCTCTAGTTAGTTGTCCGAAAATGCTGAACACCGGGAATACATCCCCGGATGTTTCCCCCTTCGCTAATAGCACCTGGTACCGTGTTAGGGCCTACCTAGCATCGCGTATTGTCATGTCATGCGTCATCATGCATCTGTTTGCATTGTATTCATTGTTTCTTCCCCCTCTTCCCCCCGTTAGACTTCGAACCTAACGCCACTACTGCCCTGATGGACTACGGTGTTGATGACCCCTCCTTCTAGACCGAGCTTCTAGGCAAGCAAACCCCCCTTGATCATCGTGATATTGCCTACTCTTTCCCTCTACTGCTTGCATTAGAGTAGTTTTATTGTTTCATCGGTTTGATCATATCTGCTTCATATCCTGTCTTTCCTACTACTATTGTTCCCTTTACCTGCAATCCTAAATGCTTAGTATAGGTTGCTAGTATTACATCGGTGGCCATACACCCTTGTCCGTCTTCCATGCTATACTACTGGGTCATGATCACTTCGGGAGGTGATCACAGGTATATACTATATACTATTACATACTTATGTTACTATTCAGATGTGGGGGTTGAAGGGGCAGGTGGTTCTACCTAGGAGAGAGGTGGGAATGGTCCCCGGTCGGCGTGCACGGGTACTTCAAATAACACGCTTAACAAGATTGGGTATTTGATATGAGTTGGTATTGACCTATACGCTAACCGCCACATGGGACAAGATATGGTCAACCGACATCGTATTATCAACCGAAGCTTTCCAAATGTCAGTGACTGAGCGGCGCACGCTCGGGTGGTCCGCGTAAAGCTACCACCTTGTAGTGTGGGTTGCCAGGGCTGATCCCGGCTGCCCTCGCAACATGCAGGAGTGCAACGGGCGATGGGCCCAAGACCCATGCGCGCTTATGATGTAGACCGGTGTGATGACCTCTTTGTTGGGCCTAGGTAGGGCTGCGACGTGTTAATCTTTCGAGGCCGGGCATGACCCAGGAAAGTGTGTCCGGCCAGAGTGATCGAGCGTGTCGAGTAATGTGGTGCACCCCTGCAGGGAAGATTAATCTATTTGAATAGTCGTGTCCACGGTAACATGACACTTGGAGTTGTATTCCGACCTCATGACAACTAGAACCGAATACTTAACAAAGCACACCCTTTCAAGTGCTAGATATAACCCGGTGATCGCTCTCTCGTAGGGTGTCGAGGAGAGGATCGTCGGGTAGGTTTATACCATACAGTGTTACTTGATGCTATACTTGCTACTCTCTTCTACTGCTTCAATATGGAGGCTGCCAGAAGCGTAGTCTTCGATAGGACTAGCTTATCCCCCTATTATTCTGGCATTCTGCAGTTTAATCCACAAATACTACCCCTTTCATTGATACCGATGCATATGTAGTATAGATCTGATGTCAATCTTGCAAGTACTTTGGATGAGTACTCGCGGTAGCTTTGCTTCCCTCTTTTCCCCTTCGATACCTGGTTGCTGCGATCAGATGTTGGAGCCAAGGAGCCAGACGCCACCGTCGATGATGACCCCTACTACACCATGGGTGCCTACTACTACATTCAGGCTGCCGATGACCAAGAGTAGCTTAGAAGAATCCCAGGCAGGAGGCCATGCGCCTCTCGATCTGTATCCATGTTTGTGCTAGTCATCTTATGGAACCTTCTTTAACTTATGTCTGTACTTAGATATTGTTGCTTCCGTTGACTCGTTTCTGTTCGAGCATTTGTATTCGAGCCCTCGAGGCCCCTAGCTTGTAATATAAAGCTTGTATGACTTCTATTTGTGTTTAGAGTTGTGTTGTGATATCTTCCCGTGAGTCCCTGATCTTGATTAGTGTATGATTAGTGTACGATTGAATCGGGGGCATCACTGATCGACACTATATGATTTCATGTAACAATTGCTATAAATAGATAGTTAAAGTGTATAAGTAAAATATTTTTCTGAATCAATTAGCGTGCTATATAAATTTTCTCATAGAAATATAACTATTAATTACAACATGGAAATAAAATCATGCTTTATTATTGCCACTATGGCATATTCCCAACAGTCAGCAGGGTGACAATGATGATAAGTGATACGTCCATTTTGCATCATGCTTTTATATTGATATTTATTGCAATATGGGCTGTTATTACACATTATGGTACAAAACTTATGTCTTTTCTCTCTTATTTTACAAAGTTTACATGAAGAGGGAGAATGCCGGCAGCTGGAATTCTGGACCGGAAAGGAGC
This sequence comes from Triticum monococcum, assembly GCA_034509565.1. Classification (NCBI taxonomy): domain Eukaryota; kingdom Viridiplantae; phylum Streptophyta; class Magnoliopsida; order Poales; family Poaceae; genus Triticum; species Triticum monococcum. Next base: position 491,591,494 of record CM067846.1, read on the forward strand.
AAATCTGAGAGACCTATTCTACACAACTCCAACAATCCTGAAAAATTTACGGAGAATTATTTTGGAATATATAAAAAATATTGGGCGAAGAAAATACCAGAGGGGACCCACCAGGAGGCCACAAACCTGGGGGCGCACCCCTAGGGCTTGTGGGCCCCCTGGTAGGTCCCCGATGCCCATCTTTTGCTATATGGAGGCTTTTGTCTCGGAAAAAACAATACGGGAGCTTTCAGGACGAAGCGCCGCCGTCTCAAGGCGGAACCTGGGCGGAAGTAATCTAGGGCTCCAGCGGAGCTGTTCTGTCGGGGAAACTTCCCTCCTGGAGGGGGAAATCGAAGCCATCGTCATCACCAACGATCCTCTCATCGAGAGGGGGTCAATCTCCATCAACATCTTCACCAGCACCATCTCCTGTCAAACGCTAGTTCATCTCTTGTATCCGATCTTTGTCTCAAAACCTCAGATTGGTACCTGTGGGTTGCTACTAGTGTTGATTACTCCTTGTAGTTGATGCTAGTTGGTTATTCGGTGGAAGATCATGTGTTCAGATCCTTAATGATATTTAATACCCCTCTGGTAATGAACATGAATATGCTTTGTGAGTAGTTACATTTGTTCCTGAGGACATGTGATGTCTACTACACAACCTTCTTCTTGTAGACGTTGTTGGGCCTCCAAGTGTAGAGGTTTGTAGGACAGTAGAAAATTTCCCTCAAGTGGATGACCTAACTAAGGTTTATCAATCCGTGGGAGGCGTAGGATGAAGATGGTCTATCTCAAACAACCATGCAACCAAATAACAAAGAGTCTCTTGTGTCCCCAACACACCCAATACAATGGTAAATTGTATTGGTGCACTAGTTCGGTGAAGAGATGGTGATACAAGTGCAATATGGATGGTAGATATAGGTTTTTGTAATCTGAAAATATAAAAACAGCAAGGTAACTAATGATAAAAGTGAGCACAAACGGTATTGCAATGCTAGGAAACAAGGCCTAGGGTTCATACTTTCACTAGTGCAAGTTCTCTCAACAATAATAACATAATTGGATCATATAACAATCCCTCAACATGCAACAAAGAGTCACTACTAGCGGAGAACAAACGAAGAGATTATTGTAGGGTACGAAACCACCTCAAAGTTATTCTTTCTGAATGATCTATTCAAGAGTCCGTAGTAAAATAACACAAAGCTATTCTTTCCGTTCAATCTATCCTAGAGTTAGTACTAGAATAACACCTTAAGACACAAATCAACCAAAACTCTAATGTCACCTAGATACTCCAATGTCACCTCAAGTATCCATTGGTATGATTATACAATATGCATCACACAATCTCAGATTCATCTATTCAACCAACACAAAGAACTTCAAAGAATGCCCCAAAGTTTCCACCGAAGAGTCAAGACGAAAACGTATGCCAACCCCTATGCATAAGTTTACGAGTTCACGGAACTCACAAGTTGATCACCAAAACATACATTAAGTGGATCACGTGATATCCCATTGTCACCACAGATAAGCACATGCAAGACATACATCAAGTGTTCTCAAATCATTAAAGACTCAATCCGATAAGATAACTTCAAAGGGAAAACTCAATCCATTACAAGAGAGTAGAGGGGGAGAAACATCATAAGATCCAACTATAATAGCAAAGCTCGCGATACATCAAGATCGTGCCGAATCAAGAACACGAGAGAGAGAGAGAGAGAGATCAAACACATAACTACTGGTACATACCCTCAGCCCCGAGGGTGAACTATTCCCTCCTCGTCATGGAGAGCGCCAGGATAATGAAGATGGCCACCGGAGAGGGATTCCCCCCACCGTCAGGGTGCCGGAACGGGTCTAGATTGGTTTTCGGTGGCTACAACGGCTTGCGGCGGTGGAACTCCCGATCTAGGTTTCTTTCTGGAAGTTTGGATATATATATAAGAGGTGTTGGAGTCGGTTACAAGTCAGGGGGGTCCCCGGGGCGGCCACGAGGTAGGGGGCGCGCCTAGGGGGGTAGGGCGTGCCCCCCACCCTCGTGGTGGCCTCGGGACTCTTCTGGCCCATCTCCGGTAATCTGTGGGCTTCTTCTGGTCCAAAAATGATTTCCGTGAAATTTCAGGTCAATTGGACTCCATTTGGTTTTCCTTTTCTGCGATACTCAAAAACAAGGAAAAAAACAGTAACTGGCACTGGGCTCTAGGTTAATAGGTAAGTCCCAAAAATCATATAAAATAGCATATAAATGCATATAAAACATCCAAGGTTGATAATATAATAGCATGGAACAATAAAAAATTATAGATACGTTGGAGACGTATCAAGCATCCCAATCTTAATTCCTGCTCGTCCTCGAGTAGGTAAATGATAAAAACAGAATTTTTGATGTGGAATGCTACCTAAGATATTTATCTATGTAATTCTCTTTATTGTGGCATGAATGTTCAGATCTAAAAGATTCAAGACAAAAGTTTAATATTGACATGAAAATAATAATACTTCAAACATACTAACAAAGCAAACATGTCTTCTTAAAATAACATGGCGAAAGAAAGCTATCCCTATAAAATCATATAGTCTGGCTATGCTCTATCTTCATCACACAAAATATTTAAATCATGCACAACCCCGATGACAAGCCAAGAAACTGTTTCATACTTTTGATGTTCTCAAACTTTTTCAATCTTCACACAATACTTGAGCGTGAGCCATGGACATGGCACTATAGGTGGAATAGAATGGTGGTTGTGGAGAAGACAAAAAGGAGAAGATAGTCTCACATCAACTAGGCGTATCAACGGGCTATCGAGATGCCCATCAATAGATATCAATGTGAGTGAGTAGGGATTGCCATGCAACGTATGCACTAGAGCTATAAGTTTATGAAAGCTCAAAAAGAAACTAAGTGGGTGTGCATCCAACTCGCTTGCTCACGAAGACCTAGGGCATTTTGAGGAAGCCCATCATTGGAATATACAAGCCAAGTTCTATAATGAAAGATTCCCACTAGTATATGAAAGTGACAACATAGGAGACTTTCTATCATGAAGATCATGGTGCTACTTTGAAGCACAAGTGTGGTAAAAGGATAGTGGCATTCCCCTTCTCTCTTTTTCTCTCATTCTTTTATTTTTTGTTTTTTTGTTTTTGGGCCTTCTCTTTTTTATGGCCTTTTCTCTCTCTTTTTTTATTTTTCGTCCAGAGTCTCATACCGACTTATGGGGGAATCATAGTATCCATCATACTTTCCTCACATGGGACAATGCTATAATAATGATGACCATCACACTTTTATTTACTTACAACTCAAGAATTACAACTCAATACTTAGAACAAAATATGACTCTATATGAATGCATCCGGCGGTGTACCGGGATGTGCAATGACTCATGAGTGACATGTATGAAAGTATTATGAACGATGGCTTTGCCACAAATATGATGTCAACTACATGATCATGCAAAGCAATATGACAATGATGAAGCGTGTCATAATAGACGGAACAGTGGAAAGTTGCATGGCAATATATCTCAGAATGTCTATGGAACTGCCATAATAGGTAGGTATGGTGGCTGTTTTGAGGAAGGTGTATGGTGGGTGTATGATACCGGCGAAAGGTGCGCGGTATTAGAGAGGCTAGCAATGGTGGAAGGGTGAGAGTGCGTATAATCCATGGACTCAACATTAGTCATAAAGAACTCACATACTTATTGCAAAAATCTATTAGTTATCGAAACAAAGTACTACGGGCATGCTCCTAGGGGAATATATTGGTAGGAAAAGACCATCGCTCGTCCCCGGCCGCCACTCATAAGGAAGACAATCAAAAAATAAATCATGCCCCGACTTCATCACATAACGGTTCACCATACGTGCATGCTACGGGAATCACAAACTTTAACACAAGTATCTCTCAAATTCACAACTACTCACTAGCATGACTCTAATATTACCATCCTCATATCTCAAAACAATCATAAGGAATCAAACTTCACATAGTATTCAATGCACTTTATATGAAAGTTTTTATTATACCCATCTTGGATGCCCATCATATTAGGACTAGTTTCATAACCAAAGCAAACTACCATGTTGTTCTAAAGACTCTCAAAATAATATAAGTGAAGCACGGGAGTTAATCTATTTCTTCAAAATAAAACCACCGCCCTGCTCTAAAAAGATATAAGTGAAGCGCTAGAGCAAATGACAAACTACTCCGAAAGATATAAGTGAAGATCAATGAGTAGTTGAATAATTATGCAACTATGTGAAGACTCTCTAACGTTTAAGAATTTCAGATCTTGGTATTTTATTCAAACAGCAAGCAAAACAAAAGAAAATAAAATGACGCTCCAAGCCAAACACATATCATGTGCTGAATAAAAAATATAGCTCCAAGTAAAGTTTCCGATGAATGAAGATGAAAGAGGGGATGCGATCTGGGGCATCCCCAAGCTTACGCTATTGGTTGTCCTTGAATATTACCTTGGGGTGCCTTGGGAATCCCCAAGCTTAGGCTCTTTCCACTCCTTATTCGTAGTCCATCGAATCTTTACCCAAAACTTGAAAACTTCACAACACAAAACTCAACAGAAAATATCATGAGCTCCGTTAGTATAAGAAAATAAATCACCACTTTTGGTACTGTTGTGAACTCATTCTTTATTCATATTGGTGTAATATCCACTGTATTCCAACTTCTCTATGGTTCATACCCTCCTATACTATTCATAGATTCATAAAAATAAGCAAACAACACATAGAAAACAGAATCTGTCAAAAACAGAACAGTCTGTAGTAATATGTATCATTCGAATACTTCTGTCACTCCAAAAATTCTGAAATACATTTTTTGACGTGAGGAATTTTTCTATTAATCATCTTCGAAAAGAATTAACCTAATCTCACTCTCCAGTAAAAATGGCAGCAAATCTCGTGAGCACTAAAGTTTCTGTTTTTACAGCAAGATCGCAAAGACTTCACCCAAGTCTTCCCAAAGGTTCTACTTGGCAAAAACACTAATTATAACATAAAACCACATCTAAACAGAGTCTGGATGAATTATTTATTACAAAACAGGAGCAAAATGCAAAGAACAAAAATAAAATTGGGTTGCCTCCCAACAAGCGCTTTCGTTTAACGCCCCTAGCTAGGCATGATGATTTCAATGATGCTCACATAAAAGATAAGAACTGAAACATAAAGAGAGCATCATGAAGAATATGACTATCACATTTAATCCTAACCCACTTCCTATGCATAGGGATTTTGTGATCAAATAATTTATGGGAACAATAATCATCTAGCATAGCAAAGCAAAACAAGCATAACTTTAAGATTTTAAGCACATAGAGAGGAAACTTGATATTATTGCAATTCCTACAAGCATATATTCCTCCCTCATAATAATTTTCAGTAGCATCATGAATGAATTCAACAATATAACTGTCACATAAAGCATTATTTTCATGATCTACAAGCATAGAAGTTTTATTACTCTCCACATAAGCAAATTTCTTCTCATGAATAGTAGTGGGAGAAAACTCAACAAAATAACTATGATGTGAGGCATAATCCAATTGAAAATTAAAGTAACGATGACAAGTTTCATGGATATCATTGTTCTTTATAGCATACATGTCATCATAATAATCATCATAGATAGCAACTTTGTTCACGTAATCAATTGGAACGTCTTCCGAAATAGTGGATTCATCACTAAATAAAATCATGACCTCTCCAAATCCACTTTCATAATTATAATCATCATAAATAGGAGGCATGCTATCATCATAATAAATATTCTCATCAAAACTTGGGGGACAAAAAATATCATCTTCATCAAACATAGCAACCCCAAGCTTGTGGCTTTGCATATCATTAGCATCATGGGTATTCAAGGAATTCATACTAACAGCATTGCAATCATGCTCATCATACAAAGATTTAGTGCCAAACATTTTATAGATTTCTTCTTGTAGCACTTGAGCACAATTGTCGGAATCCTTATTCTCATGAAAGACATTAAAAAGATGAAGCATGTGAGGTACCCTCAATTACATTTTTTTGTAGTTTTCTTTTATAGACTAAACTAGTGATAAAACAAGAAAAAAGATTCGATTGCAAGATCTAAAGATATACCTTCAAGCGCTAACCTCCCCGGCAATGATGCAAGAAAAGAGCTTGATGTCTACTACACAACCTTCTTCTTGTAAACGTTGTTGGGCCTCCAAGTGTAGAGGTTTGTAGGACAGTAGAAAATTTCCCTCAAGTGGATGACCTAACTAAGGTTTATCAATCCGTGGGAGGCGTAGGATGAAGATGGTCTATCTCAAACAACCATGCAACCAAATAACAAAGAGTCTCTTGTGTCCCCAACACACCCAATACAATGGTAAATTGTATTGGTGCACTAGTTCGGTGAAGAGATGGTGATACAAGTGCAATATGGATGGTAGATATAGGTTTTTGTAATCTGAAAATATAAAAACAGCAAGGTAACTAATGATAAAAGTGAGAACAAACGGTATTGCAATGCTAGGAAACAAGGCCTAGGGTTCATACTTTCACTAGTGAAAGTTCTCTCAACAATAATAACATAATTGGATCATATAACAATCCCTCAACATGCAACAAAGTGTCACTCCAAAGTCACTAATAGCGGAGAACAAACGAAGAGATTATTGTATGGTACGAAACCACCTCAAAGTTATTCTTTCTGATCGATCTATTCAAGAGTCCGTAGTAAAATAACACGAAGCTATTCTTTCCGTTCAATCTATCATAGAGTTCGTACTAGAATAACACCTTAAGACACAAATCAACCAAAACCCTAATGTCACCTAGATACTCCAATGTCACCTCAAGTATCCGTGGCTATGATTATATGATATGCATCACACAATCTCAGATTCGTCTATTCAACCAATACAAATAACTTCAAAGAGTGCCTCAAAGTTTCTACCGGAGAGTCATGACGAAAACGTGTGCCAACCTCTATGCATAAGTTCACAAGGTCACGGAACTCGCAAGTTGATCACCAAAACATACATCAAGTGGATCACGTGATATCCCATTGTCACCACAGATAAGCACATGCAGGACATACATCAAGTGTTCGCAAATCCTTAAAGACTCAATCCAATAAGATAACTTCAAAGGGAAAACTCAATCCATTACAAGAGAGTATATGGGGAGAAACATCATAAGATCCAACTATAATAGCAAAGCTCGCGATACATCAAGATCGTGTCGAATCAAGAACACGAGAGAGAGAGATAGAGATCAAATACATAGCTACTGGTACATACCCTCAGCCCCGAGAGTGAACTACTCCCTCCTCGTCATGGAGAGCGCCGGGATGATGAAGATGGCCATCGGAGAGGGATTCCCCGCTCTGACAGGGTGCTGGAATGGGTCTAGATTGGTTTTTAGTGGCTACAAAGGCTTGCGGCGGCGGAACTCCCGATCTAGGTTTCTTTCTGGAAGTTTGGGTATATATAAGAGGTGCTGGAGTCGTGAACAAGTCAGGGGGTCCCCGAGGCGGCCACGAGGTAGGGGGCGCGCCTAGGGGGATAGGGCGTGCCCCCCCCACCCTCGTGGTGGCCTCAGGACTCTTCTGGCCCATCTCTGGTACTCCGTGGGCTTCTTCTGGTCCAAAAATGATCTCCGTGAAATTTCAGATCAATTGGACTCCGTTTGGTTTTCCTTCTTTGTCATACTCAAAAACAAGAAGAAAAAAACAGAAACTGGCACTGGGCTCCAGGTTAATAGGTTAGTCCCAAAAATCATATAAAATAGCATATAGATGCATATAAAACATCCAAGGTTGATAATATAAATAGCATGGAACAATAAAAAATTATAGATACATTGGAGACGTATCAACATGGGAGAAGTCTTGTTATAAGTAATCATGTGAATTTGATATTCGTTTGAAATTTTGATGAGATGCATGCTGTCTCTCCTCTAGTGGTGTTATGTGAGCGTCGACTACATGACACGTCACCATGATTTGGGCCTAGGGGAAGGCATTGGGAAGTAATAAGTAAATGATGGGTTCCTAGAGTGACAGAAGCTTAGACCCTAGTTTATGTGTTGCTTCGTAAGGGGATGATTTGGATTCACATGTTTCATGCTATGGTTAGATTTATCTTGATTCTTCTTTCGTAGTTGCAGATGCTTGCGAGAGGGGTTAATCATAAGTGGGAGTCTTGTCCAAGTAAGGGCAGAACCCAAGCACTGGTCCGCCCACATATCAAATTATCAAAGTAACAAATGTGAATCATACGAGCATGACGAAAACTATCTTGACAGTAATTCCCATGTATCCTCGGGAGCGCTTTGCTTTATATAAGAGTTTGTCCAGGCTTGTCCTTTGCTACAAAAAGGATTGGGCCAGCTTGCTTCACCATAGTTACACTTGTTGCTTGTTACTCGTTATGAATTATCTTATCACACAACTATCTGTTACCGATAATTTCACTGGCTGAAAACCGCTTGTCATTTCCTTCTGCTCCTCGTTGGGTTCGACACTCTTACTTATCGAAAGGACTGCAATAGATCCCCTATTCGTGTGGGTCATCAAGACTCTTTTCTGGCACCGTTGCCGGGGAGTGAAGCGCCTTTGGTAAGTGGAATTTGGTAAGGAAACATTTATATTACGTGCTGAAATTTACTGTCACTTGTCACTATGGAAAATAATACTTTGAGGGGCTTGTTCGGGGTATCTTCACTTTGAACGGAAGAGAAAAGAGTTTCCCCTCAATCTACTACTCCTACTGAAAAATAGTTATTATGAAATTCCTTCGGGTATGATAGAGAAACTGCTGGCTAATCCTTATGCAGGAGATGGAACATTACATCCTGATATGCATCTAATCTATGTGGATGAAGTTTCTCGATTATTTAAGCTTGCAGGTTTACTCGAGGATGAAGTCAAGAAGAAGATATCCCCTTTATCTTTGAAGGATAAGGCATTTACATGGTATAGGTTATGCGACGATATTGGGACTTGTAACTACAACCAATTGAAATTGGAATTTCATCAAAAGTTTTGTCCTATGCATCTAGTTCATCGTGATCAGAATTATATTTATAATTTTTCGTCTCGTGAAGGCGAAAGTATCGTTCAAGCTTGGGGGAGGCTTAAGTCAATGTTATATTCATGCCCCAATCATCATCTCTCAAGAGAAATTATTATTCAGAACTTTTATGCTCGGCTTTCTCGCAATGATCAATCTCGATACTTCTTGTACTGGTTCTTTTATGAAGAAGACTATTGAATTCAAATGGGATTTATTGGAAAGAATTAAATGCAACTCTAAAGATTGGGAACTCGACGAAGTTAAGGAGTCAGGTAAGTTTGATTGTGTTAAATCTTTTATGGATACCGATGCTTTTCGTGAATTTAGCACTAAATATGGACTTGACTCTGAAATAGTAGCTTCTTTTTGTGAATCATTTGCTACTCATGTTGATCTCCCTAAGGAGAAATGGTTTAAATATCATCCTCCCATTGAAGTAAAATTAGTAGAACCTATTAAATTTGAAGAAGAAACTATTACTTATAATATTGATCTTGTTATTCCTACTGCTTACATTGAGAAACCACCTTTCCCTGTTAGGATAAAGGAACATGCTAAAGCTTCAGTTGTGGTTCGTAAGAGTTATACTATAAAACCTACACCCCCTGAACAAATTATAGTTGAACCTAGTGTTGCTTTGCTTAAGGATATCTTGTTCTATAATATTGATGGGCATGTCATTTATTTCTGTGATGAAGATGCTAGAATTTCCAAACCTGATGATAAAGATAAACATAGACCTGTTGTTGGCATGCCTGTTGTTTCTGTTAAAATAGGAGATCATTGTTATCATGGCTTATGTGATGTGGGTGCTACTATGAGTGCAATTCCATTTACTTAATATCAATAAATTATGAATGATATTGCACCTGCTGAAATAGAGGATATTGATGTTACTATTAAGCTTGCCAATAGGGATACTATATCACCAATTGGGATTGTTACAAATGTTGAAGTCTTGTGTGGGAAAATAAAATACCCTATTGATTTTCTTGTTCTTGGTTCCCCACAAGATGATTTTCGTCCCATTATATTTTATAGACCTTTCTTGAACAGTGTTAATGCTAAGATAGATTGCGAGAAACAAACTATTAGTGTATGTTTTGGGGATGTGTCTCATGAGTTTAATTTCTCCAAATTTCGTAGACAACCCCATGATAAAGAATTGCCTAGTAAGAATGAAATTATTGGTCTTGCTTCTATTGTTGTGCCTCCTACTGATCCTTTAGAACAATATTTGCTAGACCATGAAAATGATATGTTTAGGAATGAAAGAAAGGAATTAATTAAGATATTCTTTAAACAGATGCCTGTCTTGAAACACAATTTGCCGGTTGAGACTCTTGGATACGATCCTCTACCACCCAAGAGTGATCCTATGTTTGATTTTAAACAATTAACTGATACTTTGAAATATGCTTATCTTGATGAAAAGAAGATATATCTTGTTATTATTAGTGCTAACCTTTCAGAGCATGAAGAAAAGAAATTGTTGAAAACTCTAAAGAAGCACCGTGCCGCTATTGATATCCTCTTGATGATCCTAAGGTCATTAGTCCCACTCTATGTCAGCACAAAATTAATATGGAGCCTGATGCTAAACCGGTCGTTGATCATCAACGATAGTTAAATCCCAAGATGAAGGAACTGGTAAGAAATGAAATATTAAAGCTTTTGGAAGCAGGTATAATTTATCCTATTGCTGATAGTAGATGGGTAAGTCCCGTTCATTGTGTCCCTAAGAAGGGAGGTATTACGGTTGTTCCCAATGATAAGAACGAATTGATTCCACAAATAATTGTCACAAGTTATAGAATGGTTATTGATTTTAGAAAGTTGAAAAAAGCTACTAGGAAAGATAATAACCCTCTACGAGTTATTGATCAAATGCTAGAAAGACTATCCAAACATCCACATTTTTGCTTCCTAGATGGTTATTCTCGTTTTTCTCAAATACCCGTGTCACAAGAGGATAAAAAAACTACTTTTACTTGCCCTTTCAGTATGCTTATAGACGTATGCCTTTTGGTTTATGCAATGCACCTGCTACCTTTTAAACATGTATGACTGCTATATTCTCTGACTTTTGTGAAAAGATTGTTGAGGTTTTCATGGATGATTTCTCTGTTTATGGAACTTCTTTTGATGATTTCTTAAGCAACCTTGATCGAGTTTTGGAGAGATGTGAAGAAACTAATCTTGTCTTGAATTGGGAGAGGTGACACTTTATGGTTAATGAAGGTATTGTATTGGGGCATAAAATTTCGGAGAGAGGTATTGAAGTTGACAAAGTTAAAGTAGATGCTATTGAAAAGATGTTGTGTCCTAAAGATATCAAAGGTATAAGAAGTTTCCTTGGTCATGTTGGTTTCTATAGGAGATTTATTAAAGACTTCTCTAAAATTTCTAAGCCTCTTACTAATCTTTTTCAAACAGATGTTCCATTTGTTTTTGATGATGATTGTGTAGAAGCCTTTGAAATACCTAAGAAAGCATTGATTTCTGCACCTATTGTTCAACCACCTGATTGGAACCTACCCTTTGAAATTATGTGTGATGCTAGTGATTATGATGTTGGTGTTGTTCTAGGATAAAGAGTTGATAAGAAATCAAATGTTATCCATTATGCTAGTAAAACACTAGACATTGCTCAAAGAAATTATGCTACTACTGAAAAGGAATTTTTAGCAGTTGTGTTTGCTTGTGATAAGTTCAGATATTATATTGTTGATTCCAAATTAATTGTTCATACCGATCATGTTGCTATTAAATACCTTATGGAAAAGAAGGATGCTAAACCTAGACTTATTAGATGGGTCATCTTGCTACAAGAATTTGATTTGCATATTATTGATAGAAAGGGCACTGAGAACCCCGTAGCAGACAATTTGTCTAGGATAGAAAATGTTCTTGATGACCCACTACCTCTTGATGATAGCATTCCCGATGAACAATTAGCTGCAATAAATGCTTCTCACATTGCTCCATGGTATGCTGATTATGCTAATTACATTGTTGCTAAATTTTTACCACCTAGTTTCACATACCAGCAAAAGAAAACATTTTTCTATGATTTAAGACATTACTTTTGGGATGACTGTCGGTGTCAAAACTGGCGGATCTCGGGTAGGGGGTCCCGAACTATGCGTCTAAGGTTGATGGTAACAGGAGACAAGGGACACGATGTTTACCCAGGTTCGGGCCCTCTCTATGGAGGTAATACCCTACGTCCTGCTTGATTGATATTGATGAATATGAGTATTAGAAGAGTTGATCTACCTTGAGATCGTAGTGGCTAAACCCTAGAGGTCTAGCTTGTATGGCCATGATAATGAGTATCCTATCCGAACTAAGTCCTCCGGTTTATATAGACACCAGGAGGATCTAGGGTTACACAAGGTCGGTTGCAAAGAAGGGAATCTACACATCCGGTTGCCAAGCATGCCTTCCACGCCAAGGAGAGTCCCATCCGGACATGGGTGTAGTGTTCGGTTTCTGTATCTTCACAACCCATCAGTCCGGCCCATGGCTAGCAGGTCGGACGCCCGAGGACCCGCTAGTCCAGGACTCCCTCAGTAGCCCCGAACCAGGCTTCAATGACAATGTGTTCGGTGCGCAGACTGTCTTCGGCATATCAAGGCGGGTTCCTCCACCAACGTCTTCCAAGTAATGTGTTTGGCTTTCAATTTAATGCTGCACCCCTCGGCTTCAGTGCATTTATGACTTCATCCTCCACGTGTCTGACGAATGTGGGTGGTTAGGGTATTTTTTGCAAAAAAACACCCTAGCCCTGCAAGAAAGAATGTCTATTTAAAGGGATTGGATCTCAGATCTTTTCAGCATCACGCGGAGAAAATCCTCACATACTGCCAGGAGAAACCATTCCAACATGGCCAACATTCCCAGCTTCTCTTCCTGTTCCAACCTAGAGAGAGGCTAGTGGAAGAGGTGCTCTGTGCCCCACAGCCAACTGGTGAAGCTGCAAACGCAGGGATTTCTCCCTCCAACAGATCTGGTCCCTGTTCGAGCAAGACTGGCCTCCTTCAATGGCAAAACCCAGGCGGAGGATTTCCCCAATCCGTTTGCGGGAGAACGAGTGTGCTTCGTCCCCTATCCGCTGAGGGGCGTGGGATTTCCAATTCACCCATTCCTCCAAGGGCTTATGGAGTACTACGGCCTCCAGCTGCATAATTTTACCCCAGCCTCCGTTTTGCACATCGCGGGTTGATACGTCTCCAACGTATCTATAATTTTTGATTGATCCATGCTATATTATCTACTGTTTTGGACATTATTGGGCTTTATTATCCACTTTTATATTATTTTTGGGACTAACCTATTAACCAGAGGCCCATCCCAGAATTGCTGTTTTTTTGCCTATTTTAGGGTTTCGAAGAAAACGAATATCAAACGGAGTCCAAACGGAATGAAACCTTCGGGAACGTGATTTTCTCATAGAACATGATCCATGGGACTTGGACCCTACGTCAAGAAACAAAGGAGAATGCCACACGGTAGGGGGGCGCGCCTACAACCCCCAGGCGCGCCCTCCACCCTCGTGGGCCCCCTGTTGCTCCAATGACGTACTCTTCCTTCTATAGATACCTACTGAAAAGATCGATATGGTTGACTAGAGGGGGGGTGAATAGGCAACTACCAATTTTTAGCTTTTCTTTACCAAATTAAACTTTGCATCAAAGTAGGTCGTCTAGATGTTCAACTAGGTGAGCAACCTATATGATGCAATAACAACACGCATACAAGCAAGCAAGGGTAGAAACACTAAAGAGCTTGCACAAGTAAAGGTAAGAGATAACCAAGAGTGGATCCGGTGAAGACGAGGATGTGTTACCGAAGTTCCTTCCTTTTGAGGGGAAGTACGTCTCCGTTGGAGCGGTGTGGAGGCACAATGCTCCCCAAGAAGCCACTAGGGCCACCGTATTCTCCTCACGCCCTCACACAATGCGAGATGCCGTGATTCCACTATTGGTGCCTTTGAAGGCGGCGACCGAACCTTTACAAACAAGGTTGGGGCAACCTCCACAACTTAATCGGAGGCTCCCAACAAGACCACGAAGCTTCACCACAATGGAATATGGCTCCGAGGTGAACTCAACCGTCTAGGGTGCTCAAACACCCAAGAGTAACAAGATCCGCTAGGGATGAGTGGGGGAATCGAAAATCCCTTGGTGGAAGTGTAGATCGGAGCCTTCTCAACCACTCCCGAGCAAATCAACAAGTTTGATTGGCTAGGGAGATAGATCGGGCAAAATGAAGCTTGGAGTATTTAATGGAGCTTGAGCAATAAATGGAGCTTGGGGGAGGAAGAGGTAGGTGAGAAGGAGGAAGGGGACTCCCTTTTATACTGGGGGAAACAATCCCGTTGCCCCCCACCAACCAGCCCCGCACAGGGCGGTACTACCACTGAGAGGGGGCGGTACTACCGCCAGGCAACAGTACTGCCCAGCGGTACTACGGCAGTGGGGTCAAGGGCGGTAGTACCGCTGTGGAGCGGTACTGCCGCTTGTGACCCTTCAGCCGTAGTACCGCAGGCAGTGCGGTACTACCGCTGGGGCGCGCGCGCGCGCGAGAGAGAGAGAGAGAGAGAGAGAGAGAGAGAGAGAGAGAGAGAGAGAGAGAGAGAGAGAGAGAGAGAGAGAGAGAGAGAAGGGATCTCTCAAATATGCTGAGGACAAGGCGGAGGTGCCAGGCCCCCAGCGGTACTACTGCTGTGGAGCCAAGGGCGGTACTACCGCTGGGGAGCGGTACTGCCGCTTGGCTCCTCAGCGGTACTACCGCTGGGTGCGCGGTACTACCGCTTAGACCCAGACGGGACAAGGAAGAGAGGAGAGATCTCTTCAATGGAAAGGAAATGCTCGGAGGGTGAGAAGCTGATGTGTACGTGATGATTCCACCCATGCAAAACCCCAGCGGACCCCCTCTTGATAGTACGGTGCCCTCTACGCAACTAGTCCACCGAGAAAGAAACGAAAGAGCTACACCGTCTTGAAAAACACTCTAAGGGGAAGAAGGCGTCTCGTGCCAGGGGAGAATCTGTGAATTATTCAAAGCACAATATTAGTCCGCAAACATGTTGTCATCGATCACCAAAACTACCTTGAGAGAGATATGCCGTAACAATCTCCCCCTTTTTGGTGGACTGATGACAACTAGGGATTTGCGCAAGGAAAAGAAATAAAACAAAGAAAGCTAAGAACTACAAAATATAGACGGGTTCCCCCAGAATGTGTGCACCAAGAGATGGCACGACCCACACATTCGGATCAACACTCCCCCTATATTTTATAGTGCAACAATACTAAGCACAAGATATATGAGAGGAGTGAATAAACAGGACAAGCATGCATCTCACAATAAACTACAGTACTCAGACATGACATAAGTAATAAGGTAGCGATAGGGAGCATATGTCTCACACCATATGTCTAGAGCTAAGGTCTCACACCAAACCAAACCAAAGAAGGACACCAAGAGAACACACAACAAACCACAAGACGACTCAAAACACGACGGAAGAAGCAAATCCCTACACTCTCTCCCCCTTTGGCAGCGAGACACCAAAAAGGGCATAGAGTGACACTACGACTCCAGGTGATGGGAGGAGGAAGAGCTCGAACATCACATCTTGGCATCTTCATCGTGGGTCGAAAACTGCTCGGCATCGGAGTCGGTCCAGTGGCAATTCTGATGAATCCAGTCCTCCTCTTCAGTGATCTGACCATCAGACCCACTGGCAACAGTTGCTCCCATCTGACGCATGAGCTCCTTGTGGCGCGTCCTGGCATGCTTCTCCGCCACATGAGTCATGTACTGACCATGAGACTCCATGCAGAAAAGCTTCTTCATCTCGCGCTTAAGTTTCTGTGCCCATGACGGTTCTGCACTAGAGGGGCCAAAGTTCTCCTCATGATCATTAGTAGCAGCCTCACCCTCGGTCCCCATGGCAGCAGCAACAGCATCAGCAGATGGACCCCCTGTGGCAGCAGTAGCAGATGGACCTCCTGAGTGAGGCGTTGTCCAGTTGTCCTTCTTCCTCAGACGCTTGATCTCATGAGACACCAAGTCTCCAGTCTCTAGCAACACTCTGGGATAAGTCTGTGTCCAGGCCCTCTCAATGAGCCTCATGATGAATGGACCATAGATAGGACACTTGTGCTCAGACACGGCAGATAGAAGTTCAGACCACATGACATTAGAGATATCCAGGCTCTCTCGAGTGCTTGCTTCCTTCTCATGCTGACAAAAAAGGAGCATGTCCACGAGGTAAGAGTGGACCATATCCAGATTCCCGATCCGAGGGAAGAGAGTCTCACAGAATATGCGATGAAGAATGTCCACATACGGAGACAGCTCATAGGTCTTCTTCTCAGTTACTGGGTGAACCTTCACAATGCAGTAGGGTCAAAGGGCTTGCTTGTGGGTGGATGTAGCATTGCGGTGAGGACGGAAACCCACAGGAGTCTCAAGCCCGTTGTCCACCACAAGCCCGTTGAGAGTGTAGGGATTTGCTTCTTGTGTCGTGTTTTGAGTCATCTTGTGGTTTCTTGTGTGTTCTCTTGGTGTCCTTCTTTGGTTTGGTTTGGTGTGAGACCTTAGCTCTAGACATATGGTGTGAGACATATGCTCCCTATTGCTACCTTATTACTTATGTCATGTCTGAGTACTGTAGTTTATTGTGAGATGCATGCTTGTCCCGTTTATTCACTTCTCTCATATATCTTGTGCTTAGTATTGTTGGACTATAAAATATAGGGGGAGTGTTGATCCGAATGTGTGGGTCGTGCCATCTCTTGGTGCACACATTCTGGGGGAGCCCGTCTATATTTTGTAGTTCTTAGCTTTCTTCGTTTTATTTCTTTTCCTTGGCGACACTCTCTCCCTCCCTCACAAAGGTTTGCATGAAGGGAGGAGGTCGTTTGGTCTTGTCATTCTTCTTCTTGTTCTTGGAGTCGGGCACGTACCCAACCCCTTCCTTGGCCACACCTCCCTTTTGGTTGATCAAGAGATCGTTGAGGTTCTTCTTGCCTTGTATGCAAGTCGCAAGACCTCTCTCAAGTTGCTCCTTCAACTTAGCATTTTCCTCAACAAGATGTATATGCTCACAACACGGGTTAGTAGCATTTGCATTATCAATTAAAACCATATGAGGAAAAGTTGCTTTCTCCTTAGTTAGCTTCACTTGGAGTTGATCATGAGACTCCTTGAGACTAGCGTGAATACCCTTCAAGGCCTTGTGGGCCTTGTCAAGTATATCAAACTCCTCTTTGAGTCTAGCAAGATCAACCCCGAGTTTGGCCTTCTCGGAATTTAGCACACGAGAAACATCAAGGACATGATCATAATCTTTCTCTAACTTAGCATGATCAACGTTGTATGACTCCTCAAGAGCCAAACAAAGGCCACGCTCTTCCTCAAGAGCATTGGAAAGATCCGAAATCTCATCGGCATAGTCACGACTATTCCCTTCCATGTTAGAGATGGTGTCTTCGTGAGCCTCAATCATGTCATTGGCCTCACCAAGTTGTTCCAAGAGAGCAACAAAGTGCTTCTTGGATTTTCCCTTGAGTTTGCCCATAAAGGCCTCAAACTCGTTAGCCTCCACATTAGCTCCCTCAAGTTCATTAATGCTATCCGTTGGGGAAGGATGATTAATGATGGTAGTTTTGATGTTGGAGGTTACCTTGTTGGTGGCTTTAGCCATGAGGCACTTGGCGGTGATGCTCTCGTTGGGTGAGTCGAAGAGAGACACCCGTGACTTTGTTGCAATGACAACGGAGGCCATGGCAACCGACTCATCATCTTCGTCATCGTCATCATCCTCATTGTACTCTTCTTGCACAACCAAAGCCTTGGGAGGAGTCTTCTTGGTGAAGTTGTTCTTGTTGGGGAACGACTTGGCCTTGTCCTTTCGGATGAGTTTACCACCATTGTCTTCCCTCTTCTCAAATACGAGCATTCCGCAACAAAATGACTCACGTTGCCACAATTGTAGCAAGTCCTTACACGTTGCTTGCCCCTTGTGCCACTCAAGTTGTTTTTGCTAAAGTTGTGCCTCGAGTTTTTCTTGCTCCATAATTGCCTTGAAGCAAGTGCCATGTGTTCATGATATGCATACTTCGTATCTTCGGGGTTGCTCTCCTCTTCTTCCTCTTCTTCTTCTTCCACGGTGAGCTTGGCCTTCAAAGCAAGATTAGGCTTCTTTGCCCGTTGAGAACGAAGCACCGCATTGTTGGCGGTCTTGTCCAAAATGTTCATGGCCACAAACTCATCCAACACTTCGCTTGAGGTCAAAGTGTGGAAGTCCGGTCTTTGACGAATGACGGACGACATGGCCTTGTGGTAGGGCATCATTGCTTTGAGGAATTTTCTCTTGATCCAATTGTCATCCGTGTCCTTGATCCCGTGATCTCGTAGTGAGACCGCAAGTTTGGTTACTCTCCGATAAAGCTCACGAGGTTCTTCATCTTCCTTCATTGCAAACTCATCGGCCTAATCTTGTACCACTTCATCGTTGGAGCGTTGAATGCTTGAGCTTCCTCGGTAGAGAGACACGACACAATGCCATGCATCTTTGGCCAAGGCGAAGGGACGAAGATGAGGTAGGTCTTCGGGTGGAATTGCATCTTGAATGATGAAGAGAGCATTCTCATTTAATTGATTGTCTGCGGCTTCTCGAGGAGTGAAGTTGCTTGGATCATGTGGATTGAAACCTTCTTCAATGATTCTCCAAAGGTTAGTGTTCACATGATTTAAATGACGTTTAAAGCAGTAAACCCAAGAATCAAAATCCTCATTTTTCACAATCTTAGGGGGAGGACCGTCATGATTCAAATGAGTGGAAGGAACCGGTCCACCATAAACAAGTGGTGGTTCCACATGGGCAAAGATGCCGGTACCATTCTTACCACTAGAAGAAGGAGCCTTTTCACTACTAGCTTCCCCCTTGTCGGGGATAGCATCTGACACATTGTTGGCAGGATCACCCACTTTCAACGGTGCGGTGGATAGTTTAAGCCCCTCAAGAAATTTAGTAAACATGCTTGCAACTTCGGTCGTCATGGAGGTTTTCAATGTCTCCAAGGCTACATTGAACTCCTCACGAGAGACTGAAGTTCCCCCATCTCCCGTAGACGAGATCGGATTCACAACGGAGTGTTCCTCCACACCATCTACGATATCAACCATACTCTTTGGACGGTAAAGTCCTTAATAAAGAGACGAGGCTCTGATACCAATTGAAAGGATCGATATGGTTGACTAGAGGGGGTGAATAGGCAACTACCAATTTTTAGCTTTTCTTTACCAAATTAAACTTTGCATCAAAGTAGGTTGTGTGGATGTGTAACTAGGTGAGCAACCTATATGATGCAATAACAACACGCATACAAGCAAGCAAGGGTAGAAACACTAAAGAGCTTGCACAAGTAAAGGTAAGAGATAACCAAGAGTGGATCCGGTGAAGACGAGGATGTGTTACCGAAGTTCCTTCCTTTTGAGGGGAAGTACGTCTCTGTTGGAGCGGTGTGGAGGCACAATGCTCCCCAAGAATCCACTAGGGCCACCGTATTCTCCTCACGCCCTCACACAATGCGAGATGCCGTGATTCCACTATTGGTGCCCTTGAAGGCGGCGACCGAACCTTTACAAACAAGGTTGGGGCAATCTCCATAACTTAATCAGAGGCTCCCAACAAGACCACAAAGCTTCACCACAATGGAATATGGCTCCGAGGTGACCTCAACCGTCTAGGGTGCTCAAACACCCAAGAGTAACAAGATCCGCTAGGGATGAGTGGGGGAATCGAAAATCCCTTGGTGGAAGTGTAGATCGGAGCCTTCTCAACCACTCTCGAGCAAATCAACAAGTTTGATTGGCTAGGGAGATAGATCGGGCAAAATGAAGCTTGGAGTATTTAATGGAGCTTGAGCAATAAATGGAGCTTGGGGGAGGAAGAGGTAGGTGAGAAGGAGGAAGGGGACTCCCTTTTATACTGGGGGCAACAATCCCGTTGCCCCCCACCAACCAGCCCCGCACAGGGTGGTACTACCACTAAGAGGGGGCAGTACTACCGCCAGGCAACGCTACTGCTGCGCCAGCCAGCGGTACTGCCGCGCTGAGGAGACTTAGTAGGGAACGGACCCAAATGCGGTACTACCGTGGTGGTAGGGCGGTACTACCGCTCCTGGAACGGTACTACCGCCACTACAACTGTGACTACTGCCGCAAAACCCGACACGAGAAAAAGACCTCTCGAATCGAGGCGGTAGGAGCCAGACTACCCAGCGATACTACGACAGTGGGGTCAAGGGTGGTAGTACCGCTGTGGAGCGGTACTACCGCTTGTGACCCTTCGGCCATAGTACCGCAGGCAGTGCGGTACTACCGCTGGGGCGCGCGAGAGAGAGAGAGAAGGGATCTCTCAAATATGCCGAGGACAAGGCGGAGGTGCCAGGCCCCGCTTAGACCCAGACAGGACAAGGAAGAGAGGAAAGATCTCTTCAATGGAAAGGAAATGCTCGGAGGGTGAGAAGCTGATGTGTACGTGATGATTCCACCCATGCAAAACCCCAGCGGACCCCCTCTTGATAGTACGGTGCCCTCTACGCAACTAGTCCATCGAGAAAGAAACGAAAGAGCTACACCGTCTTGAAAAACACTCCAAGGGGAAGAAGGCGTCTCGTGCCAGGGGAGTATCTGTGAATTATTCAAAGCACAAGATTAGTCCGCAAACATGTTGTCATCAATCACCAAAACTACCTTCAGAGAGATATGCCGTAACACCTACATACCCCCAAACGATCAGATACGGAGCCAAAACCCTAATTCCACCGTCGAAACTTTCTGTATCCACGAGATCCCATCTTGGGGCCTGTTCCGGAGCTCCGCCAGAGGGGGCATCTATCACGGAGGGCTTCTACATCAACACCATAGCCTCTCCGATGAAGTGTGAGTAGTTTACCTTAGACCTTTGGGTCCATAGTTATTAGCTAGATGGCTTCTTCTCCCTTTTTGGATCTCAATACAATGTTCTCCCCCTCTCTTGTGGAGATCCATTCGATGTAATTTTCTTTTTGCGGTGTGTTTGTTGAGCCCGATGAATTGTGGGTTTATGATCAAGATTATCTATGAACAATATTTGAATCTTCTCTGAATTATTTTATGTATGATTGGTTATCTTTGCAAGTCTCTTCGAATTATCAGTTTGGTTTGGCGTACTAGATTGATCTTTCTTGCAATGGGAGAAGTGCTTAGCTTTGGGTTCAATCTTGCGGTGTCCTTTCCCAGTGACGGTAGGGGAAGCAAGGCACGTATTGTATTGTTGCCATCGAGGATAACAAGGTGGGGTTTTTACCATATTGCATGAATTTATCCCTCTACATCATGTCATCTTGCTTATGGCGTTACTCTATTTTCATGAACTTAATACTCTAGATTCATGCTGGATGGCGGTCAATGAGTGGAGTAATAGTAGTAGATGCAGGCAGGAGTCGTTCTACTTGTCTCGGACGTGATGCCTACATACATGATCATACCTAGATATTCTCATAACTATGCTCAATTCTGTCAATTGCTCAACAGTAATTCGTTCACCCACCGTAAAATAATTATGCTCTTGAGAGAAGCCACTAGTGAAACCTATGGCCCCCGAGTCTATCTTCATCATATTAATCTTCCAATACTTAGTTCTTTCCTTTGCTTTTTACTTTGCTTTTTATTTTACTTTGCATCTTTATTACAAAAATACCAAAAATATTATCTTATCATATCTATCAGATCTCACTCTCGTAAGTGACCGTGAAAGGATTGACAACCCCTTATCGCGTTGGTTGCGAGGAGTTATTTGCTTTGTGCAGATATGAGGGACTCGCGCGTAGCCTCCTACTGGATTGATACCTTGGTTCTCAAAAACTGAGGGAAATACTTATGCTACATTGCTGCATCATCCTTTCCTCTTCAAGGAAATCCAACGCAGTGCTCAAGAGGTAGCAAGAAGAATTTCTGGCGCCGTTGCCGGGGAGTCTACGCAAAAATCAACATACCAAGTACCCATCACAACCATTATCTCCCGCATTAAATTATTTTCCATTTGCCTCTCGTTTTCCACTCCACCACTTCACCCTTGCCGTTTTATTCGCCCTCTCTCTCTATCCTCCCTCTCTTTCTCTATTTGCCTCTTTTTGCCCGCTTGCTTTTTGTTTGCTTGTGTGTTGGATTGCTTGCTTGTCACGATGGCTCAAGATAACACTAAATTGTGTGACATTACCAATACCAACAACAATGATTTTATTAGCACTCCGATTGGTCCTCTTACCGATGCTGAATCTTGTGAAATTAATGCTGCCTTGCTGACTCTTGTCATGAAAGATCTGTTTTCCGGCCTTCCTAGTGAAGATGCCGCTACCCATCTAAATAGATTCATTGATTTGTGTGATATGCAAAAGAACAAAGGTGTGGATAATGATATTGTTCAATTGAAGCTATTACCTTTTTCGCTTAGAGATTGTGCTAAAGCTTGGTTTTCGTCTTTACCTAAAAGTAGTATTGATTCTTGGAACAAGTGCAAAGATGCTTTTATCTCTAAGTATTTTCCTCCCGCTAAGATCACCTCCCTTAGAAACGATATTATGAATTTTAAGCAACTTCATCATGAACATGTTGCATAAGCTTGGGAGAGGATGAAATTAATGATACGTAATTGCCCTACTCATGGTTTGAATTTGTGGATGATAATACAAAAAATTTATGCCGCATTGAATTTTGCTTCTAGAAATCTTTTAGATTCGGCCGCGGGAGGCACTTTTATGGAAATCACTTTAGGAGAAGCTACTAAACTCCTAGATAATATTATGGTTAATTATTCTCAATGGCATACTGAAAGATCTACTAATAAAAAGGTGCATGCGATAGAATAAATTAATGTTTTGAGTGGAAAGATGGATGAACTTATGAAATTATTTGCTAGTAAGAGTGTTTCTTCTGATCCTAATGATATGCCCTTGTCTACTTTGATTGAGAATAATAATGAATCTATGGATGTTAATTTTGTTGATAGGAACATTTTTGGTAACAAAGTGTATAGAGAAATTTTAATCCTAGGACATATCCTAGTAATCCCTCTTATAATTATGGTAATTCCTACAACAATTCTTATGGAAATTATAATAAGATGCTCTCTGATTTTGAATCTAATATTAAAGAATTTATTACTTTGCAAAAGAATTTCAATGCTTTGATTGAAGAAAAATTGCTTAAGATCGATGAGTTGGCTATGAACGTTGATATAATTTCTCTTGATGTTGATTCTTTGAAACTTAGATCTATTCCACCTAAGCATGATATCAATGAGTCTCTCAAAGCCATGAGAATTTCCATTGATGAGTGCAAAGAAAGAACTGCTAGGATGCGTGCTAAGAAAGATGCCTTTATAAGAGTGTGTTCTTCTAGTTCCTATGAAAATAAAGATGAAGATCTAAAATTTATTGATGTGTCCCCTATTAAATCTTTGTTTTGCAATATGAATCTTGATAATGATGGGACTGAATATGATCCACCATTGCCTAGACGGCGTTCCAAAAATTCGGAGTTTTTAGATCTTGATGCTAAATTTGATAAAATTGGGATTGATGAAATTAAAACCCTAGATGTTGCTAAACCCACTATTATGGATTTCAAGGAATTTAATTATGAAAATTGCTCTTTGATTGATTGTATTTCCTTGTTGCAATCCGTGCTAAATTCTCCTCATGCTTATAGTCAAAATAAAGCGTTTACTAAACATATCGTTGATGCCTTGATGCAATCTTATGAAGAAAAACTTGAGTTGGAAGTTTCTATCCCTAGAAAACTTTATGATGAGTGGGAACCAACTATGAAAATTAAGATTAAAGATCATGAGTTCTATGCTTTGTGTGATTTGGGTGCTAGTGTTTCCACGATTCCAAAGACTTTGTGTGATTAGTTAGGTTTCCGTGATTTTGATGATTGCTCTTTAAACTTGCACCTTGCGGATTCCACTATCAAGAAACCTATGGGAAGAATTAATGATGTTCTTATTATCGCAAATAGGAATTATGTGCCCGTAGATTTTATTGTTCTTGACATAGATTGCAATCCTTCATGTCCTATTATTCTTGGTAGACCTTTCCTTAGAACGATTGGTGCCATTATTGATATGAAGGAAGGAAATATTAGATTCCAATTTCCGTTAAGGAAAGGCATGGAACACTTTCCTAGAAAGAAAATTAAATTACCTTATGAATCTATCATGAGAGCCACTTATGGATTGCCTACCAAAGATGGCAATACCTAGATCTATCCTTGCTTTTTATGCCTAGCTAGGGGCGTTAAACGATAGCGCTTGTTGGAAGGCAACCCAATTTTATTTGTATTCCTTGCCTTTTGCTCCTGTTTAGTAATAAATAATTTACGTAGCCTCTATTTTGGTTGTGTTTTATGTGTTTAATTAGTGTTTGTGCCAAGTAGAACCGTTGGGAAGACTTGGGGAAACTCTTGGTATCTTGCTGTAAAAATGTAATGCCCTTGATGCGGCTATATCTCCCACGTGTCGAAGCACGACTTAGAGGCATAACCGCATTGAAAGCAATGTCGCAAGTGAGGTAATCTTCACACAACCCATGTAATAAATAAGGGAAAGAGATACATAGTTGGCTTACACTCGCCACGTCACACAAATAGCATAAATATCATTACATTCATCCAGTTACACTCAAGGTCTGACTACAGAACCAAAATAAAGATAAACCCCAAATGCAACAATGTCCCCGATCGCCCCAACTGGGCACCACTACTGATCGTCTGGAAAGGAAATGTAGTATTGTCCCGAGTCCTCATCGAACTCCCACTTGAGCTCAGTCGAATCACCTGGAGCGGTATCATCGGTCCCTGCATCTGGTTTTTTAAGTAATCTGTGAGTCACGGGGACTCAGCAATCTCACACCCTCGCGATCAAGACTATTTAAGCTTATAGGAAGGGTAAAAGTATGAGGTGGAGCTGCAGCAAGCGACTAGCATATTTGGTGGCTAACATACGCAAAAGAGAGCGAGAAGAGAAGGCAAAGGCACGGTCGATGATCTATGATCAAGAAGTGATCCTAGAACAACCGACGATCAATCATAACACGAGACCGTGTTCTCTTCCCAGACTCCGCCGAAAAGAGACCATCACTGCCACACACTCTGTTGATTCATTTTAATTAAGTTAAGCTTTAGGTTTTCTACAACCGGACATTAACAAATTCCCATCTGCCCATAACCGCGGGCACGGCTTTCGAAAGTTCAAATCCTTGCAGGGGAGTCCCAACTTAGCCCATCACAAGCTCTCATGGTCAACAAAGGATATTCCTTCTCCCAAGACAATCCGATCAGACTCGGAATCCCGGTTGAAAGACATCTCGACAATGGTAAAACTAAACCAGCAAAGCCGCCCGAATGTGCTGACAAATCCTGATAGGAGCTGCACATATCTCGTTCTTAGGGCACACTCAGATAGGTCAAGCTACGAGTAAAAACCAACCCTCGAGTTATCCCGAGGTGGCCCGCAGGCTGCCCATTTCGGACCAACACTCAGAGGAGCACTGGCCCGGGGGGGTTAAATAAAGATGACCCTGGGGCTCCGGAAACCCAAGGGAAAAAGAGGCTAGGTGGAAAATGGTAAAACCAAGGTTGGGCATTGCTGGAGGAGTTTTATTCAAGGCGAACTGTCAAGGGGTTCCCATTATAACCCAACCGTGTAAGGAACACAAAATCAAGGAACATAACACCGGTATGACGGAAACTAGGGCGTCAAGAGTGGAACAAAACACCAGGCATAAGGCGGAGCCTTCCACCCTTTACCAAGTATATAGGTGCATTAAAGAAGGCAAGATATAATAATGATATCCCAACAATAAACATGTTCCAACAAGGAACAAACTCCAATCTTCACCTGCAACTAACAACGCTATAAGAGGGGCTGAGCAAAGCGGTAACATAGCCAAACAACGGTTTGCTAGGACAAGGTGGGTTAGAAGTTTGACATGGCAATATGGGAGGCATGATAAGCAAGTGGTAGGTATCATAGCATAGGCATAGCAATAGAGCGAGCATCTAGCAAGCAAAGATAGAAGTGATTTCAAGGGTATGGTCATCTTGCCTGCAAAGTTCTCCGAGTTGATGTTAGCTTGATCCTCGTAAACGTACTCAACGGGCTCCTCGATCATGTCCTCGTCTCCCGGCTCTACCCAAGCAAGAACAACAAGCAAAGGGAGACACAATCAACCACGTGCAATGCACAAGCGACATGATGCAAGACATGGCATGATATGCGGGATGCGATATGCGATGCATATGCCTGATTTGGAAAGGAATGATTGAACCTGGCCTCACCTTGGAAAACCAAGAGTGACACTGGAAAGATGAGTTGATTTCGGTCGAAATCGATATAAAGATCACCGGAATCGGATGCATGGTTTGGAAATGACAAGCAAAACAAATATGGCACCGGTCTGCGATTAACAGCACGAGGCCATCTAAATGCATCAAGAACAACAAGCTACAGCATTCTAACATAGCAACAAAATACATGGAAGGGATCCACTCAAGATACTTGACAAAAGATGAACACTGAGCTACGGCTAATTCACTCAATAGCAAGCTCAAACAAGCATGGCAAAAGTGCAAAAGATATCAGGTTTCAGACTTAGTGAAATTATCAACAAGTCAGGAAAATAACATCAGGAAGCAATGTTTAAAGCACAATAACAACATGCTACAGGAACATATCATGACAAAGCAGTACATGGCATGAAGCTACTCAAAGCATACAACAGAAGTCCCTTACTGACCGTAAGCCAAAAGGGATCAGAAAATACAATGGAAACCATGTGAACATAGCAATTATCATTAACAGATTCAGACTTAGTGAAAAACTGGAACATGGCAAAACAGATATCAAGTAGGCATGTTTACGAGCTCGATGCACTCACCACAAGGCATTGCATGACAAACTAAGCATACACCCAGCAAGTAGACATGCCATAGAAGCTAGACATGGCAAGAACAATAACATAGCATGCATGGATCAACTATAACAAGCTCGGCAAAAATGCTTAACATGTAAACATTCTACCAGGAACATTTTATAGCAAAAGTAGAGCTCGATTGACTCAAGCTAGGGTGCTCCATAATTGCAAACAAAGACATGGATGGATAGAGCACTACAATATCAACAAAACATCCTTACTGATCATGCTCAAAAGAGGCATGCATCACTCTGTATCAACATGAACACATGGCATAAAAATAATGAGAGGGCAAAGACTTAGAATATTTCTAAGTTCCTGAAACCAGCAACAATAAGTAAGCAACTTTGCATGCTTGTGCTAGTCACCACAGAGATCACAAAAATACATGGCATACACCCCTGTAAAGATGGCATGGCATACTTCAAAACACATGTAGGGCTCAAGTTCATAGGACGCACACATCAATCATGGCAAAAATGACAAAAGTGCATTTGCTGATAAGAAACTGAAACTAACATTGCATAGCCCTCTTCCAACAACACTTAGGGCATCAAGATGAGCTCAAATGAAAATGATACAATGAGATTAAATGAAGTACTCGTCGAGACGAACATTTTGATATGCTACACGCACGAATCGGAGCCACGGTGATGAAGTTATGATGTTGCGAAGAATGCACAAAATTACTGGAAGAGGGGGGGAAAGTCAACCCGATCTAGGGTTTACTGTAGATTTGGATCGAGATCTCGCTGGAGCACGAACTTCAAGGATGGCCGAAAATGGAGCCGCGGTGGCCGGACTTGCAGGGCCGGCCGGAGTTGCGGCGAGGAGCGCGTGGAGGCGGCGGCGTCTGGCGGCGGTCGTCGGCGCGCGTCCACGGCGGCGCGGGGCGGAGATCCGGGCGGCGGGGTGGGCACCGGCGACCGGCGAAGAGGCGTTGGCGCGGCGGGCGGCGAGGCGAAGACGGCGGCGCAGCGAGGCGGGCGGGCAGCACCGGGTCGTCGGGGGCTCCCAGGCGGCGGGGAGAGGCGATGGGCTCCGGGGGCTCGCGGTGGGCCGAGCGGGCCGGCGTGGCTGTGGGTGGCGGCGCGCCATGTGGCGGCCCCCGGTTGGCTGCGGGCGTCGGCGGGGAGGTGTCCGGCGCAGGCCGGACACGTCCAGTGCGCGGAGGAGCGGATTTGCTAGGGTTAGGGGTGGAAGATCCGAAAATTTCGGGGAGGACCTATATTTTGTAAGTAGGAGGAGCTAGGAGGCTCGAAATTGAGCACGGTTTT
The DNA here is from genome assembly GCA_034509565.1 of Triticum monococcum. Taxonomy (NCBI): domain Eukaryota; kingdom Viridiplantae; phylum Streptophyta; class Magnoliopsida; order Poales; family Poaceae; genus Triticum; species Triticum monococcum. Next base: position 491,619,895 of record CM067846.1, read on the forward strand.
CGGCCACGTGATCGTGATCTAATGGCCTAGGTGATGGAGAGGGTTTAAGTGGGTTTTGGGCCACTTTGTAGAGGTGTTGGGTTGCAACACACACGAGGCCTTTTCGGTTCCTCGGTTAACCGTTGGAGTATCAAACGAAGTCCAAATGGCACAAAACTTGACAGGTGGTCTACCGGTAGTAAACCAAGGCCGCATGACAAGTCTCGGTCCAAACCGAAAACTTTTAACACCCGCACACGAAAAAGAGGTTGAAGGGACACCGGAGGACATAGGAGCGCCGGAATGCAAAACGGACAACGGGAAAAATGCTCGGATGCATGAGACGAACATGTATGCAAATGCGATGCACATGATGACATGATATGAGATGCAAGATAAAGACAAAAGCACACGAAGACAAAAACACGACAACGAGGAAATAACATAACTTAGTGCCGGAAAAGGCAAGAGTTGGAATACAAATATGGCATGTTACATACGGGGTGTTACAAAAAAACATAAACTTTAGCGCTCATGAGAACTGCTGCCATTTTTATTTGGAAAGTGATATTTAGTTAATTATTTTTGAAGATGATTAATAGATAAATTCCTCACTTTCAGAAATTTATTTTAGAATTTTTGGGGTTCCAAATCTTGCGCTAGCTACATATTACTACAGACTGTTCTGTTTTTGACAGAGTCTGTTTTTCTTGTGTTGTTTGCTTATTTTGATGAATCTATGGCTAGCAAAATAGTTTATAAACCATAGAGAAGTTGGAATAAAGTAGGTTTAACACCAATATATATAAATAATGAGTTCATTACAGTATATTGAAGTTGTCTTTTGTTTTCTTTCGCTAACGGAGCTCACGAGATTTTCTACTTTAAGTTTTGTGTTGTGAAGTTTTCAAGTTTTGGGTAAAGATTTGATGGAATATGGAACAAGGAGTGGAAAGAGCCTGAGCTTGGGAATGCCCATGGCACCCCCAAGATAATCTAAGGACATCTAAAAGCCAAATCTTGGGGATGCCCCGGAAGGCATCCCCGGGCATCCCCCCTTTCGTCTACTTCTATCGGTAACTTTACTTGGAGCTGTATTTTTATTCACCACATGATATGTGTTTTGCTTGGAGCGTCTTGTATGATTTGAGTCTTTATTTGTTAGTTTACCACAATCATCCTTGCTGTACACACCTTTTGAGAGAGCCATACATGATTTGGAATTTTTTAGAATATCCTATGTGCTTCACTTATATCTTTTGAGTTATATAGTTTTCCTCTAGTGCTTCACTTATATCTTTTAGAGCACGGTGGTGGATTTTTTTATAGAAACTATTGATCTCTCATGCTTCACTTAGATTATTTTGAGAGTCTTAAATAGCATGGTAATTTGCTTAAATAATCCAATATACTTGGTATTCAAGAATAGTAAAAAACTTTCTTATGAGTGTGTTAAATGCTATGAGAAGTTTGATGCTTGATAATTGTTTTGAGATATGAAGATGGTGATATTAAAGTTGTGCTAGTTGAGTAGTTTTGAATTTGAGAAATACTTGTGTTAAAGTTTGTGATTCCCGTAGCATGCACGTATGGTGAACCATTATGTGATGAAGTCGGAGCATGATTTATTTTTTTGATTTTCTTCCTTATGAGTGGCGGTCGGGGACGAGCGATGGTCTTTTCCTACCAATCTATCCCCCTAGGAGCATGCGCGTAATACTTTGCTTTGATAACTTATAGATTTTTGCAATAAGTATATGAGTTCTTTATGACTAATGCTGAGTCCATGGATTATACGCACTTTTCTTCCTTCCACAATTGCTAGCCTCTCTAATACCGTGCACCTTTCGCCGGTATCATAAACCCACCATATACCTTCCTCAAAACAGCCACCATACCTACCTATTATGGCATTTCCATAGCCATTCCAAGATATATTGCCATGCAACTTTCCACCATTCTGTTTATTATGACACACTCCATCATTGTCATATTGCTTAGCATGTTCATGTAGTAGACATCGTATTTGTGGCAAAGCCACCATTCATAATTCTTTCATACATGTCACTCTTGATTCATTGCATATCCCAGTACACCACCGGAGGCATTCATATAGAGTCATATTTGGTTCTAAGTATCGAGTTGTAATTGTTGAGTTGTAAGAAAATAAAAGTGTGATGATCATCATTATTAGAGCATTGTCCCAGTGAGGAAAGGATGATGGAGACTATGATTCCCCATAAGTCGGGATGAGACTCCGGACAAAAAAAAGAAGAAGAAAGAAAAGATCCCATAAAAAAAGAGAAAAGGCCCAAATAAAAAAATGAGAGAAAAAGAGAGAAGGGACAATGTTACTATCCTTTTACCACACTTGTGCTTCAAAGTAGCACCATGATATTTATGATAGAGAGTCTCTCATTTCATCACTTTCATATACTAGTGGGAATTTTTCATTATAGAACTTGGCTTGTATATTCCAATGACGGGCTTCCTCAAAATGCCCTAGGTCTTCATGAGCAAGAAAGTTGGATGCACACCCACTTAGTTTCTTTTGTTGAGCTTTCATATACTTATAGCTCTAGTGCATCCGTTCCATGGCAATCCCTACTCACTCACATTGATATCTATTGATGGGCATATCCATAGCCCGTTGATACGCCTAGTTGATGTGAGACTATCTTCTTCCTTTTTGTCTTCTCCACAACCACCATTCCATTTCACTTATAGTGCTATATCCATGGCCCATGCTCATGTATTGCGTGAAGATTGAAAAAGTTTGAGAATGCCAAAAGTATGAAACAATTGCTTGGCTTGTCATTGGGGTTGTGCATGATTTAAATACTTTGTGCGATGAAGATAGAGCATAGCGAGACTATACAATTTTGTAGGGATAACTTTCTTTGGCCATGTTATTTTGAGAAGACATGATTGCTTTGTTAGTATGCTTGAAGTATTATTATTTTTATGTCAATATTAAACTTTTATCTTGACATCTTTCGGATCTGAATATTCATACCACAATTAAAAATAATTACATTAAAATTATGCCAAGTAGCACTCCGCATCAAAAATTCTGTTTTTATCATTTACCAACTCGAGGACGAGCAGGAATTAAGCTTGGGGATGCTTGATACGTCTCCAACGTATCTATAATTTTTGATTGCTCCATGCTATATTATCTACTGTTTTGGACATTATTGGGCTTTATTATCCACTTTTATATTATTTTTGGGACTAACCTATTAACCGAGGGCCCAACCCAGAATTGCTGTTTTTTTGCCTATTTTAGGGTTTCGAAGAAAAGGAATATCAAACGGAGTCCAAACGGAATGAAACCTTCGGGAACGTGATTTTCTCATCGAACATGATCCAGGAGACTTGGACCCTATGTCAAGAAACAAAGGAGGAGGCCATGAGGTAGGGGGGCGCCTACCCCCAGGGGCGCCCTCCACTCTCATGGGCCCCCTGTTTCTCCACCGACGTACTCCTTCCTCCTATATATACCTATGTACCCCCAAACAATCAGATACGGAGCCAAAACCCTAATTCCACCGTCGTAACTTTCTATATCCACGAGATCCCATCTAGGGCCTGTTCCGGAGCTCCGCCGGAGGGGGCATCTATCACGGAGGGCTTCTACATCAACACCATAGCCTCTCCGATGAAGTGTGAGTAGTTTACCTCAGACCTTCGGGTCCATAGTTATTAGCTATATGGCTTCTTCTCTCTTTTTGGATCTCAATACAATGTCCTCCCCCTCTCTTGTGGAGATCTATTTGATGTAATCTTCTTTTTGCGGTGTGTTTGTTGAGACCGATGAATAGTGGGTTTATGATCAAGATTATCTATGAAAAATATTTGAATCTTCTCTGAATTCTTTTATGTATAATTGGTTATCTTTGCAAGTCTCTTCGAATTATCAGTTTGGTTTGGCCTACTAGATTGATCTTTCTTGCAATGGGAGAAGTGCTTAGCTTTGGGTTCAATCTTGCGGTGTCCTTTCCCAGTGACAGTAGGGGCAGCAAGGCATGTATTGTATTGTTGCCATCGAGGATAACAAGATGGGGTTTTTATCATATTGCATGAATTTATCCCTCTACATCATGTCATCTTGCTTAAGGCGTTACTCTGTTTTCATGAACTTAATACTCTAGATGCATGCTGGATAGCGGTCGATGAGTGGAGTAATAGTAGTAGATGCAGGCAGGAGTTGGTCTACTTGTCTCAGACGTGATGCCTATATACATGATCATACCTAGATATTCTCATAACTATGCTCAATTCTGTCAATTGCTCAACAGTAATTCGTTCACCCACCGTAAAATACTTATGCTCTTGAGAGAAGCCACTAGTGAAACCTATGGCCCCCGGGTCTATCTTCATCATATTAATCTTCCAATACTTAGTTATTTCCTTTGCTTTTATTTTACTTTACATCTTTATCACAAAAATACCAAAAATATTATCTTATCATATCTATCAGATCTCACTCTCGTAAGTGACCGTGAAGGGATTGACAACCCCTTATCGTGTTGGTTGCGAGGAGTTATTTGCTTTGTGCAGGTATGAGGGACTCGCGCGTAGCCTCCTACTGGATTGATACCTTGGTTCTCAAAAACTGAGGGAAATACTTACGCTACTTTGCTGCATCATCCTTTCCTCTTCAAGGAAATCTAATGCAATGCTCAAGAGGTAGCATGGGTTATGTTGCTTTATGCGAACTATTCCTGGGTTGCGAGGCCCATTTTGATTTGTGGAGAAGACTGTTCTGCCTCGTACCTCGCAATCAAGGTGGGTCAATTTTTGAAGTGGGAGGGGCCGAAGTGTGGCGTATCACCGGGACCAGATACCTGTCCGGCATGCCAAAGAAAGCTCCCGAAGAGTGGCCTTCCTAATGGTTCTACATCGACGATGTTGCTCTGCCCGACCCCGTCCGCATGGGCCTCCCCAAGTTTTCAAATGCTCAGCTGAAGAAACACCATAGCTAGCGTCCTCGGAGCCTCCAGAAAGAGGATAGTGCAGAGATCAGCCTGCTGCTGGGCAAGATTAAGACGCTTGCCAAGTCCGTATTGTCAATAGCCGAGGTGATGGCAATTTCGATAACGGGGGGGGGGGGGGGGGCGGGTCCAACCACTTCAATACAGAGGGCTGCCCATGTGGCATTATAACGGAGAAGACGACGCCTCACGCTATGGCCGAAACGGCCCGAAGACTCCTGCCGCCCTAGCCAAAATACTGGCCGAGCTGTATAAATGGGAGAAGGAGGAGTTCACCCGTCTCCAAATTCAAGACGAGTTTTCCATGTATAATCCTCCCAGCTGGGTAAGGCTCAGCTCCACTATTTTATTCTTGTCCCTGAATCATTCTTGATAGGCACCATCTTATCTTGCTCATAACAGGAATGGCAAAAGGCTGTCGAGGGGATCTATGACCCTGCCCCTCAGCCGGAGAATCGCAACCGGGATCTTCACCCCGGATATGAGGAAGATCCGGACATATTTGTGGAGCTTGAGCAGGGAATATTCTATCAGTTGAGCTACGATGGTACATATGTACCCGTTATCGCCGATTACCCCGGCCTCCTTCCTGCTTCACGTGTAAGTAATCCGAAGACACCTTATCCAAAAGAGTTTTCTCATTCCTCCTTACCCACCGCACTGTCCTGTGCTTTAGAAGGGGAAGCGTTCGGCGCGCCATGTTGCCCCGGGAGCATCTCCGAAGAGAGCATCCCCCGTACCAGGCAAGCCTTCTAAGAGGAAGGCAAATGAAGATACGGCCGAGCCTTCATCAAAGAGGTATGAATTTGCAAGTATGCACTTTTGCAGTCACGTCCAACTGTGACCTTTCCGTTTACCCTGTATCAGGAAAAAGATGTGCCGGACTATACCCGGGGGTCCGGCTGGTCATACTTCCCGCAGCTAGGATTCAAATCCTGCTGTGAAGACGGGGGCTGATGCGGGGATGACGCCGGACTGTCCTCCAGCCGAGGATTCGAATGATGTGTCCGTCACCAACTCGGAAGTGGAGAGCGCCATGAATCATCGGCGCCGCATGGCCGTTTTACGAGACCCTGGCTTTCCAGAAGAGTCATTTAACGCCTTCAGCTCGGCCGACGCATATATCCGAGCTGCTCGAGATGGGCTTAATAGAGCCACCACACAGCATTTAAAAGATGTGCAGGTAAGTTTGTTTTGTCTGACTATGATAACCATATGCATGTAGCCCCCGAGACTTAAAGTAGTTGAAACAACTGATTTAAGGATCAATGTACAACCAGGTGCTTAAGGAGAAGAACACCATGTTAACTCTAGAACTAGAAAAGTGTCAGCGCCAGCTGTCTGCTACCAATGCCGAACTGGAGAAATCCAAGAAGGCATCCCCCGATAATGTTTCCACCCATAGAGAAATCATAATTCTATACTAACAATGCTAATATGGATGCTTATCGTTGTATTGGTCCGTTAGACCAACTGTGGGAGTAGCTGGACGTCGCTCGAGGTGAAGAACATGGAGCCAAAAAACTGCTAGCAGCGGGTGAGCGTGTGTTAACAAAAGTCGTTTAGGAGAAAAAGAAGCTCTAGGATTCGAACACCAAACTGGGCGAAGAACTGAAAGATGTGCGAGCTCAGCTAGCTGACTCCGTGAACGAGAACAAAAAACTGCAAGGCGGCATATTCAGCATGTGGTCGCATTTATCTTATAATAGTTTGGAAGTAACCATAGCTAATACAGCTGTGATTGCAGGTGTATTGAAGGGACTCCCTGAAGAGGAGGTGTCCGGATCCTCAAGCGATCTTTTGCAAGAGTTGTCGCAGTTGCACGAGCAAGCTCGGCAGGCAATGCGGAGTGTAGCCAAGGCCTTATGGCCATCCGACTCCCCTCCAGGGAGTATGGAGAAGCTCGTAGAGCTGTTCAAGGGAGCGCGGCGGCGTATCCGACTGTGGAAGATATCGGCCAGCCGAGAGGGTGCGCGAGAAGCCTGGGCTATGATAAAAACGCGGTATACCAAGCTGGGTCCAAATCACATGGCCCAGCTCGGACCGCTAGGGTCAAATGGGGAAGAAATTCCCATTAGTTTAGTATATGGCCAAGTTGAGGTGGCTGCTAGATACTCACAACAGGATTGTAAGTTAGACCGCCGGTTGGACGGTATAGAGGAGGAAGTTTTTGAGTCCTAAGTGACTATGTACTTTCCTTCTAGCTGGATAATAAAAACAATTGTCATGGCCGACCTTTTCGCTTTGACCTCTGGGCCCGAAGGTGCGGAGTGTTTCCGAATACCCTAACGGTAGAATATACCGGGGCATGCATGGGAACCAGGCGTAGGGGTCATAGTTGCTTGAACAGACAATGTGTATCCGGCTAGTTATGTTATATTACATTATGTAAGAAACATCTTCCAGAGAGAATAGTTTCATTAAGGGTTCCTTTCCCTGGGTGTGCATGCGTTTAATGTGCATGTCCGAACTGTGATTGAAAAAATCGCAGAGTAAGTAACTTCTGGGGTTTCATAATGGAATGAATGCGGGGACATCTTTAATTTGCCAACCGAATATTCCCTTAAGAACGCTAGCTTTCGGCTTCACCCAGTCTGAGGTACACATCCAAATGACCCGGCAGTAACAATCGCAGAGGTGCTCCCTTTATGCCCTAGCCGAACTAACGGGAACGTAGGGCATAAGCACAGGAGCCAGGCAACCCAGCTTGGCCAAAACTTAAGTCATATCGATGCATATAATGGCGAAGAAAAGGTATGTATGGAAAACGCATATTGATGCTCAAAGGATAATAGCAAGCTTCTGTACGAGAAGCCCCCAGGTATAATGAACATACATATGCAGAGATGTACGCATCAGGTAAGGACGGTCTAGCTGTACTGAAACCGTAAGGCTAAAGAGCAAAACGAAAGAAAAAGATAAAAAACAAAAATAGAGAATAAATAATGTTAATAACAGGAGGGAGGAGACGAACATAGAGTTCGGCGCTAGGCATAAAATCGTCGTAGTCTGGCCGCATTCCAGGGGTTCGGTTCCAGGTGATTGTCTGATGCATCACGCGGGCGGTACGCTCCACCGGTGAGAACTTCGTCAATGGTGAAGGGACCCTCCCACTTGGGCTTGAGTTTGTCCTTTTTCTTCTCCGGCAGGCGTAGAGCGAGTTCACCAACATTATAAGTCTTGGCCCGCACTTCTCTGCTTTGATACCTGCGAGCCAACTGTTGATAAAATGCGGAACGGTCTTTTGCGACGTCGCGCTCCTCCTCCAAGGTATCTAGGCTGTCCTGCCAATCAAGATCGGCTTCTCTCTCTTCATACATGCGCACTCGAGGTGAGACGTGAATAATATCGCTGGGTAACACCACTTCTGCACCGTACACAATGAAGAAAGGTGTATATCCAGTAGTGCGGTTGGGCATGGTCCGCAGCCCCCAGAGTACGGAGTCAAGTTCCTCCACCCAGTGCTTGTCTGATTCTTTCAAAGACCACACTAGTCTAGGTTTGATGCCGCTCATAATAAGACCATTAGCCCGTTCGACATGACTATTTGTCTGCGGGTGATAGACCGAGGCATAATCGAGTTTAATACCTAGATTAGCGCACCAAGTTTTCACTTCATTGGCTGTGAAATTAGAGCCATTATCGGTTATTATGTTGTGCGGGACACCATAACAGTGTACCACGCCGGATATGAAATCTATTACCGGCCCCGATTCGGCCGTTTTGATTGGTTTGGCCTCTATCCACTTAGTGAATTTATCCACCATGACCAGCAGGTACTTTCTCTTATGGCTTCCTCCTTTAAGGGGTCCGACCATATCGAGTCCCCAGACCGCAAAAGGCCAAGTGATGGGGATTTTTTGTAAGGCAGTGGGGGCATATGGCTTTGGTTGGCGGAGATTTGGCATCCGACGCAACGTTGGACAAGGTCCTGTGCATCTGCTCGGGTCGTCGGCCAATAAAACCCTGTACGGAAGGTCTTGCTAACAAGGGCCCGAGCTATGGCATGGTGACCGCCGAGCCCGGCGTGAATCTCTGCCAAGAGCTTCCGCCCCTCTTCCTCGGAGATACATCTTTGAAGAACTCCGGTAGCGCTTTTCTTATAGAGCTCTCCGTCATGAACCTTGTAGGCCTTCGAATGCTGGACAGTGCAGCGGGACTCATTCTAGTCCTCGAGAAGCTCCTTCCTGTTAAGGTAGGCCAGGAAGGGTTCGGTCCATGGGGCAATGACTGCCATGATGAGATGCGCCGATGGTGTTATTTGGGTGGCTGAGCCTCCGATGATGTCGGTGTTTTTGGAATCTGGGGTTATGTTCGGATCTGGACTAGTGTTGCCGTTTTCCCCCTGCCACACCATGGATGGCTTAAAAGCCTTTCCAAAAAGATATTAGCTGGGACGGGGTCACGCTTAGCACCGATACGAGCAAGAACATCCGCCGCTTGATTACTTTCTCGAGCCACATGATGGAACTCGAGCCCCTCGAGCTGGGCCAACATTTTTATGACTGCGTTACGATAAGCTGCCATCTTCGGATCTTTGGCATCGAAGTATCCATTTATTTGAGATATTGCGAAGTTTGAGCCCCCGCGCACTTCTAGGCGTTGTATGCCCATGGAGACAGCCATCCAGAGACCATGCAATAAGGCCTCGTATTCGACTGCGTTATTGGAGTCTGTGTATAGTATTTGGAGTACGTACTGATCAATGTCTCCAGTAGGGGACGTTAAAACGAAGCCCGCTCCTAGCCCTGCCAGCATTTTGGAGCCATCGAAATACATAACCCAATTGGAATATGTGTCGTACTCTTTAGGGAGTTCGGCCTCTATCCATTCGGCGACGAAGTCAGCCAGTACTTGGGATTTAATAGCTCGACGTGGTTTGTATGTAATATCAAATGGAAGGAGCTCAATGGCCCATTTGGCAATCCGGCCCATGGCATCGCGGTTGTTTATAATGTCATTGAGTGGTATGATACGTCTCCAACGTATCTATAATTTTTGATTGCTCCATGCTATATTATCTACTGTTTTGGACATTATTGGGCTTTATTATCCACTTTTATATTATTTTTGGGACTAACCTATTAACCGGAGGCCCAGCCCAGATTTTTTTTTGCCTGTTTTAGGGTTTGGAAGAAAAGGAATATCAAACAGAGTCCAAACGGAATGAAACCTTCGGGAACGTGATTTTCTCAACGAACAAGACCCAGGAGACTTGGACCCTACGTCAAGAAACAAAAGAGGAGGCCACGAGGTAGGGGGCGCGCTACCACCCCCCCCCCCCCCCAAGCGCGCCCTCCACCCTCGTGGGCCCCCTGTTGCTCCACGGACGTACTCCTTCCTCCTATATATACCTACGTACCCCCAAACGATCAGATACGGAGCCAACACCCTAATTCCACCGCCGTAACTTTCTGTATCCACGAGATCCCATCTTGGGGCCTGTTCCGGAGCTCCGCCGGAGGGGGCATTGATCACGGAGGGCTTCTACATCAACACCATAGTCCCTCTGATGAAGTGTGATTAGTTCACCTCAGACCTACGGGTCCATAGTTAGTAGCTAGATGGCTTCTTCTCTCTTTTTGGATCTCAATACAATGTTCTCCCCCTCTCTTGTGGAGAACTATTCGACGTAATCTTCTTTTTGCGGTGTGTTTGTTGAGACCGATGAATTGTAGGTTTATGATCGAGTCTATCTATGAACAATATTTGAATCTTCTCTGAATTCTTTTCTGTATGATTGGTTATCTTTGCAAGTCTCTTAGAATTATTAGTTTGGTTTGGCCTACTAGATTGATCTTTCTTGCAATGGGAGAAGTGCTTAGCTTTGGGTTCAATCTTGCGGTGTCCTTTCCCAGTGATAGTAGGGGCAGCAAGGCACGTATTGTATTGTTGCCATCGAGGATAACAAGATGGGGTTTTCATCATATTGCATGAGTTTATCCCTCTACATCATATCATCTTGCTTAAGGTGTTACTCTGTTTTTGTGAACTTAATACTCTAGATGCATGCTGGATAGCGGTCGATGAGTGGAGTAATAGTAGTAGATGCAGGCAGGAGTCGGTCTACTTGTCTCGGACGTGATGCCTATATACATGATCATACCTAGATATTCTCATAACTATGCTCAATTCTGTCAATTGCTCAAAAGTAATTTGTTCACCCACCGTAGAATACTTATGCTCTCGAGCGAAGCCACTAGTGAAACCTATGGCCCCCGGGTCTATCTTCATCATATTAATCTCCCAATACTTAGTTATTTCCTTTGCTTTTATTTTACTTTGCATCTTTATGATAAAAATACCAACAATATTATCTTATCATATCTATCAGATCTCACTCTCGTAAGTGGCCGTGTAGGGATTGACAACCCCTTATCTCGTTGGTTGCGAGGATTTATTTGTTTTGTGCAGGTACGAGGGACTGGCGCGTAGCCTCCTACTGGATTGATACCTTGGTTCTAAAAACTGAGGGAAATACTTACGCTACTTTGCTGCATCATCTCTTCCTCTTCGGGGAAACCAACGCAGTGCTCAAGAGGTAGCAAGAAGGATTTCTGGCACCGTTGCTGGGGAGGTCTATGCAAAAGTCAATATACCAAGTACCCATCACATACCCTTATCTCCCGCATTACATTATTTGCCATTTGCCTCTCGTTTTCCTCTCCCCCACTTCACCCTTGGCGTTTTATTTGCCCTCTCTCTCTATCCTCCCTCTCTTTCTCTATTTGCCTCTTTTTGCCCGCTTGCTTTTTGTTTGCTTGTGTGTTGGATTGCTTGCTTGTCGCGATGGCTCAAGATAACACTAAATTGTGTGACTTTACCAATACCAACAACAATTATTTTATTAGCACTCTGATTGCTCCTCTTACCGATGTTGAATCTTGTGAAATTAATGCTGCCTTGCTGAATCTTGTCATGAAAGATCCGTTTTCCGGCCTTCCTAGTGAAGATGCCGCTACCCATCTTAATAGCTTCGTTGATTTGTGTGATATGCAAAAGAAGTAAGATGCGGATAATGATATTGTTAAATTGAAGGTATTCCCTTTTTCGCTTAGAGATCGTGCTAAAGCTTGGTTTTCGTCTTTGCCTAAAAATAGTATTGATTCATGGAACAAGTGCAAAGATGCTTTTATCTCTAAGTATTTTCCTCCCGCTAAGATCATCTCCCTTAGAAACGATATTATGAATTTTAAGCAACTTGATCATGAACATGTTGCACAAGCTTGGGAGAGGATGAAATTAATGATACGTAATTGCCCTACTGATGGCTTGAATTTGTGGATGATAATACAAAAAAATTATGCTGGATTGAATTTTGCTTCTAGAAATCTTTTAGATTCGGCCACGGGAGGCACTTTTATGGAAATCACTTTAGGAGAAGCTACTAAACTCCTAGATAATATTATGGTTAATTATTCTCAATGGCATACTGAAAGATCTACTAATAAAAAGGTGCATGCGATAGAAGAAATTAATGTTTTGAGTGGAAAGATTGATGAACTTATGAAATTATTTGCTAGTAAGAGTGTTTCTTCTGATCCTAATGATATACCCTTGTCTACTTTGATTGAGAATAATAATGAATCTATGGATGTGAATTTTGTTGGTAGGAACAATTTTGGTAACAACGCGTATAGAGGAAATTTTAATCCTAGGCCTTATCCTAGTAATCCCTCTAATAATTATGGTAATTCCTACCACAATTCTTATGGAAATTATAATAAGATGCCCTCTGATTTTGAATCTAATATTAAAGAATTTATTACTTCGCAAAAGAATTTCAATGCTTAGATTGAAGAAAAATTACTTAAGATTGATAAGTTGGCTAGGAACGTTGATAGAATTTCTCTTGATGTTGATTCTTTGAAACTTAGATCTATTCCACCTTACCATGATATCAATGAGTCTCTCAAATCCATGAGAATTTCCATTGATGAGTGCAAAGAAAGAACCACTAGAATGCGTGCTAAGAAACATGCCTTTATAAGAGCGTGTTCTTCTAGTTCCTATGAAAATAAAGATGAAGATCTAAAAGATATTGATGTGTCCCCTATTAAATCTTTGTTTTGCAATATGAATCTTGATAATGATGGTACTGAATATGATCCACCATTACCTAGAAGGTGTTCCAAGAATTCGGAATTTTTTGATCTTGATGCTAAATTTGATAAAAGTGGGATTGAAGAAATTAAAACCCTAGATGTTGCTAAACCCACTATTATGGATTTCAAGGAATTTAACTATTAAAATTTCACTTTGATTGATTGTATTTCCTTGTTACAATCCATGCTAAATTCTCCTCACGCTTATAGTCAAAATAAAGCGTTTACTAAACATATCGTTGATGCCTTGATACAATCTTATGAAGAAAAACTTGAATTGGAAGTTTATATCCCTAGAAAACTCTATGATGAGTGGGAACCAACTATTAAAATCAAAATTAAAGATCGTGAACACTATGCTTTATGTGATTTGGGTGCTAGTGTTTCCACGATTCCAAAGACTTTGTGTGATTTGTTAGGTTTCCGTGATTTTTATGATTGCTCTCTAAAGTTGCACCTTGCGGATTCCACTATTAAGACACCTATGGGAAGAGTTAATGATGTTCTTATTGTTGCAAATAGGAATTATGTGCCCATAGATTTTATTGTCCTTGACATAGATTGCAATCCTTCATGTCCTATTATTCTTGGTAGACCTTTCCTTAGAACGATTGGTGCAATTATTGATATGAAGGAAGGAAATATTAGATTCCAATATCCATTAAGGAAAGACATGGAACACTTTCCTAGAAAGAAAATTAAATTACCTTATGAATCTATTATGAGAGCCACTTATGGATTGCCTACCAAAGATGGCAATACCTAGATCTATCCTTGTTTATTATGCCTAGCTAGGGGCGTTAAACGATAGCGCTTGTTGGGAGGCAACCCAATTTTATTCCTTGCTTTTTTCTCCTGTTTAGTAATAAATAAATTATATAGCCTCTGTTTTGGTTGTGTTTTTTGTGTTTAATTAGTGTTTGTGCCAAGTAGAACCGTTGGGAAGACTTGGGGAAAGTCTTGTTAAACTTGCTGTAAAAACAGAAACTTTAGCGCTCATGAGCACTGCTGCCATTTTTATTTGGGAAGTGATATTTAGTTAATTATTTTTGCAGATGATTAATAGATAAATTCCTCACGTCCAGAAATTTATTTTAGAATTTGTGGGGCTCCAGATCTTGCGCTAGCTACAGATTACTACAGACTGTTCTGTTTTTGACAGATTCTGCTTTTCGTGTACTATTTGCTTATTTTGATCAATCTATGGCTATTAAAATAGTTTATAAACCATAGAGAAGTTGGAATACAGTAGGTTTATCACCAATATAAATAAAGAATGAGTTCATTACAGTACCTTGAAGTGGTCTTTTGTTTTCTTTCGCTAACGGAGCTCACGAGATTTTCTACTTTGAGTTTTGTGTTGTGAAGTTTTCAAGTTTTGGGTAAAGATTTGATGGATTATGGAACAAGGAGTGGCAAGAGCCTAAGCTTGGGGATGCCCATGGCACCCCTAATATAATCTAAGGGCACCTAAAAGCCAAAGCTTGGGGATGCCCCAGAAGGCATCCCCTCTTTCGTCTACTTCTATCGGTAACTTTACTTGGAACTATATTTTTATTCGCCACATGATATGTGTTTTGCTTGGAGCGTCTTGTATAATTTGAGTCTTTACTTTTTAGTTTACCACAATCATCCTTGCTTTACACACCTTTTGAGAGAGCCATACATGATTTGGAATTTTCTAGAATACTCTATGTGCTTCGCTTATATCTTTTGAGTTATATAGTTTTGCTCTAGTAGTTCACTTCTATCTTTTAGAGCACGGTGGTGGATTTGTTTTATAGAAACTATTGATATCTCATGCTTCACTTAGATTATTTTGAGAGTCTTAAATAGCATGGTAATTTGCTTAAAATTCTAATATGCTAGGTATTCAAGATTAGTAAAATTTTCTTATGAGTGTTTTGAATACTAAGAGAAGTTTGATACTTGATGATTGTTCTGAGATATGGAGGTAATAATATCAAAGTCATGCTAGTTGAGTAGTTGTGAAATTGAGAAATGCTTGTGTTGAAGTTTGCAAGTCCCGTAGCATGCACGTATGGTAAACATTATGTAACAAATTTGAAACATGAGGTGTTATTTGATTGTCCTCCTTATGAGTGGCGGTCGGGGACGAGCGATGGTCTTTTCCTACCAATCTATCCCCCTAGGAGCATGCGCGTAGTACCGAGGTTTTTGATGAATTGTAGATTTTTGCAATAAGTATGTGAGTTCTTTATGACTAATGTTGAGTCCATGGATTATACGCACTCTCACCCTTCCATCCTTGCTAGCCTCTTCGGTACCGTGCATTGCCCTTTCTCACATTGAGAGTTGGCGCAAACTTCACCGGCGCATTCAAACCATGTGATATGATACGCTCTTTCACACATAAACCTCCTTATATCTTCCTCAAAACAGCCACCATACCTACCTATTATGGCATTTCCATAGCCATTCCGAGATATATTGCCATGCAACTTTCCACCATTCCGTTCATCATGACACATTCATTATTGTCATAGTGCTTAGCATGATCATGTAGTTGACATAGTATTTGTGGCAAATCCACCATTCATAATTCTTTCATACATGTCACTCTTGGTCCATTGCATATCCCGGTACACCGCCGGAGGCATTCATATAGAGTCATCTTTTGTTCTAGTATCGAGTTGTAAATAAATAGAAGTGTGATGATCATCATTTTCTAGGGCATTGTCCCAAGTAAGGAATTACAAAAAAAGATAAAGGCCATAAAAAAAGAGAAGGCCCAAAAAAATGAGAGAGAAAGAGAGAAGGGACAATGTTACTATCCTTTGCCACACTTGTGCTTCAAAGTAGCACCATAATCTTCATGGTAGAGAGTCTCTTGTTTTGTCACTTCCATATACTAGTGGGAATTTTCATTATAGAACTTGGCTTGTATATTGAAACAATGGGCCTCCTCAAGTGCCCTAGGTCTTCGTGAGCAAGCAATTTGGATGCACACCCACTTTGTTTCTTTTGTTGAGCTTTCATACATTTATAACTCTAGTGCATATGTTGCATGGCAATCCCCACTCCTTGCATTAACATCAATCGGTGGGCATCTCCATAGCCCATTGATTAGCCTCGTTGATGTGAGACTTTCTCCTTTTTGTCTTCTCTACATAACCCCCCCCCCCCTCGTTATATATACTATTCCACCCATAGTGTTATGCCCATGGCTCGCGCTCATATATTGCGTGAAAGTTTATAGGTTTGAGATTACTAAAGTATGAAACAATTGCTTGGCATGTCATCGGGGTTGTGCATGATGAGAGCATTCTTGTGTGACGAAAATGGAGCATGACTAAACTATATGATTTTGTAGGGGTGAACTTTCTTTGGCCATGTTATTTTGAGAAGACATAATTGCTTAGTTAGTATGCTTGAAGTATTATTATTTCAATATGAACTTTTGTCTTGAATCTTTCGGATCTGAATATTCATACCACAATTAAGAAGTATTACATTAAAATTATGCCAAGTAGCACTCTGCATCGAAAATTCTGTTTTTATCATTTACCTACTCAAGGACGA
This sequence comes from Triticum monococcum, assembly GCA_034509565.1. Lineage (NCBI taxonomy): Eukaryota > Viridiplantae > Streptophyta > Magnoliopsida > Poales > Poaceae > Triticum > Triticum monococcum. Next base: position 491,636,519 of record CM067846.1, read on the forward strand.
GCAGGAATTAAGCTTGGGGATGCTTGATAATTCTCTAACGTATCTATAATTTTTGATTGCTCCATGCTATATTATCTATTGTTTTGGACATTATTGGGCTTTATCTACTTTTATATTATTTTTGGGACTAACCTATTAACCGGAGGACCAGCCCAGAAATTGCTGTTTTTTTTGCCTGTTTTAGGGTTTCAAAGAAAAGGAAATAAAACGGCGTCCAAACGGAATGAAACCTTCGGGAACGTGATTTTCTCAACGAACAAGACCCAGGAGACTTGGACCCTACGTCAAGACACAAAAGAGGAGGCCACGAGGTAGGGGCACGCCTACCCCCCAGGCGCGCCCTCCACCCTCGTGGGCCCCTTGTTGCTCCACCGACGTACTCCTTCCTCATATATATACCTAATTCCACCCTAATTCCACTGCCGTAACTTTCTGTATCCACGAGATCCCATCTTGGGGCCTGTTCCGGAGCTCCGCCGGAGGGAGCATCGATCACGGAGGGCTTCTACATCAACACCATAGCCCCTCCGATGAAGTGTGAGTAGTTCACCTCAGACCTACGGGTCCATAGTTAGTAGCTAGATGGCTTCTTCTCTCTTTTTGGATCTCAATACAATGTTCCCCCCCTCTCTTGTGGAGAACTATTGGATGTAATCTTCTTTTTGCGGTGTGTTTGTTGAGACCGATGAATTGTGGGTTTATGATCAAGTCTGTCTATGAACAATATTTGAATCTTCTCTGAATTCTTTTATGTATGATTGGTTATCTTTGCAAGTATCTTCGAATTATCAGTTTGGTTTGGCCTACTAGATTCATCTTTCTTGCAATGGGAGAAGTGCTTAGCTTTGGGTTCAATCTTGCGGTGTCCTTTCCCAGTGACAATAGGGGCAGCAAGGCACGTATTGTATTGTTGCCATCAAGGATAACAAGATGGGGTTTTCACCATATTGCATGAGTTTATCCCTCTACATCATGTCATCTTGCTTAAGGTGTTACTCTATTTTCATTAACTTAATACTCTAGATTCATGTTGGATAGCGGTCGATGAGTGGAGTAATAGTAGTAGATGCAGGCAGGAGTCGGTTTACTTGTCTCAGATGTGATGCCTATATACATGATCATACCTAGATATTCTCATAACTATGCTCAATTCTGTCAATTGCTCAACAGTAATTTGTTCACCCATCGTAGAATACTTATGCTCTCGAGAGAAGCCACTAGTGAAACCTATGGCCCCTGGGTCTATCTTCATCATATTAATCTCCCAATACTTAGTTATTTCCTTTGCTTTTACTTTGCTTTTATTTTACTTTGCATATTTATCATAAAAATACCAAAAATATTATCTTATCATATCTATTAGATCTCACTCTCGTAAGTGCCCGTGTAGGGATTAACAACCCCTTATCGCGTTGGTTGCGAGGATTTATTTGTTTTGTGCAAGTACGAGGGACTTGAGCGTAGCCTCCTACTGGATTGATACCCTGGTTCTCAAAAAGTGAGGGAAATTCTTACACTACGTTGTTGCATCATCCCTTCCTCTTTGGGGAAAACCAACGCAGTGCTCAAGAGGTAGCATGGTACTTCAGAAGCCATCGTGATCGAACACTCCTGGAAGTAGTGACGGAGCTTTTGGGATGCCATGAAGACCGCGTATGCTATCTTTTGATAATGGGGGTACCAGGATTTGCATGGTGTAAGGACAGTGGATACGTAGTATACTGGCTTCTGAAGTGGGAATTTGTGTCCGTCCTTTTCTCGTTCGACGACGAGCACGGCGCTCACCACCTGATGTGTTGCCGATATGTATAATAACATCGGTTTGCCGATGTTTGGCGCGGCCAGGACTGGGTTGTTCGCAAGAAGGGTTTTATTTCCTCCAGTCTGGCTGTTGTCTGGTCCGTCCACTCGAAGTGATTGGTTCGCCGTAGAAGACGATAGAGTGGCAGTGCCTTTTCTCCCAATCTGGAGATAAAGTGGCTTAGAGTTGCCACGCAACCCGCGAGCTTTTGGACTAGTTTAACGTCTATCAACGTAGCCAATTGTGACATAGCTCGGATTTTGGCTGGATTTGCTTCAATTCCTCTGCTGGAAATGATGAAGCCCAGCAGTTTTCTGGCGGGGATGCCAAAAATGCACTTTTTAGGATTGAGCTTGATGTCATACGTGCGGAGGTTATCGAATGTGAGACATAAATCGCCTATTAATGTTTCGACGCGCCAGGTTTTGATGATGATGTCGTCCACGTAAGCTTCAACTATCTTGCCGATCTGCTTCTCCAGGAAAGTTTGAATCATGCGTTGGTATGTGGCGCTGGCATTCTTGAGCCCGAAGGGCATGGTGTTGAAGCAGAATGGCCCATATTGGGTAATGAATCCTGTTGCTGCTTGATCGGACTCCTTCATTTTGATTTGATGGTATCCGGAATATGCATCCAGGAAACACAGTGAGTCGTGTCCTGCGGTAGCATCAATGATTTGATCAATGCGGGGGAGGGGGAAGGGATCCTTAGGGCATGCCTTATTGAGGTCTTTAAAATCGATGCACAACCGCCAGGATTTGTCCTTCTTTGGTACCATCACCAGGTTTGCCAGTCAGTCCGGAAGTTTTATTTCTCTAATGAATCTGGCCTTAATTAACTTGGCTAGCTCCTCCCCCATAGCTTGACGTATGGGTTTGGAAAAGCGCCGCAGTGTTTGCTTGACCGGTTTATATCCTTTTAATATATTGAGGCTATGTTCGGCCAGCTCGCGTGGGATTCCTGGCATATCAAAATGGTGCCAGGCGAATATATCCCAATTTTCACGCAGGAACTCTCGTACCGCGGCGTCAACCATTGGATCTAATTGTGCTCCGATGAATGTTGTCTTTTTGGGGTCCATTGGATGGACTTGGGATTTGACTATTTCTTCTGCTGGTTTGAAGGAGGTGGATTTGGGTCATTTGTCTAGGACGACATCATCCATGTCCACCGTAGAGCGCAACGCGGTTAATTCTTTGGCCGCGAGGGCTTCAGATAATGCCTCGAGGGCCAAGGATGCAGTTTTATTCTCGACGCGGAGTGCTATGTCCGGATAACTAGCTTGAGTGATTATACCATTGGGCCCAGGCATCTTAAGCTTCATGTATCCGTAATGGGGTACCGCTTGGAAGCGCATAAATGCATCTCGCCCTAGGAGGGCGTGATACCCGCTGTTGAAAGGGGCCACTTGGAAGGTTATTTCTTCGAACCGATAATTCCCTGGCGTGCTGAATACCACGCCGAGTGTTATTTTTCCCGCACACCATGCCTCCCGACTGGGGATAATTCCTCAGAAGTTCGTGCTTCTTTGCTCAATGCGGCTCTTGTCTATTTCCTTTTTGTGGAGTGTATCTTCGTAGACGAGGTTTAGTCCGCTGCGTCGTCCATAAGGAACTTGGTAAGTCGAAAGCCGTCCACAATTGGACTGAGGACCAAGGCGGCTGGTGCTCGGACTCTCCTGTATTTTGGTTCGTCGCCGGCATTAAAAGTTATAGCCGTGTCATTCCAAGGGTTTATTGCTTCTATTTGACAGACTTCGGCGAGTCTGCGTAGTGCCCTCTTGCGCCTATTGTTGGAGGCGAATGTCTCGAAGACTGTCAATACTTTGGGGTTGTTGTCCTCTAGGGGTGTTGTTCTGGGTTACTCTTGGTGAGGATATCCTCGCCGCTCTTGGCCACTTGCCGGAGTATCCAACATGCTCTAAGGCTATGTGTTGGTATGTTATCCGGTGTTGCATGTATTTCGCATGGCCCATCAAGCCATCCTTCCAGAATGGTTCCGTGCCCCATACTGGACTTGTATTTCTTTACTATTGAACCAGGCATATTGCAAGGGTGCGCCCTTTTCGCCTGAATGAAGGGTTGAGTGGGGACCGATGATTCCCAATGAGCTGCTTGAGTTTTCCAGACGCTTTCCATTGCACTGTACTTCTGTATGATGGTTGCCAAGTCAGCGAAGTGTAGGATGCGACGGCGGTTGATAGCATTGAGGATTCCTTCGTCCCTGCAATTGTTGCGGAACATTGAGATCGCTTCCTTGTTGCGGCAATAGTCAATCTTGTTTTTGACAAGAAGGAATCTGGCCCAGAAGTGGTGGACTATTTCCTGAGACTATTGTTTTATGCTCATGAGAGCGCTTGTATTCGGGTGGGTGGGTGGATTTAAATCTGAACCCTGCCCCAGTTTTGGATCCGGAGTCTGAAGGTCTTCCGAACTTAACATATCGGGCTCCGCGATGTCCACTAATTTCTTAGGCCCGTTGTCCGATTCTATGTTCGGAGGGCAGGATCCTTCACCTCAAGGGTAGGTGTCCGGCTCTTCGAGACCGGAGATCCGGACATAGTCCGTCCTCAACATGGAGGAAGAGTTATCGACTCGCTCCTCGACTACCGCTATCTGGTGGGTGATCAGTGGAGATTTGATTTCTCTCTGATCGGGTTTAAACCCAATCTGATCGTAGTTTGTAGAGACCCCCAGGGAGGCGATGCGATCTAGGAGCTCGTTTAAAGACAAAATCTCTGCTGGATCCATCTACTTGGAGTGTTCGGAGTTGATACGAATGGGGTTTTTGATGACCCGAGAGGTCATCGTCGGCTTAATGACCGAACAGGCGGTCATGGTAAAGTCGCCTAGCCGGAGGGTTTGGCCTGGAGCCAGGGTTCCTCTAGTGGTGATCTTATCCTTGAGAACCAGGCGAGACATCGATCTTATTGTCGACGGCACAGTGGAACTCTCAATGAAAGCACCAATGTGGGTGTCAAAACCGGCGGATCTCGGGTAGGGGGTCCCGAACTGTGCGTCTAAGGTCGATGGTAACATGAGACAAGGGACACGATGTTTACCCAGGTTCGGTCCCTCTCTATGGAGGCAATACCCTATGTCCTACTTGATTGATATTGATGAATATGAGTATTACAAGAGTTGATCTACCTCGAGATCGTAGTGGATAAACCCTAGAGGTCTAGCTTGTATGGCTATGATAATGAGTATCCTATCCGGACTAAGTCCTCCGGTTTATATAGACACCTGGAGGATCTAAGGTTACACAAGGTCGGTTACAAAGAAGGAAATCTACACATCCAGTCGCCAAGCTTGCCTTCCACCCCAAGAAGAGTCCCATCCGGACACGGGTGAAGTCTTTGGTCTTCGTATCTTCACAGCCCATCAGTCCGGCCCATGGCTAGCAGGCCGGACGCCCGAGGACCCCTTAGTCCAGGACTCCCTCAATGACCCACACATTCATAAAGAAGGAGTAGATGGTTTTATTAGACATTGTGTACCTAAGCATGAACAGGAACATATCCTACGCAAGTGTCAATCCGAGGCCTACGAAGGAAACCATGCTGGAGATAGAACTGCACACAAGGTACTACAATCTGGTTTTTATTGGCCTTCTATTTTTAAGGATGCTCGTAAGTTTGTCTTGTCTTGTGATGAATTTCAAAGAATTGGTAATATTAGTAGACGTCAGGAAATGCCTATGAATTATTCACTTGTTATTGAAACATTCGATGTTTGGGGCTTTGATTATATGGGACCTTTTCCTTCCTCTAATGGGTATACACATATTTTAGTTGCTATTGATTACATTGCTAAGTGGGTAGAAGATATTTCCAACTATTAGTGCTGATCATAACACTTCTATTAAAATGCTTAAAGAAGTTATTTTCCCGAGGTTTGGAGTCCCACGATATTTAATGACTGGTGGTGGTTCACACTTTATTCATGGAGCCTTCCGTAAATTGCTTGCTAAATATGATGTCAACCATAGAATTGCATCTCCTTATCGTCCTTAGTCTAGTGGTCAAGTAGAATTGAGCAATAGAGAAATTAAATTGATTTTGCAAAATACTATTAATAGATCTAGAAAGAATTGGTCTAAGAAACTTGATGATGCATTATGGGCTTATAGAACTGCTTATAGAAACCCTATGGGCATGTCTCCATATAAAATGGTTTATGGAAATGCATGTCACTTACATCTAGAGCTAGAACATAAAGCTTATTGGGCAATTATAGAGCTCAACTATGATTTCAAGCTTGCCAGTGAAAAGAGGTTATTTGACATTATCTCACTTGATGAATGGAGAACCCAAGCCTATGAAAATGCTAAGTTATTTAAAGAAAAAGTTAAAATATGGCATGACAAAAGGATACAAAAGCGTCAATTCAATGTAGGTGACCATGTCTTGCTATACAATTCTCGTTTAAGATTTTTTGCAAAACTTCTCTATAAATGGGAAGGTCCCTACATTATTGAGGAGGTTTATCGTTCCGGTGCCATCAAGATCAACTACGTTGAAGGCACCAACCCGAAGGTGGTAAACGGGCAAAGAATCAAACATTATATCTCGGGTACTCCCATAAATGTTGAAACCAATATTATGAATACCATAACACCGGAGGAGGACATAAGGGAGATCTACCAGAACGTTTTAGACTCCGAAAAGGAATAGGTATGTGGTACGGTAAGTAAACCGACTCCAAAAATTTTCCAATCGCAATTTTATTCCGTTTTGGAATATTTAGAAAATTAGGAAAATTGAAAGTAGTCCGAAGAGTACACGAGGAGGCGACAAGCCCTGGGGCGCGCCCTACCCCCATGGGCAGCCTCCCTGGCTTGTGGCCACCCCGTGTGCCCTCCGGACTCCGTTTTCTTGTAGTACACTCCTTTTGGTCGATAAAAAATCATTATATAATCTCTTAAAGGTTTTTACCACCGTATCACGGCAAAATCCTTTGTTCTTGTTTCGAGCTATTTTTCTAACAGATCTATATCGCTATGACGTCCCCAAGTGCTCTGAAGGACAAGTTCTTTGAGAAGGTAATCAACCCCTACCTTGCGGAGGTGCTGCAACACCCTCAAACCATCGAGATACATGAGGGGGTGCTGCACATCCGCGATGTTCAAGGGCCAAAGAGGTCCGGAAGCGTGGAGACAAGGCTCGAAGCAATGGAGCAGCAAGTCTTCAAGTGCCAAGGGATGGTGTATTGTGGACTCAACTCCAATCACTCAATGATCATGGAATTTACCCGTGACCACAAGCTGGATGGCAAGAACATCGGGGAGGCCATCTTCAAGATTCATGAGAAAATCGAGCATCTCCAAGCCCAGATTTATGACCTGCAAAACCAAAACTGTGAGTATGAATACAAATTTAAGAGGATGAGTTTGGCTACAGATTTGAGGATCCCGGAGACTCGTTCATATTTCTATGATGGTGAAGCTATGCCTTGGAAGATGGAGGACAAGCCTACAACTTCATCAACTCCATCATCACCACCTCCGAAGAAAGAGATCTAAATACATGGGTATGGGCAGTCCCCTTGGCAACTGCGAAGCTTGGGGGAGGTGCCATGGTGCTACTTCTTGAGCTTGCGTTGGTTTTTCCCTTAAAGAGGAAAGGGTGATGCAGCAAAGTAGAGATAAGTATTTCCCTCAGTTTGAGAACCAAGGTATCAATCCAGTAGGAGACAACGCACAAGTCATTGAATACCTGCACAAACAATCAAATAACTTGCACCCAATGCGATAAAGGGGTTGTCAATCCCTTCACGGTTACTTGCAAAAGTGAGATCTGATAGAGATAGATAAATAGTAAAGTAAATATTTTGGGTATTTTTGGTTTATGGATCAGAAAGTAAAAGATTGCAAAATAATAGATTGGAAACTTATATGATAGATCGAAAACTTATATGATGGAAAATAGACCCGGGGGCCATAGGTTTCACTAGAGGCTTCTCTGATGGTAGCAAATAATACGGTGGGTGAACAAATTACTGCCGAGCAATTGATAGAAAAGCGTAAAGTTGTGACGATATCTAAGGCAATGATCATGAATATAGGAATCACGTCCATGTCAAGTAGACCAAAACGATTCTGCATCTACTACTATTACTCCACACATCGACCGCTATCTAGCATGCATCTAGAGTATTAAGTTCACATAGAATGGAGTAACGCATTAAGCAAGATGACATGATGTAGAGGAATTAACTCAAGCAGTATGAAAACCCCATATTTTTATCCTTCATGGCAATAATACAATACTTGCCTTGCTTCCCCTACTGTCACTGGGAAAGGACACCGCAAGATTGAACCCAAAGCTAAGCACTTCTCCCATTGCAAGAAAGACCAATCTAGTTGGCCAAACCAAACTGATAGTTCGAAGAGAATTACAAAGATACCAAATCATGCATAAAACAATTCAGAGAAGATTCAAATAATATTCATAGATAAACTGATCATGAATCCACAATTCATCGGATCTCAGCAAACACACCACAAAAGAGTATTACATCTAATAGATATCCAAGAACATCGAGTAGAACATGGTATTGAGAATCAAAGAGAGAGAAGAAGCCATCTAGCTACTAGCTATGGACCCGTAGGTCTATGGTAAACTACTCACGCTTCATCTGAAGGGCAATAGAGATGCAGAAGCCCTCCTTGATCAAATCCCCCTTCAGCAGGACGCCGGAAAAGGCCCGTAGATGGGATCTCACAGGTACAGAAGGTTGCGATGGTGGAAAAGTGTTTCCGTGGATGCCTCTGGTGGTTTGGGGATATATGGGTATATATAGGCGAAAGAATTAGGTCAAGAGGTGTATGAGGGGCCCACAAGGGTGGGGGTGATGACCCAATAGTATAGGGGATCTATCGTAGTCCTTTCGATAAGTAAGAGTGTCGAACCCAACGAGGAGCAGAAGGAAATGATAAGCGGTTTCTAGCAAGGTATTCTCTGCAAGTACTGAAATAAGTGGTAACAGATAGTTTTGTGATAAGATAATTTGTAACGAGCAACAAGTAACAAAAGTAAATAAAGTGCAGCAAAGTGGCCCAATCCTTTTGTAGCAAAGGACAAGCCTAGACAAACTCTTATATGTTGTAAAGTGCTCCCGAGGACACATGGGAATATCGTCAAGCTAGTTTTCATCACGCTCATATGATTCGCATTCGGTACTTTGGTAATTTGGTATGTGGGTGGACCGGTGCTTGGGTGCTGCCCTTACTTGGACAAGCATCCCACTTATGATTAACCTCTATTGCAAGCATCCATAAATACAACAAAAGTATTAAGGTAAACCTAACCATAGCATGAAACATATGGATCCAAATCAGCCCCTTACGAAGCAACGCATAAACTAGGGTTTAAGCTTCTGTCACTCTAGCAACCCATCATCTACTTATTACTTCCCAATGCCTTCCTCTAGGCCCAAATAATGGTGAAGTGTCATGTAGTCGACGTTCACGTAACACCACTAGAGGAGAGACAACATACATCTCATCAAAATATCGAACGAATACCAAATTCACATGACTACTAATAGCAAGACTTCTCCCATGTCCTCGGGAACAAAAGTAACTACTCACAAAGCATAAACATGTTCATAATCAGAGGGGTATTAATATGCATATAGGATCTGAACATATGATCTTCCACCAGTTAAACCAACTGGCATCAACTACAAGGAGTAATTAACACTACTAGCAACCTACTAGCACCAATCCCGGACTTGGAGACAAGAATTGGGTACAAGAGATGAACTAGGGTTTTGAGATGAGATGGTGCTGATGAAGATGTTGATGGAGATTGCCCTCTCCTGATGAGAGGAGCGTTGGTGATGACGATGGCGATGATTTCCCCCTCCGGGAGGGAAGTTTCCTCGGCAGAACAGCCCCGCCAGAACCCTAGATTGGTTTCGCCAAGGTTCCGCCTCGTGGCGGCGGAGTTTCATCCGAGAAGATGGCTTATGATTATTTTCCCATCGAAAGAGCCCATATAGCAGAAGATCGTCACCGGAGGGCCACCAGGGGGCCCACGAGGTAGGGGCGCGCCCCCCACCCTCGTGGGCAGGGTGTGGCCCCCTGGTGAAGTTCTTGCGCTCAATGTTTTTTATATATTTGGAAAACATCATCCATGAAGTTTCAGGACTTTTGGAGCTGTGCAGAATAGGTCTCTAATATTTGCTCCTTTTCCAGCCAGAATCCCAGCTGCCGGCATTCTCCCTCTTTATGTAAACCTTGTAAAATAAGAGAGAATAGGCATAAGTATTGTGACATAAAGTGTAATAACAGCCCATAATGCAATAAATATTGATATAAAAGCATGATGCAAAATGGACGTATCAGGGGGCGCCCCTCCGTCCTTGTGGCCGCCTCGTGGCTCCTCCGACTTCATCTCCAAGTCTCCTGGTTGTCTTCGGGTCCAAGAAAAATCATCGCGAAGGTTATATTTCGTTTGAACTCCGTTTGGAATTCCTTTTCTGCGAAACTCAAAAATAGGGAAAAAAACATGAACTGGTTGGTGATAACCCACAAGTATAGGGGATCGCAACAGTTTTCGAGGGTAGAGTATTCAACCCAAATTTATTGATTCAACACAAGGGGCGCCCAAGAATATTCTCAAGTATTAGCAGCTGAGTTTTCAATTCAACCACACCTGGAAACTTAATATCTGCAGCAAGTGTTTAGTAGCAAAGTAATATGGTAGTAGTGGTAACGATAGCAAAAGGTAACGGTAGCAAAAGTAATATTTATGGTGTTTTATAGTGATGATAACAATAGCGGCGAAAAAGTAAATAAGCGAAGAACAATATATGGAAAGCTCGTAGGCATTGGATTGGTGATAGAGAATTATGCCGGATGTGGTTCATCATGTAACAGTCATAACATAGGGTGACACGGGACTAGATCCAATTCATCAATGTAATGTAGGCACGTATTCCGAATATAGTCATACGTTCTTATGGAAAAGAACTTGCATGACATCTTTTGTCCTACCCTCCCGTGGCAGCGGGGTCCTAGCGGAAACTAAGGGATATTAAGGCCTCCTTTTAATAGAGTACCGGACCAAAGCATTAACACATAGTGAATACATGAACTCCTCAAACTACGGTCATCACCAGGAGTGGTCCCGATTATTGTCACTTCGGGGTTGTCGGATCATAACACATAGTAGGTGACTATAGACTTGCAAGATAGGATCAAAACCTCACATATATTCATGAAAACATAATAGGTTCAGATCTGAAATCATGGCACTCAGGCCCTAGTGACAAGCATTAAGCATAGCAAAGTCATAGCAACATCAATCTCAGAACATAGTGGATACTAGGGATCAAACCCTAACAAAACTAACTCGATTACATGATAAATCTCATCCAACCCATCACCGTCCAGCAAGCCTATGATGGAATTACTCACACACGGCGGTGAGCATCATGAAATTGGTGATGGAGGATGGTTGATGATGACGATGGCGACGGATTCCCCTCTCCAGAGCCCCGAACGGACTCCAGATCAGCCCTCCCGAGAGAGTTTAGGGCTTGGCGGCGGCTCCGTATCGTAAAACGCGATGAATCCTTCTCCTCTATTTTTTTTCCTCCCCAAACACGAATATATGGAGTTGGAGTTGAGGTCGGTGGAGCTCCAGGGGGCCCACGAGGCAGGGGGGCGCCCCACCCTCGTGGCTAGGGTGTGGGCCCCCTGGCCTTGATTCTTTGCGAGTATTTTTTATTATTTCCAAAGATAGTCTCCGTGGAGGTTTATGTCATCCTGAGAACTTTTGTTTCTGCACATAAATAACACCATGGCAATTCTACTGAAAAACAGCCTCAGTCCGGGTTAGTTCCATTCAAATCATGCAAGTTAGAGTCCAAAACAAGGGCAAAAGTGTTTGGATAAGTAGAAAGAACGGAGACGTATCAACTCCCCCAAGCTTAAACCTTTGCTTGTCCTCAAGCAATTCAGTTGACAAACTGAAATTGATAAAGAAAAACTTTTACAAACACTGTTTGCTCTTGTTGTTGTAAATATGTAAAGCCAGCATTCAAGTTTTCTGCAAAGATTATGAACTAACCACATTCACAATAACACTTAGGTCTCATGTTTACTCATATCAATGGCATAATCAACTAGTGAGCAATAATGTTAAATATCGGATGACAACACTTTCTCAAAACAATCATGATATGATATAACAGGATGGTATCTCACTAGCCCTTTCTGATACCGCAAAACATAAATGCAGAGCACCTTTAAAGATCAAGGACTGACTAGACATTGTAATTCATGGTAAATGAGATCCAATCAAGTCATACTCAATGTAAACTAACAGTAATGAATGCAAATGACATCGGTGCTCTCCAACTGGTGCTTTTTAATAAGAGGATGATGACTCAACATAAAAGTAAATAGATAGGCCCTTCGCTGAGGGAAGCAGGGATTTGTAGAGGTGCTAGAGCTCGATTTTGAAATAGAGATGAATAATATTTTGAGCGGTATACTTTCATTGTCAACATAACAACCAAGAGATCACGATATCTTCCATGCTACACACACTATAGGCGGTTCCCAAATAGAATGGTAAAGTTTATACTCCCCCTCCACCAACAAGCATCAATCCATGGCTTGCTCGAAACAACGAGTGCCTCCAACTAACAAGAGTCCCAGGGGAGTTTTCTTTGCAGTTATTTTGATTCGATTTGCACAAAGCATGGGACTGGGCATCCCGGTGACCAGCCATTTTCTCGTGAGTGAGGAGAGGAGTCCACTCCTCTTGAGAATAACCCGCCTAACATGGAATATACAGACAGCCCTAGTTGATACATGAGCTATTCGATCATACAAAACAGAATGTTTATTTGAAGGTTTAGAGTTTGGCACATAAAAATTTACTTGGAACGGCAGGTAGATACCGTATATAGGTAGGTATGGTGGACTCATATGGAATAACTTTGGGGTTTATGGAATTGGATGCACAAGCAGTATTCCCGCTTAGTACAAGTGAAGGCTAGAAAAAGACTGGGAAGCGACCAGCTAGAGAGCGACAACATTCATGAACATGCATTAAAATTAATCAACACCGAATGGAAGCATGAGTAGGATATAATGCACCACGAACATAAATATCATAGAGGCAATGTTGATTTTGTTTCAACTACATGCGTGAACATGTGCCAAGTCAAGCCACTCGAATCGTTCAAAAGAGGATACCACCCTATCATACCACATCACAACCATTTTAATAGCATGTTGGCATGCAAGGTAAACCATTATAAGCTCCTAGCTAATTAAGCATGGCATAAGCAACTATAATCTCTAATTGTCATTGCAAACATGTTTATTCATAATAGGCTGAATCAGGAACGATGAACTAATCATATTTACAAAAACAAGAGAGGTCGAGTTCATACCAGCTTCTCCCGTCTCAATCAGTCCATCATATATCGTCATAATTGCCTTTCACTTGCATGACCGAATGATGTGAATAATAATAACAGTGCACGTGCATTGGACTAAGCTGGAATCTGCAGGCATTCAATAAACAGGAGAAGACAAGGCAATATGGACTCTTGGTTAAATCAACAATAATGCATATAGGAGTCACTTCAACAATTTAATCATGGTCTTCTCCTATCGACCCCCAAAGAAAAGAAAAGAAATAAAACTATTTAATTTTTTTGGTTTTTCTTAAGGTTTATCAAACACACAAGAAGAAAGCATAAGAAGGAAATAAACTAACATGGATATTACAATGAAAAAGTATGAGCACCGACATCTAGCAATGAGTGTGTGAACATAAATGTAATGTCGGTGGGAAATACGTACTCCCCCAAGCTTAGGCTTTTGGCCTAAGTTGGTCTATTGCCACGGATGGCCTGGCGGATATCCAAAGTTGTAGTTGGGGTCGTATTGTGATGCAACGGTCATTGCATCGTGGGCTGCAGCTTGGAGGCGAGCTATCTCAGCCCTCCTCTTATACTCTTCCGCCTCCTCTCTGGTTATAAAATATCTCCCTTTTGCCTGAAAGTCAAAGAAAGAAGAAGCAGGGAGAGCAACGTGATAGGTGTGTCGTCTGTCAAAGATTAGTCGGTACTGGAGGAACTGATCGTTCCTCTCAACAAAATGATGATGAACCATAGCCTCATAATCCAAATAAGCAGGAGGCAACTCAATATCATCCTCACATATGGTTATACCAAGAAAATTAGCTATACGGGTTGCATAAATTCCACCAAAGAAATCTCCATTAAATCTATTATGATGCAACCTACGTGCAACAATGGCTCCCAAATTATAAGATTTATCTCCTAACGCAGCACTCCTAAGAATACTGAGGTCAGGGACACACATGTGACATGCTTCATCCTTACCATTTATGCACCTACCTATGAAGAGAGCAAAATAATGTATAGCAGGAAAATGAAGGCTCCCTATGGTAGCTTGTGCTATATCTCTAGATTCCCCTACAGTTATATTAGCAAGAAAATCTCTAAATTCAGATTTGCGGGGTTCACTAGCACTACCCCATTGTGGAAGTTTGCAAGCAGTGGTAAAATCTTCTAAGTTCATAGTATAAGAATTTTCATAAAGATCAAACAGGATAGTTTGAGAATTGCGTGAAGATGAAAATTCAAACCTCCTCACAAAGGAACTAGTGAGATAGTGGTACTAACAACACTTTTCTGCCTCGAAGCTCACAAGATCAGCATTACGCAAATATGCGTTAAATTCTTCCTTAATTCCTGCTCGATCCATGAAGTCCTCTGAAGGCCGTTCACAAGGCTGCACTGGGGCATCCCTTGGTGGTTCATCATCAGCATCACGAATTGCAAGCCTGGGTCCTTGCTTCCTTGAAGAACCACCTTGGTACATTTTCCTAAGCATATTTTTTCCTCTAAAAAATTTTCTGAAATTTTTAGTAACTTCAAATAAAAGTAAACCAAACTCAACAAAATTGATAGCAACTACTACTACAAGTGCCTAGAGCATATATCACGCATTAGAACTACTTGGAACCATATAAATTTGACATGCCAGCTCAAGAACATGGTCACCTAGGCAGCACAAATTTGCAATGAATAAAGCACTAGAACAAAAACTAATTGGACCAATGGAGGAGTCACATACCAAGGAACAATCCCCCAAAGCAGTTTTGTGAGAGGTGCTTTGAGCAAGGAGATCGAAAATCGCAGCAAAATGAGCTAGAACTCGTGCTTGAGCTGGATGGTGATTTTCTTTGGGAGGAAGAAGAAGTGTGTGGGTGCAGAAAAAAGTGGAGGGGAGCCACCGTGGGCCCACGAGGCATGGGGCGTGCTCTGGACCCTCGTGGCCAGGTGCCAGCTCCCCCTGTTCTATTCTCAGTGCCAGATATTCTCAGATATTCCAGAAAAAATCATATTAAATTGGCAGGGCATTTGGAGAACTTTTATTTTCGGGGTATTTTTATTGCATGGATACTTCAGAAAACAGACAGAAATTACTATTTTTGCTTTATTTAATATAAATAACACAAAGTAAAAAGAGGGTACAGAAGGTTGTGCTTTCTAACTTCATCCATCTCATGATCATCATAAGGAATCCACTAACAAGGTTGATCAATTCTTGTTAACAGACTCATTTCGAGTAACATGAAACCGGAGAAATTTTGAATGCCACTATGTTACCTCAATGGGGATATGCACATCCCCAATAATAAGAATATCATATTTCTTCTTGACAGTAGGAAGAGGAAATTCGAAACCTCCAAAAATAATCGATGGAATTTTTCCAATAGAATTGATATTGTGGACTTGAGGTTGTTTCCTCGGAAAGTGTACCGTATGCTCATTACCACTAACATGAAAAGTGACATTGCCTCTGGTGCAATCAATAACAGCCCTTGCAGTGTTCAAAAAGGGCCTTCCAAGAATAATAGACATACTATCGTCCCCGGGAATATCAAGAATAACAAAGTCCGTTAAAATAGTAACATTTGCAACCACAACAGGCACATCCTCACAAATACCAACAGGTATAGCAGTCGATTTATCAGCCATTTGCAAAGATATTTCAGTAGGTGTAAACTTATTCAAATAAAGTAGTTTTAACATAGTTTCTTTTAGTGTAGCATGGTATAGTTGGTACTCCTGGATCTCCTAGTTTCTTAGGTATTCCACCCTTAAAAGTATAATGTGCAAGCATGGTGGAAATTTCAGCTTCCGGTATCTTTCTTTTATTGGTAACAATATCTTTCATGTACTTAGCATAAGGATTCATTTTAAGCATATCAGTCAAACGCATGCGCAAAAAGATAGGTCTAATCATTTCAGCAAAGTGCTCAAAATCCTCATCATCCTTTTTATTGGATGGCTTAGGAGGAAAAGGCATGGGTTTCTGAACCCAAGGCTCTCTTTCCTTATCGTGCTTCCTAGCAACAAAGTCTCTTTTATCATAACGTTGATTCTTTGATTGTGGGTTATCAAGATCAACAGCAGGTTCAGCTTCTATACCATTATCATTGCTAGGTTGAGCATCAACATGAACATTATCATTGACATTATCACTAGTTTCATGTTCATTACCATATTGTGTTTCAGCATCAAAAATAGAGATATCATTGGGATTCTCAAGTGTGTCAATAACAGGTTCACTAGAAGCCTGCAAAGTCCTATCATTTTTCTTTTTCTTCCTCTTGGAAGGACTAGGTGCATCAATATTATTGCTCTGAGAATCTTGCTCAATTCTCTTAGGATGGCCCTCAGAATACAAAGGCTCCTGGGTCATTTTACCACCTCTAGTCATAACTCTAACAGCATTATCATTCTTCTTACTATTTAATTCATTGAGCAAATCATTCTGAGCTTTAAGTACTTGTTCTACTTGAGTGGTAACCATAGAAGCATGTTTACTAATGAGTTTAAGTTCACCTTTAACTCTAGACATATAATCACCCAAGTGTTCAATCATATAAGTATTTTGTTTCAATTGTCTACCAAAAAAGCATTCAAGTCTTCTTGCTTAACCATAAAGTTATCAAACTCATCCAAACATTGGCTAGCAAACTTAGTAGGAGGGATTTCAGCTTTATCATATCTATAGAGAGAATTTACCTTTACTACCTGTGTCGGGTTATCAAGACCATGTGTTTCTTCAACAAGCAGTAAATTAAGACCATGTATTTCTTCAATAGGAGGTAAATTCTTAACATCTTCAGCTTTAATACCTTTTTCTTTCATAGATTTCTTTGCCTCTTGCATATCTTTGGGACTGAGAAATAGAACACCCCTTTTCTTCGGAGTTGGTTTATGAATAGGCTCAGGAGTTGGCTCATGAAGGGTCCAATTATTTTCATTTGTCAACATATTATTCTATAGAATTTCATCTAATCGAGTTAGTTTTGTTAGGGTTTGATCCCTAGTATCCACTATGTTCTGAGATTGATGTTGCTATGACTTTGCTATGCTTAATGCTTGTCACTAGGTCCCGAGTGCCATGATTTCAGATCTGAACCTATTGTGTTTTCATCAATATACGAGAGTTCTAGATCCTATCTTGCAAGTCTATAGTCACCTATTATGTGTTATGATCCGTTAACCCCGAAGTGACAATAATCGAGATACTTACCAGTGATGACCGTAGTTTGAGGAGTTCATGTATTCACTATGTGTTAATGCTTTGTTCCGGTAATCTATTAAAAGGAGGCCTTAATATCCCTTAGTTTCCGTAAGGACCCCGCTGCCACAGGAGGGTAGGACAAAAGATGTCATGCAAGTTCTTTTCCATAAGCACGTATGACTATATTCGGAATACATGCCTACATTACATTGATGAACTGGAGCTAGTTCTGTGTCACCCTAGGTTATGACTATTACATGATGAACCACATCCGGCATAATTCTCTATCACCGATCCATTGCCTACGAGCTTTTCATATATTGTTCTCAGCTTATTTACTTTTCCATTGCTATTCCTATCATCACTACAAAATACCAAAAACATTACTTTTACTATCGTTACCTTTTGCTACTATTACCACTACTATCATATTACTTTGCTACTAAACACTTTGCTGCAGGGTGTGGTTGAATTGGCAACTCAGCTGCTAATACTTGAGAATATTCTTTGGCTCCCCTTGTGTCGAATCAATAAATTTGGGTTGAATACTCTACCCTCGAAAACTGTTGCGATCCCCTATACTTGTGGGTTATCAAGACTATTTTCTGGCGTCGTTGCCGGGGAGCATAGCTCTATTCTTTGAGTCACTTGGGATATATATCTACTTATCATTATGAAGAACTTGAAAGATCCAAGAACCAAGATTTATCCCTTAACTATGAGGGGAGGTAAGGAACTGCCATCTAGCTCTGCACTTGATTCACATTCTGTTTTGAGTAAGCTTGCGACACCTAAACCTACTTCTGCTATTCGTTCTAATATATCACATGTTATTGATGATGCTACTTCTGCTATGCATGATACTTATGATGAAACTACTTCTATGCTTGATACTACTGTGCCACTTATTGAATTTCTTGACGAACAACTTGCTAGGGCTAGAGAGATTGAAAATATTGAATCTGCTAATACTGATGAAATTGATGATGAAGACTTTCCTGTTATTCCTGAGGGTTATATTTTTGATAAAGAAGCTTCTTTAGCTATTTTAGCTTGCAAATATAGATATGAACTCAAGAGGTTATTAGCTAAATGGAATCAGCAATCTCTAAATGCTAGAATGAAACCTGACCCTGCTTTTGCTACTTCACCTATCTGTGTTACCGATAAGGATTATGAATTCTCTATTGATCCTGATATAATTACTTTGGTTGAATCTGATCCTTTTCATGGCTATGAATCTGAAACTGTTGTGGCACATCTTACTAAATTAAATGATATAGCTACCCTGTTCACTAAAGATGAGACAACTCGCTACTTTTATATCCTTAAAATATTTCCGTTCTCATTAAAGGGTGATGCTAAGATATGGTTTAATTCTCTTGATCCTGGTTGTGTGCGTAGTCCCTAGGATATGATTGATTACTTCTCTGCTAAATATTTTCCTGCTCATAAGAAATAAGCTGCTTTAAGGGATATATATAATTTTGCCAAATTGAAGAAGAGAGTCTCCCAAGAGCTTGGGGGAGGCTTCTACAATTACTTAATGCTTTGCCTGATCATCCTCTTAAGAAAAATGAAATACTTGATATCTTTTATAATGGACTAATTGATGCCTCCAGAGATTACCTGGATAGTTGTGCTGGTTCTGTTTTCAGGGAAAGAACACCGGATGAAGCTGAAATTCTATTGAATAATATGTTGACAAATGAAAATAATTGGACACCTCTGGAGCCAATTCATGAGCCTATTCCTAAACCAACTCCGAACAAGAGGGGTATTCTATTTCTCAGTCCTGAAGATATGCAAGAGGCAAAGAAATCTATGAAAGAAAAAGGTATTAAAGCTGAAGATGTTAAGAATTTACCTCCTATTGAAGAAATACACGGTCTTAATTTACCGCCTGTTGAAGAAACATATGATCTTAATCCTTTACCTATTGAAGAAACTCATGGTCTTGATAACCCGACATAGGTAGTAAAGGTAAATTCTCTCTATAGATATGATAAAGCTGAAATCCCATTTACTAAGTTTGCTAGCCCATGCTTAGATGAGTTTGGTAAATTTATGGTTAAGCAAGAAGATTTTAATGCTTATTTTGGTAGACAATTGAAATACAATTCAAATATGCTTGAACACTTGGGTGGTTATATGGCTAATGTCAAAGGTGAACTTAAACTTATTAGTAAACATGCTTATATGGTTACCACTCAAGTAGAACAAGTACTTAAAGCTCAAAATGATTTGCTCAATGAATTGAATAGTAAGAATAATGATAATGCTATTATAGTTATGACTAGAGGTGGTAAAATGACTCAGGAACCTTTGTATCCTAAAGGCCACCCTAAGAGAATTGAGCAAGATTCTCAGAGAAATAATATAGATGCACCTAGTCCTTTTAAAAGGAAGAAAAAGAAAAATGATAGGACTTTGCGTGCTTCTAGTGAACCTGTTGTCGAAACACCTGAGAACCCAAATGATATTTCTATTTCTAATGCTGAAACACAATCTCGTAATGAACCTGAAACTAGTGATAAGGTTAATGATAATGTTCATGATGATGATCAACCTAGTAATTATAATGATGTAGAAATTGAACATGTTGTTCATCTTGATAACCCACAAACAAAGAATCAACGTTATGATAAGAAAGACTTTGTTGCTAGGAAACACAGTAAAGAAAGAGAATCATGGGTTCAGAAACCCATGCCTTTTCCTCCCAAACCATCCAATAAAAAGGATGATGAGGATTTTGAGCACTTTGCTGAAATGATTAGACCTATATTTTTGCATATGCGATTGACTGATATGCTCAAAATGAATCCTTATGCTAAGTATATGAAAGATATTGTTACTAATAAAAGAAAGATACCAGAAGCTGAAATTTCCACCATGCTTGCTAATTACACTTTCAAGGGTGGAATACCAAAGAAACTTGGAGATCCCGGTGTACCAACTATACCATGCTCCATTAAAAGAAACTATGTTAAAACTGCTTTATGTGATCTTGGAGCCGGTGTTAGTGTTATGCCTCTCTCTTTATATCGTAGACTTGATTTGAATAAGTTGACACCGACTGAAATATCTTTGCAAATGGCTGATAAATCAACTGCTATACCTGTCGGTATTTGTGAGGATGTGCCTGTTGTAGTTGCAAATGTTACTATTTTAACGGACTTTGTTATTCTTGATATTCCCAAGGACGATAGTATGTCTATTATTCTTGGAAGACCCTTTTTGAATATTTCATGGGCTGTTATTGATTGCACTAAAGGCAATGTCACTTTTCATGTTAATGGTAATGAGCACACGGTACACTTTCCGAGGAAACAACCTCAAGTTCATAGCCAACTCTATTGGAAAAATTCCATTGATTATATTTGGAGGTTTTGAATTTCCCCTTCCTACTGTCAAGAAGAAATATGATATTCTTATTATTGGAGATGTGCATATCCCCGTTGAGGTAACATAGTGTTATTCGAAATTTCTCCGGTTCCATGTTATTCGGAATGAGTTCGTTAACAAGACTTGATCAACCTTGTTAATGGATTCCTTTTGATGATCATGAGATGGATGAAACTAGAAGGCACAACCTTCTGTACCCCACTTTTACTTTCTGTTATTTATATTAAATAAAATAAAAATAGTGTTTTTCTGTCTGTTATCTGATTATCTAGGCAATACAAAAATACCCCAAAAATAAAAGTTCTCCAAATGCCTTGAAATTTAAATATGATTCTTTCTGGAATATTTTAGAATATTTGGCACAGAGAACACAGCAGGGGGGGCACCCTCCTGCCCACGAGGGTGGAGGGCGCGCCCTACCCCCTGGGCGCGCCCCCTGCCTCGTGGGCCCACGGTGGCCCTCCTCCACTTATCCTTTCACCCACACACTCCTTCTTCCTCCCCCAAACATGAATAACTAGCTCAAACCCGAGTCCAAGCTCGTTTTGCTGCCATTTTCGATCTCCTTGCTCAAAGCACCTCTCACAAAATTGCTTGGGGAGATTGTTCCTTGGTATGTCACTCCTCCATTGGTCCAATTAGTTTTTGTTCTGGTGCTTTATTCATTGCAAATTTGTGCTACCTAGGTGACCATGTTCTTTAGGTTGCATGTCAAATTTATATGGTTCCAAGTAGTTTTGATGCATGATATAGACTCTAGGCACTTGTAGGAGTAGTTGCTATCAATATTATTAAGTTTGGTTCACTTTTATTCTTGAAGTTACTAAAAATTTCAGAATTTTTCAGAAAATGATGAAGAGACTTTTGTGGGGCTCATCGAGCCAAAGCTAGAAGGAAAAGGCACAGAAGCCTAAGTATAATCTGCCTCGCACCGCGGAGGTTCGGTCGTCTGAATGGCCTTCCGATGATTTCTTGGGAGCAGCTGGGATTTATGAAGATTTTTATGAATTGGCTAAGAATGCAGGCCTCACCACTTTCCTCCACGACCAACGGGATCAGTATCTCTTACTCACAAATATCTTTGTGCAAAACTTTCATTTCCATTCTAGGAGCTCACCACCTACGGTGGAGTTTCATTTATATGATGAGCATAAGGAGATGTCACTTTATGATTTTTCTTGGGTTTGTTTAGTCCCTTTCGAGGGGAAGACGGAGGAACCACGTCGTGAGGATGTGGATGGGTTTATTGACACTATCACTGTAGGGGAAACAAGGAATGTTTCCGATGCACGAATCACTAGCATACATTTTCCTATTTTACGCTATTTTGCATTATTTGCTAGTCATTGTTTAATTGGTCGCGAAACTGTGGAAACCTTAGTGTCCCTGGTATTATTATTTTGCTCCACGGTTTATACGGTCTGTTAGTATGGGCGACATTATTGCTAAACGGTTAAGTCTAAACCGTACAAAGGGGCCCATCTTTGGAGGCATCTATGCTTCACGCCTAGCTGCACATTTTAACTTACCTATTAGGCATTATGAGAAGGAAGAAAAAGTGATGCCTCGTGTTTATTTAGATTATAAAAGTATGGTGGCACATGATTTTATTGTTAAGAATAGGGAAGGAGAGCTTAAATACAAATTGTTCTTTGATAAACATCATCCTGAGACTATTACCCTGCCTGCTCCTTCTTTGTTTGATTTATCTGCAGGCCAGTACCTTGTTCCGTTAAAGGCTATTCACGCCTACCGAAACCCTACACCAACCATGGAGCTAGAGCCAGAACCACAAATTGATCCTTCACGACAGTCTAATTACCAGTGGGATCCGGAGATGATTGCCAACCAGTGGAAATCGGAGTCTTCTTTTTCTTCGCAGTACGACCCCAACTATTATTATGGATATCTGCCAGGCCAACTGTGGCCATAGACCAACTTAGGCCAAAAGCCTAAGCTTGGGGGAGTACGTATTTCTCACCGACATTACATTTATGTTCACACACTCATTGCTAGATGTCGGTACTCATACTTTTTCATTGTATCATCCATGCTAGTTTACTTTCCTTTTTAAGCTTTCTTTTTGTGTGTTTAATAAACCTTAAGAAAAACCAAAAAAAATTAGTTGTAGCTTTTAATTAGTTTACTTTCCATGCTTGTAGTAGTAATTAAAAAGAAAACCCAAAAAGATTTCTTGTTCTTCTTTTACTTGTTGGGAGCTCTCCCGTGTAAATAGTTTTATTTCTTTTCTTTGGGGGTCGATAGGAGAAGACCATGATTAAATTGTTGAAGTGGTTTTTATATGCATAATTGTTGATCTGACAAAAGAGCCCATACTGCCTTGTCTTCTCCTGTTTATTGAATGCTTGCAGATTCCAGCTAAGTCCAATGCACATGCACAATTATTATTATTCACATCATTCGGTCGTGCAAGTGAAAGGCAATTATGACGATATATGATGGACTGACTGAGATGAGAAAGGCTGGTATGAACTCGACCACTTTTGTTTTTGTAAATATGATTTAGTTCAGCGTTCCTGATTCGGCCTATTATGAATAAACATGTTTGCAATGACAACTAGAGATCATAGTTCTTGTGCCATGCTTGATTAGCTATGAGTTATAATGGTTTACCTTGCGTGCCAAAATGCTATTAAAATGGTTATGATGTGGTATGATAGGGTGGTATCCTCCTTTGAATGATTTAAGTGACTTGACTTGGCGCATGTTCACGCATGTAGTTGAAACAAAATCAACATAGCCTTCATGATACTTATGTTCATGGTGGATTATATCCTACTCATGCTTGCATTCGGTGTTGATTAATTTTAATGCATGTTCATGACTGTTGTCGCTCTCTAGCTGGTCGCTTCCCAGTCTTTTGCTAACCTTCACTTGTACTAAGCAGCAATACTGCTTGTGCATCCATTCCCTTGAAACCCAAAGTTATTCCACATGAGTCCACTATACCTACCTATATATGGTATCTACCTGCCGTTCCAAGTAAATTTGTATGTGCCAAGCTCTAAACCTTCAAATTAATATCCTGTTTTGTATGCTCGAATAGCTCATGTATCAACTAGGGATGTCCGTATCTTCCATGTTAGGCGGGTTATTCTCAAGAGGAGTGGACTCCGCTCCTCACTCACGAGAAAGTGGCTCGTCACCGGGATGCCCAGACCCATGCTTTATGCAAATCAAATCAAAATAATTCCAAACAAAACTCCCCTGGGACTCTTGTTAGTTGGAGGCACTCGTTGTTTCGAGCAAGCCATGGATTGATGCTTGTTGGTGGAAGGGGGAGTATAAACTTTACCATTCTGTTTGGGAACCGCCTATAATGTGTGTAGCATGGAAGATATCACCATCTCTTGGTTGTTATGTTGACAATGAAAGTATACCACTCAAAATATTATTCACCTCTATTTCAAAGCCGAGCTCTGGCACCTCTACAAATCCCTGCTTCCCTCTGTGAATGGCTTATCTATTTACTTCTATGCTGAGTCATCATCCTCTTATTAAAAAGAACCAGTTGGAGAGCACTGTTGTCTGCATTCATTATTGTTAGTTTACATTGGGTATGACTTGACTGGATCTCTTTTATCATGAATTACAATGTCTAGTCAGTCCTTGGCCTTTAAAGGTGCTCTGCATTTATGTTTTGCGGTCTTAGAAAGGGCTAGCGAGATACCATCTTGTTATATCATATTATGATTGTTTTGAGAAAGTGTTGTCATCCGAGATTTATTATTATTGCTCGCTAGTTGATTATGCCATTGATATGAGTGAACTTGAGAGCTAAGCATTATTGCGAATACGGTTAGTTATAATCTTTGCTGAAAACTTGAATGTTGGCTTTACATATTTACAACAACAAGAGCAAACAGAGTTTGTAAAAGTTTTTCTTTATCACTTTCAGTTTGTCCACTGAATTGCTTGAGGACAAGCAAAGGTTTAAGCTTGGGGGAGTTGATACGTCTCCGTAGTATCTACTTTTCCAAACACTTTTGCCCTTGTTTTGGACTCTAACTTGCATGATTTGAATGGAACTAACCCGGACTGACGTTGTTTTCAGCAGAATTACCATGGTGTTATTTATGTGCAGAAACAAAAGTTCTCGGAATGACCTGAAATTTCACGGAGCAACTTTCTAGAAAATATAAAAATACCTACAAAAGATGAAGGCCAGGGGGCCCACCACCTGTCCAGGAGGGTGGGGGCGTGCCTGCCCCCCTAGGTCGCGCCCCCTACCTTGTGGGCCCCCTGGAGCTCCTCCGACTCCAACTCCAACTCTATATATTGTGTTTTGGGGAGAAAAAAATAAGAGAGAAGAATTCATCGCATTTTACGATACAAAGCCGCCGCCAAGCCCTAAAACCTCTCGGGAGGGCTGATCTGGAGTCCGTTCGGGGTTCCAGAGAGGTGAATCCGTCGCCATCATCATCATCAACCATCCTCCATCACCAATTTCATGATGCTCACCGCCGTGCGTGAGTAATTCCATCGTAGGCTTGTTGGACGGTGATGGGTTGGATGGGATCTATCATGTAATCGAGTTAGTTTTGTTAGGGTTTGATCCCTAGTATCCACTATGTTCTGAGATTGATGTTGCTATGACTTTGCTATGCTTAATGCTTGTCACTAGGGCCCGAGTGCCATGATTTCAGATCTGAACCTATTATGTTTTCATCATTATATGAGAGTTCTAGATCCTATCTTGCAAGTCTATAGTCACCTATTATGTGTTATGATCCGTTAACCCCAAAGTGACAATAATCGGGATACTTACCGGTGATGACCGTAGTTCGAGGAGTTCATGTATTCACTATGTGTTTATGCTTTGTTCCGGTACTCTATTAAAAGGAGGCCTTAATATCCCTTAGTTTCCGTAAGGACCCCACTGCCACGGGAGGGTAGGACAAAAGATGTCATGCAAGTTCTATTCCATAAGCACGTATGACTATATTCGGAATACATGCCTACATTACATTGATGAACTGGAGCTAGTTCTGTGTCACCCTAGGTTATGACTGTTACATGATGAACCGCATCCGGCATAATTCTCTATCACCGATCCATTGCCTACGAGCTTTCCATATATTGTTCTCAGCTTATTTACTTTTCGTTGCTATTGCTATCATCACTACAAAATACCAAAAACATTACTTTTACTATCATTACCTTTTGCTACCGTTACCACTACTATCAAATTACTTTGATAGTAAACACTTTGCTGCAGATATTAAGTTTCCAGGTGTGCTTGAATTGACAACTCAGCTGCTAATACTTGAGAATATTCTTTGGCTCCCCTTGTGTCGACTCAATAAATTTGGGTTGAATACTCTACCCTCGAAAACTGTTGTGATCCCCTATACTTGTGGGTTATCATTAGTCCATTATAAAAGATATCTAGTAATTCGTTTTTCTTAAGAGGATGATCAGGCAAAGCATTATGTAATTGGAGAAGCCTCCCCCAAGCTTGTGTGAGACTCTTTTCATCAATTTGCACAAAATTATATATATCCCTTAAAGCAGCTTGTTTCTTATGTGGAGGGAAATATTTAGCAGAGAAGTAATAAATTATATCCTGGGGACTACGCACACAACCAGGATCAAGAGAATTAAACCATATCTTAGCATCACCCTTTAATGAGAACAGAAATATTTTAAGGATATAAAAGTAGCGAGTTCTCTCATCATTAGTGAACAGGGTGGCTATATCATTTAATTTAGTAAGATGTGCCACAATAGTTTCAGATTCATAGCCATAAAAAGGATCAGATTCAACCAAAGTAATTATATCCGGATCAATAGAGAATTCATAATCCTTATCAGTAACAAAGATAGGTGAAGTGGCATAAGCAGGATCATATTTCATTCTAGCATTAAGAGTTTTTTGTTTAAGCTTAGCTAATAATTTCTTAAGATCACTTCTATCATTGCACGCCAGAAAGTCTCTTTTAGTTTCTTCATCCATAACATAGCCCTCAGGCACAACAGGCAATTCATATTTATTAGGAGAGCCTTCATCATCACTTTCATCAATATTATCAGTTTCAATAATTTCATTCTCTCTAGCCCTAGCAAGTTGTTCATCAAGAAATTCACCAAGTGGCACAGTAGTATCAAGCATAGAAGTAGTTTCATCATAAGTATCATGCATAGCAGAAGTGGCATCATCAATAATATGCGACATATCAGAATTAATAGCATAAGCAAGTTTAGGTGTCGCAAGCTTACTCAAAACAGAAGGTGAATCAAGTGCAGAGCTAGATGGCAGTTCCTTACCTCCCCTCGTAGTTGAGGGATAAATTTTTGTTTTCGCGTATTTCAAATTCTTCATAGTGACCAGCCGATATAAATCCCAAGTGACTCAAAGAATAGAGCTATGCTCCCCGAGAACGGCGCCAAAAAATAGTCTTGATAACCCACAAGTATAGGGGATCGCAACAGTTTTCGAGGGTAGAGTATTCAACCCAAATTTATTGATTCTACACAAGGGGAGCCAAAGAATATTCTCAAGTATTAGCAGCTTAGTTGTCAATTCAGCCACACCTAGAAACTTAATATCTGCAGCAAGTGTTTAGTAGCAAAGTAATATGGTAGTAGTGGTAACGATAGCAAAAGGTAACGGTAGCAAAACTAATATTTATGGTGTTTTATAGTGATGATAACAATAGCAACGGAAAAGTAAATAAGCGAAGAATAATATATGGAAAGCTCGTAGGCATTGGATCGGTGATAGAGAATTATGTCGGATGTGGTTCATCATGTAACAGTCATAACATAGGGTGACACAGGACTAACTCCAATTCATCAATGTAATATAGGCATGTATTCCGAATATAGTCATACGTGCTTATGGAAAAGAACTTGCATGGCATCTTTTGTCCTACCCTCCCATGGCAGCGGGGTCCTAGCAGAAACTAAGGGATATTAAGACCTCCTTTTAATAGAGTACCGGACCAAAGCATTAAGACATAGTGAATACATGAACTCCTCAAACTATGGTCATCACCGGGAGTGGTCCCGATTATTGTCACTTCGGGGTTGCCGGATCATAACACATAGTAGGTGACTATAGACTTACAAGATAGGATCAAAACTCACATATATTCATGAAAACATAATACGTTTAGATCAAAAATCATGGCACTCGGGCCCTAGTGACAAGCATTAAGCATAGCAAAGTCATAGCAACATCAATCTCATAACATAGTGGATATTAGGGATCAAACCCTAACAAAACTAACTCAATTACATGATAAATCTCATCCAACCCATCACCATCCAACAAGCCTACATTGGAATTACTCACACACGGCGGTGAGCATCATGAAATTGGTGATGGAGGATGGTTGATGATGATGATGACGACAGCGACAGATTCCTCTCCCCGGAGCCCCGAACGGACTCCTGATCAGCCCTCCCAAGAGAGTTTAGGGCTTGGCGACAGCTCCATATCGTACAACGCGATGAATCATTCTCTCCTGGTTTTTCCTCCCCGAAAGTGAATATATGGAGTCCAGGTTGAGGTCGGTGGAGCGTCAGGGGGCCCACAAGGTAGGGGGCGCGCCCCCCACCCTCGTGGCTAGGGTGTGGGCCCTGGACTTGATTCTTTGCCAGTATTTTTTATTATTTCCAAAAATAATCTCCGTGGAGTTTCAGGTCATTCTAAGAACTTTTGTTGCTACACATAAATAACACCATGGCAATTCTGCTGAAAACGGCGTCAGTCCAGGTTAGTTCCATTCAAATCATGCAAGTTAGAGTTCAAAACAAGGGCAAAAGTGTTTGGAAAAGTAGATACGATGGAGACGTATCAGTTGGGCTCTAGGTTAATAGGTTAGTCCAAAAAATAATATAAAATAGCATATTAATGCATATAAAACATCCAAAACAGATAATATAATAGCACGGAACAATAAAAAAATTATAGATACGTTGGAGACGTATCAACCATCCCCAAGCTTAATTCCTGCTCGTCCTCGAGTAGGTAAATGATAAAAATAGAATTTTTGATGTGGAATGCTACTTGTCGGTATCAAAACCGGCGGATCTCGGGTAGGGGGTCCCGAACTATGCGTCTAGGCCGGATGGTAACAGGAGGTAGGGGACACGATGTTTTACCCAGGTTCGGGCCCTCTTGATGGAGGTAAAACCCTACGTCCTGCTTGATTAATATTGATGATATGGGTAGTACAAGAGTAGATCTACCACGAGATCAGAGAGGCTAAACCCTAGAAGCTAGCCTATGGTATGATTGTATGTTGTGATTGTTGTCCTACGGACTAAAACCCTTCGGTTTATATAGACACCGGAGAGGGTTAGGGTTACACAAGGTCGGTTACAAAGGAGGAGATATCCATACACGTATTGCCTAGCTTGCCTTCCACGCCAAGTAGAGTCCCATATGGACACAAGACAAAGTCTTCAATCTTGTATCTTCATAGTCTAACAGTCCGGCCAATGGAGATAGTCCGGCTGTCCAAAGACCCCCTAATCCAGGACTCCCTCAGTAGCCCCTGAACCAGGCTTCAATGACGACGAGTCCGGCGCGCAGTATTGTCTTCGGCATTGCAAGGCGGGTTCCTTCTCCAAATACATCACAGAAGAACTTGAAAACGAGGATAGTGTCCGACCCTGCAAAATAAGTTCCACATTCCACCGCAGAGAGAATAATATTTTCGCAGATCTAATTTGCTAGCTTGTTTTGGCAGCACGACGTTATGCCATGGCCCGGTGATTATTCGAACTGTTTCTTTTAACCAGCTCCACACATAACGCGAGGCAGTTTCTTGACACGTCTTGCCGAAGCGGAGATCGTGTTCCCTCAATTACGGGATTCTCATTAATGCAGTCGTGGGTAACCCAACCGTGTCTAGGACTCCTAGATTATAGGCAAGTCCTAAACAGCTACGGAGAGGACACTTGATATTCACCCTCTTTATAAAGGGACAAGGTTTTCGCTTTTTCCCTCTCGTGCTCAATCGAACCCTTCCCCCGCCTCAAGTTCTAACACCCAAAGCCTAGGTTAGGTGCTCCGGATCTTCAATCATGTCCGGATCCACCCTTCAAGGCTGATGGATGCCCTCCTCCGTTACGGAAGAGGACATTAAGAAGTTGAGGGAGGCCAGATATCTGACCGCCGAGGTTTCGCATCGGCTGCCTGCTCGAGGGCAGATCGTCCCTACCCCCAAACCCAACGAGAACGTCGTGTTCGTCTCCCACTTCCTCCGAGGTCTAGGCCTTACTCTGGATCCCTTTGTCAGGGGTTTGATGTTCTATTACGGGCTAGATTTCCACGATCTAGCTCCGGACTCCTTCCTCCACATCTCGACATTTATTGTCGTGTGTGAGGCCTTCCTCCGCGTTACCCCTCACTTTGGCCTGTGGCTCAAGACCTTTGAAGTAAAGCCAAAGATGATCGAGGGGCAACATGCAGCGTGCGTAGGTGCCTCAATAGGCAAGATGGCAGGAGCTCCATGGCCGAAAGGTTCCTTTCCAGAAGTGTCCAAATTATGGCAACGGGAGTGGTTTTACGTCACGGCTCCCAGAAGTGCCAAGTGGGCGGCTGCCCCCGCTTTCCGCTCGGGCCCCCCACCACAACTGATGTCATGGATTAGCAGAGGTCTGAGCTGGGGTCCAGCCAAGGACGTGCCTATACTGCAAAGCCGCATCCAAGATCTCTTCGAGGGAGATTTTAATTTGGTTGCGGTAATTCAAGTTATGCTGGTTCGTCAAGTCTAGCCTTGCAAACGCTGGCCCCTTCGCTTGTGGGAGTTCAACCCAGAGGGACCACGTGCCATTCAAAGTTTCCTCGGCCTGACGCACGAGGAGATGTACAAGTCGTTCTTCGGACCTCAAGTAGAATGTCCGGATATTACCGAGGACGTGGGCCTGAGCAGTAACTGTGCCGCCGAACAAGTAAGAAATCCTCTAGCCGAACACACTGTCTTTTATTCGAAGTTATTTCTGAGAGTTCGCTTTTTGACCAGGACTGGCTAACAAAGGCGAAGATGATTCGGTGTTTGGCCCCCCTCCCTGAGGGTTTGGAAAATCCGGTATTGGAAAAGATGCTCGAGGTCACACCTTGCCCGGAGCCCTTGAAGGAAGATATCGGGGGGGGATAATACGGGCGGACGCGGGCCCCCATCGCTGCCCGTTCCAACCGAGGGAACGAGCGTCTCCACGAAGGAGGACAACCGGGGGAGGAAAAGGACTGCTTCCAAGGATC
This sequence comes from Triticum monococcum, assembly GCA_034509565.1. Lineage (NCBI taxonomy): Eukaryota > Viridiplantae > Streptophyta > Magnoliopsida > Poales > Poaceae > Triticum > Triticum monococcum. The sequence continues at coordinate 491,667,562 of CM067846.1, forward strand.
CGGAAGCCGAAGCCTCCAAACGGGAGAAGAAGTCTCCCACAGAGGGTCCTGCCTCGGGGGGGGGGGGGTGCTTTTGCCGCACAAAGTCCGCAGGGGGATCAGCCCCCCAATGAGTCGTTAATGATCCAAAATAATTTAATAGTAAAGGTATGCTATCTTTTCTTTTTTTCTGAGAGAATAACCACCGTATATATCTTGCAGTTCGGGCCTTAGCCCCTCTCAGCTGAGCTCGTCTTCAGGGGATCTTCTTCCAGAGATGATGGAGAGCAAAACGCCTCCCCCGGAATCCTCCGCTCAAGAAGCGGGCGACCCCGAAGTGTCGTCGCGGAGGGCCTCTCCGGATCCGGTGAGGCTAGAAGATAATCCCATAGACCCCCGAAGTCCCCAGTGTCCGGCTCCCCAAGAGAGCAGACAAAAGAGTCAGGCACCGTCTGGTGTGCGGTCGGACGTTTTGAGGGAGTTGGTGGGGCGAGCGGCCATCTCAGAAGAACACCATATGCTGATGAGTACGGTGATGGAGAGAATCTCGTCCACCGAAAGCAGATTACATGAAGCTTTTATGAGTCTACTGATAGGCTTTGAGGTACGTAAGATAATATGTGATAGTACTGCACATGTTAGGTGTGCCCTGTGTAGATAGTAGCCCCTGAGACTCTGGTTGTCGTCCAGAATGGCGGCGAACAAAGGATCATATTCCCATGTAATAACCAGATTGCTCCTATGTGCAGGTGGTGGAAGCTCCGGTGGCTAGCCAGACTAGTGAGTTTGCCAAATTAAAACAGCAACTGGATGTGGCAGACGCCGACATCGAGCTTGTTAACAAGAGGCTTGACGAGGCATAGGGTAAGTATTATTATCTAGTGAACGCCACATAGTAAGAGCAGCATGATGCCAGTATCTTTAATATGCTGTGACTGCAGATGGAGCTACCATTGTGGAAGCCTTGCGGGCAGAACTTGCCCGAGCCAAGGAACAAGCGAGGATTAGTAATGCGGCTGCTTTGAAGGTGGCCGAAGAGTTGAAAGCCGAGAAGGCCGCACATTGCGAGAGCCAAGAGAAGATGGCCAAGATGGCTGTAGAATTAAAAGACACTTCCGATCGTTGCCGTGTCCTTGAAAAAGAAAACCGAGCGAAGGCAACGGACCTTGAGAAGGCCACGGCAGCGGACAAAGACACCCGTTCTGCTATGAGAGCGAGGAGGGAGGAGCTGCGGGAAGCCGGGGATATTGCGGCTGGGAAACCCTTCATGTTACGGAGGAAGTTCGGAGATCCATGGTATGCCCCTCTGGATCGGCTGTGGAGTTCGGCAGATGCGTATATGGATTTGGCGGCGAGCGCTGCCGATGCAGCCAAGTACTTCCAAGGTCAGACAGATCGTGAAGTGGACAAGTTGTTCTGGTCGCAATTCCACGTTCCAGAGCGTCCGCTTTCCTTGACTGGCCAGCTAGCCGAATGGGCCGAACTGAATAGGTTGTCCGGACTCGCCATGAGGTCTGTTGTGGATCAGCTATGGCCGGAAAAGCCAAAGGCGAACAGCTATTTTAGCTTAGTGCAGCAGTTCCTTGGTGCGGTGCCGCGCATTAATGCGATGAAGAGGTCGGTGTGCATAGAAGGCTCGCGGATGGCCCTTGCCCGTGTTAAAGCATACTGGGTGGAGATGGACGCTACTACTGTTGCGGTGCAGGGTTTGGCCATAGGTCGAGTGGCTGCCGAGCATTATTTCGAGGAGGTTCTCGAGGGTGCTCGTTTGATAGAGGCCCAATGCTCGAAAAATATTATGTTTGAGTGATATGTATTCTCATTGTAAACACAATGCTTTTATGAAGTTTTTATAAGGCTATGTTTATATTTTTGCCTGAAAGTAGTATGATGCCTCATGTGCGGCCGTTTATGTATACATGTGTATAACCTGAAAGATTGCAGCCGTCGACTTCAACCCCCACGCATATAATGCGGAGGTGCTCGCAAAAAATGCGTGTTCACACTTAACCCAATGTCTTGGTCCTATTAAGGAGGTGATAGCATAGCGAACGAGGCAACCAGACTATAATGCTTTAACACTTCACTTAGCCATAGGAGTTTGATAGTGGGGCTACTAGATAGCCCCTAGTGGCTCCGCACTCTCCCGATCGCGGGGTGCGTACATGCCTGGCCGGGAAACGGCCCTTCATTAAGGCGGAGGAATTCTAACATTCCGATAGGTCATCGAGTGGTTGATCAGTCTCACGCTATATCATGACAGTCAGTTTTCGGCTTTCTCTACTAAGGTGCTTGTCCGGATGAACCAGGGCACAATCGCAGTAGTTCTCCTGGTGCTACCTTAGCCGATAAAGCGGAACGTAAGGCACCAAAACACAGGAGCCGGGAAAACCCAACATTTGACCAAAGACAATGATTCGGAGCTGATGCATATAAGGCCAAACTCGCGACGCCGAACACTCCCTAAGGTATTCGGTCTTTATGGTATAAACTGGGCCTAGATAGTGCCCTTTTGTAAGAAGCCCCTTGTGTCCATGTACGTGCATTATTCTGGCGTGGCCACATGCCAAGACGTCAGCATCCTTCTCAATTGTGCTGAGAATTCGGTGGATATGTATCAACAAGAGACAGTAAAAAAAGGTTTACGCAGGGTCTTAATCTAAAAAGAATCCTTGGAGCGGGTCCCTGCTGCACGTCTGCGCCTGTATCTCCGTTGTGCCGTATCCTGGACGGGTGTAGCACGATGATCGTCTGTAAAAGAGAGGAACTTAGGTGAAAAAGTTGTCGTGCAAAAGGATAGTTTTTAAAGAAACTATGTATAATTCAAGATGAGTAAAAATTGCCACTTGTCTGCGCGCGTTGAGCCCCTTGTATTTGTAATAGGGGTGCAACCATTGATCCGGTATGAATGACCTATAGCTGCGCCGGACTCGTCTAACCGTGTCCGAGGTCTTGACGACCTGATAAATGCTTTAGATGGTCAGGTCATTTTTAGTGTGCGGCTGCCATGGCAGCCGCACTCTCTTCGACGCGCAAAGATCGCTTAATACTTCCGTTCACAGTAATGATGCCACGAGGGCCGGGCATCTTGAGTGTGAGGGAAGCGCAGTGCGGTATTGCATTAAAGCAAATGAAAGCTTCACGTCCGAGTAGTGCTTGATAGCCACTTTGGAACGGAGCGATATGGAAGGTTAAATGTTCGCTACGGAAGTTATCGGGGAAGCCAAATATAACCTTTAGTAGCAGGGAGCCCGTGCAATGAGCCCTTGGGCCTGGTGTTACTCCTTTAAAGGTAGTATTGCTTTGGCAAATTTTTGTTGGGTCTATCCCCATTTCGCGGATTGTGTCCTGGTATATCAGGTTTAGACTGCTGCCAACGTCCATCAGGACTCGTGTGAAGTGGTATCCGTCAATTATTGGGTCTAATACCAGGGCAGCCCATCCTGCACGCCGGATACTTGCTAAGTAATCACGATGGTCGAAAGTGATCGGTTGAGACGACCAGTGGCAGGACTCTGCGGTGATAGGCCCTTGGGCATATTTTTCTGGGAGTGCCGTTTTGTTTCTTCCTTTGATCACTTGTAACACATTTACTGTTTTGACTTCTGGTGGAATTTTCTTTTGTTCCCCAGTGTCTTGCTTGAGAGGCTCATCCTCGTCTTCGCTTGGTGTATCCTCCCCCTTGTGTATGGCGTTGAGCTTGCCGGACTGCGTGAAGACCCAACATTCTCTGTGGGTATGATTAGCGGGTTTACCAGGGGCGCTATGGATCTGACATATTTGGTCCAGAATTTTGTTTAGGCTGGACAGTTCGTCTCTGGCGCCTTTAGAGGGCGGCTTTTGCTGACCTGGCCGAGAGCTTTTGAATCCGGCGTTTACTGTCGTGCTCTTCGTGTTGTCTTCTTTATTCCGGTGTTTGTTATTGCTATTGCGCCGTGATTTCCCGTTTCCATCTCTAACTTCAGATGTACTGGGGTCGCTGGTGCTGCATCTGGCTAGCCAGCTGTCCTCACCCGCGCAAAAGTGGGTCATGAGGCTTGTTAATGCTGCCATTGTTCTCGGCTTTTCTTGGCCGAGGTACCTGGCAAGCCATTCGTCATGGACGCTATGCTTAAAAGCTGCCAAGGCTTCGGCATCCGGGCAGTCGACAATTTGGTTCTTTTTAGTAAGAAACCTGTTCCAAAGTTTTCGGGCTAACTCTCCGGGCTATTGAGTTATATGACTCAAATCGTCTGCGTCCGGAGGTCGGACATAAGTCCCTTGAAAATTTGCCCAAAAAGCGCCTTCAAGCTCTTCCCAGCTTCCAATGGAGTTTTCGGTGGTGAGCTGGCCCTTTGAGCTTGAGAGGTAAGTACTTGATGGCGTGGAGATCATCTCATCGAGCCATATGGATATGGAGGATATAGTCCTCGATCCAGACCCTAGGGTCTGTTGTTCCGTCATATGCCTCTATGTTTACGGGTTTGAATCCCTCTAGAAATTCATGGTCCACCACCTCGTCGATGAAACATAGGGGGTGTGCGACACCCCTATATCTGGGTGTACCGCGTTGTTCGGATGTTTGTTGTGCTACATCATATGCTGGGGTGCGCCTGCGTGGTCCATAGATGGATCTGGTTGCGCCGTCCTTTTGGTGCGAGCCCTCGCGTGTATTGCGTATTGGCTTGTGAGTGGCGTTGTTTGCCGCTCGATGTTGGCCGTGAGGTCGTCTATCCGGCTAGGTGGCTGTTTTGATTTTTGGTTGTGGGGGGTCTGAGGCCTCCTCATCGAATTTAGGTAGCAACTTCCGCTTTGGGTAGCTCTTGGTGGGGCGATTGTCGCTGTACTTCGTTGTTGTGTTGAGTACTTTACTCCATCTGATTTGGAGTGTGTCCTGCACAGCCTTGAGCCTTTGCTTCTGCTTTTTTAGACTCCTCGCGGTGGCAACAAGCCTTTGACGGGCATTATGCTGCTCCAGGTGCCTGTCCGGCGTTGTCTCGTCCGGACTATTATCTTTGACAGAATTAGTTTGTTCAATTTGATTCTCCGTATTGCCGTAGTCTGGCAGTGGTTCACCCTGCTCCAACGCTGGGTCTGTATGATTGTTATTTCTGCCGAGGCGGGATTTGGGGCGGCGCTTGTGCCGCCACTTTGACTGCTTCTCGAGGGAACAAGCCTTCGGTGTGTCCCTCTGTTCCTCGTCGTCGTCTTCTTTTGGTGTGTCCACCATGTATACGTCATATGGTGATGTGGACGTCTAGTGCCCTGTGGGCGGTGGTTCCTCTTCGCCTCCCGCATCGTCGTCCATACCATCGATGTCTTCGGAGTCGAAGTCGAGCATGTCGGTTGAGTCATCGATAGTGGCTATTAAGTGGGTGGTGGGTGGGCGTCGAATTTCTTCGTCGTCCGCATCCCAATCTTGTTGGCCATAATCCGGCCAGGGCTCTCCTGACAAAGAGAGAGAGCTTAGTGAATTCAGAATGTCGCCGAAGGGCGAGTGCTGAAAGATATCCACGGTGGTGAATTCCATGATTGGCGCCCAATCAGATTCGATTGGCAGGGGCGCAGATGGTTCGGAGTCCGGAAAAGAGTCCGGCACCATGGAGTCACGGGCCGCGCATAGGTTTAGGCTGGTGTTCGGCTCGATCGCCGTTGGGATTGCTGCCCCTAAGGCGGTGTCTAACCACCCGTCCTCGATTGGCGCAGCTGGCTCCGAACTAAGGGTCGGAGCTGATGCGGGCGCGGCTTCTGGGGTATTGTCCGGCGGCAGAGCTAGGTCATACCCATCGCGACAGTGCGGCGCGCCCGGCTGTGGCTCGAATCTGTCGAAGATCAAATCTCCGCGGATGTCAGCCATGTAGTTCAAACTTCCAAATCTGACCTGATGGCTAGGGGCGTAGCTTTCAATCTGCTCCAGATGGCCAAGCGAATTAGCCCGCAGTGCGAAGCCGCCGAATATGAAGGTCTGTCCGGGGAGAAAAGTCTCACCCTGGACCGCATCGCTATCGATGATAGTAGGAGCCATCAAGCCTAACGGCGACGACACAGAGGAACTCTCAATGAAAGCACCAATGTCGGTGTCAAAGCCGGCGGATCTCGGGTAGGGGGTCCCGAACTGTGTTTCTAGGCCGGATGGTAACAGGAGGCAGGGGACACGATGTTTTACCCAGGTTCGGGCCCTCTTGATGGAGGTAAAACCCTACGTCCTGCTTGATTAATAATGATGATATGGGTAGTACAAGAGTAGATCTACCACGAGATCAGAGAGGCTAAACCCTAGAAGCTAGCCTATGGTATGATTGTATGTTGTGATTGTTGTCCTACAGAATAAAACCCTTCGGTTTATATAGACACCGGAGAGGGTTAGGGTTACACAAGGTCGGTTACAAAGGAGGAGATATCCATACACGTATTTCCTAGCTTGCCTTCCACGCCAAGTAGAGTCCCATCTGGACACGAGACGAAGTCTTCAATCTTGTATCTTCATAGTCTAGCAGTCCGGCCAATGGAGATAGTCCGGTTGTCCGGAGACCCCCCTAATCCAGGACTCCCTCACTACATAACATATTTATCCATGTAATTTATTTATTGTGGCATGAATGTTCAGATCCGTATGATTCAAAACAAAAGTTTAATATTGACATAAAAACAATAATACTTCAAGCATACTAACAAGGCAATTATGTCTTCTCAAAATAACATGGCCAAAGAAACCTTATCCCTACAAAATCATATAGTTTGGCTATGCTCCATCTTCATCACACAAAATATTTAAAGCATGCACAACCCTGATGACAAGCAAGCATTGTTTCATACTTTTGATGTTCTCAAACTTTTTCAACTTTCACGCAATACTTGAGCATGAGCCATGGACATAACACTATAGGTGGAATAGAAGGTGGTTGTGGAGAACACAAAAAGAAGGAGATAGTCTCACATCAACTAGGCGTATCAACGGGTTATGGAGATGCCCATCGATAGATATCAATGTGAGTGAGTAGGGATTGCCATGCGACGGATGCACTAGAGCTATAAGTTTATGAACGCTCAAAAAGAAACTAAGTGGGTGTGCATCCAACTCGTTTGCTCACGAAGACCTAGGGCAATTTGAGGAAGCCCATCATTGGAATATACAAGCCAAGTTCTATAATGAAAATTCCGACTAGTATATGAAAGTGATAATATAGGAGACTCTCTATCATGAAGATCATGGTGCTACTTTGAAGCACAAGTGTGGTAAAAGGATAGTAACATTGCCCCTTATCTCTTTTCTTTCATTTTTTTAGTTGGGCATTTTCTCATTTTTTGGGCCTCTTTTTTTTTGTCCGGAGTCTCATCCCGACTTGTGGGAGAATCATAGTCTCCATCATCCTTTCCTCACATGGGATAATGCTCTAATAATGAAGATCATTGATAACCCACAAGTATAGGGGATCAATTGTAGCCTCTTTCGATAAGTAAGAGTGTCGAACCCAACGAGGAGCTAAAGGTAGAACAAATATTCCCTCAAGTTCTATCGACGACTGATACAACTCTACGCACGCTTAACGTTCGCTTTACCTAGAACAGGTATGAAACTAGAAGTACTTTGTAGGTGTTTTTGGATAGGTTTGCAAGATAATAAAGAGCGCATAAATAAAAAGTAGGGGCTGTTTAGGTAAAGACACAACTAAGTTAGGTTTAGTAGAAAGCTTGCTGTCACACAAGAAAGTTATTTGTCCCTAGGCAATCGATAACTAGACCGGTAATCATTATTGCAATTTTATTTTAGGGAGAGGCGTAAGCTAACATACTTTCTCTTCTTGGATCATATGCACTTATGATTGGAACTCTAGCAAGAATCCGCAACTACTAAAGATCATTAAGGTAAAACCCAACCATAGCATTATAAGGCATCAAGTCCTCTTTATTCCCATACGCGAACAACCTACTTACTCGAGTCTATGTTTCTATCACTCACGCCACCCACCATAAGCAAATCATGAACATATTGCAAAAACTACAGAGGGGATCCCTCACGCTTGCGCGACACAGACAACACCATAGGACAGCACCAATAATAAAACATGCAACTCGAACCAATCACGATCATCAATTAACCCATAGGACAAAACGGATCTACTCAAACATCATAGGATAGCCATACATCATTGAGAAATAATATATAGTGTTGAGCACCATGTTTAAGTAGAGATTACAGTGGGTAAAAGAGGGGTTACACCGCTGCATAGAGGGGGGAAGAGTTGGTGATGATGGCGGTGAAGTTGTTGGTGTAGATTGCGGTGATGATGATGGCCACGGCGGCGTTCCGGTGCCACCGGAAGAGAGGGGGAGACAGCCCCCCTTCTTCTTCTTCTTCCTTGACCTCCTCCCTAGATGGGAGAAGGGTTTCCCCTCTGGTCCATGGCCTCCATGGAGGCGAAGGGGCGAGAGCCCCTTCGAGATAGGATATGTCCCTCTGTCTCTCTTTGTTTCTGCGTTCCCTGATTCTGCCATTTCACTGTTTCTTAAATTCCCGGAGATCCGTAACTCTAATTGGGCTGAATTTTCGACACGATTTTTATCCGGATATTGGCTTTCTTGCAGCGAAAGAAGGGCACCAACCGCCTTATGGGGTGGCCACGAGGGCCCAGGGCGCGCCTAACCCCCTATGGGGTACCCCCCCTGCCTCGTGGGCCCCTCAGGCATCGTCTCGCGTTGATTCTTCTTCCCGAAAATCACATATATTCCAATAAAAATCTCCATTAGTTTTTATCCCGTTTGGACTCCGTTTGATATGGATTTTCTATGAAACAAAAAACATGCAACAAACAGGAGCAGGCACTGGGCACTGGATCAATATGTTAGTCCCAAAAATAGTATAAAAAGTTGCCAAAAGTATATGAAAGTTGTATAATATTGGCATGGAACAATCAAAAATTATAGACATAAAGGAGACGTATCAGCATCCCTAAGCTTAATTCATGCTCGTCCTCGAGTAGGTAAATGATAAAAAAAGATAATTTTTGATGTGGAATGCTACCTAGCATAATCTTGATCATGTAATCTAATCATGGCATGAATATTAAGAAACGAGTGATTCAAAGCAATAGTCTATCATTTGACATTAAGACAATAATACTTCAAGCATACTAATAAAGCAATAATGTCTTTTCAAAATAACATGGCCAAAGAAAGTTATCCCTACAAAATCATATAGTCTGGCTATGCTCCATCTTCACCGCACAAAATATTCAAATCATGCACAACCCCGATGACAAGCCAAGCAATTGTTTCATACTTTTGGCGTTCTCAAACCTTTTCAACTTTCACGCAATACATGAGCGTGAGCCATGGACATAGCACTATAGGTGGAATAGAATATGATGGTGGAGGTTGTGTGGAGAAGACAAAAAGGAGAAAGTCTCACATCGACGCGACTAATCAACGGGCTATGGAGATGCCCATCAATTGATGTCAATGCGACGAGTAGGGATTGCCTTGCAACGGATGCACTAAGAGCTATAAGTGTAAGAAAGCTCAAGCTAAAACTAAGTGGGTGTGCATCCAAATTGCTTGCTCATGGAGACCTAGGGCATTTGAGGAAGCCCATCGTTGGAATATACAAGCCAAGTTCTATAATGAAAATTCCCACTAGTATATGAAAGTGATAACTCAAGAGACTCTCTATATGAAGAACATGGTGCTACTCTAAAGCACAAGTGTGGTAAAAGGATAGTAACATTGCCCCTTCTCTCTTTTTTCTTTTTTTTATTTTTTTCTTTTTTTTCTTTTTTGTAAGCTTCTTTGGCCTCTATCTTTTTTTGGGAGGGGGGCTTCTTTGGCCACTTTTATTTTGATCATGGGACAGTGTTCTAATAATGATGATCATCACACTTTTATTTACTTAATACTCAATATTAAAACTCGATACTAGAACAAAGATATGACTCTATATGAATGCCTCCGGTGGTGTACCGGGATGTGCAATGATCTAGCGTAGCAATGACATAAAAACGGATAGGCCATGAAAACATCATGCTAGCTATCTTACGATCATGCAAAGCAATATGACAATAAATACTCAAGTCATGTATATGATGATGACGGAAGTTGCATGGCAATATATCTCGGGATGGCTATGGAAATGCCATAATAGGTAGGTATGGTGGCTGTTTTGAGGAAGATATAAGGAGGCTTATGTGTGATAGAGCGTATCGTATCACGGGGTTTGGATGCACCGGCGAAGTTTGCACCAACTCTCGAGGTGAGGAAGGGCAATGCACGGTACCGAAGAGGCTAGCAATGATGGAAGGGTAAGATTGCGTATAATCCATGGACTCAACATTAGTCATAAAGAACTCACATACTTATTGCAAAAATCTATTAGTCATCAAAACAAAGTACTACGCGCATGCTCCTAGGGGGATAGATTTGTAGGAAAATACCATCGCTCGTCCCCGACCGCCACTCATAAGGAAGACAATCAATAAATACCTCATGCTCCAACTTCGTTACATAACGGTTCACCATACGTGCATGCTACGGGAATCACAAACCTCAACACAAGTATTTCTACAATCCACAACTACCCACTAGCATGTCTCTAATATCACCATCTTTATATCACAAAACTATTTCAAGGAATCAAACATATCATATTCAGTGATCTACAAGTTTTATGTAGGATTTTATGACTAACCATGTGAATGACCAGTTCCTGCCATCTCTCTAAATAGATATAAGTGAAGCAAGAGAGTTTAATCGTTTCTACAAAATATATGCCCATGCTCTAACAAATATAAGAGAAGCAAAAGAGCATTCTACAAATGGCGGTTTTCTATGTGAAGAGAAACAGACAATCCAAACTTCAAAAGATATAAGTGAAGCACATGAAGCATTCTATAAAGCCATACTCAAAAGATATAAGTGAAGTGCAATGAGCATTCTATAAATCAACCAAGGACTATCTCATACCAGCATGGTGCATCAAAAAAAGTGAAAACTAAATGCAAAAGACGCTCCAAAATTTACGCATATCATGTGACGAATAAAAATATAGCTCCAAGTGAAATTAACGATGATTGTTAGAAGAAAGAGGGGATGCCTTCCAAGGCATCCCCAAGCTTGGTTGCTTGGGAGTCCTTTAATATTTCCTTGGGGTTCCTCGGGCATCCCCAAGGTTAGGCTATTGCCACTCCTTATTCCTTCATCCATCGTGATCTCTCCCAAAACTTGAAAACTTCAATCACACAAAACTTAACAGAAAGCTCGGTATGATTCGTTGGTATAATAAATCAAATCACTACTCTAAGTACTATTGAAAACCAATTCATATTTTGTTTTTGAATTGTAGATACTGTAATATAACTTTTCCATGGCTTAATATACTGATAGAAATCGATAGTTTCATCAAAACAAGCAAACTATGCATCAAAAACAGAATCTATCTTAAACAGGACAGTCTGTAGTAATCTGAACATTCACCATACTTCTGGTACTCCAAAACTTCTGAAACAATTAGGCAAAATAAAGAATTTTTATAGAAATACAGTGCAAAAAGTTTCAGAACTATTTGACGTTCCAGTAAGAAATGTAAAATCGCGCACTACAGCTAAAGTTTATGTCTTGCACCACACAAACCAACAAGCAATGTAAACATCCTAAAGGCAAATCTTGGCACATTATTTTTATAATACAATGGAATTGTACAAGGGGATAATTATTTTTGTTGAAAAGTTTCTGTAATCAAGATTCACAAAGTTTCCTTGAGCATGAACAAAGTTCAAGGAGCTCCCCCACTTCAACAATGCTTGTCTCTCTCACTTTCACTTTTCTTTTTGAAAAGTTTTGGTTCCCCTCTTTATTTTATTTTGTTTAAAACTATATAAAAGCACTCAACAGAAATAAATGACTCTCTTAAACTTCTGGGTTGTCTCCCTAGCAGCGCTTTCTTTAAAGCCATTAAGCTAGGCATATAGTGCTCAAGTAATGAATCCACCCGGATCCCAAGGTATATCAAAGCCAATTTTAATTAACAATGATTAGTGATTTAGTAATGAGCACAAAGAAACATATATAATGTAATGACGAAGTCTAACTCTCTTCCTATGCATCGGCATGTCATAAAAGAACAATTCATGCACACATAGTAAAGGCCAATGCATAGTATAAACAGTTTCTTGCAATTTTATCATATTGGAAACATGGAGAGGCGGAGATGTAGTTCCTCTCTCATAATAATTGCAAGTAGGAGCAGCAAGCACATGCATATTATATCTATCAAAATCATCATGTGTAGTAGTGAAACGCAACCCATCAATATAATCCTTAATAAGGGCAAACTTCTCCGATATAGTGTGGTCGGGAGAATTCAAATAGATAATAGGACTATCATGTGTGGGTGCAATAGCAACAATTTAATGTTTAACATAAGGAACTATAGCAAGTTCATCTCCATAAGCATAATTCATATTGGCATCTTGGCCACAAGCATAGCAAGCATCATCAAAAAGGGATATTTCAAAAGAATCAACGGGATCATAACAACCATCATAGCAATCATCCTTTGGTAAGCACGAAGGGAAATTAAACAATGTATGAGTTGAAGAGTTACTCTCATTAGAAGGTGGGCACGGGTAGCTAATCCGCTCTTCCTCCTTTTGTTCTTCGCACTCCTCATCATCTTTTTCATTCAATGAGCTCAAAGTTTCATCAATTTCTTCTTCCATAGACTCCTGCAAAATATTAGTCTATTCTCGGACAGCGGAGACTTTCTCAATAAATTCATCAATATCATAATTGTATTTATAATTCTCATAGAAATATTTAAGGATAGCTAAATTTTCAGGTCTATAAACTGAATCATGAAAATCTTCAAACTCTTTAAACAAAGATTCAATTTCATAAGCACCCATAAAAGCAATGAATTATTCTATTTGTTCCACATCATAATAATCATATATACCATTAGCATAAGAAGCCAAGGTTTCATCATTATTAAATTCACATGAAAAGGGAAGGTGTGGAGCCTTCATCCTAGAGCAACAAGTATAATCATATCTCAAGCATAGTTGCCGAGCATACCAATGCAACATATAAATTTGATCCCATAATAGTTTCCTTTTTTGAGTCAAGCGATAATCCCTAAAGTATTCACGTTGATCCAACGTTACTCCCATTATAAAGTTGAATGGGGTTTTCTCAGGATTATCAAAGTAGTACATAATATCTTTCACATGATGAGCATCGAGGGTTTTAGGAGGTTCCCCATCTCTATGAGTAGCAAGTACACCTAATTTTTTTTGGTCTTTAGTGTTCCATATCCATAACTAAAGATAGAGAACAACTTAGAACAGAAAATAAAAATTACTTAGTGATAAAGCAAACAAGCAAGAATATTCACCCCACGCTATTGCTCCCCGACAACGGCGCTAGAAAAAGGTCTTGATAACCCACAAGTATAGGGGATCAATTGTAGCCTCTTTCAATAAGTAAGAGTGTCAAACCCAATGAGGAGCTAAAGGTAGAACAAATATTCCCTCAAGTTCTATCGATCACCGATACAACTCTACGCACGCTTAACGTTCGCTTTACCTAGAACAAGTATGAAACTAGAAGTACTTTGTAGGTGTTTTTGGATAGGTTTGCAAGATAATAAAGAGCGCATAAATAAAAAGTAGGGGCTGTTTAGGTAAAGACGCAACTAAGTTAGGTTTAGTAGAGAGCTTGTTGTCACACAAGAAAGTTATTTGTCCCTAGGCAATCGATAACTAGACCAGTAATCATTATTGCAATTTTATTTGAGGGAGAGGCGTAAGCTAACATACTTTCTCTTCTTGGATCATATGCACTTATGATTGGAACTCTAACAAGCATCCGCAACTACTAAGGATCATTAAGGTAAAACCCAACCATAGCATTATAAGGCATCAAGTCCTCTTTATTCCCATACGCAAACAACCTACTTACTCGGGTCTGTGTTTCTATCACTCACGCCACCCACCATAAGCAAATCATGAACATATTGCAAACCCTACAGCGGGGATCCCTCACGCTTGCACGACATGGAGAGAACCATAGGACAACACCAATAATAAAACATGCAACTCAAACCAATCACGATCATCAATTGACCCATAGGACAAAATGGATCTACTCAAACATCATAGGATAGCCATACATCATTGGGAAATAATATATAGTGTTGAGCACCATGTTTAAGTAGAGATTACAGCGGGTAAAAGAGGGGTTACACCACTGCATAGAGGGGGGAAGAGTTGGTGATGATGACGGTGAAGTTGTTGGTGTAGATTGCGGTGATGATGATGGCCCCGGCGGCATTCCAGTGCCACCGGAAGAGAGGGGAGAGAGCCCCCCTTCTTCTTCTTCTTCCTTGACCTCCTCCCTAGATGGCAGAAGGGTTTCCCCTCTGGTCCATGGACTCCATGGCGGCGGAGGGGGAAGAGCCCCTTCGAGATTGGATCTATCTCTCTGTCTCTCTTTGTTTCTGTGTTCCCTGATTCTGCCCTTTCACCGTTTCTTAAATTCCTGGAGGTCCGTAACTCTGATTGGGCTAAGTTTCGGACACGATTTTTATCCAGATATTGGCTTTCTTGCGGCGAAATAAGGGCACCAACCACCTTATGGGGTGGCCACGAGGGCCCAGGGCGCGCCTAACCCCCTGTGGGGCACCCCCTGCCTCGTGGCCCCCTCGGGCATCGTCTCGCGTTGATTCTTCTTCCCGAAAATCACATATATTCCAATAAAAATCTCCGTCAGTTTTTATCCCGTTTGGACTCCGTTTGATATGGATTTTCTGCGAAACAAAAAACATGCAATAAACAGGAACTGGCACTGGGCACTGGATCAATATGTTAGTCCCAAAAATAGTATAAAAAGTTGCCAAAAGTATATGAAAGTTGTATAATATTGGCATGGAACAATCAAAAATTATAGATACAAAGGAGATGTATCAATCATCACACTTTTATTTACTTACAACTCAATAATTATAACTTGATACTTAGAACAAAATATGACTCTATATGAATGCCTCCGGCGGTGTACCGGGATCTGCAATGAATGAAGAGTGACATGTGTGAAGGAATTATGAACGGTGGCTTTTCCACAAATACGATTTCAACTACATGATCATGCAAAGCAATATGACAATGGTGATGTGTGTTATAATAAACTGAATGGTGGAAAGTTGCATGGTAATATATCTCGGAATGGCTATGGAAATGCCATAATAGGTAGGTATGGTGGCTGCTTTGAGGAAGGTATATGGTGAGTTTATGGTACCGGCAAAAGTTGCGCAGTACTAGAGAGGCTAGCAATGGTGGAAGGGTGAGAATGCGTATGATCCATGGACTCAACATTAGTCATAAAGAACTCACATACTTATTGCAAAAATCTATTAGTTATCGAAACAAAGTACTATGCGCATGCTCCTAGGGGGATAGATTGGTAGGAAAATACCATCGCTCGTCCCCGACTGCCACTCATAAGGAAGACAATCAATAAATAAATCATGCTCTGACTTCATCACATAACGGTTCACCATACGTGCATGCTACGGAAATCACAAACTTTTAACACAAGTATTTCTCAAATTCACAATTACTTACTAGCATGACTCTAATATCACCATCTACATATCTCAAAACCATCATAAGGAATCAAACTTCTCATAGTATTCAATGCACTTTATACGAAAGTTTTTATTATATCCCTCTTGGATGCCTATCATATTAGGACTAAATTTATAACCAAAGAAAATTACCATGCTGTTTAAAGACTATCAAAATAATATACGTGAAGCATGAGAGTTCATCAATTTCTATAAAATAAAGCCACCGCTGTGCTCTAAAAAGATATACGTGAAGCACTAGAGCAGAATTGCCTAGCTCAAAAGATATAAGTGAAGCACATAGAGTATTCTAATAAATCATGATTCATGTGTGTCTCTCCCAAAAGGTGTGTACAGAAAGGATTATTGTGGAAAACTAAAAATAAAAGACTCAAATCATACAAGATGCTCCAAGCAAAACACATATCATGTGGTGAATAAAAATATAGCCTCAAGTAAAGTTACCGATAGACGAAGACGAAAGAGGGGATGCCTTCCGGGGCATCCCCAAGCTTAGGTTCTTGGTTGTCCTTGAATACTACCTTGGGGTGCCTTGGTCATCCCCAATCTTAGGTCTTGTCATTCCTTATTCCATAGTCCATCAAATCCTTACCAAAAACTTGAAAACTTCACAACACAAAACTCAACAGAAAATCTCATAAGCTCTGTTAGTATAAGAAAACTAATCACCAATTTTGGTACTGTTGTGAACTCATTCTTTATTTATATTGGTGTAATATCTACTGTATTCCAACTTTTCCATGGTTCATATCCCCCAATACTACCCATAGATTCATGAAAATAAGCAAACAACACGAAGAAAACACAATCTATCAAAAACAGAACAGTTTGTAGCAATCTGTAACTCCCAAATACTTCTGTAACTCCAAAAATTCTGAAAACTTAGGATGCCCTAAGAAACTTATTTATTAATCTCCTACAAAAATAATCAGTATTTTATCACTCTTTAGTTAAAAACGAGAATTGTTTTCCTGAGCACAAATGTTTCTATTTTCAACAAGATCAAATCAACTATCACTGTAAGCTATCCCAAAGGTCTTACTTGGCACAAACACTAATTAAAACACAAAAAACACATATAACCAAATGCTATATAGATTATTTAATGAAAAATACGACCTAAAAAGCAAGAACAAAAATAAAATTGGGTTGCCTCCCAATAAGCGCTATTGTTCAACGCCCTTAGCCAGGCATAAAAACTCGAATAGATCTAGGTATTGTCATCTTTGGTGTGCAATCCATAAGTAGCTCTCATAATATATTCATATGGAAATTTAATTTTCTTTCTTGGAAATTTTTCCATGCCCTTCCTTAACGGAAATTGAAATCTAATGTTTCCTATTTTCACATCAATAATTGCACCAATCGTTCTAAGGAAAGGTCTACCAAGAATAATAGGACATGTAGGATTGCAATCTATATCAAGAACAATGAAATCTACAGGCACATAATTCCTATTTGAAACAATAAGAACATCATTAATCTTTCCCATAGGTTTCATAATAGTGGAAACCGCAAGATGCAAATTTAAAGAACAATCATCAAATTGACGGAAACCTAACACATCACATAAAGTTTTTGGAATTGTGGAAACACTAGCACCCAAATCACACAAAGCATGGCATTCATAATCTTTAATCTTAATCTTAATAGTGGGTTCCCATTCATCATAAAGTTTTCTAGGGATAGGGACTTCCAGTTCAAGGTTTTCTTCAATAGATTGCATCATAGCATCAACGATATGTTTAGTAAAAGCTTTGTTTTGATTATAAGTGTGAGGAGAATTCAACATGGATTGCAACAAGGAAATACAATCTATTAAAGAAAAATTATCATAATTAAATTCCTTGAAATCCAAAATAGTGGGTTCATTTCTACCTAAAGTTTTAACCTCTCCAATCCCACTTTTATCAACTTTTGCATCAAGATCTAAAACTCTGAACCATTGGGGCTCCTTTTAACTAAAGTTGACTCATCTCCGGTCCCATCTTTATCAAGATTTATATTGGAAAACAAAGATTCAATAGGAGTCGCATCAATCACTTTAATATCTTCATTATTATTTTCACGGAAACTAGAAGAACATGTTTTTACAAACCAATCTTATTCAGCACGCATCTTAGCGGTTCTTACTTTGCACTCATCAATGGTAATTCTCATAGCTTTGAGAGACTCATTAATATCATGCTTGGGTGGAATAGATCTAAGTTCCAAAGAATCAACATCAAGAGAAATTATATCCACATTCCTAGCCAAATCATCAATCTTAAGCAATTTTTCTTCAATCAAAGCATTGAAATTCTCTTGCAAACTCATAAATTCTTTCAAACTATTCCCAAAATCAGAGGGAATCTTATTACAATTTCCATAACAATTGTTGTAGGTATTACCATAATATTAGAGGAATTACTGGGAACGGCCTAGGATTAAAATTACCTCTATACGCGTTATTACCAAAATTGTTCCTACCAACAAAGTTCACACCCATAGATTCATTATTATTCTCAATCAAAGTAGACAAAGGCACACCATTGGGATCAATAGAAGCACTCTTACTAGCAAATAATTTCATAAGCTCATCCATCTTTCCACTCAAAACAATAATCTCTTCAATCGCATGCACTTTTTTACTAGTGGGAGATCTTTTGGTATGCCATTGAGAATAATTAACCATAATATTATCTAGGAGTTTAGTAGCTTATCCTAAAGTAATTTCCATGAAAGTACCTCCCGCGGCCGAATCTAAAAGATTTCTAGAAGCAAAATTCAATCCGGCATAAATTTTTTGTATAATCATCCACAAATTCAAACCATGAGTAGGGCAATTTTGTATCATCAATTTCATCCTCTCCCAAGATTGTGCAACATGTTCATGATCAAGTTGCTTAAAATTCCTAATATCATTCCTAAGGGAGATGATCTTAACGGGAGGAAAATACTTGGAAATATCAATACTATTTTTAGGAAAAGATGAAAACCAAGTTTTAGCACTATCTGAAGCGAGAACGAAAATAGCTTCAATTTAACAATATCATTATCCACATCTTCTTTATTTTGCATATCACACAAATCAACAAAATTGTTTATATGGGATGCGGGGTCTTCACTAGGAATGCCGGAAAATTGATCTTTCATAACAAGATTCAGCAAGGCGGCATTAATTTCACAAGATTCCGCATTAGTAGCGGGAACAATCGGAGTACTAATAAAATCATTATTATTGGTGTTGGAAAAGTCACACAATTTGGTATTCTCTTGAGCCATCGTGACAAAGCAAGCAATCCAACACACAAGCACACAAAAATCAAGCGAATAAGACGAACGGAAGAGAGGCGAAGAAAAGGCAAATCTTTTTGAAAAATCATTTTAGAAGTGGGGGAGAGGAAAATGAGAGGCGAATGGCAAATAATGTAATGCAAGAGATGAGAGTTTATGATGGGTACCTGGTATGGCTTGACTTGGCGTAGATCTCCCCGGCAACGGCGCCAAAAATTCTTCATGCTACTTCTTGAGCTTGCATTGGTTTTTACCTTGAAGAGGAAAGGGTGATGCAGCAAAGTAGAAATAAGTATTTCCCTTAGTTTTAGAACCAAGGTATCAATCTAGTAGGAGATAACGCACAAGTCACCGAATACCTGCACAAACAATCAAACAACTTGCACCCAACGTGATAAATTGGTTGTCAATCCCTTCATGGTTACTTGCAAAAGTGAGATCTGATAGAGATAGCTAAACGGTAAAGTAAATATTTTTGGTATTTTTGGTTTATGGATCGGAAAGTAAAAGATTGCAAAATAATAGATCGGAAACTTATATGATAGATCGGAAACTTATATGCTGGAAAATAGACCCGGGGCCATGGGTTTCACTAGAGGCTTCTCTCATGATAGCAAATAATACGGTGAGTGAACAAATTACTGCCGAGCAATTGATAGAAAAGCGCAAAGTTATGACAATATCTAAGGCAATGATCATGAATATAGGCATCAGGTCCGTATCAAGTAGACCGGGACGATTCTGCATCTACTACTATTACTCCACACATCGGCCACTATCCAGCATGCATCTAGAGTATTAAGTTCATATAGAACTGAGTAATGCATTAAGCAAGATGACATGATGTAGAGGAATTAACTCAAGAAATATGATGAAAACCCCATATTTTTATCCTCGATGGGAACAATACAATACATGCCTTGCTGTCCCTACTATCGCTGGGAAATGACAGCGCAAGATTGAACCCAAAGCTAAGCAGTTCTCCCATTGGAAGAAAAACTAATCTAATTGGCCAAACCAAACCGATAGTTCGAAGAGAATTACAAAGATATCAAATCATGCATAAAAGAATTCAGAGAAGATTCAAGTAATATTCATAGATAAACTGATCATAAATCCACAATTCATCAGATCTTGGCAAACACACTGCAAAAGAGTATTACATCAAATAGATCTCCAAGAACATCGAGGAGAACATGGTATTGAGAATCAAAGAGAGAGAAGAAGCCATCTAGGTACTAGCTATGGACCCATAGGTCTATGGTAAACTACTCACGCTTCATCGGAAGGGCAATCGATTTGATGTAGAAGTCCTCCGTGATCGAATCCCCCTCCAACAGGACGCCGAAAAAGGCCCCTAGATGGGATCTCACAGGTATAGAAGGTTGCCGTGGTGGAAAAGTGTTTTCATGGATGCCTCTGGTGGTTTGGGGATAAATGTGTATATATAGGTGAAAGAATTAGGCCGGAAGGTGCACGAAGGGCCCACAAGGGTGGGGGCGCGCCCTCCATCCTTGTGGCCGCCTCGTGGCTCCTTCGAATTTATCTCCAAGTCTCCTGGTTGTCTTCTGGTCCAAGAAAAATCATCGCGAAGGTTTTATTCCGTTTGGACTCCGTTTGGTATTCCTTTTCTGCGAAACTCAAAAACAGGGGAAAATAGGAACTGGCACTGGGCTCTATGTTAATAGGTTAGTCCCAAAAATAATATAAAATAGCATATTAACGCATATTCATAGAAAACATCCAAAACAGATAATATAATAGCATGGAACAACAAAAAATTATAGATACGTTGGAGACGTATCACCTGGTATCGTATCAACATCACATCTTAACCTTTATCGTTTTTCTTAGTTCGGTCCTTTCGGTTATATCTTGATCTAGTAGAATATTTTTTTAGTATGATCTAGCTTTCAGTTTTGCTTTATGTTCTATCTATGTAATCGAGTCCATGAGTTATATAACAAAGAGTACTTTTGAGTTGAGGGCTTTGCTTTCTTGCTATGATCTTGAGGGATAATGGAAGGAATAAAAAGAGATAAAAGATCATATAATGATCTTATGAAGAGTGATAACTTCACATATAAAGAGTATGATAAATAAAATTTGTTGAGAGTTGACAAATATAGTTTTGGTCAATGTTGCAATTAATAGGAAGTAATAAAGAAAGAGAGGTCTCACATATAAATATACTATCTTGGACATATTTTGTGATTGTGAGCACTCATTAAAATATTACATGCTAAAAAGTTGATGTTGGACAAGGAAGACAACATAATGGGTTATGTTTTCTTATATCCAAATAGAAGTTATATTGTCTTGGATCCTCCAACATGTTGGGTTTGCTTCCCCTCCTATGCTAGACAAATTCTTTTGCACCAAGTAGAGATACTACTTGTGCATCCAAACATCCCTTAAACCGGTTTTGCCATGAGAGTCCACTATACCTACCTATGGATTGAGTAAGATCCTTCAAGTAAGTTGTCATCGGTGCAAGCAATAAAAATTGCACTCTAAATATGTGTGATCTTTTAGTGTGAGGAAAATAAGCTTTATACGAACTTGTGATATGGAAGAAATAAAAGTGATGGATTGCGTAATAAATTTCTTTATCACAAGTGGCAATATAAAGTGACATTATTTTGCATTAAGATTTTGTGCATCCAACCAGAAAGGCGCATGACAACCTCTGCTTCCCTCTGCGAAATTCCTATCTTTTACCTTTACCTTCTACCCTTATACAAGAGTCATCATGAACCTCACCTTTCCTTTTTACACTTTTTCTTTTTGGCAAGCACTATATGTTGGGGAAAGATCCTATCTTTCTCTCGGATGTAGGTTATCATAAAGTATTATTGTTGACATTACCGGTGAGGTAAAAGGTTGGGAGGCGAAACTATAAGCCCCTATCTTTCTCTATGTCCGATTGAGACTTTGAACTCATTAGTATCTCATGAGTGTTAGCAATTGTGAAATACTAGAAGATAGTTGAGTATGTGAACTTGCTGAAAAGCTCTTACATCGACTCTTTCTGATATTATGATAAATTGCAATTGTTCCAATGATTGGGACCATAGTCTGTTAGTTTTCAATGAAGTTTCTGATTCATACTTTACCTTCTGAGCGAATTTTTACTTTAGCATAATAAATTATATGACAATATATGTTGTTGTTCTAAAGATGATTATGATGCCCTCATGTCCGTATTTTATTTTATCGACACCTCTATCTCTAAACATGTGGACAAATCTATCGATTTCGGCTTTCGCTTGAAGACAAGCGAGGTCTAAACTTGGGGGAGTTGATACGTCCATTTTGCATCATGTTTTATATTGATATTTATTGCATTATGGGCTGTTATTACACATTATGGTACAATACTTATGCCTTTTATCTCTTATTTTACAAGGTTTACATGAAGAGGGAGAATGCCGGCAGCTGAAATTCTGGACCGGAAAGGAGCAAATCTAAGAGACCTGTTCTACACAACTCGAAAAGTCCTGAAAAATTTACGGAGAATTATTTTGGAATATATAAAAAATACTGGGTGAAGAAAATACCAGAGGGGACCCACCAGGAGGCCACAAGTCTGGGGGCGCGCCCCTAGGGCTTGTGGCCCCCTGGCAGGTCCCCGATGCCCATCTTCTACTATATGGAGGCTTTTGACCTGGAAAAATGATACGGAAGCTTTCGGGATGAAGCGCCGCCGTCTCGAGGCGGAACCTGGGCGGAAGTAATCTAGGGCTCTGGTGGAGCTATTCTGCTGGGGAAACTTCCCTCCCTGAGGGGGAAATCGAAGCCATCGTCATCACCAATGATCCTCTCATAAAGAGGGGGTCAATATCCATGAACATCTTCACCAGCACCATCTCCTCTCAAACCCTAGTTCATCTCTTGTATCTGATCTTTGTCTCAAAACCTCAGATTGGTACCTGTGGGTTGCCAGTAGTGTTGATTACTCCTTGTAGTTGATGCTAGTTGATTTATTCAGTGGAAGATCATATGTTTAGGTCCTTAATGATATTTAATACCCCTCTTATTATGAACATGAATATGCTTTGTGAGTACTTACGTTTGTTCCTGAGGACATGGGAGAAGTCTTGTTATAAGTAATCATGTGAATTTGGTATTCGTTCGATATTTCGATGAGATGTATGTTCTCTCCTCTAGTGGTGTTATGTGAACGTCGACTACATGACACTTCACCATGATTTGGGTCGAGGGGAAGGAATTGGGAAGTACTAAGTAGATGATGGGTTGCTAGAGTGATAGAAGCTTAAACCCTAGTTTATGCGTTGCTTCGTAAGGTGCTGATTTGGATCCACATTTCATGCTATGGTTAGATTTATCTTAATTCTTCTTTCATAGTTGCGGATACTTGCAAGAGGGGTTAATCATAAGTGGAAGGTTTGTCCAAGTAAGGACAGCACCCAAGCACCGGTCCACCCACATATCAAATTATCAAAGCAACAAACGCGAATCATATGAGCATGATGAAAACTAACTTGACAGTAATTCCCACGTGGCCTCGGGAGCGCTTTGCTTTATATAAGAGTTTGTCCAGGCTTGTCCTTTGCTACAAAAAGGATTGGGTCGCCTTGCTGCACCTTAGTTACACTTGTTACTTGTTACTCGTTACGATTCTCATCGCACAACTATCTGTCACCGATAATTTCAGTGCTTGCAGAGAATACCTCGCTGAAAACCGCTTATCATTTTCTTCTGCTCCTCGTTGGGTTCGACACTCTTACTTATCGAAAGGACTACGATAGGTCCCCTATACTTATGGGTCATCAATAAGCAACATGGTGATGATGATGAGATCCAAAAGGGTGAAGATCCTAACAATGTGTCAATGGAAAAGTGGCCTAAGCCTGATTATTGGGAGTTTCACAATGAGAATTCATATGTCCGTGGCTAGGATCGTGATGTGGATCAAATGTTTCTGGAATTTTAGTCATAAGGGAGTGCTTGATGAAATCCTCATGGTGAAGTAGGATAAGTTGGCTCATCATAAGGATATTTATGAGGAATATGTGTGCAAAAATTTGAACGTATGGTGCCTCTGTAGGTATATATCCATGCATACGAAACCACTGATCTGATAGAGCTTCGCAATCCAGAACGAGTGCAATGTCGGAGAACTGGAAGAGGAGATGGAGGAGCCTTGAGGTGCGAAACTATTTTTGTGAAGAGAGGAGAGAGATGGGGCAGCATCCGCACAAATATCATAGATGCGTTTGGAAGGGGCTGCCCCTCTCTATTTATAGGTGTAGGAGGAGGTGGCCGCCTCGGAGGAGGGGCTGCCTCGTCCCCTCGAGACGCACAGAAAGGAGTTGGGCCCCCTCAAACCCTAGCCGCACCAGGAGTCCTGGCCTCCAAGCCAAGGGAGGGGCACCCCACTATTGGGCCTTTAGGCCAATGTGGTTGCTCCCCTCTTGGACTTAGCCACAAGAGCATCCCACAACACCCTATAAACTATTCCAGGAGGTTTCGGAGAATCCATGACCTTTCGGTGATTTTTTCCAGTCTTCCGGTACTTCCCTGGTTTTCCAAAACTTCTCTGGTTTTCTTCGAAACACTTTCGGTTCTCTTTCCGAAACATTATTAATATTCCCAAAACTTTTACGGCAAATTTCCCACAAGCTCCTAACTCATCTAGTACTCAACATATAAGTTAATCTTAAGCATGTGACCCACAAGTTTGGTAATGTGTAAACATGAACCCGAAACTCCTTCTAGTTCAATGATCAATAGCGGACTGCGGACATCCATATTGACCCTTGCAACCACACGATTAAATATCAAGTGAATTTTTTGTTATCATGTGTTATTCCTTTTGCTTCATGGTACTTTAAAAAACTTGAGGTGAGATATATCGGCATCCACATGAATCAACACTTGATCACTATGCTTGTTATCCTTGTTACTGGTTTTGTTCTATTTCCTCGTTCCTATATTCCAGCATCCCCGTGAATAAGTCACACTGTGTCTGGCCAGACAATGATAGATACCATCAAACTAGAGGGCCCTAAGAATATCTCTCCATTGTTGAACGGGCAAATCCCAGTCTCGAGGTATCAAGTACCTTGTCATACTTTTTCGATGCACCCAAAAGTTGTCGTTATGATCACCCCCATTATGGTTGACGGTTGACGAACCTCAAACTACAACATCTGGTATGAAGTTCTCGACACTCTCATGGTCTCAGAAATTATACATATGTTAACATCTATGTGATTATAGTAATAACTATATGATGATGTGATCTCATAGTATATCAGTCGATTAGGTCTGTTCAACACAAGTGTTCTTTCAACAATGTGTCCTTAAAGTTGCCGGCATCCTAGGTACTTTAACTATGCGCATGATCAGGAAAACATAACCATGATGCAACTTGAGCTAGTCTTAGAGGCAAGACTAGGAATGTATTTACCATTTATTATTCCACACATGCACATGAGATTTCCTCCGAGCCTCTGGTTATTGCAGACTCAAGAACCATTGCAATTGTAGCCCAGAAAATAAACATTAATTACAAACACAAAAATAAATAATAATATTTATTATTGTCTCTAGGGCATATTTTCTTCAGTTACCATGTTAGAGAAAACTAGCATTGGATAGGCCTTGATGCTTTGTTTTATTTTTCTTCTTCTATAACCACCTATACATAACCCTTTAATATTAATGAAAAAGGCATGAATTCCAATGTGTGATGGAAGTTTTCTTCGCCTCCCATGAAATCTTGACTTCCCTGCACCATCGGGAAGCGAGTCCCTTGATGGCCGCCCGTTGTTTGCTGCCTTCCGCCTACTCAACTACCCTATTAATGGTGCCAGTGTCAGGCTATAGAAGACTGTTGGCGAACCCCTATCTCCTATCTGTTGTGTCACTGGAGCCTCCCAATCCCCTCTTCGTCTCCAGTAGCTATGTGGAATGAGCGCTCACTCATCCTTAGGTTTGGAGGTTACGATAAGATGGAGAAGCCAATGGATCCAGTAGCTATGTGGAATGAGTGCCCACTCATCCTTAGGTTTGGAGGTTACGATAAGATGGAGAAGCCAATGGATCCCAACAAGGCCTTATGGAAATTTAGGGACGAAGCAACAAACAAGCTCACACGACACGAGGCAGAAATGGAGCAGCAGATTTGGGATTGTGCGTCAACCCCCTATCCCCATAGGTGACCCATGGTCGTCCTGGGAAGACACACCTGACTCTTCCTTGTGCCCGCACCCCTTGCCGTCTGCACACCTTCGTAGAATCAAAGTGGCGCCGCCGTGATGGCCATCGCCGTGGCCACAAGTAATTAGGGTAGTTTGTTTCTATCAACGTAAGTCACGATGACTCTATCTATAACTATGAACTCGACAGCTCTGTCAAATCGATGCTTGTGTCAAAATTGGGTATTTCACCTCCATGCATATTGTACTTAAGTCGCAGGGGAGAGGGGGAATGGGATCTCGCCGTGTCGGAGTCTGCTTGGGGAGGAGTCAAGGGAGGTGGGCAGTGGTGGCATTCAATTTATACGATCCGCGTTGTTTGATGGCGTAGCACTGACCACTGGATCTGGTACCGATGGTCCATAGTGTAGACCTTGGTTAATGGAGTGGTCGGACTTGATCTACTATCGCACCAGCTCGGTTGGGCGGGTATGTCACCGCGGGTTGACAACAAAGAGTCGCCCCCTTTCGTTGGAGCATCACTTGACTGTTGTGAATTGGAGAAGGGAAAATGAAGGGGTTGTTCCTGAGAATGTAGACACGGGGAAGAAAATACGACACACGAGGTGGTCAAACAAATCAGGCGGTTTCCCGAGCGAGACTACCTGCAACGGTGAGAGACTAGATGCAGTTACAAATTACTAACCACCTCTGGTATATACTCAAGGGGTTTCGTAATTCTACCCTCCTTTAGTGCTTCGTATAGGACAAATAACCGCCTCTGATGATGATATTACAGGCAACTTTGTTGTGTTGGGTCACAACCGCTTCCCGGGGGCGTTGCTAATGCTTGTTTTTCTACTAGCGGTGTATCATTGACATAGGCACTGAGATTGAATTGGGGAGGCACAAATGGTGGGTGAAGGTATATATGAGATATGATTGATGTTAATCCATTAGAATATGTATGTCTTCATTTGCAACCCATGGACAATTAGGTAGTATATGTAATATCAATATTTTTACGGAAGAATGGGAGTTTTATCGAGAAACAGCACCCTGCCTCGTTGATTGGAAGAACGAAGAACACACTTTGGGGCATGGTAAGAACGAATATTGACAATGAAACTACTCTGAGTCCGACATTATGGTAGCCGATTTTCACACGACTCCTGATCTAGCGGCTATATAAGCGCTCCTCATAACCATACATGGTTGGATACATAGCATCATCCAAACATTGTCCGGATGAGTCAATTACACCATTAATGCTTAAACTTGGCGAGAAAAATAACTTTAGTATTAAAATTTGCGGTATACATTGAATTGGTGTCACAACTTGGCTCATCGTGCAAATACGGTGCATCACTCGTTTGTATATGCATGCGACGCTGATGAAGCATGACAACATGGCGTCGGGGCCCATTGTCAGTGACCAGGCAGTAGACCAGGCGTGTGGCATGTAATTTTTGCCAAAACACCCTTGAATTTTTTTCGCATAAAAAAAACCTTATATGTGCGGGACCCATTGTCAGCGAAAAATCACAAATTATGTTAGATTAAAAATATTGCAAGCACCCTAAAAAAATATTGCAAGCTCGAGGAATCAAACCGTGACCGCCCGCTAACCTAACCGCGCAGCTAACAAACACACAAGGATACACTTCATGTCCTACAAGGATACCCTGTCATTATATCGCTGCTTTTAACAACATAAACTAAGAATTTTAATTCCAACAAAAAGATGGTGTCACGACTTGGCTCATCATACAAATACGGTGCATAACTCTTTTGTATACGCATGCGATGCTGATGAAGCATGACAACATGGCGTCTGGGCCCATTGTTAGTGACCAGGCAGTAGACCAGGCGTGTGGCATGTAATTTTTGCCAAAACACCCTTAAATTTTATTTTAATTCGCATAAAAAACCTTATATGTGCGAGACCCATTGTCAGTGAAAAATCACAAATTATGTTAGATTAAAAATATTGCAAGCACCCTAAAAAAATATTGCAAGCTCGAGAAATCAAACTGTGACCGCCCGCTAACCTAACTGTGCAGCTAACAAACACACAAGGATACACTTCATGTTCTACAAAGATACCCTGTCATTATATCGTTGCTTTTAACAACATAAACTAAGAATTTTAATTCCAACAAAAAGATGTGGACATGAGAGTAAGAACACGGGACCTCCGGGACAGAATCTGACGGGCATACTGTGACACCTCCGATTTAATCGTACACTAATCATATACGCAAACGTATACGATCAAGATCAGGGACTCACGGGAAGATATCACAACACAACTCTATAAATAAAATAAGTCATACAAGTATCATATTACAAGCCAGGAACCTCGAGGGCTCGAATACAAGAGCTCGATAATAAACGAGTCAGCGGAAGCAACAATATCTGAGTACAGACATAAGTTAAATAAGTTTGCCTTAAGAAGGCTAGCACAAACTGGGATACAGATCGAAAGAGGCGCAGGCCTCCTGCCTGGGATCCACCTAAACTACTCCCGGTCGTCGTCAGCGGGCTGCACGTAGTAGTAGGCACCTCCTGAGTAGTAGTAGTCGTCATCGACAGTCGCGTCTGGCTCCTGGGCTCCGCCGTCTGGTCGCAGCAATCGGGTATAGGAAGGGGGGAAAGGGGGAGTAAAGCAACCGTGAGTACTCATCCAAAGTACTCGCAAGCAAGGAGCTACACTACATATGTATGCATTGGTATCAAATGGAATAAGGGTATCATATGTGGACTGAACTGCAGAATGCCGGAATAAGAGAGGGATAGCTAGTCCTATCGAAGACTACGCTTCTAGTAACCTCCATCTTGCAGCAGGAGAAGAGAGTAGATGGTATGTTTACCAAGTAGCATCGTGTAGCATAATCCTAACCGATGATCCTCCCCTCGTTGCCCTGTGAGAGAGTGATTACCAGTTGTATCTGGCACTTGGAAGGGTGTATTTTATTAAGTATCCGGTTCTAGTTTTCATAAGGTCAAGGTACAACTCCAAGTCGTCCTATTACCGAAGATCACGGCTATTCGAATAGATTAATTGCCATGCAGGGGTGCACCACATAACCCAACGCGCTCGATCCCATTTGGTCGGACACACTTTTCTGGGTCATGCCTGGCCTCGGAAGATCAACACGTCGCAGCCTTACCTAGTCACAATAGAGAGGTCAGCACACCGGTCTAAATCCTATGGCACAGGGGTCTGGGCCCATCGCCCATTATACACCTGCACGTTGCAAGGGCGGCCGGAAGCAGAACTAGCCCCCTTAATACAAGAGCGGGCTTACGGTCTAATCCGGCGCGCGCCGCTCAGTCACTGACGTCACGAAGGCTTCGGCTGATACCACGACGTCGAGTGACCATAACTGTCCCACGTAGACGGTTAGTGCATATAGGCCAGTGGCCAGACTCAAATCAAATACCAAGATCTCGTTAAACGTGTTATCTTAAAATAACCGCGAACGCCGACCAGGGTCAGGCCCACCTCTCTCCTAGGTGGTCTCAACCTGCCCTGTCGCTCCGCCACAAAGTAACAATCAGGGGCCGTCGGGAACCAGACCCACCTCTACCGGGATGGAGCCACCTACCCCTTCAGCCCCCATCTCCGAACAGTATCATAAGTAATGTAACAGTATAAAGTATATATCATATGCCCGTGATCACCTCCCGAAGTGATCACGGCCCAGTAGTATAGCATGACAGATGGACAAGAGTGTAGGGCCACTGATGGAACACTAGCATCCTATATTAAGCATTTGGGATTGCAGGTAAAGGTAACAACAATAGTAGCAAGGACATGTTATGCATCAGGATAGGATAACGGAAAGCAGTAACATGCTACACTATTCTAATGCAAGCAGTAGAGAGAAGAATAGGCGATATCTGGTGATCAAGGAGGGGGGGCTTGCCTGGTTGCTCTGGCAAGAAGGACGTGTCATCAACACCGTAGTCGAACTGGGGGTACCGGCATCGGTCTCGGGGTCTACCGGAAAGAAGTAACGAAAGGGGAACACAATGAATAACAGAGCAATCAAAGCATCACAAAAGCATAACAAGGCAATACGCGGTGCTAAGTATGCCCTAACGCGGTAGTAAGTGATACCAGCGAAGGGGGGGAATATCCGGAAAAGTATTTCAAGTGTTTTGCGTTTTCGGACAGATGAACCGAAGAAGAAAGTTGCAAGTTTGCTATACTAAGGATGCGTGGAGGATAAACGGGCTGCGTATCCGGATTCGTCTCGTCATTCTGAGCAACTTTCATGTATAAAATTTTTTCATCGGATTTATGGTTAATTTTTTATGATTTCCAAAGTTTTAAGTATTTTCTGAAATTTCTGAATTTATTACATTTAGTTTAATCCGAATTGACCAAGTCAATTTAACTAGTCAAAAGGGCATGTGTGGCCCACATGTCATAGACTATTTTTCTAAACAAATAAATAAACCTAACTTATCTAAATGAGGACCCACATGTCATCTACTAGTAAAGTAACTTAGCACTAATAAAACTAGCTAAGGGGCAAAAATAGTCCTAAAACTAATCCATCTAATTAAATTAGACCTAAACTAATTTTGGGGCAGCCCCACACACATGGCACATCGGCCACACACATTCACACGTTGCACAAATATCACACACACACACACTCGTACACAGCACACCCACGCGCTGCTTTGGGGCAGCCCTACACACAAGGGCACACCGGCCACACACACGCGCGCACACATCACACACACCTACAGAATACATACACAGTGCACGTAGATAGGAGTTACTTCTATTCCCTTTTAACAAAACAAAGCATTTTGCGATTTTGATAGGATTTAATCCAGGCATCGAAAGGATTTGGTTCAGTGGAATAAAATGAAGCTTGTTATGTATACTTTTTATTCGTATTAATTTTGCCCAAGTTCGTAGTTGGTTAGCCACCGTTTAGGGACTGTTTAGAGTGTTAGTCATTGTAAAACTAGAAAAGCTAGCTAGTAATTACAAAATACAGTAAGCAGCGGCAGTAGTAGGATGCAGCAGCAGCAGCGCCACGCGTGGGAGGGGAGGAGGAGCAGGGGGCGCGCTGGGGCGAGTGCAGCAGCAGAGCAAGCGGGCGGACACGGGCAGGGCGCCGGTGAGCGCGAGCGCGTGTGGGCGAGCAGGCGAGCGCAGCGAGGCGAGGTAGAGGAGGGGGCTAGGGACGATGCAGGTCGTGACGCTCGCGACGCGTAGGCGGGCAACCATGACGGAGCAGCGGCAGCAGAGGGAGGCTTGAGCAGACGCAGCGGCATAGGAGCGGCAGCAATGGGAGGGACGGCCTAGCGCGGGCGGGCGGCTCGCGGCGCACGCACAGGGAGGAGGCTGCCGGCGCGGGCGGCACAGGCGCGAGACGGCCAGGGCACGGTCAACGGCTATGAGCACGAGCTCCAGTGAGTCCGGCCGTGTGATGTGCGACGTCTCTACGGCGATGGATACGAGGGGTAAAAGAGGGGAATCGGTCGGGGGAGGCCTCACAGTGAGGTCGGGGCATGCTTGGAGAGGTCGGGGGCGCCGGAGTTGAGGGTCGAGGCAGCGGCAGTGGCGATGCCGACGGTGGTGGAGCGAGGCGATCCGGCGAAGGAGAGCTTCCCGGCTTCAGCTGATAGTCCAGGAGGAAGAAGCAGTGGGCGGCGCACCTCGTAGTCAAGGTCTCGGTGCTCGGGGGTGCCAGTGGCCGCGGGATCGAGCAGTGCACGGCGACGACAGCGTCGGCGAGATGCAGAGGGAGAGAACGAGCGATGGAGAGGGGAAAACGGTGGGCTAGGGTTTGCGCGGACGAGCGAGGTGGTCTAGTAGACGCCGGGAAGCAACGGATGGACGACGCGTGGCGATCCTCATCACGGACGCGCGCCCTGTGTCCACGACGCGAGGATGAACAGGAGGTAGAAGGAGATGTCGGCTGGGCTGGTCATTTGGCTAGTTGGGCCAAAGTTACAAGTAGAATAGGGCCCTTTCTTCTTCCTTTTTTTTTGTTTCTTTCTTTTCCTATTCTGTTTTGCATTTTGCCTCAACTTTGCATCTAGTTTCTGTACTAAATGAATTTTTCCAGGTTTGAAACTTGGGACACAATTTCATTGTAATATTGTGGTGCTCTACAAAAAGTCTCAGGGCATTTGGAAACGTTTACACATTTCTAGAGATTTAAACGGTCAGTTAAATGGCTGCTGGTCCACAAAATTAATATCCAGGGACACTTTGGACATCCAAAAGGATTTGACAAAATTATTACCAATACTTGGGGATTTTAATACATATTGTAAACATTTTTGTTTCACTGCTAGAAGAAAATAATAATTTGAATTTGAGGTCTGTTTGGAACAAAGCGATGATTAGCAAAAAAATTAAATGTGATGACATGGCATCATTAGCAGGGGATTATTGTAGCTTAATTATCCAGGCGTCACAATTCTCCTCCACTATAAGAAATCTCGTCTCGAGATTTTAGGGGTGAAGTAAGGGGGGGGGGAGACTCGAGAAGGATGGAGCTCAACACAAGATAGGTATATGGGGGCTATCTCGGTGAACGTGGCATAGAGGCATCTCTCGAGTTGAAATTTAATAAAGTTATCGAGAGCAAAGTAATAAGGTGCAATAAGAAGCTTCAATCGGGTAGGCAATCGTTCGTTGCCTGAAATGAAATGTGAAAGGTATTCAGAGCAATGGGCATAAGTATTGTTTTGGATACCAGAATTGGCGATCTCTCGGAAGGTGGATCGTGAATTACATACGAGGCCACGCGCGAGGAACAACCTTGGAAACAAGGGGTGTACAGGAGAGTCAGGTTTCGATCCTATGGACCTATGGGTTATGGGCCCACCATGTGTGTTAGAAGTAGGAAGGGCGGTGACGTCTTGCATGATCATGTAAGCAAGGCATGTCAGAGGATAGTCTGTCAGTTATGTCGGCAACAACATCGGTACCAAGGGCGAGGGACGAAGAGAACCATTTTTCCTGCTCGTTGAACGAGGCGGACCAATAGGCAAAGTTCTCATCCATCGGTGGTTACCGAAATGTCATCAACAAAAGTAACAAGGTCTTGCTGGCAGAATTGTACACCGAGGTGTTTACATAAGCAGGAGAATATTACTCCTTAGATCATATAGATCACAAGAAACGTTAACCCAACAAATGGAAAGGAAAATATGATTATCAGATTAAACAGAACAATGGAAAGGAAAAATGTGTTTAAACACATATTTCAGGGGTATATCCTTCCCAAGGGCAAGCAGAGCATTAATATCCATGACAGGATATAAAGTAGCGAACCCTTTAGGTAAGGGAGAGAAATTTCATGACATTAACTATACAACGGTGTTTGGTCAATAGAGCAAGAAACATTTAGCACGGGGCTTCAAATGTTCTTGCTGAAAATCAGAGTACCACAGACATGCTTCGAGATAGCATTGCATGGTCTTCAATCAAAGGTCAGACTCTGGATACACGAAGGGATTCATCATTAAGCCAAGGAGAGGATGAGGAGGTGGCTGATGGACTCAGCGATAATACAACGAGGTATCCAAAAAGATGGATTTCCACAGTTATGTGAACAAGGAGATAACATTTGTCGAATCAAATGATATAATGATGTATGCTCAAGGAAAAACATACACAATTAAACATTAGTGGAAAAGGGTGCCCAAAGTAGCGCCTTAGGTAGCATGATCAAATGTTAGAATAGTGATTCAGTGATCAATGGTCTAAGAATGAACGTTCAACCATTAACTTCAAAGCAATAGGGTTGCTAGAAGGGCAGAATCCAAACAACACCGTTCACCTGTTGGTATCCCGGTTAGATCCAACACGGGGACCAAGAAAGAATGGTGATGGTGATAAGTATTACCTGTATCAAGAATTCTTAGGAGGTGGTGAAATTCTGACGACATTCTTGACATAAAAGATGGTAATACTCCAAGGTATCGAAGAATAATTGTTGGATAGCACGGGTCTCCACGTATAACACAAAACACGAACAAGTTTGTGTTGGAGGGAAGGCAATAATGTTGTCGGTCATAACACAAATCATCGAGGGACAAGGATGGTTACCTGTCATCATCCATTTGGTTGATATTCTGGAAGGAATCAAAATGTTGTTTGACGACCACGACAAATTTACTCGAGAGGCTCCGCGAAGATGCAATCGATCGACGATGACATCAAGTCAAAGGAATGATGAAGCGAAAGGTTATTGGAACCATGGGTATGACACAAACTCGAAATCAAGTTTGCTGTTCAGGGAGAAATGATATGACGAGGAAGTTCGATGCAAGATTAGTGCATCATCGAAAATTGTGCCCCGAGAAGAAAGACCAGGTAGCGCAATTAAAATTTAGCACGATAATGATATAGCCGATCGGGCTAGGAATGACTTGAAGAATTATTAAACTCATAAACAATGAAAATTACTTAGAGTTAATGAATCGGAATACGGACTCGAATCACTATCGGTGTCCTTGAGTGACTAACAACTCAGAACCCAGGGAAAAATTGGAATTGGTGAGAAATAATACTTGAAGAAGAACGCGTAAGAAGTGATATGGTTATGTGATCTTATCAAGATACCATGGGGTAATACTCGAAGGTAGAACATAATCGAGGTTGAGGAGGTTTATTGATCTGCAGAAGTCAAGTGCCTTAACTAGTCCGAGAAATGGAATCAAGGAGAAAATATGATCGGAACCACGATGGCAAAGGATTAATTCACATATACCAAATGATAATATAACAAGGGAATAGTTATTATTACAAGAAGCTTCCATGATAGGATATACATCGTGTCCATGGGCATGAACACAAAGTTCAAGGTCGACTCCCACTTCTTCAATGTATAACCTTCCATTCACCTCTTGCTTTTTTTTAAATGACATTAGTTATTGAAAGTTTTACCTGGTGCAATACCAGATAAGTATAACCCGTGAAATCTTTCGGGCACACACAGATTTAAGGAAGGCATAGGTTCAACCCGTCAGGGTATCGTGGAAACATATACCACAAGCTTCAATAGTAAATACCACCAGCTCGAAAACAGAGCATGGTTGAGAAAGCAGAGGATACAATTTACCAAAGGCTATATATATATATATCCGTGGAAAGGCTCACAAGGTTACTTGAATATGAAGGACATTGTTGGATAATAATCCAACAAGAGGTCTGGTGGTCTACAACGGAGTTGATGTGAGTATCGGTACTCTATCAAAGGAAGAAGGAATGCATGTGCATCGGATTATAGAAACAACTGACTAACTCAAAGCTCAAATGCAAAGGAATTATGAATTCCAAGACAAGGGATCAGAAGCAATGCTCTGATTAGGGATGGATGAGTTGAATAGCCTTAGGGGTACAATCAATGGCAATTTGAGTGGTCGAGATCCAGCTCATGTCCAGAATGACGTCTGAATCGGAAGGATAAATTCCAGGGAACAACTAATGATTGTGTGCATTCACAGACTTGTTGAATCAATAGGATCAAAATTACGGTGTCAAAAGATACTAGTGAATATTGCTAGTGATATGGGAGCATCCATAATGTAAGCATACAAGTATTTGCAGAGCAATAGTTTGAAGAGGATGCTCAGAAGGTCGGATAGTATTTCAGAGTATCTTATGAAGCATACGAACAACTAGGGATGAACAGATACTCAATAAGTGCGGGGAATTTTCAATAGGGGTATTCATGTGGCAAAGAACTGCAAGGCAGTAAGCTTAAAGGATTTTCGGAACAACGGAGAGCAATTTAGGGCATCTTGTAATAACAAGAGCAACTAAGGATGAAGGTATGAACAACAATTGTAGGTAGTTATCCATAAGTGTATATCGGTGGTAGGGGATTGTAAAGTCGATGGGCACAAGGGTCTCAGGAAAACCTCGGAGAGTATCTTCGGAATCTTCTGGTGCAGCAAGCGATCATCTGGAGTGCGGGGCTCTCCGGGAGAAAGTCTTTCAAGAACCTAAAGTTAGTCTTTTTAGCAAAATTATTTAACCCGAATAGGGGAGAGGTTAGAGTCCCAGAGAAAAGATTGAGGAGTAAAAGATCCTAATACCACCCAATGGCAACCTGGGCCCGTAAGCCACATAGCCATGTTAGTAAAAGTTTTGCAATGACTAGACTCGACTTCGGCCAAGGAGTGTGGAAGGGGGATCCCTACAGGCAGTCGGCTCTGATACCAACTTGTGATGCCCCCCGATTCAATCATACACTAATCATACACGCAAATTTGTACGATCAAGATCAGGGACTCACGGGAAGATATCACAACACAACTCTACAAATAAAATAAGTCATACAAGCATCATATTACAAGCCAGGGGCCTCGAGGGCTCGAATACAAGAGCTCGATCATAGACGAGTCAGCGAAAGCAACAATATCTGAGTACAGAGATAAGTTAAACAAGTTTGCCTTAAGAAGGCTAGCACAAACTGGGATACAGATCGAAAGAGGTGCAAGCCTCCTGCCTGGGATCCACCTAAACTACTCCTGGTCGTCGTCAGCGGGCTGCACGTAGTAGTAGGCACCTCCCGAGTAGTAGTAGTCGTCATCGACAGTCGCGTCTGGCTCCTGGGCTCCTTCGTCTGGTCGCAGCAATTGGGTATAGGAAGGGGGGAAAGGGGGAGTAAAGCAACCGTGAGTACTCATCCAAAGTACTCGCAAGCAAGGAGCTACACTACATATGTATGCATTGGTATTAAATGGAATAAGGGTATCATATGTGGACTGAACTGCAGAATGCCAGAATAAGAGGGGGATAGCTAGTCCTATCAAAGACTACGCTTCTGGTAACCTCCATCTTGCAGCAGGAGAAGAGAGTAGATGGTAAGTTCACCAAGTAGCATCGTGTAGCATAATCCTAACCGATGATCCTCCCCTCGTCGCCCTGTGAGAGAGCGATCACCGGTTGTATCTGGCACTTGGAAAGGTGTGTTTTATTAAGTATCCGGTTCTAGTTGTCATAAGGTCAAGGTACAACTCCAAGTCGTCCTGTTACCGAAGATCACGGCTATTCGAATAGATTGACTTCCCTACAGGGGTGCACCACATAACCCAACACGCTCGATCCCATTTGGCCGGACACACTTTTCTGAGTCATGCCCGGCCTCGGAAGATCAACACGTCGCAGCCCTACCTAGGCACAACAGAGAGGTCAGCACGCCGGTCTAAATCCTATGGCGCAGGGGTCTGGTCCCATCGCCCATTACACACCTGCATGTTGCGAGGGCGGCCGGAAGCAGAACTAGCCCCCTTAATACAAGAGCAGGCTTACGGTCCAATCCGGCGCGCGCCTCTCAGTCGCTGACGTCACGAAGGCTTCGGCTGATACCACGACGTTTAGTGCCCATAACTGTCCCCGCATAGATGGTTAGTTTGTATAGGCCAGTGGCCAGACTCATATCAAATACCAAGATCTCGTTAAACGTGTTATCTTGAAATAACCGCGAACGCCGACCAGGGTCTAGCCCACCTCTCTCCTAGGTGGTCTCAACCTGCCATGTCGCTCCGCCACAAAGTAACAGTCGGGGGCCGTTGGGAACCCAGGCCCACCTCTATCGGGATGGAGCCACCTGCCCCTTCAGCCCCCATCTTCGAACAGTATCATAAGTAATGTAACAGTATAAAGTATATATCATATGCCCATGATCACCTCCCGAAGTGATCACGGCCCAGTAGTATGGCATGACAGATGGACAAGAGTGTAGGGCCACTGATGGAACACTAGCATCCTATACTAAGCATTTAGGATTGCAGGTAAAGGTAACAACAGTGGTAGCAAGGACAGGCTATGCATCAGGGTAGGATAACGGAAAGCAGTAACATGCTACACTATTCTAATGCAAGCAGTAGAGAGAAGAATGGGCGATATCTGGTGATCAAAGGGGGGGGGCTTGCCTGATTGCTCTGGTAAGGACATGTCGTCAACATCGTAGTCGAACTGGGGGTACCGGCATCAGTCTCGGGCTCTACCGGAAAGAAGTAACGGAGGGGGAACACAATGAATAACAGAGCAATCAAAGCATCACAAAAGCATAACGAGGCAATACGCGGTGCTAGGTATGCCCTAACGCGGTAGTAAGTGATACCAGCGAAGGGGGGGAAACATCCGGGAAAGTATTCCTGGTGTTTCGCGTTTTCGGACAGATGAACCGAAGGGGAAAGTTGCGAGTTTGCTATGCTAGGGATGCGTGGAGGACAAACGGGCTGCATGTCCGGATTCATCTCGTCGTTGTGAGCAACTTTCATGTACAAAGTTTTTTCATCGGAGTTATGGTTAATTTTCTACGATTTTCCAAAGTTTTAAGTATTTTCTGAAATTTCTGGATTTATTACATTTAGTTTAATCCGAATTGACCAAGTCAATTTGACTATTCAAAAGGGCATGTGTGGCCCACATGTCATAGACTATTTTCCTAAACAAATAAATAAACCTAACTTATCTAAATGAGGACCCACATGTCATCTACTAGTAAAGTAACTTAGCACTAATAAAACTAGCTAAGGGGCAAAAATAATCCTAAAACTAATCCATCTAATTAAATTAGACCTAAACTAATTTTGGGGCAGCCCCACACACATGGCACATCGACCACACACACTCACACGCTGCACAAATATCACACACACACACACACACTCCTACACAGCACACACACATGCGCTGTGTAACGCTCTCGATGCGGCTATATCTCCCACGTGTCGAAGCATGACTTAGAGGCATAACCGCATTGAAAGCAATGTCACAAGTGAGGTAATCTTCACACAACCCATGTAATACATAAGGGAAAAGGTACATAGTTGGCTTACAATCACCACTTCACACAAATACATGAATAAAGCATTACATCATCCAAATACAATCAAGGTCCGACTACGGAACCAAAATAAAAGAAGAACCCCAAATGCGACACGGTCCCCGATCAACCCCAACTAGGCTCCACTACTGATCAACTAGAACGAAACAACACAAAGGACAAAATCTTCAACGAGCTCCTCCTGAGCTTGGTTGCGTCACCTGCACGGTCTTATTAGCACCTGCAAGCTGGTTTTGGAAGTATATGTGAGCCACGGGGACTCAGCAATCTCACACCCTCGCGATCAAGACTATTTAAGCTTATGGGTAAGGTAAAAGGTATGAGGTGGAGCTGCAGCAAGCGACTAGCATATAGGGTGGTAACATACGCAAATGAGAGCGAGAAGAGAAGGCAAAGCACGGTCGATAAAAGTATGATCAAGAAGTGATCCTATAACAACCTACGTCAAGCATAACTCCAACACCGTGTTCACTTCCCGAACTCCGCCGGAAAGAGACCATCACGGTTACACACACGGTTGATGTATTTTAATTAAGGTCAACTTCAGGTTTTCTACAACCGGACATTAACAAATTCCCATCTGCCCATAACCGCGGGCACGGCTTTCGAAAGTTCAAA
Source organism: Triticum monococcum (assembly GCA_034509565.1). Lineage (NCBI taxonomy): Eukaryota > Viridiplantae > Streptophyta > Magnoliopsida > Poales > Poaceae > Triticum > Triticum monococcum. The sequence goes on from CM067846.1 coordinate 491,707,065, forward strand.
ACCCTGCAGGGGTGTCCCAACTTAGCCCATGACAAGCTCCCACGGTCAACGAAGGATATTCCTTCTAGCGGGAAGACCCGATCAGACTCGGAATCCCGGTTACAAGACATTTTGACAGGGTAAAACTAAACCAGCAACACCGCCCAAATGTGTCGACAAATCCCGATAGGAGCTGCACATATCTCTTTCTCAGGGCACACCGGATTGTCTTAACTTCCGATAGGCCAGCCCAGAGTTGCCCCTGGTGGTCACCGGCGGCTGACGAGGTGGAGCAACACTTAGAGGAGCACTGGCCCAGGGGGGTTAAAATAATGATGACCCTTGGGCGCGCGACCCCCAAGGGAAAAGAAAAGGCTGGGTGGCGAATGGTAAAACCAATGTTGGGCATTGCTGAAAGAGTTTTACTCAAGGCGAACTGTCAAGGGGTTCCCATTATAACCCAACCGCGTAAGAAACGCAAAATCCGGGAACATAACACCAATATGACGGAAACTAGGGCGGCAAGAGTGGAACAAAACACCAGGCATAAGGCCGAGCCTTCCACCCTTTACCAAGTATATAGATGCATTAATTAAATAAGATATATTGTGATATCCCAACAAGTAAACATGTTCCAATAAGGAACGACATCTCCATGTTCCAACAAGGAACAAACTTCAATCTTCACCTGCAACTAACAACGCTATAAGAGGGGCTGAGCAAAGCGGTAACATAGCCAAACAATGGTTTGCTAGGACAAGGTGGGTTAAAGGCTTGGTTCAACAATATGGGAGGCATGATAAACAAGTGGTAGGTATCATAGCATAGGCATAGCAAAAGAGCGAGCAACTAAGCAAGCAAAGATAGAAGTGATTTTGAGGGTATGGTCATCTTGCCTGAGATCCCGCAAGGAAGAAGAACGAGTCCATGAAGAAGACAAACGGACGTAGACGAACGGGTCCTCACAAACGCGACGTTATCGGAACCAACCCGAAGAAGCAAACACCGGAAAGAAGCACACAACATAGTAAACAACCAACACATGAACATGGTATGATATGCGAGATGCGGTATGTGATGCATATGCATGATTTGACAAGGAATGAATGAACTTGGCCTCATCTTGGAAATCCAAGAGTGCCACTGGAAAGGTGAGGTGATTTCGGTTGAAATCGATATAAAGATCGCCGGAATCGGATGCACGGTTTGGAAATGGCAAGCAATTCAAATATGGCACCGATTTGTGATAAACAGCAAGTAGCCATCTAAATGCATCAAGATAAATATGCTACAACACTCAAACATGGCAAAAAAAATACATGGCAGGGATCCATTCATGATGCTTAACAAAAGATGAACACTGAGCTACGGACAATTCATCCATTAACAGGTTCAAACAAGCATGGCAAAAATGCATTTGGTAAACAGATTTCAAACTTAGTGAAAAACTGGAGCATGCAAATCAGATATCAAGTAGGCATGTTTACGAGCTCGATGCACTCACTACAGAGCAAGTCATGACAATCTAAGCATACACCCATCAAGAATACACATTATGCAAGCTAGACATGGCAATGACAATAACATAGCATGCACGGATCAACTACAACATCCTCGGCAAAATTGCTAACAAGTAGACAATCTGCCCAGATTCACGAAATAGCAAAAGTAGAGCTCGATTGACTCAAGCTAGGGTGCTCCATAATTGCAAACAAAGACATGGATGGATAGACCACTACAAGATTAACAAAACATCCTTACTGGTGATCATCAAAAGAGGCACGGATCACTAGGAAAAAACATGAACATATGGCATAATGAGATAAACAGACCAAGGACTTAATGGAAATGCTAAGTCCCTGAAATCAGCATTAACGAATGCTCCACTTTGCAAGCTTGTGCTAGTCACCACACACATCACAAAAATACATGGGTTGCACCTCTGGATAGATGGCAAAGTATATAACAAAACACATGTAGAGCTCATGGGCATATCATGCACACAATAATCATGGCAAAAATGACAAATATCTAATTGGAGCAGCAGATCTGACAATTATCTCAAATAGCATTCTTCTAATAGCATTTCGGGCATCAAGATGAACTCAAATAAAAATGATGCAATGAGATGAAATGATGTGCTCTCTGAGACGAACATTTTTATATGCTATATGCCCAAAACGGAGCTATGGATGCGGAGTTACGTTGCGATGAACAGGGGCAAAAAATCTAGGGTTTGAGGCAAAAGTCAACCGTCCAAATCCTCAGATCCAGATTTGGCACATTTTACGAGGATGGCCGGATTTCTTGGAGCTCGCTGGAGACGGAGGAGGCCGGCCGGAGAGGGCTTGGGGCGCCGGATCCGGGCGGTGAGGGGCCGGAGCGGCGCGACAAAGCGGCGGGCACCGGTGGCCGGGGAGGCGCCGGCGAAGGTTGGCAGCGGCAGAGGTCGTCGGTAGCGATGGCGGGCGGCGGAGGTTGCCGGTGGCGATGGCGGGCGGCGGCCGGAGCTGGAGGCTCGTCGGCGCGGGAGAAGAGGCGCGCGGGCGGGCGGCGCGAGGGAGCGGGCCGCGGGGGCCGGCTCCGGGCTCCCGGGCCGCGCGGCGGCGGGGACAGGCGATGCGGGGCAAGGGCGGCGCGACCAACGGGAGGACGCCATGTGGCAGCGACGGCTAGCCGGACATGTCTATTTGTCGGCGTTCTGGGAACGGGGGTCCCCAGACTTGCTTGCCTGCGGCCTGCGGTGTGGCTCAAAAGGGGGGCCCAGCACGGCCCATCTTCACCAACACAAACTCAAGACCCTCACGAGGGGCCAAGCCTCGCGGGGCGGACGACGCGGAGCTTCCTCAGGCATGGCCTCGTCAGGCTGGCTCACGAGGAGGCGGAGAGATCAAGGCGGGGTACCTCGCGAGGTGCCCGTGACGCAAGCCATGACGACTCAGGGCGCCAGGCGGGCGCCAGCCCGCGCAGCGTCCTCCTTTCCTCTTTGGTGCAAAGGGGGCAAGCGCAGCCGCGGAGTACCGAGGCATCAGGCAAAGGTTGCCATTTCGGTGCAACGAGACCAAGACCAGGAGGACTACGAGACGGAGGTCACCGTGGAGCCCAAGACGGCGTCATCACCAGAGCTTTACGCAGACGAAGACTACTTTTGTCAGGATAGCAGATGCTGGCTGTCCCCTTTCAAATTAGCCCGCCATTGTTGGCTCCCTTCCCGCTCGATATTTGGGAAGAAGACCAGGGCCTCTATAAATAGGACCAGTCACCCACATAGCTGGGGGTAAAAAAGGGTCTCTGGGGATAGAGAGGTTGGAAGCAGAGAGAAAGAGAGAGAGAAAGGTGACTGAACTCCTCCCAGCAGTTCATCGCCTCAGCCAAGAACAGACACTCGCGAGGCTGTTCTTCCTTGTATTGTTTATCATCATCGGCCCTAGAGGCAATCCACCACACCACACACTGGAGTAGGGTATTACACCACAACGGTGGCCCGAACCAGTATAAACCATGTGTCTCTTGTGTTGTTCTTTCGATAGTTTTGATCCTAGCGTGGCGGAGGGGTGCAGGTAGGTAGGAGGCGAAATCTCGGCGCGCACCCCAGTGTTCGAACCTCAAGGGTCTGCCGAAACCCGAAATCCGACATTTGGCGCGCCAGGTAGGGGTGCGCCGGAACTCGTCTTCCATCACCCCGTTCTCCTCCGACCATCACGATCATGTCTGACGCTCGTCGGGCCCGCGTGGAGCGCCGGGCCGCCCTCGCTTCCCGCGTTGCCTAGACGGCCTCTGTCGGCGGGCGTCCTCGCCGTTCCCTGTCACCTGCCGTCAACGCCGCCACCGGCCCGGTGGGGGACAAGCAGCAAGCATCGTCTCAGCATCCATCCGTGCGCCAAGACGGCCGCACCGCAACTCCCTCGCTCGCCCCAGCTGGATCTTCGTCCCGCGCGCTCCGCGCGCCCATGGAGGCTCGGGCTGCACTCATCGCAGCAAACGAGCTCCTGCGCTACCGCCCCGTCGACGACATCTACGAAGAATGGCTCAACCGCATCATCGAGCTCGTCCGCACCGCATGGGGCTCTTCCGCGCCGTCCGTTCCGCCGCACCGCACCCCGCCCCGCACAGGCGAAGAGGCTCCGGCGGCGCCCCGGCCGCCTCCTCCTCAAGAAGACGACATGGCTCCAAGGCGCGTGGCCCCTGGGCGGAACCCGCTCCGTCAAGTGCCAGCGCAGCAAGAACAGAGCTGCCAAGAAGTCCCTCGCCCGCCAGAAGTTGCCCGGGCGCTCCCTGCTCCAGCACATCGCGACCATCCTCCTGCTCCAGCGCGTGGGGACATGCAAGACCAGGCTCTCCGTCACCCAAGGCCTCTCGTGGCCAAAGCAGGCTACCGCGCCTTCACCACCGAACTACGCAACATCGCGTGGCCCGGCAAGTTCAAGCCAGACCTGCCTCCTCGCTACGACGACACGGCCGACCCTGCGGAGTTCCTCCAGCTCTACAAGATGGGCATCGAAGCTGCCAACGGAGACGAGAAGGTCATGGCGAACTGGTTTCCCATGGCGCTCAAGGACGGGGCCCGCACCTGGCTCCTGAACCTGGCTTCAGGCACAATCTCTTCCTAGGAAGAGATGCGCACCCGCTTCATCGCCAACTTCCAAGGTACTCGCGACCGGCCACCCGCCGTGAGCGACATGCGCCGCATCCAGCGCTTCAACAACGCATGCCTCAAGATCCCCAAGGTGACTGAGGAGGCCATCATCTCAGCTTTCTCCGACGGCGTGCGCGACGTCAAGATGAAGGAGGAGCTGGCGATGCATGAAGACCTGTGCACTTCCTTGGAGCTGTTCAACTTGGCAAACAAGTGCGCCAGGGCTGAGGAAGGGCGTCTCTCCCTCCTCGAGCTGCCTGCCGCAGACCCAGAAGAGAAGAAGCTCAAGGCCAAGGATGTGAAGCGCAAGGGGGCTGCCCTGCTCGCGGCAGAACCAGACACCAAGCGGGGCAGAGATCAGCCCGAACCTTCCAAGGGCAGCCGGTACTGTGTGTACCACGACCTCCACACCCACAACACCAACGAATGCCAAGAGCTCCGGGCCATGCGAGAAGGAAGGATCGGCCGTCGTCCCGACCACGGTGACCGGGGCTATGGTCGAGGAGGAGGAAGGAACGCAGGACGCTGGGAAGACCGTGGCCCGCGCCAGGAGTGGCGCGACCAACCTCGCGAGGATCGCTGGCAAGACCCGCCTCGCGAGGGAGGCTGGAGGGATCAGCCTCGCGAGGATCGCCCGCAAGGCAACACAGGCCTCCCACCGCTGCCGCCGCAGCCAAGGAGAAACGAGGACCGCCACCAGGACGAGGAGGGTGGGGGCTTCCAGGAGCCGCGCGCGATCGCCTGCATCCTGGGCAGAGCTCAAGCCCCAGCCTCTCAACGCATCTTCAAGCAGTTCGCCCGCGAAGTGAACGCAGTCCTCCCCAGACTCGAAGCCACACGCCCTCTCAGGTGGTTGGCGTGCGCCATCACGTTCAGCTCAGCAGATCAGCTCAAGTGTGCGGCAATAGCCGGAGTCCTCCCGATGCTTTGTTCCCCAATCATCAGCAACATGGTGGTCATCAAGACCCTCATCGATGGCGGGGCAGGGCTCAACGTCCTGTCCGTGGAGACATTCAACAACCTCCAAGTGCCCTACAGCCAGCTTCAGCCAACCAAGCCCTTCTCCGGTATCACTGACGGCTCCACGGTCCCGATCGGGCAGGTCCGCCTCCCTGTCACCTTCGGGGCATGCGACAACTACCGCACCGAGCTCATCGACTTCGTCGTCGCTCACATTCGCCTGCCATACAACGCCATCTTTGGGTACCCAGCGCTGGCCAAGTTCATGGTCGTAACTCACCACGGCTACAACGTCCTCAAGATGCCAAGAAGCGGCGGAGTCATCACGGTACCCTGCGAGGAGAAGGACGCGGTGTGTTCCCTGGAGCGAGCCTTTCAGGCCGCGTCACTGGAAGACCCGGATCGCGGAAGCAGGAGGCTTCCCGAGGCCGCCCTCAAGAAGAAGAAGACATCGTCCGGCCTGGCCCCTCAGGAGGCAGGCCCCTCTGGGCCCGTGCCTGCCCAGGGGGAACCTCCTTCCATCGCATAGGAAAGCGCGCCCAGCGCCCTCCTCAGGCAGGGCTCGGGGGCTCTCCCCTGGAGGGCCACCGACCTAGCTAGGGTCACGAGGGAGGCGCTTGGGCACCACCTGGAGGCGTGTTACGAAGCACGTTTCCCTCAAGAAGGAGCAAGGCAAGGAGATCCAGACCCACAGGAGTTCGTCAGCAAGGCCATTCAAGAGTTACAGGAGTCAAGAGTCATGAGAGGCGGCCGCCGCCTACCAGCAGTGGCTCCCCATCCAGGCGAGGATGGCGGGCTGCGCGTCTGCATCGACGTACCAGGGCTCAACCAAGTCGCCTCCCTGGAGCGCCTCTGGCCCTCGCGAGTGGGGCGCTGCGGAGGTCCACCCCACAGCTACGTTCGCATGCCTTACGGCTTGCCGAGCACGGCTGACACGTACCAGTGCTTCATGAGGGGCACCACGGAGGCAAAAGAGGCCAGGCGCTCCGCAGCCCTGGCGGAGATGAAGATGGCCCGCGAGGAACCGCCAGCGCCTCCGGAGCCTCCCGAGGCCCCTGGGCCTGGGGGCTCATGAGGATCGGCTTCCGCAGCCCACCAAGCCGGCTACACCAACACCCCTTCGTCTTCAGCGTCATCAGGTGATATCTTTCAAGTTTCACTTCCAGCTAGGAGCGCCCCCAGGGCTGCATTATTCCCAGGCCGCGTGGGTCCGTCCCTGCGGCGTGTATCCCTTTTACTTCGCGTTGTTAGCTTACCTTGTTGGGGGCGCCATTCGAGCTGCATCACCCCCAAGTCGCCCGGGCTTGGCCCAGTGATCTCCGCATTCCCAACATCTATTTGAACGAATGCACTCCTTCGCGGCTAATGTGTTTTACCTAGTTGCCTACTCAGTTGACGCCAATTAACGAAGCTGCTCCCAAACGGCACGACGCTTGCGCATGGGTCCGTCCCTGCAACGCCGACAAACCTGGATGGCTGAGCTCTGGCCGCGGCTGCCCCGCATAGCGTCACCTCGTCTAGCCTTCAGTGCCTCACTACAACTCAGAAGCAACCAACGGCTGACCGTCAATTGTATGGCAACCCCTTGCTTTTTCTATGATGGACCCGCAGGACCTCCTGAAGGAGCTGCGTCAGGCGAGGCTCTTGTTGTGCCTCCTTCACTCTCGTCCGCGCGAACCGCTTGCACGTTAAAGGGGGGGGTGCCTAAGCATCGCGACTCGGGGCTCCAACTGGATCTCCAGCCCTCACCCTCTGGCCTTGACCACGGCATCGCGACCTGGCATACCAGCGACGGCTGAGATTCGCTCGAGGGCCGGGACCCGAGGACGTAGAGCAGAAAGGGGAGCAAAGGCGAGAGGGAAGAGACACACGAGGACCTCGCCAAGAAACCCCGCGCCTACCGATGCACGGACCCGGCCACACACCAGAGAGCGGCCCCTGATCCTCGAGATAAGTTATCGCCCGGAAGCGCCACCTACCGTGGCACCATCCCCGCGCCTAATGCTATCCCATGTTAGCGACGGCGCTCCCCTTTCTCACCAAACGACGGCTGCTTGGGAACCAAAGGGGACCTCCTGAGCATCGCGACTCAGGGGTTCTTACCGGACTCCGGGTCGCTCACCTCCTGAGCTTGACCACGGCATCGCGACCTGGCATACCAGCGACGGCTGAAGCTGCCTTGGGACTGGGACCTGTCGGCGCAGAGCACCAAGCCCTCGTGAGGTTCGAAAGGGAGGACCGAGCTAAGACGGGATGAGCAACTCGCACAATTCTACAACAAGGGTTATATTAACAAAACAGGATCACAGGCACCTTACAAGCCCCCGCGGGGCGCGTTTTTGGTTCCTCGCAGGGAACAGATCCTAAAGAGACGCAAACTACCCGCATCCCTACAAAAGATGCCATCATCAACAGTGGGCCGTCAAGCACCGACGCCAACCCCATCCAGATCAGAGTCGGCGGCGGTCTGACGAGCCTGCCCTGCTCCAGGAGCGGCGCTGACTCGGGGGCTCGTAGCTGTCGTCGCTCGTCTCCGGAGTCGCGAAGGGCTCGCCGGAGTCGCTGGAGCCTCCGACGTCCCCACCGCCTGAGGAGCCGCCAAGGGAGCGGTTGACGAGCCTAGTCCTCGTCGCAGCAGGGCCCTGGCCGCCTTCACCGGGGCAGCACTCCAGCCGGTGCCCGCTCGCATCGAAGACCTTGAAGAGCATCACCGAGGCACCATCATAGTCCAAGTGGATCGCGAAGACGCCCCTTGTCCTACAAACCCGGGCGATCTCTCTCCAGCCTCGAGTCATGTAGACCTCGCCCGGGGCGACGACCACGACCTCTGCCTCGGTCGCGAGGGTGCTGCAGCCAGAGCTCCAGGGACTCCCCCTGCGGGATGATGGAGGCGAAGAAGGGAGGCAGGCGGATCCAAGATTGGAGAGGAATGGCGACGTGGAGCACAAACTCTTGGGAGGAGCCCTCGGTGTGGACCCCAGGAGGGACGACCCACACCTTCGTGACCCGTCGGCGCCGACGGCGGCGGCACCCGTGGCGGTCAGCATCAGCTCCTTCGGGGCCCTCGACGTGGGCGTACAATGGAAGCGGGAACCCCGACGGCGCCCGCTCGCCCCAAGGCCTCGACACCACCTGAAGGGCCCCCTCATCCGGGCCACGGTGGACAAGCCGTTTCTTCGGCGGGAGTGGGTCTGGTCCCTCTCGGGGAACCTTTCCCTTCTCTGTCGTTGAGAACCGGCGGATCGGAGCCATCACGGCAAGACGGAGCAAGAATCGGGAAGAAGGAGAAGCAAGGAGGGATTGATTGGAAGGGTGCGCGACGTTTTGTACTTATAGCCGGCGGAGGCCAACCGCCGACCTCCACGATCACAGGTAATCATGACCCATTTTGCATGCAGGGACTTGTCCAATCCGTGCAGTTGCCGAGGCGCCATGGGGAAGTGGAGGCGCCCACGTCCAGTCAACCGCCACGCGGCGCCCAAGGCCGCAGGCTGTTAGGGCCCGCGGCGCTTCGCTCTTGCCCTTCCGCCTCCCAGCACGGCCAAGTCCAGGCGCGCCTTGGGCCCGGGGGCTACTATCGGCGTTCTGGGAACGGGGGTCCCCAGACTTGCCTGCCTGCGGCCTGCGGCGTGGCTCAAAAGGGGGGCCCAGCACGGCCCATCTTCACCAACACAAACTCAAGACCCTCGCGAGGGGCCAAGCCTCGCGGTGCGGACGACGCGGAGCTTCCTCAGGCACGGCCTCGTCAGGCTGGCTCACGAGGAGGCGGAGAGATCAAGGCGGGGTACCTCGCGAGGTGCCCGTGATGCAAGCCATGACGACTCAGGGCGCCAGGCGGGCGCCAGCCCGCGCAGCGTCCTCCTTTCCTCTTTGGTGCAAAGGGGGCAAGCGCAGCCGCGGAGTACCGAGGCATCAGGCAAAGGTTGCCATTTCGGTGCAACGAGACCAAGACCAGGAGGACTACGAGACGGAGGTCACCGTGGAGCCCAAGACGGCGTCATCACCAGAGCTTTGCGCAGACGAAGACTACTTTTGTCAGGATAGCAGATGCTGGCTGTCCCCTTTCAAATTAGCCCGCCATTGTTGGCTCCCTTCCCGCTCGATATTTGGGAAGAGGACCAGGGCCTCTATAAATAGGACCAGCCACCCACATAGCTGGGGGGTAAAAACGGGTCTCTGGGGGTAGAGAGGTTGGAAGCAGAGAGAGAGAGAGAGAGAGAGAGAGAGAGAGAGAAAGGTGACTGAACTCCTCCCAGCAATTCATCGCCTCAGCCAAGAACAGACCCTCGCGAGGCTGTTCTTCCTTGTATTGTTCATCATCATCAGCCCTAGAGGCAATCCACCACACCGCACACTGGAGTAGGGTATTACACCACAACGGTGGCCCGAACCAGTATAAACCCTGTGTCTCTTGTGTTGTTCTTTCGATAGTTTTGATCCTAGCGTGGCGGAGGGGTGCACGTAGGTAGGAGGCGAAATCTCCGCGCGCACCCCAGTGTTCGAACCTCAAGGGTCTGCCGGAACCTGAAATCCGACACCGTCGGCGCGGATTGTGTCCAGCGCGCGAGGAGAGGGAGTGATCTAGGGTTTGCCCAAAAATTTCGGGGAGTGGCCTTTATATAGGCATAGGAGGAGCTAGGAGAGTCCAAATGAGGTGCGCTTTTCGGCCACGCGGTCGTGATCGAACGCTCTAGATGATTGAGAAGGTTTTTGGTGGGTTTTGGGCCAAATTGGAGGGGTGTTGGGCTGCAACACACACGAGGCCTTTTCGGTCCCTCGGTTAACCGTTGGAGCATCAAACGACGTCCAAATGGTACGAAACTTGACAGGCGGTCTACCGGTAGTAAACCAATGCCACTTGGCAAGTCTCGGTCCAATCCGAAAATGTTTAACCCCCACACACGAGAAGAAGATAGAAATGACCACCGGAGGAGAACGGAGCGCCGGAATGCAAAACGGACAACGGGGAAAATGCTCGGATGCATGAGACGAACACGTATGCAAATGAAATGCACATGATGACATGATATGCAATGCATGACACGCAAGTAATGACAAGGCAACAGCAGCGAATAACTGGACGACACCTAGCACATCGGTCTCGGGGCATTACACGCTACTTTGGTGGGGCAGCCCTACACATATGGGCACACCGGCCACACACACGCGCGCACACATCACACACACCATACAGAATACACACAGTGCACGTAGATAGGAGTTACTTCTATTCCCTTTTAACAAAACAAAGCATTTTGCGATTTTGATAGGATTTAATCCAGGCATCGAAAGGATTTGGTCCAGTGGAATAAAATGAAGTTTGTCATGTATACTTTCTATTCATATTAATTTTGCCCAAGTTCGTAGTTGGTTAGCCACCGTTTAGGGACTGTCTAGAGTGTTAGTCACCGTAAAACTAGAAAAGCTAGCTAGTAACTACAAAATACAGTAAGCAGCGGCAGTAGTAGGATGCAGCAGCAGCAGCGCCACACATCGGAGGGGAGGAGGAGCAGGGGGCGCGCTGGGGTGAGTGCAGCAGTAGAGCAAGCGGGCGGACGCGGGCAGGGCGCCGGTGAGCGCGAGCGCGTGTGGGCGAGCAGGCGAGCGCAGTGAGGCGAGGTAGAGGAGGGGGCTAGGGACGATGCAGGTCGCGACGCTCGCGACGCGTAGGCGGGCAACCATGACGGAGCAGCGGCAACAGAGGGAGGCTTGAGCAGACACAGCGGCACAGGAGCGGCAGCAATGGGAGGGAGGGCCTAGCGCGGGCGGGCGGCTCGCAGCGCACGCACAGGGAGGAGGCTGCCGGCGCGGGCGGCACAGGCGCGAGACGGCCAGGGCACGGTCAACGGCTATGAGCACGAGCTCTAGTGAGTCCGGCCGTGTGATGTGCGACGTCTCTACGGCGATGGATACGAGGGGTAAAAGAGGGGAATCGGTCGTGGAGGCCTCACAGTGAGGTCGGGGCATGCTTGGAGAGGTCGGGGGCGCCGGAGTTGAGGGTCGAGGCAGCGGCAGTGGCGATGCCGACGGTGGTGGAGCGAGGCAATTCGGCGAAGGAGAGCTTCCCGGCTTCAGCTGATAGTCCAGGAGGAAGAAGCAGTGGGCGGCGCACCTCGTAGTCAAGGTCTCGGTGCTCGGGGGTGCCAGTGGCCGCGGGATCGAGCAGTGCACGGCGACGACAGCGTCTGCGAGATGCAGAGGGAGAGAACGAGCGATGGAGAGGGGGAAACGGTGGGCTAGGGTTTGCGCGGACGAGCGAGGTGGTCTAGTAGACGCCGGGAAGCAACGGATCGACGACGCGTGGCGATCCTCGTCACGGACGCGCGCCCTGTGTCCACGAGGCGAGGATGAACAGGAGGTAGAAGGAGATGTCGGCTGGGCTGGTTATTTGGCTAGTTGGGCCAAAGTTACAAGTAGAATAGGGCCCTTTCTTCTTCCTTTTCTTTTGTTTCTTTCTTTTCCTATTCTGTTTTGCATTTTGCCTCAACTTTGCATCTAGTTTCTGTACTAAATGAATTTTGCCAGGTTTGAAACTTGGGACACAATTTCATTGTAATATTGTGGTGCTCTACAAAAAGTCTCAGGGCATTTGGAAACGTTTACACATTTCTAGAGATTTAAACGGTCGGTTAAATGGCTGCTGGTCCACAAAATTAATATCCAGGGACACTTTGGACATCCAAAAGGAGTTGACAAAATTATTACCAATACTTGGGAATTTTAATACATATTGTAAAAAATTTTGTTTCACTGCTAGAAGAAAATAATAGTTTGAATTGAAATTTAAGTTTGAATTTGAGGTCCGTTTGGAACAAAGCGATGATTAGCAAAAAAATTAAATATGATGACATGGCATCATTAGCAGGGGATTACTATAGCTTAATTATCCAGGCGTCACACATGCCGCCCCAACAAAGGCAGACATTTTTTCTTTGCATACGATTGTTACATTTTATTTTTACAACCAACCGCGGTCAAGGCGAAAAATTGACTGCAGTTAGTGCGGCCTATTTTTAACATGTGTTTTCTTTTTCTTTTCATTTTTAAAATTGTAAAAAAAATGTGAAACCTGGTTATAAATATTATACATATAATTGTAGATGCATATTCCTTTGAGGATCTGCAGGCGACACATTTAGCTCATATATTTTTTCCATAAATATATTTGTATTAATTTATTTTATTTTTAACACACATAAACTTTATCAAAACACATAAAAAACTTGTAAAGCAACAGTAAAACAATTCAAGCATGAACTCTTTTATATCCTACATTAATATTTTATTTACAAACTTGTGAAAGTTCGAACTTGTAAGTAAATTTATTTCCATGTATATTATAAAATTAATTTAATATTCTATTTAATATGCAAACAATTTTCAAAATTATACAAACATTTGTATAATTCTTAATCTAATTTTATGGATTCTTTAAAATTAATAGGTGGCCATTTTTTTGAATTAGATGAGCATCTTTTGTGTAATTTATTGTATGTATAAGTATATTGTTTATAATTAGGATTTACATATTTTCACAAATTGTAAAAAATGAAGAAAAAAAACACAGTATGTCGTAGCTCATCCGACAAAAAGGATAACATTCCCAGTAGAGACCAAATGAATGTCGATGCTGTGACCGACTCGTCTTAAATTTTGCCCTAAGTTGAAGATTCGAACCCCACGGCAGCATATTTTCTGAATTAGCAAAATTATCAATTTATGTTGTTTAAGCAAAAGATATAAGATATGTGTATCGACCAAGCGGTCAAATGGTGTAGCCATTGGGTGGCTAGCCGAGCGACTGGATGGTCCAAATGGCCAGTTCGTTTCTTCGTCTTAATTTATGTTATTTTTTCATTTCAATATAAAATTTGTGCTACAGCTGGGTTTCGCACCTGTCAGGGGCTTTCTCATGTAAAGAAATAAAATTCCAAGGTTGTTTTTGCAAAAACAACATCCCACACGCGCCTACTCTACACGGGGAGGTCACTGACAATGGGCCCCACGCCACACTATCACGCCTCGTCGGTGTCGCATGCGTATTCAAACGAGTTTTGCACCGTATTTGCACTTTCTAACCAAGTTGTGACACTAGTTCAATATATGCTACAAGTTTTGGCACTAAAGTGACTTTTCTTGCCAAGTTTAAGCACCGGTGGTGTAGTTAACTCTTGGCCGGTTATTGTCGTGCCTAGATCAGCCCTCTATTGACAACCCACACTCTCCTTTACAAAACAAATATGTCATAAAACAACCCTGCATACGTTTTTGGTGTTTGGATACTAGTAATATTTTTATTATATATGCCAGAACATAGAAATGTTTTTTTGTGGGAAAATATAGAAATGTTTGATTTGTAAAGTTCTAACAAAAATAAATCATGGATGGAATATTATTCTAGTTTTGACTTTAGAAAATGGCAATGTGTATGCTATCTTGACGTGGTTCCAGTATCTTTGGACTTTGCCGGTAGTACATGCAGCTAAGAAAAATATTGGCTACTCGTCGCTTTTGAGCTATACCTTGTGTTCTTTCATTATACTTTTTTCTTTGCAGTTTTGTCATTTTTGCCATTTAGGGTATCACTTTCACCGAATGGGCATTTATCAATCCAAGCTAGAAAGTATGATCAAGTTTAAATATTACTCCCTTCAATCCAAAATAAGTGTCGCAGTTTTGAACTAGGGTTAGTTCAAAAATGCGACACTTATTATGAATCCGAGGTAGTATGAGAAAGTTGTACCATCTTTTGGAAGAAAATAACACACCTATTTTATTTTATTTATTATAATTGAGTAGCCCTATGATTTTCAAATCTCACGGATGCATGTGTACGTTAGAAACAGGGGAATGTTACTGAGCTGACGTTCTCCGGAAAGGCATGACAAAACGAACATTTCTATGGCAATTAGTTGTCGTGGGATGACAAATTTCTTCTGAAAGCGCATCAAATTCTAGCAAAAGAATGAACTGAATGAATTTCTCATATTCATTAAAGAAAATTGCTATAAAAACCGTTTGTATTTGTCATGCCTCCGAGCAAACGTTTGCTCATTATGAGGGTTCTAGAAATATCCGAGTCGTGGATTTGAGCTAACATCTACCAGAAACTCGCTTTGACGATGTCAAACGAAGCTTCTACACCTAGGCTGGCAAGCCGCGGGAGAAAAAGTGGTGAACAGAGCACAGTTGAGGTCCCTTCAACGGTCACCACTCACTACTCGCTAGCGCGGGGCTGAAAGCCTGAAAGCTCCCTCGATCGGTCTCGACCGCCAGTTCATAACAAAAGCAATTGCGGTTTGCCAGCTCACTTAGCGTTCCGCCTTTGTTTACCCAGTCATCTCTATCAGAGGCTTCGGCATGGCTGCAACAATTTCTAGCCACTGCTTTGTGTAGGCCGTACACAAGGTTTTTTTTTTGCGAGGAACACGCACATGGTGTTAGTGACACCAGAGTACTATAGTCTAACTCGGCTGGACTGATTGACAAATTGAGTCCGACCTAGTTTAGTGCCTCTTTAGTTTGCAATTTTGAAACATAAGAATAGAATGTTGGAGTGAACATATGTCAGATGTTAGGTTTCTTGTGATGGTCTGATCCTGAATTTATGCCAGGTTTTCGAGCACTACTTTGCTAGTGGTATAGCATGTCCGTCAATTACGAGGTGTCAATGACAACTTCGTCAATTTTAAGATCTACCAACCCCCTTCAGTGTCGCTTCTTCATTTGGCTCGCGGTCTGTAACCGATGTTGGACCTCGGACCGCTTGGCCAGGAGGGGGCTGCCACACCAGGATGCATGCCCGGTGCCCGCTATGCGACCACGAGGGTGAAACGATGAACCACATATTGCTTCAGTGCGCTTTCTCCCGGACTTTTTGGCTGCAGGTATGCACGGCACTGAACAAACCGGAGTGGACACCAACGCAGGATGACACGCTACCATCATGGCTAGTGAACAAAGGCGTGGAGGGCATGCTGGCGAAGGATTCGCGAGCCATCATCATCCTTTCGCTTTGGAAACTGTGGAAGCATCGTAATGGGATCGTGTTTGATGGAGAGTCTCCATCACTTAGTAGGCTACTTGGTAGGATTCTTACGGAAGGTAGGGCTTGGAGGACGGTCGGCCTCATACGATCTGACTTGGAGCCTTTCTTTGGGCGGATACACAGGTGGGTAGGAGGTGAGACGTAGGCTAAGGACTACGTAGGGTGGAGTGGGTGTGTTATAACAACCTCGGCAGAGGGTTTTTATACCCTTTTCTCTCTTTAATGCAAGATACGCATGCTATGTGTATTCGAAAAAAAGATCTACCAACTCAATTTCTCGTAGATGCGTATAATTTTTTTCAAGAGTACGTCTAGGCGTATCTTAGCTTTATAGAAGGCAGAATTGTAAATACAAGAATACCACTACCCATTGCGAACAACGAGTGTAGCACGAACAACACACACAGGTAAGACCAATACAACCACCAACAGCTAAACAAAGCTACAAAGCAAAAGCGTCTGCCCTAACTGAGAACAACAGCGTGTCTCGATCAACGTCGGGCACCTTCGAAGACCATCAGCTCATTCGCTTGTCAATGCACCATCTATCCTGAATGCCTAGGAGGAAATGACAAGTGAATGGCAGGACTTGATCAGCTCCGAGGAAGACACCGTCTTGGACACAGCAGCAATGATCGTACATAGCACCACCGAAGATCAAAATAGAACCACGGCGAACACCGGAGGAAAGCAATGAGGAACAAAGATGTGTCTCCAAACACGATGCTCCCAACACAGGAGCGACGCCGAGGACGCCACCATCATGTCGATCCTACCAAATAGAGGCTTTCGCCTGGAGACAACAACCAACTCCACACGAGCAAGGGAAATGTCGAACACACCTTGGCGACGCCTCCAAGGAGGGAATGACACCCACGGGTGCCATCGCCGCCTACCCGGCAAAAGCCGTGCAAGATTTTCATCCGATCATCACACATCTCCGCACCTCGAAGAAATTGGGCATCCCATCCAAGTAGCCTTGCACCACCGCCACCGCAACACCACGTCGTCGTAGTTACAAAGCCGAGGACCACCAACATACCTCAGGACAGAGAGGAGGGCGGTCCAACAAACACCTTGCACCTCACTAAGGGACAACAACCACCCAGCACCTCTAGCAAGAGATCGAACCGCCCACGAAGGCTATCACCCGCTCCAAGGGGCAACCTTGTGATGACCCAACACCTAGCAACATACAACACCCACGCTGGCACCACCGGGAGAGCAACATCGCTCGCCACACAGCCCAGAGGTGGCCCGGCGCTCGCTACTCGCCAAGAACTCAATCCTAGCCAAGCCATCACAGCGCTGCTACCGGTCTGGTCGGTAGGTTGCGTTGCCGCCTCCAGATACGCCACCGCGCCAGTCTACCTCACCGCACCACCGCCTGTTGACGGAGCAAAATACCGTCAGATCCCTTGGTAGGGTTCATGACGAGATCGGAAGTACCGGAACAGAGTCTGCACACACAATTTACCCATGTTAGGCCTCCGAAGAGTAATACCATACGTGCTAGTTCTTCTTGTTATTCATGGTGATGGGATACCTCGTGCACAAGATTACAATGACGTGTGGGATGTCTACGGAGAGTTTATATCTGAGATTGGATGATCTAATGGGGACCTAGACCTCCCTTTATATAGATAGGAGAGGTCTAGGGTTTACATTGGGGTACATGAGATTGGTTCTGCCGCTGCCCTCCAATTTGGAGAACACGCACATCGCCTTTGCCTCTTTAGGGCCTCCTGATGTTCCTTGGGCCTGGTGGACCCCGTCCATGGTTGAGGCCGGGATCCCTTATGTCATGTACCCTGGGTACAGGACCCCGTCAGTAGCCATCGCTCCTTCACGCCTCGTGTTGTGCGCTGTCGATGGCCACCACCACACCGAGCTACCACCTTAGCCGCCTGCAAGACTATAGTGCCCAGCAGCCATGTAAGCCTGGCGTCAACGCGCCTGAAGGTAGCAGCGGACGAATCCCAGCTGGCCAGATCAAGATCGGGACGAGTAGGAACTAGCGGAACCGAAACACCCGGTCGTCACCGCCACAAGATGCACCACCTGGCGGGGAACGCCCAACCACCACGGCCACCGCGTCGCGCCGCCGCCGGGACTTCGCCGCTCCACGATGCCAAGCTCATCCGATGGAGAGCGCCATGCCATGGCCAGGGAGGAGGGGGCCACACCGAGGAGAATGCTCGCCGGCAGCGAGTGAGAGGAGAGGGACCGGGGTGGCCGGCGGTGAAATTCTAGGGTTCCTCCCGTGTCACCTCAAGGAAGGACGTGGGGTCGGGTGTGTTCATAAGAATGAGTGTTTCTCAAAAGATCTCATGATATGTTATTATATATTGTATGATTAACATCTATAAGAAAAACAAGCATGGAGGACAAGAAATAGGCAAGGTGATGTTAGGGTTCGGTACCTATGCTCAGCTAAAAAACCGCTTCATTTCATACTCACGTTTATGTGACCTATGGATTGAAACTGCATTTAGGCTTTTTTCAACTCAGTACAAACACGGACAGTCATACATATACATATACATTCACCCCTATAAACACACGTACGTACATTCTATCCACATGAACATCTTTGAGAGATAAAATCAGCACATCATTTTGGGATTGATAAAGTCGCCACACACATCTTTGTTGTAGACGAGAACGTATTCTCTCATTGAACGCATATCGCCAAAAGATCTGGAATAAATTCAGGGATATGCGAGCAACGGTGTCAAGTGTAGGAGTTGAACTTTGTTAAGTTGGTTATACCACTGTCCTCCTAACCATCTAACCACAAATTGGTTCGCCTGCATTCCGTCTCTCTTTTATTGTGCTCCTCATTAAAAGGACGAACAATTTACGTATTGTTTTTGTTTTCTCTGATTTAATTTCAATTTTAATTATACTACTAATATTGTATATATAATGATATTTTAATTATCGATAAATCTTATCTATCTATCTATCTTACACTATGCTCCTTAATTTTTAAGGTCTCATAGTCGATTGAGGTCTTCAATTTAAAATTGGGTCATCAGATTTCGACCGGGTCAACGATATTTTTTCTTTCAATTTTTTATGCTCCCTAATTTAAAGCCTCGTAGAAAATTAAGGTCTCTAATTTAGAATTAATTAACCGGATTTTGACCAGGTCAGCACTATGCTCCCTAATTTTTTAGGCCTCGCGGTCCATTGATATCTTCAAATTCAAATTGGGTCACGCGATTTTGACTGGGGCATCATTGTTTCCAATTCTTTATGCTCCCTAATTTTTAAGGCCTCATAGTTAAATGAGGTCTCTAATTTAGAATTGGAACACCCGATTTTGACTGGTTCAACAATATATTCAATTTTAAATTTGGTTCTTAATTTTGACCGGGTAAATGATATCAATCCGGCGCACCCTCTCACCACATAGAAAAACGAAAGCCAATATGTGATATTTGTAGCATCAATATAATAGATGCAGCTAACGAACACAGAAAATTTCCTCACATAAGTATGGATTGATTATTAGATAACTCAGAATCACAGTACAAAAGGCCCACCAAAACACCGCATTATAAATAAAAATTAAACTCACTTCATCATCTCCCCTACTCGCCAAACCGAATACTCCGCAAGCTCAAAATATAAGGTGTATTAGTTTGGAATGTCAAATTTATTTAACTTTCACCAAGTTCAGAGCCAAAAACATCGACATGCATAATACTAAATAAATAAAATATGAAAATTTATTTCATGATGAATCTAATGATACCGATTCGATACTGTGGATATTGATATATTTCTCTACAAATTTAATCAAACTGAAAGATATTTGACTTTTTAAAAAACTAACTGATACGTCTCCAATGTATCTATAATTTTTTATTGTTCCATGCTATATTATCTACTGTTTTGGACCATATTGGGCTTTATTTTCCACTTTTATATTATTTTTGGGACTAACCTATTAACCGGAGGTCCAGCCCAGAATTGCTGTTTTTTTGCCTATTTCAGTGTTTCGGAGAAACATAATATCAAATGGATTCCAAACGGAATAAAACCTTTGGGAATGTGATTTTCTCATCAGATAAGACCCAGGAGACTTGGACCCTCCGTTAAGAAAGCCACAAGGCGGTCACGAGGGTGGAGGCCTCCCCCCCCCCCCACCGTAGGGCGCGCCCCCTGCCTCGTGGACCCCTCGAAACTCCACCGACGTACTCCTTCCTCCTATATATACCTACGTACCCCCAAACGATCGGGGACGGAGCCAAAAACCTAATTCCACCACCGCAACTTTCTGTATCCACGAGATCCCATCTTGGGGCCTGTTCCGGAGCTCCGCCGGAAGGGGCATCGATCACGGAGGGCTTCTACATCATCATCCAAGCCCCTTCGATGAAGTGTGAGTAGTTTAGTTCAGACCTACGGGTCCATAGTTAGTAGCTAGATGGCTTCTTCTCTCTTTTTGGATCTCAATACAATGTTTTCCCCCTCTCTCGTGGAGATCTATTCGATGTAATCTTCTTTTTGCGGTGTGTTTGTTGAGACCGATGAATTGTGGGTTTATGACCAAGTCTATCTATGAATAATATTTGAATCTTCTCTGAATTCTTTTATGTATGATTGGTTATCTTTGCAAGTCTCTTCGAATTATCAGTTTGGTTTGGCCTACTAGATTGGTTTTTCTTGCCATGGGAGAAGTGCTTAGCTTTGGGTTCGATCTTGCGGTGTCCTTTCCCAGTGACAGAAGGGGCAGCAAGGCACATATTGTATTGTTGCCATCGAGGATAACAAGATGGGGTTTTTATCATATTGCATGAAACTATCCCTCTACATCATGTCATCTTGCTTAAGGCGTTACTCTGTTTTTAACTTAATACTCTAGATGCATGCTGGATAGCGGTCAATGAGTGGAGTAATAGTAGTAGATGCAGGCAGGAGTTGGTCTACTTATCTCGGACGTGATGCCTATATACATGATCATACCTAGATATTCTCATAACTATGCTCAATTCTGTCAATTCCTCAAAACAGCCACCATACCTACCTATTATGGCATTTCCATAGCCATTCTGAGATATATTGCCATGAAACTTTCCATCATTCCGTTCATCATGACACATTCATCATTGTCATATTGCTTAGCATGATCATGTAGTTGACATAGTATTTGTGGCAAAGCCACCATTCATAATTCTTTCATATATGTCACTCTTGGTTCATTGCATATCCCGGTACACCGTCGGAGGCATTCATATAGAGTCATCTTTGTTCTAGTATTGAGTTGTAATCATTGAGTTGTAAATAAATAGAAGTGCGATGATCATCATTATTAGAGCATTGTCCCAAGTGAGGAATAAAAAAATAAAAAAAGAGGAAAAGCCATAAAAAAGAGAAGGCCCAAAAAATAGAAAGGCCATAAAAAGAGAAAAGGCCCCAAAAAATGAGAGAAAAAGAGAGAAGGGACAATGTTACTATCCTTTGCCACACTTGTGCTTCAAAGTAGCACCATGATCTTCATAGTAGAGAGTCTCTCATGTTATCACTTTCATATACTAGTGGGAATTTTTCATTATAGAACTTGGCTTGTATATTCCAACAATGGGCCTCCTCAAGTGCCCTAGGTCTTCGTGAACAAGCAAGTTGGATGCACACCCACTAGTTTCTTTTGTTGAGCTTTCATACATTTATAGCTCTAGTGCATCCGTTGCATGGCAATCCCTACTCCTTGCATTAACATCAATCGGTGGGCATCTCCATAGCCCATTGGTTAGCCTCGTTGATGTGAGACTTTCTCCTTTTTTGTCTTCTCCACATAACCCCCCTCATTATATTCTATTCCACCCATAGTGCTATGTCCATGGCTCGCGCTCATATATTGCGTGAAAGTTTATAGGTTTGAGATTACTAAAGTATGAAACAATTGCTTGGCTTGTGATCGGGGTTGTGCATGATGAGAGCATTCTTGTGTGACGAAAATGAAACATGACTAAACTATATGATTTTGTAGGGATGAACTTTCTTTGGCCATGTTATTTTGAGAAGACATAATTGCTTAGTTAGTATGCTTGAAGTATTATCATTTTTATGTCAATATGCACTTTTGTATTGAATCTTTCGGATCTGAATATTCATACCACAATGAAGAAGAATTACATTAAAACTATGCCAAGTAGCACTCCGCATCAAAAATTCTCTTTTTATCATTTACCTACTCAAGGACGAGCAGGAATTAAGCTTGGGGATGCTTGATACGTCTCCAACATATCTATAATTTTTGATTGCTCCATGCTATATTATCTACTGTTTTGGACCATATTGGGCTTTATTTTCCACTATATATTATTTTTGGGACTAACCTATTAACCGGAGGCCCAGCCCAGAATTGCTGTTTTTTTGCCTATTTCAGTGTTTCGGAGAAACAGAATATCAAACGGAGTCCAAACGGAATGAAACCTTCGGGAACGTGATTTTCTCATCAGATAAGACCCAGGAGACTTGGACCCTCCGTCAAGAAAGCCACGAGGCGGTCACGAGGGTGGAGGGTGCCCCCCCTAGGGCGCGCCCCCTGCCTCGTGGGCCCCTTGAAGCTCCACCGACGTACTCCTTCCTCCTATATATACCTACGTACCCCCAATCGATCGGGGACGGAGCCAAAAACCTAATTCCACCGCCGCAACTTTCTGTATCCACGAGATCCCATCTTGGGGCCTGTTTCAGAGCTCCGCCGGAAGGGGCATCGATCACGGAGGGCTTCTACGTCATCATCCAAGCCCCTTCGATGAAGTGTGAGTAGTTTAGTTCAGACCTACGGGTCCATAGTTAGTAGCTAGATGGCTTCTTCTCTCTTTTTGGATCTCAATACAATGTTGTCCCCCTCTCTCGTGGATATCTATTCGATGTAATCTTCTTTTTGCGGTGTGTTTGTTGAGACCGATGAATTGTGGGTTTATGATCAAGTCTATCTATGAATAATATTTGAATCTTCTCTGAATTCTTCTATGTATGATTGGGTATCTTTGCAAGTCTCTTCGAATTATTAGTTTGGTTTGGCCTACTAGATTGGTTTTTCTTGCCATGGGAGAAGTGCTTAGCTTTGGGTTCGATCTTGTGGTGTCCTTTCCCAGCGACAGAAGGGGCAGCAAGGCACGTATTGTATTGTTGCCATCGAGGATAACAAGATGGTTTTTTTTACCATATTGCATGAAACTATCCCTCTACATCATGTCATCTTGCTTAAGGCGTTACTCTGTTTTTAACTTAATACTCTAGATGCATGCTGGATAGCGGGCGATGAGTGGAGTAATAGTAGTAGATGCAGGCAGGAGTCGGTCTACTTGTCTTGGACGTGATGCCTATATACATGATCATACCTAGATATTCTCATAACTATGCTCAATTCTGTCAATTGCTCAACAGTAATTTGTTCACCCACCATAGAATACTTATGCTCTTGAGAGAAGCCACTAGTGAAACCTATGGCCCCCGGGTCTCTTTCTCATCATATCAATCTCCATAACTTTATTATTGCTTTGCTTTTACTTTGCCTTTTACTTTTTACTTTGCATCTCTATACCAAAAATACCAAAAATATTATTTATCATCTCTATCAGATCTCACTTTCGTAAGTGATTGTGAAGGGATTGACAACCCCTAAGCGCGTTGGTTGCGTTGAGCTATTGTTTTTGTGTAGGTACGAGGGACTCGCGCGTAGCCTCCTACTAGATTGATACCTTGGTTCTCAAAAACTGAGGGAAATACTTACGCTACTTTGCTGCATCATCCTCTCCTCTTCGGGGAAATCCAACGCAGTGCTCAAGAGGTAGCAAGAAGAATTTCTGGCGACGTTGCCAGGGAGTCTGCGCAAAAGTCAACATACCAAGTACCCATCACAATCCCTATCTCCCGCATTACATTATTTGCCATTTGCCTCTCGTTTTCCTCTCCCCCATTTCACCCTTGCCGTTTTATTCACCCTCTCTCTCTATCCTCCCTCTCTTTCTCTAGTTGCCTCTTTTTGCCCGTTTGCTTTTTGTTTGCTCGTGTGTTGGATTGCTTGTTTGTCGCGATGGCTCAAGATAATACCAAATTGTGTGACTTCACCAATACCAACAATAATGATTTCCTTAGCACTCCGATTGCTCCTCTTACCGATGCTGAATCTTGTGAAATTAATGCTGCTTTGCTAAATCTTGTCATGAAAGATCCGTTTTTCGGCCTTCTTAGTGAAGATGCCGCTACCCATCTTAATAGCTTCGTTGATTTGTGTGACATGCAAAAGAAGAAAGATGTCGATAATGATATTGTTAAATTGAAGCTATTTCCTTTTTCGCTTAGAGATCGTGCTAAAGCTTGGTTTTCATCTTTGCCTAAAAATAGTATTGATTCATGGAACAAGTGCAAAGATGCTTTTATCTCCAAGTATTTTCCTCCCGCTAAGATCATCTCTCTTAGAAACGATATTATGAATTTTGACCAACTTGATCATGAACATGTTGCACAAGCTTGGAAGAGAATGAAATTAATGATACATAATTGCCCTACTCATGGTTTGAATTTGTGGATGATTATACAAAATTTTTATGCCGGATTGAATTTTGCTTCTAGAAATCTTTTAGATTTGGCCGCGGGAGGCACTTTTATGGAAATCACTTTAGGAGATGCTACTAAACTCCTAGATAATATTATGGTTAATTATTCTCAATGGCACGCTGAAAGATCCACTAATAAAAAAGTGCATGCGATAGAAGAAATTAATGTTTTGAGTGGAAAGATGGATGGACTTATGAAATTATTTGCTACTAAGAGTGTTTCATCTGATCCTAATGATATGCCTTTGTCTACTTTGATTGAGAATAATAATGAATCTATGGATGTGAATTTTGTTGGTAGGAATAATTTTGGTAACAACGCGTATAGAGGAAATTTCAACTCTAGGCCTTATCCTAGTAATCCCTATAATAATTATGGTAATTCCTACAACAATTCTTATGGAAATTATAATAAGATGCCCTCTGATTTTGAATCTAATATTAAAGAAATTATTTATTTGCAAAAGAATTTTAATGCTATGATTGAAGAAAAATTGCTTAAGATTGATGATTTGGCTAGGAACGTTGATAGAATTTCTCTTGATGATGATTCTTTAAAGCATAGATCTATTCCTCCTAAGCATGATATCATTGAGTCTCTCAAAGTCATGACAATTTCCATTGATGAGTGCAAGGAAAGAACCGCTAGGACGCGTGCTATGGAAGATGCCTTTATTAAAGCGTGTTCTTACAATTCCTATGAAAATAAAGATGAAGATCTAAAAGTTATTGATGTGTCCCCTATTAAATCTTTATTTTGCAATATTAATCTTGATAATGATGGGACTGAATATTATCCACCTTTACCTAGAAGACGTTCTAAAAATTCGGAGTATTTAGATCTTGATGATGAAATTGATAAAAGTGGGATTAAAAGAAATAAAACCCTAGATGATGCTAAACCCACTATATTGGATTTCAAGGAATTTAATTATGAAAATTTCTCTTTAATTGATTGTATTTCCTTGTTGCAATCCGTGCTAAATTCTCCTCATGCTTATAGTCAAAATAAAGCCTTTACCGAACATATCGTTGATGCCTTTATGAAGAAAAACTTGAGTTGAAAGTTTCTATCCCTAGAAAACTTTATGATTAGTGGGAACCTACTATTAAAATTAAAGATTATGAGTTTTATGCTTTGTGTGATTTGGGTGCTAGTGTCTCTACTATTCCCAAAACTTTGTGTGATTTGCTAGATTTCCGTGATTTTGATGATTGCTCTCTAAACTTGCATCTTGCGGATTCCACTATTAAGAAACCTATGGGAAGAATTAATGATGTTCTTATTGTTTCAAATAGGAATTATGTGCCCGTAGATTTTAACGTTCTTGATATAGATTGCAATCCTTCTTGCCCTATTATTCTCGGTAGACCTTTCCTTAGAACGGTTGGTGCAATTATTGATATGAAGAAAGGGAATATTAGATTTCAATTTCCATTAAAAAAGGGCATGGAACACTTCCCTAGAAAGAAACTAAAATTACCATATGAATCTATCATGAGAGCCACTTATGGATTGCCTACCAAAGATGGCAATACCTAGATCTATTCTTGCTTGTTATGCCTAGCTAGGGGCGTTAAACGATAGCGCTTGCTGGGAGGCAACCCAATTTTATTTTTATTCCTTGCTTTTTGCTCCTGTTTAGTAATAAATAAATTATTTAGACTCTGTTTTGGTTGTGTTTTTTGTGTTTAATTAGTGTTTGTGCCAAGTAGAACCGTTGGGAAGACTTGGGGAAAGTCTTGTTGAACTTGCTGTAAAAAACAGAAACTTTAGCGCTTACGGGAACTGCTGTAATTTTTATTTGAAAAGTGCTATTTAGTTAATTATTTTTTCAGATGATTAATAGATAAACTCCTCACGTCCATAAATTTATTTTAGAATTTTTGGGGTTCCAGATCTTGCGCTAGCTACAGATTACTACAGACTGTTCTGTTTTTGACAGATTCTGTTTTTCGTGTGTTGTTTGCTTATTTTGATGAATCTATGGCTAGCAAAATAGTTTATAAACCATTGAGAAGTTGGAATACAGTAGCTTTAACACAAATATAAATAAAGAATGAGTTCATTACAGTACCTTGAAGTGGTCTTTTGTTTTCTTTCGCTAACGGAGCTCACGAGATTTTCTACTTTAAGTTTTGTGTTGTGAAGTTTTCAAGTTTTGGGTAAATATTTGATGGATTATGGAACAAGGAGTGGCAAGAGCCTAAGCTTGGGGATGCCCATGGAACCCCCAAGATAATATAAGGACACCTAAAAGCCAAAGCTTGGGGATGCCCCGGAAGGCATCCCCTTTTTCGTCTACTTCTATCGGTAACTTTACTTGGAGCTATATTTTTATTCACCACATGATATGTGTTTTGCTTGGAGCGTCTTTTATGATTTGATTCTTTGCTTGTTAGTCTACCACAATCATCCTTGCTGTACACACCTTTTGAGAGAGCCATACATGAATTGGAATTTGTTAGAATACTCTATGTGCTTCACTTATATCTTTTGAGCTCTATAGTTTTACTCTAGTGCTTCACTTATATCTTTTGAGTTATATAATTTTGCTCTAGTGCTTCACTTATATCTTTTAGAGCACAGTGGTGGATTTGTTTTATAGAAACTATTGATCTATCATGCTTCACTTATATTATTTTGAGAGTCTTAATAGCATGGTAATTTGCTTAAAATCCTAATATGCTTGGTATGCAAGATTAACAATAAAACTTTCTTATGAGTGTGTTGAATACTAAGAAAAGTTTGATGCTTGATGATTGTTTTGAGATATGGAGGTAATAATATCAAAGTCATGCTAGTTGAGTAGTTGTGAAATTGAGAAATACTTGTGTTGAAGTTTGCAGGTCCCGTAGCATGCACGTATGGTAAACGTTATGCAACAAATTTGAAACATGAGGTGTTATTTGATTGTCTTCCTTATGAGTGGCGGTCGGGGACGAGCGATGGTCTTTTCCTACCAATCTACCCCCTAGGAGCATGCACGTAGTACCGAGGTTTTTGATGACTTGTAGATTTTTGCAATAAGTATGTGAGTTCTTTATGACTGATGTTGAGTCCATGGATTATACGCACTCTCACCCTTCCATCCTTGCTAGCCTCTTCGGTATCGTGCATTGCCCTTTCTCACATTGAAAGTTGGCGCAAACTTCGCCGGTGCATCCAAACCCCGTGATATGATACGCTCTTTCACACATAAACCTCCTTATATCTTCCTCAAAACAGCCACCATACCTACCTATTATGGCATTTCCATAGCCATCCTGAGATATATTGCCATGAAACTTTCCATCATTCCGTTCATCATGACACATTCATCATTGTCATATTGCTTAGCATGATCATGTAGTTGACATAGTATTTGTGGCAAAGCCACCATTCATAATTCTCTCATATATGTCACTCTTGGTTCATTGCATATCCCGGTACACCGCCGGAGGCATTCATATAGAGTCATCTTTGTTCTAGTATTGAGTTGTAATCATTGAGTTGTAAATAAATAGAAGTGCGATGATCATCATTATTAGAGCATTGTCCCAAGTGAGGAATAAAAAAATAAAAAAGAGAGGAAAAGCCATAAAAAAGAGAAGGCCCAAAAAATAGAAAGGCCATAAAAAGAGAAAAGGCCCCAAAAAATGAGAGAAAAAGAGAGAAGGGACAATGTTACTATCCTTTGCCACACTTGTGCTTCAAAGTAGCACCATGATCTTCATAGTAGAGAGTCTCTCATGTTATCACTTTCATATACTAGTGGGAATTTTTCATTATAGAACTTGGCTTGTATATTCCAACAATGGGCCTCCTCAAGTGCCCTAGGTCTTCGTGAACAAGCAAGTTGGATGCACACCCACTAGTTTCTTTTGTTGAGCTTTCATACATTTATAGCTCTAGTGCATCTGTTGCATGGCAATCCCTACTCCTTGCATTAACATCAATCGGTGGGCATCTCCATAGCCCATTGGTTAGCCTCGTTGATGTGAGACTTTCTCCTTTTTTGTCTTCTCCACATAACCCCCCTCATTATATTCTATTCCACCCATAGTGCTATGTCCATGGCTCGCGCTCATATATTGCGTGAAAGTTTATAGGTTTGAGATTACTAAAGTATGAAACAATTGCTTGGCTTGTGATCGGGGTTGTGCATGATGAGAGCATTCTTGTGTGACGAAAATGAAACATGACTAAACTATATGATTTTGTAGGGATGAACTTTCTTTGGCCATGTTATTTTGAGAAGACATAATTGCTTAGTTAGTATGCTTGAAGTATTATCATTTTTATGTCAATATGCACTTTTGTATTGAATCTTTCAGATCTGAATATTCATACCACAATTAAGAAGAATTACATTAAAACTATGCCAAGTAGCACTCCGCATCAAAAATTCTCTTTTTATCATTTACCTACTCAAGGACGAGCAGGAATTAAGCTTGGGGATGCTTGATACGTCTCCAACATATCTATAATTTTTGATTGCTCCATGCTATATTATCTACTGTTTTGGACCATATTGGGCTTTATTTTCCACTATATATTATTTTTGGGACTAACCTATTAACCGGAGGCCCAGCCCAGAATTGCTGTTTTTTTTGCCTATTTCAGTGTTTCGGAGAAACAGAATATCAAACGGAGTCCAAACGGAATGAAACCTTCGGGAACGTGATTTTCTCATCAGATAAGACCCAGGAGACTTGGACCCTCCGTCAAGAAAGCCACGAGGCGGTCACGAGGGTGGAGGGTGCCCCCCTAGGGCGCGCCCCCTGCCTCGTGGGCCCCTTGAAGCTCCACCGACGTACTCCTTCCTCCTATATATACCTACGTACCCCCAATCGATCGGGGACGGAGCCAAAAACCTAATTCCACCGCCGCAACTTTCTGTATCCACGAGATCCCATCTTGGGGCCTGTTTCGGAGCTCCGCCGGAAGGGGCATCGATCACGGAGGGCTTCTACATCATCATCCAAGCCCCTTCGATGAAGTGTGAGTAGTTTAGTTCAGACCTACGGGTCCATAGTTAGTAGCTAGATGGCTTCTTCTCTCTTTTTGGATCTCAATACAATGTTGTCCCCCTCTCTCGTGGATATCTATTCGATGTAATCTTCTTTTTGCGGTGTGTTTGTTGAGACCGATGAATTGTGGGTTTATGATCAAGTCTATCTATGAATAATATTTGAATCTTCTCTGAATTCTTCTATGTATGATTGGGTATCTTTGCAAGTCTCTTCGAATTATTAGTTTGGTTTGGCCTACTAGATTGGTTTTTCTTGCCATGGGAGAAGTGCTTAGCTTTGGGTTCGATCTTGTGGTGTCCTTTCCCAGCGACAGAAGGGGCAGCAAGGCACGTATTGTATTGTTGCCATCGAGGATAACAAGATGTTTTTTTTACCATATTGCATGAAACTATCCCTCTACATCATGTCATCTTGCTTAAGGCGTTACTCTGTTTTTAACTTAATACTCTAGATGCATGCTGGATAGCGGGCGATGAGTGGAGTAATAGTAGTAGATGCAGGCAGGAGTCGGTCTACTTGTCTTGGACGTGATGCCTATATACATGATCATACCTAGATATTCTCATAACTATGCTCAATTCTGTCAATTGCTCAACAGTAATTTGTTCACCCACCGTAGAATACTTATGCTCTTGAGAGAAGCCACTAGTGAAACCTATGGCCCCCGGGTCTCTTTCTCATCATATCAATCTCCATAACTTTATTATTGCTTTGCTTTTACTTTGCCTTTTACTTTTTACTTTGCATCTCTATACCAAAAATACCAAAAATATTATTTATCATCTCTATCAGATCTCACTTTCGTAAGTGATTGTGAAGGGATTGACAACCCCTAAGCGCGTTGGTTGCGTTGAGCTATTGTTTTTGTGTAGGTACGAGGGACTCGCGCGTAGCCTCCTACTAGATTGATACCTTGGTTCTCAAAAACTGAGGGAAATACTTACGCTACTTTGCTGCATCATCCTCTCCTCTTCGGGGAAATCCAACGCAGTGCTCAAGAGGTAGCAAGAAGAATTTCTGGCGACGTTGCCAGGGAGTCTGCGCAAAAGTCAACATACCAAGTACCCATCACAATCCCTATCTCCCGCATTACATTATTTGCCATTTGCCTCTCGTTTTCCTCTCCCCCATTTCACCCTTGCCGTTTTATTCACCCTCTCTCTCTATCCTCCCTCTCTTTCTCTAGTTGCCTCTTTTTGCCCGTTTGCTTTTTGTTTGCTCGTGTGTTGGATTGCTTGTTTGTCGCGATGGCTCAAGATAATACCAAATTGTGTGACTTCACCAATACCAACAATAATGATTTCCTTAGCACTCCGATTGCTCCTCTTACCGATGCTGAATCTTGTGAAATTAATGCTGCTTTGCTAAATCTTGTCATGAAAGATCCGTTTTTCGGCCTTCTTAGTGAAGATGCCGCTACCCATCTTAATAGCTTCGTTGATTTGTGTGACATGCAAAAGAAGAAAGATGTCGATAATGATATTGTTAAATTGAAGCTATTTCCTTTTTCGCTTAGAGATCGTGCTAAAGCTTGGTTTTCATCTTTGCCTAAAAATAGTATTGATTCATGGAACAAGTGCAAAGATGCTTTTATCTCCAAGTATTTTCGTCCCGCTAAGATCATCTCTCTTAGAAACGATATTATGAATTTTGACCAACTTGATCATGAACATGTTGCACAAGCTTGGAAGAGAATGAAATTAATGATACATAATTGCCCTACTCATGGTTTGAATTTGTGGATGATTATACAAAATTTTTATGCCGGATTGAATTTTGCTTCTAGAAATCTTTTAGATTTGGCCGCGGGAGGCACTTTTATGGAAATCACTTTAGGAGATGCTACTAAACTCCTAGATAATATTATGGTTAATTATTCTCAATGCTACACTGAAAGATCCACTAATAAAAAAGTGCATGCGATAGAAGAAATTAATGTTTTGAGTGGAAAGATGGATGGACTTATGAAATTATTTGCTACTAAGAGTGTTTCATCTGATCCTAATGATATGCCTTTGTCTACTTTGATTGAGAATAATAATGAATCTATGGATGTGAATTTTGTTGGTAGGAATAATTTTGGTAACAACGCGTATAGAGGAAATTTCAACTCTAGGCCTTATCCTAGTAATCCCTATAATAATTATGGTAATTCCTACAACAATTCTTATGGAAATTATAATAAGATGCCCTCTGATTTTGAATCTAATATTAAAGAAATTATTTATTTGCAAAAGAATTTTAATGCTATGATTGAAGAAAAATTGCTTAAGATTGATGATTTGGCTAGGAACGTTGATAGAATTTCTCTTGATGATGATTCTTTAAAGCATAGATCTATTCCTCCTAAGCATGATATCATTGAGTCTCTCAAAGTCATGACAATTTCCATTGATGAGTGCAAGGAAAGAACCGCTAGGACGCGTGCTATGGAAGATGCCTTTATTAAAGCGTGTTCTTCCAATTCCTATGAAAATAAAGATGAAGATCTAAAAGTTATTGATGTGTCCCCTATTAAATCTTTGTTTTGCAATATTAATCTTGATAATGATGGGACTGAATATTATCCACCTTTACCTAGAAGACGTTCTAAAAATTCGGAGTATTTAGATCTTGATGATGAAATTGATAAAAGTGGGATTAAAAGAAATAAAACCCTAGATGATGCTAAACCCACTATATTGGATTTCAAGGAATTTAATTATGAAAATTTCTCTTTAATTGATTGTATTTCCTTGTTGCAATCCGTGCTAAATTCTCCTCATGCTTATAGTCAAAATAAAGCCTTTACCGAACATATCGTTGATGCCTTGATGCAATCTTATGAAGAAAAACTTGAGTTGAAAGTTTCTATCCCTAGAAAACTTTATGATTAGTGGGAACCTACTATTAAAATTAAAGATTATGAGTTTTATTCTTTGTGTGATTTGGGTGCTAGTGTCTCTACTATTCCCAAAACTTTGTGTGATTTGCTAGATTTCCGTGATTTTGATGATTGCTCTCTAAACTTGCATCTTGCGGATTCCACTATTAAGAAACCTATGGGAAGAATTAATGATGTTCTTATTGTTTCAAATAGGAATTATGTGCCCGTAGATTTTAACGTTCTTGATATAGATTGCAATCCTTCTTGCCCTATTATTCTCGGTAGACCTTTCCTTAGAACGGTTGGTGCAATTATTGATATGAAGAAAGGGAATATTAGATTTCAATTTCCATTAAAAAAGGGCATGGAACACTTCCCTAGAAAGAAAATAAAATTACCATATGAATCTATCATGAGAGCCACTTATGGATTGCCTACCAAAGATGGCAATACCTAGATCTATTCTTGCTTGTTATGCCTAGCTAGGGGCGTTAAACGATAGCGCTTGCTGGTAGGCAACCCAATTTTATTTTTATTCCTTGCTTTTTGCTCCTGTTTAGTAATAAATAAATTATTTAGACTCTGTTTTGGTTGTGTTTTTTGTGTTTAATTAGTGTTTGTGCCAAGTAGAACCGTTGGAAAGACTTGGGGAAAGTCTTGTTGAACTTGCTGTAAAAAAACAGAAACTTTAGCGCTCACGAGAACTGCTGTCATTTTTATTTGAAAAGTGCTATTTAGTTAATTATTTTTGAAGATGATTAATAGATAAACTCCTCACGTCCATAAATTTATTTTAGAATTTTTGGGGTTCCAGATCTTGCGCTAGCTACAGATTACTACAGACTGTTCTGTTTTTGACAGATTCTGTTTTTCGTGTGTTGTTTGCTTATTTTGATGAATCTATGGCTAGCAAAATAGTTTATAAACCATTGAGAAGTTGGAATACAGTAGGTTTAACACAAACATAAATAAATAATGAGTTCATTACAGTACCTTGAAGTGGTCTTTTGTTTTCTTTCGCTAACGG
This sequence comes from Triticum monococcum, assembly GCA_034509565.1. Lineage (NCBI taxonomy): Eukaryota > Viridiplantae > Streptophyta > Magnoliopsida > Poales > Poaceae > Triticum > Triticum monococcum. Next base: position 491,740,179 of record CM067846.1, read on the forward strand.
AGCTCACGAGATTTTCTACTTTAAGTTTTGTGTTGTGAAGTTTTCAAGTTTTGGGTAAAGATTTGATGGATTATGGAACAAGGAGTGGCAAGAGCCTAAGCTTGGGGATGCCCATGGCACCCCCAAGATAATATAAGGACACCTAAAAGCCAAATCTTGGGGATGCCCCGGAAGGCATCCCCTCTTTCGTCTACTTCTATCGGTAACTTTACTTGGAGCTATATTTTTATTCACCACATGATATGTGTTTTGCTTGGAGCGTCTTTTATGATTTGAGTCTTTGCTTGTTAGTCTACCACAATCATCCTTGCTGTACACACCTTTTGAGAGAGCCATACATGAATTGGAATTTGTTAGAATACTCTATGTGCTTCACTTATATCTTTTGAGCTCTATAGTTTTACTCTAGTGCTTCACTTATATCTTTTGAGTTATATAATTTTGCTCTAGTGCTTCACTTATATCTTTTAGAGCACAGTGGTGGATTTGTTTTATAGAAACTATTGATCTATCATGCTTCACTTATATTATTTTGAGAGTCTTAATAGCATGGTAATTTGCTTAAAATCCTAATATGCTTGGTATGCAAGATTAACAATAAAACTTTCTTATGAGTGTGTTGAATACTAAGAAAAGTTTGATGCTTGATGATTGTTTTGAGATATGGAGGTAATAATATCAAAGTCATGCTAGTTGAGTAGTTGTGAAATTGAGAAATACTTGTGTTGAAGTTTGCAGGTCCCGTAGCATGCACGTATGGTAAACGTTATGCAACAAATTTGAAACATGAGGTGTTATTTGATTGTCTTCCTTATGAGTGGCGGTCGGGGACGAGCGATGGTCTTTTCCTACCAATCTACCCCCTAGGAGCATGCACGTAGTACCGAGGTTCTTGATGACTTGTAGATTTTTGCAATAAGTATGTGAGTTCTTTATGACTAATGTTGAGTCCATGGATTATACGCACTCTCACCCTTCCATCCTTGCTAGCCTCTTCGGTATCGTGCATTGCCCTTTCTCACATTGAGAGTTGGCGCAAACTTCACCGGTGCATCCAAACCCCGTGATATGATACACTCTTTCACACATAAACCTCCTTATATCTTCCTCAAAACAGCCACCATACCTACCTATTATGGCATTTCCATAGCCATTCTGAGATATATTGCCATGAAACTTTCCATCATTCCGTTCATCATGACACATTCATCATTGTCATATTGCTTAGCATGATCATGTAGTTGACATAGTATTTGTGTCAAAGCCACCATTCATAATTCTCTCATATATGTCACTCTTGGTTCATTGCATATCCCGGTACACCGCCGGAGGCATTCATATAGAGTCATCTTTGTTCTAGTATTGAGTTGTAAATAAATAGAAGTGCGATGATCATCATTATTAGAGCATTGTCCCAAGTGAGGAATAAAAAAATAAAAAAAAAGAGGAAAAGCCATAAAAAAGAGAAGGCCCAAAAAATAGAAAGGCCATAAAAAGAGAAAAGGCCCCAAAAAATGAGAGAAAAAGAGAGAAGGGACAATGTTACTATCCTTTGCCACACTTGTGCTTCAAAGTAGCACCATGATCTTCATAGTAGAGAGTCTCTCATGTTATCACTTTCATATACTAGTGGGAATTTTTCATTATAGAACTTGGCTTGTATATTCCAACAATGGGCCTCCTCAAGTGCCCTAGGTCTTCGTGAACAAGCAAGTTGGATGCACACCCACTAGTTTCTTTTGTTGAGCTTTCATACATTTATAGCTCTAGTGCATCCGTTGCATGGCAATCCCTACTCCTTGCATTAACATCAATCGGTGGGCATCTCCATAGCCCATTGGTTAGCCTCGTTGATGTGAGACTTTCTCCTTTTTTGTCTTCTCCACATAACCCCCCTCATTATATTCTATTCCACCCATAGTGCTATGTCCATGGCTCGCGCTCATATATTGCGTGAAAGTTTATAGGTTTGAGATTACTAAAGTATGAAACAATTGCTTGGCTTGTGATCGGGGTTGTGCATGATGAGAGCATTCTTGTGTGACGAAAATGAAACATGACTAAACTATATGATTTTGTAGGGATGAACTTTCTTTGGCCATGTTATTTTGTAGGGATCTCAATACAATGTTGTCCCTCTCTCTCGTGGATATCTATTCGATGTAATCTTTTTTTTACCGTGTGTTTGTTGAGACCGATGAATTGTGGGTTTATGATCAAGTCTATCTATGAATAATATTTGAATCTTCTCTGAATTCTTCTATGTATGATTGGGTATCTTTGCAAGTCTCTTCGAATTATTAGTTTGGTTTGGCCTACTAGATTGGTGTTTCTTGCCATGGGAGAAGTGCTTAGCTTTAGGTTCGATCTTGCGGTGTCCTTTCCCAGTGACAGAAGGGGCAGCAAGGCACGTATTGTATTGTTGCCATCGAGGATAACAAGATGGGGTTTTTTTAATCATATTGCGTGAAACTATCCCTCTACATCATGTCATCTTGCTTAAGGCGTTACTCTGTTTTTAACTTAATACTCTAGATGCATGCTGGATAGCGGGCGATGAGTGGAGTAATAGTAGTAGATGCAGGCAGGAGTCGGTCTACTTGTCTTGGACGTGATGCCTATATACATGATCATACCTAGATATTCTCATAACTATGCTCAATTCTGTCAATTGCTCAACAGTAATTTGTTCACCCACCGTAGAATACTTATGCTCTTGAGAGAAGCCACTAGTGAAACCTATGGCCCCCGGGTCTCTTTCTCATCATATCAATCTCCATAACTTTATTATTGCTTTGCTTTTACTTTGCCTTTTACTTTTTACTTTGCATCTCTATACCAAAAATATCAAAAATATTATTTATCATCTCTATCAGATCTCACTTTCGTAAGTGATTGTGAAGGGATTGACAACCCCTAAGCGCGTTGGTTGCGTTGAGCTATTGTTTTTGTGTAGGTACGAGGGACTCGCGCGTAGCCTCCTACTGGATTGATACCTTGGTTCTCAAAAACTGAGAGAAATACTTACGCTACTTTGCTACATCATCCTCTCCTCTTCGGGGAAATCCAACGCAGTGCTCAAGAGGTAGCACTAACCACCTTACCTTTTGTAATAAGAGGGAGTAGAAAAAAATCTGAAAACCAAATAGTGTCAACAACACCACAAAGTGCCCAACCCTTTTAGTAAATCCACTAAGCTCCCTAGGCATCGGAGCTCCCTCAATTGATTGAGGCTACCACTGCTAGTGCGCTGCTATCTAAGAGCATCCCCCTCCCCCCCCGGGCGGTATATGTACGGGTCTTCTGCTGAAATATGGGTCGAAACCCTATCCGCACACCACCGCAATTCCCAGTCCACCCTCTCAATTTCTCATCGCCGACGACTTCAATTCCCCCTCTCCGCTCTCAATGTGGCACGGAATGTAGTTGGCGGGCCGTGGCGCCGGTGGTGGCAACGAGCCGAGCAAAGGCGATGCGTCACCGTTGACGCCACGAGGAAAAGAACGCCCGTAGGTACACCAACAATGGGTTCTCACCGTCGTCGTTGCTCCTCCACCGCGAGACGGAGGAGTGCGACGGCAGGCAGGCGCTCCTCTGTCGTGGGCTGTCCTCCGGCTCCTGCACCATGGGGAGCTCCTCCACCATGCCTCCTCGAGCTCGTGGACGTCGATCACGCCGGTCAAAAGAGAGCCGGAGGAGCTCCCGCCGCTCCGCGCAGTCAAGAAGGAGCCGGAGGAGGAGCCGAAGCGGCATGGCATCATCGGGCCAAAGGATTACCTCCCCCTGCGGAGGCGGACGTCATGGGGGCCACCATCATCGTGTGTTCTATGCGGGGGGAGGAGGTAGAGTAGTGCCGTCGACGGGACACCGACATCGGCAGAATCTTCCTCGAGCAGGGGATCGCGGCGGCGTAGGAGTTCGCGGCCAACATGGAAGAGTGGAGCCTCGTAGCCAAGAAGCGGGACCAGGTCTATGTCGATCTCATCTCCAACGACGAGAACCGAGCTCCTCCGCCGCCGTGGCATTGCCACCACAATACCCCCGGCTCCGTTGAGCCCAATTTTGTAATTAGGGTAAGAGTGGCGCCTGCTCCTCCAAATATTAGTTGTAAAATTTCTACTTTGCATGTCTTTTTAAGATGATCAAGTGCCAGTAGTTCTACTAAACTAGTTAAATTTCTCGCGCGAATGTGTGATTTCAAATTTTGCGGGTTCATATTTGGTTGTTGTCTTGCCGCGGTTGTTTTCGGCCTATATCCGAAGACAGTCGCGAACTGTAAATGCGCTATAAGGGTCCGCAATATAAAGGGTCTACTAGAGATGCTCTAAACACTTCCTTAGCCATTGGAGCTCCCTCAATTGATTGAGGCTAGCAATTGTTTGGTAGCTTGATTTTGACCGGTAGTGCGCTGCTATCTAAACACTTCCCAGGGCATTAGAGCATCTCCAGCCGCACCCCCAACAAGGCCCCCCAGGCAATTTTTTGGCCGCCGACGCCGAAAAATCGGCCCAGTCACACACCCATAGGCCCTTTTTCGTCGGCTCGGGCCGAAATTGGCACGGGCAGGCCCAGGTCAAACCCGGTGTGTTGGGAAGCGCTTCAGGGCGCGGGCCGAATCGTTTTTGGCACGAAAATTGGCGGGCCCTCCTTGGCAGCTACTTAGCTCTTCTTGTCGCTTCATTGTCCTCATCGCCTCGGTTCCCGCGGGAGAGCCAATGCCAAAGCTGCCGCGCGCTGCCGTGCCGGCCAGCCTCCTCCATTGATGCCTCACGGGCGGCTCAGTGAAGACGGGGCGATGCGCGTCACTCGCCTGCCACGCGTACGCACGGCGGCCACGCGAGCGCCGCCTATATAAGCCGCCCCCTCCCGCATCGGTGAGCCACGCACACACCTCGCTCTCCACCGCCGACGCCCCCGTTCCTCCCTCTCTTCTCATTGTTTCCAGTTCAGCCAATGGCCAAGCGCTTCCCAGGCGATGGCGCGGCAGTGAACGGCTTCGGCCACCGCCACCTTCACGAGGACGAAGCCTGGCTTCTCTATGAAGCTGAGTACCCGGTTTCGACAGAGATGCGGGTGCCCGGTGCATGGAGGATAAGCGCCGAGGGGTCTCGGTGCCACCGCTGCCCACCGGGGCGGCACGTCGCTCGGAGATCGCCCGTATCCGTGCCTCTCTTCCGCATGCCGTGAGAGAAGGGCCGAGGTACACCCCCGACAGCATGTTGTGGGAGTCGTACTTCCGTTGCCGCCACGCCGAGCAGCTCGAGGCCACCAACAGCGTCGTGCCCTCCAGGAGGCTCAACGCCGACGGCCACCGCCGATGGTGGGGCGTGCCTGGCTGCATGCTGGAGACCGTCCTCGAGTACATCGAGGGCGGCAACACGCCCATGCTGGAGTACCCCGATCCCCCCACCTTCTCCCGCCGGTGTGGGAGCTCGTGGACGCCGAGACGCATGGACCCGACGTCCTCCTCCTCGTCCGGCTGGAGGAAATATGCCTTAGAGGCAATAATAAAGTTGTTATTTATATTTCCTTATATCATGATAAATGTTTATTATGCATGCTAGAATTGTATTAACCAAAAACTTAGTACATGTGTGAATACATAGACAAACAGAGTGCCACTAGTTTGCCTCTACTTGACTAGCTCGTTGAATCAATGATGGCTATGTTTCCTAACCATAGACATGAGTTGTCATTTGATTAATGGGATCACATCATTAGAGAATGATGTGATTGACTTGACCCATCTGTTAGCTTAGCACGATTATCGTTTAGTTTGTTGCTATTGCTTTGTCCATAACTATACATGTTCCTATGAATATGAGATCATGCAACTCTCGAATACCGGAGGAACACTTTGTGTGCTACCAAACGTCACAACGTAACTGGGTGATTATAAAGGTGCTCTACAGGTGTCTCCAATGGTGTTTGTTGAGTTGGCATGGATCAAGATTAGGATTTGTCACTCCGATTGTTGGAGAGGTATCTCTGGGCCCTATCGGTAATGTACATCACTCTAAGCCTTGCAAGCAATGTAGCTAATGAGTTAGTTACGGGATGTAGCATTACAGAACGAGTAAAGAGACTTGCCGGTAACGAGATTGAACTAGGTATTGAGATACCGACGATCGAATCTCGGACAAGTAACATACCGATGACAAAGGGAACAATGTATATCGTTATGCGGTTTGACCGATAAAGATCTTCATAGAATATGTAGGAACCAATATGAGCATCCAGGTTCCGCTATTGATTATTGACCGGAGACATGTCTCGGTCATGTCTACATAGTTCTCGAACCCGTATGGTCCGCACGCTTAACGTTCGATGACGACCGGTATTACGAGTTTATATGTTTTGATGTACCGAAGGTAGTTTGGAGTCCCGGATTTGATCACGGACATGATGAGGAGTCTCGAAATGGTCGAGACGTAAAGATCGATATATTGGAAGCCTATGTTTGGACATCAGAATGGTTCCGGGTGAATCGGGAGTATACCGGATCACCGGGAGGTTACCGGAACCCCCCGGGAGGTATATGGGCCTTAGTGGAAGAGAGGGAAAAGAAGCAAAGGAGGGGGCGCCCCCCCCCCAAGCCCAATCCAAATTGGGAGGGGGCCAGCCCCCCCTTTCCTTCCTTCTTCCTCCTCCTTTCTTCTCTCCTAGAACCAACAAAGGGAAGGGGGGATCCTACTCCCGGTGGGAGTAGGAATCCCTTGGGACGCGCCTAGAGAGGCCGCCCCCTCCCCCTCCTCCACTCCTTTATATACGGGGGAGGGGGCACCCCATGGACACACAAGTTGATCATTGATTTTTAGCTGTGTGCGGTGCCTCCCTCCACCATAATCCACCTCGGTAATATCATAGCAGTGCTTAGCCGAATCCATGTTCCGGTAGCAACATCATCACCGTCATCGCGCCGTCGTGCTGACGAAACTCTCCCTCGAAGCTCTACTGGATCGTGAGTTCATGGGACGTCACCGAGCTGAACGTGTGCAGATCGCGGAGGTGTCGTATCTTCGGTACGAAATCGGTCGATTGTGAAGACGTACGACTACATCAACCGCGTTGTCATAACACTTCCTCTTACGGTCTACGAGGGTACGTAGATGATACTCTCCCCTCTCGTTGCTATGGATCACCATGATCTTGCGTGTGCATAGGAAAATTTTTGAAATTACTGCGTTCCCCAACACCGGCCACTCTTCCGGCTCTCCCTCCCTCCTCCCCGTCAAGCCAGAGCCCCAGGACGCGCCGATCAGCCAGTGCACCCGCAGCTCCGACGTCTACATCACCGAGTCCTCCCCCACCTCTGCCCGGCTTGTCATGCCGAAGGTGGAGCCCGGCCTCCCCACGGAGTACGAGGCTATAGTCCGGCGCGGATTCTCCGATGAGGACGCCCTAAAGTGGGTGCGGGCCGACTACCTCCGCGACGAAATGGCCCAGCAGCGCCGAGCCCTGCTGGAGATAGCCGCCTGCCAGCATGGGCGCGAGAACGAGAACGGCGTGGTGATCCTCGACAGTGATGACCCACAAGTATAGGGGATCTATCGTAGTCCTTTCGATAAGTAAGAGTGTCGAACCCAACGAGGAGCAGAAGGAAATGATAAGCAGTTTCCAGCAAGGTATTCTCTGCAAGTACTGAAATAAGTAGTAACAGATAGTTTTGTGATAAGATAATTGTAACGAGCAACAAGTAACAAAAGTAAATAAGGTGCAACAAGGTGTCCCAATCCTTTTTGTAGCAAAGGACAAGCCTGGACAAACTCTTATATGATGCAAAGCGCTCCCGAGGACACATGGGAATATCGTCAGACTAGTTTTCATTACGTTCATATGATTGGCGTTCGGTACTTTGATAATTTGGTATGTGGGTGGACCAGTGCTTGGGTGCTGCCCTTACTTGGACAAACATCCCACTTATGATTAACCTCTATTGCAAGAATCTGCAAATACAACAAAAGTATTAAGGTAAACCTAACCATAGCATGAAACATATGGATCCAAATCAGCCCATTACGAAGCAACGCATAAACTAGGGTTTAAGCTTCTGTCACTCTAGAAACCCATCATTTACTTATTACTTCCCAATGCCTTCCTCTAGGCACAAACAATGGTGAAGTGTCATGTAGTCGACGTTCACATAACACCACTAGAGGAGAGACAACATACATCTCATCAAAATATCGAATGAATACCAAATTCACATGACTACTAATAGCAAGACTTCTCCCATGTCCTCAGGAACAAAAGTAACTACTCACAAAGCATAAACATGTTCATAATCAGACGGGTATTAATATGCATATAGGATCTGAACATATGATCTTCCACCAATTAAACCAACTAGCATCAACTACAAGGAGTAATTAACACTACTAGCAACCTACGAGCAACAATCCCGGACTTGGAGACAAGAATTGGATACAAGAGATGAACTAGGGTTTTGAGATGAGATGGTGCTGATGAAGATGTTGATGGAGATTGCCCTCTCCCGATGAAAGGAGCGTTGGTGATGACGATGGCGATGATTCCCCCCTCCGGGAGGGAAGTTTCCCCGCGAGAACAGCCCCGCCAGAACCCTAGATTGGCTCCGCCAAGGTCCCGCCTCGTGGCGGTAGAGTTTCGTCCGAGAAGATGGCTTATAATTTATTTCGATCGAAATAGTCCATATAGTAGAAGATGGTCACCGGAGGGCCACCAGGGGGCCCACGAGGTAGGGGGCGCCCAGGGGTAGGGCGCGCCCCCCACCCTCGTGAACAGGGTGTGGCCCCCCTGGTGAAGTTCTTGCGCTCAATGTTTTTTATATATTTGGAAAACATCATCCGTGAAGTTTCAGGACTTTTGAAGCTATGCAGAATAGGTCTCTAATATTTGCTCCTTCTCCAGCCAGAATCCCAGCTGCCGGCATTCTCCCTTCTTTATGTAAACCTTGTAAAATAAGAGAGAATAGGCATAAGTATTGTGACATAATGTGCAATAACAGCCCATAATGCAATAAATATTGATATAAAAGCATGATGCAAAATGGACGTATCAACTCCCCCAAGCTTAGACCTCGCTTGTCCTCAAGAGAAAAGCCAAAATCGAAAAATATGTCCACATGTTTAGAGATGAAGGTGTCGATAAAAATAAAATACGGACATGAGGGCATCATGATCATTCTTAGAACAACAACTTATATAATTCTTGTCATATGATTTCTTATGCTAGAGTAATAATTCAATCACAATATCAAGTAGGAATCGTAAACTTCATTGAAAACTAACAAACTATAATCTGAGTCATTGAAGCAATTGCAATTTATCATAACATAGGAAAGATTCAATGAGCTTTTCAGCAAGTCCACATACTCAACTATCATATAGTCTTTCACAATTGCTGACACTCACGCAATACTTATGGGTATGGAGTTTTAATCGGACATAGAGAAAGATAGGGGCTTATAGTTTTGCCTCTCAATGTTTTACCTCAAGGGTAATGTCAACAGTAATAGTTCATGAAAACTCACATCCAATTAGCCATATATACCGGGATCTTTCCAACATATTGTGCTTGCCAAAGGATAAAATGTAAACAGGAAGGGTGAAGATCACCATGACTCTTATGCAATGTAGGAGATAAAAGTAAAAGATAGGCCCTTCGCAGAGGGAAGCAGAGGTTGGCATGCGCTTTTATGGTTGGATGCACAAAATCCTAATGTGAAAGTACATCACTTTATATTGCCACTTGTGATATGGACCTTTATTATGCAGTCTGTCACTTTTATTACTTCCATATCGCATGATTGTATAAAGCTTATTTCTACCACACCAATCAATCATACATATTTAGAGAGAAATCTTCATTGCTTGCACCGATGACAACTTACTTGATGGGTCTTACTCAATCCATAGGTAGGTATGGTGGACTCTCATGGCAAAACTGGTTTAAGGGTATTTGGAAGCACAAGTAGTATCTCTACTTGGTGCAATGAATTTGGCTAGCACGAGGAAGAAAGGCAAGCTCAACATGTTGGAGGATCCAAGACAATATAATTTATCTCAGATGTAAGAAAACATAACCCATTATGTTGTCTTCCTTGTCCAATGTCAACTCTTTAGCATGTCATATTTTAATGAGTGCTCACAATCATAAAAGATGTCCAAGATAGTATATTTATATGTGGAGACCTCTCTTTCTTTATTACTTCCTATTAATTGCAACGATGACCAAAACTATGTTTGTCAACCCTCAATAACTTGTATTCATCATACTCTTTCTATGTGAGCTCATTACTCTCCATAAGAGTCACATGATCTCTTTGTTTCTTTTTATTTCTTTCTCTTTTCTTTTCTTTTATTTGGGATCATGGCAAAAAATAAGCAAGCCCTTGACTCAACACTAATCTTTATTATATAGCTCAAGGACTCGATTACATAGAAGGATAATAAAGCAAAACTCACGACTAGATCATACTAAGAACTTTTATTCTACTAGATCAAAATATTACCAAAAGGATCGAACTAAGAAAAATGGTAAAGATAAAAGTGATTGTGATACGATACCGGGGCACTCTCCCGAGCTTGGCAGTTGCCAAGTGGAGTGCCCATACCAGATACTCAATTCTTCTTTGTTGGAGAAGACGGTGGTGATGTTGTTGATGGCGTAGGCTTGTCGTCCTTTTTCTAAGGCATAGGCTCACCATCATAGAAGGATGATCGAGTCTATGGAATCCTCGAATCTGCAGCCAAACTCATTCTTTTGAATCTACATTCATACTCACAGTTTTGGTTTTGCAGGTCCTAGATTTGGGCTTGGAGGTGCTCGATCTTCTCATGTAGCTTGAAGATGGCCTCCTCGGTGTTCTTGGCATCCGACTTGTAGTTGTTAGTGAACTCCGCGAGCATCGTGTGGCTAGTGTTGATTCCATGCTCCACCATCCCCTGGCACTTGAAAACTTGTTGCTCCATTGCTTTGAGCCTCGTCTCCACGCTTCTGGTTCCCTTTGGTCCCTCAGCATCGCGGATGTGCAGGAACCCATCACGCATCTCAATGGTTTGAGGGTGTCGCAGCATCTCCGCGAGGTAAGGGTTGATGACCTTCTCGAAGAACTTGTCCTTGGAAGCACTTGGGGATGTCATGATAATCTAGATCTGTTTGAAAAATAGCTCGAAACAAAAACAGAGAATATTTGCGTGATACGGGAGTCAAAACTTTCGGGATAATATATAGTGAATTTTTACCGACCAAAATACGTATCGTGCAAGAAAACGGAGTCCGGAAGGCACACGAGGTGCTCACGAGGTAGGGGGCGCGCCCAGGGGGGTAGGGCGCACCCTCCACCCTCGTGGGGCCCTCGTGTCCTTCCCGGACTGCTACTTAATTTTCTATTTTTCTAAATATTCCAAAACGGAGAGATATTGCCTTAAAAATTGTTTTGGAGTCGGTTTACTTACCATACCACATACCTATTCCTTTTCGGAGTCTGAAACGTTCTGGAAAGTGTCCCTTATGTATTCCTCCGGGGTTACGGTTTCAATAATATTGGTTTCAACATTTATGAGATTACCTGAGATATAATGTTTAATTCTCTGACTGTTTACCACCTTCGGATTTGTGCCTTCGAAGTTGTTGATTTTTATGGCACCGGAACGATAGACCTCCTCGATAACATAGGGGCCTTCCTATTTAGAGAGAAGTTTTCCTGCAAAAAATCTTAAACGAGAGTTGTATAGCAATACATAATCACATACATTAAACTCACGCTTTTGTATCCTTTTGTCATGCCATCTTTTAACCTTTTCTTTAAACAACTTGGCATTTTCATAAGCTTGGGTTCTCCATTCATCAAGTGAGCTAATATCAAATAACCTCTTTTCACCGGCAAGTTTGAAATCATAGTTGAGCTCTTTAATAGCCCAATATGCCTTATGTTCTAGTTCGAGAGGTAAGTTTACATGCTTTTCCATATACCATTTTATACGGAGACATACCCATAGGATTTTTATATGCAGTTCTATAGGCCCATAATGCATCATCAAGTTTCTTGGACAAATTATTTCTAGACCTATTGACAGTCTTTTGCAAAATTAATTTCAGTTCTCTATTACTCAATTCTGCTTGACCACTAGACTGTGGGTGATACGGAGATGCAATTCTATGATTGACTTCATATTTAGCAAGCATTTTACGGAAGGCACCATGAATAAAATGTGAACCACCATCAGTCATTAAATATCTAGGGACTCCAAACCTCGGAAAAATAACTTCTTTAAGCATTTTAATAGAAGTGTTATGATCAGCACTACTAGTTGGAATAGCTTCTACCCACTTAGTAACGTAATCAACAACAACTAAAATATGTGTATAACCATTAGAGGAAGGAAAAGGTCCCATATAGTCAAAGCCCCAAACATCAAATGGTTCAATAACAAGTGAATAATTCATAGGCATTTCTTGACGTCTACTAATATTACCAATTCTTTGACATTCATCACAAGATAAGACAAACTTACGGGCATCCTTGAAGGGAATAGGCCAGTAAAAACCAGATCGTAGTACCTTATGTGCAGTTCTATCTCCAGCATGGTGCCCTCCATAAGCTTCGGAGTGACACTTGCGTAGGATATGTTCCTGTTCATGCTCAGGTACACAACATCTAATAACACCATCTACTCCTTTATAAAGATGTGGGTCATCCCAAAAGTAATGTCTCAAATCATAAAAGAACTTTTTCTTTTGCTGGTATGTGAAACTAGGTGGTATAAACTTAGCAACAATGTAATTAGCATAATCAGCATACCATGGAGCAGTATGAGAAGCATTTATGACATTTAATTGCTCATTAGGAAAGCTATCATCAATAGGTAGGGTCATCAAGCACATTTTCTAACCTAGACAAGTTGTCTGCAACGGGGTTCTCGGCTCCTTTTCTATCAACAATATGTAAATCAAATTCTTGAAGCAAGAGAACCCATCTAATAAGTCTAGGTTTAGCATCTTTCTTTCCCATAAGATATTAAATAGCAGCATGATCAGTGTGAATAGTTACTTTAGAATCAACAATATAAGGTCTAAACTTATCACAGGCAAATACAACGGCTAAGAATTCTTTTTCAGTAGTAGCATAATTTCTTTGAGCATTGCCTAGAGTTTTACTAGCATATTGAATAACATTTAATTTCTTATCAACTCTTTGCCCTAAAACAACACCTACAGCATAATCGCTAGCATCACACATAATTTCAAAGGGTAAATTCCAATCAGGTGGCTGAACAATAGGTGCAGAGACTAATGCTTTCTTAAGTATTTCAAATGCTTCTACACAATCATCATCAAAGACAAATGGTATATCTTTTTGTAATAAATTAGTCACAGGCCGAGAAATTTTTGAGAAGTCCTTAATGAACCTCCTATAAAATCCGGCGTGACCAAGGAAACTTCTTATACCTTTGATGTCCTTGGGACATGGCATCTTTTCAATAGCATCAACCTTGGCTTTATCAACTTCAATACCTCTTTCAGAAACTTTATGCTCCAAGACAGTACCCTCATTAACCATAAAGTGGCACTTTTCCCAATTCAAGACAAGATTAGTTTCTTCACATCTCTGCAAAACTCGATCAAGATTACTCAAGCAATCATCAAAAGAAGATCCATAGACGGAAAAGTCTTCCATGAAAACCTCACAAATCTTTTCGGAAAAGTCAGAGAATATAGCCATCATGCATCTTTGAAAGGTAGCAGGTGCATTACATAAACCAAAAGGCATACGTCTATAAGCAAAAGTACCAAAAGGGCATATAAAAGTAGTCTTTGATTGATCTTTAGCCGACACAGGTATTTGAGAGAAACCAGAATAACCATCTAGAAAGCAGTAATGTGTATGTTTGCATAATCTTTCTAGCATTTGATCGATAAAAGGTAAGGGGTAATGATCTTTCTTAGTAGCCTTATTTAATTTGCGGAAATCAATTACCATCCTATAACCGGTAATAATTCTTTGTGGAATCAATTCATCTTTATCATTAGGAACAACAGTAATACCTCCCTTCTTAGGGACACAATGAACATGACTTACCCACTGACTATCAGCAACGGGATAAATTATACCTGCCTCAAGGAGCCTTAAGATCATCAAGAGTATACCCAATAGAAGCACGGTGCTTCTTCAGAGTTTTCAATAATCTCTCTTCTTCATATTCTGAAAGGTTAGCACTAATAATAACAGGATATATCTTCTTTTCATCAAGATAAGCATATTTAAGATTATCAGTCAACGGTTTAAGCTAAAACACGGGATCACCCTTAGGTGGAGGGGGATCCCCTAGGATTTCAACAGGCAAATTGTGTTTCAGAATAGGTTCTTGTTTAAAGAATACTTCATCTAATTCCCTTCTTTCATTCATAAACATATGATTTTCATGGTCTAGCAAATATTGTTCTAAAGGATCACTAGGAGGTACGGCAATAGAAGCAAGACCAATAATTTCATCTTTACTAGGTAATTCTTCTTCACGGTGTTGTTTACTAAATTTAGAGAAATTAAATTCATGAGTCATATCATCCAAGCCAACAGTAACAACATCTCTTGTGCAATCTATGGTAGCATTAACAATATTTAAGAAGGGTCTACCAAATATAATGGGACAGAAGCTATCTTGTGGGGAACGGAGAACAAGAAAATCAGCAGGATATTTAGTTTTCCCACACAAGACTTCAACATCTCTAACAATCCCATTGGTGAAATAGTATCTCTATTAGCAAGTTTAATTGTGACATCAATATCCTCTAACTCAACAGGTGCAATGTCATGCATAATTTCTTTGTATAAGTCAATAGGTATTGCACTAGCACTAGCACCAATATCACATAAGCCATGATAACAATGATCTCCTATTTTAACAGAAATAACAGGCATACCTACCACAGGTCTAGGTTTATCTGTATCACGGGGTTTAGCAATTCTAGCAGTTTCATTATAGAAATAAATAACATGCCCATCTATATTATCAGACAAGAGATCTTTAACAATAGCAATATTAGGTTCAACTTTAACTTGGTCAGGAGGTGTATATGTTTTAATATTGCTTTTATGAACCACAGTTGAAGCTTTAGCATGATCCTTTATCCTAACAGGGAAAGGCGGTTTCTCAACATAAGAAGTAGGAACAATAGGATCATTATAAGTAATTGTCTTTTCTTCAACTTTAATAGGTGCAGCTACTTTTACTTTTATAGGAGGATGATATTTAAACCACTTCTCCTTGGGGAGATCAACATAAGCAGCAAAAGATTCACAGAAAGAAGCTACTATCTCAGAGTCAAGTCCATATTTAGTGCTAAATTTATGGAAAATATCGGTATCCATAAAAGATTTAACACAATCAAAAGTAGGTGTCATACCTGACTCCTTACCATTGTCGAGGTCCCAATCTTCGGAGTTGCGTTTAATTCTTTCCAATAAATCCCATTTGAATTCAATAGTCTTCATCATAAAAGAGCCAGCACAAGAAGTATCAAGCATGGTGCGATTGTTATCAGAAAGCCGAGCCTACAATTTTTTGTTGGAAATATGGCCTAGAGGCAATAATAAATTGGTTATTATTATATTTCCTTGTTCATGATAATCGTTTATTATCCATGCTAGAATTGTATTGATAGGAAACTCAGATACATGTGTGGATACATAGACAACACCATGTCCCTAGTAAGCCTCTAGTTGACTAGCTCGTTGATCAATAGATGGTTACGGTTTCCTGACCATGGACATTGGATGTCGTTGATGATGGGATCACATTATTAGGAGAATCATGTGATGGACAAGACCCAATCCTAAGAATAGCACTAGATCGTGTAGTTCGTATGCTAAAGCTTTTCTAATGTCAAGTATCATTTCCTTAGACCATGAGATTGTGCAACTCCCGGATACCGTAGGAATGCTTTGGGTGTGCCAAACGTCACAACGTAACTGGGTGGCTATAAAGGTACACTACAGGTATCTCCGAAAGTGTCTGTTGGGTTGGCACGAATCAAGACTGGGATTTGTCACTCCGTGTAAACGGAGAGGTATCGCTGGGCCCACTCAGTAGGACATCATCATAATGTGCACAATGTGATCAAGGAGTTGATCACGGGATGATGTGTTATGGAACGAGTAAAGAGACTTGCCGGTAACGAGATTGAACAAGGTATCGGGATACCGACGATCGAATCTCGGGCAAGTATCGTACCGATAGACAAAGGGAAATGTATACGGGATTGATTAAGTCCTTGACATCGTGGTTCATCCGATGAGATCATCGTGGAACATGTGGGAGCCAACATGGGTATCCAGATCCCGCTGTTGGTTATTGACCGGAGAACGTCTCGGTCATGTCTGCATGGTCCCTGAACCCGTAGGGTCTACACACTTAAGGTTCGATGACGCTAGGGTTATAAAGGAAGTTTGTATGTGGTTACCGAATGTTGTTCGGAGTCCCGGATGAGATCCCGGACGTCACGAGGAGTTCCGGAATGGTCCGGAGGTAAAGATTTATATATGGGAAGTCCTGTTTTGGTCACCGGAAAAGTTTCGGGGTTTATCGGTAACGTACCGAGACCACCGAGAGGGTCCCGGGGGTCCACCAAGTGGGGCCACCAGCCCCGGAGGGCTTCATGGGCCAAGTGTGGAAGGGTTCCAGCCCCAGGTGGGCTGGTGCGCCCTCCCACAAGGCCCAAGGCGCAAGGGAAGAGGAGAGGGGGCAAACCCTAGGGCAGATGGGCCCTAAGGCCCATCCTGGTGCGCCTCCGTCTCCCCCTCCCCCTTGGCCGCCTCCCTTAGATGGGATCTAGGCTGGCCGCCACCCCTAGGGGTGGAAACCCTAAAGGGGGCGCAGCCCCTCCCCTTCCCCTATATATACTTGGCCTAGGTGCTGCCCAAGACACGCAATTTGATCTCTCTCGTTGGTGCAGCCCTCCCTCTCTTTCTCCTCATATTCCGTGGTGCTTGGCAAAGCCCTGCTGGATTGCCATGCTTTTCCATCACCACCATGCCGTTGTGCTGCTGCTGGATGGAGTCTTCCTCAACCTCTCCCTCTCTCCTTGCTGGATCAAGGCATGGGAGACGTCATCGGGCTGTACGTGTGTTGAACGCGGAGGTGCCGTCCGTTCGGCACTAGGATCTCCGGTGATTTGGATCACGATGAGTACGACTCCTTCAACCCCGTTCTCTTGAACGCTTCCGCTTAGCGATCTACAAGGGTATGTAGATGCACTCTCCTTCCCCTCATTGCTGGTCTCTCCATAGATAGATCTTGGTGACACGTAGGAAAATTTTGAATTTCTGCTACGTTCCCCAATAGTGGCATCATGAGCTAGGTCTATTGCGTAGATTCTATGCACGAGTAGAACACAAAGTAGTTGTGGGCGTTGATATTGTTCAATATGCTTACCGTTACTAGTCCAATCTTGTTTCGACGGCATCGTGGGATGAAGCGGCCCGGACCAACCTTACACGTACGCTTACGTGAGACCGGTTCCGCCGACTGACATGCACTAGTTGCATAAGGTGGCTGGCGGGTGTCTGTCTCTCCCACTTTAGTCGGAACAGATTCGATGAAAAGGGTCCTTATGAAGGGTAAATAGCAATTGGCATATCACGTTGTGGTTTTGCGTAGGTAAGAAACGTTCTTGCTAGAAACCCATAGCAGCCATGTAAAACATGCAAACAACAATTAGAGGACGTCTAACTTGTTTTTGCAGGGTATGCTATGTGATGTGATATGGCCAAAAGGATGTGATGAATGATATATGTGATGTATGAGATTGATCATGTTCTTGTAATAGGAATCACGACTTGCATGTCGATGAGTATGACAACTGGCAGGAGCCATAGAAGTTGTCTTAATTTATTTATGACCTGCGTGTCAACATAAACGTCATGTAATTACTTTACTTTATTGCTAACCGTTAGCTGTAGTAGTAGAAGTAATCGTTGGCGAGACAACTTCATGAAGACACGATGATGGAGATCATGATGATGGAGATCATGGTGTCATGCCGGTGACAAGATGATCATAGAGCCCCGAAGATGGAGATCAAAAGGAGCAATATGATATTGGCCATATCATGTCACTATTTGATTGCATGTGATGTTTATCATGTTTATACATCTTGTTTACTTAGAACAACGGTAGTAAATAAGATGATCCCTCATTAAAATTTCAAGAAAGTGTTCCCCCTAACTGTGCACCGTTGCGACAGTTCGTTGTTTCGAAGCACCACGTGATGATCGGGTGTGATAGATTCTAACATTCACATACAACGGGTGTAAGACAGATTTACACACGCGAAACACTTAGGTTGACTTGACGAGCCTAGCATGTGTACAGACATGGCCTCGGAACACAGAAGACCGAAAGGTCGAGCATGAGTCGTATAGAAGATACGATCAACATGAAGATGTTCACTGACGTTGACTAGTCCGTCTCACGTGATGATCGGACACGGCCTAGTTGACTCGGATCATGTAATCACTTGGATGACTAGAGGGATGTCTATCTAAGTGGGAGTTCATAAGATGAACTTAATTATCCTGAACATAGTCAAAAGGTCTTCGCAAATTGTGTCGTAGCTCGCGCTTCAGTTCTACTGTTTAATTATGTTCCTAGAGAAAATTTAGTTGAAAGATGATAGTAGCAGTTATGCGGACTAGGTCCGTAAACTGAGGATTGTCCTCATTGCTTCATAGAAGGCTTATGCCCTTAATGCACCGCTCAGTGTGCTGAACCTCGAACGTGGCCTGTGGATGTTGCGAACATCTGACATACACGTTTTGATGACTACATGATAGTTCGGTAATGTTAAATGGTTTAGAACTGAGGCACCGAAGACATTTTTTGAAATGTCACGGAACATATGAGATGTTTCGAGGGCTGAAATTGGGATTTCAGGCTCGTGCTCACGTCAAGAGGTATAAGACCTCTGACGATTTTCTTAGCTACAAACTAAGGGAGAAAAGCTCAATTGTTGAGCTTGTGCTCAGATTGTCTGAGTACAACAATCATTTGAATCGAGTGGGAGTTGATCTTCCAGATGAGATAATGATGTTTCTCCAAAGTCATTACCACCAAGCTGCTAGAGCTTCGTGATGAACTATAATATATCAGGGACATATATGATGATCCTTGAGATATTCGCGATGTTTGACACCACAAAAGTAGAAATCAAGAAGGAGCATCAATTGTTGATGGTTGGTGAAACCACTAGTTTCAAGAAGGGCAAGGGCAAGAAGGGATACTTCATGAAACGGCAATTCAGCTGCTGTTCTAGTGAAGAAACCCAAGGTTGAACCCAAACCCGAGACTAAGTGCTTCTGTAATAAGAGGAACAGCCACTGGAGCAGAATTACCCTAGATACTTGGTAGATTAGAAGGCTGGCAAGATCGATAGAAGTATATTGGATATACATTGTGTTGATGTGTACTTTACTAGTACTCCTAGTAGCACCAGGGTATTAGATACCGGTTCGGTTGCTAAGTGTTAGTAACTCGAAATAAAAGCTACGGAATAAACGGAGACTAGCTAAAGGTGAGCTGACGATATGTTGGAAGTGTTTCCAATGTTGATATGATCAAGCATCGCACGCTCCCTCTACCATCGAGATTGGTGTTTGCGTTGAGCATAGACATGATTGGATTATGTCTATCGCAATACGGTTATTCATTTAAGGAGAATAATGGTTACTCTGTTTGAATAATACCTTCAATGGTCTTATACCTAAAATGAATGGTTTATTGAATCTCGATCGTAGTGATACACATGTTCATGCCAAAAGATAGTAATGATAGTACCACCTACTTGTGGCACTGCCATGTAAGTCATATCGGTATAAAACGCATGAAGAAGCTCCATGTTGATGGATCTTTGGGCTCACTCGTTTTTGAAAAGTTTGAGACATGCGAACCATGTCTATTGGTGTATATGCATGAAGAAACTCCATGCAAATGGACCATTTGGACTCACTTGATTTTGAATCACTTGAGACATGCAAATCATACCACATGGGCAAGATGACTGAAAGCCTCGTTTTTCAGTAAAATGGAACTAGAAAGCAACTTTGTTGGAAGAAGTACATTTTGATGTGTGCAGTCCAATGAGTGCTGAGGCGTGTAGTGGATATCGTTATGTTCTTACTTCACAGATGATTTGAGTAGATGTTGAGTACATTTACTTGATGAATCACGAGTCTGAATTATTGAAAGGTTCAAGTAATTTCAGGGTGAAGTTGAAAGATCATCGTGACAAGAGGATAAAATATCTATGATATGATCATATAGATGAATGTCTGAATTACGAGTTTGGCACAGAATTAAGACATTGTGGAAATTGTTTCACAACTAATACAGCCTGGAACACCATAGTGTGATGGTGTGTCCGAACATCATAACTGCACCCTATTGGATATGATGCATACCATGATGTCTCTTATCGAATTACCACAATAGTTTATGGGTTAGGCATTAGAGACAACCACATTCACTTTAAATAGGGCACCACGTAATTCCGATGAGATGACACCGTATGAACTATGGTTTAGAGAAACCTAAGCTGTCATTTCTTAAAAGTTTGGGGCTGCGACGCTTATGTGAAAAAGTTTCAGGCTGATAAGCTCAAACCCAAAGCGGATAAATGCATCTTCATAGGACACCCAAAATAGTTGGGTATACCTCCTGTCTCAGATTCGAAAGCAATAAGGGATTGTTTCTAGAATCGGGTCCTTTCTCGAGGAAAAGTTTCTCTCGAAAGAATTGAGTGGGAGGATGGTGGAGACTTGATGAGGTTATTGAACCGTCACTTCAACTAGTGTATAGCAGGGCACAAAGAGTTGTTCCTGTGGCACCTACACCAATTGAAGTGGAAGCTTATGATATTGATCATGAAACTTCGGATCAAGTCACTACCAAACCTCGTGGGATGACAAGGATGCGTACTACTTCAGAGTGGTACGTAATCCTGTCTTGGAAGTCATGTTGCTAGACAACAATGAGCCTATGAGCTATGGAGAAGCGATGGTGGGCCCGGATTCCGATAAATGGCTCGAGGCCATATAATCCGAGAGAGGATCCATGTATGAAAACGAAGTGTAGACTTTGGCAGAACGACTCGATGGTCGTAAGGCTATTGAGTACAGGTGGATTTTAAAAGGAAGACAGACAATGATGGTAAGTGTCACCATTGAGAAAGCTCGACTTGTCGTTAAGATGTTTTCCGACAAGTTCAAAGAGTTGACTACGATGAGACTTTCTCACCCGTAGCGATGCTAAGAGTCTGTTGGAATTATGTTAGCGATTGCTGCATTATTTATGAAATCTTGCAGATAGGATGTCAAAACATTGTTTCCTCGATGATTTTCTTGAGGAAAGGTTGTATGTGATACAACCGGAAGGTTTTGTCAATCCTGAAAGATGCTAATAAGTATGCAAAGCTCCAGCAATCCTTCTGAGGACTGGAGTAAGCATCTCGGAGTTGGAATGTATGCTTTGATGAGATGATCAAAGATTTTGGGTGTATACAAAGTTTATGAGAAACTTGTATTTCCAAAGAAGTGAGTGGGAGCACTATAGAATTTCTGATGAATGTATGTTGTTGACATATTGTTGATCAGAAATGACGTAGAATTTCTGGAAAGCATATAGGGTTATTTGGAAAGTGTTTTTCAATGGAAAGCCTGGATTAAGCTACTTGAACATTGAGCATCAAGATCTATAAGGATAGATCAAAACGCTTAATGGTGCTTTCAAATGAGCACATACCTTGACATGATCTTGAAGGTGTTCAAGATGGACCAGTCAAAGAAGGAGTTCTTGCCTGAGTTGTAAGGTATGAAGTTAAGACTTAAAGCTCGACCACGACAGAAGAAAGAGGAAGGACGAAGGTCGTCCCCTATGCTTTAGACATAGGCTCCATAGTATGCTATGTTGTGTACCGCACCTGATGTGTGCCTTGCCACATGTCTGGCTAGAGGGTACAAAGGTGATCTAGGAGTAGATCACCAGGTAGCAGTCAAAATCATCCTTAGAGGAATAAGGATATGTTTCTCGGTTATGGAGGTGATAAAGAGTTCGACGTAAAGAGTTACGTCGATGCAAGCTTAACATCGATCCGGATAGCTCTGAGTAGAGATACCGGATATGTATAATTGAGCAACAATTTGGAATAGCTCCAAGTAGAACAGTTATTTGAAATGGCTCCAAATGTAGCGTAGTAGTTGCATCTACAAGATGACATAGAAATTTGCGAAGTACATACGGATCTGAATGTTGCAGACCCGTTGACTAAAACCTCTCTCACAAGCAACATGATCAAACCTAGAACTCATTGAGTGTTAATCACATAGTGATGTGAACTAGACTACTGACTCTAAACTCTTGGGTGTTAGTCACATGGCGATGTGACCTGTGAGTGTTAATCAGATGGCGATGTGAACTAGATTATTGACTCTAGTGCAAGTGGGAGACTGTTGGAAATATGCCCTAGAGGCAATAATAAATTGGTTATTATTATATTTCCTTGTTCATGATAATCGTTTATTATCCATGCTAGAATTGTATTGATAGGAAACTCAGATACACGTGTGGATACATAGACAACACCATGTCCCTAGTAAGCCTCTAGTTGACTAGCTCGTTGATCAATAGATGGTTGCGGTTTCCTGACCATGGACATTGGATGTTGTTGATGACGGGATCACATCATTAGGAGAATGATGTGATGGACAAGACCCAATCCTAAGCATAGCACTAGATCATGTAGTTCGTATGCTAAAGCTTTTCTAATGTCAAGTATCATTTCCTTAGACCATGAGATTGTGCACCTCCCGGATACCGTAGGAATGCTTTGGGTGTGCCAAACGTCACAACGTAACTGGGTGGCTATAAAGGTACACTACAGGTATCTCCGAAAGTGTCTGTTGGGTTGGCACGAATCAAGACTGGGATTTGTCACTCCGTGTAAACGGAGAGGTATCTCTGGGCCCACTCGGTAGGACATCATCATAATGTGCACAATGTGATCAAGGAGTTGATCACGGGATGATGTGTTACGGAACGAGTAAAGAGACTTGCCGGTAACGAGATTGAACGAGGTATCGGGATACCGACGATCGAATCTCGGGCAAGTATCGTACCAATAAACAAAGGGAAATGTATACGGGATTGATTAAGTCCTTGACATCGTGGTTCATCCGATGAGATCATCGTGGAACATGTGGGAGCCAACATGGGTATCCAGATCCCGCTGTTGGTTATTGACCGGAGAACGTCTCGGTCATGTCTGCATGGTCCCCGAACCCGTAGGGTCTACACACTTAAGGTTCGATGACGCTAGGGTTATAAAGGAAGTTTGTATGTGGTTACCGAATGTTGTTCGGAGTCCCGGATGAGATCCCGGACGTCACGAGGAGTTCCGGAATGGTCCGGAGGTAAAGATTTATATATGGGAAGTCCTGTTTTGGTCACCGGAAAAGTTTCGAGGTTTATCGGTAACGTACCCAAACCACCGGGAGGGTCCCGGGGGTCCACCAAGTGGGGCCACCAGCCCCGGAGGGCTTCATGGGCCAAGTGTGGAAGGGGACCAGCCCCAGGTGGGCTGGTGCGCCCTCCCACAAGGCCCAAGGCGCAAGGGAAGAGGAGAGGGGGCAAACCCTAGGGCAGATGGGCCCTAAGGCCCATCCTGGTGCGCCTCCCTTTCTCCCTCCCCCTTGGCCGCCTCCCTTAGATGGGATCTAGGCTGGCCGCCACCCCTAGGGGTGGGAACTCTAAAGGGGGCGCAGCCCCTCCCCTTCCCCTATATATACTTGGCCTAGGGGCTGCCCAAGACACGCAATTTGATCTCTCTCGTTGGTGCAGCCCTCCCTCTCTTTCTCCTCATATTCCGTGGTGCTTGGCGAAGCCCTGCTGGATTGCCATGCTCCTCCATCACCACCACGCCGTTGTGCTGCTGCTGGATGGAGTCTTCCTCAACCTCTCCCTCTCTCCTTGCTGGATCAAGGCATGGGAGACATCATCGGGCTGTACATGTGTTGAACGCGGAGGTGATGTCCGTTTGGCACTAGGATCTCTGGTGATTTGGATCACGATGAGTACGACTCCTTCAACCCCGTTCTCTTGAACGCTTCCGCTTAGCGATCTACAAGGGTATGTAGATGCACTCTCCTTCCCCTCGTTGCTGGTCTCTTCATAGATAGATCTTGGTGACACGTAGGAAAATTTTGAATTTCTGCTACGTTCCCCAATAATTTTGAATAATCATTTCTCTTGAGAGCTCATGATCGGGGCATGAATATAACACTAATTTAAGCCTCCCCCAAGCTTGAGCGATGCTTTCTCCTTCGCGAGGCCAAAAATTATATATATAATTGCGATCACGATGAACAAGATGCATAGGATAAAACTTTTGATGAAATTCCAATTTCAATCGTTTGTAGTTCCAAGACTCCATATCATCACATAGCCTATACCATGTCGATGCATCTCCCCTCAAAGATAAAGGGAAGACCTTCTTCTTAACAACATCTCCGGGTACACCTGCAAGCTTAAATAATTCACAAACTTCATCCACATATATTAGATGCTCATCAGGATGTTTTGTTCTATCTCCCAAAAAAGGATTAGCTAGCAGTTTTTCTACCATACCCAAAGGAATTTCAAAGCAAACATTTTCATTTTCAGTACGTTCAGTAGGTTGAGGAGCAAATCTTTGCTGTACTGGTCGGGGTGAAGATACCCCGAACAAGCCCCTCAGAGGATTACTTTCCATAGTAACAAGTGACAGTAAATTTCAGCACACTATATAAATTTTTCCTTACGAAATTCCACCTACCAAAGGCACTTCACTCCCCGGCAACGGCGCCAGAAAAGAGTCTTGATGACCCACAAGTATAGGGGATCTATCGTAGTCCTTTCGATAAGTAAGAGTGTCAAACCCAACGAGGAGCAGAAGGAAATGATAAGCGGTTTCCAGCAAGGTATTCTCTGCAAGTACTGAAATAAGTAGTAACAGATAGTTTTGTGATAAGATAATTGTAACGAGCAACAAGTAACAAAAGTAAATAAGGTGTAGCAAGGTGGCCCAATCTTTTTTGTAGCAAAGGACAAGCCTGGACAAACTCTTATATGATGCAAAGCGCTCCCGGACACATGGGAATATCGTCAGACTAGTTTTCATCACGTTCATATGATTCGCGTTCGGTACTTTGATAATTTGGTATGTGGGTGGACCAGTGCTTGGGTGCTGCCCTTACTTGGACAAACATCCCACTTTTGATTAACCTCTATTGCAAGAATCCGCAAATACAACAAAAGTATTAAGGTTAACCTAACCATAGCATGAAACATATGGATCCAAATCAGTGGCGGATCCAGGATTTGAAGTTACCCAGGGCGGACTTTAAAATAATAATAAAAATCAAATCCATGGTACAATCAAATAAGACAGTCAATAAAATTAATTGGCCAATAGTATGCATTTACCCAAGATGATCAACACAATGAATTGTTTAGAGTAGTTTCATCCTAAAGGACCAAGTGAATAATATATACTACAAAAAATCATATAAAGTCTAACTTAAACCCTAAACCCTAAAAAAGTGTAACTTAGACTCTTGCTGGCTGAATCTTCCTATAACATCTTACTTGTAATTAATATCAGTATTCAAGAATTAGGTCCATGTGACAATAAGTTAGAAAAAATGATAGAATGGAAGACCAGAGAATTACTGGAGGGCAAAAGGACTTGCTCTTTGCTGCTTCTGTTGGCGATGTTGGGCCGTGGCGGTGACGGATGGCATGAGAAACCGGTGGACTCCCTTCTCCTCCATCAAACACCATCTATTGGATGAACTGGGAAGCGCCGCCGTGAGGCCACAATGGAGGGCGTCTCGTCAAGGTTAGGAGGCGAGGCAACACCGAAGGGTGACGGCGTGATCTGTAAAGCGTTGGTTGATCTGTTTCGATCGATAAGAATTGGGAACATGAAAGGCTGCGTACAGAAACGGAATGGGCTGCGTACAGAAAACGAATGGGTCTTCTCAAGTTTTACTGGGCCTTATTCATTGGCCCATCTCTTTAACGAAGCGTTTTCTTCTCTTTTCATCTTCCCGCTCGAAGCGTTATCTTTCTTCTTCTCTGTAGCATCCGCAGAAACCTACAGCAGGAAGCTCCGCTCGCCTCCCATGGTGCCCGGGGTTGACCAGAGCAATAGGGGGTACCATGGGTTTCCAAAATTTACCTGGGGCGGCCGCCCCTACACGACCCCACGCTGGATCCGCCCCTGATCCAAATCAGTCCCTTACGAAGCAACGCATAAACTAGGGTTTAAGCTTCTGTCACTCTAGCAACCCATCATCTACTTATTACTTCCCAATGCCTTCCTCTAGGCCCAAACAATGGTGAAGTGTCATGTAGTCGACGTTCACATAACACCACTAGAGGAGAGACAACATACATCTCATCAAAATATCGAACGAATACCAAATTCACATGACTACTAATAGCAAGACTTCTCCCATGTCCTCAGGAACAAAAGTAACTACTCACAAAGCATAAACATGTTCATAATCAGAGGAGTATTAATATGCATATAGGATCTGAACATATGACCTTCCACTAATTAAACCAACTAGGATCAACTACAAGGAGTAATTAACACTACTAGCAACCTACGAGCAGCAATCACGGACTTGGAGACAAGAATTGGATACAAGAGATAAACTAGGGTTTTGAGATGAGATGGTGCTGATGAAGATGTTGATGGAGATTGCCCTCTCCCGATGAAAGGAGCGTTGGTGATGACGAGGGCGATGATTTCCCCCTCCGGGAGGGAAGTTTCCCCGGGAGAACAGCCCCGCCAGAACCCTAGATTGGTTCCGCCAAAGTTCTGCCTCATGGCGACGGAGTTTCGTCCGAGAAGATGGCTTATAATTTTTTCCCATCGAAAGAGTCCATATAGCAGAAGATGGTCACCGGAGGGCCACCAGGGGGCCCACGAGGTAGGGGGGCGCGCCCACCCTCGTGGGCAGGGTGTGGCCCCCCTGGTGAAGTTCTTGCGCTCAATATTTTTTTATATATTTGGAAAACATCATCCGTGAAGTTTCAGGACTTTTGGAGCTGTGCAGAATAGGCCTCTAATATTTGCTCCTTTTCCAGCCAGAATCCCAACTGCCGGCATTCTCCCTTCTTTATGTAAACCTTATAAAATAAGAGAGAATAGGCATAAGTATTGTGACATAATGTGTAATAACAGCCCATAATGCAATAAATATTGATATAAAAGCATGATGCAAAATTGACGTATCAGACAACGACGAGGACGAGGACGCCCCCGGACCGTCCAACCCGCCGCGCGTCGACGACCTTGGGCAGGGGAGCAGCAGGGACGGCGGCCGCGGAGGAGTCGACGACGACGGCGGCGGCGGCGGCGACTACACGCAGTTCTACAGGCTCCTCGGCATGTAGAGCTTCAAGGGCGGCGGGCGGTGAGGAACGGTGAGGGTGACGACGGGTCTAGTAGTGTTTTTTTCTTCTTTTGTAAAATATTTTATATATGTTATGAACTCGCTGAAGTTTGGTTGAATTTACGCCTTGTTTGTGCGAATGTGGGGCCGGATTTTGTTTTTAAAAAAACGTGGGTGTGGCAACTGGGGAGCATCACGTCCCCAGCACGCGGTTAGCGCTGGTACGCGCCCAGGCGGCGATTTTTAGCGCCTCCTGGGGGGCAACGGCTGGAGATGCTATTAGAATCTAGGTCGTCCCTTGCTTCCTTCCCAGACAATCTCATACGTCCATTTTCTTATAGCAGGAGGGCTAAAACCCATCGCCGGCGGTAGAAGACCTAGTGGCCAGTTCTTTTGACTCGATTGTGAAGAATCATTGTCTTGGATATTTTGAGCAAAATGTTGAAGTGGGAAATTCAGTGTTCTCACATCGATTGATAACTTTATTTCGACATTATTCTTTTATTTCAATGTTAGTTGAGAAGGAAGGAATTTTACAGTATTTGTCCTTATAAAGTCCGTGGTATATGATTCTTATTTTGGATTTACTAGTAGGGCCTTTTGAACTGCTTATTTGTCTCATATTTTCAGCCTTGAGTTTCAAACTTTGGTAAATTTAATTCATATGACCTCTTCCTACGTTGTTTTTTAGGTGTCAAGATGTGTGGGAGCAGCAATGGTTCCTTATATTGAATATCAAGTGGTTATATGTTTAGTCATTGCATACGTCGTAGGTTCTCCACGAAGTATGCAGAGCATACTATGTATGCCACATGCTAGGATAGATTTTTTGTACTTAGGATAGTTTTGTTGCATTATTTTTCCTGTCAATAAATAGCAAGTGCGTGAAAATTATTTATTTTCTCCAATTTATTATGTTGCATCTTTTGTTATGTATGAAATAAATTTTGCTATGTGACACTAGACTCACATTGTTCCTTAGATATACTAACTTATTGGTATATCGTGGATTGTATTTTCATTCATTGGTCTATTAAGTGGCAAGATGGCATTATTAACAAATATAATGAGAAAATAATTCATGTGCAATGACAAGAATAAAACGGCATGACAAAGCGTGTTTTCCCATATAATACATATGTAAGTGCCATGTCTTTTTTGAGGAAGTTTGTCCATTTTACTAAGTGAAAATATCTATGATGCCCTCTACTTTTTGTCTTCCCAGGTGTTTGTTTCTTCAAACCTATAATTTTTAATTTCTAGTCTTTAAGTGGATTCAAAATCCACACTGACTTTCAAGACAACCATACTGTCAAAAGGGGCACATGCAAAATATCAATTAATGAACTTATGTCAATATCTTAAGTCAAATCCCCAATATTTCCATTAAAAAATTTGTGTATCTGTTTTTCAACCTTCTTTGTACCTTCGAACATTTTTGTCCAGTACTACTACTACATGCAGAATAATGTTGAGGGGAAATGTGTTTCTACATGTTCCCATACTGCTTCCATCATACTCCCTCCGTCTGGAAATACTTGTCAGATAAATGGATAAACTGTCGGAGAAATGAGTGAATAGCATAAACTACCACTTTTCGCGTTATGGCACCACAAAACTATCAGATTTTTGTTTGTCGCTAATAATTACCAAAATCGGCGTCGGCTGTTTCAAAAAACCTAAATGAGTGGGTGTTTTACAATTGATCACGATTATGACAGGTTGGGCCCACGCGTAACTGCCGTGGCATAAAAGCAATCAGGTCCCTGCCCAGAAATAAAAAAGCAATCGGGCCCCTGTATTTTTTAAAAGAAAGCAATCGGGTCCCTGTCGTCCTGCAGCTCACGCCCTCACGCAGCGACCTCGCCAGACTCCCTCCGGCCGCTCTTCGTGCCCGGCCATGTTGCAGGACCGGCGAAGGGCTCCCTCCTGCCGCTCCCCTTGCCCGGCCTTGCGTGCTCAGGCGAGCGCAGATGCGAGCCGCTGGAGAAGCGGCCGCCTCTCTCTGCGTTCGGGCTGCCATGCCCAGGAACTCGGGCTGCCGCGCCAAGGAGCTCGGGCCGCCGCGTTCCTCGGGGTGGCGTGGTCCTGCGAGAAGCCCTGCCGCGCCCACAGACGCCGTGCAGCAGCTCCACAGGCTCGGCTCCCATGCCCATCGCCGGCAATCTCCTCGCCAGCAATCGCCGTGGAGCAGAGGGCAGCAGGAACAGTGGAGGCGGGGCTCCACGTGCGCGGAAGGAGGCAGCCGGACGTGGCATAAGGCGTGGCGTGCGCCAGCAATGTGGGCGGCGGCCATGGCCATGTGACAGTGCTCTGTAGAGAGGAGGAGAAGGGAGGCAGAGAGGAGGGGGAGATAGAGATGAGACAGTGACACGTGAGGCCCGCATATCATTAAACAGTCAAACAAACGGTTTGTTTAGGTGTGGACCTGACCTGTCATAAACCGATTTAATTTCTGAACAATTTATGTTTTTTGAAACAGCCGACGATGATTCTGATAATTATCAGCGACAAACAAAAAATCTGATAGTTTTTTGAAAAGTGATAGTTTTATACTATTCATTTCGGAGAAATGAATGTCCATTTCTCCACAATATTTTCGGACGGAGGGAGTGTTTGGCAAAAATGACCCATATGAGTGGGTCTCAAGGGGCCTATGTTGGATCTATCAACTTCCAAAATCTTGCTAGCCTTTGTTTCCCTGAAACAAGCAACATGACTACAATAAACGGAGGTGTCTCTGACGGATGAGACATGAGATCAAACAGTGGGAAAATGGCAACCGGCCAAGACTACTACTAATAGGCGTCCACCCGACAAGGAGAGAGACATCTTAAGCTTTGTCAAGATCTTTAAAAATCCTAGCTTCAGCTGATTAGCACAATCAGTAGATTCATCTAGACATCCTGTTAGATCATCCATCCCTAACTTGACAAGTTTACTTCCAACTCCCCAAGCATATTTTGTACAAACCTAAGGTTTTATTTTTCACTCAGTATTTTCTCCATCACCCCTTTGTCGAACCTCCCATCTTCCACTGATTTTTTCTGGGTTTTCATTCCATTCTGGTTTTCATGAAACCAATCTTTTCTAACCCCAAAACCAAATTAATCTATGGTATCTCTATTTTCAATGTCTTAGTTGGTAGAATAATCTCCATGATTTTTTATGATAAACCTGGTACCGGTCATACATATTTGGTAAGCCAGTAAACATCAATAAATTCAGGGCCCAGTAGCTATTACTCCATTCGTTCTCAAATATAAGTCTTTCAATAAATTCCAACAAGTGACTACATTTTTTTCGAAAAGGGGGAGCACCCCCGTCTATGCATCAGAATGATGCATACGACCAATTTAAATAATAAGCAAATAGGTTCAATAGAGGTCTTAAAGTCTTCAACAAAGGGACAAAAAAATGCTCACAAAGACTAGGAAAAAAAGTAGACATAAAGCCACAACCGGCTGGCAAAAGAAAGATAGGAAAACTAATTACCTATCTTATTACATGACCGCCATTCAAACCGGTTAAAAATAGCCCGTGCTACCATCTCCCATCGGATAGATCCAGTAACCAAACGCTCCCTGGCCTTCGTCGTAGTGAGTAGCGACCACATACGGATCAACGCAGTGGCTCGGAAGATAACCTGCGAAAAATGAATATGTGTTGTTCTGTTAAAGACCAAATCATTTCTGCAGTTCCAGACTAAGCACATACTCCTACGCGAATGTGTCTCGCTGTTTCGGAATCTATCCCGTTAAGCCACATCCCAAATAACGTACTGACAGAATTCGGAGGAGTAATGTTAAAGGCTATGTGTACCGACCGCCATAATTTTTTTGCCAACGGGCAGTCAAAGAGATGTTTGATGGATTCATCCCGATCACAAAAGCTACATCTTGTAGGTCCTGTCCAATTGCGTTTTGCCAGGTTGTCCTTAATTAAAATGACTTGTTTATGTACAAACCACATAAACACTTTAACTTTCAAAGACACTTTGACTTTCCAAACATGTTTGGAACTAGGAATGGAGTTAGAATTGATAACATCCATGTACATGGATTTAACCGTAAACTCTCCAGTCCTAATAAGCTTTCAGCACAACTGATCGGGTCGTTGAGAAAGCTGAACCTCCATCAGTCCACTCACAAGATGGAGCCAGGCTTCCCAACGGGTTCCGGCTAGCGTTCTCCTGAATTGAATATTGAGAGGGATGGACTGAAGTATTGTCACAAAGTAAGCGTCTCTTCGTTGAACAATACTATAAAGGGATGGATATTGAAGCACGAGGGGCGTTTTCCCTAGCCATGTATCCTCCCAGAATCTCGTGGTGGTACCGTTTTCGACTATAAACTTTGTCCTATTGAAAAAAACTGATTTAACTCTCATCAGTCCTTTCTAGAAAGGCGAGTCCGTCGGCCTCACTGTCACCTAGGACAAAGTTTTGGAATGAAGATACCTACTACACAGAATCTGCGCCCATGTGGCCTCCGTCCCTACAGATAACTTATACAGCCACTTACTGTGAAGACATCTGTTCTCGACTTCCAAGATTTTCAATGCCTAGACCCCCTTGGTCTTTCGGTCTACAAATAATATCTCATTTGGCGAGTCTGTATTTTCGCTTTAGTTCATCACTCTGCCCGAAGAATCGGGATCGATAGAAGTCCAGCCTTTTCCTAACTCCAACTGGAATCTCGAAAAAGGACAAGAGAAACATTGGCATACTCGTGAGAACCAAATTAATAAGCAAGTGACTACATACAGAGCAAAATGAGTGAATCTACACTCTAAATTATGTCTACATACATTTGTATGTTGTAGTCCATTTGAAATGTCTAAAAAGACTTATATTTAGAAACGGAGGGGGTACATACCAATTAATCTCTTATAGTATTTGGTAACCCAATAGAGGGGATTAATCATTGACACATACCTATTTTATTATTAGTTCAAGAAAAAGTTGCAAAATTTGTACTTCGTCGTAACCAAAGCATAATCTTATCTTGTCTATTTGCTTTGCATCAAGATTTATCTTGTATGATCCTTTTATTGTATTGAAAAATATTTGGCCCCTGTGGCACTATGTGCAAAATGTGTTCCCCGTTACTACACACATGTAGTAATTTATATACAACAACTTAGATTATGCGTACAATTAATTATTCCCCGAGCAACAAGGACTCAAGGATCTTCCTTTGTGTGATTTAGGTGTTTCACGAAATTTGTAGACCACGAAACAGGCATGATCAGGAGGCGCTGGCGATGGAGATGGTGGCGTTCAAATAAGCAATGCACTCGGTTGGCAGGTTGAGGAAGGTGTTCATGAATACATCATCGATGGGGTCGAGGACGGCCACCCCGACCAGCTTGCATCTCCCTCCGCCGTCCAATCTTTCGCCAGTTCCGCGTCTTATGGCTCCACTGGACTCCTCAGACGTCAGTGTTGTGTCGACGAACAACGGCGGAGCTTGGTAGATGCTCCCAACCGAGAAACAGAACCTCGACCTGAACTTCAGGTCGACCTGAAACGTGCATACGCATGCAGAGGTCATGATCATTTTCTGTGACCATTTAAATGCCAAGCAAGAACTTGGTCCAAATACTCTGATCACACGTATAAACTACTAAAAATCTCTTGGTCGTCGCTCCCGAAAAAGTAATCTCTTATCTGGGCTGATAAGTGGTAACAACACATGGGCGCAGGACGGCAGGGTGCAGAGGAGGCAGTGCAAAGCTTACCTGACCAGTCGTCCGATCAATGCTCCCGCGCAGAGCCTCGGGCAAGATGTCGATCTTGAGGAATGGCAGCAGCGGCAGCCCTAGGAACCTAGTGGTGGCGCCAGACATTGCCGGGATGTACAGGCTCGACACGTCGAAATCGACGAGCACCGTGCCATCCGCCTCCGCCGTGCCCCTCGCGCCACGCCCGGCTCCCACGCCGCGGCCGCCATGGGCGTTGTAAGCGAAGTCCGGGTACCGGGAGATGCCCAGCCGGCAGCCGTCGCGCGTCAGGAACTCGACGCTGAACGTGTCGGCATCGGGCCGAGCCCGCCGCGACGCGACGGCAGGGGCAGGTTGCTGCTCGCCTTGGCCGGTGGATGCTGCCGAGACCGCGTGCTTGTCGCTGCGTCGCGGATGTAAAGGTCTCGGCCGTGAGCCGGAGGCGCATGGTTTCCTGGGATTGGCGAGTTTTTGCAGGGCTGGGCCTCGGAGGCTCCACGCGGAGGTGTTGATACCGCCCAGCTTTGCCATTTGGAGTCTGCGCAGCTGAAGCGATGAAGAAGAGGGACCCGGTGCGGCTTGCAGTTGTGGCTGTGCGATGGACCTCGGAAACCTTATCTCTTAGGGCATCTCCAGCCGGCTCCCACGATGCTCCCATGATCATTTTTTAAATACCGGTGTCTAATTTTTCTCCCAGTCGAGACCCCAAAACCTGAAAAAGCACCGGTTTGGCTGAAATTACGCTCGGCGGTACCAACCCAAACCCAAAAAACCGGGGCGCAGCTGGGGCGCCGGCGCTCTTTTTTGCATGCAAAGCCCCCACATCTCGGCCTCTTTCCTCACTCTCTCTTTCCTCTTTTCCTTTCAGCCTCTCTCCTCTCTCTCATCTTTTCCTTGCGAACGGCGCCGGAGTCCGCGCGGCCCGTCTGCGCCACCGCCTTGCTGGCGGAGCTGAGCCAGCGGCGCCGGCCACGGGCAGCCCCGGCACCGGGCGCACCGCCCCGAGCGTCCCCGGCACCGCGCGCGCCGGCCACGGGCGGCCCCGAGCGCGGAGGCCACGGGCGTCCCCGGCACCGGGCGCGCCGGCCACAGGCGGCCCCGAGCGTCCCCGGCACCGGACGCGCCGGCCACGGGCGGCCCCGGCCCCGAGCGTGCCGACCACGGCCGTCTCTCTCGTCTCGCTCGTTTCCCTCGTCGACGCCGTCTCCCTCGTCTTCCCCGCCGCCGCGTCCTTGGTCTCCTTGGTCCTTCCCGCGGCCGTGTCCGCCATCTCACTCGCGCTCCCTGCACGCTGCCGAAGACGCCATCCTGGGCTGCTGGGCTCGTGCATATCCCGCCTGGCCGCGGCGAGCTCGTCGGGCTCGCCTGACCGCGGAGTAGCAAAGCAGCCAAGCAGCAGCATCTCACGTAGCAGCAGAAGCAGGGACACGGGCATGCGTGCAGCAGCAGTTGGCTCGCGGGGGCATGGCCAGGGGCGCACGACCGCGCGGGAGCGGAGCTCCGGCCATGGCGCCTGAAGCGCTGCAGGGGTCGAGGCAGCCGAGGAGGGTCGGGGGCGAGCAGATCGACGGGACTTGCAGAGGCGCCCGAGGTTGAAGAAGGGTCGTCTGATCTCGTTGATGGCGAGGCGGGAAGTGAAGGGTAGGAGGCGGAGCGCGGAGGGGAAGGAGAGCGCGGCGGCGAGGAAGAGCAGCAGTGGGGCCAGCACGCCTCGTCGCCTCGTGTGCTGCCTGGGGGGGGGGGAGGGCGAACGACTGGAAGAAATTTCAGCCCCAAAGTAAAATTCTCGCCGGCAGCCCCCCAAGAGGCGAAAAAAATGCCTCCTGGGGAGGCCAACGGCTGGAGATGCCCTTAGGCTCTATTTGGATGCAGAGTATATGTAAAGGGCACCGCTAGGCGCCGGCGCACCGGCCGAATGTTTCGGCCGGTCTGCTCCCAGCCGCCCGATCTGCTGTGCAACACCGTCGGATCCGAGCTCCTCTGCCTTTTTTACCTTGTCATTGTCTCCCTGAGCGCTCGCCGTGCCGATCGCCCGTCGGGGCCGCCCCACGCTCTGGCACTCAGCTCGCCCCGGCCGCTCGCCGCCCCGGCCGCCGGTTGGAGCTGACCGCTCGCCGCCTCGGCCGCCCGTCGGAGCGCCATGGATGCAGCTCCGCGACTCAGCTCGTCCAGTCCGCTCGCCGCCCGGGCCACCCGTCGGAGCCGCCCCGCGCTCCGGGACTCAGCTCGCCCCGACCGCTCGCTGCCCCCGCTGCTCATCGGAGTGCCATGGATGCAGCTCCGCCTCACCGATGATTGGTTCCAGCAAAAAACAGAGATGCCCCGAGGTAGCATTTTCCCGTGTCAGTCGTAGCAAATGAAGACAACGGTTGCAGCAAAAAAATCCATCAGCGTCGCCATTGTAGCAAAAATGTTAATCGGATGTAGCAAAACACAGCGCCAATGGTAGCAAAAAACGAGGATGTTGCAACAAAAATGCCGTCCTCGTCATCGCCGGTCACACCTCAGTTGTAAAAAAGCACCATGGCCGCATGAATGGATGTAGGAAAAACATAGACGGTAGTAGCAAAAACTTGACACGTTTGTAGCTTTTATCTCAATGGTTGAAGCCTTTCCCCTCTATGGTGGAAGCATTTCTGTAAACGACTGAAACTTTTTTCTTTTTGAGCAACGTCTGGGTGAAAGCTTTTCTCTATCGTCCGGTTGAAGCTTTTTTCATCAAAGGTTGTAGCGTTTTATATAGACGGTTGTAGCTTTCCTCGATAGCACTGATCGCTTACAACTTTCTGTATATATGGTTGAAGCATTTTTAATTTTGGGTTGAAGCTTTCCTGTCAACGGTTGCAGCATTCGCCAGCCTCCCCAGCTATCGCGCATCTCTGATTGAAGCAAAAAATACCATCGGTTCCAGCAAAAAATCTCTATAATAGTAGCAAAACCAAAACACCGTTGTAGCAAAAAAAATGGTCATCCGTCGTCTCGCCGTGACGTCGAGGTTCCAGCAAATTTGCGCCGCGGGGTGCAGTCCTGCCATGGCTGGTTGCAGCTATCCGGGTCCGGTGAGGTAGGGAGAGCTCCGATGCACGCGGATCCGCGCGAATCTGGTCGAGGGCGGCCAGATCTGCTGAACGGCGGCGCGCCTGGGAGGCCTGCGGCGCGGGGCGATGCGTTGACCATGGCAGCGGGGAGAGAGAAAGAGAGGGATGCGCGGGAGGAAGAAGAGAAAAGGAAGGAGGACTAGTCGTCTCGGGTCCATCACGCCACGTGGTTGCTCGTGAGTGGGTCGCATCGCGCGCGCGTGGACTGGACCGGCCGAAGCTTCGGCCGGTGCCCCGGTCCCAAACGTTTCCCATATGTAAAACTGTAGTATTTGAAATCCACAGTTTTTAAATCTCTGGCTGTAATAACATCACAATTTGTGAGAACCATTGTATTTTACAGTATTTGCAAAACCACGAGACGTTTGGCACATGCATTATTTACCAGAGTATTTCAGTTAGACATACTATTTGTTCTTTGGAGAAAGAACGTAAAACCTTCATAGAAGTATGTAAATATATTTTACTCCCTCCGTTCCTTTGTATAATATGTATTATTATTATTATTAAAAAGGAGGCACATTGCCCGGCTTTAGCGAACCGATGCCCTTACGAGTACATACCGAAGTTCGAAGGAGTTCAACCGCAAAAGGAAAAAAGGAGAACGAAATAAGTTCGATACAGACCCCTCGGGCCAAGGCACAAGGAAAATCAGCAAGATGAAGTATCCTAGTGAAGACGACGAAGTGTAACGGTACAATATCAGACGACAGATGCCCTTCAGCCTCCCTGCTGATCATCATGAGTCATGTGCCGCCGCAGCTCGAAGCCGAGCGCTCT
This sequence comes from Triticum monococcum, assembly GCA_034509565.1. NCBI lineage: Eukaryota > Viridiplantae > Streptophyta > Magnoliopsida > Poales > Poaceae > Triticum > Triticum monococcum. The sequence continues at coordinate 491,777,256 of CM067846.1, forward strand.
GAACTTCTCAAGTAGCATCGCAATGGTGGATGCGTCCTCCAATTTGCTCGGTGGTTTCCAAAGCTGTAGAAAAATGATCATTTTATAGACAATATCATCAGGATGTTTAATGAATTTTCCTTCAGTTACAGCTTTATTCCTAACATGCCACAAGGCCCAAGCTATTGCTGCAAAAACAAGCCATGTAACCCTACGGGTATGCCTAGAAAGACGTGTAGCTAACGTATGGAAAGCTCCAAACGAAGTGGGCGCCCAACTGCACTTTGTGATATCCCGAATGGAGCCCCATAGGAGTTTTGCAAGGCTGCACTTGAAGAAGACGTGGTTGGTATCTTCGATCACATCGCACAAAGGACACCGCCCATCCTTGGGCCATGTCGTTTTTGTACTTGAACATTGGTAGGCAGCCTATCACGTACTAGCTGCCATAGGAAAATTTTGACTTTAATAGGGATGTGAGCCCTCCAAATATCCATTGCTTGAAATGGTGCAACTCCGTTGTGTAAGGCACGGTACAAGGACTCCGTCGTGAACTGTCCCGAAGGTTCTAACTTCCACCGGAATGAGTCCGGTTCCGAGGTCAGTGCAACAGTTTGTAACAAGGCCACCAACCGACCCCATTCATCCCTCTCAAGTAAACTGATGGAGTGGCAAAACTGGGGGCTCCATTGACCATCCCTCCAAATCTCGCTGACTAGTGCATTCAGAGTTGTTGCGATAGCGAACAACTGGGGAAAAGCGGTAGCAAGTGGCTCTGGCCCCATCCACACGTCTAACCAAAAGATGGTGGATTGTCCATTACCAATATAGTGAATTGCCCCCAGACGCAACAGGTGTCTAATCTTTACAATCGCTTTCCAAAACGACGAGTCGTTTCTTCGTGATGCTATGGATACCGGGGCATGCTGTAAATATTTGTGTTTGATGATGTCTAACCATAAGCCACCTTGGTCGGTCAGCATTTTCCATGCTCATTTTGCCATCAGACACCAATTCATGTGCTTGCTATTTAAGATGCTGAGGCCGCCAACCTCTTTTGGCGCACAGATAGTACTCCAGTGTACCATATGATATTTTTGTTTCCCGAGTTCTTTACCCCAAAAGAACCGGGATCGTACATTATCAAAATTTTCATGGATGCCATCTTGGAGCAGAAAAATCCCATGATGAGCATAGGCAAACTAAAGAGGCAAGAGTTGATCAACGTGGTTTTGCCCCCTATTGATTGGTATTTACCGATCCAAGGCTCCACCCGCCTAGCCACTCAATCAGTAAGGAAGAGGAGTCCTCGGTGGTGAGATGCTTGTTGGTTAGCGGCATGCCCAGATATTTGATGGGCAAGGTGCCGAGTCTACAGTTCATAATGTGAGCCATTCTGAGTCGATGCTCCAAATTACCTTTAGTAACAAAAGCCTCACTCTTGTCATGATTGATCTTCAGACCAGACATGGACTCAAAGCACATGAGCAGAAATCGAAGGTTCATGAGGCTAACTGGGTCATTCTTGATTATGATCAACGTGTCATCAGCGTACTGTAGGTGAGTGATTCCCCCTTCCATAAGGTTAGGAAAAATTCCTTGGATATGGCCAGCCTTCCTAGCTCCCTCTAGGATGACTGCCAGAGCCTCAACCACAATGTTGAAGAGCAGAGGGGAGATGGGGTCCCCTTGCCTGACCCCTCGGGTATTACGGAAATATGGCCCCGACTCTCCATTGATGTTGATGGCCGTTTTCCCTCCTCGCACCATTGATACGTCTCCAATGTATCTATAATTTTTTTATTGTTCCATGCTATTATATTATCTATCTTGGATGTGTTATATGCATTTATATGCTATTTTATATGATTTTTGGGACTAACCTATTAACCTAGAGCCCAATGCTAGTTTCTGTTTTTCCCTTGTTTTTGAGTCGCAGAAAAGGAATACCAAACGGAGTCTAATTGACCTGGAAATTTACGGAGAATATTTTTGGAAAATATAAAAAATACTGGAACGAAAAGATATCGAAGAAGAGTCCCGAGGCCACCACTAGGGTGGAGGGCGCGCCCCCCCGTCCTTGTCATCGCCTCATGGGCCTCCTGACTTGTCTCCGATGCCAACACCTCCTATAAATCCCAAAACCTCTAGAAATAAACCTAGATCGGGAGTTCCACCGCCGCAAGCCTCCGTAGCCATGAAAAACCAATTGGGAGCCCGTTTCGGCACCGGTGGCCATCTTCATCATCCCGGCACTCTCCATGACAAGGAGGGAGTAGTTCACCCTCGTGGTTGAGGGTATGTACCAGTAGTTATGTGTTTGATCTCTCTCTCTCTCTCTCTTGTGTTCTTAATTTGGCACGATCTTGATGTACCGCGAGCTTTGCTACTATAGTTGAATCATATGGTGTTTTCTCCCCTCTACCTTATTGTAATGGATTGAGTTTTCCCTTTGAAGTTATCTTATCGAATTGAGTCTTTAAGGATTTGAGAACACTTGATGTATGTCTTGCATGTGCTTATCTGTGGTGACAATGGGATATTCACGTGATCTACTTGATGTATGTTTTGGTGATCAACTTGTGGGTTCTGTGACCTTGTTAACTTATGCAAAGGAGTTGGCACACCTTTTCATCTTGACTCTCCGGTAGAAACTTTAGGGCACTCTTTGAAGTTCTTTGTGTTGGTTTGAATAGACGAATCTGAGATTGTGTGATGCATATCGTATAATCAAACCCGCGGATACTTGTGGTGACATTGGAGTATCTAGGTGACATTAGAGTTTTGGTTGATGTGTGTATTAAGGTGTTATTTTAGTATGAACTCTAGGGTTGTTTGTGACACTTATAGGAATAGCCCAATAGATCGATCAGAAAGAATAACTTTGATGTGGTTTCGTACCCAACAATAATCTCTTCGTTTATTCTCTGCTATTAGTGACTTTGGAGTGACTCTTGGTTGCATGTTGAGGAATTGTTATATGATCTAATTATGTTATCATTGCTGAGAGAACTTGCACTAGTGAAAGTCTGAACCCTAGGCCTTGTTTCTAAGCATTGCAATACCATTTTCGCTCACTTTTGTTACTAGTTACCTTGCTGTTTTTATATTTCAGCTTACAAAAACCTATATCTACTATCCATATTGCACTTGTATCACCATCTCTTCGCCGAACTAGTGCACCTATACAATTTACCATTGTATTGGGTGTGTTGGGGACACAAGAGACTCTTTGTTATTTGGTAGCAGGGTTGTTTGAGAGAGACCATCTTCATCCTATGCCTCCCACGGATTGATAAACCTTAGGTCATCCACTTTAGGGAAATTTGCTACTATCCTACAAAACTATGTGCTTGGAGGCCCGACATGAGTATACAAGAAGAAGGCTGCGTAGTAGACATCAAGCTCTTTTCTGGCGCCGTTGCCGGGTAGGCTAGGTAAGCGGCACTCACCCGTCAGCTCTTTTCTAGCGCCGTTGCCGGGGAGGTGAGTGCTTGAAGGTATATCTTTAGATCTTGCAATTGAATCTTTTAGTTTCTTGTTTTATCACTAGTTTAGTTTATAAAGAGAAAACTACAAAAAATGGAATTGAGGTTTCCTCATATGCTTCATCTTTATAATGTCTTTCGTGAAAATGACGGAAACGAAAATTGTGCTCAAGTGTTAAAAGAAAAAATCTATAAAATGTTTGGCACTAAATCTTTGAATGATGAGCATGATTGCAATGTTGTTCGTATGAATTCTTTGAATATTCATGATGCTAATGATATGCAAAGCCACAAGCTTGGGGATGCTATGTTTGATGAAAATGATATTTTTGTCCCCCAAGTTTTGATGAGCAAATTTACTATGATGATAGCATGCCTCCTATTTATGATGATTATATTGATGAAAGTGGATTTGGAGAGGCCATGACTTTATTTAATGATGAATCCACTATTTTGGATGAGGTTCCAATTGATTATGAGAACAAAGTTGCTATCTATGATGATTATTGTGATGACTTGTATGCTATAAAGAATAATAATAACCATGAAACTTGTCATCATGATTTTAATTTTCAATTGGATTATGCCTCACGGGATAGTTATTTTGTTGAGTTTCCTCCCACTACTATTCATGAGAATAAATTTGCTTATGTGGAGAGTAACAAAATTTCTATGCTTGTAGATCATGAAAAGAATGGTTTGTGTTCTATTTATATTGTTGAATTCATTCATGGTGCTACTGAAAATTATTATGAGAGAGGAACATATGCTTCTACATATTGCAATAATATCAAGTTTCCTCTCTATGTGTTGAAAATCTTGAAGTTTTGCTTGCTTTACCTTCCTATGCTAGTTGATTCTTGTTCCCACGAAATATTTGCTCACAAAATTCCTATGCATAGGAAGTGGGTTAGACTTAAATGTGCTAGTCATATTCTTCATGATGCTCCCATTATGTTTCAATTCTTATCTTTTATGCGAGCATCATTGAAATCATCATGCCTTGCTAGAAAGGCATTAAAGGAAAGCGCTTGTTGGGCGATGATACACCCATTTTGCATCATGCTTTTATATCGATATTTATTGCATTATGGGCTGTTATTACACATTATGTCACAATACTTATGCCTATTCTCTCTTATTTTACAAGGTTTACATGAAGAGGGAGAATGCTGGCAGTTGGGATTCTGGGCTGGAAAAGGAGCAAATATTAGAGACCTATTCTGCACAGCTCCAAAAGTCCTAAAACTTCACGGAAGCTATTTCCAGAATATATAAAAAATACTGAGTGCAATAAGTTCCAGAGGGGGGCCACACCCTGGCCACGAGGGTGGGGGGCGCGCCCTACCCCCTGGGCGCGCCCCTTGCCTCGTGGGCCCCCTGGTGGCCCTCCGATGCCCATCTTCTGCTATATGGAGTCTTTCGTCGAGGAAAAAAATCACAAGCAAGCTTTTCGGACGAGACTCTGCCGCCACGAGGCGGAACCAATCTAGGGCTCTAGCGGAGCTGTTCTGCGGGGACACTTCCCTCCGGGAGGGGGAAATGATCACCGTCGTCATCACCAACGATCCTCTTATCAGGAGGGGGTCAATCTCCATTAACATATTCACCAGCACCATCTCATCTCAAACCCTAGTTCATCTCTTATATCCAATCTTTGTATCCAAACCTCAGATTGGTACATGTGGGTTGCTAGTAGTGTTGATTACTCCTTGTAGTTGATGCTAGTTGGTTTACTTGGTGGAAGATCATATGTTCAGATCCATTATGCATATTAATACCCCTCTGATTATGAACATGAATATGCTTTGTGAGTAGTTACGTTTGTTCCTGAGGACATGGGAGAAGTCTTGCTATTAGTAGTCATGTGAATTTGGTATTCGTTCGATATTTTGATGAGATGTATGTTGTCATCCCTCTAGTGGTGTCATGTGAACGTCGACTACATGACACTTCACCATTTTTGAGCCTAGGGGAGGCATTGGGAAGTAATAAGTAGATGATGGGTTGCTAGAGTGACAGAAGCTTAAACCCTAGTTTATGCGTTGCTTCGTAAGGGGCTGATTTGGATCCATATGTTTCATGCTATGGTTAGGTTTACCTTAATACTTCTGTTGTAGTTGTATATGCTTGCAATGGGGGTTAATCATAAGTGGTATGCTTGTCCAAGTAAGGACAACACCCAAGCACCGGTCCACCCACATATCAAATTATCAAAGTACCGAACGCGAATCATATGATCATGATGGAAACTAGCTTGACGATAATTCCCATGTGTCCTAGGGAGTGCTTTACTTCATATAAGAGTTTGTCCAGGCTTGTCCTTTGCTATAAAAAGGATTGGGCCGTCTTGCTGCACCTTATTTACTTTTGTTACTTTCTACTCGTTACCAATCACCTTATCACAAAACTATCTGTCACCGATAATTTTAGTGCTTGCAGAGAATACCTTGCTGAAAACCGCTTATCATTTCCTTCTGCTCCTCGTTGGGTTCGACACTCTTACTTATTGAAAGGACTACGATAGATCCCCTATACTTGTGGGTCATCAAGACTCTTTTCTGGCGTTGTTGCCGGGGAGTGAAGCGTCTTTCGTAGGTGGAATTTGGTAAGGAAAAATTTATGTAGTGTGCTGAAATTTACTGTCACTTGTTACTATGGAAAGTAATCCTTTGAGGGGCTTGTTCGGGGTATCTTCACCTCGTCCGGGACCACAATTAGTTACCCCTCAACCCACTGGACCTACTGAAAATGAAAATGTTTACTTCGAAATGTGGATGAAGTTTGTGGACCTACTGAAAATGAAAATGTTTACTTCGAAATGTGGACCTATTAGAAACTGCTAGCTAATCCTTTTGCAGGAGATGGAACATTGCATCCCGACTTACACTTAATCTATGTGGATGAAGTTTGTGGATTATTTAAGCTTGCAGGTATGGCCGATGATGTTATCAAGAAGAAGGTCTTCCCTTTATCTTTGAAGGGAGATGCATTGACATGGTATAGGCTATGTGATGATATGGGATCATGGAACTACAAATGGTTGAAATTTGAATTCCATCAGAGGTTTTATCCTATGCATCTCGTTCATCGTGATCGTAATTATATATATAATTTTTGGCTTCGTGAAGGAGAAAGCATCGCTCAAGCTTGGGGGAGGCTTAAGTCAATGTTTTATTCATGCCCCAATCATGAGCTCTCAAGAGAAATGATTATTCAAAATTTCATGCTCGGCTTTCTGATAACAATCGTTCCATGGTCGATACTTCTTGTACTGGTTCCTTTATGATGAAGACTATTGAATTCAAATGGAATTTATTGGAGAGAATTAAACGCAACTCTGAAGATTGGGATCTCGATGAAGGTAAGAAGTCAGGTATAACACCTAAGTTTGATTGTGTTAAATGTTTTATGGATACCGATGTTTTCCATAAATTTAGCACTAAATATGGACTTGACTCTAAGATAGTAGCTTCTTTGTGTGAATCCTTTGCTACTCATGTTGATCTTCCTAAGGAGAAGTGGTTTAAATACAATCCTCCCATTGAAACAAAAGTAGTTGCACCTATTAAAGTTGAAGAAAATACTATCACTTCTAATGATCCTGTTGTTCCTACTGCTTATGTTGAGAAACCACCTTTCCCTGTTAGAATAAAGGATCATGCTAAAGCTTCAACTATGGTCAACAAAAGTAATATTAAGACACCTAAACCCCCTGAGCAAATTAAAGTTGAACATAAAATTGCTATGGTTAAAGATCTCTTGGCTGATAATATTGATGGGCATGTTATTTACTTCTGCAATGAAGCTGCTAGAATTGCTAGACCTGATGCTAAAAATAAGCACAGGCCTGTTGTAGGCATGCGTGTTATTTCTGTTAAAATAGGAGATCATTATTATCATGGCTTATGTGATATGGGTGCTAGTGCCAGTGCAATACCTATTTCCTTATACAAAGAAATTATGCATGATATTGCACCAACTGAGATAGAAGATATTGATGTTATCATTAAACTTGCCAATAGAGATACTATTTCACCAGTTAGGATTGTTAGAGATGTTAAAGTCTTGTGTGGAAAGGTTAAATATCATGCTGATTTTCTTGTTCTTGGTTCCCCACAAGATAACTTTTGTCCCATTATATTTGGTAGACCCTTCTTCAATACTGTCAATGCTAAGATAGACTGCAATAAGGATATTGTTTCTGTTGGTTTAGGGGATATGGCTCATGAGTTTAATTTTGCTAAATTTCGTAGACAACCCCATGATAAAGAATTTCCTAGTAAAGATGAAATTATTGGTCTTGCTTCTATTGCCGTGCCTCCTACTGATCCCTTCAAACAATATTTGCTAGACCATGAAAATGATATGTTCATGAATGAAAGAAGGGAAATAGATGAAGTATTCTTTAAACAGGGACCTATTCTGAAACACAACTTGCCTATTGAAATCCTAGGGGATCCTCCTCCACCCAAGGGTGATCCCATGTCTGAACTTAAACCATTACCTGATACTCTTAAATATGCTTATCTTGATGAAAAGAAAATACATCCTATTATTATTAGTGCTAACCTTTCAGAGAAGGAGGAAGAGAAATTATTGAAAACTCTGAAGAAGCACCATGCTGCTATTGGATATACTCTTGATGATCTTAAGGGCATTAGTCCCACTCTATGTCAACACAAAATAAATTTGGAGGAAGACGCCAAACCAGTTATTGATCACCAATGACGGTTGAATCCTAAGATGAAAGAAGTGGTAAGAAAGGAAATATTAAAGCTCCTTGAGGCAGGTATAATTTATCCCGCTGCTGATAGTCAGTGGGTAAGTCTTGTCCATTGCGTCCCTAAGAAGGGAGGTATTACTGTTGTTCCTAATGATAAAGATGAATTGATCCCGCAAAGAATTATTACAGGTTATAGGATGGTAATTGATTTCCGCAAATTAAATAAGGCTACTAAAAAAGATCATCACCCTTTGCCTTTTATTGATCAAATGCTAGAAAGATTATCCAAACATACACATTTTTGCTTTCAAGATGGTTACTCTGGCTTCTCTCAAATACCCGTGTCAGCTGATGATCAATCAAAGACCACTTTTACTTGCCCTTTCGGTACTTATGCTTATAGACGTATGCCTTTTGGTTTATGTAATGCACCTGCTACCTTTCAAGGATGCATGATGGCTATATTCTCTGACTTTTGTGAAAAGATTTGTGTGGTGTTCATGGATGATTTCTCCGTTTATGGATCCTCTTTTGATGATTGCTTGAGCAACCTTGATCGAGTTTTGCAGAGATGTGAAGAAACTAATCTTGTCTTGAACTGGGAGAAGTTCCACTTTATGGTTAATGAAGGTATTGTCTTGGGGCATAAAATTTCTGAAAGAGGCATTGAAGATGATAAAGCTAAAGTCGACGTTATTGAAAAGATGCCATGTCCTAAGGACATTAAAGGTATAAGAAGCTTCCTCGGTCATGCCAGTTTTTATAGGAGGTTCATTAAGGACCTCTCAAAAATTTCTCGTCCTCTGACTAATCTATTACAAAAAGATATTCCTTTTGTCTTTGATGATGATTGTGTAGAAGCATTTGAAATACTTAAGAAAGCATTGATTTCTGCACCTATTATTCAGCCACCTGATTGGAATTTACCCTTTGAAATTATGTGTGATGCTAGTGATTATGCTGTAGGTGTTGTTCTAGGGCAAAGAGTTGATAAGAAATTAAATGTTATTCAATATGCTAGTAAAACTCTAGACAATGCCTAGAGAAATTATGCTACTACTGAAAAAGAATTTTTAGCAGTTGTATTTGCTTGTGATAAGTTCAGACCTTATATTGTTGATTCTAAAGTAACTATTCACACTGATCATGCTGCTATTAAATACCTTATGGAAAAGAAAAATGCTAAACCTAGACTTATTAGATGGGTTCTCCTGCTACAAGAATTTGATTTGCATATTATTGATAGAAAGGGAGCTGAGAACCCCGTTCCAAACAACTTGTCTAGGTTAGAAAATGTTCTTGATGACCCACTACCTATTGATGATAACTTTCCTGATGAACAATTAAATGTCATAAATGCTTCTCGTACTACTCCATGGTACGCTGATTATGTTAATTATATTGTTGCTAAATTTATACCACCTAGTTTCACATACCAGCAAAAGAAAAAGTTCTTCTATGATTTGAGACATTACTTTTGGTATGACCCACATATTTATAAAGAAGGAGTAGATGATATTATTAGACGTTGTGTACCTAAGCATGAACAGGAACAGATCCTACGCAAGTGTCACTCCGAGGCTTATGGAGGACACCATGCTGGAGATAGAACTGCACACAAGGTGTTGCAATCCGGTTTTTATTGGCCTACTCTCTTCAAGAATGCCTGTAAGTTTGTCTTGTCTTGTGATGAATGTCAAAAATTGGTAATATCAGTAGACGTCAAGAAATGCCTATGAATTATTCACTTATTATTGAACCATTTGATTTTTGGGGCTTTGATTATATGGGACCATTTCCTTCCTCTAATGGGTATAGACATATTTTAGTCGCTGTTGATTACGTTACTAAGTGGGTAGAAACTTTTCCAACTAGTAGTGCTGATCATAACACCTCTATTAATATGCTTAAAGAAGTTATTTTCCCGAGGTTTGGAGTCCCTAGATATTTAGTGACGGAAAAAGTTTAAAATAAACCTTGAACTCGTTGACGAAAGATAAATTGAACCCTGAACTATCAATCCCTGAAATCAGCACACCAAACTCTTCGATCCCGGTTTATTTTTAACCTTAAGAGCGTTTCCAAACAGGGATTGTGGATGTGGCAGGTTGAATCCCGGGATTGTTGACTGTGCACACGACTGGGCCGGCCCAATAGGCGCGAAGCGGGATTTTTTTTGTTCAGTCTAATTTTATTTCTTTTTTGTAATATGAGACGTGTAATAAAAATACCAAAAAAATAGTCAACAGTTGATTGCACAGGGCGGCCCACCACGTGACGACGCGAGTTTTTTTCCATTTGTCATAATGCTCGACGTATATAATAAAAATACAAAGAAAGTAGCCTACGGGGAGTCGAATATGGGACCTGGAGCTGCTGACTTCGTCACGAAGTCTTTAGTCCGACACTGCAAAGTCCAGATTACGAAGAAACTTTTTTTGCGGGATAGGAAGAAACATTTTTAAGGGAAAATAAATATGGAAAACGTAAACAATTCGTGAAAACGGACAAATTTTGAAAACAAAATCAAATTCGAAAAACTGAGCACTTTTTTAAACATAATGTTTTTTCGAAAAACAGGGAATTTTTTTGAAACCTGAACAAAACTAAAAATGCAAACACTGTCTGAATAATTTAAAAATTGGAGCAACTTTTGGAACCTGAACAAACGTGTGAGAAAAATGTTGAATACTCCCTCCGCAAAGAAATATGGTGATCTAAACACTTTTTCAATTCTTTACAGAGGGAGTACTTCTTAAAAAATAAACAACTTTTAAACAATGGCAACACGTTTTGAAACATAAACATGTTTTGAAAAAAAAATAGGAACAAATTTTAAAACCTGAACAAAATTTTGAAGCCTGATCTTTTGATTTAAAAAAAATGGGAGCACCTTTTTAAACAATGTAAAAAAATGTTTGTATAGTTTGATAAAATGTTTATTATCATTTCAAAAATGTTAAACATGTATTTGGCAAAATGTTGCTGTATATTCAAAAAAATTGTAAACATATATTTTTAAAAATGTACATAATGTATTTGAAAAATGTCGAAAGTGCATCAAAAATGTTTCATGTGCGTGCTAAGTATATAATATATTTGAAAAATGTTGAAAGTGTAACAATGGTAGAGCATGACAATGTACATAATGTATTTAAAAGCAAAATATAACGAAGGGAAAAAACCAAAGAAAACCAATGAATATAAAGAAAACCTGAAGGAAAAACGACAGAAAACGGAAAAAAGAAAAGAAAACGCACAGCAGAGCGGGCGCGCAGGCGGGTGATCTAATGGCCCGGCCCAATTTAACTTGCCACGTCAGCGAATACCAGCGAAATACTCTCAAGGTTTAAAATAGACCGGGATCGAAGAGTTCGGTGTGCTGATTTCAGGGATTGAAAATTCAGGGTTCGATTTAGCTTTCGTCGACGAGTTCAAGGTTTATTTTAGACTTTTTCCTTTAGTGACTGATGGTGGTTCACACTTTATTCATGGTGCCTTTCGTAAAATGCTTGCTAAGTATGACGTTAATCATAGAATTGTATCTCCTTATCACCCACAGTCTAGTGGTCAAGTAGAATTAAGTAATAGAGAGCTCAAATTAATTTTGCAAAAGACTGTTAATAGATCTATAAAGAATTGGTCCAAGAAACTTGATGATGCATTATGGGCCTATAGAACTGCATATAAAAATCCTATGTGTATGTCTCCGTATAAAATGGTTTATGGTAAAGCATGTCACTTACCTCTCGAACTAGAACATAAGGCATATTGGGCCATTAAAGGGCTCAACTATGACTTCAAACTTGCTGGTGAGAAGAGGCTTTTTGACATTAGCTCACTTGATGAATGGAGAACCCAAGCCTATGAAAATGCCAAGCTGTTTAAAGAAAAAGTTAAAAGATGGCATGATAAAAGGATACAAAAGCATGAGTTCAATGTAGGTGATTATGTATTGCTATACAACTCTCGTTTAAGATTTTTTGCATGCAAACTTATCTCTAAATGGGAAGGTCCTTACGTTATCGAGGATGTCTATCGTTCTGGTGCCATAAAAATCAACAACTTCGAAGGCACAAATCCAAAGGTGGTGAACGGTCAAAGAATTAAACATTATATCTCAGGTAATCCTATAAATGTTGAAACTAATATTATCGAAACCGTAACCACGGAGGAATACATAAGGGACACTTTCCGGAACGTTTCAGACTCCGAAAAGGAATAGGTACGTGGTACGGTAAGTAAACCGACTCCAAAACAGTTCTAATGGCAATATTTCTCCATTTTGGAATATTTAGAAAAATAGGAGAATAAGAAGCAAACAGGAAAGGACACGGGGCTTCCACGAGGGTGGAGGGCGCGCCCTACCCCCTGGGCGTGCCCCCTGCCTCGTGGGCACCTCGTGCGCTCTCCGGACTCCATTTTCTTGCACGATACTTCTTTTGGTCGGTAAAAATTCATTATATAATCTCCCGAAGGTTTTGACCACCGTATCACGCAAATATATCATGTCTTTGTTTTGAGCTATCCTGCTGCAGATTTGAGCAACATGTCATCCCAGGATTCAGATGGAGAAAGCTATGTGGCTGATTACCTTGCAGATCCTAAGGTCTATGGGGATGTGGAGCATTGTGGCTGGACTATAGAACAAGAAGAGGATTATGAACCTAAGGGAAAGGAGGAGACGAGCTCAAATGAAGATGAAGTCCCATTACCTCAACCTGGGGACATGCATGTGGAGTTCAAAAAGTCAAGCCTCCCTGATAGAGCAAAGAAACCTAAGATCGAGTTTATCCCTTTTCGCCTCTTGCAGGAAAACAAACAGGAATTATGCAAGAAGATATTAAGCCTTGAGCAGGAGATCGATGATCTGAGGGATCAAAATTCTGTCCTCAAGCGCAAAATAAGGAAGAAACCTACACCATCAACAAAACCAACACCTTCTTCACCAACAAAGAAGAACTGAGTATCTGGTATGGGCACTCTCCTTGGCAACTGCCAAGCTTGGGGGAGTGCCCCGGTATCGTATCACCATCACAACTTTTATCTTTACCGTTTTCTTAGTTCGATCCTTTTGATAATATCTTGATCTAGTAGAATAAAGTTTTAGTATGACTTAGTTGTGAGTTTTGGTTTATGATCCTTCTATGTAATCGATTCCGTGAGCTATATAATAAAGATTAGTGTTGATTCAAGGGCTTGATTATTTTGCTATGATCTTGAGGGAATTAAATAAAATAAAAGAGAATAAATAAAAAGAAATAAAGAGATCATGTGGATCTTATGGAAAGTAATGAGCTCACATATAAAGAGTATGATGAATAGAAGTTGTTGAGAGTTGACAAACATAATTTTGGTCATCATTGCAATTAATAGGAAGTAATAAAGAAAGAGAGGTTCACATATAAATATACTATCTTGGACATCTTTTATGATTGTGAGCACTCATTAAAGTGATATGCTAAAGAGTTGACGTTGGACAAGGAAGAGAAGTTATGTTTTCTTACATCTGAGATAAATTATATTTTCATGGATCATCCAACATGTGGAGCTTGCCTTTCCCTCTCATGCTAGCCAATTTCTTTGCACCAAGTAGAGATACTACTTGTGCTTCCACATATCCCTAAACCAAGTTTTTCCATGAGAGTCCACCATATCTACCTATGGATTGAGTAAGATCCTTCAAGTAAGTTGTCATCGGTGCAAGCAATAAAAATTGCTCTCTAAATATGTATGACTTATTAGTGCGGAGAAAATAAGCTTTATACAATCTTGTGATATGGAAGAAATAAAAGCGACGGACTGCATAATAAAGGTCCATATCACAAGTGGCAATATAAAGTGACGTTCTTTTGCATTAAGATTTTGTGCATCCAACCATAAAAGCGCATGACAACCTCTGCTTCTCTCTGCGAAGGGCCTATCTTTTACTTTTATATTTTACCTTACATAAGAGTCATGGTGATCTTCACCTTTCCTTTTTACATTTTATCCTTTGGCAAGCACAATGTGTTGGAAAGATCCTGATATATATAGCTAATTGGATGAGAGTCTTCATGAACTATTATTGTTGACATTACCCTTGAGGTAAAACGTTGGGAGGCAAAACCATAAGCCCCTATCTTTCTCTGTGTCCGATTAAAACTTCATACCCATAAATATTGCGTGAGTGTTAGCAATTGTGAAGACTAAATGATGGTTGAGTATGCGGACTTGCTGAAAAGCTCTTATATTGACTCTTTCCTATGTTATGATAAATTGCGATTGCCTCAATGACTAAGATTAGAGTTTGTTGGTTCTCAATGAAGTTTATGATTCATACTTGAAATTGTGATTGAATTGTTACTTTAGCATAAGAGATCATATGATAATATATATATATATGTTGTTGTTCTAAGAATGATCATGATGCCCTCATGTCCGTATTTTATTTTTATCGACACCTCTATCTCTAAACATATGGACATATTTTTCGATTTCGTCTTTCGCTTGAGGACAAGCAAGGTCTAAGCTTGGGGGAGTTGATACGTCCATTTTGCATCATGCTTTTATATCGATATTTATTGCATTATGAGCTGTTATTACACATTATGTCACAATACTTATGCCTATTCTCTCTTATTTTACAAGGTTTACATGAAGAGGGAGAATGCCGGCAGTTGGGATTCTGGGCTGGAAAAGGAGCAAATATTAGAGACCTATTCTGCACAGCTCCAAAAGTCCTGAAACTTCAAGGAATCTATTTCCAGAATATATAAAAAATACTGAGCGCAAGAAGTTCCAGAGGGGGCCACACCCTAGCCACGAGGGTGGGGTCGCGCTCTACCCCCCCTGGGCGCCCCCTGCCTCGTGGGCCCCTATTGGCCCTCCGATGCCCATCTTCTGCTATATGGAGTCTTTTGTCGAGGAAAAAATCATAAGCAAGCTTTTGGGATGAGACTCCACTGCCACGAGGTGGAACCTTGGCGGAACCAATCTAGGGCTCCGCGGAGTTGTTCTGCCAGGGACACTTCCCTCCGGGAGGGGGAAATCATCACCAACGATCCTCTCATCGGGAGGGGGTCAATCTCCATCAACATCTTCACCAGCACCATCTCATCTCAAACCCTAGTTCATCTCTTGTATCCAATCTTTGTATCCAAACCTCAGATTGGTACATGTGGGTTGCTAGTAGTGGTGATTACTCCTTTTAGTTGATGCTAGTTGGTTTACTTGGTGGAAGATCATATATTCAGATCCATTATGCATATTAATACCCCTCTAATTATGAACATGAATATGCTTTGTGAGTAGTTACGTTTGTTCCTGGAGACATGGGAGAAATCTTGCTATTAGTAGTCATTTGAATTTGGTATTCGTTCGATATTTTGATGAGATGTATGTTGTCATCCCTCTAGTGGTGTCATGTGAACGTCGACTATATGACACTTCACCATTGTTTGGGCCTAGGGGGGAGGCATTGGGACGTAATAAGTAGATGATGGGTTGCTAGAGTGATAGAAGCTTAAACCCTAGTTTATGCGTTGCTTCATAAGGGGCTGATTTGGATCCATATGTTTCATGATATGGTTAGGTTTACCTTAATACTTCTGTTGTAGTTGTCGATGCTTGCAATGGGGGTTAATCGTAAGTGGGATGCTTGTCCAAGTAAGGACAACACCCAAGCACCGGTCCACCCACATATCAAATTATCAAAGTACCGAACGCGAATCATATGATCGTGATGAAAACTAGCTTGACGATAATTCTCATGTGTCCTCGGGAGCGCTTTACTTCATATAAGAGTTTGTCCAGGCTTGTCCTTTGCTATAAAAAGGATTGGGCCATCTTGCTGCACCTTATTTACTTTTATTACTTGCTACTCGTTACCAATCAACTTATCACAAAACTATCTGTTACCGATAATTTCAATGCTTGCAGAGAATACCTTACTGAAAACCGCTTATCATTTCCTTCTGCTCCTCGTTGGGTTCGAGACTCTTACTTATCGAAAGGACTACGATAGATCCCCTATACTTGTGGGTCATCAGGAGACAGCCCAATTTACCCCTACTGTTTTTGCATGTTCACATGATTGAGGTATTTCATTAATCATTTTTTATAGCTTTTGTTTCAATAAAGTGCCAAGTAAGACCTTTGGGATGGCTTACAGCGATAGTTGATTTGATCTTGCTAAAAAATAAAACTTTTACACTCAGGAAAACAATTCTAATTTTTAACAGAAGCGTGATAAAATACTGATTCGTTTTGGAGAAGATTAATAAACAAATTTCTCAGGTTGTCCTAATTTTTCAGAATTTTTGGAGTTACAGATTACTACAGACTGTTCTGTTTTTGACAGATTATGTTTTCTATGTGTTGTTTCCTTCTTTTGATGAATGTATGAGTAGTATCGGAGGGTATGAACCATGGAGAATTTGGAATACAGTAGATATAACACCAATATGAATTTAGAATGAGTTCACAACAGTACCTAGGTAGTGATTTGCTTTATTATACTAACGGATCTTACGAGTTTTCTGTTGAGTTTTGTGTTGTGAAGTTTTCAAGTTTTTGTAAAGTTTTGATGGACTATGTAATAAGGAGTGGCAAGATCCTAAGTTTGTGGATGCCCAAGGCACCCCAAGATAATATTCAAGGACAACCAAGCATCTAAGCTTGGGGATGCCCCGGATGGCATCCCCTCTTTCGTCTTCGTTCATCGGTAACCTCACTTGGAGCTATATTTTTATTCACCACATGATATGTGCTTTGCTTGGAGCGTCATTTTCTTTTATTAGGATTTGCTTGCTGTTATTTAGAGTAATGTTTTGCATCTTTTATTTCAATAATAAGGTCAAGTATAGCCTTTACCATGCTTATTTTGCAAGTCCATTTGTTGATGTTTTAAAAACAGAAAGTTTGCTGTTATGTTTTGAATATTTGTGAATAGTCAGAACATGATAAAATCTTGAAATTCTTACATAATAAGTAACAACAAATGTTTTATAGTGTGGTGATTTTTCAGAATTTTTGGAGTTAGGGAAGTATGATTCCTCTTGCATTCTTTACAGACTGTTCTGTTTAGACTTATTGCTGTTATGTTTGCATATGTTTGCTTGTTTAATGATTATAATTGTGGATAGGACTATTAAATATGCAGAGGCATTTAGTATGCAATGTAAATAATTTTTGTGAATTTCTACAGTAGAGAATGATAAGGTTTATGCGTTGATTTATACTAACTTATCTCATGAGTTCTTGTTGAGTTTTGTGTGGATGAAGTTTTGAAGATTTAGGGAAACCGCGGTATGAAAGGAATCAAGGAGACACAAAAGATCAAACTTGGGGATGCCCAAGGCATCCCTAATTAATATTTCAAGAAGTCTCAAGCATCTAAGCTTGGGGATGCCCCAGTTGGCATCCCACCTTTCTTCTTCAACAATGATCGGTCAGTTTTGGTTGAACCTAAGTTTTTCCTTCTTCACATGATATGTGCTATCCTTGCAATATCATTTTATTATGTTATTCTTTCTGTTTGAATAAAGTACTTAAGATCTGAAATTTTATTTATGAGAAGAAGTCTTCACATAGTTACATAATTATTCAACTACTCATAGATCTTCACTTATATCTTTTGGAGTAGTTTGTCATTTGCTCTAGTGCTTCACTTATATCTTTGACGACCACAACGCAATGATGGAGAGCAAGGTGTCGAGCCGGTGACGATGGAGATCATGACGATGCTTTAGAGATGGAGATCAAAAGCATGAGATGATGATGGCCATATCATGTCACATATTTGATTGCATGTGATGTTTATATTTTATGCATCTTATTTTGCTTAGTACGGCGATAGCATTATAAGATGATCCCTTCACTAAATTTCATGGTAAAAGTGTTCTCCCTGAGTATGCACCATTGCTATAGTTCATCGTGTTGAGACACCAGGTGATGATTGGGTGTGATAGACTCTATGTTCACATACAACGGGTGCAAGATAGTTTTGCACATGCGGAATACTTGGGTTAAACCTGATGAGCCTACTAGCATGTACAGACATGGCCTCGGAACACTGGAGACCGAAAGGTCAAACGTGAATCATATAGTAGATATGATCAACATAGAGATGTTCACCATTGATGACTACTCCACCTCACATGATGATCGGACATGGGTTAGTTCATTTGGATCACACATCACTTAGATGACTTGAGGGATGTCTATTTAAGTGGGAGTTCTTAAGTAATTTTATTAATGGAACTTAATTTATCATGAACTTGGTCCTGATAGTATTTGCATATCTATGTTGTAGATCAATAGCTCGCGATATAGCTCCTATATATATTTTTGATATGTTACTAGAGAAAACCAAGTTGAAAGATGATAGTAGCAATGATGCGGACTGGGTCCGTGATCTTAGGATTATCCCCATTGCTGCACAGAAGAATTGTGTCCTTGATGCACCGCTAGGTGACAAACCTATTGCAGGAGCAGATGCGGACGTTATGAACGTTTTGCAAGCTCGATATGATGACTACTTGATAGTTTAGTGCGTCGTGCTTTAAGGCTTAGAATCGGGACTTCAAAAAACGTTTTGAACGCCACAGAGCATATGAGATGTTCCAAGAGCTGAAATTGGTATTTCAGACTCATGCTCGTGTCGAGAGGAATGGAACCTCTAACAAGTACTTTGCCTACAAGATGGAGGAGACTAGCTCAACCAGTGAGCATGTGCTCAGAATGTCTAGGTACTACAATCGCTTGAATCAAGTGGGAGTTAATCTTCCAGATAAGATAGTGATTGTCAGAGTTCTCTAGTCACTATCACAAAGCTACTAGAACTTCATGATGAACTATAATATGCAAGGGACGACGAAAACAATTCCCGATCTCTTTGCGATGCTAAAATCGGCGAAGGTAGAAATCAAGAAAGAGCATCAAGTCTTGATGGTTAATAAGACCACTAGTTTCAAGAAAAGGGGCAAGGGAAAGAAAGGGAACTTCAAGAAGAATGGCAAGCAAGTTGCCACTCCCATGAAGAAGCCCAAAGCTAGACCCAAGCCAGAAACTGAGTGCTTCTACTGCAAAGGAAATGGTCACTGGAAGCGGAACTGCCCTAAACATTTGGCAGATAAGAAGGATGGAAAAGTGAACAAAGGTATATTTGATATACAGGTTGTTGATGTGTACTTTACTAGTGTTCATAGTAGCCCCTGGGTATTTTATACCGATTCAGTTGCTAAGATTAGTAACTCGAAACAGGAGTTGCAGAATGAACAGAGACTAGTTAAGAGCGAAGTGACGATGTGTGTTGGAAGTGATTCCAAGGTTGATACGATCACCATCGCACACTCCCTCTACCTTCAGGATTAGTGTTGAACCTAAAATAAATGTTATTTGGTGTTTGTGTTGAGCATGAATATGATTAGATCATGTTTATTGCAATACATTATTGCAATACAGTTATTCATTTAAGTCAGAGAATACTTGTTGTTATGTTTACATGAATAAAACCTTCTATGGTCATACACCCAAGGTGAATGGTTTATTGAATCTCGATCGTAGTGATACACATATTCATAATATTGATGCCAAAAGATGCAAAGTAGTAATGATAGTGCAACATATTTGTGGCACTGCCGTTTAGGTCATATTGGTGTAAAGTGCATGAAGAAACTCCATGCAGATGGGCTTTCGGAATCAATTGATTATGAATCATTTGATACTTGCGAACCATGCCTCATGGGCAAGATGACTAAAACTTTGTTCTCCGAAACAATGGAGTGAGCCAATGACTTATTGGAAATAACACATACCGATGTATGTGGTCCGATGAGCGTTGAGGCACGCGACAGGTATCGTTATTTTCTGACCTTCATAGATGATTTGAGTAGGTATGGGTATATCTACTTGATGAAACACAAGTCTGAAATATTTGAAAAGTTTAAAGAATTTCAGAGTGAAGTAGAGAATCATCGTAACAAGAAAATAAAGTTTCTATGATCTAATCCCGGAGGCGAATATTGGAGTTACGAGTTTGGCCTTCATTTAAAACAATGTGGAATAGTTTCACAACTCACGCTACCTGGAACACCACAATGTAATGGTGTGTCCGAACATCATAACCGTACTTTATTAGATATGGTGCGATCTATGATGTCTCTTACCGAGTTACCACTATTGTTTTGGGGTTATGTATTAGAGACAGCTACATTCACGTTAAATAGGGCACCGTCTAAATCCGTTGAGACGACACCATATGAACTGTGGTTTGGCAAGAAACCTAAGCTATCATTTCTTAAATTTTGGGATTGCGACACTTATGTCAAAAGGCTTCAGCCTGATAAGCTCTAACCGAAATCGGAGAAGTGCGTCTTCATAGGATACCATAAGGAAACAATTGGGTATACCTTCTACCATAGATCCGAAGGCAAGATCTTTGTTGCCAAGAATGGAACATTTCTAGAGAAGGAGTTTCTCTCGAAACAAGTGGGTGGGAGGAAAGTATAACTTGATGAGGTAATTGTACATTCTCTCAATTTGGAAAGTAGCACATCAAAGATATTCGTTCCTGTGATGCCTACACCAACTAGTGAGGAAGATAATGATGATGATCATGAAACTTCAGATCAAGTTACTACTGGACCTCGTAGGTCGAACAGAGCATGTTCCGCACCAGAGTGGTACGGTAATCCTGTCCTAGAAGTCATGTTACTAGACCATGACAAACCTACGAACTATGAAGAAGCAATGATGAGCCCAGATTCTGACAAATGGCTTGAGGCCATGAAATCTGAGATAGGATCCATGTATGAAAACAAAGTATGGACTTTGGTGGACTTGCCCGATGATCGGCAAGCCATAGAGAATTAATGGATCTTCAAGAAGAAGACTGACAATGATGGTAATGTTACTGACTACAAAGCTCGACTTGTCGCAAAAAGGTTTTTGACAAGTTCAAGGGGTTGACTACGATGAGACCTTCTCACCCATAGCGATGCTTAAGTCCGTCCGAATCATGTTAGTAATTGCCACATTTTATGATTATGAAATCTGGTAGATGAACGTCAAAACTGCATTCCTTAATGGATTTCTTAAAGAAGAGTTGTATATGATGCAACCAGAAGGTTTTGTCAATCCTAAAGGTGCTAACAAAGTGCGCAAATTCCAGCAATCCATCTATGGACTGGTGCAAGCATCTCGGAGTTGAATATATGTTTTGATGAGGTGATCAAAGCATATGGTTTTATACAAACTTCTGTTGAAGTCTGTATTTACAAGAAAGTGAGTGGGAGCTCTATAGCATTTCTAATATTATATGTAGATGACATATTGTTGATTGGAAATGATATAGAATTTCTGGATAGCATAAAAGGATACTTGAATAAGAATTTTTCAATGAAAGACCTGAGTGAAGCTACTTACATATTGGGCATCAAGATTTATAGGGATAGATCGAGACGCTTAATAGGACTTTCACAAAGCACATACCTTCGCAAAATTTTGAAGAAGTTTAAAATATATCAGTTAAAGAAAGGGTTCTTGCCTGTGTTGCAAGGTGTGTAGTTGAGTAAGACTCAAAACTCAACCACGGCAGAAGATAGAGAGAGAATGAAAGTCATTCCCTATGCCTCAGCCATATGTTCTATAAAGTATGCCATGTTGTGTAGCATACCTATTGTGTACCTTGCCATGAGTTTGGCAAGGGGGTACAATAGTAATCCAGGAGTAGATCATTGGACATCGGTCAAAATTATCCTTAGGTACCTAAAGAGGACTAAGGAGATGTTTCTCAGTTATGGAGGTGATAGAGTTTGTCGTAAAGGGTTACGTCGATGCAATCTTTGATACTGATCCGGATGACTCTGAGTCTCAATCTGATACATATTGAAAGTGGGAGCAATTAGCTAAAGTAGCTCCGTGCAGAGCATTTTTAGACATACAAATTTGCAAAACACATACGGATCTGAATGTGGCAGACCCATTGACTAAACCTCTATCACAAGCATAACATGATCACACCTTAGCACTCTTTGGGTGTTAATCACATGGCGATGTGAACTAGATTATTGACTCTAGTAAACACTTTGGGTGTTGGTCACATGGCGATGTGAACTATGGGTGTTAATCACATGGCAATGTGAACTATTGATGTTAATCACATGGCGATGTGAATTAGATTATTGACTCTAGTGCAAGTGGGAGACTGAAGGAAATATGCCCTAGTGGCAATAATAAAATTATTATTTTATATTTCCTTATTCATGATAAAGGTTTATTATTCATGCTAGAATTGTATTGATCGAAAACTTAAATACATGTGTGAATACATAAATGAATACCGTGTCCCTAGTAAGCCTCTACTGGACTAGCTCGTTGATCAAAGATGGTTAATGTTTCCTAACCATAGACATGTGTTGTCATTTTATAACGGGATCACATCATTAGGAAAATGATGTGATGGACAAGACCCATTCGTTAGCTTAGCATAATGATTGTTCAGTTTATTGCTATTGCTTTCTTCATGTCAAATACATATTCCTCCAACTATGAGATTATGCAACTCCTGGATACCGGAGGAATACCTTGTGTGCTATCAAACGTCACAACATAACTGGTGATCATAAATATTCTCTACAGGTATCTCCGAAGGTGTTTGTTGAGTTGGCATAGATCGAGATTAGGATTTGTCACTCTGAGTATCGGAGAGGTATCTCTGGGCCCTCTTGGTAATACACATCATAAGCTTGAGGGCAAATGACTAAGGAGTTAGTCACAAGGTGATGTATTACAGAACGAGTAAAGAGACATGCCGGTAACGAGACTGAAATAGGTATGAAGATACCGACGATCGAATCTCGGTCAAGTAACATACCGATGGACAAAGGGAATTACGTATGTTGTCATAACGGTTCGACCGACAAAGATCTTTGTAGAATATGTAGGAGCCAATATGGTCCTCCAGGTTTCGCTATTGGTTATTGACCGGAGAGGTGTCTCAGTCATGTCTACATAGTTCTCGAACCCGTAGGGTCCGCACGCTTAACGTTCAATGACGATATAGTATTATATGAGTTATGTGATTTGGTGACTGAATGTTGTTCGGAGTCCCGGGAGAGATCACAGACATGACGAGGAATCTCGAAATGGTCAAGAGGTAAATATTGATATATAGGGCGATGGTATTCGGACACCGGGAGTGTTTCGGAGGGTACCAGGTACATATCAGGTCACCGAAAGGGGTTCCGGGCACCCCGGCAAAAGATATGGGCCTTATGGGCCACGAGGGTAAACGCACCAGCCACAAGGGGCTGGTGTGCCCCCCATATGGGCTGAACTGGGAGGAGAAGGAAATAGGGGAAGGGAAAAGGAAAGGGGGGATTCAGCCTCCCCCTTCCTTCCCTCGTCCTTCATCTTTCCTTCCCCCTCCGGCAAATAAGGCAAGGGGGCGTGGCCAAGGGGAGACCCCAAGTAGGATTCAGACTACTTGGGCGCCTCCTACCTGCCTCCCCTCTCCCTCCCACCTATATATATGTGGGGGGCGCCCTAGTACACAACAGAGAATTGTTTAGCCGTATGTGGTGCCCCCTCCACCGTTTACACCCCCGGTCATATTTTTCGTAGTGCTTAGGCGAAGCCCTGCGAAGATCACTTCACCATCACCATCACCACGATGTCGTGCTAATGGAACTCATCTAGTACCTCGTCGACCCTCTAGATCAAGAAGGCGAGGGGCGTCACCGAGCTGAACGTGTGCAGGATGCGGAGGTGTCGTGCGTTCGGTACTTGATCGGTTGACGTGAGAAGAAGTTTGACTATATCAACCGCGTTGTGAAACACTTCCGCTTACGGTCTACGAGGGTATGTAGACACACTCCCCCTCGTTGCTATACATCTCCATGGATAGATCATTGCATGTGCATAGAAAAATTTATGTTTTCCATGCAATGATTCCCAACACATTTCTTGTAATTCGTTTTCCAGCCCTCCAAAAAAAACGAAAGTCTCCCTCATCCAATTGCTTGTATCTCTCCTTCTAGAAAAAAAGACAATATATCTTTCCCGATTGCATGTATCACTTTCTTTTCTAAGCTAATTGGTTACCTATCGCTAATTAACAAATTGGCTAAGGATAATTTCATCCTAAGTTCTCTACAATTTCATGCCTTGATCA
The DNA here is from genome assembly GCA_034509565.1 of Triticum monococcum. NCBI lineage: Eukaryota > Viridiplantae > Streptophyta > Magnoliopsida > Poales > Poaceae > Triticum > Triticum monococcum. Next base: position 491,801,605 of record CM067846.1, read on the forward strand.
CCATGATGAAAAATTACACCTTACATAAAGAAACAGCTAAATCAAATATTGGTATCGTACAGAATCGTGTGAGTTTGCTACTAGTCACTAATACAACAAAATTTGTGCACATATACATTTACACTAATAAGCATGATGTAGATCGGCCAAAATAGATGAAGAGGGAGAGACCTTTCTGGTTTTAAAAAAGAGGTCAGGAGTTTTTCTTTTAATACTCCAAAAAAACTACAATTTTGGAAAAAACCTCAATTCACAAGAAAAGATATTTCTTTTATCCAAACACCTCAAAATATTTTAAACTAAAGTTTTTCTAGAAACCGTAGTACTCCCTCTGTTCTTTTATGTAATGTTATTTTTTGACAGGGTGATCAAGACATGAAATTATAGGGAAGTTAGTACGGAATTACCCTTGGCTAATTCATTGGTTAGAGGTTACCGGCTCCAAGATTTTGTACATTGTACAACTATAAATAAAAATAGAGTCGGCATCTTGATCAACGAGAGTCTCAAGTATGGAGTGGTAGATGTCAAGAGGCAAGGGGACTGGATTATCCTGGTCAAGCTGGTCACTAGGGACTTAGTTCTGAATGTTATCAACACATATGCCCCGCAAGTAGGCCACAAAAATAGCACCTAGAGGTAATTCTAGGAGGGTGTGGAGGACATGGTTAGGAGTGTGCGTATTGACAAGAAGATCTTTGTAGGAGGAGACCTCAATGGCCATGTGGGTACATTGAACACAACTTTTGAGGGGTGCATGGAGGCTTTGGATATGGCAGCATGAATAAAGAGGGAGAGGATGTCTTAAGCTTTGCTTTTAACCTACAACATGATCATAGCTAACACCCTCTTTAGAAATAGAGAATCTCATCTAGTGAATTTTAGTAGTGGACTACACTCTACCCATATTCATTTTGTCCTTTGGAGATGAGAGAACATATGTGCTTGCCTAGATTGTCAGGTGATACCTGGAGAGAGTGTTGTCCCTCAATATAAGCTTGTGGTGGTTGAATTTTGCTTTTGGATTCATGTCTAGTAGGATAATCACACCAAAGTCGCCAGAACAAAGTGGTGGAAGCTCAAGGAGGAGGCAACTCCGGCTTTTAATGCCAGGCTTATTGAAAAGGGTCCTCGGTGGGGTAGGAGGTTACGCAAACAATATGTGTGAAGATGATGACTTGCATTCGGAAGGTAGCTTCAAAGAAGTTTGGGGTGACTAGGGTGAGTAGAAGTGAAGTTAAAGATACCTGGTGGCGAAATGATAATGTTCAGAAGTTGATTAAGGAGAAAAAAGATTGTTTCACACATGTAAACCTCGATAACAGTATAGACAATGTAGAGAAGTACAAGGTGGCGAAGAAGACTGCAAAAGCCAACTGTGAGCAAAGCAATGGGTAGGGCGTATGATGACCTTTACCTGCGGTTAAGCAGAAAGGAAGGAAAAAGGGGCATCTATAAGATGGACAAGATCCGAGAGAGGAAGATGAGGGATGTTAGCCAAGTCAAATGTATCAAGGACGGATTAGATAAGTTTCTGGTGAAGGGAGGGGAGATCAAACATGGACAGTAAGCTTACTTCGACAAGCTATTCAATGAAAAGAATGAGAGTTCAACCAATTGAGCTAGGGGGGGGGGTTGCCTAAGGAACCAAGGCACTAAAAAGGGACTTGATTGTTGATACGTCTCAAACATATCTACAATTTTATATTATTCCATGCCATTATATTATCCTCTTTATATACTTTTATACTAAATTATATTATTTTTATGAACTAATAATATTTGTGAGCTGCGTTGGGATTTCCCCCGAAGAGGAAGGCTGAAGCAATATAGTAGAGATAAGTATTTCCCTCAATGAGAACAAAGGTTATCGAACCAATAGGAGAATCACACAAACCCTAGTGAACAACACCTGCACACACAAAAGGAAATACTTGCACCCAACGCGGGCAAGAGGGTTGTCAATCCACTTGAACTTGTTACTTGCAAGGATTAAATCTTGTATATGTAGATAGATAAAAAGAAAAGTACAATAAAAGGTATAAAATTGTAGCAAGGTATTTTTGGTTTTATTAATATGAGTAAAGTAGACCCAGGGGCCATAGTTTTCACTAGAGGCTTCTCTCTCGAAACAATAGCAAACGGTGGGTAGACAAATTACCGTTGGGCAATTGATAGAAAAGCGCATAGTTATGACGTTATTTATGGCAATGATCACATATATAGGCATCACATCCATGATAAGTAGACTGACTCCTGTCTGCATCTACAACTATTTCTCCACCAATCGGTCGCTATCCAGCATGCATCTATGGTATTAAGCTCAAACAGAGTAACGCCTTAAGCAAGATGACATGATGTAGACAAAGTAAACTCAGGCAATATGAACAAACCCCATCGTTTTATCCTTAATGATGACAATACAAATACGTGCCTCGCTGCCCCTTCTATCACGAGGTGAGGACACCGCAAGATTGAACTCATTACAAAGCACCTCTCATACTGAGGATAAATCAATTTAGTTGGCCAAACCAAATGGGTAGGTCGGAGAAAAATACAAATCTATCATAATCATGCATAATAAAGTTCAAAAAAGACTCAATTACTTTTAATGAATAATCTGGTCATAAACCCAAAATTCACCAGAACCCAACAAACACATCACAAAAGAAGATTACATCAGATAGAACTCCTAGAAGATCGAGGAGAACATTGTATTGAAGATCAAAGAGCGAGAAGAAGTCAACTAGCTACTAGCTATGGACCCATAGGTCTGTGGTGAACTACTCACGCATCATTGGAAGGCGGCAAGGATGATGTAGAAGCCCTCCGCGATTGATTCTCTCTCTGGCAGAGTACCGAAAAAGGCCTCCAGATGGGATCATGGAAGAACAGAAGCTTGCAGCGGTGTAAAGAGTGTTTTGGGTGGCTCTCTGTTGGTTTCACAATATTTGAGAATTTATAAAATTGGAATTAGGTCATACGGAGCCACCTGGGGCCCACAAGGTAGTAGGGCGCGCCCTGTTGCCTTGTCGTCTCCTCTCTTTGCGTCTTGTCTCCTCCCGAAACTTTACTTGGAGCTATATTTTTATTCACCACATGATATGTGTTTTGCTTGGAGTGTCAATTTATTTTGTTAGGATTTGCTTGCTGTTATTTAGAACAATGTTTTGCATCTTTTATTCCAATAAAAGTGGCATTGGTAGTCTTTACTATGCCTATGTTACAAGTCTTCATGTTGCTGTTTGAAAACAGAAAGTTTACCGCTGTTGCAATAATTCCCTAGAAAAGTCAGAATGTGATAAAATGATGAAACCTTTTGCATATTAAGATGTGATAAATTTACTACAGTGGGAATTTTCTTTCATAATTTTTGGAGTTAGGGAAGTATGGATCTTGCTGCACTCTTTACAGACTATCCTGTTTAGGCAGATTGCTGTTATGTTTGCATTGTTTGCATATGTTTGCTTATTTAATGATTCTATTTGAGGATAGGACTATTAAATATGCAGAGGCATTTAGTATGCAATGTTGAATAATAATTTTAGTGATTTGCTACAGTAGAGTATGATAAGGTTTTGGCAATGGTTTATACTAACTTATCTCACGAGTCCTTGTTGAGTTTTGTGTGGATGAAGCTTTTGAGATTTAGGGAGACCGTGATATGAGAGGAATTAAGGAGACACAAAAGCTCAAGCTTGGGCATCCCAAGATAATATTTCAAGAAGTATCAAGCTTCTAAGCTTGGGGATGCCCCGGCTGGCATCCCACCTTTCTTCTTCAACAACTATCGGTTAGTTTCGGTTGATCCTAAGTTTTTGCTTCTTCACATGATGTTTGTTATTCTTAGAATGTCATTTTCTTTTGATTTGCTTGCTGTTTGAATAAAATACCAAGATCTGAAATTCTTAAATGGTAGAGAGTCTTCATATAGTTGCATAATTATTCGACTACTCATTGATCTTCACTTATATCTTTCGGAGTAGCTTGTCGTTGCTCTAGTGCTTCACTTATATCCTTTTAGAGCACGGTGGTGGTTTTATTTTGAAGAAATAGATGAACTCTCGTGCTTCACTTATATTATTTTGAGAGTCTTTAGAACAGCATGGTAATTTTCTTTGGTTATGAAGCTAGTCCTAATATGATGGGCATCCAAGAGGGATATAATAAAAACTTTCATACAAAGTGCATTGAATACTATGAGAAGTTTCATACTTGATGATTGTTTTGAGATATGAGGATGGTAATATTAGAGTCATGCTAGTTGAGTAGTTGTGGATTTGAGAGATACTTGTGTTATAGTTTGTGGTTCCCGTAGCATGCACGTATGGTGAACCGTTATGTGACGAAGTCGGAGCATGATTTGTTTATTGATTGTCCTCCTTATGAGTGGCGGTCGGGGACGAGCGATGGTATTTTCCTACCAGTCTATCCCCCTAGGAGCATGTGCATAGTACTTTGTTTCGATAACTAATAGATTTTTGCAATAAGTATGTGAGTTCTTTATGACTAATGTTGAGTCCATGGATTATACGCACTCTCACCCTTCCACCATTGCTAGCCTCTCTAATACCGCACACCTTTCGCCGGTATCATAAACCCACCATATACCTTCCTCAAAACAGCCACCATACCTACCTATTATGGCATTTTCATAGCCATTCTGAGATATATTGCCATGTAACTTTCCACCGTTCCGTTTATTATGACACGCTTCATCATTTTCATATTGCTTGCATGATCATGTAGTTGACATTGTATTTGTGGCAAAGCCACCGTTCATAAATCTTCATGCATGTCACTCATGCATCATTGCACATCCCGGTACACCGCCGGAGGCATTCACATAGAGTCATATCTTGTTCTAAGTATTGAGTTGTAATTCTTGAGTTGTAAGTAAATAAAAGTGTGATGATCATCATTATTAGAGCATTGTCCCCAGTGAGGAAAGGATGATGGAGACTATGATTCCCCCACAAGTCGGGATGAGACTTCAGATGAAAATAAATAAATAAATAAAAGAGGCCAAAGAAGCCCAAAAAAGAGGCCATAAAAAAGAGAAGTCCCAAATTAAAAAAAAGAGAAAAAGAGAGAAGGGGCAATGCTACTATCCTTTTACCACACTTGTGCTTCAAAGTAGCACCATGATCTTCATGATAGAGAGTCTCCTAGGTTGTCACTTTCATATACTAGTGGGAATCTTTCATTATAGAACTTGGCTTGTATATTCCAATGATGGGCTTCCTCAAAATGCCCTAGGTCTTCGTGAGCAAGCAAGTTGGATGCACACTCACTTAGTTTCTTTTTGAGCTTTCATACACTTATAGCTCTAGTGCATCTGTTGCATGGCAATCCCTACTCACTCACATTGATATCTATTGATGGGCATCTCCATAGCCCGTTGCTACGCCTAGTTGATGTGAGACTATCTTCTCCTTTTTTTTTCTCCACAACCACCATTCTATTCCACCTATAGTGCTATATCCATGGCTCACGCTCATGTATTGCGTGAAGATTGAAAAAGTTTGAGAACATCAAAAGTATGAAACAATTGCTTGGCTTGTCATCGGGGTTGTGCATGATTTAGATACTTTGTGTGGTGAAGATCGAGCATAGCCAGACTATATGATTTTGTAGGGATAGCTTTCTTTGGCCATGTTATTTTGAGAAGACATGATTGCTTTGTTAGTATGCTTGAAGTATTATTATTTTTATGTCAATATTAAACTTTTGTCTTGAATCTTATGGATCTGAATATTCTTGCTACAATAAAAAGAAATACATGATAAATATGTTAGGTAGCATTCCACATCAAAAATTCTGTTTTTATCATTTACCTACTCGAGGACAAGCAGGAATTAATCTTGGGGATGCTGATACGTCTCCAATGTATCTATAATTTTTGATTGTTCCATGCTATTATATTATAAACGTTGGATGTTTATGGGCTTTATTATACACTTTTATATTATTTTTGGGACTAACCTATTAACCTAGAGCCCAGTGCCAGTTTCTGTTTTTTCCTTGTTTTAGAGTATCGCAGAAAAGGAAAATCAAAGGGAATCCAATTGACCTGAAACTTCACGGAACTTATTTTTGGATCAGAAGAAGCCTAGAAGACATGGAGTGCATGTCAGGGGATCAACGAGGAAGCCACGAGCCAGGGGGCGCACCCACCCCCTGGGCACGCCCTCCACCCTCGTGGGCCCCTCGTGGCTCCCTTGACGCACTTCTTCCTCCTATATATCTCCATATACCCTAAAATGATCGGAGGGCACAATAGATCGGGAGTTCCGCTGCCAGAATCCTCCGTAGCCACCAAAAACCAATCTAGACCCGTTCCGGCACCTTCCCGGAGGGCGGAATCCCTCTTCGATGGCCATCTTCATCATCCCGGTGCTCTCCATGACGAGGAGGGAGTAGTTCTCCCTTCGAGCTGAGGGTATGTACCAGTAGCTATGTGTTTGATCTCTCTCTCTCTCTCTCTCTCTCTCTCTCTCGTGTTCTTGATATGGCACGATCTTGATGTATCGCGAGCTTCGCTATTATATTTGGATCCTATGATGTTCCCCCCTCTACTCTCTTGTAATGGATTGAGTTTCCCCTTTGAAGTTATCTTATCGGATTGAGTCTTTAAAGATTTGAGAACACTTGATGTATGTCTTGCCGTGCGTATCTGTGGTGACAATGGGATATCACGTGATTCACTTGATGTATGTTTTGGTGATCAACTTGCGGGTTCCGCCCATGAACCTATGCATAGGGGTTGGCACACGTTTTTGTCTTGACTCTCCGGTAGAAACTTTGGGGCACTCTTTGTAGTTCGTTGTGTTGGTTGAATAGATGAATCTGAGATTGTGTGATGCATATCGTATAATCATACCCACGGATACTTGAGGTGACATTGGAGTATCTAGGTGACATTAGGGTTTTGGTTGATTTGTGTCTTAAGGTAGTATTCTAGTACGAACTCTAGGGCTGTTTGTGACACTTATAGGAATAGCCCAATGGATTGATTGAAAAGAATAACTTTGAGGTGGTTTCGTACCCTACCATAATCTCTTCGTTTGTTCTCCACTATTAGTGACTTTGGAGTGACTCTTTGTTGCATGTTGAGGGATAGTTATATGATCCAATTATGTTATTATTGTTGAGAGAACTTGCACTAGTGAAAGTATGAACCCTAGTCCTTGTTTCCTAGAATTGCAATACTGTTTACGCTCACTTTTATCATTCGTTACCTTGCTGTTTTTATATTTTCAGATTACAAAAACTATTATCTACCACCCATATACCACTTGTATCACCATCTCTTCGCCGAACTAGTGCACCTATACAATTTACCATTGTATTGGGTGTGTTGGGGACACAAGAGACTCTTTGTTATTTGGTTGCAGGGTTGCCTGAGAGAGACCATCTTCATCCTACACCTCCTACGGATTGATAAACCTTAGGTCATCCACTTGAGGGAAATTTGCTACTGTCCTACAAACCTCTGCACTTGGAGGCCCAACAACGTCTACAAGAAGAAGGTTGTGTAGTAGACATCAAGCTCTTTTCTGGCACCGTTGCCGGGGAGGTTAGCGCTTGAAGGTATATCTTTAGATCTTGCAATCGAGTCTTTTAGTTTCTTGTTTTATCACTAGTTTAGTTTATAAAAAGAAAACTACAAAAAAATTATGGAATTGAGTTTGCCTCATACACTTCATATTTTTAATATATTTCGTGAGTATGATGGAAAGGAAGATTGTGCCAAAGTGTTAGAAGAAGAATGCATTAAAATGTTTGACACTAAATCTTTGAATGATGAGCAGGATTACAATGTTGTTAGTATGAATTTCTTGAATATCCATGATGCTAATGATATGCAAAGCCACAAGCTTGGGGAAGCTATGTTTGATGCATATGATATATTTTGTCCCCCAAGTTTTGATGAGCAAATTTATTATGATGAAAGCATGCCTCCTATTTATGATGATTATATTGATGAAAGTGGATTTGGAGAGGTCATGACTTTATTTTGTGATGAATCCACTATTCCGGAAGAGGTTCCAATTGATTATGAGAACAAAGTTGCTATCTATGATGATTATTGTGATGACTTGTATGCTATAAAGAATAATGATATCCATGAAACTTGTCATCATGATTTTAGTTTTCAATTGGATTATGCCTCACATGATAATTATTTTGTTGAGTTTGCTCCCACTATTATTCATGAGAAGAATTTTGCTTGTGTGGAGAGTAGTAAATTTTCTATGCTTGTAGATCATGAAAAGAATGCTTTAGGTGCTGGTTATATTGTTGAATTCATTAATAATGCTACTGAAAATTATTATGAGGGAGGAATATATGCTTGTAGGAATTGCAATAATATCAAGTTTCCTCTATATGTGATTAAAGTTTTGAAGTTATGCTTGTTTTACCTTCCTATGCTAGTTGATTATTGTTCCCACAAGTTGTTTGCTCACAAAATCCCTATGCATAGAAAGTGGGTTAGATTTAAATGTGCTAGTCATATTATTCATGATGCTCTCTTTATGTTTCAATTCTTATACTTTATGTGAACATCATTGAAATCATCATGCCTAGCTAGGGGCGTTAAACGATAACACTTGTTGGGAGGCAACCCAACTTTATTTTTGTTCCTTTCTTTTTGCTCCTGTTTAGTAATAAATAATTCATCTAGCCTATGTTTATATGTGGTTTTATGCTTTTAATTAGTGTTTGTGCCAAGTATAACCTTTGGGAAGACTTTGGGAAAGTCTTGTTGATCATGCTGTAAAAAACAGAAACTTTAGCGCTCACGAGAATTGCTGCCATTTTTATTTGGGGAGTGATATTTAGTTAATTATTTTTGCAGATGATTAATAGATAAATTCCTAAGGTCCATCAATTTATTTGAGAATTTTATGAGTTCATAAATATACGTTTGATCCAGATTACTACAGACTGTTCTGTTTTTGACAGATTCTGTTTTTTATGTGTTGATTACTTATTTTGATGAATCTATGGCTAGTAAAAGAGTTTATAAACCATAGATAAGTTGGAATACAGTAGGTTCAACACCAATATAAATAAAGAATGAGTTCATTACAGTACCTTGAAGTGGTGTTTTGTTTTCTTTCGCTAACGGAGCTTACGAGTTTTCTGTTAAGTTTTGTGTTGTGAAGTTTTCAAGTTTTGTGTAAAGATTCGATGGACTATGGAATAAGGAGTGGAAAGAGCATAAGCTTGGGGATGACCAAGGCACCCCAAGGTAATATTCAAGGACAAATAAGAGCCTAAGCTTGGGGATGCCCCAGAAGGCATCCCCTTTTTCGTCTTCGTTCATCGGTAACTTTACTTGGAGCTATATTTTTATTCACCACATGATATGTGTTTTGCTTGGAGCGACAATTTATTTTGTTAGGATTTGCTTGCTGTTATTTAGAACAATGTTTTGCATCTTTTATTCCAATAAAATTGGCATTGATAGTCTTTACTATGCCTATGTTACAAGTCTTCATGTTGATGTTTGAAAACAAAAAGTTTACCGTTGTTGCAATAATTCCCTAGAAAAGTCAGAATGAGATAAAATGTTGAAACCTTTTATATTAAGAACTGATAAATTTACTACAGTGTGAATTTTCTTTCATAATTTTTGGAGTTAGGGAAGTATGGATCTTGCTGCACTCTTTACAGACTATCCTGTTTAGGCAGATTGCTGTTATGTTTGCATATGTTTGCTTCTTTAATGATTCCATTTGAGGATATGAATATTAAATATGCAGAAGCATTTAGTATGCAATGTTGAATAATAATTTTAGTGATTTTCTACAGTAGAGTATGATAAGGTTTTGGCAATGGTTTATACTAACTTATCTCACGAGTCCTTGTTGAGTTTTGTGTGGATGAAGCTTTTGAGATTTAGGGAGACCGTGATATGAGAGGAATTAAGAAGACACAAAAGCTCAAGCTTGGGGATGCCCAAGGCATCCCAAGATAATATTTCAAGAAGTCTCAAGCTTCTAAGCTTGGGGATGCCCCGGCTGGCATCCCACCTTTCTTCTTCAACAACTATCGGTTAGTTTCGGTTGATCCGAAGTTTTTGCTTCTTCACATGATGTTTGCTATTCTTAGAATGTCATTTTCTTTTGATTTGCTTGCTGTTTGAATAAAATACCAAGATCTGAAATTCTTAAATTTTAGAGAGTCTTCATATAGTTGCATAATTATTCGACTACTCATTGATCTTCACTTATATCTTTCGGAGTAGTTTGTCGTTGCTCTAGTGCTTCACTTATATCCTTTTACAACACGGTGGTGGTTTTATTTTGAAGAAATAGATGAACTCTTGTGCTTCACTTATATTATTTTGAGAGTCTTTAGAACAGCATGGTAATTTGCTTTGGTTATGAAGCTAGTCGTAATATGATGGGCATCCAAGAGGGATATAATAAAAACTTTCATATAAAGTGCATTGAATACTATGAGAAGTTTGATAATTGATGATTGTTTCGAGATATGAGGATGGCAATATTAGATTCATGCTAGTTGAGTAGTTGTGGATTTGATAGATACTTGTGTTAAAGGTTCTGATTCCCGTAGCATGCACGTATGGTGAACCGTTATGTGACGAAGTCGAAGCATGATTTGTTTATTGATTGTCCTCCTTTTGAGTGGCGGTCGGGGACGAGCGATGGTCTTTTCCTACCAATCTATCCCCTAGGAGCATGCGCGTAGTACTTTTTTTGATAACTAATAGATTTTTGCAATAAGTATGTGAGTTCTTTATGACTAATGTTGAGTCCATGGATTATACGCACTCTCACCCTTCCACCATTGCTAGCCTCTCTAATACCGCGCATCTTTTGCCGGTATCATAAACCCACCATATACCTTCCTCAAAACAGCCACCATACCTACCTATTATGGCATTTTCATAGCCATTCCGAGATATATTGCCATGCAAGTTTCCACCGTTCCGTTTATTATGACACGCTTCATCATTTTCATATTGCTTGCATGATCATGGAGTTAACATTGTATTTGTGGCAAAGCCACCGTTCATAAATCTTCATACATGTCACTCATGCATCATTGCACATCCCGGTACACCGCCGGAGGCATTCACATAGAGTCATATCTTGTTCTAAGTATCGAGTTGTAATTCTTGAGTTGTAAGTAAATAAAAGTGTGATGATCATCATTATTAGAGCATTGTCCCCAGTGAGGAAATGATGATGGAGACTATGATTCTCCCACAAGTCAGGATGAGACTCCGGACAAGAATAAATAAATAAAAGAGGCCAAAGAAGCCCAAATAAAAAAAAGAAAAGAGGCCATAAAAAAATAGAAGGCCCAAATTAAAAAAAGAGAAAAAGAGAGAAGGGGCAATGCTACTATCCTTTTACCACACTTGTGCTTCAAAGTAGCACCATGATCTTCATGATAGAGAGTCTCCTATGTTGTCACTTTCATATACTAGTGGGAATCTTTCATTATAGAACTTGGCTTGTATATTCCATTGATGGGCTTCCTCAAAATGCCCTAGGTCTTCATGAGCAAGCAAGTTGGATGCACACCCACTTAGTTTCTTTTTGAGCTTTCATACACTTATAGCTCTAGTGCATCCGTTGCATGGCAATCCCTACTCACTCACATTGATATCTATTGATGGGCATCTCCATAGCCCGTTGATACGCCTAGTTGATGTGAGACTATCTTCTCCTTTTTTTTCTCCACAACCACCATTCTATTCCACCTATAGTGCTATATCCATGGCTCACGCTCATGTATTACGTGAAGATTGAAAAAGTTTGAGAACATCAAAAGTACGAAACAATTGCTTGGCTTTTCATCGGGGTTGTGCATGATTTAAATACTTTGTGTGGTGAAGATGGAGCATAGCCAGACTATATGATTTTGTAGGGATAGCTTTCTTTGGCCATGTTATTTTGAGAAGACATGATTGCTTTGTTAGTATGCTTGAAGTATTATTATTTTTATGTCAATATTAAACTTTTGTCTTGAATCTTATGGATCTGAATATTCTTGCTACAATAAAGAGAAATACATGATAAATATGTTAGGTAGCATTCCACACCAAAAATTCTGTTTTTATCATTTACCTACTCAAGGACGAGCAGGAATTAAGCTTGGGGATGCTGATACGTCTCCAACGTATCTATAATTTTTTATTGTTCCATGCTATTATATTATAAACTTTGGATGTTTATGGGCTTTATTATGCACTTTTATATTATTTTTGGGACTAACCTATTAACCTAGAGCCCAGTGCTAGTTTATGTTTTTTCCTTGTTTTAGAGTATCGTAGAAAAGGAAAATCAAACGAAGTCCAATTGACCTGAAACTTCATGTAACTTATTTTTGGATCAGAAGAAGCCCAGAAGACTTGGAGTGCATGTCAGGGGATCAATGAGGGAGCCACGAAGCAGGGGGTGCTCCCACCCCCCTGGGCGCACCCTCCGCCCTCGTGGGCCCCTCATGGCCCCCCTGAAGCACTTCTTCCTCCTATATATCTCCATATACCCTAAAATGATCGGAGGGCACAATAGATCGGGAGTTCTGGCGGCAGAAGCCTCCGTAGCCACCGAAAACCAATCTAGACCCGTTCCGGCACCCTGCCGGAGGGGGAAATCCCTCTCCGGTGGCCATCTTCATCATCTCGGCGCTCTCCATGACAAGAAGGGAGTAGTTCTCCCTCGAGGCTGAGGGTATGTACCAGTAGCTATGTGTTTGATCTCTCTCTCTCTCTCGTGTTCTTGATTTGGCACGATCTTGATGTATCGCGAGCTTTGCTATTATATTTGGATCCTATGATGTTTTCCCCCCTCTACTCTCTTGTAATGGATTGAGCTTCCCCTTTGAAGTTATCTTATCGGATTGAGTCTTTAAAGATTTGAGAACACTTGATGTATGTCTTGCCGTTCGTATCTATGCTGACAATGGGATATCACGTGATTCACTTGATGTATGTTTTGGTGATCAACTTGCGGGTTCCGCCCATGAACCTATGCATAGGGGTTGGCACACGTTTTCGTCTTGACTCTCCGGTATAAACTTTGGGGCACTCTTTGTAGTTCGTTGTGTTGGTTAAATAGATGAATCTGAGATTGTGTGATGCATATCGTATAATCATACCCACAGATACTTGAGGTGACATTGGAGTATCTAGGTGACATTAGGGTTTTGGTTGATTTGTGTCTTAAGGTGGTATTCTAGTACGAACTCTAGGGCTGTTTGTGACACTTATAGGAATAGCCCAATGGATTGATTGGAAAGAATAACTTTGAGGTGGTTTCATACCCTACCATAATCTCTTCGTTTGTTCTCTGCTATTAGTGACTTTGGAGTGACTCTTTGTTGCATGTTGAGGGATAGTTATATGATCCAATTATGTTATTATTGTTGAGAGAACTTGCACTAGTGAAAGTATGAACCCTACTCCTTGTTTCCTAGCATTGCAATACCGTTTACGCTCACTTTTGTCATTCGGTACCTTGCTGTTTTTATATTTTTCAGATTACAAAAACTATTATCTACCATCCATATACCACTTGTATCACCATCTCTTCGCCGAACTAGTGCACCTATACAATTTACCATTGTATTGGGTGTGTTGGGGACACAAGAGACTCTTTGTTATTTGGTTGCAGGGTTGCTTGAGAGAGACCATCTTCATCCTACGCCTCCTACGGATTGATAAAACTTAGGTCATCCACTTGAGGGGAATTTGCTACTGTCCTACAAACCTCTGCACTTGGAGGCCCAACAACATCTACAAGAAGAAGGTTGTGTAGTAGACATCAGGAAGCCAATCGACAGAGGTCAAAACAACTTGCCGATTTAATATTATTTTTCGGGCAGCGAAGGACACAGGAAACTTCGGGGAAGATCGAGAGGAGCCACATGGGGCCCACATGACCACCCGGTGCGCACTACCCCCTCGGCGCGCCCCTAGGCCGTGTGGGGCCCACCTACATCGCCTTACGCCCATTCCATCGCCATAAATTCCTATACATACTGAAATCCTCCGAGATATTTTGATAAGATTTTTTCTGCCGCCAGAATTTCCTGTTTCGCGAAGATCTAATCTGGACGTCAGTTCCAAAGCTCTGCTGGAGTGGGAATCCAATGTCAGAGGCTTCCTCATCAACCTTGTTGCCTCCATGACTATGTGTGAGTAGTTCCATCAGGACCTTAGGGTCCATAGTAGTAGCTAGATGACTCCCTCTCTCCCCCTCTCCCTCTCCATCTCTCTCTCTCTCCGAGTCTTCAACACCATGTTCCCATGAGCTGCCTCACATGATTGGGATCAATTCGATGTAATTTTGTGGTGTGTTTGTTGGGATATGAGGAATTATCACTTTACGATCAGATTATTCATTAAAATTAATTGAATCTTTTGAGGTTTTCTTCTATATAATTAAATAGATTTGCATGACATGATGTACACAAAGTAAACTCAGGCAATATGAACAAACCCCATCGTTTTATCCTTAATGATGACAATACAAATACGTGCCTTGCTGCCCCTTCTATCACGAGGTGAGGACACCGCAAGATTGAACCCATTATAAAGCACCTCTCATACTGAGGATAAATCAATTTAGTTGGCCAAACCAAACAGGTAGGTCGGAGAAAAATACAAAGCTATCATAATCATGCATAATAAAGTTCAGAAAAGACTCAATTACTTTTAATGAATAATCTGGTCATAAACCCACAATTCACAGGAACCCAACAGACACGTCACAATAGAAGATTACATCAGATAGAACTCCAGGAAGATCGAGAGAACATTGTATTGAAGATCAAAGAGCGAGAAGAAGTCATCTGGCTACTAGCTATGGACCCGTAGGTCTATGGTGAACTAATCACGCATCATTGGAAGGCAGCAAGGATGATGTAGAAGCCCTCCGTGATCGATTCTCCCTCTAGCAGAGTACCGGAAAAGGTCTCTAGATGGGATCGCGGAAGAACAGAAGATTGCGGCGGTGTAAAGAGTGTTTCGGGTGGCTCTCTGTTGGTTTCCCAATATTTGAGAATTTATAGAAGTGGGATTAGGTTGGACGAAGCCACATGGGGCCCACAAGGTAGCAGGGCACGCCCTATTGCCTTGTCGTCTCCTCTCTTCAAGTCTGGTCTCCTCCCGAAGCTTCCAGGGTCTCTTATGTTCAGAAAAAAATCATCAAAAAATTTCATAGTGTTTGGACTCTGTTTGGTCCTAATTTTCTGGAAAACCAAAAACAAGCAAAAAACAGTAGGTGTCACTAGCCACTAGGTTAATAGGTTAGTTCCCAAAAATGATATAAAATAGCATAAATGCATATAATATATTCATGATTGATAATATAATAGCATGAAACAATAAAAAAAATTATAGATACATTGGTGACGTATCAACTAACTATTAATTTAGTGCCCACTGTTAGTTTATATTTTTCTGCATGTTTTTGGTGTTGTAGGAAGCCAATCGACAGAGGTTAAAACAACTTGCCGATTTAATATTATTTTTTCGGGCAGCAAAGGACACAGGAAACTTCGGGGAAGATCGAGAGGAGCCACATGGGGCCCACACGACCACCCGTTGCGCACCACCCCCTCGGCGCGCCCCTAGGCCGTGTGAGGCCCACCTACATCGCCTTACGCCCATTCCACCGCCATAAATTCCTATAAATACTGAAACCTCCGAGATATTTTGATAAGATTTTTTCTGCCGCCACAAGTTCCTGTTTTGCGAAGATCCAATCTAGACGTCAGTTCCAGAGCTCTGCTGGAGTGGGAATCCAATGTTGGAGGCTTCCTCATCAACCTTGTTGCCTCCATGACTATGTGTGAGTAGTTCCATCGGGACCTTAGGGTCCATAGTAGTATCTAGATGACTCCCTCTCTCCCCTCTCCCTCTCCATCTCTCTCTCTCTGGGTCTTCAACACCATGTTCCCATGAGTTGCCTCACATGATTGGGATCAATTCGATGTAATTTTGTGGTGTGTTTGTTGGGATATGATGAATTTTCACTTTATGATTAGATTATTCATTAAAATTAATTGAATCTTTTGAGGTTTTCTTATATATAATTAAATAGATTTGCATGATCCCCGATCTATCTATCTTCTCTGGCCAAGTTCGATGGGTTTTTCTTCAGAGGGAGTGGTGCTTTGTAGTGGGTTCAATTTTGTGGTGCTCTAACTTGGTGACAATAAGGGCCAAAACATGTATTGTATTGTTGACACTAAGGATAAAACGACACCGTCTCATTATATTGATTGATGTTTTACTGTCTACATTATGTTGTCTTACTTACTGCGATGCTCTGTTTCTTGTAAACTTAGTACCTCGAGATGCATGATGGATAACGGTTTTGGGCTGGAGAGTATTAGTAGTAGATGTAGTTCGATTAATGGTCTACTTATCACAGACGTAATTCCTATATGAGATTCTACCATGAGTGGTCATAGTCATAAACATAAATATTGCAATATAATCGCCGCCCAATTGTAATTTGTTTACCATGCCATTCGCTTGTTTTGAGAGAAATGTCACTAGTGAACCTATGGCCCCCCTGGGTCTATTCTCCATTAATGAATTCTTCAACACAATTTCTACCGTTATCTTTTTTTAATTTTCTAAAAATTATCCCTATCACTTGCGTTTAATCTTGTGACTAGCAAATCAAAGGTTTGACAACCCTCTTGCCATGTTGGGGACAAGTTGTATGTGTTTTTGTGTGTAGGTGATGCGTACTTTGTTCGCTAGGAGAAGCTCCTACTGGATTGATAATCTTGATTCTAATGGCGGGAAATACTTGCCGTTGGGCTACTAATTCACCCTTACACTTGGGGGAATCCCAACAACTCCTTCGAAAGAAAACAAGTGTGTTTAGGCTCTCTCTCTCTCTCTATCTATCTCTCTGGGTCTTCAACACCATGTTCCCATGAGCTGTCTCACATGATCGGGATCAATTCGATGTAATTTTGTGGTGTGTTTGTTGGGATATGATGAATTGTCACTTTATGATCAGATCATTCATTAAAATTAATTGAATCTTTTGAGGTTTTCTTGCTATATAATTAAATAGCTTTCCATGCTCTCTGACCTATCTATCTTCTCTGACCAGGTTCGATGGGTTTTTCTTCAAAGGGAGTGGTGCTTTGTAATGGGTTCAATCTTGCGGTGCTCTAACCCGGTGACAATAAGGGCCAAGACACGTATTGTATTGTTGACATTAAGGATAAAACAACGTTGTCTCATCATATTGATTGATGCTTTACTGTCTACATTATGTTATCTTGCTTATTGCCATGCTCTGTTTCTTGTAAACTTAATACCTCGAGATGCATGATGGATAACAATTTTGGGCTGGAGAGTATTAGTAGTAGATGCAGTTCGATTAATGGTCTACTTTTCACAGACGTAATTCCTATATGAGATTCTACCATGAATGGTCATAGTCATAAACATAAATATTGCAATTTAATCGCTGCCCAACTATAATTTGTTAACCATGACATTAGCTTGTTTTGAGAGAAATGTCACTAGTGAACCTATGGCCCCTGTGTGTATTCTCCATTAATGAATTCTTCTACACAATTGCTAGTGTTCTCTTTTTTCACTTTTCTACAAATTATCTCTATCAGTTGCTTTTAATCTTGTGACTAGCAAGTCAAATGGTTTGACAACCCTCTTGCTGTGTTGGGGACAAGTTGTTTGTGTTTTTATGTGTAGGTGATGCTTACTTTGTTCATCGGGAGAAGCTCCTACTGGATTGATAATCTTGGTTCTCTAACGGCAGAAAATACTTGCCGCTGGGCTACTTCACCCTTACATTTGGGGGAATCCCAACAACTCCTCCGAAAGCAAACAAGTGTGTTTAGGCTCCTTTCAAATGTCAGAACCATTAAGAACCCCCCCCCCCCTAAGATTAAGCATTATGTAAAACCCCATCTTTACAACATTCACTACACTGTTCAATCTGCCATGCTGCATGGCACTTTGGATGTTGAACAATTTGTTTCTGTAAAGGGAGGACATGATGATTTGTCTAGGGGGGTGTGAGTCTTAATTTGCATGTTCCCTTGGTCACCGAGGTATCCTTAGCTACTGCCCTGGACATTCCTGGCACCCGTACTTGACGTTGCTTCAGTCTAGTGAAGAAGATCCATCTCCTACAAGCGTAGTAGGAGTGTCGTCGACGAATAAAGAGCTCGTTCCTTGAGATGGTGGAGTGCCCCGGTGAAAGGATCGATATAGTTGACTAGAGGGGGGGTGAATAGGCAACTAACAATTTTTAGCTTTTCTTTACCAATTTAAACTTTGCATCAAAGTAGGTTGTCTAGATATGCAACTAGGTGAGCAACCTATATGATGCAACAATAACAAGTACACAAGCAAGCAAGAGATGCAACACAAAGTAAACTTGCACAAGTAAATGTGCGAGATAACCGAGAGTGGAGCCGGTGAAGACGAGGATGTGTTACTAAAGTTCCTTCCTTTTGAGGGAAGTACGTCTCCGTTGGAGCGGTATGGAGGCACAATGCTCCCCAAGAAGCCACTAGGGCCACCGTATTCTCCTGACGCCCTCACACAATGCGAGATGTCGTGATTCCACTATTGGTGTCCTTGGAGATAGCGACCAAACCTTTACAAACAAGGTTGGGGCAATCTCCACAACTTAATTGGAGGCTCCCAACAACACCACGAAGCTTCACCACAAAGGACCATGGCTCTGTGATACGTCTCCAACGTAAATACTTTTCCAAACACTTTTGCCCTTGTTTTGGACTCTAACTTGCATGATTTGAATGGAACTAACCCGGACTGACGCTGTTTTCAGTAGAATTGCCATGGTGTTATTTTTGTGCAGAAATAAAAGTTCTTGGAATAACCTGAAAATCAACGGAGAATATTTTTGGAATATATAAAAAATACTGGCGAAAGAATCAACGTCAGGGGGCCCACACCCTATCCACGAGGGTGGGGCGCGCCTACCCCCTAGGCGCGCCCCCTGCCTTGTGGGCCCCCTGACGCTCCACCGACCTCAACTCCAACTCCATATATTCATGTCCAGGGAAAAAATTCAAAGAGAAGGATTCATCACGTTTTACGATACGGAGCCACCGCCAAGTGACAATAATCGGGATACTTACCGGTGATGACCGTAGTTTGAGGAGTTCATGTATTCACTTAGTGTTAATGCTTTGGTCTGGTACTCTATTAAAAGGAGGCCTTAATATCCCTTAGTTTCCAATAGGACCCCGCTGCCACGGGAGGGTAGGACAAAAGATGTCATGCAAGTTCTTTGCCATAAGCATATATGACTATATTCAGAATACATGCCTGCATTGAATTGATGAACTGGAGCTAGTTCTGTGTCACGCTATGTTATAACTATTGCATGAGGAATCACATCCGACATAATTATCCATCACTGGTCCATTGCCTACGAGATTTTCACATATTGTTCTTCGCTTATTTACTTTTCTGTTGCTACTGTTATAATCACTATAAAACCAAAACTATTACTTTTTCTACCATTACCGCTACTATCATATTACTTTGCTACTAAATACTTTGCTGCAGATATTAAGTTTTCCAGGTGTGGTTGAATTGACAACTCAGCTGCTAACACTTGAGAATATTCTTTGGCTCCCCTTGTGTCGAATCAATAAATTTGGGTTGAATACTCTACCCTCGAAAACTGTTGCGATCCCCTAAACTTGTGGGTTATCAAGACTATTTTCTAGCGCCATTGCCGGGGAGCATAGCTCTATTCTTTGAGTCACTTGGGATTTATATCTATTGGTCAATATGAATAACTTGAAAGATAAAAGAACCAAGATTTTTTCCCAACTACTGAAAGTGCAACTATCCTGGGGTGGTTTTGGTAATTCCTAACAACATATAGCTCATTGGGCTAATGCTATTTCAAGATAAATATATCAGGAAAGCTCAATAATTGGCATGGCATGGATTAGAAAGTGGACCCCTCAAAATGCTAAGGACAAAAGATTGGCTCAAGCTCAAAGCACAAGACTCTACATTTTACCTTTAGTGATCCAAGATCACATTGAGTCCATAGGAAAAGCCAATACTATTAAAAGGGGATGAGATGTTGCTTAATGAGTTACTTGCTCAAAATGCTTAGTGATATGATCCAAAAACCCTCAACTACTTCCTCATATCCACATATGTCCCAATCCAAAAGTAAAACTCGGCCCCGCCGAAATATTCTATCCGGCGCCATCGAGTTCACTTGACATAGCCACTGCCACAAACCCTAGTCACTTCGGTCTCACCGATAGGGATCACGGTCTCACCGAGATGGGATTGCAAACTCTCTGTTTCCCTTCGTAACATTTTAGTCTAACTGAGATGAGCGATCAGTCCCACCGAGATTGCAATGCAAACTCCCTGTTTCCCCTTCGTAACGTTTTGGTCTAACCGAGATGAGCGAATCGGTCCCACCGAGTTTGCCTGACCAACTCTCTGTTTGTCTATTACCAAAATCGGTCCCACCGAGTTTGTGTAATCGGTCTCACCGAGATTACGTTATGCCCTAACCCTAATGGAATCGGTCCCACCGAGTTTACATGTCGGTCCCATCAAAATCCCTAACATTCACATTTTGAACTAAATCGGCCTGACCGAGTTTTATACTTCGGTCCCACCGAGTTTGCTGATTTGTGTGTAATGGTTAGATTTTGTGTGGATGCTATATATACCCCTCCACCCACTCTTCATTCATAGAGAGAGCCATCAGAATATGCCTACACTTCCAACATACATTTTCTGAGAGAGAACCACCTACACTTGTGTTGAGGTCAATATATTCCATTCCAACCACATAAATCTTGATCTCTAGCCTTCCCCAAGTTGCTTTCCACTCAAATCATCTTTCTACCAAATCCAATCCGGTGAGAGAGAGCTGAGTGTTGGGGAGACTATCATTTGAAGCACAAGATCAAGGAGTTCATCATCAACACACCATCTATTACCTTTTGGAGAGTGGTGTCTCCTAGATTGGTTAGGTGTCACTTAGGAGCCTCCGTCGAGATTGTGGAGTTGAACCAAGGAGTTTGTACGGGCAAGGAGATCGCCTACTTCGTGAAGATCTACCCTAGTGAGGCAAGTCCTTCGTGGGCGACGGCCATGGTGGGATAGACAAGGTTGCTTCTTCATGGACCCTTCGTGGGTGGAGCCCTCCGTGGACTCGTGCAACCGTTACCCTTGGTGGGTTGAAGTCTCCATCAATGTGGATGTACGATAGCACCACCTATCAGAACCACGCCAAAAATCTCCGTGTCTTCATTGTGTTTTCTCCCTCCAAACTCCTCCTTTACCATCATATGCAATTGTTTTACATTCTGCTGCTATACTCTTAGAATTGCATGTGTAGGTTGTTTACTTGATTTGTGCTAAGTTGCTAAAATCTGCCAAGACTTAAAATTGGGAAAAGGCTAGATTTTTATTTGGTCAAGTAGTCTAATCACCCCCTCCTCTAGACATACTTTCGATCCTACAAGTGGTATCAGAGCTTTGGTCTCCATTTGCTTTGATTTCCATAGCTTTTGGTGATCATAGCCTTGGTTTCACAACCTAGAAGAGTATGGCGTCTAGTGAGGGAAATTACCACCGTATAGGTCCTTACTTTGATGGTACAAATTTTGCAAGTTGGAAGCATAAGATGAAAATGCATATTCTTGGACATAACCCCGCCGTTTGGGCTATTGTGTGTATTGGCTTGCAAGGTGAATTCTTTGATGGGAGAGAACCGAACCGTGAAGCTAGCGCGGAAGAGTTGAAGATGTTGCAATACAATGCTCAAGCTTGTGATATTCTCTTCAACAGATTGTGCCCCGAAGAATTCAATAAAATCAGCCGTCTTGAGAATGCAAAGGAAATTTGGGATACTTTGATTGATATGCATGAAGGTACCGACTCCGTCAAGGAATCTGAATTGGATGTGCTTCAAAGTCAACTTGACAAGTTCAAAATGAAGGATGGTGAAGGTGTCGCTGAAATGTACTCTAGGCTTGCTCTCATCACAAATGAGATTGCCGGCTTAGGAAGTGAAGAGATGACCGATAGATTCATCATCAAGAAGATCCTAAGAGCCTTGGATGGAAAATATGATACCGTGTGCACATTGATCCAAATGATGCCCAATTACAAAGATCTCAAGCCAACGGAAGTCATTGTAGGAATTGTTGCTCATGAGATGTCACTCAAGGATAAGGAAGAGCTTCACAACAAGTCAAGTGGTGCTTACAAAGCCTCATGTGATGCTCCCACATCATCAAGTGAGAAACAAACCTTCAACGAAGAATTGAGCCTAATGGTGAAGAACTTCAACAAGTTTTACAAGAGTAGAAGCAAGGAAAGAAGTTCCAAGTCAAGGTCCTACAATGACAAAAGATCTTCTAGTCGTGAGCGAAATTGCTACAATTGTGGAAGACCCCGACACTATTCCAATGAATGTACGACTCCCTACAAAAGAAGAGAAGATTCTCCTAAAAGAAGAAGTAGAAGAGAAGAATCACCACCAAGAGAGAGAAGGAGTAGAGATGACCGTTATGAACAAAGAACATCACGGAGAAGCAAGGATTCATGAGGGAGTCCTGGATTAGGGGGTCTCCGGACAGCCGGACTATATCCTTTGGCCGTACTGTTGGACTATGAAGATACAAGATTGAAGACTCCGTCCCATGTCCGGATGGGACTCTACTTGGCGTGGAAGGCAAGCTAGGCAATACGGATATGTAGATCTCCTCCCTTGTAACCGACTCTGTGTAACCGTAGCCTCCTATGGTGTCTATATAAACCGGAGGGTTTAGTCGGTAGGACAACATACAATCATACCATAGGCTAGCTTCTAGGGTTTAGCCTCTACGATCTCGTGGTAGATCAACTCTTGTAATACTCATATCATCAAGAACAATCAAGCAGGACGTAGGTTATTACCTCCATCAAGAGGGCCCGAACCTGGGTAAACATCATGTCCCCCGCCTCCTATTACCATCCGCCTTAGACGCACAGTTCGGGACCCCCTACCCGAGATCTGCCGGTTTTGACACCGACATTGGTGCTTTCATTGAGAGTTCCACCGTGTCGTCACCGTAAGGCTTGATGGCTCTTTCAATCATCGGTAGCGATGCGGTCCAGGGTGAGTTTTCCTCCGCGGACAGATCTTTGTATTCGGCGGCTTCACACTGCGGGCCAATTCGCTTGGCCATCTGGAGCAGATCGAGAGCTATGCCCCTGGCCATCAGGTCAGATTTGGAAACTTAAACTACATTGTTGACATCCGTGGAGACTTGATCTTAGACGGATTCGAGCCCATGTCAGGTGCGCCGCATAGTCACGACGAGCACGACGTAACGCTGTCGTCGGACAGTGTTCGGGAGATCGCATCTGCAACTACTCCGGATTTCAATCCGGAGCAAATCGCACCATCCAAGGATGAAGGAATAGAACCCTCCATGGAGGCCTCACTCTCAGTGGCGATGGAGCCGGATATTGACTTCACCCCTTACGAGAGCCGTGTCGCCGAACCACTGGATTCGTCTCCAGCCATGGACTCCGAGCCGCCTGCATCCGTGCCTATCGAATCTGACTAGGCGCCGATCATGGAGTTCACCTCCGCGGATATCTTTTAGCACTTGCCTTTCGGCGATGTGCTAAATTCATTAAGGTCTCTCTCCTTGTCAGGAGAACCTTGGCCGAACTATGTCTAGCTAGAATGGGATGCGGACGATGAAGAAATTTGCTGCCCACCCACCACCCACTTAGTAGCCACTGTCGACGACTTAACCGACATGCTCAACTTCGACTCCGAAGACATCGACGGCATGGACGAAGATGCAGGAGACGAACAGGAACCAGCGCCCACAGGGCGCCGAAACGCCGGACAGCCACTTCATCACATGACATATACATGGTGGATACACCCAAAGAAGGCAATGGCGAAGAGACATCAGCGGATGGCCCCTCCAGGAAGCAACCCAAGCGCCGACGTCAGCGGCGCCGCTCTAAGTCCCGCCATAGCAAAAGCAGCAATAACAGCGCAAGAGAAAATAACACTCTAGTCGACTCCATAGGAAACGACGACCACATTGCCCCGGCGGCAGAGCACGATGAAGCTGCAAGCGGCGAACATAGTACGGATCCGACGTCCGAACACGGCGACGCCGAGGATAAACCTCATCAAACCCCCTCTGGGGAGGAAAATAGTCCGGACGAAGATGCACACATCATCCCGGAAACGCACTTGGAGCATGAGAACCTCCACAGAAGGCTTATTGCCACAACAAGGAGTTTGAAGAAGCAGAAGCAAAGGCTTAAGGCCGCACAAAATACACTCAACAGCAGGTGGAACAAAGTGCTCGACAACGAAGCAAAGTATGGTGGAAGTTACCAGACAAAGTGAAGGAAATATGCCCTAGAGGCAATAATAAAGTTATTATTTATTTCCTTATATCATGATAAATGTTTATTATTCATGCTAGAATTGTATTAACCGGAAACATAATACATGTGTGAATACATAGACAAACAGAGTGTCACTAGTATGCCTCTACTAGACTAGCTCGTTAATCAAAGATGGTTATGTTTCCTAACCATGAGCAAAGAGTTGTTATTTGATTAACGAGGTCACATCATTAGTTGAATGATCTGATTGACATGACCCATTCCATTAGCTTAGCACCCGATCGTTTAGTATGTTGCTATTGTTTTCTTCATGACTTATACATGTTCCTATAACTATGAGATTATGCAACTCCCGTTTGCCGGAAGAACACTTTGGGTGCTACCAAATGTCACAATGTAACTGGGTGATTATAAAGGAGTACTACAGGTGTCTCCAATGGTAGATGTTGGGTTGGCGTATTTCGAGAATAGGATTTGTCACTCCGATTGTCGGAGAGGTATCTCTGGGCCCTCTCGGTAATGCACATCACTTAAGCCTTGCAAGCATTGCAACTAATGAGTTAGTTGCAGGATGATGTATTACGGAACGAGTAAAGAGACTTGACGGTAACGAGATTGAACTAGGTATTGGATACCGACGATCGAATCTCGGGCAAGTAACATACCGATGACAAAAGGGAACAACATATGTTGTTATGCGGTCTGACCGATAAAGATCTTCGTAGAATATGTAGGAACCAATATGGGCATCCAGGTCCCGCTATTGGTTATTGACCGGAGATGTGTCTCAGTCATGTCTACATTGTTCTCGAACCGTAGAGTCCGCACGCTTAATGTTACGCTGACAGTTATTATGAGTTTATGCATTTTGATGTACCGAAGGTTGTTCGGAGTCCCGGATGTGATCACGGACATGACGAGGAGTCTCGAAATGGTCGAGATATAAAGATTGATATATTGGAAGCCTATGTTTGGATATCAGAAGTGTTCCGGGTGAAATCGGGATTTTACCGGAGTACCGGGAGGTTACCGGAACCCCCCGGGAATCATATGGGCCATAGTGGGCCTTAGTGGAAAGGAGAAGGGGGCAGCCCAAAGTGGCCGCGTGCCTCCCCCCTCCCCTAGTCCTATTAGGACTAGGAGAGGTGGCCGGCCCCCCCCTCTCTCTTTCCCCCTTGAGGATTCCTATTCCAACTAGGATTGGGGGGGGGGAGTCCTACTCCCGGTAGGAGTAGGACTCCTCCTGGCGCGCCCCAAGGCTGGCCGCACCTCTCCCCCCTTGCTCCTTTATATACAGGGGCAGGGGGCACCTCTAGACACACAAGTTGATCATTGTGATCGTTCCTTAGCCGCGTGCGGTGCTCCCTACCACCATATTCCACCTCGATCATATCGTTGTAGTGCTTAGGCGAAGCCCTGCGTCGGTAGAACATCAAGATCGTCACCACGCCGTCGTGCTGACGGAACTCCTCCCCGAAGCTTTGCTAGATCGGAGCCCGGGGATCGTCATCGAGCTGTACGTCTGCTAAGAACTCGGAGGTGCCGGAGTAACGGTGCTTGGATCGGTCGGATCGAGAAGAAGACGTACGACTACTTCCTCTACGTCGTGTCAATGCTTCCGTTGCGATCTACAAGGGTACATAGATCAGACTCTCCCCCTCGTTGCTATGCATCACCATGATCTTGCGTGTGCGTAGGAATTTTTTTTGAAATTACTACGTTCCCCAACAGTGGTATCAGAGCCTAGATTTTATGGTTTGATGTTATTTGCACGAGTAGAACACAAGTGAGTTGTGGGCGATACAAGTCATACTGCCTACCAGCATGTCATACTTTGGTTCAGCGGTATTGTTGGATGAGACGACCCGGACCAACATTACGCGTACGCTTACGCGAGACCGGTTCCCTCGACGTGCTTTGCACATAGATGGCATGCGGGTGACTGTCTCTCCAACTTTAGTTGAACCGAGTGTGGCTACGCCCGGTCCTTGAGAAGGTTAAAACGGAGTCTATTTGACAAACTATCGTTGTGGTTTTGATGCGTAGGTGAGATTGGTTCTTGCTTAAAGCCCGTGGCAGCCACGTAAAACTTGCAACTACAAAGTAGAGGACGTCTAACTTGTTTTTGCAGGGCATGCTGTGATGTGATATGGTCAAGGCATGATGCTAAATTTTATTGTATGAGATGATCATGTTTTGTAACCGAGTTATCGGCAACTGGCAGGAGCCATATGGTTGTCGCTTTATTGTATGCAATGCAATCGCGATGTAATGCTTTACTTTATTACTAAGCGGTAGTGATAGTCGTGGAAGCATAAGATTGGCGAGACGACAACGATGCTACGATGGAGATCAAGGTGTCGCGCCGGTGACGATGGTGATCATGATGGTGCTTCGGAGATGGAGATCACAAGCACAAGATGATGATGGCCATATCATATCACTTATATTGATTGCATGTGATGTTTATCTTTTTATGCATCTTATCTTGCTTTGATTGACGGCAGCATTATAAGATGATCTCTCACTAAATTAACAAGAAGTGTTCTCGCTGAGTATGCACCGTTGCCAAAGTTCGTCGTGCCCAGACACCACGTGATGATCGGGTGTGATAAGCTCTACGTCCATCTACAACGGGTGCAAGCCAGTTTTGCACACGCAGAATACTCAGGTTAAACTTGACGAGCCTAGCATATGCAGATATGGCCTTGGAACACGGAGACCGAAAGGTCGAGCGTGAATCATATAGTAGATATGATCAACATAACGATGTTCACCATTGAAAACTACTCCATCTCACGTGATGATCGGTTATGGTTTAGTTGATTTGGATCACGTAATCACTTAGAAGATTAGAGGGATGTCTATCTAAGTGGGAGTTCTTAAGTAATTTGATTAATTGAACTTAAACTTATCATGAACTTAGTACCTGATAGTATCTTGCTTGTTTATGTTGATTGTAGATAGATGGCTCGTGCTGTTGTTCCGTTGAATTTTAATGCGTTCCTTGAGAAAGCAAAGTTGAAAGATGATGGTAGCAATTACACGGACTGGGTCCGTAACTTGAGGATTATCCTCATTGCTGCTCAGAAGAATTACGTCCTGGAAGCACCGCTGGCTGCCAGGCCTGCTGCTGGAGCAACACCAGATGTTATGAACGTTTGGCAGAGCAAAGCTGATGACTACTCGATAGTTCAGTGTGCCATGCTTTACGGCTTAGAATCGGGACTTCAACAACGTTTTGAACGTCATGGAGCATATGAGATGTTCCAGGAGTTGAAGTTAATATTTCAAGCAAATGCTCGGATTGAGAGATATGAAGTCTCCCATAAGTTCTATAGCTGCAAGATGGAGGAGAATAGTTCTGTCAGTGAGCATATACTCAAAATGTCTGGGTATAACAATCACTTGATTCAGATGGGAGTTAATCTTCCAGATGATTGCGTCATTGACAGAATTCTCCAATCACTGCCACCAAGCTACAAGAGCTTCGTGATGAACTATAATATGCAAGGGATGAACAAGACTATTCCCGAGCTCTTCTCAATGCTGAAAGCTGCGGAGGTAGAAATCAAAAAGGAGCATCAAGTGTTGATGGTTAACAAGACCACTAGTTTCAAGAAAAAGGGCAAAGGGAAGAAGAAGGGGAACTTCAAGAAGAACGGCAAGCAAGTTGCTGCTCAGGAGAAGAAACCCAAGTCTGGACCTAAGCCTGAAACTGAGTGCTTCTACTGCAAGCAGACTGGTCACTGGAAGCGGAACTGCCCCAAGTATTTGGCGGATAAGAAGGATGGCAAGGTGAACAAAGGTATATGTGATATACATGTTATTGATGTGTACCTTACTAGAGCTCGCAATAGCACCTGGGTATTTGATACTGGTTCTGTTGCTAATATTTGCAACTCGAAACAGGGACTACGGATTAAGCGAACACTGGTGAAGGACGAGGTGACGATGCGCGTGGGAAACGGTTCCAAAGTCGATGTGGTCGTGGTCGGCACGCTACCTCTACATCTACCTTCGAGATTAATATTAGACCTAAATAATTATTATTTGGTGCCAGCGTTAAGCATGAACATTATATCTGGATCTTGTTTGATGCGAGACGGTTGTTCATTTAAATCAGAGAATAATGGTTGTTCTATTTATATGAGTAATATCTTTTATGGTCATGCACCTTTGAAGAGTGGTCTATTTTTGATGAATCTCGATAGTAGTAACACACATATTCATAATGTTGAAGCCAAAAGATGCAGAGTTGATAATGATAGTGCAACTTATTTGTGGCACTGCCGTTTAGGTCATATCGGTGTAAAGCGCATGAAGAAACTCCATACTGATGGGCTTTTGGGACCTCTTGATTATGAATCACTTGGTACTTGCGAACCGTGCCTCATGGGCAAGATGACTAAAACACCGTTCTCCGGTACTATGGAGAGAGCAACAAATTTGTTGGAAATCATACATACCGATGTATGTGGTCCGATGAATATTGAGGCTCGTGGCGGATATCGTTATTTTCTCACCTTCACAGATGATTTAAGCAGATATGGGTATATCTACTTAATGAAACACAAGTCTGAAACATTTGAAAAGTTCAAAGAATTTTAGAGTGAAGTTGAAAATCATCGTAACAAGAAAATAAAGTTTCTACGATCTGATCGTGGAGGAGAATATTTGAGTTACGAGTTTGGTGTACATTTGAAAAATTGTGGAATAGTTTCGCAACTCACGCCACCCGGAACACCACAGCGCAATGGTGTGTCCGAACGTCGTAATCCTACTTTGCTAGATATGGTGCGATCTATGATGTCTCTTACTGAATTACCGCTATCATTTTGGGGATACGCTCTAGAGACGGCCGCATTCACGTTAAATAGGGCACCATCAAAATCCGTTGAGACGATGCCTTATGAACTGTGGTTTGGCAAGAAACCAAAGTTGTCATTTCTTAAAGTTGGGGGCTGCGATGCTTATGTGAAAAAACTTCAACCTGATAAGCTCGAACCCAAATCGGAGAAATGTGTCTTCATAGGATACCCAAAGGAGACTGTTGGGTACACCTTCTATCACAGATCCGAAGGCAAGACATTCGTTGCTAAGAATGGATCCTTTCTAGAGAAGGAGTTTCTCTCGAAAGAAGTGAGTGGGAGGAAAGTAGAACTTGACAAGGTAACTGTACCTGCTCCCTTGTTGGAAAGTAGTACATCACAGAAAACTGTTTCTGCGACACCTACACCAATAAGTGAGGAAGTTAATGATCCTGATCATGAAACTTCAGAACAAGATGCTACTGAACCTTGTAGATCAACCAGAGTGAGATCCGCACCAGAGTGGTACGGTAATCCAGTTCTGGAAATCATGCTACTAGATCATGATGAACCTACGAACTATGAAGAAGCGATGGTGAGCCCAGATTCCGCAAAGTGGCTAGAAGCCATGAAATCTGAGATGGGATCCATGTATGAGAACAAAGTATGGACTTTGGTTGACTTGCCCGATGATCGACAAGCAATTGACAATAAATGGATCTTCAAGAAAAAGACTGACGCTGATGGTAATGTTACTGTCTACAAAGCTCGACTTGTCGCAAAAGGTTTTCGACAAGTTCAAAGAGTTGACTGCGATGAGACCTTCTCACCCGTAGCGATGCTTAAGTCTGTCAGAATCATGTTAGCAATTGCCGCATTTTATGATTATGAAATTTGGCAAATGGATGTCAAAACTGCATTCCTGAATGGATTTCTGGAAGAAGAATTGTATATGATGCAACCGGAAGGTTTTGTCGATCCAAAGGGAGCTAACAAAGTGTGCAAGCTCCAGCGATCCATTTATGGACTGGTGCAAGCCTCTCGGAGTTGGAATAAACGCTTTGATAGTGTGATCAAAGCATTTGGTTTTATACAGACTTTCGGAGAAGCCTGTATTTACAAGAAAGTGAGTGGGAGCTCTATAGCATTTCTGATATTATATGTGGATGACATATTACTGATTGGAAATGATATAGAATTTCTGGATAGCATAAAGGGATACTTGAATAAGAGTTTTTCAATGAAAGACCTCGGTGAAGCTGCTTACATATTAGGCATAAAGATCTATAGAGATAGATCAAGACGCTTAATTGGACTTTCACAAAGCACATACCTTGACAAGATTTTGAAGAAGTTCAAAATGGATCAAGCAAAGAAAGGGTTCTTGCCTGTATTACAAGGTGTGAAGTTGAGTCAGACTCAATGCCCGACCACTGCAGAAGATAGAGAGAAAATGAAAGATGTTCCCTATGCTTCAGCCATAGGCTCTATCATGTATGCAATGTTGTGTACCAGACCTGATGTGTGCCTTGCTATAAGTTTAGCAGGAAGGTACCAAAGTAATACAGGAGTGGATCACTGGACAGCGGTCAAGAACATCCTGAAATACCTGAAAAGGACTAAGGATATGTTTCTCGTATATGGAGGTGACAAAGAGCTCACCGTAAGAGGTTACGTTGATGCAAGCTTTGACACTGATCCGAACGATTCTAAATCGCAAACCGGATACGTGTTTACATTAAACGGTGGAGCTGTCAGTTGGTGCAGTTCTAAACAAAGCGTCGTAGCGGGATCTACATGTGAAGCGGAGTACATAGCTACTTTGGAAGCAGCGAACGAAGGAGTCTGGATGAAGGAGTTCATATCTGATCTAGGTGTCATACCTAGTGCAGCGGGTCCAATGAAAATCTTTTGTGACAATACTGGTGCAATTGCCTTGGCAAAGGAATCCAGATTTCACAAAAGGACCAAGCACATCAAGAGACGCTTCAATTCCATCCGGGATCTAGTCCAGGTGGGAGACATAGAGATTTGCAACATACATACGGATCTGAATATTGCAGACCCGTTGACTAAGCCTCTTCCTCGAGCAAAACATGATCAGCACCAAGGCTCCATGGGTGTTAGAATCATTACTGTGTAATCTAGATTATTGACTCTAGTGCAAGTGGGAGACTGAAGGAAATATGCCCTAGAGGCAATAATAAAGTTATTAATTATTTCCTTATATCATGATAAATGTTTATTATTCATGCTAGAATTGTATTAACCAGAAACATAATACATGTGTGAATACATAGACAAACAGAGTGTCACTAGTATGCCTCTACTAGACTAGCTCGTTAATCAAAGATGGTTATGTTTCCTAACCATGAGCAAAGAGTTGTTATTTGATTAACGAGGTCACATCATTAGTTGAATGATCTGATTGACATGACCCATTCCATTAGCTTAGCACCCGATCGTTTAGTATGTTGCTATTGTTTTCTTCATGACTTATACATGTTCCTATAACTATGAGATTATGCAACTCCCGTTTGCCGGAGGAACACTTTGGGTGCTACCAAACATCACAACGTAACTGGGTGATTATAAAGGAGTACTACAGGTGTCTCCAATGGTAGATGTTGGGTTGGCGTATTTCGAGAATAGGATTTGTCACTCCGATTGTCTGAGAGGTATCTTTGGGCCCTCTCGGTAATGCACATCACTTAAGCCTTGCAAGCATTGCAACTAATGAGTTAGTTGCGGGATGATGTATTACGGAACGAGTAAAGAGATTTGCCGGTAACGAGATTGAACTAGGTATTTGATACCGACGATCGAATCTCGGGCAAGTAACATACCGATGACAAAAGGGAACAACGTATGTTGGTATGCGGTCTGACCGATAAAGATCTTCGTAGAATATGTAGGAACCAATATGGGCATCCAGGTCCCGCTATTGGTTATTGACCGGAGATGTGTCTCAGTCATGTCTACATTGTTATCGAACTGTAGGGTCCGCACGCTTAACGTTACGATGACAGTTATTATGAGTTTATGCATTTTGATGTACCGAAGGTTGTTCGGAGTCCCGGATGTGATCACGGACATGACGAGGAGTCTTGAAATGGTCGAGACATAAAGATTGATATATTGGAAGCCTATGTTTGGATATCGGAAGTGTTTCGGGTGAAATCGGGATTTTACCGGAGTACCGGGAGGTTACCGGAACCCCCCGGGAATCATATGGGCCATAGTGGGCCTTAGTGGAAAGGAGAAGGCGGCAGCCCAAAGTGGCCGCGCGCCTCCCCCCTCCCCTAGTCCTATTAGGACTAGGAGAGGTGGCCGCCCCCCTCTCTCTCTTTCCCCCTTGAGGATTCCTATTCCAACTAGGATTTGGGGGGGGGGGGAGTCCTACTCCCGGTAGGAGTAGGAATCCTCCTGGCGCGCCCCAACACTGGCCGCACCTCTCTCCCCTTGCTCCTTTATATACAAGGGCAGGGGGCACCTCTAGACACACAAGTTGATCATTGTGATCATTCCTTAGCCGTGTGCGGTGCTCCCTGCCACCATATTCCACCTCGATCATATCGTTGTAGTGCTTAGGCGAAGCCCTGCGTCGGTAGAACATCAAGATCGTCACCATGCCGTCGTGCTGACGGAACTCCTCCCCGAAGCTTTGCTGGATCGGAGCCCGGGGATCGTCATCGAGCTATACGTGTGCTAAGAACTCGGAGGTGCCGGAGTAACGGTGCTTGGATCGGTCGGATCGAGAAGAAGACGTACGACTACTTCCTCTACGTCGTGTCAACGCTTCCGTTGCGATCTACAAGGGTACGTAGATCAGACTCTCCCCCTCGTTGCTATGCATCACCATGATCTTGCGTGTGCGTAGGAAATTTTTTGAAATTACTACGTTCCCCAACACAAAGAGCTATCCAAAGCGCAGGCTATTACCCGAATTCGACGATGAGGCCTTAGAGCCCACACAGCCAAAAAATGAAACGGTCAACCGGCCGGATCCACCACCTTGTAACTGCGATAGAGTGGCTAACAAAGTCACACATAAGTCAACACACGATCTACGTGAGGACTTGTGCCAAAAATCCGGTACGACCAGATCCATCTATGGATCTAGGAAGCGCGCTCCGGCACAAAATCAAAACCGAATACTACAACCGTCCGAATGCCATGGCACATCCCAATACAGGGGTGCCGCACACCCCCTATGTTTCATTGATGAGGTGCTGGACCACGAATTCCTAGAAGGATTCAAACCAGTGAACATAGAGGCGTACGATGGGACCACAGACCCTGGGGTCTGGATTGAGGACTTTATCCTCCATATCCATATGGCTCGCGGAGATGATCTCCATGCCATCAAATGCTTGCCCCTCAAGCTTAAAGGACCAGCTCGGCACTGGCTGAAAAGCCTCCCTGAAAACTCAATTGGAAGTTGGGAGGAGCTCGAGGATGCTTTTCGAGCTAATTTTCAAGCGACCTACGTCCGACCTCCGGATGCAGACGATTTAAGTCATATAATTCAACAGTCCGGAGAGTCCGCCCGAAAGCTTTGGAACAGGTTTCTCACCAACAAGAACCAAATCGTCGACTGTAAGCCTTAGCAGCTTTCAAACACAGCGTTTGAGATGAATGGCTCGCCAGACACCTAGGCCAAGAAAAACCGAGAACAATGGCAGCCCTAACAAGCCTCATGACCCGCTTTTGCGCGGGCGAAGGCAGCTGGTTAGCCCGCAGTAGCACTAGCGACCCAAGCACATCTGAAGTCAGGGATGGCAATGGAAAACCACGACGCAATAAAAACAAGCATCAAAATAAAGAAGATAGCCCAGATAATACGGCGGTAAACGCCGGATTCAAGGGCTCTCGACCAAGTCAGCGGAAAAAGCCTTTCAAAGGCAACAGAGACGGACTGGTCCCGCCTAAACAAGATTCTTGACAAACTATGTCAGATTCATGGCACCCCCGATAAACCTGCAACTCACACCCACAGAGAATGCTTGGTCTTCAAGCAGGCCAGTAAGATAAACGCCGAACACAAGGGGGGGAGACACCAAGCGAAGACGAGGACGAACCTCGCCAGCAAAGCACTGGAGGACAGAAAAAATTCCCACCAGAGGTCAAAACAGTAAACATGATCCATGTGACGAAGAGGAGAAGCAAATATGCACTCCGAGACACACGCGCCATAGAGCCCGTCACCCTAGGTCCAACCCCTGGTTGGTTTGCCCGATCACTTTTGATCGCGGGGATCACGCGACAAGCATCCGGTCCGAAGGATTGGCCGCCTTGGTGTCAGATCCAATAATAAACGGATACCATCTCACACAAGTCCTCATGGATGGCGACAGTGGTCTAAATCTGATATATCAGGACACAGTCCGCAAAATGGGGATAGACCCAACAAAAATAAGCCACAGTACTACTACCTTCAAGGGAGTAATACCAGGCCTAGAGGCCCGCTGTACGGGCTCTCTATTACTAGAGGTTGTATTCGGTTCTTCTGACAACTTCCGAAGCGAAAGGTTAACTTTCTACATCGCTCCATTCCGAAGTGGCTATCAGGCACTACTCGGGAGAGCGGCTTTCGCTCATTTTAATGCAATACGGCATTACGCTTCTCTCAAGCTTAAGATGCCCGGTCCACGTGGCACCATCACAGTTAGCGGAAATACCGAGCGTTCTCTACGCACGGAAGAATGTGTGGTGGCTTTAGTCGCCGAGCACTAGACGGCCTCACCAACCAAAAAAATGATAGGTCGTCAAGACCACGGACACGGCTAGACGAGTCCGGTGCACCACTACATATACATGAGATTGGTTTGATGGTCAAACCCTCCTAAACGGTACCAGGGGTTTCCCACGTGTAATCAGGGCTAGTCCAGCTCAACTCGACTTATCTTGAATTTTAATAGTTTATTGATAATAACCAATTTTTCGGCACGACAACTTTCACCTAAGTTCTTTTCTTTTACAGATGACAATCGTGCTACACCCGTCCAGGACACGGCACAATGGAGACACGGGCGTAGACGTGCAGCAGGGACCCGCTCAAAGGTTTCTTTTCAGATTAAGACCCTGTGTAAACCTTTTTTACTGTCTCTTGTTGTTCACATCCTCCGGATACTCAATACAACCGAGAAGGATGCTGACGTTATTGGCATGTGGCCACGTCAGCATATTGCACGTACCTGGACACTCAGGGTTTATTATTAAGGGCATCGTTTAGCCCGGCATATGTTATAAAGACCGAACACCTTAGGGAGTGTTCGGTGTCACGAGTTTGGCCTTATATGCATCAGCTCCGAATCATGTCTTTGGTCAAATGTTGGGTTTGCCTGACTCCCATGTTTTGGTACCTTACGTTCCGCTATATCGGCTAAGGTAGCACTGGTAGAACTACTGCGATTGTGCCCTGGTTCATCCGGATGAGCACCTCAGTAGAGAAAGCCGAAAATTGACTATCATGATAAAGCGCGAGACTGGTCAACCACTCGATGACTCAACGGAATCTTCGGGATTCCTCCGCATTAACGAAGGGCCGTTCCCTGGTCATGTATGTACGCGCCCCATATTCGGACAAGCGCAGAAGTACCATGGGCTATATAGTAGCCCCACCGTCAAACTCCTATGGCTAAGTGAAAGTGTTAAAGCAATATAGTCTGATTGCCTCGTTCGCTGTGCTACCACCTCCTTCATGGACCAAGACGTTGGATCAAGTGTGAATACGCATTTTTTGCGAACACCCCCTCATTATATGCGTGGGGGCGGAAGCCGACGACTGCAAACTTTCAGGTTATATACATATATACATAAACGGCTGCACAGGAGGCATCATAATACTTCCAGGTAAAAGTATAAACACAGCCTTGATAACTCAATAAAACATTGTTTTTACAATGGGAGTACATGTCACTAAAACATAATATTCTTCGAGCACTGAGCCTCTATTGAACGAGCGCCTTCAAGGACTTCTTCAAAGTAGTGCTCGGCAGCCACTCGGCCCACGGCCGAACCCTGTGTTGCAACAGTGGTGGCCTCCATCTCTGCCCAGTATGTCTTGACATGGGCAAAGGCCATCCGCGCACCCTCTATGCACGCCGACCTCTTCATAGCATCGATGTGCGGCACAACACCAAGGAATTGTTGAACTAAACTAAAGTAACTATAGGCCTTGGCCCTCCCAGCCACAGATGATCCACACCAGACCTCATGGCAAGTCCAGACAACCTATGGAGCTCGGTCCACTCGGCCATTCGCTCATTCAACAACAGCGGACGCACTGGAGCATGGAACTGTGACCAGAACAGCTTTTCCACTTCACGATCTTTTTGATCCTTGAAGTACTCGGCCGCATCAGCAGCACTGGCTGCCAAATCCATGTAGGCGTCCGAAGAACTCCATAGTTGATCAAGAGGAGCATACTTCGGATCTCCGAACTTAGTTCAACAAGAAGGGCTTCCCAGCCACGATATCCACAGCTTGACACAGCTCCTCCTTCGCCGCTCTGATTTTGGAGCGGGCTTCCTTGGCTGCTACCATGGCCTTCTCTAGGTCCGTCGCCCTCGCTCAGCTTTCTTTTTCAAGAAGCTCGTAACAGTCAGCGGCATCTTTTAACTCAACGACCATATTGGCTATTCTTTCCTTGCTCTGGCCGTGCGCGGCCTATTCGGCCCTCAGCTCTTCGATCGCCTTTAGGGCAGCCACATCGCTATTTCTTGCTTGTTCCTTAGCTCGGGCAAGCTCCGCCCGAAGGGTCTCCATGGTGGCAGCTCCATTTGCAGTCACAACATATTAAAGAGACTGGCATCCTACTCCTCTTACTATATGTTGATCACCGGAGAAATCACTTACCCTGTGCCTCGTCAAGCCGCTTGTTGACAAGCACGATGTCGGCATCTGCCTCATCAAGTTGCCACTTTAGCTCGGCAAACCCATCAGCCCGGCTAGCCACCGGAGCTTTAGCCACCTGCACATAAAGGCGGTCTAGTTATTACCTGGGACTATGACCCTCTGTTGCCGCCGTTTTTTATGACAACCAGAGTCTCAGGGCTACTATCTGCATAGGGCACACCTAACGTGTGCGGTACTGTCAAAAACATACACTATGCCACGTACCTTAAAGCCTTTCAGCAGACTCATAAAAGCTTCATGCAATCCGCTTTCGGCGGATGAAATCCTTTCAATTACCGTACCCATTAGCGTACGATGCGCTTCTGAGATGGCCGCTTGCTCCAGAAGATCCTTCAGTGCGTCCAACCGCACACTGTACGGTTCCGGACTCTTTTTGTTGCTCTCTTTAGGAGCCAAATACTGAGGACTCCGGGTAGCCAAAGGATTACCCTCTGGCCTTGGCGGATTAGGAGAGACCCTCCATGACGACACTTCAGGGTCGCCCGCCTCATGAGGCGGGGTGACAGGGGGAGGCATTTCGCTCTCCATCATCTCTGGAAGAAGATCCCCCGAAGACGAACTCTGTTGAGAAGGGCTACGATCCGAACTACAAGATATAAGCTTCGGTTATTGTCTTCAGAAGTAAGGTAGGACACTTCCGCTATTAAAAGACCTTTTGATTACTTACAGCTCGGTAGAGGGCTGATCCCCGTGCGGACATTGTGCGGCAAGAATACCCGCCGAGGCGGGAGCCTCTGGCGAAGATTTCTTCTCCCGTTTGGAAACCTTTGTTTCCGGATCTTCAGAGGTGGTCCTCTTCCTTCCTCGGGGAGAGGGAATGTCAGATTCTTCTCCCTGATTATCCTCCCTCATAGAGGCACTCATTCCCCCGGTTGGGACGAGTAGCGAGTGAGGCCCGCTTTCGGCCTCTTTATTCCCCCTTCATCTTCCTTTGAGGGCACCTAATAAGGCGCCGGCTCGAGCATTCTGTCCAGTACTGGATTGGCCAAGCCTTTGGGAAGGGGGGCCGAACACCTGATCATCTTTGCCTTTGTTATCCAGTCCTAGTCAAAGAGCGACTTTTCAGAATGATGTCATGTTAAATAAAAGGACAGCGTGTTCGGCCATGGGATTACTTACTTGGGTATCAGCGCGGTTGCAGCTCAGACCCGCATCCTCGGTGGTGTCCGGACACTCTATTTGGGGTCCGAAGAACAATTTGTACATCTCTTTGAGTGTCATGCCGAGGAAGTGCTGAATAGTTCGCGGTCGTTCCGGGTTGAATTCCCACATACGGAGGGGTCGACGTTTGCAAGGCTAGACTCGACGAACTAGCATAACTTGCATTACCATAACCAGGCTGAAATCTCTCTCAAAGAGATCTCGGATGCGGCTCTGCAATATGGGCACATCCTTTGCCGGACCCCAGCTCAGTCCCCTGCTGATCCATGACATCAGTTGTGGTGGGGGCCCGAGCGAAAGGTAGGGCGGCTACCCACTTGGCACTTCGGGGAGCTGTGATATAAAACCACTCCCGCTGCCACAAACTGGACACCTCTGGGAAGGAACCCTCTGGCCATGGAGCATCAACGCGTTTGCTTATTACGACACCTCCGCACTCTACGTGCCGCCCCTCGATCATCTTCGGCTTCACATTGAAGGTCTTGAGCCACAGGCCGAAGTGAGGGGTAATGCGAAGGAAGGCCTCACATACGACGATGAATGACGAGATGTGAAGGAGGGAATCCGGGGCCAGATCATGGAAATCCAGCCCATAATAGAACATGAGCCCCCTAAAAAGGGATCCAGAGCAAGGCCTAGTCCTCGGAGGAAGTGAGAGATGAACACAACACTCTCGTTGGGTTCGGGAGTGGGGATGACATGCCCTCAGGCGGGCAGCCTATGCGAAATTTCGGCGGTCAGATATCTGGCCTCTCTCAGCTTGTTGATGTCCTCCTCTGTGACAGAGGAAGGCATCCACCGACCTTGGAGGTTGGATCCGGACATGGTTGAAGGTCCGAAACGCCTGACCTGAGCCTGGGGTGTTGGAACTCGAGGCGGCGAAAGGATTCGATTGAGCACGAGAGGAAAAAAGGACAGGTCTTGGCCTATTGATAAAGAGGGTGAATATCAAGCGTCCTCCTCGCGGCCGTTTTGGACTCTCCTAAAATCAAGGAGTCATACCAACGGGCAAGAGTGGGTTACCCACGTCCGTATTGATGAGAATCCCGTAATAAGGGGGACACGATCTCTGTTTCGACAAGACGTGTCAGGAAAACAGCCTCGCAATATGTGCAGTGCTGGTTGGGAAAACGGTTCGGATAATGACCGGGCCATGACATAACGTCGTGCTGTCAAAACACGCCGGCAGATTAGATTTGTGGAAATATTATTCTCTCTACGGTGGTATGTGGAAATTGTTTTGCAGAGCTGGACACTATCCCTGGGTTCAAAATCTTCTGTGGAGTATTCAGAGGAGGAACCTGCCTTGCAATGC
Organism: Triticum monococcum; assembly: GCA_034509565.1. Taxonomy (NCBI): domain Eukaryota; kingdom Viridiplantae; phylum Streptophyta; class Magnoliopsida; order Poales; family Poaceae; genus Triticum; species Triticum monococcum. The sequence continues at coordinate 491,841,248 of CM067846.1, forward strand.
CGAAGACAATACTGCATGCCGGACTCATCGTCATTGAAGCCTGGTTCAGGGGCTATTGAGGGAGTCCTGGATTAGGGGGTCTCCGGACAGCCGGACTATAGCCTTTGGCCGGACTGTTGGACTATGAAGATACAAGATTGAAGACTTCGTCCCGTGTCCGGATGGGACTCTACTTGGCATGGAAGGCAAGCTAGGCAATACGGATATGTAGATCTCCTCCCTTGTAACCGACTCTGTGTAACCCTAGCCCCCTCCGGTGTCTACATAAACAGGAGGGTTTAGTCCGTAGGACAACATACAATCATACCATAGGCTAGCTTCTAGGGTTTAGCCTCTAGGATCTTGTGGTAGATCAACTCTTGTAATACTCATATCATCAAGAACAATCAAGTAGGATGTAGGGTATTACCTCCATCAAGAGGGCCCGAACCTGGGTAAACATCATGTCCCCCGCCTCATGTTACCATCCGCCTTAGACGCACAGTTCGGGACCCCCCTACCCGAGAACTGCTGGTTTTGACACCGACAATTCGGGAAGGAAGGACAAGTCATCAAAGATCTACACAAAACGAAGACATCAAGCTCATGTTGGTGAATGGATATCCGGCTCCGACTCCGACGATCACTCCGAGAGAAGTTATCACTCCGACTCCGAATATATTCAAGATGAAGGTGTTGCCGGTCTAGCACTTGTGTCAACCAACTCCTACGACATATTTGACTCACCAAATGAAGGGATTGGAAGATGTTTCATGGCTAAAGTCCCAAAGGTATCTCACCCTGAGTATGTTGATTTCAATAGTGACGAAGATAATTTGCTGGGTGATGATGATTTACTTGTGGACAACTCTAGTTATGAAAACCATGATAAACTTGCTATTAATCATGTTAATCAAGATAAAACGAATTACAATGATAAGAAGGAGATTGAGCGTCTAACTAAAGAACTAAACACTCTTAAGTTAGCTCATCAAACTACCTTGGAAGATCATCGAGAACTTTTAAAGACTCATGAGAAGCTATGTTTTGAAAAGGTCAACCTTGAGCAAGAGCATGAGTTCTTTAAAAGCAATCAATGATGATCTTCGCAAGAAAAGTTCTTCTTGCATTGCCAAGCGTTTACTCTTGTCTACTTACATGCCACAAGTTAAATCTAGCAACAAGAACAAGAAAGATTCTTCTTCTAGTAGTAACAACAATCATGCTAAATCCAATGTTGTTGCCTCTAGTAGTTCTCTTAATTCCACTAATGATTGTCTTAGCCAAGTTACACTTGAGCAAGAAAATAGCTTATTGAAGGGAATTATAGAGAAAGGTGTTTACAAGAGCCTTGCTGGAAGTAAGCAATTTGAGGAAATTGTACGCAAGCAAGGAAGACACCGGAAGAATCAAGGTGTTGGTTTTGAACGAAAGTTCAATGCTAATGGAGTTGAGTGGGAAGAAGATCAATACCCCAAGACGAAGTTTGTTCCTCAACAAGAGAAGTATGAGCCCACTTATTTCCAAGGAACACAAGCTCAAGATGATCTTCCACCACAAGACCACAAGCTAAAAGGCAAGGACAAGCTTCAAGAGGAGATTGATGCATTTGAAGAAGCACCTAAGGCCTTGGTTAAGTGGGTTCCCAAGACTACATCAAGTTCCAGTTCATCAAGTATGACTACAACTCCAAGGATTCCCATAAAGATGGTGTGGATCCCTAAGAATAAGAACTAGAGAGTTCTTGAGGGTGACTCCGCCAACATACTTCACTCTTATCATCTCGGCAAGGACAGGTGCAAACAACTTCCATATCTTGCACTAGTTCAAGGAGTCACAAACCCTCTTGTTGGTAAGACAAGGGACAAGGTAACCTAATGCTTTCATGGACATCATCCTATGTGACCATCACTCTATGGATATGGATATCCTTGTTTGTTCCTTGTGGGACTAACCCATGTAGGTATTGAAAGTGAAACTCACTCCAAAGGATTGCTTTGAATGATCGACATCAAAATTGAGAATCTACAACTTAAACACCTACATGAAGTCATCATCGACAAAACCCAAGGTTAGTTCATCCCTCTTAGGGGGGATATCACATCTAGGGGGAGCTTTACTCTAATCAATTGATCTAAAGCAACTCTAATGATGTGAGCACAACAATGCTTTATGTAAAAGTTGCAACCCCACTTGTGCTTAAACGATGAGTGTGACCTATGATCAAATGTTCTCATTTGACTCCTAAGTCAATATACTCATATATAGATCACCTAGTCATCGCCAAATTGCTTGATAGATGCTAGAGTGATTGTGGATGCTTTGTCACATATTTCATTTGTTATTTTATTGTGTGAGCATGTTGGATGCATATTTCACTCATTCGAGGACATCCATTTGTTGCTTTGATTGTTTGGCTTTTTCTCTTTTGCCAAATTGATGGACAAGAATGCCTAAGAACTCCCTCTAGCTATCTATGCTTTTATCGTCTCAAACTCTATTCATGCTACATCACAAAATTTGATCAAGTCAGATTCGAACCACTCTGTGTGAGGAGCACTTGGAGTCCCCGATTCGTCATAGACTTAAACTTCCAAAACCTCTTTGTGCATTTTGGTATGACCGAGTCATCCATTTCGGTCACACCAAGATCACTAAGTTGATCTAGGTTTTCCATCTCGGTGCAACCGATTTGAACTTTTCAGTCACACCGAGTTGCAGTAACCGCTTGCGATTCTGCATCTCGGTGCCACCGAGTTGTTCCACTCGGCCACACCGACAGGGTCGGGATATATAAACCCACGGGTGAGATTTTGGAAATTTCTTCGAAACCTCTCAACCCGCGCATATCCTGCTCTGCTGCCTCGGGTCTCCGGATTGTCCTCTTGTCGCCAGCGACCTCCCGCTGCTGGTTTCCATCGCCGTCAACGGATTTCTACCTCTCCGTTGCCGCTGTAGCAAACTCCGCCGAATTAGGGTACGAGTTCGATCCTTTGTGCTATTCTTTTAACTCCGATTTGTAGCACATTACTTTGCCATGATCATGACCAGGTATGCAATCAATCTATCCACTGAAAACATCCTTTAGATTAGATTGGATTTGAAAATTTAGGGTTAGGTCTCCGCCGAACTCATCTCAGACCGACCGAATTGTAGAAATCGGTCTCACCGATTTGGCTTAGGCCATTGCAGTTGCACTTTCGGTCTGACCGAAAACTGCAAATCGGTGTGACAGAGTTTGATTCTTTGTGAAACCCTAGCAGTCTCAGTGCCACCGAAATGTGACTCGGTCTGGCCGAGTTCACTAGTTGAGGTTCCAAAAGCTGCTTCGGTATCACCGAGTTTACAAATCGGTAGCTCTGAAATGCTTTCTATAAAGAAATAAAACTAAGTTTTTAAGTCATCTTTTTGCAAAAACTCTGCACCTTGTGTTGCTCATCCGCTCTACCTCATCTATATCTATTCACAGGGTCTGCTATCAGTAAGTTTGCAGAGATGTCTGACCAAAGCGACAGCCAGAACAAGTCAGAGGAACAGGTGCAATTGAGTGAGGGCACTAGTCCCTCTAGCACTTCTGATGATGGCAGCAGGAGCACACCAAGCAACTTGCCCAAAGCAGCCACCGGGTCAAGGAAGAAGAAAACCTCAAAGTCTGAAGATGAGGACTATGTGGCTGTTGAGGAAGAAGTCTGCTCCAAGAAGAAGGTGCTGAAGAAGGAATATGGCACAGTTGCATCAACTAAGCCTGGCTTGCACAAGAAGGCCCCTGCCAAGAGGGTGCCAACCTTAAAGGTGAGAGCCTCAACTGCTGAAACCTCCAAGCCAGTTGAAGAGGTTGTTGGAGAAGGAAATAAGAGAAAGGAAAGGGTCAAGAAGACCACTGCCAGAGTGCTTGGTAGATCCTCCATTATGAGAGATCCAGAAGAAGAGGAGGAGGAAGAGGATGCTACACCAGCTCCCAAGTCTCAGAAGCTTATGGGAGATGCAATTAAGTCAGGGCGGCTCCATCTAAGCCCAAATCTGCTCCCAAGGCTGCTGCTCAGAAACCCCCAAAACCCAAGAGGAACACCAGGAGTATACCTGTTGAGGAGAAGAACAAGGGCCCAGTGCCTGAAGCTGAAGAAGAGGAAGATGATTCTCATGTTTTGAGGAAGTTGAAGCCCAAAATTCCTGACCACAATGATGCTCATCCAGTCGCTGAGGACATGCACATCAGGGAAGATGCAAGACTGACAACACTGTTGTGATGAATGAGGAGGAACCATCATTAGCTCAAGTCCAGGAGAAGAGAACCAAGGCAAAGGCTGAGAAAGTTGCAAGGATGCCAAGCGCAGAAGAAGCATCTCAAGTTTTCCTCAAGACAAAACAAGATCAATTAGGCTATCTGATTCAAGCTACACCGAGGATTGAGAAGGGCTTGGCCACCCTGACTCAGAATCAGGAGAGCCTGGAAAGGATTGTGGAGACAAAATTCTATGATCTTGACCTGAAGGTGACTGAGATTCAGACTGCAGTTGAGCAGCTTCAGGAGGAAGTAGAGGAGAGGAAAGGAAAGGCAACTACTTGTAATGCCCTCGATGCGGCTATATCTCCCACATGTCGAAGCACGACTTAGAGGCATAACCGCATTGAAAGCAATGTCGCAAGTGAGGTAATCTTCATACAACCCATGTAATACATAAGGGAAAAGATACATAGTTGGCTTACAATCGCCACTTCACACAAATACATGAATAAAGCATTACATCATCCAAATACAATCAGGGTTCGACTACGGAACCAAAATAAAAGAAGAACCCCAAATGCGACAAGGTCCCCGATCGACCCCAACTGGGCTCCACTACTGATCAACTAGAACGAAACGACACAAAGGACAAAATCTTCATCGAGCTCCTCCTTGAGCTTGGTTGCGTCATCTGCACGGACTCATCGGCACCTGCAAGCTGGTTTTGGAAGTATCTGTGAGCCACGGGGACTCAGCAATCTCGCACCCTCGCGATCAAGACTATTTAAGCTTATGGGTAAGGTAAATGTATGAGGTGGAGCTGCAGCAAGTGACTAGCATATATGGTGGCTAACATACGCAAATGAGAGCGAGAAGAGAAGGCAAAGCACGGTCAATAAAAGTATGATCAAGAAGTGATCCTAGAACAACCTACGTCAAACATAACTCCAACACCGTGTTCACTTCCGGACTCTGCCGGAAAGAGACCATCACGGTTACACACGCGGTTGATGTATTTTAATTAAGGTCAACTTTAGGTTTTCTACAACCGGACATTAACAAATTCCCATCTGCCCATAACCGCGGGCACGGCTTTTGAAAGTTCATAACCCTGTAGGGGTGTCCCAACTTAGCCCATCACAAGCTCTCACGGTCAACGAAGGATATTCCTTCTAGCGGGAAGACCCGATCAGACTCGGAATCCCGGTTACAAGACATTTCGACAATGGTAAAACAAGACCAGCAAAGCCACCCAGATGTGCCGACAAATCCCGATAGGAGCTGCACATATCTCGTTCTCAGGGCACACCGGATGAGCCAGACGTCGGGTGGGCCAGCCCAGACTTGCCCCTGGTAGCTCCGGACATCGCTCAGTTTGGACCAACACTCAGAGGAGCACTGGCCCGGGGTTTAAATAAAGATGACCCTTGGGCAGGCCTATCCAAGGGAAAGAAAAGGCTAGGTGGCAAATGGTAAAACCAATGTTGGGCATTGCTGGAGGAGTTTTATTCAAGGCGAACTGTCAAGGGGTTCCCATAATTACCCAACCGCGTAAGGAACGCAAAATCCGGGAACATAACACCGATATGACGGAAACTAGGGCGGCAAGAGTGGAACAAAACACCAGGCATAAGGCCGAAACTTCCACCCTTTACCAAGTATATAGATGCATTAATTAAATAAGATATATTGTGATATCCCAACAAGTAACATGTTCCAACAAGGAACAACATCTCCATGTTTCCAACAAGGAACAAACTTCAATCTTCACATGCAACTAACAACGCTATAAGAGGGGCTGAGCAAAGCGGTAACATAGCCAAACAATGGTTTGCTAGGACAAGGTGGGTTAGAGGCTTGGTTCAACAATATAGGAGGCATGATAAGCAAGTGGTAGGTATCGCAGCATAGGCATAGCAAAAGAGCGAGAAACTAGCAAGCAAAGAAAGAAGTGATTTCGAGGGTATGATCATCTTGCCTGAAATCCCGCAAGGAAGAAGAACGAGTCCATGAAGAAGACAAATGGACGTAGTCGAACGGTTCCTCACAAACGCGACGTTATCGAAACCAACCCGAAGAAGCAACACCGGAAAGAAGCAAACAACATAGTAAATAACCACCACATAAGCATGGCATGATGCACAAACAAGTATGATGCATGTCCGGTTTAATGAAACATGGCATGGCAAAATGCACAAAACAATCCTACAAATTAAGTGGAGCTCAATATGCAACGAGTTGCATATTGACGGAACACCACATCAATTATTTAGTTCACTCTCGGTTAGGTACTCAACAAATTTAAATGTTGTTAAACATGGCAAGAGGTGAGGCAAAAGAAAACTACACATTTAAGCAAGTTTAAATGGGGCCGGAACAACAAACAACAATTCCGGTAAATCCTCATATGCATTTAGCAATTTGATGCAACAACAATTTAAGCCATATTAATGTTGTTAACATGATGCGGATGACATGCTCAAGTTTTATGCAATTTTAAGAAAATGTTAACAAGAGCATATTATGAAGCATTTGTCATCGTGGCGAAAAGAAAAGGGGTGCCACGGCCACGATAACGAAAACGGTGCCACTGCAACGTTCCGGTTCCTGTAACTCGATTGAGATGTTGATGCAAAGGAGAAGTGTGCGGATGCGTGCAAAAGATGGTGGGGCACTCCCGGATACCGGGTGTCCCATGAGTCAACGATGGTGACAAGGCAAAAGAGGGGCAACGTGCACCGACAATTCGAGCACGGAGCAAGCACGAGCATCTCGTACATCACACATGCATTCGTTCACGGGCGGTCGTCTCGGGATTATACCTTCGAAGCGTGCGTTATCGGAGCGTTTCGGGTACGTCGAGGGAAGTAGTTGTTCTCGCGACAGTAGTGAAAGTAGCGGTTCTCGCGGTTCGTAGAGGAAGTAGTCGTACATCTCATAGCGATACTTAACGATTTCGGAGACGGCGGAAGACGAACTTGGCGGTCCTCATCGTCCTGGTACTTGGCGTTATTTCCGGTTCGGTGATCGTTTTCGGCATCGGACGTCAAGGTACTTGGCAGATCCGTGGTGCTTGCGGTCCGTCGTGGTACTTGACGGTCTCGCATGGGGCAGCAACATGTAGTCGAACTAGGGTCTTAGTCCTGGCGATCAAAAGGGTACTTGCGGTCTTGATGAATCCGTAGTGGTACTGGGCGAGATCACGGCCACGGCAGTCTTTGAACTTGGTTTTCCTGTATAAGACTCCACGGGTCCTGGGAGGACTCGGCGATGGCCATGTCAATGAGGCGACGGTAGATGATGAAGCACGGAGCAACAGCTCGAGTCGCGGGAGCAGCAGCTGTCACGGGCGGAGGTCGGGCTGGAGCTCTTGGCCGCAGCGGCGCGGCGCCCGAGCAGGGTCCAACGGCAAGGCAAGGCGACGAGGAGGAGCCTGCGAGGGACCCTAGCGGGGAGGCGGTGGAGGACGGTGCGCAGCTGAGGTGAGGTCGGCGGCGCCGTGAGCCAGCAGGGTGGAGCCGAGGAGGATGTCCGGCGACGACCAGTGCTGGGGCTCCGGCGAGCTCTGGCCAAATCGGTTGGGACGAGCAGTGTGGGGGCTCCTGCTGGCCATGGAGGACGAAGGATGCGGGCACGGGAACGAGGTAGGACTCGGCAGAGGAAGCGGGAGGCGGCCATGGCGCGCGGAGGAGAAGCAGGAGGAAGGCCATGGCAACGATGAGGGGCGCGTGGGATCGGGCGTGTGCAGAGACGGCGGCCTCACGGAAGAGGGAGGCACAGGCATGGGACAGTGCTCGTCGGCGGGCCGGCGTTGAGGAGGGATCGGGTCGAGGCACGAGGAGCTCCTCTCCCTAGCGATGTGCGTGGAGGCGGTGCAGGAGGGATCGATGGAAGAGGGAGAGAAGTGCGGTGCAGGACCTGGGCTTCGGGCCATCTAGGTCAGGCCGCAAGGTATAGTTAGGTGGGCCTACGTGGGAGGTTGGCCTGGGCTGGGCTGCTGGTTGACCTGGCACTGAGGTCCAAGTGGCCAACTGGACCTCTCTCTCCCCTTCATATTTCTTTAGCAGAAAAGACAATAAGAGAGGAAAAGAAAGAGATGATTAGGAAAAGATTTTTTGGACATGGGGATAATTTCCCAAACTCACAAAAATACGCTTGTTTCGAGAAAATATAAAAGGCCAAGATTGGAAGATGTAAATTCAAACTCATTTGAATTTAATTCAAATGGGTTTGAACTAGGACTGGGTTTTGGAAGTGTCCAAAAATGTTGAGAATTTAGGTGGAGCTCCGGAAAATGACGAAAGAATTTATGGGCAAAGTTAAAGGCCAAGAGACGTGATGACTAAAGCATTGGGATTTTGCAAGTGTGTTAAGGTGAATTCCAAAAGAATGGAAATATTTATAATAGCTCCCTAATATCGGGAGGATATGTTATAAAGAGAATCGCCATGTGGATTCCCTCGGTTTAAATGGACCGAAGATCCATGCAATTTATTTAGTTGAGCTTTAAAATGGGTTGCATGATGACATGATGCAATGCACATGATGCAGAGATGAATGCAACCGACGAAACAAATCAACAACGAATCTCGGAAACCCTGGAAGGCATCTGAAGCTCCGGTCTTGGGGTGTTACACTACTGATGCTTTTCAGTGTGTGCCACGAGGTCCAAGGTCTTCTGCAGTGCCAGTTTCAGATGCTAGAGCTACAGTGTCAGCACCAGCAGCTACAGCTCGAGTGCCCACTCCACCTCCACCAGCTCCAACTACATCATCGGAAGCCTTCGTCCTTGGAGTTCTCTCTACACCACCTCCCGAAGACCAATCCTGAGAGACGTATAGCACTATGAAGTTTTGAACTTTTTGGTAACTTGTTGCCAAAGGGGGAGAAATATGTATAGATCATAGGCTTCGAGAGAGAGTGTCTGGCTTTTTATCTCTCTAGCTTTTGGTTGAACTTTTTATTGTGTGCTTGTGTGAGATACTTTATGTCCTTATGTCTTTGTGAGATACTTATGTGATGGTGTGATTGATCATATGCTACCTTAATGCTTGTTGAATGATGCTATCTTCTATATCTCATATATGATCATTCACTTGCTTGGTGATGAGTGCATGCTTTTAATTTCTATCATTTTGAGCGCTCCACCAAGATGTATGTGACATGGAAGAGTAACCCATGAACCTAATCGATTGTGCATCTGCATTCAAAAGGAAATTTTAAATAATGCACAAATTTAGGGGGAGCTCTTGCTTATCACATACTTCTCAAAGCGATGATGTATTTCAATCTTATTATCATTTGTCAAAGCTTTGATCTATATGTTGTCATCAATTACCAAAAAGGGGGAGATTGAAAGTGCAACTATCCCCAGGTGGTTTTGGTAATTCCTAACAACATATAGCTCATTGGGCTATTGCTATTTCAAGATAAATATTTCAGGAAAGCTCAATGATTGGCATGGCATGGATTAGAAAGTGGACCCCTCAAAATGCTAAGGACAAAAGATTGGCTCAAGCTCAAAGCACAAGACTCTACATTTTACTTTTAGTGATCCAAGATCACATTGAGTCCATAGGAAAAGCCAATACTATTAAAAGGGGATGAGGTGTTGCTTAATGAGTTACTTGCTCAAAATGCTTAGTGATATGCTCCAAAAACCCTCAACTACTTTCTCATATCCACATATGTCCCAAACCAAAAGTGAAACTCGGACCCACCGAAATATTCTATCCGGCGCCACCGAGTTCACTTGACATAGCCACTGCCACAAACCCTAGTCACTTCGGTCTCATCGATAGGGATCTCGGTCTCACCGAGATGGGATTGCAAACTCTCTATTTCCCTTCGTAACGTTTCGGTCTAACAGAGATGAGCGATCGGTCTCACTGAGATTGCCATGCAAACTCTCTGTTTCCCCTTCGTAACGTTTTGGTCTAACCGAGATGAGCGAATCGGTCCCACCAAGTTTGCCTGACCAACTCTCTGTTTGTCTATTACCAAAATCGGTCCCACCGAGTTTGTGTAATCGGTCTCACCGAGATTACGTTATGCCCTAACCCTAATGGAATCGGTCCCACCGAGTTGACATGTCGGTCCCACCGAAAATCCTAACGTTCAAATTTTGAACTAAATCGGTCTTACCAAGTTTTATACTTCGGTCCCACCGAGTTTGGTGATTTGTGTGTAATGGTTAGATTTTGTGTGGAGGCTATATATACCCCTCCACTAACTCTTCATTCATAGAGAGAGCCATCAGAATATGCCTACACTTCCAACATACATTTTCTGAGAGAGAACCACCTACACTTGTGTTGAGGTCAATATATTCCATTCCAACCACATAAATCTTGATCTGTAACCTTCCCCAAGTTGCTTTCCACTCAAATCATCTTTCTACCAAATCCAATCCTATGAGAGAGAGCTGAGTGTTGGGGAGTCTATCATTTGAGGCACAAGAGCAAGGAGTTCATCATCAACACACCATCTATTACCTTTTGGAGAGCGGTGTCTCCTAGATTGGTTAGGTGTCACTTGGGAGCCTCCGTCAAGATTGTGGAGTTGAACCAAGGAGTTTGTACGGGCAAGGAGATCGCCTACTTCGTGAAGATCTACCCTAGTGAGGCAAGTCCTTCATGGGCGATGGCCATGATGGGATAGACAAGGTTGCTTCTTCGTGGACCCTTCGTGGGTGGAGCCCTCAGTGGACTCGCGCAACCGTTACCCTTCGTGGGTTAAAGTCTCCATCAACATGGATGTACGATAGCACCACCTATCAAAACCACGCCAAAAATCTCCGTGTCTACATTGCGTTTGCTCCCTCCAAACTCCTCCCTTTACCTTCATATGCAATTGTTTTACATTCTGCTGCTATACTCTTAGAATTGCATGTGTAGGTTGTTTACTTGATTTGTGCTAAGTTGCTAAAATCTGCCAAGATTTAAAATTGGGAAAAGGCTAGATTTTTATTTGGTCAAGTAGTCTAATCTTCCCCCTCTAGACATACTTTCGATCCTACAACTATGAGGGGAGGTAAGGAACTGCCATCTAGCTCTGCACTTGATTCACCTTCCGTTTTGAGTAAACTTGCGACACCTACTCCTGCTATTCATTCTGATATGTCGCATGTTATTGATGATGCAACTTCTGGTTTGCATGATACTTATGATGAAACTACTTCTATGCTTGATAATATTGTGCCACTAGGTGAATTTCTTGATGAACAACTTGCTAGGGCTAGAGAGAATGAAATTATTGAAACTGATAATATTGATGAAAGTGATGATGAAGATTCTCCCCCTAAATATGAATTGCATGTTGTTCCTGAGGGTTATGTTATGGATGAATAAATTGCTAGAGACTTCTTAGCGTGCAATGATAGATATGATCTTAAGAAATTATTGGTTAAGCTTAAAGAAAAGTCTTTGAATGCTAGAATGAAATATGACCCTTATTTTGCTACTTCATCTATCTTTATTACTGATAAGGATTATGATTTCTCTGTCGATCCTGAGTTAATTACTTTGGTTGAATCTGATCCTTTTTATGGCTATGAATCTGAAACTGTTGTGGCACATCTTACTAAATTAAATGATATAGTCACCCTGTTTACTCATGATGAGAAAACTCGCTATTACTTTATCCTAAGTTGTTTCCGTTCTCATTAATGGTTGATGCTAAAACATGGTTTAATTCTCTTGATCCTGGTTGTGTGCATAGTCCCCAGGATATGATTTATTACTTATCTGCTAAATATTTCCCCGCTCATAAGAAACAAGCTGCTCTAAGAGAAATATATAATTTTGTGCAAATTCAAGAAGAGAGTCTCCCACAAGCTTGGGGGAGGCTTCCCCGATTACTTAATGCTTTGCCTGATCATGCTCTCAAGAAAAATGAAATACTTGATATCTTTTATAATGGACTAACCGATGCTTCCAGAGACCATCTGGATAGTTGTGCTGGTTGTGTTTTCAGGGAAAGAACTGTTGATCAAGGTGAATTGCTATTGAATAATATGTCGAGTAATGAAAATAATTTAACACTTCCAGAACCAACTCCTAAGCCAACTCCGAAGAAAAGGGGTATTCTATTTCTTAGTCCTGAAAATATGCAAGAGGCAAATAAATCTATGAAAGAAAAAGGTATTAAAGCTGAAGATGTTAAGAATTTACCACCTATTGAAGAAATACCTGGTCTTTATAACCCGACACAGATAGTAAAGGTAAATTCTCTCTATAGATTTGATAAATGCGAAATCCCATCTACTAAGTTTGCTAGCCAATGCTTGGATGAGTTTGATGACTTTATGGTTAAACAAGAAGACTTCAACGCTTATGTTGGTAGACAATTAAAACGCAATGCTGATATGCTTGAACACTTGAGTGATTATATGTCTAGAGTTAAAGGTGAACTTAAACTTATTAGCAAACATGCTACTATGGTTACCGCTCAAGTAGAACAAATACTTAAGGCTGAGAATGATTTGCTCAATGAATTAAATAATAAGAAAAATGATAATGTTGTTAGAGTTATGACTAGAGGGGGTAAAATGACTCAGGAACCTTTGTATCCTGAGGGTCACCCCAAGAGAATTGAGCAAGATTCTCAGAGAATTAATGTTGATGCACCTAGTTCTTCTAAGAAAAAATAAATAAAAATGATAGGACTTTGCATGCTTCTAGTGAACCTGTTGTTGACACACCTGAGAATCCCTATGATATTTCTATTTCTGATGCTGAAACACAATCTGGTAATGAACATGAACCTAGTGATAATGTTAATGATGATGTTCATGTTGATGCTCAACCTACCAATAACAATGGTGTAGAGATTGAACCTATTGTTGATCTTGATAACCCACAATCAAAGAATCAATATTATAATAAGAGAGACTTTGTTGCTAGGAAACACGGTAAACAAAGAGAACCATGGGTTCAGAAACCCATGCCTTTTCCTCCTAAACTATCCAAGAAAAAGGATGATGCGGATTTTGAGCCCTTTGCTGAAATGATTAGACCTATCTTTTTGCATATGCGTTTGACTGATATGCTTAAAATGAACCCATACGCTAAGTATATGAAAGATATTGTTACAAATAAAAGAAAGATACTGGAAGATAAAATTTCCACCATGCTTGCTAATTACACTTTTAAGGGTGAAATACCAAAGAAACTTGGAGATCCAGGAGTACCAACTATACCATGCTCCATTAAAAGAAACTATGTTAAAACTGCTTTATGTGATCTTGGAGCCGGTGTTAGTGTTATGACTCTCTCTTTATATCGTAGACTTGATTTGAATAAGTTGACACCTACTGAAATATCTTTGCAAATGGCTGATAAATCAACTGTTATACCTATCGGTATTTATGAGGATGTGCCTGTTGTGGTTGCAAATGTTAATATTTTAACGGACTTTGTTATCCTTGATATTCCCGAGGATGATAGTATGTCTATTATTCTTGGTAGACCCTTTCTGAATACTGCAGGGGCTGTTATTGATTGCAACAAAGGCAATGCCACTTTTCATGTTAATGTTAATGAGCATACATACACTTTTCGAGGAAACAACCTCAAGTCCACAGTATCAATTCTATTGAAAAAATTTCAACGATTACTATTGGAGGTTTTGAATTTCCTCTTCCTACTGTCAAGAAGAAATATGATATTCTTATTATTGGGGATGTGCATATCCCCGTTGAGGTAATCTAGTGTTATTCGGAATTTCACCGGTTTCATGTTATTCAAAATGGGTTGTTAACAACACTTGATCAACCTTGTTAGTGCATTCCTTTTGATAAGCATGAGATGGATGAAGTTAGAAAGCACAACTCTATGTACCCTCTTTTTACTTTCTGTTTTCTGAATTATCCTTGCAATAAAAAATACCGTAAAAATGAAAGTTCTCCAAATGCCCTGAAAATTTAATATAATTTTTTCCAGAATATTTGAGAATTATTGGCACTGAGAACACACCAGGGGGCCTCACCATGTGCCGACAAGGGTGGGGGCGCACCCCTACCCCCCTGGGCGCGCCCCCTGCCTCGTGGACCCCACATGGGCCCCCTCCACTTATTCTTGCACCCACACACTTCGTCTTCCTCCAAAAAAATATCCACTAGCTCAAACCCGAGTTCTAACTCATCTTGCTGACATTTTCGATCTACTTGCTCAAAGCTCCATTCACAAAACTGTTTTGGGGGATTGTTCTTTGATATGTGACTCCTTCAATGGTCCAATTAGTTTTTGTTCTAGTGCTCTATTTATTCCAAATTTTTGCTGCTTAGGTGATCCTATTCTTGAGCTTGCATGTCAAATTTATGTGGTCAAAAGTAGTTTTAATGCATGATATGGCCTCTAGGCACTTGTAGGAGTGGTGGCTATCAATTTTGTTGAGTTTGGTTCACTTTTATCTTAAGTTAAAAAAATCAAAAAAATTCGGAAAAAGATGAAGAGATTTATGAGGGGCTCATCGAGCCGAAGCTCGAAGGATAAGCAAAGTGGAGAAAATAAGAAGCCCAAATATAATCTCCCGCGTACTGTGGAGGTTCGGCCGTGTGAATGGCCTTGTGATGAGTTCTTGAGAGAAGCCGGGATTTATGAAGATTTTTATTATTTAGCTGAGAATGCAGGCCTCACCGACTTCCTCCACGACCAGCGTGAACAATATCTCTTACTCACCAATATTTTTGTGCAAAATTTTCATTTCCATGCTAGGAGATCACCACCTTCGGTGGAATTTTATTTTTATGATGAGCATAAGGAGATGTCACTTTATGATTTTTGCCGGGTTTGTAGGATACCCTTCGAGGGCAGCATAGAGGAACCATATCGTAATGATGTGGAGGGATTTATTGATATGATTGTTGTAGGGGAAACTAGGAAAGTTTCCGATGCAAGAATCACTAGCATACATTTTCCTGTTCTACGCTACTTAGCAATATTTGCTAGCAGATGCTTAATTGGTCACGGGAACTGTGAAAATCTTAGTGCCCCTGTTATTATTATTTTGCGCCATGCTTTGTTTCGTGATACCACTTTTAGTTTAGGTGCTATTATTGCTAAACGGTTAAATCTGAACCGTACAAAGGGTCCCGTCTTAGGAGGCATCTTTGCCTCGCGCCTTGTTGCACACTTTAACATACCTATTATGCATTATGAGAAAGAGGAAAAGTTGTTGCCTCACATTTTTGCAGATTATAAGAGTATGGTAGCACATGATTTTATTGTTAAGAATAAGAAGAAGATGTTTAACTATAGATTGATATTTGATAAAGACTACTTTGAGACTATTACCTTGCCTGCTCCTTCTTTATTCAACATATTTTCAGGCATGTACCTTGTTCTGCCAGAGGCCATTCATGCCTACCGGAGCCTGACATCAGCTCCAGAGCCCGAGCCCGAGCCACCACTTGACCCTCATCGTCAGTCTGTTTATCAGTGGGATCCGGAGGAGATCGCTAACCAGTGGCACCCTGAGGATCCTCATCAGTACACCGGAGAGGAGAGCTTTGATCCGTGGGCATAGACCAACTTAGGTCAAAAGCCTAACCTTGGGGGAGTACGTATTTCTCACCAACATTACATTTATGTCCACACACTCATGCAAGTTGTTGGTGCTCATACTTTTTCATTGTAATATTCATGCTAGTTTATTTTCTTTTTAAGCTTTCTTCTTGTGTGTTTGAAAAACCTTAAGGAAAACCAAAAAAATTAGTTGTAACTTTTAGCTAGTTTACTTTCCATGCTTGTAGTAGTCTCTCCCTAATAATAAAGCATGGATTGAGTCTTCGGATTCACTGTCGCCGGACATTTTTGCAAAATAGTCCCTCCTATTTTATGTACTTAGCCCGAAATCCATCATTAATCTGCCAGAAAAACGGTTCGCTAAAAAAGAAATACGCATCTGCCTCCTCGCCTCGACCCTGGCCTGTGCAAAATTCCCCAGCCACCACCGCGCCACTCGCCGCCGCGGCCGCACCTCTTCCCGCTCGCCGCCCCCGTTGCGGCGCTCGGGCGCAGCTTTTGGACCTGGTCAACGCAACAGCTCGAGCGGCCAGGGACGATGCGTCTGCTCGATGCAGAACAACGGCGTCGGGATCTAGCGGGCGGGGGAGAAGGAGGGATCCGGCACGGTGACGCGAAGTCCCTCCGCCGCTGCTGTCGTCGAGGAAGCAAGGAAGCAGGCCGAGGACGTGGTGGTGCAGTATGTGGTGCTGCGGCGCGACCTGGCGGACGCGTGGCCGCTGGGGAGCATGGTGGCGCAGGGGTGCATGCCGTCTGGGCGCACCGTCAGCCAGCATGAGCGCGGCGGCCTCCACGCCGGACGCAGCTCCATCTCCCGCCGCCACCGCCGTTGTCGTCGAGTAAGCGAGGAAGGAGGCCGAGGACGTGGTGCTGCGGCGCAACCTGGCGGATGCATGGCCGCTGGGGAGCGTGGTGGCGCAGGGGTGACATGCCGCCGTGGCCGCCTTCTGGGCGCACCGCGACCACCCGGACACTGTCGCCTACTGCGCGCCCGGCAACCTCGACAGCATGCACAACACATGTTCGAGCTTTTGCCCTTTTGCCCAACACAAGTTGTTTACAATTCTCTCCTCCTAACCTCAGAATCTGCATTGCGCCTCTGATAAAATAAGTTTGCATCGCACCTCCTTTGGAAAATTACAATCATTTGCATAACTGCATTACGTTTTTTTGGCGGAAGTCTGCTGGCTGGTCAGTTCATGAAGCCATTCATTCATTTGCACTGTGATAGGGGCTGTGGTAGCTTTGGCATCATATAATGTATTGTGTTCTTGGCCCAGTTTGGAGCTGTTTCTTGTGACTTGAACATATAAACTAGAAAGCCACGAATGCCATGAACAAGGAGATTGTTTTGCGATGTCTTGAAAATTGGAAAACCTCTTGGTACAATTTATTTATCTGAGAAGATGTTTGGAGGACGATGAGCACGGCGAGGCGGCGGCGGTAGAGGACGAGGCCAAGGCCAGCGCGCAGGACAAGGTGAGCCGCCAGGCCACGAGATCTGCGCCCGCCCGCCTCCCTCCGCCAATTCGGCCCGCTTCGATTTCGATTTCTTGTTGCTCGTTGACATGTTCCTCGTCCCCCTTTGCTTCCGCTCTGTGGGCGCAGATGCAGCGTGGCGTGGTCACGAGCTTGTCCCACAAGAACGCCCATCTCCTAAAGGCTCGTGACGACCTTTGCCTTTTCCTTCTCCCCTTCGAGCTGTCTCTTTTTCGTCAAATTACATGGGGAATCATTGTCGATCTTGTCACGTGATCTGACCGAATTTGCTTATCTGACATTTTTTCAGATGTGGCAACCTTGGGCGATTGGTTCATTGGATTCTTCAAACCGACGCCTTTTTGAACACGCAAGGTGCCCTCATGATTTATTTCAAGATGGTAAGCTACTCACGCTCTTGCTGTTCCCAGGAGCATTGCATTCACCAATCTAACGCCCTCATTGTTGGTTTTGGCTCCAGCTATTTGAGCTAATGCAGAAGCGTGATGTGTTGCCAATCCTTGTGTCTTTGGTATCTTCATGCCGATCGCAAGAAGTTAGTCTCCTATTTTATGGTAATATTATGATTTTTTTATGCAATTCCAGATGCTAGACAAGGAACGTGTGTAGGCTGAGGATTCTAAGGTAGCCACCTTGTTTTCCTCACATGGGGATATTGATGTTTGATGCGGAAGCAGGAAGTGTTGTCCATGGCCTTTTGATTGACACAAAAGTTGTTCAATACTGCAGTAGGGACATGCCTGATTCACGCAATTCCAATGATTGCCTTTTGAAAGTTCCGTTCCTGCAGTATTTGAGTTTATGTCTACACTTACATGAAGAGCATCAGGTATTTGTAAACCATTATTTTGCTTAGAAAGGTTCCTACAAAAAAAGAATACACTTAAGAAA